>JASFXZ010000008.1:15297575-16774445 GCA_032209605.1 Mactromeris polynyma
ATGACTTACCTTCTACTTTTATACTACGCTATAGTGGACATTATGAAACGGTAAATCTTAAAATTTGGTAATACGGTCTTTAAAGGTTAAGCACCGTGTTCACTACCTACGGAAAAGTACGGTATTTATTATGGATATTTATTGTGGCATATTACTGCCACCAGTTAACATGATCCCCCACTTAATTATCGCGATATTTATCTTATCTATCGAGTTAATAGTCGTGATACTTTTTCGGTAAGATAAATATCATAAAACAGAGAATACGTAACTACAGGGAACGCCACATACACAAGACAGTTCCTCCCCACGCATATAAGACTAGAAACAGGCTTGAAAGTGCCCATAACTGCCACTTGTTACATGTTTATGGTGTATTACACTAACTGGTTATCTAGTTATGGTTTGCGAATTTCATAGATATTTATTCACAAACGACTGATAGAAACAACCCTCTTTCCTTTTATTGAAATTTCACGTGTAAGTGATGTGAATTTTCCCACATGATGTGATGTTTGCCAGCAATACTACAGTTTCTGTAGTTAAGATAACCGACAGATGTGGTCAGATTACGGTTAAAAATCCATTTTTTATGATATGGTGTTCGTATTTCTACATCACTACCATTTTATAAAAAAAAAATATACGTACAATTCCACAGAAATAAAATGGGTTTTTCTTAGCTCCGTATTTTTCAATCTACATAAGCTGTCGTAAATACTGGACTTTTTTCGTATGGATTGGACACGATGATGTTCAAGACAGTGTTACGAATGGTGTAGACGAAGTGTTTGTATGCTTACACTCTGCTGGTGCACATGAAACCCTCATATCAGAAAGACATGGCTGCCAACATGAATTGAACATTTCTCTCAAACAGTATATAGCTTATATACAACATTCCTTGAAATACATTTCTACACAGGGTCATGTTTCTCTCGCAATGTTATGCTGTGTCAAATCTCGTACATGTATACTTAAGGACTTTGAAAACGCACGCTTTGGATATGTGTGTTTTCACAACGAAAGCACTTACTATATGATTATATTCATACACGTTAGTTGTAACCTATTCATTGCCGCCATTTAGACACCAACACATTTAAAATTGATTTGAGTAATAACGAAATTATGGCATGATTATAAGACCGTGCTCCAAAAATCGAAAGTAACACTTTTGCCGGCTACTTGTGATTAGATTGCAACTGTCAACATGACAATGCACCAATTGTAGTGATTTATTCTTCAGATCAGGGATTTATGAAAGGGGTTTATAAAAATTACACAAGTAGTATAACCAATGATATTAATGAATTGTTTTTATAATTGAAAATGGTTTGCATGAAATTTCAGTGGATGTTTTTTCAGTAACCATGAATTTTCGTCATGTTGACAGTTGCAATCTAATCACAAGTAGCCGGCAAAAGTGTTACTTTCGATTTTAGGAGCACGGTCTTTATCATGCCATAATTTCGTTATTACTCAATCAATTTTAAATGTGTTGGTGTCTAAATGGCGGCAATGAATAGGTTACAACTAACGTGTATGAATATAATCATATAGTAAGTGCTTTCGTTGTGAAAACACACATATCCAAAGCGTGCGTTTTCAAAGTCCTTAAGTATAGTATCACAGGTATTATGCTCAATACTTGGCACATATCAGACAACTTTTTTTAATTCTACAGCGACATCAAACTACAATCAGAAAGTTTGTTGCTAAAATAACGATTGTATAACATATAAACGAACAAAATGTTTATTCGCATTTGGAGTAATGTACAAAAATTATTCTGTAACTACATGTATGTCAGATATTTTACTATTTTACGAGATACACAGCAAGATTGTTTTAACTACTGCGATAAATATGATTTACATTCAGGTGCCACAACTAAGTGTTTAAAAATGATTAATTTTAATACAAGGGTATACCAAAGTAGATATATATACAAACATGAACAGGGGTACTTTGTGATCACAAACAATGAAGTTGTTGGACAGACACTCATGTACTACGGTAAGGGTACTAGAATGCTATCGCCAGGTATCTTCACTTGTAGATAAATTGTAAAAACTTTATTTACTTTACAGATACATATCTTATATAAATGTACATGTCGGTAGAACTTTAAACTTTATATTAACCCCAACAATGTTGTCAACAATATTTCAATTCAATACAGACAGTTTACCTTACCATCGTTCCCGGGATTGACCAGTGAAATGTATTGATCTTCCGTAAAAATGTCCACTTTCTCATATGAAGAGAAAGGTCGGACCTGGGACTCGAACCCATGACCCTAAATCGGTGATAGGTTTTGTGATTATAAGTCGGCGACCTTAACCACTATCTAGACCACGGAGGCGATGTGGCAAGAAAGAGAAAACGTTGAAATCTGACCTCGAGGGTCATGGGCTACAGTCTCAGTACCGACATATCTCTTTATGTGAGCAAGTTGGCATTGTCGGCGTCAATTTTCAACGGGGTTAACACATTTTTCGAAGGTGAAATTATATGGAAATCGAACTAAATTAAGTTGAGCTTTCGTCCGGTTTCCGGAGTTCTGAGGTTCCGGTTTTCAGAGTGTTTATTATATACAATAGAAATAGAAGAAGAAAATTCGGGACCGCAAAAAATGTCCGGTATTGGGAGTATTCCGGTTTTTAGAGGGTCCGGTTTGAGGAGGTTCCACTGTATTCATTTCTTCATTTTTCCTCTAAAATAACAATGTTCGGCTCCCTAACTATGCAAGGGAACTAAACCCATCTTTATCATTTCAAATATTTTCTAAATATTCATTATGGAGTTTCCTTAACAGTAAGAAATACCATTTGAGACAACAAAGAGTTTCACTGCAATTGCTCTAATACAATCCTGTTAAAATTGTATTGTTTGAAGAGTTTGTTAACTCAAACACAAAAATACAAATGTACAAGTATTATTAATACAAATGGGCGTGTTAATTCTTTTTAGCGAGTGTGAACGTGCGTCCGTATGCGTTTGTCACTATCTGTACACACACCGACTTAAACACATACAGTATAGATCACAGGTGGCCGGTGAGTAGCCATGACATTTAAAACCCGCATTGACACCTTTATCTTACTATAGGCCTAAGAACAGAGTGCGGGCTTTAAATGTCATGGCTACTCACCAGCCACCTGTGGTATAGATTGGACGGATTATCTACAACGATAGTAAATCCAGACCTGACAACAGTTTACAAAACCATAATTTGCATTTTGATGAAGAATTGCAAGCCAATGAAAATGTTTTACAATCATCTAAAGTATAACAGCGATAAGCACAGTCCGTTTCACAGGACACTTCTATGGTTGCCATGTGCGTTGGTGACGTCATATTGAGCGCAATAGTGTCCAACTGCGGTGGCCAGAGACGTTCAAATAATGTTTCTGTCGATCCTTCATTGAAATACACGCCTGTTGAAGTTATGTTAGCGGTGTCAGGTACATATACGATATTGAGAGCTGTAAAAGATAACCAAAAAAACAAACGTGAATTAAAATGTTTGTCGGTATGCTTTCCCGAGATTTTGTCTGAACAGTCATGATAAATATTATATTTTGAAAAAAACTAAGTTGAGTCCGATATCAGAAACCGGAACCAGGCCCCGATCACCCGAACAATCTTAATTTGAGAATGATCTCAGCTCAAATTGTTGAGATTTTTCTCATCTGAGACTGGACTAAAAATCGGTATTACAACACATGAAATGAGTTTTTTTCTCAATTTTTTTTTCAAGTGATCCACAATGAGATTTGTCTCAAATCTGAACAAAATCTCAATATTGAGCTGAGATTGAGATTTCTGTTTGAGAGGCTTTAGGGGATCGGGGACAGGCTGTTAGGTTATAAACTTAAGATCGATCACGATGCCACTCATTTTTATGTCTATGTAAGATTTCAAGTTAATATTAAAAAACTGATGACATATCATACATTATTATATGTGAAACAAACTAATTGATCTAATATTCATTATAAACAACGTCAATCTCATTAAAATCAGCTCCAGTCGTACGCTCCTATACTATACGCTAACAGCGGAAAGTAATGGAGCTAAAGTTGGGGGCTGATTTAAATGAGATTGGTTATAGGCATGACGTCGCAGAATGAATCGTGATCCGGTCTACCTTAGTTATTACCCAAGGACGTTTGTATTTCCATCAGATAGTTAGGGGCAATGTGTTACATGATACCCGGGGCATAGTGTTACAATGTAACACTATGCCCCGTGTACATGCCAACATATATCTAGCTACAGAAAACTACCACTGAATATTTGTAAACTTACGTTTAGTATGGTTTACTGTTGATAACGTATAGATCTCAATTTAACTTAACATTTATCATTTTTAAATAGAGATCTCAAGTACAAATAATTAGATCGAGTAGATCTGTAAATTATTGTCTTTGTAGAATAGTTCGAAACTAAAAAAGAACAACACCGCCACGAACGTTCATGCAGATATCATTAAAGGGGGATTTAACGATGTAGTATATATGGACAAAGTATCCGATCAGTTGCCAAACAGATTAAACTTAACCCTATGACATTGTGTTGATACATCAAAAAGCAAATAAATCTGGAACTGACAACATGTTGCAAAGTTATCTAAAAACTGCACGTAACGTGTATTTTGGTCTGAGCCCCTATGAAGTCCGTGTCTTAGCCTTTCTCATCCGGGATTGGGACTGTATATGGCGGAGATACAGAACATGTGTGATATGTTTAAAAAAACTGACAGTGTTAACATGATGATGATTTGGTTTATATTTAACTGATGGCGATATACTTCACCGGATGTTGGTACAGTTTGTATCATGTTGGTACCAGTTTACGTGCTGTTAGTACAGCCAACCTGATGTTGATACAGTTTATTTCATGTTGGTACAGCTTATGTGATGTTGGTACAGCTTACCTGCTCTTGGTACAGCTTACCTGCTCTTGGTACAGACTATATCATGTTGGTACAGCTTACCTGATTTTGGTACAGCTTACCTGCCCTGCGTTCAGTTACGGCTATCAGTGGAAAACGTTTTGTGTTGTATCCCTTGCTCACCGTACCACATTGGCTGCACACGGGAACCAAATTGCAAAACGTTTCGAAACGATAGGGCTGATAGCTGTAACTGAACGCAGGGCTGATGTTGGTACAGCTTACCTGAAGTTGGTACAGCTTACCTGCTCTTGGTACAGTTTATGTAATATAGGTACTGCTTACCTGATGTTGGTACAGTTTATGTCATGTTGGTACTGCTTACCTGATGTTGGTACAGCTTACCTGATGTTAGTACAGTTTACGTCATGTTGGTACAGCTTACCTGATGTTAGTACAGCTTACCTGATGTTAGTACAGCTTACCTGATGTTAGTACAGTTTACGTCATGTTGGTACACGTTACCTGATGTTGGTACAGCTTACCTGCTCTTGGTACAGTTTATGTCATGTTGGTACAGCTTACGTTCTGTTGGTACTTCTTACCTGGTGTTGGTACAGTTTGAGTAATGTTGGTACATATTATGTCATGTTGGTACAGCTTACCTGATGTTGGTACATTTTATGTCATGTTGGTACATCTTATGTCATGTTGGTACAACTTACCTGATGTTGATACAACTTACCTGGTGTTGGTACAACTTAAGTCATGTTGGTAAAGCTTACCTGCTCTTGGTACAGTTTATAGTATATTGGTACAGTTTATGTCATGTTGGTACAGTTTATGTCATGTTGAGACATATTATGTCATGTTCGTACAGCTTATGTCATGTTGGTACATATTAAGTCATGTTCGTACAGCTTATGTTATGTTGGTACAGCGAAAGTCATGTTTGTACATCTTATGTCATGTTGGTACAGCTTATGTGCTGTTGATACAACTTATGTCATGTTGGTACATCGAGTGTCATGTTGATACAGCGAGTGTCATGTTGATACAGCTTATGTCATGTTGGTACAGCTTATGTCATGTTGGTACATCGAGTGTCATGTTGGTACATCGAGTGTCATGTTGATACAGCGAGTGTCATGTTGATACAGCTTATATCATGTTGGTACATCGAGTGTCATGTTGGTACATCGAGTGTCATGTTGGTACAACGAGTGTCATGTTGATACAGCTTATGTCATGTTGGTACAGCTTATGTCATGTTGGTACAGCTTATGTGCTGTTGATACAGCTTATGTCTTGTTTGTACAGATTACCTGGGGTTTGTACGGCTTACCTTATGTTGAAACAGTTTATGTCATGTGAGTTCAGCTTACCTCATGTTGGAACAGCTTACATGGTTCGGCTGTGGTCATAGGCGATGTGTTTTGCTTTGTTGAGACATTGAACTGTACTATTATATGCACTCAGTTTTATTTATTGTCATTAGTTACAATCTGTTTTTGTTGAAAATTGAATATATTTATAGTGTAACATTTTGCCCCAAGGACTGTAACACTTTGCCCCAAATCTTGGGGCAAAGTGTTACATATACTCGACAATTTCAACGAGTTCTAAATTGTAAATAAGTAGTTTATTTATGTTATTTGATACATTTTATGATTAAATTTTCGTTGTTTATTATAGAAACCTTAGTTACATTGTTGTAAACGAGTTTATATTATCTATAATTTAAAAACTTTGAAAAATGTAACACTTCGCCCCGGTCTCCCCTATCCGTTTTCGTATTAACATGGAAAACGTGCATCTTAGAGGATATTGTTCACTCGTCTCGATACATATGGCATTCTGTGACACGGAAGGAAATGGTCGCGAATACGTGAGCCAGATAAGGTTAAATGCTAGCTTAATTACGTAATGTTTGATGGTGGTCTTGTGGTATAAGTCAGGCCAACGACAAACGTAATGTGCTTACGCTAGCAATAGCTTCGATATTGGAGGGAGGGATTCAGATTAGGAGTAGGAATCAACTAGCTAAAATCGTCTGTCATGTGAGTCAATTTGTTAGAAGCTGTTTTTTGTACAAATACTTTAGGCTTATGACGGGGCACCT
Source organism: Mactromeris polynyma (assembly GCA_032209605.1). Classification (NCBI taxonomy): domain Eukaryota; kingdom Metazoa; phylum Mollusca; class Bivalvia; order Venerida; family Mactridae; genus Mactromeris; species Mactromeris polynyma. The sequence goes on from JASFXZ010000008.1 coordinate 15,304,601, forward strand.
CTATATTGTGTATTATTGTCCAAAACAGAGGCATAGACAGATGTATGTATATGCCTATAGAAGTAAGTCTGACTGTTATATTTCTAATTTAGCACCATCAGTAATACTGAGACACAGGTGCTTTAGCATAAAAGGAGAGAATAATGTTCTAATGTTGAATGTAGTTTCATCTTCTGTATTCTGTATTTTTGTTAAAAGCTGTGATATTTTTCCAAAGAAAAAGATGATTTTTTGCCCTTTGTTGTTATTTACATCAATAATTTATATGAAAATTTCTTCAATATTTGCAAAATTCAGTTTGTGTTATTATGTCACTTTTGCTTTATTTTTTCTTCATATTCCCTTCAAATATATTACAATAATGATTTTCTCGGCGACTTTGATGCCTTGCATCAACTTTCTCTTGTTATTGTTTTTGTTATGTCTGATTTACATCGATGTTATGACAAATGTATAATACAAGTACAAGCATCTCGAAATTCATTGACTGAATAAATTCTATAAAATAAAATAATCTTGTAATGTATGTTAATAAATCAGTTGAACATAGAAAGAAAACGTATTATGTTACGTTTTATACTCAAATTTCACCATGCCCCGCTACCTTTCCCGCGTTGACAGATTGTATCTTGTCATATACACTGCTGTTTCAGTGTAATAGGTAATCTTATAAAAAGTTTATTTGATGTTTTTATGTAAAACCATACTTATAGATCGGTTTAACTTTCTGTATTTACATTCACTACAATTTGAACTACTTTATTTGTATTCTGATATAATGTAATACAATATGTAGGTTAGAGCATTTATGTCTGAATTAATGTGGTTATTGACCATACACTGATTCTAATTTTTAATCGTTCAACTTGGATTTAAGTAGTTTGAAAAAGTCCCCTTCATGAATTTTACAAGTAGGACAAAACACTATCTGATATTTTTTTCCATAGTGGGCCAGTGGGTATAACATCCCTTAAAGTATTTCATCTTCACCTGTGCTATTGGTGCAAAATAGCTTCTTGTAGCTTGGATTTTGGAAGTCAACAGGCTAAAATTGTTATTATGTTTTTTTCAACTGTGCAAAAAATATCATAGGGTGTTATGTCCGCCTTGTAAAATTCATAAAGGGGATTTTGTCCGCCTTGTGCAAAATTCACGAACTGGATTTTGTCCGGAGGGGATTTTGTCCGTATACCAATAATATAGTGTATGGTCTCTTCAATAAAACCAAAGTGACCAATTAGATCATTTGTTGAGTATACAAGCAAACTGTGTACTCATAGATTGTGAAGTTATTGAGAAATAAACAGTACTTTGTTTATACATGGAATAAGTATGCACCTACTCAGTTATTTTTTATTCTTGCTTTTTAGAGTTTAAAACATATCATTTATTTGATTTTAATCCTATTATTTCATGTAAAATAAATTGTGAAAACCCACTCACGAAACTATCAGCGATCAGTTTAAGTTGGGACATTCTCTATGATCGCACAAGTTATACAACGAATAGTGTACGTTATCTAATTTGTCACGCAAACGTTTATACATATTCATATAGTCTATCTAAACATCACGATTAAGAGATTACCGGTAACGCCGATGATATGAATGTAATAAGTCATCGAGTTGCTTCCCTTTAATCGATGAATGCTTAATGTGCATTGAGGAAAGCAACAATACCTTTGTTTCCAGTTCCACATAATATACTCTGTCTGAGTAGAAATGATGAAATCTTTGTGGCATTCTCCTGTCTGTCCAATCACCACTGAGTTTAAACAGTTTTAGGACGCATGATGTAAGGATATCGCTGTCTAATTGTTTGTGTCGTCTTAACGTCTTTATCGCCATTATGAAGTTTTATCCATTCCTAGAGGAACAAATCCATGAGACAACATTGCTGTGAACAGTATTCTTATTGCGCGGTAAAGTATATCCGTTATATATAGTTTATTCCGAAATATTAGGCATACTGCCCATGATTTCACATAAACAAATAATGCAAATATATATACAAAAAAAACGAAATATTATACATTGGTTTAATGGAAATAATACCATTTGACATGCACACTAGTATGGTTGGAGAACATAATATAACTCATAATATAGTTTTATCATTACATTTTCATTGGCACAATATGAAAAATCAACGGATAGTGGGGAGAAAATACAATATCGTTCCCTTGAATAAAGTGTTCATAGTAGATTTTGTCGACACTACATTTTCCCCAGCTTCCACCTCGTAACTGCATTGACAACATCTAGGCTTATGTATGCTCCAGATTGGCTGTCTATAGGTTGGTGCTTATGCTTAGTGAAGTCAATTACTGGGTGTTTCACAATGCTGAACAGTATGATTTTTCAACCACTCCATTTCTTAGAAACAGACAAAGACTGAAACGTTATAATTTTCGGAACAACGAAATATTTAGGTCAATTTAGGCGTGTACTTTATAGCTGCGTGCGATTGTACGTTCACTGTGATAACACGGTATTTAACACACAAGAAACAATCAGTAATCAGATATAGTTGGCAGATTTTCCATGATCGCAAATGTAACTCAACGAATGATGCATTTTATCTAATTCGTCACGCAAGTTTTTAAACAAGTTGATATTCTTTCTGAAAATTACGATTGAGAAATTTAGGGAGATAACACTGATGTTATGAATGCTATACGTTATCGAGTTGCTTCCCTTTAATCGTGGATAATGGAGTTATATCAAGTAAAACATTTAAGTATTTGATAAAATGTGTAATATTATGTTGTGTTTTTTACATACAATTAATGCTAATAGAACAAAAAATAAACATTATTAATCCGACATCTGCATGGAGAGATGTCTATACATACAAATACCAAATCAGACAATATTGTTCACGGTATACAGCTCAAGGGAGGTAATCCATTGTATGTCGTCATTTTTGAGATCTGCAGTTGCGTCGAATACAATGTCGTTTATCGACATCAAACGCTGGCACAACACGTGTTCCTCGTAAAATATTTTAAAGATTTATTCCTTGTTTTGGATGGCCAATTTGATTATGTATTGCAATATGGAAATAATTCAAATTCTCATTATACACACTCATAGTTTGGCTTCCAGCGACTGACAAGTAAGTTTCTAGTTTAATTTACAATCAATCTTCTTGGTTCTATATTTATTTGAACTATTGCATTGACAACTCCGCCAATCCTTCAATGGGTGGGAGAAAGTTACGACAGCACGTGTCTGGGTAATGTTCAAAGGCAGGTATGCAAGTGTTTGTCCGATATATCGTACTGAATTAACAATGAAACGCGTCTGATAAACAGATGAAACAAATAGCACTATTAACATACCTCTGTTGCCAACATGTTTGCTGGAACGATCGATTTCAAAATGTATTGCAATTCAAATTGTGTTATGCAATACTTTATTTATCAACCGCGGTAACTGAAGCAGATAACAATAGCCTTTCACAACATATATCCAGGAACTCCTTACGGATGTATATTTGATGAGCGATCTACTAAAATGATGTGTGTTTTAATTAGTGTAAAGGTAATAATGAACCATTGTCAGATAATCCTGATCGTTAAGAAATAAAACCTGTCGTTTACAATATCGTTAAAAACGTACAACTCTCGCCATATTATGTAAAAATATGATTTCATATTATACGACAGGAGTTTGGAAACAGTATCTGGGCGCTGCATGGGATTTACAAGCTCTTCTGGGGTGACGTCATTTCAAGAAACGCAACATGAGAAGTAACAATTTGCAAGCAGGACACTATTTTATTTTATATGGTCACTTAGTTTTCGTATTGCCATATGGGGCAAATATGGCTTACTGTCTTTACATGATGACGTCACATGTGACGTTTTATGGAAATGACGTCACATATAGAACAGGTTCAAAATCGTACAGTGGCACTCAGTTACAGAGAGTTTCGCAGAGGAGTAAGAGGCGCAGAGTGGATAGTTTCTTTATTAAGACTCGACATAGCAAACATGCAAACAAATGCTTTTCTAATGACATTATTGTGCAAAGCAATTAACAATATTTCAGATCGGTATGAGTGTCCATTAAAATAATAATTTCAATGACATTCCACAGAGTACGTATATATTCATTACCTACGTTACAAAGCACACGAAGAAATGAGAAAGCAGTGTCGTTCGTTAGAACTTCTTCATAAATTCCTTCAAAACCACTGGCTTTGTAACCTTTAGAATAGTCAACAGCTTTTTTCTCGTCAAAAATAAATACATATATATGGTCATCAAAGGTAATATAAATTCGATTTTTATCCTCGCTACAGAATATCAAAATGCTGCATTCATAGAAACACCAACTGTAAAGAATGAACGAATCAGACTTACATTTTTCAAGTACATCGTGTCAATTGCATTTGGTTTTGTATCAAAGCAGGTCATACTCATTTTACCAAGATATTTCAAACAATTACACCGGTCAACATTACAAGCATTTAAATGTGGGTTTACATTGGTAACACTATCAACGTCAAGTTTATACTACTTCACTAACAAATTATTGTCGTATCTTTTAACAAAACTATTTCACGCTGGTTCTGTAGGATGTTTAGGTCTTGACGTAGGTGAGAGACGTATAGCGATGCCTTTATACACTGAGTTATACACGATAAAGAACGTTTGAAATCTTATGACCCTCTTCTGGAAACATCTCGATATCGCATCACCAAACACATCATAGATTAAATGTCAACATGTTCACTATTTTCGAAGGCAACCAGTTTGTATTTGTAGGCGATGGAAACCGTAACAAGTTCACAACATCCTGCCTATTGCGACATTTCTAGGAAAGTTAATTTCTTAGATAGACATCAAGTCAAATACAAAGGATATGTCATATTTCATATATGAATTCTCATTCCCGTCTCATCGGTGCAATACGCATGTGTCGAAGATTGTATCACTGCAGTGTAGCGTGCACTTCATGTCAGTTTGGTCACGGAGATATCTTTAAATAGAGATATTTATATGATTAAAATTAAATGCATTTTTCGTGCATGAATGTAATCAATTTTGTTTCGTTCCATTTATTGTTAACGAACGATTCAAATACGGTATATTAAGCGATTGATGCATTATTCTAAATCACTAATATATTCTTTGCGGTTTCATACCGTATTTGAATCGTTCGTTAACAATAAATGGAACGAAACAAAATTGTTTACATTCATGATCATTGATAAATTGATTGATTAACGATTGATTGATTCATTTATTATACGATTGATTGATTTACGATTGATTGATTAAACGATTGATTGATTGATTGATTGATTGATTGATTGATTGATTAACGATTGATTGATTAAACGATTGATTGATTGAATGAATCATTAAACTATTGATTGTACGATTGTTTGACGATTAATTCCACGATGAATTTAGTGATTTACTGAATGTCTGTCGGTCTGACTAATTGACTGGTTGATCAATCTATGGATGGATGCTTCGTTTGCTTGATTAATTCGTCGATCGATTGATTGACTCATCTATTGATGATACTTTAGCTCACCAAGTATTTTTTCAATCAAAATCATTCGATCGTTCGATTCATTCAATCATATTCGATTGATTGACTGACTGACTTATTGATAGATTAAGTGATATATTCATCGATATCTTTATTGGTGTTGTATTTAACGCCAGCTTTTAACGCTATTAACTCCGTATTTCGGATTTATACTGTGGTCAGTTAGCTTATCAATGTAATGGGGTCTAAAACACAACTTACGCCGGTATAACTGATCATTACGACATACAACTTTCTCACATGAACCGGAGTAGAAGGCCACAAGACTTAGCATATACATGTAACAACTTCAGTCAGATTATCAGGGTGAACAATCGTCTCGTCTGGGTTTTGAACTCAATGCCTCGAGACTGCATGCTATTGCGTAGCACCTGGGTTAACAGACCGGTTGAAACAAATACTTGAAGTATTAAGCTTCAAAATACGACTGAGATGCAATGTCCGTATATGAAAGTTGGCAGTTTTCCACGTCTAGTGTAGCAAAGTGAAATGCTACATTTTGTAATTTGGGACGTTTCTATGAAGTATTTGCACAATTGTTAAAAAGTTTATGTTCAATGTGTCCGTGTGAATGTAAAGTCAGGTAAGATTGTCTGATGAAGCTAAAAAGATAATGGTATTCGGAAAACAATTTGCAAATGTATCTTTAAAATAGAAAAAAAAACATAGACTGTATAATCAATTGTAAATCTTTATTTGAAGTTTAACAAACAAACAATAAGATAGCATAACTATATTGTCACAGGGGTTTGTCTACATTCTACGTAAAGCGTATACACAAATATATCATGACGTATGTATCAAAATAACACCAAACCCCTGTGACACCGAAAAAATATTAAATTATTCACAAAATGAAATATAAAATGAACAAGTAAATATTATGTATAATATATGTATAAATTCATTCAAAAGTAACAAAAATGTATAAAATAAATATAGATGTCTACAGTGATAAAAACAAGAGCAAATAAATATTACATAATAAATAAACAATTTACCCCGTCATTAATACATGAGCGGTCGTCAAATAATGAGACTTAAGAGTCCTCGTCTTGTTCATTGTACATAATGACAATAAAAGAAATAAAATATTAATTAAATAATTTAATTAATTAATTAAGTAGTCATCAAAATTAATTGAAATAATTACTTGATTTTTTATAAAAAAAACAATAAATACGTGCAATCAATACCAACACCAAAACTTTCATTGTATATATAATGATGGCCTTTGTTGGCGGTGTTGACAGTAGATAGGTATATAAATGTGAAATAATTGAGACAATATATAATAAGTGAGTCAGGTGACATTCTTACAGTAGTGTTACTGAGCGTGTTTTTCTAGTTCTTCAGCACTAAAGAACATCGTAATATCAGGCTATCAACACAACACAATTGTTGTACGTCGTCAAATCACAAAACATTGATTATGTGACAGTTTTGACACATAGATTCCCGCACCGTGGGTGCCTCGTCTGGATTTTTTGCTGAAATCAACAAAATATTCCGTGCGTAGACGTTTTCACACCAGCATTCATTTTGGCAACTAACTTTCCTCATAAACTCTGACTTCCGGTCACGCATGCGCGTGTTTGACATGCGCTCGATGACCTCTAAGTTATTGCGTAGAGAAACAGAAGAGGACGCATAGTCCACGAAGAGGCTTAGTGAATGGACCTCAACCCTCGACGGTTCCGTATATTGGCATGGTGCACTGGTGGAGTCGAACTTCGAACTGGGGCGTGTCTAGCCTGATCGCCTCGCCGTCTGCGTTTATGTAAAACCTTTTATCTAGGTGGCGCTCTCCGTTGGCGTCCATGGTTGTTGAAGAAGACGACAAATTGACCCGGTATCTTGTGGTACGCACCTTTCGAATGAAATCAAAGTCAAGCTGAAAAGAGACAAGACACGAGACGATGAAAACATAAATATTTAATTAAGTAATTCTATAAGGCCACACCAAATTGATTTATAGTTCGTCGGATTTACCGCTCCTTTAAAATGCAAGAGCAGAAAATAAAATAAAAATTTACCCGCTCGCACCTCCGTCAAAAATCAAATTTTATTATTTGATGTGCGCGAAATTCGGCGCTAATAAAGGCCGTTTTACGCATTTAAGGGTACTCTCATTCATTCAATTACCTTTCGCTACAAATACTACCGTTAGCTCAAGCGTTCGGGAGATCCCACGATTTCCGAAAATCGTCTGTCCATATGTAAAGCTATCAAGAGTAGTCGTTCTTGAATGTCGTTCGTAACATCTTTTCAATTGGCTTAAAACTTCAATAACCCGATCGCTATGCATTTCACACATGGTGTCGTGAAAATATTACGGACAGTAAACTAAACTGGCCCACAATTAACATCGTTGATATAATCTGACATTAAAATCACATTTGTACATCCTCAAAGACGACAACGATATTAAATATATTCCTAGCAACCGTAGTTAACACTCCCACAATGCATTATAAACATGGTAGTAGTAGTACCTGCAAGGATCGTAGACATTAAATGCATCAAAACTTAGGCTAAATAAACGTCGATAAAACCGCTAAACAGACATTTAAAGGTTTGGGATACTTGTGCAACATGAAATACTTGTGACAAGCTTGGAAAATCATACGAATACTGGAAAATGCATGCAGTCGCGAAAACAGATGACAATAGAAAATGTAAACAAATTCGGATAGAATAAAGCGAGCATGGAGCTGTATAATACGTGTTTGGTCAGTCTATAATTCTGATCAACACATATGTGTACGATTCGATGCTTCGTTATAAACATCTTGATTGGAAACATACATTAATCTAGGATAGCAAGGAAGAAAAGCCTCACAACTAGAAATTATAATACAAATTGGTAAGCCCCCTTACTCTGAGGCGTTACAATAATTATAACCATTATTTTGTCCAAAACAGAGGAAGTCAGATGAAACTGTTTGGAGATTTTTCAGACGAAATTCTGAAGTTGGCTGTTGAAGTTCAGCCAAGACTAAGGTGCTATTGAACATTATAATTTTAAACTTGAATGCCATTTATAAGAAGACTTGCTATAGAGTTTTCACCTGATTAAGAATCGCCATGTCTGTTATTCGGTGTGTAGATATTAAATATTTAGTTTAAGGCAAGAAATACTCAATCAGTTTTCAAAGAAATGTAACTTGGCAAACATAGCAATCAGAAGTGTAGATCCACCAAGGCATTTTTAAGGAGAATTTATGACCCATTAACAGAAACTAGTTGTGCACCTCATGGCAACATTCAAGTCGAAGTTGGTAGCTCACATACGCACAAGCTGCTTAATGTGAGCTTATATGGTTGCCTGATGTCTAGTTTTAAGTTTGCAACCAGCATTGCTCAATGTTTTAGTATATGCTACTCTTTAAAAAGAATAGAATTGGAAAAAAGCGCCATCAGTAAAATTTTGAGAAATATAAGAAAAAAAAATTGTGAAAAAAACCTCGCCGCCTCTGAAATTTTGTGAAGTAAAAAATAAAATAAAAATAAAAATTTCGCTCGCTCGCCCCATCTTTTTCTTCAAAAAATCCGAAGAACTACTGATCAATTTGGTGTGGCCTAACTGTGTATTTTGCAGAAAATAAATAAAGCCATAGAGTTTCATAATAAGAAAGACATTCACGCATTATAATTAAACGATTCATCACAGAGACAGGCTTGGTCTTATAGATGTTATTGTTTGATTGTGAAAAAAATCGGTGGGTTGTTAAGTTGATCTCCCATTGTACGATAAGCTTTTATTACATAGAAGAAAGACTTAAGCCTAAACATATCCTAACGACGTGAGACCGTCTCGTTTATATCAGTTCACTTTTTGGGAAAGATCAAAGAAAACTGGCTAAAATTATAACAATGGAAATACGAAGGATGAATTGAATGTATAGGTACTTACATATCCTGATTGTCTTTTCTGCAGTTTCGTTAACTGCTGTACGTGGTCCCCCATACTACATTTGTCCGTGACCCACATGGTTAATGCGTGATCACCAAATCTTGGCACGAGATTCTCGCCTTTTTCTTTTTGTGTGACGACGTATGTGTCTACACCATATACTCGTCCGTCTATTTTCTTCCAATCTAAAATATAAAAATAAAGAAACAGTGATAAAAATGTATATTTGATTACATTTTCTCATTGCAAAATTGCTCTGAAATATGCACTATCTATGAAAATTTCAAAGTACAAAATGATAATATAAGAAAAGATGAGTGGATTTCTCTTGTAATATAAGACATTATTCTGATTTTAGATTCACTTTCCTCAAAAAGACACTGTCCTTGTATCATTTTATGATTGTTATTACTTTTATTATTATTTTATTTCCAAAACTTACCATTTTTCTTGTCCGCGTCGTAATCTCCAGGCATCGAAAATAGTCTGTGGCGGAAGAATTTGTCCGAAAACTTGCTTGCCGGAAGTGACACTTGGCGTAGGAATTTAGCTGTTGATGACGGACTACTTCTTTGAGATTCTTCCGGAATGTACTCAATTTCTACGTCAACAGAGCTTCTGGTAAGCATAGATTTAAGGGGCACCACTGATAAGAAGAAATAAATAGTGATAAGCTTTATTACCAAATCGACCGTGTAAATTTTCAGAACACAAATAATGAACTCAGAGATAAACACAGCCTGATACTGACTGAAGAACATTATGAGTGTAAAAATAAGAACACCTGTATCGAGTTACAAGTACCGCATTTAATAACATAGTGAACGTAATCGTATGTAAACATCGGTTGTTAAAAGAAATTCTAAAAATAATTCTGAACTAAAGTCGAATAATAATGACAAACTTACCACTATATCTACTTGGACCCATCCATCTGAACTTTTCGCACTCGTGCATCATGTTCCCGATCAGCCCAAACTCCACGAGCAGACTGGCGTAACACGTGAGTTGTCGCCCTTGGTGAACACTTACAACATTAGACATATGATGGTCGCCTGAAAAAATAAAAAGTGAAAAATAGATATTGCCTGTTTAGCACTGTAAACTCTCGAAGGTATGAAGAGGGCTCATTATAAAGTTGGAAATTGTCATGTTCTCGTTCCTAAGCAAGTTACATGTTTTTATGTTTGAATATGTTTATGAGCGATCAATGTTTTTCAGTTATGAACGCGTGTGTGGTTTAGGTGGATTTTCGTAATCTTTCAGTGTTTATCCTTAGATTTAAACTTCAAACTCCTGTTGAGGCAAATATGGCAAACAGTGAAACATAATGGCAGAATTTGAGCGAATTACGTAACCGAACACTTGAGGAATTTTGTGACAAACTTAATTTAAATCAAGATGACGTTTAACGTATAACTTCAGAGGACAAGTTTAGCATGGGTCAAAGTGTTTTATAGCATTTTACACTAAAACGTACTTGCGGTTTCTGAGTTCTGGGAAGAATATACCACGCTTATTGTTGTATATTCTATTAAAAAGACTGTTAACGTACATGACATGACCATGACGTTGGTATAAATGACAGCTAACGCTAGCTGTACTATAAAGCGCTCTAAAAAAAAATAAGATAAAAAATTCACTTTCAACGTGAGTGATCAGTGAAAGTACTCGGTGCATTGTCTGACAAATGACTTTATTCATCGCTTTGGTAAAATGAGACTGCACAAATAAATGTTCACACGAAACAAATCCCACACTAAGAAATGATACCATATTTAACATATTACTCAAATAGCTCGCATATTTTCGTATCGAATTCAACAGTGACTACAAAACCACAATACTAAACCAATGCATTTTCTTTGTCAAATAAAACATATTCATACTGACTATTTGGCTTCGGTATGTTAAGTATTTAAGGTGATTTTTATTATCATTTAAGCGTGTTCATTTACTGTGTGGTTATTTTATCGCGAGGACTCGACATAACGAGTTTGAAAATTTTGTGGTAAGCGATCAGCTTCCGTTTAACGATATACCACCACCAATATTTTCACACGCCATTAATTTTACTACGTCTGTTCAAAAGATGAATAACGGAGCTTCATTCACATTTTTGGTCTATGATATTGGTCTAAATTATGAATCGCTGACTAACGAAATTAATATTAAGCCTTTCTTACATTCGATGACTATTCAATGAATAATTACACGCGCACTGGGAAGATAAACCAAATATTTATGAACGTAACTTTCTCATTGAACGTAAATATATGATCCATATAGAAAGACAACAGTTAAAGGTGTTTTGTCCCAGCTTTTGTAAAAAAATACTCGGGTGGTGAAAGTTGTGGCTATATGACACAATGATATAATACATATTATTCAGTGCAGCTGACTTGAATCACGGGATACTTTAATATGATACAAACAATATAGTTCATATCTCAATGCAAACAAATCGTGACTGACTGGATAACGGGCACTTAATTATCTCAAGTCTCAATAAGTGTAGATTCCAAGCGGGTCAAATGCTTTTTCCGATTAGGAAGTAATTATATCAAACTCGATTTTTATTGGTTCGTGCTGCCAGGCAACGACCAATGAGAGTCTCTGAATATTAACACGGAAAATCCCATGCAATTTGTATAGATAAAAAATATTATTTACTTACCTAGAATGATTTTCAGCACCGCAGTCTCTATATCTCGGGTACCGTGGATGTAATTGACAAGGTAGTTACCGGATCCTGGAAAAAAGAAATGTATTGATCACTGATGTCGTATTTATACCTGCAAACATTTAATAATGTCCACCGCTTATCATAATACCAAAATGCTATCAACTATACAATTTAAGCGTTGAATAAAACTCTTGCGTTTATTCAATCTAACTTTTTTCAGTGATGTTCAAAGTTTTAATTTAAACAATAACTTCAAATTCGTTAAACAAGCTTCGTTTTAAGGCAAAATCGATTCCGGCGTTTAAGAAATAAATATGGAGCTTTGTGTGATTTTACCTGTTGGAACAATGCCAATCGGGATTTTTGAAGCAACAATATCGGACTCTGGATCGTTCATGTCAATTTGGGAGTCGGACTGAAGCCTAGCGAGTAAACCATTCACACATTCCGAGAACATGCCATCACCGCCGACTGAAACAATTCTGAAAATAAATAAACATATTACATAATTAAACGTCTTCAAAACTTCTTAACCCTAACAAGTTCATTTAATGATTTGAAAAAAGATCTTATCATATTTACGACATATAGTTTCATATAGCGCCTTGATACCAGCACGGAGATAGTTTAATATTTCGTAATCGTATTTATTACAAAGAGCCAAACGAGCCGAAAGAACGAAAAGAAACAGAAAGGGACGAAACGAAATTAAACAGAATGGAACATTTCTGATAAAACGGAACTCGAGAATTTTACTTGAACATTAAGCATGTTTTGATGTTGTTGATTTTTACTTTAATTGGTCATAATTCCTCAATATGAAAACAAAGACGCTTGATTCCCAATCTACGTTATCGCGCAATGACATTTCCAAAATAAAAACAAATATTGTGTGACACCATGTGACCGTTCTAACAAAGATATCATGATATGGTTATTTTGAAATATTTGAATGTACTAAATCTAAATGTAGTTTGATAAAGATAATCTGAATTCGGTGATACACCTATAGAGGACGATATAAACTATTACTGTCTGTCCTTCAAAAAATAGTAACTGTACCCAAGAAATTATCTATGTCATATATATTGGATATCTCCATTTACGTCCTAATTTGATATAAAACTCAACAGCTCATACGCATATTTGAAATACATTCAGAACAGTACTGGAGATGCTAGTGTTTGTCATGGCGTCCGTGCTAATCATCGTTAATTAATAATGATGTTGAAATTATTGCGACTATAAAACGCAGTTCTTATTACTTCTTCTGAAGTAAATTATTTGTTTTTCGTTTAATTTGGACAGCGTCTTATTTAAACAAACATCCATCGTCCGCCGCTGTACAGAATTACAAACATGAATCATTACACTAACATGTCATAGATAAACGTTCGTTTGGAAAATTTCAAATCTTCATGCAGATTATGATATGTATAATTTGTATTGATATATTCTTTCCCCACTTACCCGTGAATTAACGACATGTCATATGACGCTAAAAGTTCTTTTGGTTCGCCTGCCTTCTTTGTAACTGAAAATTAAAATATACATATATGTATTACATCAAAATATTGTTAACCACGTGATCAAGGGGCCACGTGTCAGATTTGACAGGCAGTTTAAGCGGCCCTGTGTAAGTTCTTATTGTTCTAAGTCACGATAATAAAAAATATATCAAATTTCAGTTGTACCGTTTATTTGACCCTAATGATGCAAGTCATTGTGACTTTGGGTTAATTAACACGAAAAAAATATATATATAATTAATGTCACGAAATGGAAATACATTTCGAATGACGCAACAGCGGTAGTTTCTTTTAACATCTCCAACGAAATCTCTCATTCAACATTAAGATGATGAAACTGTCTACCGTGTCCAACAATATAATCTGCATAATTAGATAAAAGAGAACTTGCTGAAATACAAATGTATCTATACAGGAAAATTATACTCGGTTAAATTAGTATTGAGTAACACACACAATTAGGGTATTTCCATCTTATCCTATGATTCAACGGTCGCTGAGCGCATGCGCTGTGCTATCGTCTGTTGTTAAAGTGTCCTATTTAGGTAGATAGTTTTTTATGTAAAGACTATATAGCCTTACTCATGAATTATATTCAATATACAGGATAATATTTCGCTCTACTCTAATTTACGCGCTCAAAATAAATGTCCCCGATTTATTAACAATAACAACGTCCAATAAACGTCTAATTACAAAAAGCATACTATACAATCATGTACACTTACCGATTACTTTTGTATGTTCTATTCCGCTCAATTTAAGGAGTGGTGCAACTTTGGAGGAGAATATCTTCACACCCTTTTTGTGGCCCGACTTGGGATTGACAAAGATCAACAAGCGTGTTGGTCTGTTGAGTACTGGAAATTTTATAAAGAATGTTCAGCATAATTTATACATTATGTTTATTCATCTTTTATGAGGATATATTTCTACTGTCATCACTTTTTATCATACGAAACCTTACACAAGTATCGTCTGTTTCACTATAACGTATCTATAAATAAGAATGATGAACAGTCGATGTCTAAACTATTTAACATTGTGCTGATATGATTATATTCAATTACATAAATGTATGGCACTATAAGTGGCAATCTTGGCATCCGGAATTCCCGATTACAAAGTTCAAAATATTCAAAAAAAAAATTTGTCCAGTCAGCTTATCCCGGACTATTCCTTTCATCTCATATCTTCAAAACGATATTTGAAGTGATAAATATGTGCGGTTGATTCATGTATTTTCATGCACATTTAACTATTTGACCTACAATACTAAATTTTGAACTTAATATATCGGTTAAAATGACTCAATGATTCCAGTGATAAAATCAGTCGATTTATTCCCCATTTTATTACGATTTTATATATTGCATAAATTATGCTTTATTAATCTCTCGACACTCATAACTGTAGAATTTCATTCATTTGATTAAGTCGTTAAACTGCATGATATGCAGATTTATGGTTGACTTTTCGTTTAAGAAATGTTTAATGCCATTTAATCATATAATTATCTCCCATCTCTAAAAGCATATATGCGACAGAGTTTGTGCATGTATAATAAACAATTGCGGCATTTTCAATAGTTTAACAAATCCTATTAACTTAATAATTTTAAGAAATACTCACAGTTTAATGAATTCTGAATATCTGTCGCTAAACATTTGCACGACGCCTCATCTCCGTTTAAATCACACATTTCCACTCGTAAAACTTTGTTGCTATGTTTCACTACATGATGCAGACGAACGGACGGACATTTTCCGTCAACATTTTGCACCTTTAAAACGTCTTTGACTAGCACATCATCTGTAAGGTAACAATAACGGATTACGGAACAGAATATTATAAATTATTTACCCGACGTGAATCAAACATGATTAAAAAGAATGCAAATTAAATTAAGCACTAAACGCGAATATAAACTGCATTTTCTGATTACTTTCACGCGTTCTAATGTTGCCAAGTTGACGACCAAAGAATTTTATACAATTTAATCAACAAGGAATATTTTGGCGATAATTCATCGACTATAAACTACAGAAAAACGCGATTGTTACTAACTGCAACACATATTAGCCAAGACAGAGATGAAAATAGTTTTAATCACGTTCATGATTACTGAAGAGATTAATTTCGAGAGACGCACGGATGCTCTAGAAAATAGAGAATTCGTACATGTATGATCTGTCGCAACATCACGCAGTGTAATCTTTCCTTCGGCATAAGAAACAGTCACAGTTTTGCCGTTTAAACTAAATTCTCCAATCATTGTTGTATTTGCTACCATAAAATAAAATAAAATATTTAAGTTAATATATTCAATGGATTTATAACTAGCTGTAGTACAAAATCGTTTTTGGTTTATGTATAAGAAACTACCGTTGGTTTAATATTTATACCAACTATTCAAACAAGGTGATACGTATTTAACCACTAAGCGTATACTTCGACCAATACGATAGCATAGTACGGCTTTTAGCCCCTCCTCCGGTATCAGTGTAAAAATCGTTCTCAAGACGCAGCACGTCCCGGATACAATGTCACAAATTGAAAAAAAAGATTATTACCAGTTTTCCAATTTGCCTCATGAGTATATTTAAAGATATTACGACACTAGGCTCGTCCAAGTCAAGGTCAAATTCATTATCGGAATATCTTCAAGTTGGCATACTACACATTGTGAATTTAAATTTATGAACGGAGGGCAATATATGGTTAGACCGTGTGACTGTGTCGTAATATTGCGAAATAGCTTTTATGATAGTGAGCATGTGAGATTTAAAGCAGTGGATATCATGTTATAACTCGTTGTTTACGGCGTGTGTTTCTACTTTAGCAAGCTTTCTTCTACTATAATTATAAACATCACTCAAGTTTGACGCCTCCTAATCAGCTGTTGAATTAGCTATTGTTTCTTATAGCCACACTAGAACACACCTCATTCACTCTTCAATCACTCACCCCCCCCCCCCCCTAGTTAGCTATGGGGTAGAGCACTCGACAGCTACCCTGTAAGTCGTGAGTCTGAGTGTAACGCATTCCAATATTGTCTGAAGTTTTATCATGCCATCAGAGCTATTAATCCGAAACCGGCCCGTTTTAGCTCAGTCGGTAGAACATTCGATCGTCGATCTATAGGTCGTAGGTCGAACACCCGGCACAACCTACTGAAGATAAAACATCCAAAGTCATTTGTTGTCCAACCCTGATTCGTGGGGAAAGTGGATTGTAGGTTAACAACTAAGTACTGGTAGGTAACTCAGGAAAACTGGTAAGGTCAACTGACCGCCATCTATAACACAGGTGCTGTTGAAAATATGGGGTAACACCAACCTTCACTCCCGCATTCTCTGTTTCTCTTCAACCACTGGTAGCTCTCTCTTTGCTTTTATACCTACTACACGGTTTTGCCTGTATCCCACTCTAAATGTCTACCCTTTGTAATCCGCCTCCTCTCAGCCCCTCTTGTCATACATTGACCTTAGTCCCCCTCACTCCCCTCCATATCTTTCCCCGCTTCATCTTCCCCGCCCTCTCTAGCTCTTACTATGTGTCCACATTTGTCTGCGTTTCAAGTCTTCTAGTCAGAGGAATCATGTTCAGTGAACATATTTAAGTAATTACAGAATCTGAACATCTTAGAAACACCTATGAAATGTTAAGCTTAATTAAATAAAATAAGCATGTAAAACTTGGTGAAGCATTAGAAATTTGTCCGCTTGACTGTCTGTAAACGTGTTTATATGCTTTAAAAGGCAGTAACCCTCAATAATAA
The DNA here is from genome assembly GCA_032209605.1 of Mactromeris polynyma. Classification (NCBI taxonomy): domain Eukaryota; kingdom Metazoa; phylum Mollusca; class Bivalvia; order Venerida; family Mactridae; genus Mactromeris; species Mactromeris polynyma. Next base: position 15,322,083 of record JASFXZ010000008.1, read on the forward strand.
ACTGGGTAAATTAAAGTTCGTACGAAAAGGGGATCTAGTCTCAAAATCTAAAATCGTGGTTCTGTTTAAAAAGTAGTCATGTATCATAGCTAAATATAGCATCAACATTTATTTGGATATGCATTTTTATACAAAAATCGAAGTCACGAAAGATGCAAATCGAACTTATTTTGGGAAAAGATGTGACAAGAACACAATCAGTCACGATATTCGTAATTATATTTGTGTTTTCTAATTCATTTTGCACAAATTTAAGTTCTGATTTGAAGATAGGGATAATGTGTCTGTCTGCTAACTGTATTCTCGAAATGAAAAAACGTGTCACCGTCTTACAGTCGTGTTTAAGACGTGAGATACCATGTTTACAGCATCTCCACCACTCACCAATTTCGGTGAAACCCTGCTGAGACAAGAAGTTATTAAAAACATCGAGAGAAGAAAGCGAGGCCCGTCCATCTGCGTATAAATAAAGAAGCAAGGAGGCTTGTTTCGCTTCCCCTGACGTCCTCTTTATTCGGTGACCTTAAACGTCGAGAGATTTTGCTTCTTATTTTGATTCATGCCCGTTGTCTGGATGAACAATTTTGTACACACAGAATACTTACGACAGCAGGATAATGAAATCTGACAAATCTCCGAGAATGCAAATTGATTGAAATTGTTTGTGAACAAAATATCATTGTTTTAATGAATTCATTGTTTGAGTGTAGAAAGGTTTTGCGTGTTGCAATAACTTGAATATTGGAATATGTATTGTAATGGATTGTGCATCCGAAATTCGTACCGTCCGAAACATGATAGTTTTACAAATGTCAAGTTACCTTGATTTCATCCTCATCAAAGTTGCTTCAACTTTGTCTTCTATTAGAATAAGTATTTATTTGTTAATCTATTGCGTGTGTCTATTCATTAATCATGGCGATGAACTTAAAGTTACCGTCGTCTGAAGTTCATCGTCGCTTCAAAATAGTCAAGTCATTTATTCGCGGCTATTCACAGCGTATTAATTCCGTCCTATGTAAAGAGTATTAGTCAAGTATTTTTGTCGTCACTGTTGCAATCTGTTTCATGTGATTTGTTCTTTATCGTTACTTATTCGTTGTTATATGAATATTACTGATGATTATTGCACATTAAGATATGTTTATGTAAATGCAGCAAGAACAATTTGTTCGGTCATATCGCGTAATGCTGGGGTTTTGCTGGCGCCAACGTTTAAACATGTTACTTCATTAATTGTAAATGAATGTTCTTACTTGTACATCCTATTGACTCCTTATCATATTGGCATTGTGTTGGAATCACACATAGTAGGGAAATCTTGTTAAATGATTTGTTATAACTTAAAATGTTACACTTAGCCGCATTACGCATTTAATGCTGGCATTTCTAAACTCGTTCTGATTGGCTGCCAGCATCCCAGCATAAATGCCAGCATTACGGAACCTATATAAAGGCAGACGATATAGTAAAACGCCAGCATTCAGTATTCAGTAGACACAGCCATGGCCTACGTTGGTCAAAACTTCAAACCCTCTTCAGGTAGAATGAGTCTCTAAATTTAGTATATACTTCAACTGTTAGTACAATAAGGGTTACCTTTTTAGGACAACGCAACTTAGACTAAACTAATAATAGATACGTTTTCGCGACTTTCCGCAACTTACTCTTCGATCCGAACTATCTAATACAAACTACCCGTAGCGTGTCGCTGTGTCCGTCGTCAGTTTATATGATCACATATTATTGTTTCTGTATATTATTATGAAACGTACAACTAAGTAGTAGAAATACAGCCAGTAAGATCTCCAACAGGCAAGTCTTATAAGACCTGTGAATAGTAAATCTCTCATCGCTACAAGATTGTTTGTTGTATTTTATACCGTTCCGATTAGTGAGTTTTCGGACGAGAGGTGGCTTACAGTATCGCTATTATTTTGACTAATTTAACGCAGGGATATATTCGACTTAATGCAATAAGTTGAGTTTTTCAAAAATCACTAATTATAACTATTTTACGCGACGATGGGTTCTTATTGCAATAACTCGAGTCTTGTTAATATGACTGTTTAAATAGGTTCATTTTACACGAGAACATGTTTGAATTATTGCGATAACTCGACTCGAGTTCCAAAAAATCACGGTTCTATAGTCTATTTTACGTGGCGATGGGTTTGACGTATTGCAAAAACTCGAGTCTTGTAAATATAACTATTTAAATGGGTTCATTTTACATTAAGATTGGTTCGAATCATTGCACTAATTCGAATCTTCGATACAATATTTGGTTTTTTTTGCCAGTTGATTTAATTTCCAGATTGATGCAGTTCTTTGTTAATGCATGTGTATTGATGTTTTAACTATATTTTTCGTGTTTGTTTCGGTAAACAGTTGAACAAAAAATGAGCATAACGTTTCTTTAACAAAGAATGGATTGGCAAAATTTATAATTAATTATTTCTGTACTTCGTTCTAATGTACCAGCCCATTCTTGTTCCAAGTTATATACATCAGAAAAAACAACAGAAACACATTATGGTCAACGAATCCCTCTTCATAAAAAAATGTTACAATTCATTGTGGGCATGAATTCGTGTATTTTAAATATAAAATGAAAATACCCATGCTTATATGTAGTTGGCATTTTAATTCAATGACCGACTCAAATGCGAAATCCACGAACAATAGACTCCCGTGATTTATAATGGTTTATAGTATTTTGTTTTGTCCAGAATCCTGAGTTTTACGCGAATAACACAACAATTATATTCACTTAGGAAGTAGGATTAGACAATTGACATTTTACGGAATGTCAAGTACAGTATTGCATCAAAAAGATGTAGCCAATCAACTGAACAATTACATATATGGAAAATAAAACTAACATGATCATGCATTTGTTTACAACATTTCATTCTGCATTCGGAAGTCTGACATTTAGAGACTAAAACATGGACGAACATTTCGGGGAAATGTTTTGATAAATTGTCCAATAACATTGCTTTGTCATTATCCGATATCTTTTCTGTATCCGCAGTTGGATGAGTGATTATCTCATTACCACAAAGTTTATCGTAAAATGATATCACGAATTTTAAGATGTTTCATCACCATGCATTTTCTCTTGTTTTGATTAGTTGAGTTGGGTTCAAAACATTTTTTCAATACTTTTTCAGTGACAAGTTGAACAAACCAGTATACATAGTTATCCTACCTGCCCACATTGGTGTATCCTGTTTTCAATCTCATAACATTCAGATCAATTTCAGCTTCCATACCACTAAGAACATCTGTAGTGGACAGTACTACAAGTATTGTAGTAGCATGATAATTAGATTGTCCTTCGCAACTACCACAAAATAACTGGAGGCGAATGACGAATTATTTTAGACATTTTAGATTTCAGTCAAATTGTCGGGGAGAACGTACGTACAGGCCAGACCACGAATATCATGAGTCTTCTATTTGAGATCGGTGTCAGACTATTTACGGCCTTGTACAACGTGTATATTTGTGCCGTGGCTTTTCAAAGAAACTGCTGCAAAATAGATTTAGACGAACTTGCCCCACTATTAACTACCAGAATGATTTTGCAAGCAGTGATATATTAGACTTGAGAACATTTTATTTAAACAAGCTTCTGTGCGACCGGGACCAGTTTTGAACGCTTTATACCATCAGATTGATAGTAGTGATCTAACGATTGTTTAGTGATATTTAAGTAATTTAAGTAACAATGAGTCAAAAATCAACAGTTATTATTTCTCAATCTTTTAAAGTAAACAAATAAAATAAATTACGATAAGGAAAATGATAATTTATTTTGATTTTATGTTTATTTAAACTTTCTTTGTGTGTTGAAATGGTTAATTTATTTACACAACACTAGATGGGCTGAGTTCAGTTTTTAGCTCAATGTGTTATTGTTCTTCCTGTTATGCGCGAAGTTGTTAGATAAAGCGAGAAAAAACATGTGCAGGGAAAATTTATCCCCGAAAGTACAATCAATTATGTTTTGCTAATCTTTGTACATTGTATTTATGAAAATCTCGAATGTGTACTTGTAAGTGTGTCAGAAATGTTTCATACGATTTATTTTGATCGCTAACTGGTATAAGTTATGAGCTTGTGCATCATCGGTTCAGCCAGCTCAGCTTGGGGGCAAAGAAACATCACAAAACAAAGAAAAACTCAAAATGTACTTTTCAAATCAATTTATTAAACCGCAAAGCTCAACCGCTTCAAGGCACAGATGTCGGTGCAGTATGAACGCTTTACAACTGGGCGTTGTTCTCGGAAACGGTTCGACTCATTCGGAAACTTCCGCACATATTCGACATCAACCATGTTGCCAGGTGGCGCTCGTCCATCATTTTGGATAAGACCTCGTGACTAGCAAACAACCAATCAAAGCTCTCAACAAAAACATTCTTACCACTGCTCGTAGGTGGCGAAAGATAAATGTTAAAGTGCAAATCAATCAATACCCTTTCCCACTGCACAATTAACGCTACTATAATTAGCACACATATTTTATGGTTCAAGATTATCTGATCTGTGGTTTTAAAAGCCACGTCTTATTATGCAGCAATCTTAAATTATTCAATAAATGTATATCGCCTGTACTGTTATCATACAAAGAACTGTTGCTATGGTGATAATGATGTTACAGCAATGATGGGATTTCATAAGAAAAAAACGCTTGAAATTAACTGGTCAGCGGGACGCATGTCGTAGGTCACTAAAGTGTCGAGATTATTAAGAAATCGACTTTTGTGATTTCAGGGTTTTGGGTCACGTATGATAAATGTTTTGCCATGGGAAAATGACCCTTTTCTGAGCATAGAAAGGTAAAGGAGGGGTTGGGGCATTCATACTAGAGAAATCCAAAGTCGAGCGAGTGTCCTTACTGATCAGTAGAGACACTACGTTTACAAAATAATCAGGGGTATGCAGGGGTTCCACTAGGTGCTGAATCTTTTATAGCCAAACTACCTACAATTTAAATAAAAATTGACCCTTCAGCCAGAATCCTGAGGGTCAAAATGTGGCTTTTTGGAAATTTCGGGGGTCAAAGGGTAACTCCAGGGCCAAATGGCACCCTGGGTCTGTTGACATGTAGTCCCTAAATCACTATGTAGTGATTGACAAAATGAAGATAAAAATATCGTTATGCTTAGGAAGTTATAAAAACTGTCATACCCGAATATATTCATATGGCTATACCTAAATTCATAAATTTATTCAATGTAAAAGTTTTCCGGGAGGATTTGTTAGTATAGAAATGCAGAAAAACCACAAGAAAATCACCTTTTATCGCAACTACGACTTTTCCATCCTTGTTCAAAAATTTACTTTTAGTTTTGAACTTATTAATTTTACATTGGCTGTGAAACAAGTTTTTACAACTTATACAAATCACTCTTGATGAACTCTTTCAAGGTTTCCAACCAGTTGGCCTACCAGCGCATACATTAAAGGATTGTATAGTTAATGCCCAACGGGGCTCGAGTTTCAGTTCAACGCTCTATCCCTCAATCACTATACCATTAACGATCGATGGTCCAATAAAAGTGTTGTTTTCTTTTTAATGGTTGATGAAAGTCCTCCACCAATATAGACTTAATTTCAATTTTAACTTCATAGATTTATAGCTGTATTTATAATGTAAGATACGGCCTGTCATAGTCACGTAATAAGATACAGAAAAGCTTCGATCAGTTCAAATACGTGCTAATAACGTAACCACCATTTTCGTTGTCTGATACATTTTGTATATCTCACTCGGAAACTAAACCTTCATTTAAATGTAACAATTTGCTTATTGCGTGTTGAACTTTTTACAGGGTCGTCTTGAAAAGTAGACCGTTATATATCCATACCGAAGTAGTACTTTCATTGGTATGCTGACATAAACAATCACTACATAAAACGTGCTTCTCATTGTAAAAGGAACCATTGTCCGATGGATGATAGTGCAATTTGTCTGTTTAACCACAAATAAATTAGCTGAGAGACTGGTTCTATTTGGTTGTTTGTGGAAAAAATGGGAAACCTGTATAAACTTGCAGAAAATGACCGAACTGTGGACGAGGATCAATACTCTGATATTGATAGGGTCACTGGTGTTGATAAACGTTAGAATCAAGAACTCATGAACGCTAAGCAACGAATTTTATCCAAAAGATTTCGGAGCTAACCACCATTTTTGTGCAGCATTACATATCTGCAACATAGTAATGCATACTTTGGGCCCGGCTATGAAAGGCTTACATTAGTATACACAGATTATCTGTTTGTAGACTTATGGCATTATCAAATGATAATATCTTGATTTTCACAAATGTAAAAGTGTTGTATGAAAAAGAAGTATTTGTAGCTCTTTAGAATTCAGGTAACTAATTTTGACTTGTTTGCAGTTTTAAACAGCGTATACTGCATGAATATTTGGGCAATGAAAGCCTCAAATCCCTGTTTCTCTCGTTGCTGTTGACGTTGTAACTATGTTTGCTATTGTTGTTGTTGCTGCTATTGCTGCACTATGCTGTTGACATTTGTTGCTCTGCTTTAAGTGTCAATACTGTACGTATACAAAAGCACATAAGCTTTCGTAACCTACATTAAAAAGTACAATCAAAATATACGACACAATTTCTTCAAGAATACAAGTAGGTATTGGTCTAATTGAAAAATGTGGCCTTGTTTCTAAGTATATCACAGTTAGGAACAGCTTTGCGACACATTTTGCGATTTAAAAATGTCCGTAGCTCACTTTTCACAAAAAAACTAAAACACAAACTATGGACCCGTATACAAAGCTGTAATCAACAAAGTATTAACCAAGCAGGTTTCTATAAATCTATGTCTTCGTTCGCTGGGCTAGACAAGTCCGGTTAAGGTCAATTAGGTGCCGGACCGGGCACTTAATATATGCTCGACCTGAAAATAAATACGAGCTAATCTTTCTCGTACCAGACCCAAATAATATAAATCTCCATCTAGGCTTAGCCAGGAAACTGTCCGTAAAACTGCCATTCAAAAGAAATTAAAAGTCATTGTGCAAGGTTACGCTCTTGAACTATTGTTATTATGATATATTTAGCCGATTAAAAGTTGCCCTTCAATATTGTGCTGCTAGTCTGAGTTCATATAAAAACACTTACAGATTTTAGACAAATTAAGCAATAATAATTGTGTATTTAAATCCATCTAAATAGATTGTATACCGTATTCTTGTGTTCCTTATGTGTTTTTCGCCGTTTTGAACTGTACTTATGGTATACACGGCAATCACTTGACCGAAATGGCTTGTACACACGGCAATCAGTTGACCGAAATGGCTTGTATACACGGCAATAAATTGACCGAAATGGCTTGTATACACGGCAATCAATTGACCGAAATGGCTTGTATACACGGCAATCAATTGACCGAAATGGCTTGTATACACGGCAATCAATTGACCGAAATGGCTTGTATACACGGCAATCAATTGACCGAATGGCTTGTATATACGGCAATCAATTGACCGAAATGGCTTGCATACAAGGCAATCAATTGACCGAAATGGCTTGTATACAAGGCAATCAATTGACCAAATGGCTTGTATACACGGCAATCAATTGACCGAAATGGCTTGTATATACGGCAATCAATTGACCGAAATGGCTTGTATACACGGCAATCAATTGACCGAAATGGCTTGTATACACGGCAATCAATTGACCGAAATGGCTTGTATACACGGCAATCAATTGACCGAAATGGCTTATCTGAGTTCCAACCCACCGCAACCATCTGCGTACATATTCAATTTATTTTTGTTTTGCTTTCTGTATCATTCAATTCAACTCAACTCGCGCTGTTGTGTATGAGCAAAGAAGGAATGTAACATTGTTGCTGCCAATTCTGGTGATTTTGATGTTGTGGTCACTGATGCGACTTTGGAAATGACTTGTCTCCTAAATGTCTCCGGTTTCTGTACTATTTGCAAGCAGCCACTAAGATGAATGAAGCATCTAGTGCCTTTTGATGCTGACCAGCAAACTGTATGTCACATGATGATAATTATTGTCCCAATGACGCTTAATTAGCACTGAATATTTAACATGGTACCAGGTCGAGCGTGGCCCGAAGGATTTGCTTTCCTTTGTGATGAGGCTTTAAATCACATGTAATCTGGCCTTTTGGTTGAGTATGCCTCACCATATGGCTAAAGGGAGGATACAATAGGCTATCAGACTTAAAAAACGATACATGACAGTACATATAAAACGTTTTACATAATTCCTATCCAACTATGCTGTCCATCTATGATAAGGCATTTCATTTGACGATGATCTGCGATGATTTAAGTTACCTAGAATTGTTTTCATCGCCGTGAACTCTAATTTGACCGGCTTGAACTTATAAAACGTGTAAAAACAATATCAAGTACATTAATATACAAATTACAAAATCGAATTAAAAAGTATTTCTTCTGATTAAACAGTCAGATAAACAATCGGAGGGTGATTAATTTTAGGAATTAATCCCTGATTAACATCTTTAAAAGTTAAATTTGGTCTTTCAAGTTAAACAAACACAATATATTTGACCGTTTTATATAACATACAAAACAGAGTAGATATTATTTAATTCGGCGGTGTTTTCCTAAATCGCTCTGAACAAGTAAAAATCTAAACATTGTTAGACTTGCGACGTTTGGCCAATTAAGTACATGCAATGCAAGTGACATATGAGGCGAATTCAATTCAGTTGATGTTTACTGTTTTGTCAATAAAATTTTCGATTTTTGCGATAGTGGTAGTTGTTGTTGTTGTTGTTGCTGCTGTTGTTGTTGTTGTTGCAACACCTGTTGTTATTTGATGTTGGGTTCTTGTCGCCATGTTGATGGTGGTGAAGTAAATGTTGCTTATGATGATAATGTTGTTCGTAGTTGTAAGAATTGTTGTAGATGCAACTAATGCCAATAATGATGTTGTCGTTTTTACAACCACTGTCTATGTTAATATTGTTGTATTATTTTTCGGACCATCATCGTAATTTCAGTACCACCAATCATAATCAGCACCAACATCAATTAGCATTATATTTGTAAATGCTATTCGTGAGTCAGATCTGTACATCTCAAGAAAAAAACATGCCAAGAAAACTCGGTACAGAAAGTTGTGCACATTTTTTTAAACTGAGACACTGAGTAAATGATTCATAAAATTCATAATTTTACTATAACCAATATCCGTTTACAAGGGAGGGATTATAAATCCCCCCTCGTACACATGAGTGACGTAGTTACATAACTCAAATACTATTAATTATCTTATTCAATAATAAACAAATAAAACCTAAATAGTTAAATACAATTAAATCCGGTACTCCCGGTGTGCCGTTCCCTGAAGTTCCTACGATTAAAACTTTTAGGTAAATTTTACTAATTTTGATTACGTATATGACAAAGCATGACAGAGGTCATTAAAATCTTAAGAATACATTTAGTAAAGAAGTTTTCCGTGGTCACGTTTGAAAATCACCAGTAGAACCTCATTTATGCCCTATTATGATTTTCACTCAAACTTAGTTTATGTTCATTCATAACGCATGCGTGTTTATTTTATTATAAGAGACTGTTACTTATCAGTTCATATACGGTCTGACCGGGGCGATTTTTTTAATTTGCGCATTATTGCCGTGTTAACAAAATTCAAATTCGTAATTTTATTAAACTGTTTAACAATGTTTTGAAACAACCCATTAGCAACCGCCTCTTAGTTTTATTTAAGTGTGAATATTGTTTCTTAACTGTTCTCACGTAAATGCAGTTGTTTTCATGATTATATTCAAAGTGACAATGTCTCTTATAATTCTCTATTGAAAAAAGGGTTGTGTACATTTTTTAAAGGTTTTTATGTATGTAATATGCTCTATGTATGCACATAAATGAGACTGAAATAAAGACACATAAATGTTTTTATAGTTATATATGAAAGCAGTTTTTTTCTATCCGGGCTATAAGCCACACTAAGAACCAGGGACATGCAGTCAATATGTCAGCTGGTAGGTTATTAACTTACCCCGTAACATGTTTATAAATGATCCTTATATAAATATGAAAGCTGTATACGTCCGCTAAATTAAATATGGCAGGTTGGTTACCTTAGTTTGATATAAAACGATCGACGTTTTTTTCGAATCGTGAAATGCAATAAACATTTGTATTTGCATTTTTGTACGGATTTATTCACTTGCACAGTTTACATGTACAAATGTATACCTATTTATTTATGTTCGATTGTGATAAAACTGTTGTGCACATTTAAATCACACTCAATGTATCTTTCTTTGAAATCAGTAATGTTTGCTTATAAGGATGTTTGGTCATGGGCTATATGAGTAACCGAAACTTTCGTCTTCAAAGCGTTTTTACGAATCGTTTGTTGAGCGCTCACAATGTCCTGGTTGTTACATTTACCCATATGCCCGGCCTGTCAACAACCTGTATAACTAACTATATATATATATATATATTAAAACCTCAGTAATGAGACCACCATTAACACCCTTGAAAACTCGTCTGATTAAGGTGGTCTTCATATCTTAATGGTGAGATTGAATAAAAAGCAAAATAGTAAAAATGGACTTGAAAATTGTGTTCGTTATTATGAGGTGGTCTTATTATTGAGGTGGTATTTAGGTGAAGTTTTACTGTATCTACGCTCTTTCGACAAATATATATCCCTTCTTTGTATAATCGTACCAGTATAAGTATAACCTATATGTACAGTGTAACCTCTCCAGAGGTCCATCTCTTGAGCAACTACCTTTCTTCAAAATCAATCTCTATAGTAACCTCTCAAGAACAACAACCTCGCAACAACAGCCTTCATTTTCATCACTTAAAGGGTTTTACTCTGGAAAGGCTGCACTGTAGATATATAAATTTACACGGAATACATCAGACGAATAAGACGGTAAATCATGATTATTTAAGTCATTATGTTTATGCGGAAAATCGGATCGGATGTCGGCTTACATTTTCGTTATGTAAGGCAATATAATAAGATTGCTTTCATGTGTGTCCAAAAGAGGAATTATCATGAATAGATTTGTAAATGATCTTATACAAGCAAGACGGTTTTTGCTTAAAGATGTTTGCGTTTAAATAATTTGCTTTCTATATATATATATATCTATTTACATAGTCCACGTTGCCATTTTGAACTATTTAAATCTTTGTTGATAAACTCGGCACGTACGCACCTTCGCTTACATAACACAAAACAGCACAAAGACAGTCAACGTATTCATACAAACATACATACAAGCATACTTTCATACACACATACATACAAGCATACAATCATACGCACATACATACAAGCATACATTCATACAAACATACCTACAAACATACATTCATACACACATACATACAAGCATACATTCATACAAACACATACACACAAGCATACATTCATACACACATACCTACAAACATACATTCATACACACATACATACAAGCATACATTCATACAAACACATACACACAAGCATACATTCATACACACACACCTACAAACATACATTCATACACACATACATACAAGCATACATTCATACAAACACATACACACAAGCAAACATTCATGCAAACATACCTACAAACATACATTCATACACACATACATACAAGCATATATTCATACAAACACATACACACAAACATACATTCATACAAACATGCATAAAAGCATACATTCATGCAAACATACCTACAAACATACATTCATACACACATACATACAAGCATACATTCATACAAACACATACACACAAGCATACATTCATAAACACATACACACAAGCATACATTCATACAAACACATACACACAAGCATACATTCATAAACACATACATACAAGCATACATTCATACAAACACATACACACAAGCATACATTCATACAAACACATACATACAAGCATACATTCATAAACACATACATACAAGCATACAATCATACACACATACATACAAGCATACATTCATACACACATACATACAAGCATACATTTATACACACATACCTACAAGCATACATGCATACACACATACCTACAAGCATACATTCGTACAAACATAACTACAAGCATACTTTCATACACACATGCAAACAAGCATACATTCATACACACAAACCTACAAGCATACATTCATACAAACATACCTACAAGCATACATTCGTACAAACATACATACACGCATACATTCATACACACATACCTACAAGCATACATTCATACACACATACATACAAGCATACATTCATAAACACATACATACAAGCATACATTCATACAAACACATACACACAAGCAAACATTCATGCAAACATACCTACAAACATACATTCATACACACATACATACAAGCATATATTCATACAAACACATACACACAAACATACATTCATACAAACATACATAAAAGCATACATTCATGCAAACATACCTACAAACATACATTCATACACACATACATACAAGCATACATTCATACAAACACATACACACAAGCATACATTCATAAACACATACACACAAGCATACATTCATACAAACACATACACACAAGCATACATTCATAAACACATACATACAAGCATACATTCATACAAACACATACACACAAGCATACATTCATACAAACACATACATACAAGCATACATTCATAAACACATACATACAAGCATACAATCATACACACATACATACAAGCATACATTCATACACACATACATACAAGCATACATTTATACACACATACCTACAAGCATACATGCATACACACATACCTACAAGCATACATTCGTACAAACATAACTACAAGCATACTTTCATACACACATGCAAACAAGCATACATTCATACACACAAACCTACAAGCATACAATCATACACACTTACCTACAAGCATACATTCGTACAAACATACATACACGCATACATTCATACACACATACCTACAAGCATACATTCATACACACATACATACAAGCATACATTCATAAACACATACCTACAAGCATACAATCATACACACTTACCTACAAGCATATATTCATACAAACATACCTACAAGCATACATTCATACACACATACATACAAGCATACATGCATACACACATACCTACAAGCATACATTCGTACAAACATAACTACAAGCATACATTCATACACACATGCAAACAAGCATACATTCATACACACAAACATACAAGCATACATTCATACAAGCATACCTACAAGCATACATTCATACACACATACATACAAGCATACATTCATACACACATACCTACAAGCATACATTCATACACACATACCTACAAGCATACATTCGTACACACATACATACAAGCATACATTCATAAACACATACATACAAGCATACAATCATACACACTTACATACAAGCATACATTCGTACAAACATAACTACAAGCATACTTTCATACACACATACATACAAGCATACATTCAAACACACATACCTACAAGCATACATTCATACACACATACATACAAGCATACATTAATACACATATACATACAAGCATACATTCATACACACATACCTACAAACATACATTCATACAAACATACATTCATACACACATACATTTATACACACACATACAAGCATACATTCATACACACATACATACAAACATACATTCATACACACATACATTCATACACACATACATACAAGCATACATTCATACACACATACCTACAAACATACATTCATACAAACATACATACCTACAAACATACATTCATACACGCATACATTCATACACACATGCATACACTCATACATTCATACACACAGGCATTCATATACACATACCTACAAGCATACATTCATACATACATTCATACAAACATACATACAAACATACATTCATACACACATACATTCATACATTCATACATACAAGCATACATTCATACACACATACATACAAACATACATTCATACAAACATACCTAAAAACATACATTCATACAAACATACATACCTACAAACATACATTCATACACACATACATTCATACACACATACCTAAAATCATACATTCATACACACATACATTCACACACACATACATACAAGCATACTTTCATACACACATACCTACAAGCATACATTCATACAAACATACCTACAATTATACATTCATACACACATGCATTCATACACACATACCTACGAGCATACATTCATACATACATTCATACAAACATACATACAACTATACATTCATACACACATACCTACAAACATACATTCATACAAACATACATTCATACACACATACCTACAAGCATACATTCATACAAACATACCTACAAGCATATATTCATACAAACATACCTACAAGCATACATTCACACACACATACATACAATCATACATTCATACACACATACCTACAAGCATATATTCATACATACATTCATACAAACATACATACAACTATACATTCATACACACATACCTACAAACATACATTCATACAAACATACATTCATACACACATACCTACAAGCATACATTCATACACACATACCTACAAGCATACATTCATACATACATTCATACAAGCATACATACAACTATACATTCATACACACATACCTACAAACATACATTCATACAAACATACATTCATACACACATACCTACAAGCATACATTCATACAAACATACATACAAGCATACATTCATGCAAACATACATACAAGCATACATTCATACACACATACCTACAAACATACATTCATACAAACATACCTACAAGCATATATTCATACAAACATACCTACAAGCATACATTCACACACTCATACATACAAGCATACATTCATACATACATTCATACAAACATACATACAACTATACATTCATACACACATACCTACAAACATACATTCATACAAACATACATTCATACACACATACCTACAAGCATACATTCATACAAACATACCTACAATTATACATTCATACACACATGCATTCATACACACATACCTACAAGCATACATTCATACATACATTCATACAAACATACATACAACTATACATTCATACACACATACCTACAAACATACATTCATACAAACATACATTCATACACACATACCTACAAGCATACATTCATACAAACATACCTACAAGCATACATTCATACACACATACATACAATCATACATTCACACACACATACATACAATCATACATTCATACACACATACCTACAAGCATACATTCATACACACATACATACAATCATACATTCATACAAACATACCTACAAGCATACATTCATACACACATACATACAATCATATATTCATACACACATACCTACAAGCATACATTCACACACACATACATACAATCATATATTCATACAAACATACCTACAAGCATACATTCACACACACATACATACAATCATATATTCATACACACATACCTACAAGCATACATTCACACACACATACATACAATCATACATTCATACAAACATACCTACAAGCATACATTCACACACACATACATACAATCATACATTCATACAAACATGACTACAAGCATACATTCATACACACATACATACAAGCATACATTCATACACACATACATACAAGCATACATTCATACACACATACATACAAGCATACATTCATACACACATACATACAAGCATACATTCATACACACATACCTACAAACATACATTCATACAAACATACCTACAAACATACATACCTACAAATATACATTCATACACACATACATTCATACACACATACATACAATCATACATTCGTACAAACATACCTACAAGCATACAATCATAGACACAGATTATGAAACACATTACCAAAACGCTACAGACAAGTACATAGATACATAGCAACTACTTATATAATTGACGTTGTGTGTTTATACTCCATAGCTCTATATGATACTTTATAATATTATATCTATGTTGAAACACAAATAACATTGCCTTTTGGATATTCTGTGATAATGTGTATCATAAGCCCAATTTGGCTGGTAATAAAATAGTTTTATGTGTTTACGCTGCAAATTGTACTGTACTATTTAATGTGTGACACTATAATAAACAATAATTATATATATATAATAATCTTCTAACCTAGGAAACTAGACAAAAGAGAAAAAGAAGAAAAGAAACTGAGGAGTTGCGTGATTTTTCACAGACGGCAACAATATTCCTATTGTTTCATTCGTACTAAGTTCAGATGACGTCAGTACCAAGTTCTAAATCTCGTCTTGTCATTGTTTACACGTTATTGATACAAATGATTGTTTAAGACAGACCAGAGTGTCATGCTCTAAACGAGTGCAAATATTCGAAATGTGTTATTTGAAACTATTTAAAATATTATTCCGTTTACTTAAGATGATGAAGCTGTGTTTAATAAGTGAACTCTTTGTTACAATAATGAATGAACAATTTCTATAACACGTACGCAACGGTGTTCGGTGTCATGACAGTCTAAGTGGGCAACGGGGTTGTTTGTGGTTGATGAGTGCATGAGAGATAAAATACTGGCATCAAAGCAACCAGATTGAGAGTAGTGTGTCCTGAAACGTCTGCGCATGAATTTTTGACAATATTAAAATTATCGTATCAACTTTTGAAGACTGACACAACAGGTGAAATTTACATTTTCCCCTGATAGCGAATATGATTAAACCCACACTGAGAGTTAATTATACCATTAGCTTCATTCAAGTCCGCCCGCACGCATGCTTCCCGGATTTTGGGTTTTACCCAATTCATTTACTTTAGTAAAATGATACATAGTATACCATTTCAGGTATGTGAAATGAAAAAGGCAAAACTGAAACTGCAACATATCCTTGTTTCATTGATTTCTATAGCAAATATTGTTGCAAATAATCTCGTGTTCGATTTTATGGTTAGATACCCGATATTTGCTGTAATATGGAACTACGAACATTATAAATTTATTCAACAAATACAATTGGCTGAATACTTCGCGGGACCTTGAACAAAACAAAAACAATATCTCGTATGTGTTATATTTATCTCCAAGTTCCGGGAAATGAGGAAAATGCTATGCTTTGCAACATATTACTTATCTCAAACTTCGCGGGATCTCAAGCAACTGCAGGAAACAATGACCAGAGCATCTACCGTCTACTCTACTTTCTGGAATCCTTAGCAATTGCAGGAAACTACTAACGAAACAATAACAATCTACACATTGTCTCGTACGTCGCAGGACAATAAGCAAAACCATCAACATTGTACATAATGTCTCGTACTTTGCGGAACCATAAGCAACCGCGCGAGGTCATGAGCGAAACACTATATGCAGTCTATTCGAAATATTGAATACTCGGAATCATGAGAGTAAATACAACTCGGACTTCACGAGGAAGTTTAAACGTTTTCGAGAAGACAAACGTTTTAGTTCGTGGGAAATGAGTTACTGAACCAAATGTGCTTGTAGACGAGTCGATAATGTTATTTTGAGAATTCTCTGTCATGCGTCCCGTTATTGTATTGCTGCATCCAGGCTGTCTTGATACTTAACTGTCTACAGTACGTGGTTGTTACTATACATGTAGATAATATATATTTTCTAGATTAGAAACAGTGAGACACCAGTATAAACTTGTGCTTTGACCTTAACCATAGACGTAAAGTGACCCGCAGATGTCTTTTAAAAAAATGTTTTGGCACATGTGGATAAACTATTGTTATTCGATGTGGACAATTGTAATAAGGCCACTAGGTCGATTTCCATTTGACGTAATTGATGTGATTACCACATAGATATAACATGTTTGAAGACTATGGTTAAACCCGAGTGCAAACCACTAATCCATTTCTATTATATTATGTACGTTTTTGACAATTAATTTGAATTCTAGACCGTTCATATAGACCGTCCATGAATGAGTGTCCGTTTTTCATTTCTCTATATGTGGTCAATTCAGAATTGTTTAACTGTAGTTCGGATCTTTAATGTTGATAATAGCATTAAATGAAATATACTTGTGAATGAGAAAATGTATGAATGAAGATGATTACTACGAATATGTCGGTCAATGAACAAGCCCGTGAGTGAGTCATATACTGTGCCAGTGTCCTGGGCCGGCACAATCTATGTCCTTAACATTATGTTTGAGAGGGATTAGTGTTTTATGAATGAAGAGACCATGCAGAGCTCTGTTGGATTGAAAGTAATTGGGTCTCTCTCCGCTGTGGTGGTATTGTTGGTGGATAGATGACCATTGATGTGGACCAGCCTTCCTGGGTTTAACTTATCGCTACCGCCGAAAACTGGGTTATGATTCAGCTACATGGACATCGGAAAATACAGGTTTTGTTAGGCCAACATAATAAGTCTATACCAGTCATTGAAACTTTTCAATAAAGTTTACACTACAGGTATGCGAAACATATTACAGTCACAATGAATCACCGTACAAGTATAGTTTATTCAGTTGATATACCCATGAGTGCGCGACTAATAGCGATACGTATACATGTATACATAGTTGTTATTACTCTGAAAACAACGCTGGCGCCAAAGTCGAATTTGCCGAATAGGGAAACCGGAAAATATCTGTGTGATTTCATCTTTCAAATATGGATGTTTCTAAGAACTAAACACTTAACATTAAGGGGGATTCTCCCAAAATAAACGAAACAGTGAGCAAGAACGGTTTGTAAATAGGAGATAGCATACATATATACCTAACGCTTAACACTATTCAAAGATGTGCAATGTATCTGGCTCAATTGAATGTAACTTACTTTTTGAATGGACTTCATCCAATATCGTTGTTACAGTATGACTCTTCCTATATTGGACGATATAAAATATATATCTATCCTGAAAACATTCTTGTTGTATCATATTACTAACTGACAAAAAAATCCGCTTGTTGTAAACAACTTTCTATTCAATTTTATGATCATATAAATGTCTTTATTCGACAAATACACAGGCGCGTAGGAAGGTATTGAGCATTGTGTGTATTGTGGCCGCGGATGGGGTGGGTGCGGGAGGATATCCCCTCCGTGTGAGATTTTTTTTAGGAAATGACCTTTCACAGGCGCAAAATCCATCACTTTTAAAATGATATTTTCCGAAAATTTGTTTAAAATGAAATTGTCCGAAAATTTGTTTAAAATGAAATTGTCCGAAAATTTGTTTAAAAGGTAATTACATTTATTCATAGATGTATGTGTAATTTTGTATAAAGACACGGGACTGTAAGGGATATATTTTGGAACATCCATTTCAAAGTTACTTTCATAATGGAGATTCAGAATATGTATTTAATTTGTATCTGTGTGCACTGTTAAAATAGTAAGTAAATGAGATTGTCGCCATTTAATTGATCGCCAAGTTAATGTAATTATCACCATTTTAAGATTCAAAACATTGCCAAAATAAATATACTTGTCACCTAGTTAGTCAAGTTCAAGTTCAAAGTTTTATTGACAAAAACTCACAAAGTTCATTGTCATAACAACATATATACATTGGGAAAGGTGAACAAAATTACATAAACAAACATTATATACGAGAAAAGTGTGTATACATATAGTACGAATCATAGATAAAGACTATAGTTGACATAAATTGTATATTGGAAAATCGTGTATACAGTGAGGTTGTAACATAAGGCTAATGAACATAATAAATTGGTTGCTGAGTAAATTATGCTCTCAATAAATTAGCATGAAAAATAAAAGATGCTAGTGTTCTTAAAATTACAGTATTTGAGCTCGATAACAGCTGTTTAAGTTTATAGAGAGTAGGCCAATGACAGTAATAATTAGAAAAATATTGTTTTCTCAGGTCTCTTTATCGTGGACAGACAAGTAAAAAATGAAATTCAGTTTCTACAGCATTCATAGAACATTTGTTACATAATCTTAAGTTTCTGTGCACATTTCTGTAACGACCTTCTTCTATATTTAAACGATGTGCTGAACATCTAAATCTGGCTAAAGCTAATCTGTGTTTATCATTTCCATTGCAAGTTAAGTATAAGTCCTTCAAAAAATCATGTTTAAAAGTTGTGTATGTTTCAAATCTGGGCAAATTGGTAACATCAGAGAACCATTGTTGTAAAAATTGATCATATAAACATCTAATAACACTTTGTATTTCTAGATTAGAAACCATTTGAATATCAAACAAATAAGAAAATACTAAATTATTTAACAAGTTTTTGACTAACAAAGACCATTCATTTATCATATTACCATAAGTATCACGCATGTTATATAGTATGCTACCTTTCATGCCTTCATTAATCCGCCGACTGTTTTCACACCCTAGATGACAGTCAGGGTACTAGCGACGGCCCCTGTCTAGTAGCGATGGGTGTTATATATTCATGCGTATTAAATGTCTTGGCTGAATGCCAATAAAATGTGTGACTGGTTTTGATTAGTTTAAGATGCAGATGAGAAGTAAGGGTAATGAAATGCTCCTGCGGCCCCGGCTCCTACGCGCATGATACACAAGAGCACATTATGAATGTATACTTTGAAAATGCATATATACTGAACAAATTTCTAAACGTCCATGTTATAGAATACAAAATTCGTCATGGTGACGCGTGACGATGAGTACGATTTTCAACTTTTGGCACGAGGATCACGTGAACTATGTAGTAAGCGGTGAAATTCATTTCAATGCAATCCACGTCGTATGTCCAAGACGAAAAACAGAAATGATGCCGACAAAGACCACTGAAGAACGCGCCAGGGCCGTAGGTATGTTCGATGCTGGTAATCCGATTCGACAGATATGACTAACTTTATAAATCAATTAATCAATTCAAATAGAATTTGGAAAATTATTATAAAAATATATATTTTTTGTATTATTTCCCACTTTTTATCAATATTTCTGGTTGTCCGTCTGTTCAATAGGCACACATGTGCACATTTGTTTCTGTTCTTATATATTTCGACGAAGTACCTAGTGGACGTTTAAAAAGTTTGTCCAGCATCAATTATACCGACGGTCCTGGCACTTTCTTGAGTGGTCTTTGTCGGCATCTTTTCTTCACCGCTTACTACACAGTACACGTGATCCTCGTGCTAAAAGTTGAAAATCGTACCCACCGTCACGCGTGGGGAGCTATGACGATAAATAGGTATTTTCTTTTTGAAAGTCGAAAGAGTACTATGTATAATACTAGAATGCCAAATTTTAAGTCGGCATATAAAACTGTTTTCTTAGATTTGTATTCTATAACATGGACGTTTAGAAATGTGTTCAGTATCACTATATACAATGTACCTTCTCCTGAGAGGCCCTCTCCGGAGTCACACATTCTCTTCAACAACAATATCGATTATACGTAGTAAACATTACAACCAAATACGTGGACGTCTCTGGAACAACAACCTTCCAACAACATCAGAAATGTGCAAGTCCCAGAATGCGTTGCTCTGATTATATTGCGCTGTTTATCAATAATTCTAAACGGTCGGATTGGGCTTTAACTAAAACCAAGAAATTTGAAAGAATTCTGCACTATAGTACGGCACTACTACTCTGGTTCATTAAATTTTATGTGTTTACAAAAAACGCTTGGCTAATCATTGTAACATACACGCATTAATTAATGTACTTATATGTTCCAATAAACTTTGTATTTACATATTTTATAGTCTGTATCAACATATTGTCGGCCTTGCAGTGATCAAGTGCATCTTATCGCAGTTTTATTTTAGCAGTACGTGTATATAATCAAAATGCACTTTTCAAGAACAATTAAGATTAATAGATTAATGTACTTATATGTTCCAATAAACTTTGTATTAACATATTTTATAGTCTGTATCAACATAATGTCGGCCTTGCAGTGATCAAGTGCATCTTATCGCAGTTTTATTTTAGCAGTACGTGTATATAATCAAAATGCACTTTTCAAGAACAATTAAGATTAATAGATTAATGTACTGTACGGTGTAATATACATGTGTGTTTCATATGTGTGTCTTACAGATTATGGCGGTTGTATTTTATTGTAGTGATTCATGCAAATTAATTTTTGGAATGTACATTAAGTACCCTGACACAATGCTAACCGAGATAACGTGCACAATTTGTCAAAGCAGCTGGGGTGCATGCTAGACGGTCTGAAATATCTCAATTATTAGTAAGAAAATTACTAAGGTTACTAACTCGAGAAAAGTAAGTCATCATCTGTTTCCTTTTCAATTTCTATTAGGTTTTGGTGTGTCTGTGTTACGCAAGGGCAATACAATAAAATTGTGGCAACAGACGCCTAGTCGTTTGCGGTGCGTCGCTATGATTCTACCCGTTAACTCATTGTCGTGTTTAGTCATTATAACAAGTCACAATCTTGTTATGTTCTGGTATCTATGAGGTTATGTTTGGTTTAACGATTAATTACCCAACGTGTTAAAGTGGTAAGGAGAAAATCGGAAATCGTGAATGTATTTTTATGAAATCTGGTGACATACAGCGACGAGAAACTGTCGTAACAGGCGCTGAACAATAACTTAGCAATCTTTGTGCAAATAAATTTAAATATCACTTCGATAACAATCATATTTATCATTTTATGTAATCGTTATTAAATTTGGGAAAAGAGTGTTACGTTTGGTGTACAAAAAGATGGTGTTTGATTATTACACCGGTGTTTTAAAAGTACCTTGAAATGACGATTACATGCGTATAGAATATGCGTCATATCGCATGCACTGCTTATGTCTGGTGCTGAGGTTATGATTTGCTTTTAAAAACAAATATGCGTATAGTTATCAAGTACACATTTGATAACTTTATCTTTGAAGGACAAATTATTATTTAACAACAAAGAAAGTAGGCAACGGTAGAAAACATAGCAGGTTTTAAACCGGCAATGTTCGAAGCAGTTGGCAATGTTCGGTCTATTTAGCAATCTTTGACGCCACCAGCCGAATGTTCGATGCAGTCGGCGGCGTTTGGGACAGTTAGTACTATCTGGTTCAACTGGCAATGTTCGGAGAAATCAACAATGTTTAGCGGAAGTGGCAATGTTCGGCGTAATCATCAATGTTCGGTGCATTCGGTAATTTTCGATGTAATCGGCAATATTCGGACCAAATCCGCATTGTTTAACGTAGTTGGCAATAGTCGGCACAACCAGCATTATTCGGCACATTTGGTGCAGAGTCGGTAGATGGCTTTATTCTACAAAGGGTTGAGAAACTTTAAGATGATCTTTATGGATCTGAAATTTAATAGAAACGTAATTGTTGCAAATCTACGAAAAGGGGTATTCATGTCAGTAATTAACTTTAAGTATGGTGTAAACAAAGCAAAATGAAAACATCATTTCCATATTACCATTCAAAGGAAGAAATTTCAAGCAAAATACGAGAAGTCAAAAAGACAGACCGGTCACTAAATATTTACCTCGTTACGAATGCGATTTGTTTCGTGCTGATTTATACTGTGATTTATTCAAGGCAGTTGCTATGAATACGGGACCGTAATCCTGGACTCATGTAAAGAGTATTTAAAATGACATGAGTATTGCGTGGTGTACATAGTATCGTATTACCACAATTCTTATTAAGGTGTTCAAAAGGCACAAATAGATGGCAACCACAGGCTCGGCCACCCCACAATTGTGATTAGTCAAAAATCTCTCTCCAATGGACACGCAGTGTATACATCCGGACACAGATAATGCTCTACTACATTTGGTTAAATTCCATATTGCAAAGGGTTTGCAAGAATGCCGGTTTGTTTCGAACTAGGTTGTAACTTCATCATGGCAAGCGATTTGATCAAGGGAGACAACTCGATTTGAAACAATTAAGATTGTAAGAGTTGTCTTTCTTAATAATTCTAAAATTGAGATATCGTCTACGTGC
Source organism: Mactromeris polynyma (assembly GCA_032209605.1). NCBI lineage: Eukaryota > Metazoa > Mollusca > Bivalvia > Venerida > Mactridae > Mactromeris > Mactromeris polynyma. Next base: position 15,346,095 of record JASFXZ010000008.1, read on the forward strand.
TAGCAGGGAACGTGTTTATAAAAAGAGAAAGGGTCGTGATTGCGAAATCCAATAATTGAGTTGTTTACATTTCTGTTCAATAATATTAAATAGCTGTCAGCCAACCAGAGTGGAGTTCAAACATGATTCACAGACCGGGTAATATTGAAAAATAGAGGAGTGCCTTGAATTATTTGGAAATAATGGTGGCATACTTCTCCCACCTACAAACTACATAATTAACTAGAAAATTATTTGGTTATTTCGTAAAAGAAACTAGCTAATTGCATTACTATTATGATACTTTATGTGGCAAATTATATATAAGTATCATGATATAATTATTCATCCTAGATAAATATCTTAACACTAAAGTGGTTATTTAACCGATGATTAAGTGGAAAGGGCAGGTATTATAGACTACAGCGCATTGTCTTTCTAAATCTCTGACTGAAGATGCATTAAATACTAAACAAACGTAAATTTAAGGTCTTCCTCTATTAATTATAGCGTGTTACCATTATCATACATTTTTGATTTTGTGAAGGACGTGAAGTTCTGACGTCACGTCAATGTTATGACTGGGGCCAATATACACATATCCCTGTGGTCCTAGATGATGATGACATTTCATATGAATTAATATGTGTCCAACTGGGTCAGAAGTGCTTTACCCACTTAGTTCTCTACGTGATATTTATAACAAAACGGTCCGGAACGTATTCACGGTAACCCGAACTTTATCCACATCCCAAGCTTCTCTAATGATTACAAGCGTTTGTCTGCAGAGGACAAACATGTCGGAAAAGTCGCCGGATAAGCCAAAGTCGGAGGATAAGTCGACATCTTCCGATGAAAAGACTGAATATGTCCAACCATACATGGCGAAAAAGAATGATGATTTGGGTTACTATTTTTTCCCAGGTCGAAATCCAGACAAAGTGGTGAGCGAGGAATCAAGAGCAAGTTTTAAGAATATTGTGAAGAATGTCAGGCTTCGAGGAAATAAGGAATTTGATCACTTCAGATGCCTACATAATGTATTAAATTGTACTCAACGAGGTGAGTGAGAAGTTAAGAGTGTATTGTCTTGTTATGGCTTTGTAGTGGTGTGTGGTAAGACGGCCGCCAGGTTAGCTGACTGCTCAGTCGGTAGAGCGCCATACTAGTTTTGGGGGTCGTGGGTTCGAGCCCCGCGTCAGGCGCACTTTTCCCCCTTGATTTACGTCAATGGTGGCAGCGGTGTTTGATGGCCAATTGTGGTTGAGCCTCAAATGCCGGAAAAGGAGGAATGTAGTGGTGTGGTGTTAGACGGCCGTCTGGTTAGCTGACTGCTCAGTGAGTCAGTCGTTAGAGCGCCATATTAGTGTTCCGGGGGTCATGGGATCGAGCCCCACATCGGGCGCAATTTTCCTCCTTGATTTTCTTCAGCTTGTTTGTGTGTATAGTTTGTGTTCATGAGTACAAGTACGATGTTTTTGCTCTTTTTTTAGAACTATTGAAATAGTTTGCCTCTTTCTCATTAATTTGTGGTCCGCTCAAAAATCATTATTTTCCCGGTGCATAGAATCATACATTCCAACTGCATGCCAGCTACATTTGACCAAATAACTTTCATGATTCATAATTAATATATAGCCAAGTATAAAGAACATAGTCCAAATATTTACGCTTTCTTTTCATCTTTTATATTTATCATCTGTTATTGGGATGCCGCTGTTCTTGCATATCTGTCATTTATTGTCTAGCACAGCGTTTCCAGAAAATAACAAAATCGCAAAAAAACACAATAATGTCATATTTATACGACAAGTTGAGCATGATATATTTCGTGATGATATTGCATCATCTTTTACATCATCCAAGTGTTTATAAACTAGAACACTTGGCAGAGTTCCTAGAGGATTGAATCTAATGAGAAAGCATCCAGACAATTCAGATCACTGACCTTTAGTTTTTTAGTACATGTTTCATTGCAATACATATACAAATGTTGCCTTAGACTTAAATGTAATAGTGTAGTGGTGTGGGGTTAGACGGCCGCTCGGTTAGCTCAACCGGTAGAGCGCCAAACTATTGTTTAGGGGATCTTGGGTTCGAGCCCCACATCGGGCACACTTTTCCCCTTGATTTACTTCATTAGTGGTAGCGGTGTTTTACTGTGAATGAAGCGAAACACTTCTAGTTCTATGACTGATAATCAAGCTATCAAAAGCACTACCCTGAGGTCTTCAGTCCTTTGATTTACACTTATTGTAAGTTTCTGTGACAGAGTGTCAGACAGTCTGGGAATCAAATTTGGGGAGCCTGTCAACTAAGTAATTTTAACATCAGTTTTAATGCCAGTTAGTTTTTGGGAAAACTGTTATTATAATACCAAGATATTTTGCTGTCTAAATTAAGTAGAATTATTTGGTGATATTATAATTCCACACTTTCTTTTGATTTCCAGATCCTAAAACACAAATGATGTTGAGAGCCCTACGAGCACATGGCTGGTAATTATAGTATTTGATTTATTATTAGTGTCCACTGGCACTCAATGTTGAATGAATTAAGTGACAGGATATGAATTTGTCTGACAAAAGAATATTCTTAATTTTTATTTGATGCTGAATCTCACTGTACACATTGGTTTACCATTTTTTGTTACTGATAGTTTTACTACCATAGTGCTTGCTGTCCTCTTTATCTATTTGCTGCTTATCAGATGTTTTGAGTTATTTTTGACATTGTTGATGCTGGATAAGGTATTTTGAGGTCAAGTGTCTGATCCAAGGATGAGGTGTTTCATCTCTATGAAATAGTATGATGATTTGACTGTAGGTGATGCATCTAAATTCACTGAAACTCCACATCTAAAGCATGTTATGAAATTGTCATTTGCTTTGTGAAGAACTTGCTTGCACTGGTTTCCAACCAATGTAAGCTGGTTAGATAAACTGGTTGCAGTTTAATTGAAATACCAGTCTTCACAGTAAGTTGAACTAACCTTATAAATAGCCCAAAGCCTGGGGCTAGTTACTTCAATTTTGAGCTAGCAGAAATAACTGAGTGGTAGCCTGAATGGGCAAGTGCTTAATTTTAGTGAATATAGTTTTCTCGATAATTGAGAAAAAACAAAATCAATCCATGTTTTTAATAAATTGTATAAACACATAATTATGACTTTCTGCCTTTTATGAATTAGTCAATTTAGTGTCATACAATTTTACACTAGGAAGAATGATTTTTGACTAGTGGTTTGACGGAGCAACCTGCCCAAACGGGCTAGTGCTGTGAAAAAATTAAGGCAAACCCTGAAATACTATTGATGATTTAATACAGTTGAACCTTCAACCCTATTTTCACAGTGACTGTATGTCTCTGTTAGAGCAGAAGATGTGTAATCAGCCTGGATAACTGAGTCAGTAAAGCAATTGCCCTGTAAGGGATTGGTCCTGTTCTGGATGCACATTTTCTGACACTATTATTTTCTGTTTTGTAGTCCTGTGACTGTTAAAAGACACTTCAGTTGTGAACCTTGTCGTATGAAAATGAGTGGAGGGTATGATTTCTACAACTCTCAGGTAATGTTTTGTCTAGTAGTTTAGGTGATAGCAGTTGTTCTTTGGGCACATTTCATTTTTTGTTCAGAACTTTATGCTATCAAGGTCTTTACAAGTTATTAGCTAGGTTATCATCCATTTTTGCTGGAAATGGGACTGAGGTAGGAACATTCTGAAAACTAATACCTGGTCTTATAAGGCTCTACTTCTTGAAGAAAATCACTATTGTTATTGTGGCATCATTAAATGGGGCTAGTGGGGAAGATAGTAAACATATTTACCTAAGAGACATTTGTGATGATTTCAGGAAATAACGAAATATAATATAAGATTTTGCTTATGCAAAATGTAATATGAGGACAGTAAAATATAGAGTAGACTCTTGTTGGCTGGAACTCGATTGCGTCGAACAAGCTGGATGATTCGAACTGATGGGGAAGTTCCAATGAAATTATAGGTTAAACTAAAAAATGGGCCTAAACATCTTGTCTGGAGTATTGCACTGTTATCTATTGTATGATTTTCAAATTACATAACACAAATGTACCTTGATAAGTGTGTCGTGTGCAAGACCTGTGTCCAAAGCTCAAAGGTCAAGGTCACACTTAGTGGTCAAATGTCAAAAATGGGTCTACATTTCTTTGTCTGCACCATTTCACTTTCAGTTATTGGGGGATTTTCGAACAATTGTTTACCATGATGAGACAGTGGTTGTGCGCAAGACCAGTGTTCATAGGTCAAGGTCACACTGAGAGGCCAAACGTCAAAGCTTGTCTAAAACATCTTGTCCGGAGTATTGTACTGTCATTTATTGTGGGATTTTCAAATTAGTTGGCATAAATGTTAACCATGATGAGACGGCATGTCACATGTAAGACATGTGTCAGTAGCTCAAAGGTCAAGGTCATGCTTAATGGTCCATTGTCAAAAAAGGGTCTTAATTTCTTTGTCCAGACCATTTCTCTGTCATTTATTGTGGGATTTTTTCAAGCCCACTTGCAGTGAGTTCAATATAGTTGCCACAATGATGGTCCGTGTATTTTCTAAATCTCTTGACAATTGGCGGGCTTGACATGTTGCCCTTGGGCATCTAGTTGGAATTATCTTGATGTTATTTTCCCCTATGTTTATATGTATGCTTGTTAAAAACTCATATTGACCACAACTTCGGTTGACTAGAACTACACTTTACTCGAACTAATTTCGTCAGTTCCAACGAGTTCTAGCCAATGAGACTTCAATGTCATTGCAGGATGTTATTTTATTTGTAATTTAGTTTTTCTATGAATCTTGAATTCTTAAAATTATTATTGATCACATTTTATCTATTGCAAATAACTTGACTTACCCATTTTGGGACAAAACTTGGTTTACCCTATTCTGATGATCAGGATTTCATTTATTTTGCATGCTGCAATCCATAAGTGTTGATTCTAAAGATGTTTTCCTTTTTCAGGTCATTGTGTGTGAGAACAGTATCAAAAGCGAACCAGCGACTTGTAATGTCTTATCTCATGAGTTGCTCCATGCCTTTGATCATTGTCGAGCAAAGTTTGATCCTAAAAACATTGAACATTTGGCTTGTACAGAGGTGGGTTAAATTCTGTTATATTGTAGATAGAGAGATGATAGAGGGATGCATGTGAAAAATGTCTTACAGTTACTGCATTCAAATGCAAATGAACAAGCTTCACTTTCACCCCTCGAGGTAGAACCAGTGATTTACATGTCACATATCCAACATAACATATGCTGCATTCCATTAATACTTCTGCTGTTGATACATTTTACAGTGTATGCCATGCTGCATATAAAGACCTGCTATAGATAACTGGGGTCAGGGACTCTTGTGTTATTTCTAGAACTTGAAAAGGGCAGGGTGCTTGCAAAACAAGGCCACTTCGGTCGTTGAAAATTCGTTCCAAAAGGGCAAAATCATAGTTAAAATGTGAATGTTCCACATATTTGAGTAAATATTATTGGACTATATTGTGTGTATATATTGATGACTCCCTTCCTAACTGTTTTCATACGCAGTCTTGCTGCTCCATGTAATTGTGTGTGTATGAAGTGTGCCTATTCTCAGTTTCTATTTACAATTAAATATCCACAACATGCACAATAATTTTTGCCTGTATATATTGATGATTTATGTCTCATAGTCTGTTCTGGTAACTGAAACAACCATCAATCTACGAGAATGTTTATCACCATAATCTGTAAAGTTGTTCACTAGGTAATTTTGATACACATTCACAAACTATGAGCAGAATAATAGCATTTGCTTTTGTGACAAAGGCTGGAAGTGAATTAGGGCAGCGGGCGGGGCCAAAAAGGGGCAGGGCGCAGCGCCCCTCTATCACGCTATAGAAATAACACTAGACTCTTTCTGTTACTCAACTTTCAATACTCAATACTAACAGTCGAATCTCAGATTCACAGAAAATTCAGATTTACCCACAAATCACAAGGAAAGAGAATATCAAAGAATATTCAGCACCCAGTAGGCATTGTAATCTACAGTCAGACCTCGTTCATACGAATTCATCGGGTCCGAACTTTTACTTCGAATATTGCATGGTTTCTAATAGCCCATTTCAATTCGCCGTATCTAAGAAGATACATCCAATTTCAATTTGACATGTCTAAGAAGATACGTCGGTACCTGATGTTTATTTCGGATGATACCGAGTATTCGCATTGAAGGTAGTCGCATAAACGAGGTCTGACTGTACTTCACACGCTGAAATGTCAACACACAGAGTTAGCAGAGTACATTTTGAGTTGTGAGTACTGAGTATTAATTAAGAGTTATAACTCAAAGCCCTTTGTGAACTAGTAGTTTTAATTTGTCGAAAGGGAGATAGACCATGGGCATTTTGGGTTATATTATTAATATACATGTTTGATTTAGTTCCTATTTCTAATCAAGTGAAGCTAGCTGAAATACAGTCTAGTAATAGCTTGAAAACACTGAATACAGAACTGTCAGGTTTACTGTTCACAATACATTGTATATTATTGGATTATTGTAAGACATTACACAAACTCAAGTTTGCTCAAATTCTTATGTTTTCAGATTCGAGCAGCAAATATATTTCACTGCCGTTTAGGACCATCTTTTGCTTATGGTGAAATTCACCCATTCAATATCAAAGATAGACATCAGGTAACGGCTTATTCTGTTTTCAGTATTACTGGTATATCATTTACTGGTAGGATTTTTTTAATGGTGGTCTTTGGTCTCCCACATTTGCAAATTTGGGAGTACCTGATTTATTTTGGAGGTCCACAGAGTAAATATTTGGCTGTGACATATTTTCATCAGACATTGTGATCATGTATTAGTACTAGTACTGAGACGCCTGGGGGTGCAAACATCAAGACTATACAAGGTGAAAGTAATTACTACAAAGACATTTAAATAATGAAAAGTGACCATTTTCCTAACTGGCAAATTGTAGGCTTGCGGGTCTGGCGGATGCACACCTGTTCATAAAGGTGCGTCCTCTGTCTGAAAATTGTGTCAGGGACACAGAAAACACGCGTCTGAGAAATCCCTTATGGGTAGCTGTGATGTTTATGTAACAACTTCGCATTGTGATATATTGCATGTGTGGATCCAGCAATTTACATCAGGGGGTCCAGCTCCTGTTTAGGCAGCATATCTTAAGTCAGACTTTGGAATTTGGGACCCCCTCTTGATCTCGGATTAGATATGGATAGCCCTATCATGCCAAAATCTCAACGGGGGTTCCTAACCTCTGGATCATGTATTGTTTAATTGTAACTGCCTTCTCAGTCACACTTGATGCAAGTATGTTGCTATGTTTCCATCACAGCTTTCAAAGGTGAGATGCCCTTTCCTGTCCCAATTTCTAGAAGTGTTATACTTGTTTTATCATACCTTATTCCGACGGCTGGTTTTTTGTCTCTTTTTAATCTCATCTTTTGAAAGTGTGATGCCTTTTTGTTTAAGATGGCGAAACTATTGTTGTGACTGCTATTACACTCGGGTATTCATAGCATTTACTATGATTAGAAATAGTGATCAATATTGAGTTAAATTTCATGTCAAATTATTTAATATATTTTATGCAGTTAGGGCACAAAAGATCATTTTCATGAACATGAAGGTTTTAAATCACTTTTTATTCACCATTTCTTTTTGTGGTAATGATGTTTTTGTTTATTTTAGCATTGTGTACGCCATAAGGCAGCCATGTCGGTGTCGATTGCTCGTAATATTTCAAGTGAGGAGGCTAACGAAGTTATAGAAAAAGTGTTTGCAAAATGTTATTCAGACCTTGAACCCTACGGTAGAAGACCAAGAAAACATATGGGAGATTTTACTAGGTCTTTGCAGGAGGGACTTTTGTATGGATATATATGATGATGAACATATTGTGACTGCTGGTTTATATATAAGTATGGTTACATTCAGACTCACAGAATGACGTCGGTAGTAGAGATTTAAGTTGACTTTCAGGATCACCTTTTGCCAAAGTCTGTCTTTTCTGATAGCCGAGTTCCATGATCTGCTGTCTAGATTGGTAAACTTTTGACTAGGGATACCATGTTACTATCTTTTTCATTGGAATTCAACCAGACTTGCACCATAGTTTCCTGTAACTACCGCAGAATGATTCCTTTCTTATGACAGTAAGATTCCATTATAAATGAGTTATGGCCCTGTAATTGAAATTATCAATATGAAGCGGGTTGAAATAGCTCATGGTCCAATCCATTTGTGAACGTATCTGTGATAGTGCTTTTAGAAAGGATATATATGCCTTGTGGTAACATAAGCAATAAAATAGTATTTAAAGTAAAGGGATATATATAGGAAACCTGAAATATTTTTTTTAGACAACCATTTGGTATCAGAGACGCAGCTATCATGTCTGTTTACTGAATCTATTTGTTTCCCATAGCGTGATAGAGTTTGTCATGTTTCATATCACCATTCATCGTTGGATACCCATCTGTTACATTTAAAATATTTAACTGTCGGTTGTTTGACTGTCAAAAACTGAACTAAATATTGACTATTCCAACTGCTGCCTGAAATTCTGTCACTGGAAGATATGCTATTCTGTTGAAATGGCTGCTTCTTTAAACAAAAATCAAGAAGGGAAATATTCTAGATGACCATTCCGAGTTAAATGTCTTATTTCTTGCAAAATGCAGGGAATGAATATTTTCGTCAGCTAAAATGTCATTCCTTTTCAGAGATATGAAAAGTTGTTTTACATTCATTAATTACATAAAGATGTTTTGTGCGTTAAAGAATCTAAACTTTTGGGCATTGATTAATATCTTTTTTGTACAAGTTTTATGTGAAATACAAAGTAAAATATGTCTGCACATATTTATATGGATTTTTGTTTTTATTAAAACGCTGTGAGATAAAGTATAGTTTATGCTTTTATGCTATTATTTTCTTTCATTAACGACACAATCAGCTCAACTTCCCTGGTGGAATTTTAACTCTCAGTGGATCACTTGCCCCTCAACACGGGGTTTTGAATTAAATGTGAGGAAGTTATCCTGCTGGTTTGTGGAAGGTCAGTGGTTCTCCCATAGGTTTGCCTTTGCTTTAAATAATGCTAGATGGGGCACATGGGATCTTCCTCAACCCTGATAACTGGAAAAGTCATGACATGAACCTTGCTGATTATGTGGCTTAAAGCCCAATAGATTTGTTCCAACGTCTACAATATTTACCTCCCTTGTTCTTAACCATCAGCCATTTTGATAGACGTAACTGGTAAGCATTTATAGGAGTAATTCCCAAAAAAGTATGTGATAATAGAGAAAATATCAAGTGAATTTGCATGTCACAACCAAGTTTCTGAGCAAACTGCCCACATGAGCATAATGAATAAGTAATTTGTTTTATATCTGATTATTTTATCAACGTTAACATTATAATCCCTATAAACCTTAGAAAAATGTGCCTATCAATATGGCCGACTATTCAGAAGAAGGGAGGTAAATATTGTAAATGTGGGAACTATCTATTACAAAAAATAACATTTTAATGGAACACTAAGCTATTAAGAATATTGAAAGCGAAAGGGAGCTAACTCACTCGGTTAACTTGCCTACATATATATAGGTAAGATTTGGTTAACTCCCTTATATATCGAAACAATAATGCCCAGTTGTATCGGAAGTGGCGGACATAATATTTAAGTCTACCCCGAGAACATACATCATGCCAAGGTTTGAACCCATGAGCAGGCTGCAGCAGATTGGCTACTGAAATGTGAGCTAACGGGGAAGGCTAGATGAATTACAAAAAGCTTTATGTTGATTATAATAAGAGATAGTGCTGGTAGGGAAGAAATCTACGTACAGTTTGCAGACATAATAATTTTTCGCGAATTTGACGCTCCGAAGGGCCGTTTTTGAGACAATTTAAGCCATCTTATATGCTTAAATGCCAAGATCTTCAGCGGCCCCTGGTCTCCTTGCCGAATTGTCGGCTGATTTTGTAATTTTGCGAGTTTGTAATACTAGAGTTTAAATCACTGAAACTTATTAAAAACCGACGTCGTTTTGGTATTTAATTCGTACAAAAGAAATCATTATTAACTCATGACCAGAAAAAAATCTCGCAACGACTAGAAGATTAATGTTCTTGTATATAAAATTGTAAAACATGAAGAGATTTGTCTGTCTTTCGAAATATTGTACCTGAAAATACCTTTCCGCTTAAAGTTGTCCAGCTTTCTTTGCTAAGGTGGAAAAGAGATTCTCTTTTTGTCACGTAAACATAATTATATTCAAAGGCATTTACACGCACTTCACATTTATGCAGGTAATTCGTGGACTTGTATGAATTCTGACCATAATGTGAATTACTGGCATAAAAGTAACGACATGAAAACAAATGACTGTTTCATCGTAGTCGGTTGTAAAAGCTCTATATGTGAGCTTATATTATTTGTTATAATGTCTTGCCGACTTCAAATAAAATTCATTGTATTGTATTGTGCAAGACAATGTCGTGTAACACTTTCAAATGAACTTCAAATTGTTCTTTCCGCTTGAAACTCATATTATGCATGTACATGTATCAATGATTGGCCCTATGGTATGGAAAAAAGTTACATGCGATTTCGGAGCTTGATTTAATAAATGGCATTTATAAGTAGACAAGCTTTGCCCGCCTTCCAAACAACGATTAAAACGGAAGGTGAAATATAATACCGTCTCCCTTGGCCGAGTGGTTAAGGCATTCGCCTTTGGAGCGGGAGGTCGAAGGTTCGAATCCAGGTAGGTCTGACATGGCCGGTTGGTGAGCCGTCAGCTAGAAAAATAATGGCTACCATGCGCCTACCTGCCTGGTGCCTGGCATTAAAGGATAGGAATCGGAAAGTCAATGTGCTCAGAAGGTATGTATCTCATAAGTAGTGATGACACTATAATAAATGAACACTTTTTATGATAACACAATAATCATGTTTTTAGTAAATATTTTAATGATGCAGAAAAATGGATGGACATAAAATACATGATTCAGAATTTTACAAAACAATGGCATAGTAGCATATATACAAAATAGCAGCATCAATGAGCAGTCAATTCGTGTAAATGCTTTTCAATAAGAAAAAAAGGAACATCATTGTTCCAAAATACTAAATAATAGATAAATTTTGTATTTCAATCAGAGAGTTAAAAAGCCATTCAATACACGTGTTGATGTAGATTTAAGTAGTCTCTTGTAATGGCTATACAATGATGTTTCATAACTATTTCTTACTATAGTCTACATTACAGCAATATCTAACAAATACAAAATCTCAAAATATATCTGTAAAATAGTAGATATATTTCATCACGTCAATTTATTATAAATAATATTTTAAAGCGACAAAACATACATCATGTAATGAATGCATGGAAAACCTTTATTCACACACATGTACTTGGCAAGAATGCATTTTTATATCCCTAAAATTGACATAACTTACAATAAATAAGAGAGTTGACTTATTTTAAGAAACTACGCTATGCGTCTTAAACATATCCAAATAATAAAGCCGTCAAAGAAGTCAGGGATTCAACATTCGCCAAGGACGAATGCCTCTATGAAAATATAATATTTAAAAGTATATTGGAAAGCAAACTGTAAATCGGACAAGAGTCTTATTTCGCATAAGTTGGCTCTAAAACTAGGCGTTTGACAAACATACAAAATTCACAATAAACTTTACATGTACATTTGGCACTTTTAGCTCCTCGACTAGGAATATACCAAGCTAGGACCCAACTGTAACACTCATTGAGGCCAGAGACGATAATTAAGCAATTAACTTGTCATGGCCATTAATTGTATCAATATAGTTAAATTATAAAATGTTCCACAAATGCAGAAAATATCAGAGGAATATGTATAACATATAATTCATTTTGCAAGTTTGTTATGAAAGCATCACTCATGTCTTTTCCTCGCCATTTTTAGAGTCAGTTTGTACTTTGATTCATAAGAAAACTATATTTACAATCAACAGGTTTATGTTGTAGTTTAAGCCCTCTGATGCCAGTACTATTGTTCCTTAGTATTCACTACACGACAGGTCAAGATTATTCTTCAAAGCAGAATAATCTCATATCTACAAACATCTCTGGTTACTAGTCTCATTCAACTGTCCTCTCCGTTTATCACTTCAAAACACTAAATCCATTTCAACCACTTTACTTATCCACCAGAACATTGTCAATAGGTTGCAAAAGACGAGGCAATAAAACACCTATCATCGAGCATAACCACGAGATCGTGTACACACATACTGCTAGACCAGTCTTATTACCGACACTCACCAATCTGCACTCAGATATCAAAGTTTACTCCATTCTGTCTGTGTATGGAGATATGAGAAAGTCAAATGGGTATCCATGCTTACTGAATGCTGAGTACTATCTTTGACACACTTTCGTTGGAGAGTGCTGAATGATGAGTAATGGTTGTAGTTCAGGAACAGAAGATGTACCTAACACACTGAGTATTTAGAATCAAAAGTTCAGCTCAGAACACGTATGGTATAATTCTGTATTTAACCTCTTTGCAGTACTCCTTCCAGTACTTTCCGTATTTCTTGGAGCATTTATTTTCGTCCCTGAAGCTCCTGTGGGTGAGTAGGATGATTAGAATTATGACGTAGGAGTATGGGAGTATGTTCTCGAACCCAGCGGTAACAGACCAGAAAAATGACAAGAGGATTTCAGGAATATAATGGAAATGTCTGGAGAGACCCCACCAACCGGAAGCCAGGAGAACATTTTCACGCTCTTCCCCATTTTCGGTGACATATTTAGCTCGGATGATCTTCGGCTTTTTGCCCCACACGAGACAGTTTCCATTGGCTTTTCGGACATCTTGGCGCTGTTTGTCAGCAAGATAATTGATAAGAACAGATAAAAGTCCAAGTCCAAGAATTATGGAGGACCATGTGTATCCAAGCTGTACCGGATGGCTGACTAGATAGTGGCTTATCAATGGATACAACACTGGTAACCAGCATAAACAGCCCCAGCATATATAAAATCCAGCTCTGTCCACAATGATGTCTATAGTGTGCATATATCCAGCTTCCCATGTGAAGAATTTCGTGATGTATGCCAACTGAAGGACACTTGTTACAAACATGCTGTCAACGAAGCCATGAAGTTCATAACTTTTTAGTGCATAAATGCACACCAGCATCGGCCATACAGTCATCCCAAAGCGACAGTTGGTTAAGACTTTGACGTCGATACCGAAAATCCTTGGATAAAGTTCGGTACCCCAATAGTAGTCAAAAATAAAGCCACCCCCAGTTTTACCGCTGTCAGTGGATGAGGGCTTGTATTGTCCTTTGAAATACAGAAACAAAACGAAGAGAAGTGCGAACAAATTCATGAAAGCGAGTAATTCTCCAAATCTGTCGTAAACTACAGTCGGTGTTAGATTGTTAAATTTCAGAACGACAGTCAGGATAATTAATGACGCCATCATGACACTGTAGTGAAGGAATCCATTATCTTTGTAGACGGGCGTGTTCCCTTTAGGGGTGATTGGCCCACGAGTTGTTCCTCCAGGAAGTATACGCATCATAAATATGGCATAAGACATGTATCCAAACAGACATACAAAAGTAAAACGATTAACAATTTTATCATTGCTCCAATTTGTTATCAGGCTTGACACCACAGAGCCGTCCCACGACAAACGCAACATCTCCGCGTAGCTTCCACCACAATGTGCACTTGTGTACCAGTATAACATGACGATAATCGGCGCGAGTACAATCAAACACAACGGAAAAAACAACTTGTTTAGATACCAATGGATCAAGTTGGTGAAATATGACTTTTCTTGGTTTTTGATGTCTTTATCTTTCTTTTGAAACCCGTTTGTAATATAACCGTTATGGCCATTGATGTGTGCGCCGTTGCCATTTTTGATGACGTTATGATTTTCAGAAACCCCATTGCCATTTACGTTTCGGCTCTTCGATCGTGTTGTCGGACCCATCATGGCGCACTCTTTTGATCACTCTGGAAATAAAGAAAATATTAAAATTAAAATTTTAATTCTGTTTTAGGAATACAAGCAAGCTTAACTAATCATAAGCAAACAATAGATTACCAACGACATTTGCGGCTTATTTATTATAACGTGACCTTGACACTTGTTTTTTAAGTATAAAACACGCTGTAACAAATGAACCTTTGGATAAGTCAGTTCACTCGGTAAATACTCAATGCAGTGTCATGGTCCGCAAAAACATCTTGCCTGACTTTCTATAGCCCGCATTTTTAAAACCAAACGCTGTACGGAGAGTCTTCACCGACCTAACGCGCATCATCGAAATTTCATGGTAAAAATTTGAGAGAATTTTAATATCTAAATGATATACGTTACTTGCTAGAGAGCAATATATTTGGAGTCGCCAAAATTGAAAGTTCTACAAAAAGGTGGACGTGTACTAATTAATATGGATACCACAGCGCAACTGGCTGACAACAGTGTGTACATTTCCGAGATTAACTATACATTAAGTGCAACAAAACAGTAAATCGATTTACGTTTTATACATTTCAAACCAAAAATATTAACACAGCATATTCTTCGCAGTTATAAAACCATTTGTTTATTGGAATTGTTGGAGTTTCGAAATCTAGATACTCCTTTCGATCTATAGTAATTTGCTCGGTTTATAAGTAATTTCTTCGACCGTTCGCATTAACCGTTTTATAATCGAAAATCACCAAACCGATGGACTACCGCTGAAAGCGAATTATTATTATTTATTTCAGTATACACACGTGCTTTGTATAATTATGCATTTTCAAACATTGTATCACAGTTTTGATACAAAAATCGAGATAAGATACGAATTAGAATTAATACAGTAAATTATTAACAGTTTATAAAATGATTAGATAACAAAAAGGATCCAATCAAACGCATCTATACTAAGGAGAGAAACCCTCTTATACATCCATTGTGTTCCGTTACATAGAAGTGTAGTTATAAAGTGGCATAATCCTAATGCATTAAAACTGAAAGACTTCAGAAATAAAAATGAATTCTTGTATTTTAAACACAGTGTTGTTCATAAAGCCTATTACTGGCATGAACTTATCATGTCTTAAAAAATAAGTATACTAAATTAATTAATTATAAACATAATGAAAAAGTTTGAAAATAATTAATGTATATAAATATACACCACACTATGAAACTTTAAGAAGACAAAACAGGAATAACTATTGTCAGTAATCTAGCAAATTTCTTTGTCAATACCTGAGTTAAACTCTAAAATTGATTGGTTCAGTTCTAACTCATAAATTCAGCTGCGCTTATACAACGGCCCCATGCGGCACAATCTGCAGCTCATAAGATCTGCATTTAAAAATTGCGTCACCTCAATACCGCTAGATTAATATCATGCGAGTCTGGCAGTTGAACTTAGAATGTTTACAAAGCAGAAAAAATAAGATTTATCGATAGGTTTACGATAATTATCGAATTAATCGATTTAAAGACTTTTAAAGATAGATAGTCTTATTTTCTATCAAAATTTGCAAAGTTATAATTTTGAGAAAATAGCAAGTTAATGCCTTCAAACTGACATACTCTAAAACATTGCATTGTTACTTTTTTTAAAAGTTCACACGAGTCCGATACAGGTATTTTCTATGCTAGCCCTAACATGGCGCGTAGGTCAGGATAGAAAGTGCCCGTATCATACACTTATATTTGTGGCTTTGGGAAGCAAGAAACACAAAGATAATGCATTGTTGTAGAGTACACCTGTATGAAGGCAATTACCACTGATTTTCACATATTTAAGACAAAGGATATTTTATCCAAACAAATACGACTATGTACCTTTAATGGTACACATTCTTGATGGACTTTCGCAAGTCAAAGACGTAAATCTGGATCTACAATTACTTTCGTTTGGTTAAACCAAAATAAATTTGCTGAAACTAAACATAAAAACGTAACATCATCAATACCTGAGTTCAATTAAGAGCAACTGCTTTTATCAGCCCCATATAAGATTAATTTCTTTACATGTTTGCCATATACCAATTGAAGGGTTATTAGTCGTTGCTTAGCAGAACGACCGACAGTTTGACGCCGGTATAGATCATTTAAATGGCTAGATTTAGTGCTGTCATTTAAATCATACGTTTAGACAACTAAAAAGACTAGCGATCATTGTTAACAAACTAAAGGCGTTATATTATATGTTTGATACATTGATATTGTTCCAGGTGAAAATAAATTATCGTTGACAATACAATGCATTACCAGGGGCGTAGATGGACGATTTTGAAGTGTACGCCAAGTGTGAGCATCGTAGGTCCAAACGAGCAGCAACACTACGAGTGTGGGTAGCTGCGGGAGGGCCCCCTCCCACTGGTGGGGGTTTGGTGGGCCTCCCCCAAGATATTTTTCAGTTTTTTCACTTGTTCTGACACACTATGTGC
Organism: Mactromeris polynyma; assembly: GCA_032209605.1. NCBI lineage: Eukaryota > Metazoa > Mollusca > Bivalvia > Venerida > Mactridae > Mactromeris > Mactromeris polynyma. Next base: position 15,362,618 of record JASFXZ010000008.1, read on the forward strand.
CTGAATACGCGCCTGATTGCCACAACTTCGACAGCGCTACGCACTATTTTGTATTTTCCTAATCCTAAATTTCCGTTCAATGTTTAGTTAATTTGTCGCCAATCTTTAACATTGCAAACGCGGCGTCTCTTAAAAATAGCGCAACTTTTTTTCCTCGAAAACAACAGAACCGCAAACATACCTGTATAACATGTATCAATGTTTTACATTATGCCCGGTCAGATAACCCCCTTTCTCGCAAAGGGACAGATTTGTAATCTGTATGGGGAATAATAATGTGGTTACTTGTTTCCAATTTCAGAAACATCTGCGTACTGAACGAAGTAGGCGTCATCAGTTTTTTATAATAAATACGAAGCCGCGTGCATAACCGAAATCTGAGGGAAATTACCAACTAATGTCACTATCTGAAACCCATGCCTTATGTTACAACGTTTATTGATGACACCATTATTAAATGCCATAACCTAGCAACAGATCAATACGCCGTAGAATTGTAATTATTGTAAGACCCAGACAAAATAACAGAAAAAGTTTTTCTGAATTAGTACGGTCTGTGCTGAAAAAAATTGATTGACTCGATTTAAAGATTATATATTTCGATGAATCTTTCCAACATAAAACGACAAAACGATAGGAAAGTGTTCGTACAAAAACAGGAATTTAAGCAGACAGGATTAGGCCTGACATGTTTGCATACCTCATGAACCCTATACATGCATACTCATTTAGAACACAATTACTGCTTTACATATAAACATGCATTTATCTATAGTTGTTGTTTAGTTGTTGTTTGTGTGCTATCTATGTGAAATAAAACAATGATCATAGAAACTTAAACTTATATACTTATGTGGGTTTTGACGTGCCTTCATGGCAATGTTACGCCTTGTAGAAAGTCGAATCAAATTATATATTGTAACGACTGAAGACGCCGTAAAAGTTTGAGAGTCTTTTCCAAGTCTTGTGATGTATAATAAATAGGCAATGTCAATTTCCTGTATCTAATACTATATTTACATGTAATGTATATTCATAGAAAAATGTATACAAATGTAAGCATTAAGAAGGCTCCATAGTAGAGTTGCTTTCAATTCCACGATAAGTAGAACATTAAATGACGCTATGCAAATTTTCCCTGTACGCCTAATTGAAAATTCTATACCGTATTCTGAATTTGAGTCATACTAGAATTGACGTGTTTTAAAAGACCAGTTGACGTGCAATGAATAAAGCGATAGATTCCCTTTAGGTTTTCTTTCTTTCGTAAAAAAACAAGTATTTATAAAGTACAAATGTTCTGCGTTACCGCTAGAATAATGTTGAACAGTTGATCAGTGATTCACTTTTGGTAACAGATGACGATGATAGACGCAAATAATCAATACAGAAGAATAGCAATGGGTTTCTATGATGCACGTGTTCATCGCGCTTTGGTCGATCTCTGATAGAGAGAGCCCTGAATCATAACCACTGGGGGGGATTCAGAAAGGCATCACGTGTAACCGTAGTATTATGTCGAGTAAACAGCTCTTTAGCTCTTTTTATGATAATTGCTTAAGTATATTTCTCTCTTTTTTGATATTCAAGAATATTTTTGAAATATGTTCCTTTCAATTCTCTATTATATTCTGTTCTGTGCGTGTTACTTTTTGATACGTCCCTCGTATATTCTCTATACAAATATGCTCACGCAAGTTTACGAATATGCTATATTTAATCCGTGTTCGTTAGTATACGGTAAATATAGTGGTATCAGTAAGTGCAATCAGGATAAGTTTGTACACACCCAATTTTACGAGTTATAACTTAATGGATCGTCTACTATTTCTCAAAGTTACATTTAACGAATCTAATTAGATAAATGGCTATTTCACGGATTGGATTAGCGCCGTCAATAATCAGAAAGCAGTATGACAACAAGTAACAAAAACTAAAAAATATTCATGTTTACAGAAGAATGTCCGAGTTTCAAGCAATAAAGGTTTGTATAACAACAACGATACCGATAACAACAACAACGTCGCCGATAAAACAACGTTAAAGCCAGTACCCAAAACCACGTAGACGGTGATAACAGCAACAGGACAATGCCCATAACGACAACGTTGAACATCGACTTGATCCGACAAGACGAACAACAGCACCAAGGACAATAACAGTTGGCTTTTATAAAAAACATCGTCCATTTCATCAATAACAACATGAAAGAGTAAGGTTACAACGATGAAGATGATGTAAAATGGAGTGATGAAAAATAATCATTGAGCATAACATGCATCAGAAACAGAAACAGAAAACAAGACAAGAAAGATAACAGTCTTATTGCAAAAAATATATAATTTCGCACATGGCGTAACTCGATATTTATATATCTATTCAAAGCGTTACACGGTGATATTGTTGTCGGGGCGTGTATGCCAACTCGTTATTGTTGTTTTTCAGGTGAAATATTTCGCATCTCTGTTTTATTCATCAAAACCACTTCCTACGAACAGGGTTCATAAAAAGTCCAAAAATGTTTATACAACATATGGGTTGCTATGGCAACTACAAGTATAAATCCAGCAACTTGAATGTTAAATAAATAAATATAGTTATATGTATCGTGAATAAATAATTTTAGTGGTTATAAATTATATGCGCCTATACATGTTTTGCAGTCAGGCGAACATTTACTCCAGAATCAAATATTGTCACCGATGTCTTGTTTTAACTGACAAACTCGAGTTTTTGTTAAATTTTGTAATACATACGTGTACATACATACATTACATTTATGAACGAGACCACGTACCTACATCGTAAGACGAAAACATGTGTATGCATAGAAATATATCGTTCCAATTACATGTATATGTGAATATCACTTATAGCACAAACTATGTACTTGTATTAAAATAGGTAACAGCAATAAACATCATTGTCCAGGGAAGTGTAAAGACTACATAATTATAACAAATACTTAACAGAAATAAACTTATTACATTTCTGTGTTTGACTCACCCGCAAAGAAAACTTCAATACAAACAATCCAAGCACGTTGTGTATGCACAGTGATTGTATCAGTTCTACAACTGCTGTAGTTATGATTTGTTTCCGTTGGGATCCAACAGCTGGGCCGATAATTGTTTTCAATGAGTAAACCGTGTGCGTGTTAATTTTCCTGAGGGAAACTGTGTTTATTTCGCGTGCCATTAATTTCACGTATTATATGGGACGTATTTCTTAGTTTAAACATATTTATCTGTCTTCATTGTCATGTAATGTACAGTAAATGACAAGACAACAAAGTGCATCTAATAGACAAGTGGATACAATTGGAAGCACAAGTTAATTGAAAGTCTCTCCATTGCAGACTAACTATAAGTACAAGATATGGCGCCTTAATTACAGAAATTGACACGATCGGACTGTATAAGTTGAAGTACATGTATAAGTATGTACATGTATTTCTTATTTGTTGGTCATATTTGCGTAGTGTTTTGCACCGATTTGCAACCAGCAGACCCATACTCTCTGCAGGTCAACATTTTCTTGAACAAGTTCTATCATTGTAAAGACACAGAAGTTAATGCAAAAGTCTGAAAGTTCAATAACTACACAACATCAGTCATGTGTGAACTATAGGAGATTATGCATGTACAATGATATTCTTAAGAAACGATACGCACAAAATATCGGCCTCGCGAAACAGGCGATTTTTCAATAATTGCGGAAGGCGATAATAGTGTTAATAACCATAGCAGAATAATTAGCCCCTGATAAAGTCAGTTTGGTATTTTTTTCGCAGGTTTGTAAATGCGGCGTACAACGTGAACAATAATCTATTTCATAATTTAAGCATCAATTATCACTATATTATCACTATATTTATAAAATGCGTACACAATATTGTATCGTTATTTTATCAGAATAGAACAGTTGTGTTCTGTTATTTTATCAATATTCTTAACAATAACGTACTCGCGGTACATTGGGTGATATCAAGTAAAAACTACAGCGATGAAACGATATTGGTAAAACTGTTTGCTGTAGTGCAAGTATGTCACACTTAGTTAAGTTTCACATCGTCGATGATAACAAAATCGTATAACGTATACAAATCATTCTCGAGTAACGCTTCCTATGTAACTAACCAGCTCTCCAGACAAATGGTGTGACCTGTCCTCGCACAACGCGGGGCTCGAACTTTGACATTCGGATCATGAATATCCCCAGACCCTCCATCACCATTGTGCACCCTTGCCACAGTTTAAACTAAATATATGTAAATTCTTAGTAAGAGATCAACCAAATTTTGAGATATTTAATGGAACGACTTTAGCGAGATTGCAAGCATTCTTTGATGAATTGTACTCGGGACTGACTCTTCGAACATGAAATCACATTGCTGATAAAAATAAACGCAACGAAAAAAATAGAAAAAATATACTCCCACGTGTAAATAACAGTACATTGCACTGAACTTTTGCAAACATGCAGAAATATCTCCCTAAGCAAACACAATTATATTAGCAAACATTTGTATTACAGGAATTTTAAAAAATACAAGTTTAGCAAAACAAAATTTCATACTTGCTAGTATTTGGTATACAAATCAGCAGTAAGTCCTCCTATATACATACACACACAAAGCTTAAATCAGGAAGCAACAACTAGAATCTTTTCCTTCTTCTCCTAGATCAAGACGCTTCTTTCCTCGGCTGTGGTATGTATATTTTGTATACACAGCGTTCTGTTTGTTCTTATCAGATTTATACTAACATTTATCCGTGTGAGAAAACTATCATGCACTTCAGTGTATGTCTAGACTAATTTCCCACAAGTTTGCCTCAGCTGCGCATACAAGCAAAATCGTAACCCAAATTCACAACATCCTATTTAGTGACTTCAGATTACCCATATGATGCAACACTATTAGAGAACAATAGGCGGACTCTGAATCATTAAGTACATGTGTACTTCTACATGCGATGAATCAACTAATCCTGCGGTTATTATCATTTACCTATTATAATTACTACATCTTATAGCCCACTATCTGACAGTAATCAATTATCGCTAAGTACAATTAATCCTTATCTTAAAACATCAACCATTAATTTCTCATCGTCTTACTTGTTTAAGCTTTGCATTATGGTGTTAAAACTTTACGATAGGTATTCAGCCCATACATAAAATACTTTCATTTTCTCAGAAGAAAGAAGCTTCAGTCTCCATCAGTAGTTTGAACTGCGTTACTTTAAAGCGTTATTTTCGTAAAAATATTTATTTTATGAGATTCACCTTAATTTTAGTTTCCCGTGAAATATACAAGGCTTTAACAAAGACCTAAATGGCGAAATGTACAGCGGTCTTTAGTATTCTTATCTCCTAGTCTTGTGGAATGTGGCGTGTGGAGATGTCATATTAATTGTCTCATGTCATGTGGCGACTGACCCCTGTCACTTTACATAATAAAGATAAATAAGATTAAATTAACCAGGCGAAAAAACTCGAGGTTGTCTAAACATTCAGTATGCGAGCACTTAATCACTTTGGGTTGATTTGGGTTTATTCGGATTTCCTCGGTCATTTGAAGGACTAATACATGTATATATACAGTGTATGTTCAAACGTCTATTATTTCGTTCGTGCTTCTTAGACTCAAACTATTCATCAACGGTTCGATACCTATTCGAAATGAAATGTTTATATATTACTATAGTGTCATGCAAAAAGGAAAACTCAATCAAAGGACGTTCCCTATTAAACTAATACTATTCAGAAGTGAAACTTTATCTCTTGAGGAAAACTGCCATATCTTTCAGAAAGTGTATCATTATTTGAAAATATCAAAACGTTTTTAACATTACCAAGTATAATTTATAATATATATAAACGATGTTTAATGTATATTGTCCACATCCAAGGTAAATAATCATATTATTGTTTTACTTATTATCTTCTGTTTATATTTTGTTTAAATTAAACAAATTTTGAATCTGTCGTATGTCCATGCCATTGCCATGATTTTGTAAATGTTGTGGGAGAGGGCTTCAATAATGTTATAGCAACTTACACCTAATCCCTTTGTACATAATAATTGCAATAACATATTATTTAACAAAACCCTATAAAATAGGTTTATGTACATAATAGCAGTATTGACAGCATAGATCCAAATGCACCGATTTATACGAAAATGCACGCCAGCAAACACTCTTATCACCCCTGCATGTGGAGTATTAAACTAAGCACAACGTCGATAATTGCGAATCAATAAATTTGGTTAAAATCACTAAATGTCGCCCGACTACTTGAATGGACAAGTTACATGTATGCAATCTAAATCATTTGCACAACTCGTGTTGTTATAATTTAATATTCTTTATAGTTAACTGTGAGTTTTTGTTATCAATCAGGCTACAAATTAGCAAAGAACATGCCGTCACGCGCATTATATCAATTTACAGTTTATATACGTTATACCCGAAGTACACATTGACAGACGAATTCGTATATTTGCTGACAGACGACATTTTCGTTTTCGGAATTAAATTATGTTGCAGACAAGCAATGATGTTGTTGTTGTTGTTTCCGTGACTGCTGCTGCTGCTGTTCCAGTTTTTGTTGTTGTTGATTATGTTGTTGTGATTGCAGTAGAAGCTGATAATGTTACTGATGTTGTTGATGCTATTGTCTACCGTCGCTAAAGCCATATACTTATTTCTATCTAACGTTTTTGACTTACAGTAGAATATACACAGGGTTTGGTTTCGCTTAAGATGTTTTACACGAAGCTTATCTTAATATGGAAATTAAACAGAAAAAATCCTGTCAGAAACCAAAACAAGTGGTTGTTTTGTCAAGCCTTTAAAAGCCTTGTTAATATTTGATACTGACGACTGAAGGACAAAGAATTCTCTTTCTTGTTAACATCGTTGCGTCTTGTTTAAGCGCAAAAGCAAATGCAGACGACACTTAAATGACTCCGGATGCAAGGTATCAGATAAAAACCTCTCAAATACATTCTAACCGCCATAAAAACCGTAAACTACAAACGTGTGTCATCCGTTACTAGATAATTGGAATGTGACAGCAAATAAAACTTCTTTCGCTAAAATCAAAAACATATCCGTCCTCAAATGACTTGATATGAATATCAGATACTGTACTTTAGTGAAGTCGCGTGTGTAAAAGGCAAAACAACGTGTACGCAAAAACACACGAGTAGATTTAACATTTAAATCAAAGCACTGGAATCTACCAATGCAACAGGTAATGCGGTCCAGAAAACTGTTGACCGTTTATATCACCATTCAGCCTTTTTGAATACGAATAACAGTTGTCACAGTAAGAGCAATTGAGTGGAAATGCGTAACCATGTGTTTGATCGGTTTAGACCAAATTTGCCACTTCCGGTCTCGTGATTTTTAGCAGTACTGAATGTTTCGTATGCGAGCACAAAGCGGCATTGTAAGTGCCTCCCGCAAAATGTTTATTTACTGTTTTCCTACCAATCTACAAAAATTGCTGAGCTCCAAATATGTTGGGGCCCTCGGCAGAGATATGTTTAGCCTTGTTCAAGAGAAAAATATTTGTAAAAAATTACCTACACGAATTTTTGATTTTCAAGAAAAGTTCCTACTAACATTGACAACTTCAGAAAGTAAGGTCGAGAAACAGGAAACACGTATATTTATATATGCAGCCTTCCAAAAACATGTCAAGGTATTTACAGGCATTACGTAAATCGTACTATCCATATCGGTACTTGTGGTCAAATGGTTGTCATGTCAATTTTGACATCCAAGCACATGATATTTTTATTACCCACGATACGAAATGACTTATACATATTGGAAAGAAAAGCGTACGACCCTTATAATTAGGTGTTACATTTATATAATATCTTGTTATTTGCACTGTACGATAAAAGGAAATGGTATATTTACAGTTGTATATCAATCCAGCGTAGAACCATTAGTACGGTTTTGTAGAAATCAATATAGTTTCTGATGCCGCCTAGATTATACATCGATTCTTCAATATTGTACGCGTTTAGCACCAATCTGCTTGACCATTACCTCGTTTTATCCCACAACAAAATACAACCATGCTTGCTGTCCGTATACAGCTTGAATCGAACGTGCCCTGAATAGTGTAAGTCTTGAATCTTGTGTACTGATTTGACCAACTTTATCGGAATCAATATTTAGCACACCATTATTTGCCATTTAAAGCGGCTGTCCTACATATTTACCACAAAACATCAACATTTTAGCAACCATGAACATATTCCAATGTTTTGTGTGAAATATGTCCGTCTTCGATAGTTAGTCAACGGAGATCAGAGAAAATGCCACCATTGTGCCTAAATATAACATCATAACAAAAGTTTTATATAAAGATATTATCTACAGCGTTTTCATACGTTTATCAAGTATGTACTGACAAAATCTACCAGGTTTTTATCACCATGACTGTCTCTACGCTAGGTAATGATCAGCAAGTGAGAAATTTAAGATATGCATCACCCAGTTATTGACGTAAAGGGAAACAACTGTGATAGGAGGGAACTATACACATAAGTGTGAGGTCGTGTATGCAGAATTTCTTACATAAAAGCATCGATGGGAGTTGTTTTGTTAGTTTCGTAAACTTTGACTGACATCTATTGGACGCTCGTTTTAGGCCTCCTGAGATATCTATCGCAATAAGATTGTATTCCACTATCCCACAAGCTATTTGTGATCAATTGTTTATTTGATTGACGAAGAATAGCGATCGCTCATTTTTCAGAGGAGACAATTGTCCCAATGCACTGGGGATTTATCATTTATGTCTGGATAAGTTACCTTTCCTTCTCCAACAAGCATTAATAACTGAATATACTCAGGAAGAATTAAAACACCACAGAGGGACCGAATATTATTGAAGAGTTACCAAAGTGAACTTTTGTAGACGGTAAAAAACAATCGAAATGGGTTTCAAAATCTTCTCATGCGTATATTTTCAATGAAAATGTTTACTACAATGGCAGTGAACATGCAACTTTTATGTAATTGTACTGTTGATTTTAAAAATGTGCTGAAAATAGCTAATCCCTGTACAAATATACTAAAACCCGTGTCGGTCGGGACCCTGTAGTGATGTGTACCATCATAAATAAAACTGTCAATTGTTATGAATAATTAGTTTTAAAATTCAGATCAGTGTTCGGAACCTACGAAACGTTCCGTCGGCTAGTTGTTACAACAAACGTTCCGTCGGCTAGTTGTTACAACAAACGTTCCGTCGGCTAGTTGTTACAACAAACGTTCCGTCGGCTAGTTGTTACAACAAACGTTCCGTCGGCTAGTTGTTACAACAAACGTTCCGTCGGCTAGTTGTTACAACAAACGTTCCGTCGGCTAGTTGTTACAACAAACGTTCCGTCGGCTAGTTGTTACAACAAACGTTCCGTGTGTATTCAAATACCTTTCATACAATGACTGCTTCACGGGTTTTAGTACCTTGCGTAATTCGTCTTGAAAGTTGGAATACATACAAAGCTCTGTTTGCTGCATAAGTATTTTGATCTTATATATATTGTATTTATATTCAAAGGCTGTTTATAACGTATGTTTGCCTTGTGTTTTTTATCTACATCAATAATGTATACATGTTGGTGTAATTTTTACACAATAATATAAAATGTTCAGTATTTGCAAAATTTTGGTTGTGTTATAACATCATATTCCCTTAAAATATTTCTAAATAATTATTTCGCTACATTTTTTCCTGCGACATTTGATGCCTTGTATCAACTTTCTCTTGTTACTCTTTAAATACGTAATATCGATAAAACAGACAAGGTTAAAATGCGTGCTTGAGGTAAAGCCTTTGTTTGTTATTGCATTGAAATAAAAGCACATAGCACTGAGTCGAAATGTGGATAGCATTAAGTACAAGACAATTCTATATATTATTTCCATCTGGTTTGACGCCGTTTTTTTTTCAAAACAATTCCTGTCATATACGGCAGCCAGTTGACGAAATCAGTTTTCCTGTAATCAATTATCAACCAGTATTAACTTGATCTTCCACAAGCAACTGACAACTTCTCCACATGGGGAGACATGACCGTGGCCAATGTCACGGAAGAACATAGCCAGTCCACCGCGGGAATCGAACCAGGATCTCCCGGGTGACAGTCTAGCGCTATGCCCACAGACTAGCCTGGCAGACTTATACAGTATTATAGAAAGAATAATGCAACACATTATCCCGATTTTTTATTGGACGCAATCTTGATGCTTTAATATTATAAAGTTTGCGATTTTATTTAACACATTCTCTATACCTTAACAAACGTTCACACATTGAGGCGCAATATCACAGTAACGTTTAACGTTTGCACTTAATGACTTGGTAAGTTTCCTGCCTTTATTACCGCCCAAACAATGTATGTTCGCATCTTTAGCTTTATTCGTACAATAAATTAAATTCTTATGCAAATGGAGTTGAAATGGGCATATTTTGAATATTTCGCGATAATGTATTGATGTCTAGAGGGATTAAACCACACAGAGCATGGTGTGACCTAAACAACGCGGCATCACTGAATTAGCAAATAACGAATCCATTCTTTGTTTCCAAGTGATAAAAAATGTACAACATCTACATTTAATTAGTTGGCTAACGACTTCAATGAAATGATGAAACGCTATGGGCCTGAGGCAATCTTGTTCATGGATATCGTCGTAAAATAAAGTTTATCGATAAGGAAGATTATAAATTTGTTTATTTAAATCACATTCAGACATTCACGAACAATGAATGCATTTTGGTATGCATGGCATGGAGACACCCATGTTGGTGTCATTTAGTGCACTCGTGTTCGAAATATTGCAATTCAAGCTTGAAAATAAGTCGCATAGTGCTGGTAGGATTTACCAGTAAACCAGACCAATTAAGGTGATGAACCGGACTTATACCGGTGCGAATTGGATCAATATAGGTTATAAACCAGACTAATTAATGTGATGAACCGGACTTATACCGGTGCGAATTTGATCAATATAGGTTATAAACCAGTCTAATTAAGGTGATGAACAGGACTTATACCGGTGCGAATTGGATCAATTGAGGTTATAAACCAGACTAATTAAGGTGATGAACCGGACTTATACCGGTGCGAATTGGATCAATTGAGGTTATAAAGTAGACAAATTAAGGTGATGAACCGGACTTATACCGGTGCGAATTGGATCAATTGAGGTTATAAACCAGACCAATTAATGTGATGAACCGGACTTATACCGGTGCGAATTTGATCAATATAGGTTATAAACCAGTCTAATTAAGGTGATGAACCGGACTTATACCGGTGCGAATTGGATCAATTGAGGTTATAAACCAGACTAATTAAGGTGATGAACCGGACTTATACCGGTGCGAATTGGATCAATTGAGGTTATAAACTAGACAAATTAAGGTGATTAACGTATTGCTTTCCTTTCTTCCGACCTTTCTTTAAAGTAAGACCCACGCCATAACACGATTTCCACGAATATCAAATGAAATTGACTGCTGCTATACTAATAAATATCGGCGCTGGAATGCTGTTCTAGGCATGAAAACGAACTTTTCTACAGATATTTAAATGTTATGCACATCACAGTAATTAGTAGAAACGAACGGAAATTATAATGTGTTATTGACCTTCCCAAACAGTTCATTCCTTTCTCTCCTAATTCTACAATAATTGTATGATTACAAAAGAAATTTCCCGCAATTTGATTACCATAGCAACGCAATAAAGCTTTGAACATATTCTAGGGAAACGCAATAAAGCACTTCGTGCGACATCATTGTTTTATTTCCCAGATGCAGTCATTAACAGTCTGATTTCAGGCATGACTTTAAACCGACGATAAAAACTAAACCAGCCTGGGGTATGAAGTCTTATACGTAGAGACCATTATAATGCAACGAATGGGCGTGGTCCTTACGTATAAAAGAGAGAGAATAAGTTACTACAGGGAAACGCCACATACATAAAACAGTGCCTCCCAACACAGATCCCCCGGAAAACAACAATCCATAAACATAAGGCACTTGAGGGGGTTTAAGGGTACATACGTTAGGGAACAGAGGCGCAAGCATTGGTCTGGCAGACCATAACGATATTTTCAAAGACGAACTATTGGGTTAGTTTGTTGACACAATCGATTACGCCACTATGCTTAAATAGATTGATCCTATTGAAGATTTCATTTTTATATCGTACCAGTAACACCAGAATTAGAATCATTGACAAGTGGAAAGTAGGGGCCTCCGTGTCATATGGACACACTTCTAGGGCCTCCGTGTCATATGGACACACCTGTAGTGTAATTTAAAGATATCACAACCTTCTTTTTTCGACAGATACAGAGGGATACATTATAAGTGTATTATCGATATGGCATAGTTATTAATGTTTTAACTATATGAAATATATGTGTCCTGTTTGTTCACGTAAAACAGAAACAAATGATCACAGTATCACTTTAACAGAGAACAAATGAACATGGTAACACTGACATTCTCTACCACAACTCGTGAAGTAAGACTATATTCGACTAACTTTACCACAACGCGTAAAATATTTGGCTTCAGATAAATTGATTTTGGGATGTTACGAGAAAACAGGTCCAGTATAAATGATTACGAATCTTAAATCGTCGATCCTCGAAATAGAATTACACATACGTAAATACTTTAAGAGTCTTTTGAAGTGAAAACAAATGTACTGTAGTAAGAACATTAACGCAGAAGATGTATATCATGTCGTTACCTACTTGTACACTATTTCGTCTGCACGTCGTTCTGTAATCAATCTTTTGTCCTCAATATGGTTCAGTTTCCGCAAAATTGATTAGAAACTGAACTTCACATGAATAAAAACATAGCGTACATTCAAAGTTGCAGTTTCGTATTTCTTTCGTACGACTAACGATTTTGCGTACATGACCCGTAATTCTAAACGTTACCTATCACTCTGCTGTCAAGATTAACTCAGCTGAGACTGAGGATAGAGATTTGAATGTCCGGCATGGACAACAATGCTGAGTATTACAGTCAGTACTGTTAGCAGTATGAACAGAAATGATACTACTGCTACTACTATTACTGATAGTGCTGTTACTGCTGCTGTTGTTACTGCTGCTACTACTACTACTATTACTGCTGATGATGTTACTGCTGCTGCTGATGATGCTGCTGCTGTTACGTCTGTTGCTGTTACTGCTGCTAGTACGCCTGACTCAAGAGATTTGGTGTGGTTCGTAGATAGATTATTCATTTAAAGATTGTTGTCTGTATACATTTGTTATGAACAAGGACACTACGCACGGAGGAGCCTATATATATTCGAGTCGGGGCCACTCCCGAGGGGTTGGCCGGGCACCACAACCGAACAATTCAATAAGCCGACACCTCGTAAAATATACATGAATTTAATGTTTAATGTTCTACTTCACATGAAAATATAGAGTTCATTTCTTTTTAAAATATACTACATGTACCAAAACTTGTAATATATTTCATTCTAGCTTAACGAATATGATATACTGCGTCATTTTCGTTGTCAAGCCAAGCGAGACTTGTTGTTAGTATTATAATAAGGCTAATTGATGGGTCATGACCAAAGTGCAAAAGGTCAATAAGTATGACAGTTATGAAACATTTGTCTAGCACAACAAATTTCAATATCATATGCGACTACGTGACTTTAAGTGAATGCATGGCACGGAAACAGACTGACATGAATTTATATATGATATTTCAGAATACATGTACTTACAAGATAATTTAATCAAATACTTTCCTAAACGTACCACACCGAGCGTGTCATAGATGAAAATATGTTTTAAGTTAATGTACATGTATAAGTTATAAGCCTTTAAATTCGCGAATGAAAATAAAAAACTGTTTTTGTACTCAAAGCATTCACCATGGTTTTGATACATTGTATGCACAGTCCAAACACATTTACTCTCACGTGTACAGTAAAACCACACTTTAATACCACCTCAATAATAAGACCACAATTTTAAGTCCATTTTCACTGTTTTGTTCCGATATTAAGACCACCTCAATATTAAGACCAGTTTTCAAGGGTCCCAAGGGTGGTCGTAATATTATTGAAGTTTTACTGTACATAAAATGAGACGGAAATAAAGAAGTACTATAACATTTTAAACGCTTCCAATCAATTTTGTACATTCGTTCAATTTGAAGTTAAACTTGTCTTTACATTCATCAATTTTTTTCTGAAAATTTCGTAGAATTATATTTTAACGCACTTTCATCAATCCAAATTATTTCATGCATTAAAAGTTAGGTAGTTTACATAAAATATGCGTAAAACTTACAGTTTACAATGATGCGTGTCCTCCCACTAAAATATCCGTCCTGGTTTCAGCAATCAACAATTGGTGTACATGTATTTAGTAAGATATTTCCAGAGTAAGAATGACCTATGTTTGTAAATGTACGATGCTTAATTATGCGATTTTTTTTTGCATTCCGAGGTCAGATAGGGCGCCAATTAGCAGTCATACGAACACTTAGTACAGAACACGGCTCGACATCAGTCTGTCATATCACACATGTTGTAAACATTTATAGCGTATTCGCCACTTTTCCTTCGTTTTATACGTAAATGACTGTCGTGGTTGCCCGTAGGCAAAACTATACTCTATATTAGACTACATACATTAACTACTTGTACTATTACTGTTCAAAGCCATGATATGAAAACAGTCGCGTCCACTAATTAAAAATATATCAATTAAGCACCCCCATAGGAAATTATCATATAGACGCAATTGGTAAGGATGTTCGACGTTATCTTTTGCTCATCATTTCGTATGCATATGCGACTTGGTGTTCAATTTTGTTTTAAATCTATATCTGAAATCACAAAACCAGTCAAAACAAATGTTTATTTTGCGGAGAGCGAGTAGTGTAAATGCGGCACCGGTAGGCTCGAACCTAGTGCTGACGTTATGCCATTTCCTTGATATGAAATCGGAACAAATGGATTGGTAAAGCATACATTTGTGATTCTTTGCTTCGGATTGTCACTTAATTCATACAATTCACAACCACAAAAGCGGTCATTAACTTCCAGATGGCGTCTGAGAAATCCTCTTTATGATGATCGTGTTACCGATCTGTTTGAAACATTACGCCAGAACAATCAAGACTTTCGGTGCTTTTAGATGAAAAACATTTTCCGTCCGCGTGCTTAGTTCTGTTCTAGCGCAGTGCGGTTTTATTAACCGCGAACGCATGAATATAGTACCCGGACCATTACATTTCAAGATAGGAGTTGTTCGTGTTTTTCCGTGCGTTTTACGGGGGAAAGCCGCCGTCGAGTTTTGATATATAAGTATAGATTTATTGACCTGTCAATATTTGCATATCTTCATGATCACTGCACACGATAAATTGGTAATCGGGCCACTTCGATAAAGACGAATTTATCGTGAGCATTGTTTATGAGGATATGCAAATTTTGACAGGTCAATAAATCTATACAATACAAGTTAACCAAATAGTTGTTATAGATTTACGCGCGAGTGCATCTTCTTTCCAAAATAAACATGGATCGATCCTGAACGTTCATATACTCGTGCGCGGTCAATCTAACAACATATTTATGAGTGCTGGATAACACAAGGCCGGACTGGCATAAAGTTAGCTTGGTACGAACTTTCACTAAGTGTCACTTCTTCATGAGCAGAGTTTTTGAACTTTGACCTCAACGTACGCCATTGACCTTAAAGTGACATGGCTGACATATGATGTCGAACATTTGTAAAAAGAGTAAATAACGACTTTCCAGAATTGACAGACTGACGGACAGACTACGAACCCAAAAGAGGATGTACAAAACTAGGTAAGTAGAAAATAAAACACGAACTAAAAACCTAGTGTTAAAGTGATGTCACATTGGAGATAATTGATTTAAGCCTAACACTTCATCATTGACAACATGACGCATCATATCAATAAACGTCATCCATCAATTTGTATTTAATTACGGTCGATAATGATCTGATATTATCAACAACAAGATATCGCATAAATCAGAGGTCACTTTCAAACAAATGGCATGCTGGCTGTCAATCACAACTTGACCAGACCATGTGCCCATTGAATGATCAACATTTAACCGAATTGAATTTAAAGCAACTGTCCTCTACACAGGTCAGCGTAAAACATAACACTTTCAAATAACAGTTCGAAACAACTTTAGGTTATTAAAACTGCGAACACAAGTGTTCACCAATTATCTAACGATCTAAGATTTCTACAGACTTCGTTATAACATAATTAATTACATTAATGCAATTGTATTCCAAACTCCCTTGGCTTCTAAACGGTATTAACCCACACACCAACACACACGCAGATATTAACGCACACACCAACACACACGCGGATATTTAACTGCAAGGCGGTTGCTTTAACATAATACTAAGACACGTTATTTAACCATTTTGGTACAACTGTCGTGTGATGCAAAATCTGGGCCAACATTTGCATTGAAACTAACGCCTAATATCCAAATTCCCGTAATGTAAAATGTGTACTTTAATTCTTCTGCACTCATAAAACTTCACACACATGGTAATTCATGACAGCGCTGATTTAATTAAGGTAACATTCCAGACATGATATGCCTCAGCAAAACGTAATTTTAATCTTTAGATATGAAACAAGTGTCATTTAAGGAAAACCTTGGATTATCATTCAGTGTACAGTACGAAAGTCAATGTAAATAACAATGTTCAGTTTAAGGTAGCACACTTATTCTGGCTTCTAGATTTCATACAATTGTGACCACGTGGCCAGGATTGATCAAGTAGGGTTAAAAACTACATGTACTTAAAACAAGAAATATCTTTTAAAAAAGATAAACGGCGTAGATAGAATGGTGTCTTCCGGTATGTTAAATGAAATAATGTTTTTTAAAACATGTTGAAAAATAAATCCTTACAAAAAATTAACTCTGGTCTATATATACTATAATCATGAACCTGTCTTATCAGGGTCATTTTAACATATTAACTACTTCCGGCTAAAATTCGAACTGCTAACGAACGCACATCTTACGAAAACCCCGTTTGGTGCCTCTTGAGTGAACGAAAACCCCATTTTGTGCCTCTTGTTTGAAAATATGATTGGTCAGATTTAAAAAAAGCCCGCTTCGAGGACAACATTTGGTTGGTCAAAGATGTAGGTCAAAATCAATGTTATACAGCTACGCCGAAAACAATAATATTTACAGTTCAAAAAGTTCAGAATCTTTATTAAACAAATTTTAAGGAAGGGCGATTGTAACAATGATAATGGTAGCCGTATACTACTGCGTAAGTCTCCCACATCATATATCTAAAATACAAGCAAGAATATTTATATATATATCGATGCATTTTATCTTGTTTAATAGTATCAATGTAACAACATGAAGAATTCGCTTGGACTGCCTTATATAATATTCTGCAAAATAAAATGTTGGGCTCACAAACGATATGCTCGTGAGTTGTTTAAATACCAATTCATTGATTAAACTACATCATCATTTCTGAAATAGCTGTTCAATAGATTAAAATCAGACAAATCATCTTGTCATTGATGTTTTCGAATAATATCAATTTCTACCCATGCGATTCGATTCAATGTACATGTAATTATCAGATAATTGTCAAATTCTAAAACATCCCATCCGACAAATTATGCAGACGACATTCCAAACTTAAGAGATGAAGGGTTGTTAATTACGTAAAATAAATATAGATCTAGTCTTAGATAAAACAAACCAAACAAGACCGATTTCTTCCAAACGCGGAAATAGAACGAATAGAAAACAAAGTGACTGTTTGATAATTATTTTGTTCAATATTTTGTCTTTGCCGACGGCGCTAACTTGGGGGCATCTTGACATAAACAAAAGCTTACATAGATATTTCCGGGGTCCAAAAGGAGTTAACTCGAGTTAACGATGAAGGATGAAACTATGTATTCATATCCCATGATGTGTAAGAAATGTGTCGTCAAATTATGGAATAAGAAACAATAGACTGATTGTAAATGTCGCAGAATAGTAAGATTCATGTATAATAGAGACAGGTAGATTTACTACACATTATTTCAAATAACGTTCCGATCCAACAAATTTACCATGCCACAAAGGTAACATAATCGAAAAATGCTAAATATGACGTCAACGTAATAACGTCATAAAATTCGGAGTGAATGATTGGCCGGAAAATGGTCACCATCGACAATGCAACACATATATAGAAGTATGAGCATAGATGCACCAGGAAGAGATGACTAACGCATACATCATATAACAGTTGATTAATATTAGTAGCATGGTTTACTTAGTACTCATACAAATATAAACCGACGCAGTAAAAGTGTTACAGGGGACGTCACATACATTAGACAGTGCCTCCCCACATAGACCTCCAGGAAAACAAGTAAGCAGTATTTGACAACGACGCGTTGGTCTTAGTCATGCATTTCCATGATAGCTGTTCTGCTTTTGGCGTTGTTAATAGTGATATTATTGTTGTTATCATCGCAGTTACTGCACCTGTTGCTATTTGTGGGGATGCTAGTGCTAATTTTATTGATATGCTAACAGCGTTCAAGACTTTGCTTTTGTTGGTGATTTCTTTATTGATGTTGTTGCTGTTGGTATTGGAGTTTGCTGGAGGAGCTATTGGTTCTGCTGTTGAAGATGGTGATTTTTTATAAACCCGCGAAGGAGGGCATACTAAAATCGCACCGTCCGTGCGTGCGTCCGTCCTGATTGTTGGTGTACGGGCTGTAACTTTGTCATGTACTGAGGGATTTTAAAATAACTTGACACATGTGTGCGCCATGTAAAGGCGACGTGTCGCGTGGAATGCCAACGTCCCTACCTCAAAGGTCCATTTTATCATTTTGCTTCATATATGCACATAGAGTATACGTGATACCCACGTTCCTGCATATATGCCCATAGTGTATAGATGGTTATGTCCAGGCTGAATGTTTTATGTACAGAGGGAATTTGAAATAAGAAGAGCTGTCACTGTAAGAGTCGAATGCCCCCAAGTGGTACTTGAAGTATGATGGAAAGATCAAGAAGTAAGGGAAGGAAGTGGGAACAAATTTGGCTAAAGTGCAAATTTAGAAAATTAGTAATTGCAAAGTCACATTGTATTGCATTTTTTGTGAAAACTTAATGAATATTTATGAACCCTTTATATGCCGAACACATGTGCAAAGTTATTTTAAATTTGTCAGTACACGACAAAGTTACAACCCGAACACTACCACCTATACTCTATGTGCATGTATACAGCATTCCATAATGATCAAACTCAACGTGTGACTTTGACCTTTGAGGTAGGAGCATGGGTCTTGCGCGCGACACGTCAACAACTATTGAAGTTGATGGAAGTGTTGTTGCTGTTGATGTAGGTGGTGTGTGTGGAGAGTGAGACTCTTGTCATTGCCTGTTGTTGGTGTGGTTCTAGTGTAGTTTGGAGAGTGAGACTCGTGTCATTGCCTGTTGGTGTTGGTGTGGTTCTAGTGTAGTTTGGAGAGTGAGACTCGTATCATTGCCTGTTGTTGGTGTGGTTCTAGTGTAGTTTGGAGAGTGAGACTCGTGTCATTGCCTGTTGGTGTTGGTGTGGTTCTAGTGTAGTTTGGAGAGTGAGACTCGTGTCATTGCCTGTTGGTGTTGGTGTGGTTCTAGTGTAGTTTGGAGAGTGAGACTCGTGCCATTGCCTGTTGTTGTTGGTGTGGTTCTAGTGTAGTTTGGAGAGTGAGACTCGTGTCATTGCCTGTTGGTGTTGGTGTGGTTCTAGTGTAGTGTGGAGAGTGAGACTCGTGTCATTGCCTGTTGTTGTTGGTGTGGTTCTAGTGTAGTTTGGAGAGTGAGACTCGTGTCATTGCCTATTGTTGTTGGTGTGGTTCTAGTGTAGTGTGGAGAGTGAGACTCGTGTCATTGCCTGTTGTTGTTGGGTGGTTCTAGTGTAGTTTGGAGAGTGAGACTCTTGTCATTGCCTGTTGTTGTTGGTGTGGTTCTAGTGTAGTTTGGAGAGTGAGACTCGTGTCATTGCCTGTTGTTGTTGGTGTGGTTCTAGTGTAGTTTGGAGAGTGAGACTCGTGTCATTGCCTGTTGTTGTTGGTGTGGTTCTAGTGTAGTTTGGAGAGTGAGACTCGTGTCATTGCCTGTTGTTGTTGGTGTGGTTCTAGTGTAGTTTGGAGAGTGAGACTCGTGTCATTGCCTGTTGGTGTTGGTGTGGTTCTAGTGTAGTTTGGAGAGTGAGACTCGTGTCATTGCCTGTTGTTGTTGGTGTGGTTCTAGTGTAGTTTGGAGAGTGAGACTCGTGTCATTGCCTGTTGGTGTTGGTGTGGTTCTAGTGTAGTTTGGAGAGTGAGACTCGTGTCATTGCCTGTTGTTGTTGGTGTGGTTCTAGTGTAGTTTGGAGAGTGAGGCTCGTGTCATTGTCTGTTGTTGTTGTTGTGGTTCTAGTGTAGTGTGGAGAGTGAGACTCGTGTCATTGCCTATTGTTGTTGGTGTGGTTTTAGTGTAGTGTGGAGAGTGAGACTCGTGTCACTGCCTGTTGTTGGTGTGATTCTAGTGTAGTGTGGAGAGTGAGACTCGTATCATTGCCTGTTGTTGTGCTACGTACACTTTCTAAGATTTAAATTCGAGCATGTTAGAGTTTAACCTAGACCTTATTTGTTCATACACCGTGTGTGAATGCATTCCTCAAGTGTTATAACAGTTTTCCTCAAAATATTCACTCTTTCTTCCCAAACAAAAATACATCCCGACATTTGAAGTTACAACTTATCCTATGCATTTTCATACGCAGGATATAAGCGTTCAATATGTAGTCTCTAGTCGGTCACCCTATACGTTTCTGCTGTTTATTAATTTGATTGAAATCTTCGTAAGCGGTTTTTTAGGCGTGATGTTTGATTGCAAAAATGAGTTACGGGTTAGAATAACGTAAAACAAATTTAGTTAATTTACATTTCCCAGTATTTATAATGAAAATAACTGATCAACTATTTTAGTATAGAGATCAAATACAGAGCCGTCCCTAGGGTCACTCTGTGACTTGTGGACATAATTCATCTCATTTTACCATTAAGCTCCACTAACTTACATGCTTATTGCATTTTTCGTTATTCGGAAGAATTCTCTGTATTACAACCGTAAGCGAGACAACGCCGCTGTAAGGTTTCAATAGCTCATTTATCTCATAGATCCATAATGTCATTTCAACAGAGGCCTATTATACAACAAAGAAAGTAGTGTATGCTGAACTAACATGCCCGCTACTGTTAATTAAGACCAGACACTGCATATGTTTGTGAAATGACATGTGTCAAGTACCCATGCTCCACCCTGTATAAAACCGAGAGGCTGACTGGTCGAAAACTAGGACAACATATCTGCGCGGATCATGTCACAGTACTATACGAATTGCCGAATTGTGTGTATACTAAGTCATTGTATGCCTTATATAACATTAGCCGTTAAATAAATAAATATTCGTATTTTACACTTCAACGAAACACGAAAACCTATCCTGGGTTCAGTCGCCGGCATGTACATGTATTATAATCACTGCAGTCGGCATTCGGATATTCATGCATACATATGTATCGGTGATATCGACTCCTGAGGACACATGAAGGATTTTCCTAGTAATGGTTATTGAACGTTTACGGATGTTCAAAACTAAGTGTATTTGGACGCCATTCATCATGGATTATGAAGTTCGCAGTTCAGATTCTCCTTACGCAGGATTCGTACTCATGACCCTCGGATCAGGAGTAAGGAGCTTCACCCCTCGATCACCATGTCGCCCTTAATACAGAGATTTACACTTCATAGCAGTATTACCAACATGACTAACTTCTTAATAAACATTTAACGTTAGCATGCATAGCAAGAGAACGAACATTGATGTAGAAACATAATTGTTGTAACAGGCAGTTTTAGCAAACACTTGTACGATTAGTATAACACATACCAGAATCATAAGCACTGGAATAAAGCGAGGATAAAATAAGTATTAGTCATTATATGAGGGCCGATTCAAAAGTTTGTACACTGCCTTATTGTTTTAAGTATTGATAATTGAACCAGTTATAGGCCGGAAAACTTCTGGATTATCCCTCGTCAGCTGCCAATATTACTATACAATGTATAATGTGCTTGTGGGATCAATATTCGTCATAAAGGCCTGCAACAATGAAGTGAGATATTATGTATAATGTAAACTAACCAGACTAATTCAGAAATGTTTTTTTCTGTTTTATCTTAAACACGTATCCGACTAGTTCTTCCATTCTATATTCTACAAGAGTATCGTTCTTTACAACATTTGCAAGAATGTGACTGAAATATATGCATGGTTTTCCAAGATTTATCAAACCAATGTTTAACTTGTGTCTGGCCACTTACATGTAGTTGTACGTTATGTCTTAAATAGAAAATTGAAAAAAAAGAGAAAAAGAAAATAATGAGTCTAATAACATTCTGTCTGAACGAGTTTGATAAACAATTCAACACGAAATGGCTTCGAGTGTCAGATTCCTTTGTCACGCGATTACAATAATTTGTAGAATGTACAATATCACAATTTAGTTTGCGAGGCTTTAAGATAAACTCATGTGTTACATTAAGCGGTGCGTGTATCAAGCCACTTGCTCAACTTTCAACAGCCAATTTCTTCAGTTACTTATTTATCTTTAAGCATTCAAGATTCAACATTCAAAAAAAGTTTAAAGTTGAATAAGTATAAATGACGAAAATAGAATGTTGAAAGTTGGATTTCTAATCTCCTGCAAGGAAGAGTTAAATCTGAATAATATGGTACATGTATTTCTAAATTATAAACTGTATATTATGTAGAATTTAAGTTGGCCCACACTTAATAATTTATGGTCTTATCATAATCTGTTACATAATCGTATTTATTTTTTCTATATAATATACAATGTACATGAATGTTTTTGTTGCGCTATATTTCTGCTGTTATTACCCGGCAAAGGCATGTATATGTAACGACTGTGTTAATAAAACGCTGAAGTGAAAGAGCATTATTTATAACAAACTCTGAGTTCATTGTCTTGTTCAATAACCTTCTGTTAACCTTATGTTTTCACTTTACATGCCACATGCACCTTTATATTATATTTATCCTCACGGGTATGACTTACACAATTCTTTGGAAAAAAACATTATCACCAAGAAGAGTTCTTTAGTTCAGAAAATTGACCGGTCAAACGTGATAACCTGTCAATCCTAGTTCACATACATTCTACAACGCTTCTTACGGAATACATATTAGGCTAATTTTAATAGCAGTAAGCTTTAGCATTTAAGATTCAAGGATTTCGTGTTGAACAATCGAAAAAAGTCAATGAAACTCTTATCTTTTCATACCCTTTGTGTCCTCTAGTTGTGGAAATTCTTAAAATACTAAGTGATTGGTTTGCTTTTTTGATCAGTATATGTTCATTCAAAGCAGTAGGTATATAACAAAACAGGTGAATGTTATACTACACGAACATATAAATATTGCAAAGACTTTTTCGAGGAAAACGGATAACGTGTGAAGCAGAAAACTTTTTTAGAAAATGTTTTCAGCGACTTAGTAGTCTCTACCGATATCGGTGTTATAAATAAAGGACATATTATCTTACTGCGGTACGGCCTTCTTTACATGGCCAGACATGACGTGATTGTTTTTACTTGTGCCTATTGATATTACATGTATATACTGCATTGTTACATGCTGTAATAATTTCTAAGTTATACTTTCTTGTATACATTCACTGAACTAATTAAACTTCCCAACATGCCGCGAACTTTCAATCATGCAAACTCTTACTTCGATGCTATATAAGGTAACATTCCTGACGCTAAACAGGGTCACTACGTACACAGTATGGAACGGAGACATTTCACGACCTGGACAAATATTCCCCTCATTCAAAATTCATTCTCTTTAAAATCGCCATGTGCTTTATATCCTTTGATAGTACTACATTCTACAAATCGCAGATTTACAGCCTCGTCTATTCGATCCTATCATTGTTCGTAAGGATGAATTGGCAAAGTATTCATGTTATCATGTTTCGGTGAAATTTACTGTTAAACAGGATTATGGTACGGTTTGCGGATGTGTGCATATGTTTTATCTGAGAAAGCAACCATCAATAACACACAATATCATGATTTGTCCTACATTTAGCTGTTTGTAATTCATCATTGATCAAGTATAAACAAATATGCGTTTTATACAACACATTGTATCATAAGTTTAGATCGAACTTGCTACATCAGACGACCTTGGTTACCGTAATGGTAAACTTATTTACATATACAGATGATTGTAAACAGTTTGATTTGAGATCAGGAATATTTTTATTCTCATATTTGAGTCAAATCTTTCTAAAGGTGGTGTTTACATAGAACGGTGCAGAACACATGTTTGCATATTGGTAAACATGGTAAAACAAAAGTAGACGAGAAATATCTTGAAAAAAGATGGTCGGCGCAATTAGAAGGTTTGTTGTGCAACATAAAACAATGCCGTGATGTTACCGGATTGCTGGTCACTCCAGAACCAAAATGATTTCGGTAAATTCAGCGAAATTCAGTGGATTTCGGTAAGGTAACGAACCCTTTATCGAAATGTTAACCAATCCGCGTCAATGTTACAAACGTTGTTCGGTTGAAGAGACATTGCCTTGTCGGTAAACGTAAGATTTGATTGGTTTACACACCTCTGATATGCAAATAGCAAAACCTTGTTAGTACGGCGCTGTCCCGAAAAAAGTGATAAAACTTGTGTCTACACTGTCAAGAGCAAAGTATAGAAGTAATTGTACTGATCAAACGTGCTAAACCGCCTATACTAGTTAACAAAGTTCTAACCAAAGCACAAAAGTGTTGTGGGACGGTACCACTCGTCTCTGTAGCCAAGCTGGCAACTCGTTGCACACAAGTTTCCGTTTTGTAACTAAACTGTTTTATAATATCCAAGTATGTGTAGATAGGTCAGAGGGTTTGCATGGAATATGGAATAAAACTAGAACATAAGACAGAAATGTGAAAAAGAATAAAAATTTATTGAAAAAATAGTAAACATTTTTCCAAGAGATTTTCAATCCGACTTGTTCTAGAAATGTAAGATTTTCAAACCGAAATAAAGAAAAATGGTCAGTAATAATGGTAGAACCTTAAAATTGTGAAACAAGTGAAATGTTTGTCACGATTGTAAATAAATTGAATACAAAGATATCAGACTTTGTGTTTGTGAATATGTAATTATAAAATGACATATTAAATTATATCAGCACGAACTTATAAGAGTAAAATCAGTATGCACAGGCATAAAGTTATGATAACACTAGCTTGCCATTGGTTATGAGTTATCTTGTTGTAGTGGGGTATTTTCCAATTAATTTTCCATGCACAGAGTGAGATGTACGTAGAAAGATGACACCGATAATTTTCGTAGTCGTGCACAACGAGACCATAGCTACGATAAATCGCAACAAAGAACAATAACAACAGTAATCATCGATTTATATATATCTTTAAAAAGCAGTCTGAACCCGAGTACACTCTTCTACGTGCGTTCGCTTAGCGAATTTATCGCGTTTATAGCGCTAACCAAGCATTTTAAGTCTTGAGAACCGATATTGTAGGGTACCCGTCTGATTGCATTTCTGTCACGCAGTTTCACCAACCGGCGAAAAGTAAGAATCTGTACTAAACGAAAACAGTCAACGCTCTTACAATATGCACTTTACAAAACGATGACGATTTATGAAATTAATAAGGAATAAAACAAGATATCCATTTAGTAAGTACTTCATGAATGAAGTACAAGAATGAACACTCTTTAGAAAATATAAAAGAGACAAGCATTTTTCGTTCATTAAATTTTATTATGAGCACACCCAACACTGTTAACAAACTCCATTCGGAAAACCTCGGCCAACTATGTCAAGTGTAGAATAACGAAGTGGTACGGAAATATCCGTGAGCTGACGAGAATGAACAAACTCGCGTGTATTGATACATTGCTTAAACCCATCTGAACTCCACAGAAACAGCTAATTAGTTCACAAACCACATTAGCAGGTCACCTTTTCAACATTTCATTTTATTGAAATGTTTATCATATTATTTCGTTCGGTGAACTTTGGAACTACTTCGTTGCGTAGTAATTAGGATGTGGACGATTTTTCAGCCTTTTTTCTGTTTTGAAAACGGGAACCAATTGTTGTATGCCTCTCAAATTGCCACACTACTATAGACGGTTTCTGAGCGGTACCGTCCAAAAACGACTGGATACATCTTCTGTTGATTTTCAAAGCATTTAGTTGTTATTGTCAATTCACTTGATAAAATGTATCTTATGATACGGAAGTTTCGATTTTCCCGAATCTTGTAATTTGATAACTAGGACTATAGCAAACGTGGGAGAGTTTACAAGCATGAATATGCCAGTACATAATTAAGTAAATTCTCGTATTAGATTTAAGATAGACCCGTGATCAATATAATAAGTGATATAAATGAATCATAATATTGTTAATATAGTGACCGAAGTGAAGTTAACAGTGATAGCAGACAATAACAGCATGCCTAGCGGTACTAACAGTTATACTTCTAGTTATAACAGTACACATGTACTAAATTGTATACATTTCTAAAAAGACAGACATTGAAACAACATAACAGGCAGTTATATCATCAATTTAACCTGGCTAGAGCAACAACCTCTCAACAACAACCAAACTATGAATATGACAGTATGTTGTTCTGTAGAGGTTCAACTGTTTCAGCAATTGTTAACATACATCGAATTTCTCACTATTATCTCTTGTTTTAGCATTGATAATTAACAGGTCGCTTCCTTCTGTGTTCTGGTTATTTGGGTCGATAAATGTGTGCTGTGATCACAACAAAATCAGACTTCATGGTGAACTATACATAAAAATGTAAATATATACACTGGAACACTTGTCTATTTGGTCGCCATGCGTAAATGTTGTTGAAGAATTTCTGTTTTTATCAAAACTGTTATTAGATGTGATATGGGCCCCGTGCACATGGACTATATGTTCGGTTGAGTTTTATCGTTCATTTTGACAAAGATTGCTAAGTGACTAATTTGAGTTTAAACCGCAATGATATTTATAATTTTAGATCAGTTACTTCATTAGATGGGATCCAAGATTGATATTAAAGCGGTCCAGAGGCTCTGTGGTACATCGTTCATCTCGCGGCATGCAGAACCTCGCGGTTTCAAGGCGTGTCCCGGTCACGATATATACAGTCAGAAAAATTATGCCAGAAGGTAAAACGTATCATTTATGATTCTGGTAATATTTGAAAATTAATGGATCCAGATTAAATCATAGAATAATCAGGATCCGATTATAGTATCCAAACCTGCTTTTTAATTGAATGTTTATTTGCAAAACAAATACCAGACAATAAACAAAGCAGAACATTATGGTGTATAATTACATAATTCAATATATTTTTTTCGGCAGAGGCTACAATAAGTACCCACGAATGTACGTATAATTCATTCTGATAAATCAGTACAGCCCGGGGCAATTTCATTACACCGGCTAAACACAGCGGGGTGACTAATTAAGTCGCGAACGATTATGATCATGCGACGTTAAAGTAGCGAATATATAATCGGTTATAGCATGGAGCCAATAACGATCAGATCTGGTGAATATTGCGATGAGCCAGAAAGTTGGACGTACTTGACTATACTCGGAAATGTAAGGATAGTATGAGAATAGGTTGGTCCGGCGTAATTGTAATACGACTGGGTGTGGAATCACAGTGTGGTGGCAAAAGTGTAGAAACGGACGAGTTACTAGAGT
Organism: Mactromeris polynyma; assembly: GCA_032209605.1. Lineage (NCBI taxonomy): Eukaryota > Metazoa > Mollusca > Bivalvia > Venerida > Mactridae > Mactromeris > Mactromeris polynyma. The sequence goes on from JASFXZ010000008.1 coordinate 15,390,596, forward strand.
TAATAGACCCTAACACATACAGCGCAAACTCTCTAGGGAAATACACTTTGGGAGACGCACATTTTGGCTGGTTTGTGAGGTTGCTGCTCTGTAGAGGGTAAATTTAAAGTAAATTACTTCTAAATTAAATTGAAGAAAGATTGTTGCTCAAGAGAGAAGGTATCTCTGGAGAGGTCGCAGAGTGATGCATACTGGGTTACATCCAATACACACACTACAAAAACGTGTATATTCCACTAGTTTATCAAGTTAGAATTCAACAACCTGTTATACGAATAAACAGCACCAATGAAATGTCAGGAATTTTAAGAATTTTAAACGAATAAATCTCATAAAAATATTTAGCATGATTCAAAGCTCATAATATTAACCATTCCGATTTAATTTTGCATTTTGCAATGAATATCAAATAAACGCGATTTGCAAGAAAATTAATCAACGTGGATTTTGGCAGCTCCCCGCCTTGAAAGCATTATCGATTAGTTCGGGGATGTTTGCAAAGGTTTATTAGGATCGTTATGAAACGTAAACTATGCCAAATTCTCAAGAGCTTCGATATGTATCAGAGAGAGAAATCTTTACACACAGAACGAAGAGTGCAGACGATATATTCCTAACAAACATAAACAAGTCATTGACTGGGAAAACGTTGATATCATTGGTGCTTAGAACTAATCAAAATAAGTAGTATGAGGAAACATTATCAATCTTCCAAAACTATTTCCGCCATTGTTATCACTGCGAACAGCATAACCATCATGACATTCAACTATCAGAAACACGTACAAACTGACGTACATGCCACGTTAAGAACAAGATTTATTCCACAACTTGGATCGAAGACGAAATTTCGAAACAGAGCGAAAATCTTAACACACTAAAACATCTACAACAGAAGCCAAACAACATCGTTTTATGAGAAGTCTGGACTTCTTGTACCAGATAAACATGTTATGGCTATTCAAGTTATGAACACTCGCTAATCTCTCTCCACATCTCAAAATTGTAATGTGTTTTTTCTCTCAAACTAGTGGATAGTTTTCTCAGCAACCAACGTATGTAAGTACACTCATACTATTTTCCACCTAAAGCTTATAATCACCGGTTACTGTTTGTATATTAAACTCTGTGAACTCAACTTGTTGTTGTTCTTTATTCCTGTGACTTGATTGTCGTATTAACTTAAGGACCCTCACATATTACACCAAACAATGCGCACGCATGTACAGAGAGTCACCTAGGCAACATAAGATATCATGTGCTCTATATGCTTATGGGAATAAATGTCGAAAACAAATCCAGCCAATATACCATTATCAAGCTCAATGATTTTAATTCAACGGTCATATGCGTTTAATAAGCTTAGTGGTGATAGATGGACAAGTTAGTTAACTTTAGTTTATTACATGTACGGTATTGTTCTCTCCTTAGATAAAATCTCAATTATTTTAACGCATATACAATGTGTATGATTCAATCAGTTAGTGGTGTAGAAGTCTCTGCCACGTGGCAGCTGACCTTGCCGAATTAACCCTTTCTCAACGTTAAAATTAAACCTAATTAAATAACCACGTAATTACTTATGGTAAATAATCATAATCAAACTGCATCTTAATTTCATTTCGTTTCACAACCAAGATACCATTTACCTAAGCTTTCTTAATAATGTGGGTGTTTCATTTTATTTATCACTTTCTAAACACATAAAACATTCGCAAGACGCTTTTAACAAGTTTACGAGTTTCATAAGAAGCCGTGAGAAGATCTATTTCAATCAATGGTAAGTTTTGCGGCTTATGAATTTTTTTATAGTAAAACAATGCTAATACTTAGACCACAGAATATCAATGTTTATTTCAACCAAAATGTTACTATAAAACACAAAGCGATTGTCTTTTACCGTTCATCCAGCGTATTTATTCCTGCACAAAGTCACTATGACGCGACACAAGTGAAAGGAAGGATTATGACACCTCCTTAACTATATGAACAGCTGCAAGCAAAACAAATAAAACAAGAAAGCAGTTAAAACACTTACTTTATTGGTTTGTCGATCAGAGAGAACAATCGCAGCTTCGTGTATCTTCCAACGTCTAGTTGCTCCAGTGAGAGCTGTGGAGCGAATTCTGTTCTATATAATTTGGACGGGTCTATTCCGCGACATAGGGTGGTTTGAACAAATCTAGTTTAATGAATAAGTGCTGACGACAACCACTTGAAACGTCAATGTTTGTTAGGTGAAAATGTGTTTACTAAGCTTGTTCTTGGTTCTTTTTAAACAAATATGTGTTGGTTAGTTAATTGCGAAATGCGTTTTCAATTGACGATCAAGTACGTGTATTTTTGGTTGGTTGTAACTTATTATTTGAGTATGCCAATCATGAGTTAAGCCACGCCTATTAGAACTGTATGAAAGCAGTGTCTCTGATACTTAACTCTTAGTTATGCAGACTGTAGATAGTTTAATATGTTGGTTCCATAATAAACCAATTTTAATAACACAGTTCAGTGTATTTATTATTATGTTACAAACACATTATTTTACAATCGTAATTGATCTGAAGACAAAGAACACACATAGGTAGACTGTTAATAAATGATATTCCGATGTACGTTCAAATTCATGAATGAATGTTCACACTGATAGACTTGGCTAGAGATGCATTCTCACGTTTAAATTCAATTACGTTTCACAAAAATATGGTGGAAAAGAGGTGACATGTCTGAAATTATCTCGTGGCCACGACTTACTAACTCGTTCCCACGACATACTTAGTCGTGTGGACGAGATAAATAGAATTTCACACATGTCACCTCTTAGCCACCGTACAAAAATGATTACACATCGAGTATAAAAAAAAATGAATTTAAATGAAATCCAGGATCATAATAAAAGATTATACAAATTAAGTACACAACTGAACACTGAATAAAACAAAGATTGGTTATTTCGGTAAGGGATACGTTACCTTTCCGAAATCCACTGAATTTCGGCGAATTTACCGGAATACATTTTGGATCTGGAATAACCAGCAATCGTAACATCTCGGATTTTTTTTATGTTGCACAACAATTAATAACCTTCAAATTGCGCCGAACATCTTTTATCAAGATATTTCTTGTTTGCGAGTAATTTCATAAGGATTGGGATTGTACGGTGTTGTCATTTTATCCCTTCGTTCCTGTTTTACAAACATTTTGTCTCGACATTGAGATTAGTTTGCTTGGCATTTCTCCATTTATCTGTACATTGCTTCATAAATTGCTTTTTCTTGTTATCATGATTTTCTGACTTTTGCTGTTTTCACCGGCAGATTTTGGTAATTTAGTGTTTATCAGGCGCGTAGCTACCTGTACCCAGTGGCGTACACAAGGTTCTCAATCATTGAAAAAAAACACTGCAGAGCTCTATATACATAATGCAGTAAAACAGCACAGTGTAGGGAGCTCGTGGATCGCAATGATCAGCATATTTAGATTTTTGGATATACAATTTCTGAAAGAACATAGTATAACACTTCAATCTATTTATTTTGAACTTGCCTCTAGACTGCACCACAGATGTTCTAGAAAACTTGCCTCTATACTGCATCACAGATGTTCTAGAAAACTTGCATCTAGACTGCACCACAGATGTTCTAGAAAACTTGCCTCTAGACTGCACCACAGATGTTCTAGAAAACGTGCCTCTAGACTGCATCACAGATGTTCTAGAAAACTTGCCTCTAGACTGCACCACAGATGTTCTAGAAAACGTGTCTCTAGACTGCACCACAGATGTTCTAGAAAACTTGCCTCTAGACTGCACCACAGATGTTCTAGAAAACTTGCCTCTAGACTGCACCACAGATGTTCTAGAAAACGTGCCTCTAGACTGCACCACATATGTTCTAGAAAACTTGCCTCTAGACTGCACCACAGATGTTCTAGAAAACTTGCCTCAAGACTGCACCACAGATGTTCTAGAAAACTTGCCTCTAGACTGCACCACAGATGTTCTAGAAAACTTGCCTCTAGACTGCACCACAGATGTTCTAGAAAACTTGCCTCTAGACTGCACCACAGATGTTCTAGAAAACTTGCATCTAGACTGCACCACAGATGCTCTAGAAAACTTGCCTCTAGATTGCATCACAGATGTTCTAGAAAACTTGCCTCTAGACTGCACCACAGATGTTCTAGAAAACTTGCCTCAAGACTGCACCACAGATGTTCTAGAAAAATGCATTTTACTTTTCTATCGAGCAGGCCCTCGGACCTCCATATAGTGTTTGCGTACACATCATACAAACCTTTCCTACGCCCCAGTATATTTTTCTGCCAAATAGAAATAACAATTCAGCTTGAGACGGTAACTCCTTAAGAAGGTATACATGTCCTGTTTCCATCATCTTTGTGCTGCATTTGATGCACGTAAAGCTTTTACTTCTCATGATACGTTCACATTCACCATTGATTTTGGACACACTCGTGTGACTTTACTATGTTTGAATCCCATATATTCTGAAAACGTTCGGAATTCACCTCCATCAAAATGTGGGCCATTGTAAACTTTTTGTAATATTCGGAATTCCTAGGGTTGAGAAGCATAAGTATGACAGTTTTTGAAGATACTGAATTCAATATTTCAATAACGGGATATCTCGAGTAGTCATCAACTAACACTAGCAGATATCTACCATTCGCAAATGGACCGTAGAAATCTATACTTGTTTCCGTTTCCGTCCATGGTTGTTGTGGTAGTTCTGACATTCTGAGAGGTTCTTTGTTTTTGTGTTGTAGCTGTTAAACATAGTATGCAGCTCTTACATGTATCTTCTACTAACTTATCAGATTTTGGTATAACCAATTTGTTTTCATGAAGTTTGACTTCACCATTGTGAACATACATGTATACCACTGTTAGATCATTTTTGCATCGTGCAAATGTATTCAGTACAAAATTGGTTTTACTATGTTCCAGCTTGGATTGGTTTTATGACACATTGTAGGTCATTGTCATATTGCGGTGCCAGACATATTTCTTAAAGTGTCATTGCTTTTGGAACGTTGTTTTCAATCAAATAATTCAAATATTGTTCTGTCATATCTGTTAGATGGCTGTTCCCTTGACTGACATTGAGAAATATAATATACATGTTTCACTCGAAAGAAATTTCTTGGCGGTACTAGTAACTGACAAAAAAGCTGCAGACTTATAATAACATGATGCCGATCGGGTATATCATGAATAGCGGTTTAAGTTTACGTGTTTTCTTCAAACCATACGTAAAACTACATTCAGGGCAGTTATTTACTGAAATAGAACATCCAATAGCAAACATGAACAGTAATACCTCATGTAAAGACCACCTCAATAATAAGACCTCCTCAAAATTAAGACCACATTTTTAAAGTTCATTTTCACTGTTTTGCTCTTTATTCAACCTCAATATTATTATTATTATTATTGAGGTTTTACTGTTATTGTTGCTGTAAAAATTAGACAATTTTATTTGAGTTAAGCCACCGGATATTGTCACGGGTATAGTATATACTATAGAAGGGATATAGAAGGGGACTTAACTCGTGATAATCTCCTATGACCTAAGTATATATATGCATTTATAATCCGGAAAAATAATATAAAAACACAAATACATTCATGCCTGTAAATGATAACCAATATTCATATAGTCAAACAACGGAAGAAACATATAAACTCCATGACAACGGACACGTAGAACTAATTAACACTCACGATCAGATAGGCGACCATCCTGTATAGTACCAGCACCTCTAAGATCTTACAGATTTTTTCAAGATTCTGCCTGAATGTTGTGGAGCTTTTAATGTCACCTTCATATGTATAACTGCGAGCATAATTACTTGATTCTTTGAAAGTCGACACTCGAATAACTGTGAAATAAGTAAAAAAACAGCGTTTCAATGACGTGAAACCTAAATCTGGAAACAACATGTTAGCCATAATCACGTTTAATTGTCTGAACCGGAAGTTACCTATTTTTAGACGTCAAAACGAAAGTAGGGCGTTTCTGAGACCTTAATTAACTGACAAATCGGAGATTTTTTTCTCTGTCATTTTGATAATGAACAGGGAACGATATTGATGTTCAAGTATTAAGTATACACATGTACATGTATATGAAATACGTTTTTCATACACGTTTCATTACCTAGGTCGTCACACTCAATAGCTAAGGCATAGAGCAAAATATATTCCGGAAGAAAGTTATTGGTGATAAATGTCTTATTTCTTGCCAGATAAGTCAAATTCAGCGAAATTAAAAATATTTCCGTCAGCAAGCATGTGACTTTTCAAGTGAGTCAAAAGTATTTTACATACATTAATTACATAAAAATGAAATGCCGATTTAAGATCATGACATTAGATCTACAACGTAACGTTTGATTCTTTATAGCAAACGTTTAAATACATTCAGACATAAATGATATACAGTCGAACCTCGTTTATTCGACAACCTTTTATCCGAATACTCGGTAACATCCGAAATAAATGTCAGTTCCCGATGTATCTTCTTACGTAAGTCGAATTGAAATGGGCTTTTCGAAACCATGCATTATTCGAATTAAAAAGGTTCGGACCCGATGAATTCGAATGAACAAGGTCCGACTGTAGTTCTTTTAACCATATTTTTTCACCAACATAGCTTTGCAGGAGATGTTAACACGTTCTATCTGATCTACTTTGTGTATAATAAGAATATCCAGTGACATTAGCCTCGAACTGATAAGTTGTTAACTCTGGGAATGGCCATTTCCTAACAAACACCGTCTTGGGATCTATCCAAAACATGTTTTGTACAGGTCATCTCGTCTTTAATGCACTAAATACCAGAAGCGAAAACTTTCTATCTGCATTTAAATTAAGAAGTACGTAAACTTGTTTCGCTCTAACGTTCGATTTTTGAACAACAATATACTCTGGTGTACAACTCACGATGAGAAAATCAGAGCCCTGCGGTTAAAAAATAATGGAAATCATTCTAGATTCAGAGTCCTGTGGTAATGGAAAACCACAACAAGCTATGCTCCCCTCTATTTAGTAATGGACTCTGCCACTAAATCGGATTGCGGACGAATCTCGTTCCCAGGACAGCATAGAATAAATATTGATTGTCTAGCGCGGAATCTTTCCCCCATTTACATAATTAGAAGCCAGCGACACAAAGTATAACACTAGATTCATTATACACAGAATCATTTAAAGTGTCTGCTGTCGTCTGGTGTCAGATTTTCGTCAAAGTTTTAGACAGAGTAGGTTGGAAATGTCTGTATCTATAAAACAAATGAACGAACATGATAACACTTGTCTGGTATATCGACAATGAAAAATAATCTGACGATATTGAAATTTTACCCAGCTACGAAAAAATAAAAACAAGTTTCCTTTTACTGTGGCAAAACATTGACTCCTATTTGTCTTTCTTAGTAAAATTATAAACCGTAAATTTCTAGAATATCTCATACAGAAATTGAAACAACAATGAAGGCAATATTGAAGAAAGTACTGGTTGTAACATTCTGTTAATATAAATTCTGAAATCTGTATGAAATACAGGGTGTCCGAAAAGAAAGGTAACACTTTGAAATCTTCACTATTTTGTGAAATTTTGGAATATTTAGATGAAATTTATATCATTTTAAAGGCGAAACATTTAAGTCTTGGTTGATTCTGTATTAATAACGTTGTGGCGTGATGACGTCATCTGAAAAACTTGTTATTTTAAAGACGACACGACTGTCTGATCAGCGTATTTTTATCGTGAAAAAATATTATGAAACAAAATGTGTCATAGACGTGCGAAGGAAGTTTAAATATCATTTTAAGATTATGACCGTGAGCAGGATGCATAATTACAAGATTGTGAATAAATTTGAAAGATATAGGCAATATAGTTATCATGACACGACTAGGCTATGTCTTACTAGTACAACAATACAGACAGCATGTTAGCCGTATTACTGCTTGTACTGGTAGCAACAAGAGCAGTTATACTGTCGCTACTGCAAATATTGCCTGCTTCACACCGATTTTGTTCCATATCAATGCAAGATAAGACAACCTTGGTTTCTTTGTTTTCACAAAATGTATTGCCCTCGTCGTATGATACTGAAGGGAAGAGAGCAAGCAGCGCACGTTACGTTAAACATGGTAGTTATTTTATACGAATACATTCATCTGACGTCGCCTCAGATGTTGGCGTCAACTTGAAAAACCGACTGTCCATTAGTATAAAACTTTTAAAATAAATACAAGGAGTAAGACTAGAAAAAAGATTTTTACATTATTGAAAGCAGAAAAAAACCGGCATTATCATAACTAACATTTTAATTAAGTGTGTCTTATGGGTATGAAAAAGGCGGATGATATAGAGTGGCGTCATTTTATTTCACTGGTAAGATGTAACATAAAAAGTGTTTCAGCAACATTCAAAAGAGCATAGTTCTCGTCGTCTTCAAGTATTTTCGTGGGAAACCATACCAACTGACTTTACGTCATTTCCGCTCGACCACATATCAAATATGAAGCACAATATGGAAAAATAGTGAATGAAAATTGAATAAAGAATTGCAGTGTGAAAAGGTAAGATATCATTTTTTCTATATAAGATATATTCATTGCAAAAGACAATATTGCCCCATGAGCATACATGTAAATATTAACACAATTATAAATAAATGCTTTCGATCTATGTACAAATTATTAAAGCATAATCAATTACCAAACAAACAAAAGGTGTATTAGTTAGTTAAGATATTGTAATCAAGTTTGGTTAGATATGTAGTACGGAGAAAAGTGTCTCCTTGTCTTAGTTAAATTTTAGATGCACAGAAAAACAGAGTAAATGCATGTATGACTTCAAAAACAAATACAGTAATGCGTCATACAGCACGTAGCATACATTTCATCGAAAATAATAAAAATATCTCTTTTTTCATACTTTTGTATATAAAAATTGATAGGTTATGTAATATGCATTTGTTATCCGAGGTAAAAAGTTCGGAGAATTTGAGAATATTTGGTCTTCTCCAAAAGTATTTTTTAATATATAATTGTGTGTATTCATGGTAGAAAGGACATTCTAATATAAAATGAAATTGATCCTTCTAAAACATTACAAAGTTGACATTTTCTCTCTGATCTTGGTATAGCATTTAGTTTATTCCATCTTCCCGTTTCAATTTCCAGTCTATGGCTTGATACTCTTAACCTAGTCAAAGCAAATCTATATTTTAGTAATATTAATGTTGGCAAGATACGGTTTAAAGTTAAAATAAGCAAATAAATATACGAGACCTATCTATTTCTTTTAGAATTGTAGTTAGTTATTGTTAAAGTTTAATTAAATATTTAATTATATTCTTGAGGTTCTTATCTTAAGCTTGAATGTCAAATATTTTTTAAGCGGATTGGTATGCAAAATAAACGCAAACTATTCTATTATAAATGTCTAGCCACGATGTAACGCACAAAGAAAACGAGATTTTTCGCGTTACTATTTATATTGTTTATTAAAGTACTAACTGGTCCTTTAGTTTACAAACATTATATTTTGACCCTATTTAGTTCTTGTGTCAATTGGATTTTGTGTTATTTTGGGTAATTCTGATCATGTTTTCGGTGTTTAATGGGACAGTATCTATGTCTAGCCATTTAGTAACGCTTAACGTTATATTGTGTTGTTACGTCGAGTAAAGTTTGAAAGTACAACTGGCAAATTTAGCAGTAAAGTTTTATTAATCAAAACAAATATTCTCTGTTATCGCGCACGTTTAGTTCATTTCTTTATCCAATTATATTTACATTTGCAGTTCTGCAAGCCTCCCTACAACTTGGTACATGATGTTAACGACGATTAGGAAAACACATTTCCGGCAAACTCTAGCGTCGTGTCGGGATTATATTTCCAACAGAAAGACCAGGAACACCAGAGCAATCATTTCAAACTTATACAATCAAGAAAGGCCATTGTGTACAGATCAGTCGTATGCTACATCCTAGATGATAAGATTAAGGATGAAGCACGAACATAATATACCATGTACTGCATAAATTAACATGTATTTGTATCGCATGTATTGTACATAACCATAACAAATAAGACGTTAATTGATGAAAAACTGGACGTAACGTTACGCAAACTGACGCCAACATCTGACGCGACGTAGATCTACGCAAATTTGAAACGCAAAACTCACAAATAGATTATTATCAGGAAGAAACACAGTCTGTACCAAAAAAACAGTGTTTCTTCTTTGTGTTTATCGCAACATTTTCAAGTTTACAGAGTTTTTACAGGAGGTTTACCAAAACAACTTGTCATGCGGTTATGGAAACTACGCAACTTCCACTACATATTTAATGAAGCTGGTATTCATGCAGTTAAAATAGATCTGACCTGATGTAATATTTAATCCTTTTGTTTAATTTGTCTCAAATTATACTTTTTTATATCTTATACAGCCTCTTTTTCTCTTGTAGCTCTTTTTTAAGGATATTAATACTTAGTAATACTTATTAGTCGAGATTAATGCCAGCCTCTCAACTTTTAATTTACCTATTTGTACAGTAGTGTAATGCTATTCAGATTGTAAATAGAATGTCTCTTATTACTTTGTCACAGTTTCTTATAATTCTTATAGAATGGTCTTGCATGAATATGTATGTATTATTTTAATGAAATATTGTGTCATATGCAATAATGAGACTTTAATAAAAGATATATATATTTATCTCTCTTCTCAGATGTCTATAGGATAGTGTCAAACATCACAAATTGCATTTCATGTTACAAAAAGACCTTCTGTTAGTTTGATATTATGTTTCTCAGCCGAAGGTACCTCATCTTAGTCATCGCAACGAAAGTAGGGATTTTGATAGATGAAAACATATTTTATAAATTATCGTTTAAATATGAAACATGAATAGGATTCCATTACAACAATAACTCGTTTTTATACGCGTTCTCATATCAGAGAGTTTCACAGTCAATAGTTTATGCCAAGAGGGCTTTAGTGAAAGCGAAATTTCTTAGAAAATGTCAGGAGTTGAATTAAGCATAATGTCAAATTCAGTTAAATATAACATATTTTCGTCAGCATTTGTCATTCCTACCAAAATATGTAAAACAAGATTTTACTTTGAAGGTAATTATACAAGGTTGGAGTTTCGTATGTTTATCCGTTATTTCAATTTTTAAGGGAGATCACAAGTATTGAAACACTTCAGCTCATTGTTCTATTACAAGATACAATACACACAATTAGTCTACCAGAAAGTGCAATGGGTACAAAGTCACGAAATTCTGAGCAAATCAGACTTGACAACACGTCACGTGACATTTGGAAGTTCTTTCTCAAGTGGCATAAAATGCTAGACTTTTGGTGTATTTGCGTTTATTTATCATCGCCACCGGTTTCACATATAGACAACGCCTCCGGAAGAATGTTAGTCATTTTAGATATTTGGAGGACAGTGCATGATACAGAAGATGCCCCAGTTCCAGAAGCACCTCTGGTTCGTTTACGTGTATGTTGTAACACATCGTACACGGGACTTTGGTTTCACCCGAAATACTATTAGTACTGTTAGCGGTTGAGCGGGGGATCGAACACGCGACCCCTGGATTACTAGTCCAGCGCGTTACCACTAAACCACAGATCCTTTGGTCATCTTGTTTGACCATATAGCCCAAAAATACGACTACTGTAAACACTGTGAAAACCGGACCCTATGAAAACCGGAATACTGTGTTACTGTCTGATCTCGAACTCAATCCCGTTTCCAGAGGCTTATTCTACACAACCTTTAACAACAAGGACTTTTAAAAACTGTGAAAAACAGATTTTCTGGAAACGAAATGCTATAAAACCGGACATTGAATTAGGTCCGGATTTCAGCGGTTTTTAGCGCATACGGCACGACACGTTACAATGATGTTCAGGCATACAAATCTTTTTTCACAGTTTTACGCGACAGACAATTAAATTTTCTCCCCCAACACCGCATTTAACACAGTTAACGCGGAAGTTCTTATTTCAAGCACTAATTGATTCGGTAATAATTGATCGACATTTTGTCTGCAAATGAAGATAATGAAGGAGAATTGTCTCGAGAGAGAATATGTAATTAATAGAGGCAAGCGAATGCCTTCCATTAACTTTAAATCTGGTCACCATGGAAACGGTTTCTCCATTACTGATATATTTGACTGATCTGTGCGGAAAAGCAATTGAGTGGATTTCTGTCTGGCGACATAACGAGTTGCTGGAAGCGAAACCCGCCTTTATGATTTAGGATGAATGAAAACATATGACGGTTAGTTTAATGTTACTGGCCTCCAGCTAACGTTTAAATATTGTACAAATATTAACGTATTTATTTTTATGGAAATAATCGAGTTTTATTTATTTTTATAGCCAACATATTACAATGAAATTTGCACCGTCATTTATCAATAAATATAAGATATTTTTAGAGAAACAAGTTAAATGAATGGTCCATACACAGTGCACAAGGAACGCGACGCTAATTTTGACTGTTGTTGAGAGTTTGTTGCTCTGGAGAGGTTCAACTGGCAGTAACTTATTATTACAAGAAAACGTAATAGTATTGTTGAAGAGAGGTTGTTGCACTAGAGAGGTTAAACTGGTAGTAACTTATTACAACAAGAAAACGTAATAGTATTGTTGAAGAGAGGTTGTTGCTCTGGAGAGGTTAAACTGGTAGTAACATATTACTACAAGAAAACGTAATAGTATTGTTGAAGAGAGGTTGTTGCTCTAGAGAGGTTAAACTGGCAGTAACTTAATACTACAAGAAAACGTAATAGTGTTGTTGAAGAGAGGTTGTTGCTCTAGAGAGGTTAAACTGGCAGTAACTTATTACTACAAGAAAACGTAATAGTATTGTTGAAGAGAGGTTGTTGCTCTAGAGAGGTTAAACTGGCAGTAACTTATTACTACAAGAAAACGTAATAGTAGTGTTGAAGAGAGGTTGTTGCTCTAGAGAGGTTAAACTGGTAGTAACTTATCACTACAAGAAAACGTAATAGTAGTGTTGAAGAGAGGTTGTTGCTCTAGAGAGGTTAAACTGGTAGTAACTTAATACTACAAGAAAACGTAATAGTATTGTTGAAGAGAGGTTGTTGCTCTAGAGAGGTTAAATTGGTAGTAACTTATTACTACAAGAAAACGAAATAGTATTGTTGAAGAGAGGTTGTTGCTCTAGAGAGGTTAAACTGGTAGTAACTTATTACTACAAGAAAACGTAATAGTATTGTTGAAGAGAGGTTGTTGCTCTAGAGAGGTTAAACTGGTAGTAACTTATTACTACAAGAAAAAGTTATAGTATTGTTGAAGAGAGGTTGTTGCTCTAGAGAGGTTAAATTGGTAGTAACATATTACTACAAGAAAACGTAATAGTATTGTTGAAGAGAGGTTGTTGCTCTAGTGAGGTTAAATTGGTAGTAACTTATTACTACAAGGAAACGTAATAGTATTGTTGAAGAGAGGTTGTTGCTCTAGATAGGTTAAACTGGTAGTAACTTATTACTACAAGAAAACGTAATAGTATTGTTGAAGAGAGGTTGTTGCTCTAGAGAGGTTAAACTGGCAGTAACTTATTACTACAAGAAAACGTAATAGTATTGTTGAAGAGAGGTTGTTGCTCTAGAGAGGTTAAACTGGTAGTAACTTATTACTACAATAAAACATAATAGTATTGTTGAAGAGAGGTTGTTGTTCAAGGAAGTGTCACTCTCTCTTTATATATATATATATAAACAGTAAAACCTCAATTGTGATTGCTCGCAAATACGGTGAAAATAGAGAAGAATGCTTCAAAGAACGCCTTTGAATTTTACATAAGTTTGTACATTAAATAAGAAATAATTATAATAACTGTTTGACCGATGTCACCATTGCGGATCGTCAGCAAGATTTTATAAAGTACATATGGTTTATCAAACATTGTCTAAAAACCCGTGTGTCACACACTTTCGAAATATATAATAAAGAAAATCTTATATGAACTATATATACTATTTATAACGTGTCACACACTTTCGAAACATTTATCTAGCCTTTCAATAAGATGCTTAATCTTATTGAAACTTTTAGAAATACATTTAAAATACATTTCACTAAACATTAAAAGCGTCTACTGCATCATCAAATACATTATACGATATATGAATAAAATGTAATTTCGAACCTTTGGTAGTGTTTACGGTGTTTCTGCTTAGTCAAGCAAAAGTCTAATTTATGTCGACTGCGTGTCAATCATTGGTGTCGATAGGGTCATGGATCATTGACGAGTTGGATAATTGGAAAAAACAGCTGGGTTGAAAACAAGAAGTATCTTGACTAAAGATGGTCGGCGCAATTTGAAGGTTAAGATATGTCGTGCAACATAAAAAATGCCGAGATCTTCGATTGCTGGTCACTCCATATCCAAAATGGATTTCGGTAAATTACTGAAATTCAGTGGATTTTGGTAAGGTAACGTACCCTTTATCGAAAGATTAACCAATCTGCGTCTAGGTTACACATGTTGTTCGGATGAAGAGAAATTGCCTTGGTGGTTAACGTAAGATGTCATTGGCTTACATAACACTGATATGCAAATAGCAAAACTATGTAAGTAAGGCTGCGCCGAAAAATAGTATGTTTCATTCTTTCCGTCCTAAAATACCATGATTATACTGCACAAGCGTCGTAAAAAAAACTTTCCCGAAAAAGCACAATGATAATCCATGACCCTATCTGCACCAATGCTTGACACGCAGTCGACATAAATTATGCTTTCGATTGATAAAGCAGGAACTTCTATATTTTTGTCTGGTTGTGTGTAGCTATGTCAAACAATTATAAAACTAATTAAATGAATTTTACTTTGCTTAGCAATAATAATTTTGAACCCGACCGGACAGCGCAATTGGTAAAGCGCATAGCTGTCCACCGAGAGGTTCTAGTTCGATTTCCGAAAGGGGCAGGTCATGTCCTTCCTTGCCATTAAGCTTAGGTCATTTTTGTTTTATTCTTTATCATATGGAAAAGTATAAAAGTAAGGACCCTCGATAACATTTTAGGGGCATTTTGTATCATGAGACATTTTGTATCATTGAGGCACTTTGTATCATCGGGACATTTTGTATCATTGAGGCACTTTGTATCATTGAGGCATTTTGTATCATTGAGGCACTTTGTATCATTGAGGCACTTTGTATCATTGAGGCACTTTGTATCATTGAGGCATTTTGTATCATTGAGACATTTTGTATCATTGAGGCACTTTGTATCATCGGGACATTTTGTATCATTGAGGCACTTTGTATCATTGAGGCATTTTGTATCATTGAGGCACTTTGTATCATTGAGGCACTTTGTATCATTGAGGCACTTTGTATCATTGGGCATTTTGTATCATTGGGCATTTTTTATCATTGAGGCACTTTGTATCATTAAGGCACTTTGTATCATTGAGGCACTTTGTATCATTGAGGCACTTTGTATCATTGAGGCACTTTGTATCATTGAGGCACTTTGTATCATTGGGCATTTTTTATCATTGAGGCACTTTGTATCATTAAGGCATTTTGTATCATTGGGCATTTTTTATCATTGAGGCACTTTGTATCATTGAGGCATTTTGTATCATTGGGCATTTTTTATCATTGAGGCACTTTGTATCATTGAGGCATTTTGTATCATTGGGCATTTTGTATCATTGAGGCACTTTGTATCATTGAGACATTTTGTATCATTGAGACACTTTGTATCATTGAGACATTTTGTATCATTGAGGCACTTTGTATCATTGGGCATTTTTTATCATTGAGGCACTTTGTATCATTGAGGCATTTTGTATCATTGGGCATTTTTTATCATTGAGGCACTTTGTATCATTGAGGCATTTTGTATCATTGGGCATTTTTTATCATTGAGGCACTTTGTATCATTGAGACATTTTTTATCATTGAGGCACTTTGTATCATTGAGATATTTTGTATCATTGAGGCACTTTGTATCATTGAAGCATTTTGTATCATGGGGCATTTTTTATCATTGAGGCACTTTGTATCATTGGGCATTTTTTATCATTGAGGCACTTTGTATCATTGAGACATTTTGTATCATTGGGCATTTTGTATCATTGGGCATTTTTTATCATTGAGGCACTTTGTATCATTGAGGCATTTTGTATCATTGAGGCACTTTGTATCATTGGGCATTTTGTATCATTGGGCATTTTGTATCATTGGGCATTTTTTATCATTGAGACACTTTGTATCATTGAGGCACTTTGTATCATTGAGACATTTTGTATCATTGAGGCACTTTGTATCATTGAGGCACTTTGTATCATTGGGCATTTTGTATCATTGGGCATTTTGTATCATTGGGCATTTTTTATCATTGAGACACTTTGTATCATTGAGGCACTTTGTATCATTGAGACATTTTGTATCATTGAGGCACTTTGTATCATTGAGACATTTTGTATCATTGAGGCACTTTGTATCATTGGGCATTTTGTATCATTGGGCATTTTTTATCATTGAGGCATTTTGTATCATTTTGGCACTTTTTATCATTGAGGCACTTGTATCATGGGGCATTTTTTATCATTGAGGCACTTTGTATCATTGGACATTTTTTATCATTGAGGCATTTTGTATCATTGAGACATTTTGTATCATTGAGGCACTTTGTATCATTGAGGCATTTTGTATCATTGGGCATTTTTTTATCATTGAGGCACTTTGTATCATTGGGCATTTTTTATCATTGAGGCACTTTGTATCATTGAGGCACTTTGTATCATTGAGGCACTTTGTATCATTGGGGCACTTTGTATCATTGAGGCATTTTGTATCATTGAGGCACTTTGTATCATTGGGGCACTTTGTATCATTGAGGCACTTTGTATCATTGGGCATTTTGTATCATTGAGGCACTTTGTATCATTGAGGCACTTTGTATCATTGAGGCACTTTGTATCATTGGGGCACTTTGTATCATTGAGGCATTTTGTATCATTGAGGCACTTTGTATCATTGGGGCACTTTGTATCATTGAGGCACTTTGTATCATTGAGGCACTTTGTATCATTGGGGCACTTTGTATCATGGGGCATTTTTTATCATTGAGGCACTTTGTATCATTGAGGCACTTTGTATCATTGGGCATTTTTTTCATTGAGGCACTTTGTATCATTGAGGCACTTTGTATCATTGGGCATTTTGTATCATTGAGGCACTTTGTATCATTGAGGCATTTTGTATCATTGAGGCACTTTGTATCATTGAGGCATTTTGTATCATTGAGGCACTTTGTATCATTGAGGCATTTTGTATCATTGAGGCACTTTGTATCATTGAGGCATTTTGTATCATTGAGGCATTTTGTATCATTGAGGCACTTTGTATAATGGGGCATTTTGTATCATTGAGGCACTTTGTATCATTGAGGCATTTTGTATCATTGAGGCACTTTGTATCATGGGGCATTTTTTATCATTGAGGCACTTTGTATCATTGGGCATTTTGTATCATTGGGCATTTTTTATCATTGAGGCATTTTGTATCATTGAGGCACTTTTTATCATTGGGCATTTTTTATCATTGAGGCACTTTTGTATCATTGGGCATTTTGTATCATTGGGCATTTTTTATCATTGAGACATTTTGTATCATTGAGGCACTTTGTATCATTGGGCATTTTTTATCATTGAGGCACTTTGTATCATTGAGGCATTTTGTATCATTGGGCATTTTTTATCATTGAGGCATTTTGTATCATTGAGGCACTTTGTATCATTGAGGCACTTTGTATCATTGAGGCACTTTGTATCATTGGGCATTTTTTATCATTGAGGCATTTTGTATCATTGAGGCACTTTGTATCATTGAGGCACTTTGTATCATTGAGGCACTTTGTATCATTGAGGCACTTTGTATCATTGGGCATTTTTTATCATTGAGGCACTTTGTATCATTGGGCATTTTTTATCATTGAGGCATTTTGTATCATTGGGCATTTTTTATCATTGAGACATTTTGTATCATTGAGGCACTTTGTATCATTGGGCATTTTTTTATCATTGAGGCACTTTGTATCATTGGGGCACTTTGTATCATTGAGACATTTTGTATCATTGAGGCATTTTGTATCATTGAGGCACTTTGTATCATTGAGACATTTTGTATCATTGAGGCACTTTGTATCATTGAGGCATTTTTTATCATTGAGGCACTTTGTATCATTGGGCATTTTTTTATCATTGAGGCACTTTGTATCATTGAGGCATTTTGTATGATTGAGGCATTTTGTATCATCGGGGCGTTTTTTATCATTAACTTTTACCTGAGGTTACCTGTATTTCAGTTAATTTCATTTGGCTAGTTACTTGACCAAACCACATTTCAACCAATCAAATCGATTTTTGGTTATCTTTTAACCAAACCACTTATCCAGTTTTTTTACAATTGGCTGCTATTGGTATATTTTGTTTACATGCATTGCACCTTGATGTATATATTTTAGGCGTGTATCCCTATGGTATCGACCACTCAGCATATAACGTTAGTTTCGACATTTAACGGGGATGCGACCTAAAACGTTGACACAAATATAATAATAGCCAATAAAATTACAAAAGCAGATGTTTCCGGATATCTTCATGTATTTTGTTACAAGCTGTGTCTTCCTTTAAAGCACTTTCATCCGGCACAGGTATTTTCCCATCATATGTTATCAATAAATTTTGAACAATGATAGCAATTCTTTTTATCTATTGTGGTAAAAAAGGGATTGTCACTCTTCAAGTTGTGTTCATGTTTAACTATGTTATACTTTCAATCTAGATTTTAGTGTAATGAGTGTAAATGTCAACATTATTGCACGTGCTGGATGCATGATATCAAATTAAAAGAAAACTAATGGTATACATTTGTATTGCCTAACATAGGTGTCCATTTCATTTATAATCCAGAAAAGTAAGATATTAACAAAACAAGCATCAATTTGTAACATTAAGTTTAATTATATAATTGTGTTCAATTATTTGCTATAACATTCAATTGATATGTATACGTGTCTCCGCATTCATTAGTATTGTTATCTCTTTTTATTCAAGTCAATACTTCATTAAAAGTGCTCGGACACAATTATCAAAGGGGCCTCTGTGTTCGAGGGGTTATGGTCGCAGACCTTAAATCACTTCCCCTCATCACTTCGGGATCGATTAATATAGAATTTGTAAGTGAAAGCCATCCAGCTATCAAACGAGGAGTGTGTGTCATTCTGTATTCAGTTATAAAAGATATAACAAAAAATAGATTATGTCTCATACATGCGGCACTCAACACATTCCCCGCAGTTATTATCATCCACTTTTATTCGTTAATCTTTTAAATCGAACCAACCGGAATCTGCCATTTCTGCGCGATTGATGGTCACTTTTTGTTACGTTTGTGGTAGCAACGCCAAAAAACTAATAATTCCAACATCGATAACTCATACAGAAAACATGATGAAAGGGGGTTAATGCTGTACTCAACAATTTAAATTATGTTACTCGATTTGTCTCCCTTGGCGACAGTAACTATAATGCGACTGTGTTCTGAACAAAAAGAAAAACATATTATAATGGCAGTATATATCGATATACATATTATCGACTGAACTACTGCTGTATTTTTCATTAAATCTACAAAAGCAGTTGTTTTCAATCAGTATTTTAGCAGTTTCTTCCTGTACTATTTCGTGTCATTCAATTTGTACATAAAACGCCTAGCAGTACGCTAAATAAAAAACAAACTCTAGTGGACATATCACTCCGCCAAACAAAACATTATTCAAGTGAACGTATCACTCAGCGAAACAAGACACAGCTAATGCCGAACATATCACTCCGCCGAACAAGAAACTGCTATTGGTGAACATATCACTCCGCCAAACAAGACACAGTTAATGGTGAACATATCACTCCGCCAAACAAGACACTGCTATTGGTGAACAGATCACTCCGCCAAACAAGACACTGCTAATGGTGAACATATCACTCCGCCAAACAAGACATAGCTTATGGTGAACATATCACTCCGCCGAACAAGACACTGCTATTGGTGAACATATAATTCCGCCAAACAAGACACTGCTAATGGTGAACAGATCACTCCGCCAAACAAGACATAGCTTATGGTGAACATATCACTCCGCCGAACAAGACACTGCTATTGGTGAACATATCACTCCGCCAAACAAGACATAGCTTATGGTGAACATATCACTCCGCCGAACAAGACACTGCTATTGGTGAACATATCACTCCGCCGAACAATACACATCTAATGGTGAACATATCACTCCGCCCAACAATACACAGCTAATGGGAACATATCATTCTGTCGAACAAGACACAGCTAATGTTAATCATATCACTCCGCCGAACAAGACACGGCTAATGTTAAACATATCACTCCGTCAAACAAGACACAGCTAATGATGAGCATACCACTCCGCCAAACAAGACACAGCTAATGATGAACATATCACTCCGCTAAACAAGACACAGCTAATGATGAACATATCACTCCGCCGAGCAATACACAACTAATGGTTAACATATCGCTCCGCCGAACAATATACAACTTATGTGAACATATCAAACCGCCGAACAATACAAAACTTATTGTGAACATATCACACCGCCGAACAATACACAAGTAAACATATCACTCCACCGGAAAAAAACAAATCTCGTGATCATTTTGCAGCGGAAGCTTGACACGGAGCCGTCACTGGCGGTTTAAACATAAACAAATTTTTTTCTCGAACAGACAGAAACGAGAAGGCTAAAAATAGATTAATACGTATCATTTCCTCATTAAAACAACAGCAAGAGTTATCAAATGAATAATCATTCATTTCAGATTTATCACTGATCGCTTAAAACACAGGCATTATCTCAATGGGTTTAAAGAATGTTTAATCATTGCTGTAATCATCGTAACCAATTATCAGGAACACAAACAGGTAGTTGAATAAGAACTCACTTAAGGCGGCTTTAATTTTATGAAAAAGTCAATGGGATTTATTAAGGCATACATTTTGCTATCTTAGCAATATACCTTTAATTAAATCGTCTGAAAGCCATGATCATCCTCGTCGGTAGACGCTTATTCATACCGGAAATCAGATGACAAATCGCCTCGATTACAGAAAGTTCAGCATTATTCTCATTTCACAATATTTTTTTCTGGAAAAACGAATGTGTAACAACTAATCAGTATATATTTTCTTCAGAAGCGATTTAAAATACGATTATTGTTAAAACTACCCGAAACGCCGTTTATAATAAATATTATGGTATGCATCGATCCAATACTACTCCTGTGGATGTCAATGGTTTAATTGTTTTAGCATTCAAATTTTACCGGACAGACATCTAGATTGTCCCTTAAGTATATAAAAGGCTAATTCACATGGTAATAGAAACTCTTGTACGAATTCGTAAGCATGCACATGAATAATGGCTACTTGTAATGCGTTGTTATGAGGCCAGTAATTAACCATGATGAATTTACTTTATAGCGAGCTCATAAAAACATTTTTAGATCAGGATTTTATTCACCGAGCATGTTCTGCCTCACATACTGTCGTAGAAGACTTCCCAAGCATCATGTCAAGCATTTTCGTAATGGATGACAAACTTGATCCGTATAATCAATGTTGTGGGGGTCTCTTATGTTGTGCTCATATGTTATTGTGCCAGGAAGACTTGCACATCGTTTTTGGTCCTGATGTTATTCTGCAGGACGACAATAGGCCTACTCGCTCCCATTGAGCTCGGGTAAGAATGGATTAGCTTGTGTGCTATCTTGCTTTAAACCAATTGAACATATTTTGAATATACATCAGATACGCCGAGGCCACCTTCTACGGAAAAGGACGGTATTCACGGCATTTAATTCATTTTTTTTAAAACAAACGATTGAGTGCCTTAAGAAAGCCCGTTGCATTTAAATTGTACGTGTCCAAAGTAACGATGCATATGCCAGTGCGAGTGCCACATGATTGGGTTTTCTCGTGGTAATGAGATTTTGCTCTGTTATACTACAGTTTCTCCTATAATTTGAGCAAAAATGTACTTTTAATTGTAATCTGATCGCATCCGTCGGTTTTCTTGAATGTTTGAAGAAATCGTAGTATAATTGGCCCAATCACATGATATGCGAAACTTCAATGAGCTGTAGTTCGTACTGGCTAAAATGTGAATCTCAATACGTACATTTTCAATGAAATAAAGCGGATTTCTTATTTATACAAAACGACTTTTACGTAGACGGTGGCCACGGTGAGATAATCATATCCACTTGGTCAGTTCAAGCAATGAGCGTAACTCATCTTATAGTGGCTACTTGAAGAGGAATGGGCTCGAACTGAGTACCAAAGGGTGCCATCTACAGACTAGTAGGTAGCATGCTAAAATTGATGCAGAAACAGATGTCGTTAAGGATATTTAGATCGTTAAAAGGAGGCATTTTGACCAATTCCAAATTGACCTTAGCCAAATATTAGTCTTGCTGTACATAAGACACAGTAACGCTTGAATCGATAGCGAAATAAGGTTTAATAATTTAGAAAGCAAAAAAGGAAATAATTTGAATTAATGTTCGTTCATATAAATCAAAATGCTCTAAAATGCCTCCTATTTAAATGCGTTCCTTATCAATTTTGAGGAGAAATAGTTATGATTGTACATATAAGGGTTAACCATTAAATTTGAAGAAAACAATATTTCAATAAGCAAATGATTGTCAATAATTTCTCGATTAATGTGGTAGCCTCCATAAAATGGCGACACAATACCATTATCCACTCGAATTGATTTGTACAATAACAGTCACACCTGTCGATGAAGCCATCCGTTAAAATCTGACCTTGGATACCGAATAGCTAAACATGCCGGCCTTAAGTGTATTTGTTATGAAAAATACACTAATTACTATGAACAATGTTCCATTGTTCCTAGGTTACCAACCAGTACTAACTTGTTCTTCCACAAGTAACTGGCAACTTTCCTGTTGAATCAGATATGGAGCACAACGACTTTGGATGTAATCTTTTCAGTCAAGTTGCCTCAGAAAATATACGTCTCACCTGAAATTCGAACCTGAGACCTCAATATTTACATTCGAGAACTCTATTGACGGGCGGGATGATGGGTATCGGGCGGATCCGACTCTAATGTGTTTACTTTTAGAATAGCCTAGACAAAGACTGCCATGACTGTTTCTCCATAAAGGTCGCTATAAACGGCATCGACTGTATTATGCGGAAGTCCTATGTGAAACATATGACACATGCCAGACGGAAAAAATGTACATTATTACAATTATGCTAAAATGAACACGTTGTGTTAAGATACCAGATCATTGATGACCAAAGATCAATACGCATTGTGAATCCCTATAAATGTTATTCTTGGTCAGTTTATACCGATATTAATGGAACAGATAGAGTGACTAATTGATTAATGATGAGTTAAAAGTACTACTCACTTACCACGCTAGCTTGACTATCAGTTACCGATTGCGCGAGACTTATATATATCACTGTGATGAGAGATTGTATACAGTAAAATCTAAATAAGACCACCTTTGAGACCACTAAAACTGGTCTTCTTATTGAGATGGTCTTATTATTGAGTTGGTTTTAGGTGAGAAGTTACTGTATAACATTCATAGAAGACCACTCTATATTGAATATATAGTCCTACCATAAATCATACATACACTGAACGTGTTCCATAAGACGACACGGCAACGATGACCATTTTATACGAAGAATGGTCGTTTGTTAACAAGGTTTACTGTATTTTTAACGCTCTTCGTTCAAATTCCCACATGTTAAGAATTTAGAATTTAAACAATTTTGCAATTTCTGAAATTGGATGCTCATCTGCCCCAGATAGTTTGTTTGCACAGTCTAACCAGTTATAATATTAATCAAGGATTTTATTTATTTTCTTCTTTTTCTCGTGCTTTGAATTGTTTGATAATTTGATTTCCACGTTCAGACATGAAATTAAATACAATTTGTTCCAACGTAATGATGATGGATGAGGCAGTTAAATTATATATAAAAATCCGAAATTGTAGAATAAGGATTTCATGACTGTGGGTTTTCAGAAACTTAGAATATTGTTATTGCTTGTAGGAGACTGTTTTAGTAACGTATATTGGGGAAAATAATAATTGTATAGGGAAAATTTGGAATGACACAGAACATTTATGAACTTTTGGGGTAAACATAGTCTTAGAAAGTCTTGAAAGAGAGTCTTAGGATGAAACATTGAAGACATTATGACAGTTTTAATGAGTAAATGCATTATCTTCATGTATATATACTGGTCCTGTGCTTGATTGCAACGAAAGGATTATGCTTATTGGAATCACCCGTTGAGTCCGCTCCCAGGGAAAGAAAACATCACTGGTGTCTTATGGGATGATTTATTTTTGGAGAGTTTAATCCCACAACAAGTCAAATTTTACATTTCCATTAGTCCGGGACAAGTGTCTTTGAAACACATTTCTAGAGCCCTGCATGGGTGTTTGGGTTTTAAACTTTTTTCTTAACCGTTTTATAATTTATTTAGTACCTTAAAAGGTCTTGATACCGATCTTGTACAGCGAAATCCAACTTAAAATATAGTTTTCTGGACGCTTTGATTGAGAGTTGCTGTAAAGTTAACATG
This sequence comes from Mactromeris polynyma, assembly GCA_032209605.1. Lineage (NCBI taxonomy): Eukaryota > Metazoa > Mollusca > Bivalvia > Venerida > Mactridae > Mactromeris > Mactromeris polynyma. Next base: position 15,415,386 of record JASFXZ010000008.1, read on the forward strand.
ACACAACTTCCCATTTCTTGGGAAATCAATTCATTTTCATTCACAATCAGTGATAGAAACGTCACGTAAATCTCCACCAAGTTAAAACTGTCGAAGAAATATCTTGGCTGATAGCATAACATATGTCCACATAAATCATATTTCGCGACAAATCAGATGTCTCGAATGCGTGACCAATTCTAATACAACACGCAATCAACCAATTACTGCAAATTTACAATTCTCAGAATTTTATCATGGGTTTTATGGAACGCCGGTTTTGTATCCATTGTCACGTGATCACCGCTGTAAAAGAGCCCGGATGTGCAATATACTGGTCAACTATTAAGGCGTTAGCGTGAGGTGTGTATTTTCTCCGACTCTGTCTTGTCTGTAATAAAGGAAATTGAGTGATCAGGCAGACTGGTGAGAATTTGATACGCCGAAAGATTCCGAGTCCCGGGAAATATATTTTGGGGAATTAACGTCTCTACTGTAGGAATTCAGACACATTGGTTGGCTCTAGGGTGGGAAATTAGATCCTCAAAAAAGACAAAAATGTCTAATTACCCCAGATCAGCCCGCCGCCCCACACCCTGGGGCACAATATTGATATGTGCATTACACCATTTTTCAACGGTACACACAAAAACACGAATTTATGCAGCAATCGCTGTACATGTATATAAAACTTTGGTTGTTTGTGAGAAATATGCAAACTGTAAGTGTAAACTTATGTGTACAGTGACTGATATAAATATTATGACGTCATGATATAGTCCATTTTTCTATCAATGTTCTTTGATATAATGTTCGATATACACGTATTATACATTCGGATGTTTTCGCTCAATGCCATGTTCATAATTTCGTATGTATAAGGCAGTTTTTTTTAAATATGTATACATGTACATCGATTTGGTAGTACATGTATAATGTATATTTAATTAGTTGTTTTATTAATGATGTATACACATACAATAAGTATGTACGTTTTATATATGTGTCAATAACTTCTAATCTCTGAAATTGCAGAGCGTTAAAACTACAGTGAACCTTGATAACAACGACCATTCTTCATTTAAAACGGTCAGTGTTGCCATGGCGACTCCTGGAACACGTTCAGTTATAACTTCAAATAAATTCAATATTTAGGTCACGTGAATACATCACTTATTGCGTCCCATAGTTCTACCTTACAGAAACAATTGGTCAATTCTACTGTGGTGACAAATCCAATGTTTGAATTAATAAGGAAATTGGTAATGATGGTTTTAAACGTGATATTGGTGATAATTAATGAAAAGTTGAGTTGTTCTATAAAATAATTATATTTGAAACTTTGACATTTATTAAACAGATTTTTTACACACCATTTCGTATTTTAATACTCACGCTTGTTATGAATATTTATCGGAATAACCACAAATCAATGTGTGTGAGAAATCGTTGCTTGTAAAGCAAGCGTTGGAACTTTAGCATGAATGTTTCATATAAAAATAACTTTGATAAAACGGTGCGGTTAATTAATAATACGCTTGGAATTAACGCAGTGAAATATGTTATAAATCTGTTTACGCTTCCGTGTGGTTTTATTTTGAAGTTCTCATATTTATAAAAAAAAATGGGAGTCTCTTATATCGTGTTAACAGTTTATATTTGGATTGTAACAGCGCCATGTGTGGCGTGTGTCGATGTGGCAGTGCTGTTTTTGTGTGACAAGGAAATTCATCAAACTTGCAAGGCTGCGAGTGATAAATTACATTTCAATATAAATGTAGAAAACATATCTATGACTATTACAGGAATAACAATACCAAGTTCCGGAGATTATATCACAGATTTGAGGAAATTGGACCGTACTGGTAAGTTCTGAGAAATTCACATACTTGTCAGTATTTATAAAAAAATGTTATATTGTTTCAGATAAGCACAAACATATTAACACATTATAAGAAGTTGTTACTATACGATTATTAAAATCACGAAATGATTTCATCAAAATCGAAATATTTCGCTTTGAACAATTTAAATTTATAAAGTTTACATCGAGTGTGAAACAATTTACCAGTTATATCAATCAGTCACATTGCCTACCTCCCTGGTTTCTAACCAGTACACGCGCCTAATTTTGAGAAGTTCTCGGTCGCCTAAATTCACGACCTTTAAATCCGGCGTCAGGCGTTCTTCGCCTCGATCATTATGCCTCCCATTTACACGATTATGAAACATTTTCTAGAACTTGACGAATTGCTCCTCTTTTGTAATCATTTTACACTCTCCGAAAAAAAATGTTTTTACGTATTTCAAAAATGCTGGCTGAACATAAATAGAGGAGCCAACTTTTTGAAACAAGGTCCATGACGTCATGAAGCTGTGTATATTTTCAGCGCCTAAACCCACGACCCACTCATTGGAATTACTACATGGAGCTGATATATCTTTTTCAGCCACATCTAAGACATTGTTTTTAATGGGTTTTGGAATGGATTCCGTGGTCAATGCGGTCACGTGCGTATCACGCGAGAAGAACATACCCAGTTTTGTGTACTCGACTTCATATTACCGGACATACGTAAGAATACCCGCAGTTACTTTTCTGAAAATTTAATAGAATACACTTTGTATATAATCCAGAGTGGCCCTCCCTTGAGCGACAACCTCTCTTCAACAACATTATCCATTTTCCTGCTGCACAAATATATTACCAATTGAACCTCTCTTGACCAACAACCTCTCAACAACAGTCGAAATTTACATATATATCTAGTAGTATTTTTTTTTAAATGTTGTTGCTCGAGAAAGGCCGATGTGAAGAGTTAGCTGTGTACTGGTTGTTTAATTACTTTTAGTGAAGTATATATTTAATTTATTTAATTTACTTATTTAGATATTCGAGAAATACGATAATATCAGAAATTGTGTTCGTGTTTTAGGATTGTGAACAACATGTTATTTGCTTGTTTATTCAGCTTGTAAATCTCAAAAGCATGTCTAGGATGGGGCGTTACCAGAGACACACTGACTCCAGACAAATGTTCTGCATTTATTGGCCGCACAGTGAAACGACAGCACCGTATTTATAATGCGACGAAAATACTTTGCTTCTATCCTTATAATTGTATACTGGCACAGCGAAATTGCTAAAATGTGCCAATGTAACGTCTTGTTTGTTTCAGACATACAGTAAAGATGTGTTCTCTGTACATCCTGGCCATAAAAGTCTAGCTAACGCTATTTTAACAGTTATTGACAAACAAATGATTGGAAAATTGTTCGTGTTTTGCCAAGATTCGTTTCTCACTGATGGTTTTCTAGAGGTATTTGAGAATGAAATCGAACATAACAGGTACGACTAGGTAGCAATAACTTGTGTCTGTCCCTTGACTAATCAAGTTAAGTGGTCTGTCTGTTTTCCCATTTACTTAATAGCAACGACGTCCGTATGTGTGTCAGCTATTTGATTGGTATCTAAAACCGCTCACCGCGTGGTCTCTTATTTGCTACATCTATTTATTCTAATGAAACATGTTTACGACTGATTAATAAGATGTTAATAGTGCTATGATAATATTTTCGCTAAGACGTTAGAAAAATATGGCACCCGACATATTCTTATTTTGGCCCGACTGGTTTTTTAAGTTTATTTACGAATTTCTGTACTTGAACTTGATATTAATTTTGCAACCATGTTTTTTGGTATTTGTTACATTACTAATTTATTGTTTTGTGAACTAAATTGCGGCGGTTTTGAGCGGGAATTTCTTTTTTTCTTGTAATTCGTATTTAACTGCTTACATCGTTTGAGATGTTTTTGAAACATTTCACGCTAATACCGGTTACAACAGCGGTAAACGTTTCCAGTATCTCAAAGTCCTACCTACATATATTACTTTTTTTAAGCTAAATCGGAAACAAACTTGTTATTTGGGATGGGACTAATGACAAAGCTAGCCTATATTCATTTGGCTGACACTCATTGTGGCGTTATGTCGTACAAGTGTAAAGGATTCCAACGTTCATGGTGTAGATGTATTCTATAATCTTTTTCCAGCAATTAGAACGCAACTGTACACTTCCGGTGTAATTTTGCATTGATGAATATATTTGGTTCAATTGTATACGCATCCTTTACCCTACTGTCTCTATGTCAATTTGTTTTCATTTATATTCGTTTGATCAATATTCAATATGCTACCGAATAATTATGGAAATTACTAATATGTTATAATATGTTATAAATATTTGATTTAATCACCGAATGCTTGTAAAGGTTTGTAGAATACCATATTTTACTGTGTAGAGCCATTGAATTAATTATGACTACATGTATTTCAATTACAATTCAGAGTACAATTAGGATGTACTTCAATACAATACGATTAGTTATAATCTATAATAATTAAATCATGCTGAAATTCTGACATGATTAACAAAACTGTCACATTATTTACGATATTACCAGCCTAGTTCATTGATAATTTGGCTGTGCTAATATCTTAAGGCAATTGGTCCATGTGGTGAAATTGCCAAAAGCTTGTATTAGAACAAGTTCGTATAGGTCGGAGTCCCAGGAACACTACACTGAACACAATTTCAAAACGTCCACTTGGTAGTTCGTCGAAATAATAGAACAGAAACAAATGTGTACATTTGCGCCTATTGAAAAGACGGGCAACCTGAAATCATTTTGACTGATCATGATTGATAAAAAGTGGTCAATAATATAAGAATTATATATTTTATAATTATTTTCCAAATTCTATTTGAATTGATTAATTAATTTACAAAGTTAGTCATACCTGTCGAGTCGGAGTACCAGCATCAGTCATACCGACAGCCCTGGCGCGTTCTTTAGTGATCATTCTCGCCATCTTTCCTGTTTTTCATGTTGGACGTACAACGTGGATTGCATTGAAATGACATTTACCGCTTAATACCGTGACAGTACACGTGATTCCCGTATCAAAAGTTGACAATTGTATTGACCGTCACGCGTGGTCAACCATGACAATAAATATGTATTTTCTTTATGATCGAGTACTATGTATAATAATAGAATGCAAAATATTTAGTCTTAAATTTGAATTTTATTAGAAAATTTGTTCAGTGTAGTGAGGCCGAGAGATCGCCGTGGTAAATATTTTTAGGAATAGGAGAGAGATTCAATAATCCTCATCAATATGTTTGGGTAGAGGGCATCACATTCAATACCGTACAAAGTAGAAGTTAGTACTAATCAGCTTGTTAGTGATACTTTCTATGTAATCAGAACATATAGAATGCCAAAAACAGTCCTTTCCTGAGCAGCACTCATTTTCAACAACAGTATCAATTATTCTGTAGTTGGAATTTACTATCAACTTAACATCTCAACAACCTCTGCAACAATAGACAAAATAAATATGTTGAAGCAGCTTGGAATTCAGAAATTATCATTGGCCCTGGCCCTGTGTTCACAAGCAATCAGTTTTTAGGGTCATGATGAAGATCAAATATAGGATCTTTCAAACCTTGTATACTGAATTGTTATTCAAAGCTAAATCTTTTTATATATTATGACAGATTTATACGAATATTCTGCAAAACGTTTGAGACATTAAATTCAAATGTCATGCTTATAAAGAAAAAGATGGAAATTAATAAGTTATGACCGATTTTGGAAAATTGATCCTGATTGGATCTGGATCAGTTTCAGTCATAAGTATAATAAATCAATTTCTCAACATCATGGTGAAGTTTAGCATGTGTTCACGATGTTAGTTAGATGATGTTTATGTCTTTTTGTGTATGTTTATGAGAAGTACTGGAAAAAGTTTTCAATTGCTTCAAGAAATAGGCAAATATTTTTATGGATCAAGTTGATACAGATCAGTTGATCCTTTGTGAACACGGGGCCTGTATTTTGGCAACACTGTAAGCTTGTGAAAACTTCATGAGACAAGGAGAAGATGTTGCATCCATAGAGCTAACTCATATAACCGCATACAATCATTAAGAGCGAATGTACTCAGAAGTTTTGTAATTAAAGCTGCAGGACAATTAACAGGATTCATATCGACAACTTTTATGTCAGGTTTAATTACATCAGATAGTCATCAAGTTGTGTACATTCCATTAAGCTTTGTATTGTGGATGAACCACGCAATAATTACATTGCTATTAATTTACAAAAGAAACTATCGATTAATCTTTATTTTGCTTATCTATATGATTAAATATTTATCGACTTGACGTCTCATTCGAAAACTTGTTAGTTTGTCTAAAAATAATAATTATTAATTATAAGGCCCTTGGGCAGCTTAAGCATTAGGTAACATATCACGTGACTAGAACGGAATCCACTTAATATCACGCGTCAATTATTGAACAACATTTTTTTCGACGGTCGTATAAATTAGTACCTACAATACTTTGATTTATTTACACATTGATTAAATAGACCATAATTCTTCCTGCATCGTAGTAGAATATTGTATTATAGCCGTCGGTTTTAAAACCGTCCAGAAATACATAGCTTGAAGTTTTGTCATTAATATGATCAAACTCTCCAGGGATTTGTCGACGAGATTCCATGATTGAACTGAATAGTCAAAACGTGCGTGTAGGAAGCTTCAGAACATCATGTATTCACATCTAACAGATCAGTCGCTTATTTCAATACCTTCATATAAAGATATTGCAATCACTAAGCTGTGACAGGCGCTACAGAGTACGGCATGCTATGTTCATATGAACTATCTGACGAAATATATTCGACTACTTTGTTTAAATAAGTAGCAAAATATAACCTTCGTCCCTGAGTTCTCACCGGGAACAACCGACAATTCCCCCATGCATGTGATAAATATGTTTGAGGACTTTGTTGAATAAATTTAATGAAATTCGTATAATCATGGCGTTGAGACGCTGAAAAATACAATATTTAGTTTATTTGACCGTTACATCTTATTCAGTATTTAAAGTTTAAAGCATGTGATTTTTGTCACAATGAAAGGTACGCGCAACGCATGTAACATATGTCTTTATCTTTGTTTATTCAAATAAAATGTAATATTATCATCCACAGACTTAACCGTAGTCAAAGAATGATTGTAGCAGCGTCCATGAGTGACCTTGACATTCGAATGACACTGTGGAACATTCATGATCAGGGATATCGACTGCTCGTGGTTCATACAACGCCACACTTATTTGAAAGGTACGTCGAGAAAGCTTGCTTACTGCCACAAAGCATTGAATACTTCAGCTACTTTTATTGCAGACTGATTGCAAAATTAATTGTGTGGAAATTGTGTTGTACAGTTTACAATTTACGTTTCTTGATCACGTCTCTTATACCTCCGAATATACTGATACATCGTCTTAGCTTTTGGTTGACACTGTCTATAGGTTGTTTGACCAGATACCGCAATCATTTGTTGTTGTTATCTTGCATATTAATCCTTACGCCGAATCTTTGCTGATATACAAAATGTGCCCACCAGTGCCCTACTTTTTTTTCATCTAAATTTACTTAGCCCCTATTATTTTTCTTCCGTATTTTATCATCTCCATATTGCCAACCTTTAAGTTACCACTTTTGATATTTGGAGTTCAACCTAATTAAAACTTTATGATTGTATGTTATACGTCAATATAAGATGTACATGCCTTCTGTCATATTGCACATATTTGATCGCACGGTAAGACCTTGTCATTGAAAGACAGGTGGACTCCCATTGGTCCAATTTTGGTGAATATTGGTGCCAAATATTGACCCAATATAGATGAGTAGATACACTGGAGCAGAGAGACACCGCGACAACAAGGACCTACATCAGTCCTCAAGAATGGGGGTGGGGATAAACAGGAAAACCTCACCTAAAGACCACCTCAATAATAAGACTACCTCAATGATAAGACCACACTTTTCGAGTTATTTTGAGCGATTCGCTCTTTATTCAACCTTAGTATTAAGACCAACTCAACCAGAAGACCAGTTTTCAAGAGTCCCAAAGGTGGTCTTATTATTGAGGTTTTACTGTATATGAAATGATATAATGATATTTGTAGGATTTTGTCAATTGCGGAAGATTTAGCTATGTTTGGAATCGGATATGCTTGGATGATATCGGAGGTAGCATTATCACACGTGCCAGTTGTTACAGACAGTGTACAAATACAAGACGAAAATCAGCATCCAGGGTTGTTGGCCGTCTATGGTTATGAAGAAGATAAATATGATGATATCATGGATGACGTTATTAAAGTTATAATGTATGTAGGCTCTTTCGGTCGGGTTTTTGGGGGGTCTATGAAATACTGTCGTTCTCAGCATTGTTACGACAACAATTATCATACCGTTTTCGCAAGAGTGTTGTAAGAATAATGGTACAGCAATGTTAAGACCAATTAAGCTCCAAGTCATACTGGAGTCATTCATGGCTTAATTTGTTTATCCGTTGAGGTACTAGAGCTGCACACTTATATGTTTGTCGTTAAGAAATTATGTAATTGAAAACCAAGCGCATTCGCAATTCGTTCAATAAGCCTTGATGGAGTGCCAAACTAAAAACATACTTTTCTGCATTTGGAAACACAATGAATTGATCGCTCCTATTCATAAAATATTTACAATTTCATATCGCTCACATTGCACTACGAGGTGAGACATATTGTATCATTCTCTATATATTATACAGTAAAGAGACAGAGAAGGCGTTGAAAGAGGTTTCAAAGCTTGGAACTGTTTCAAGACGTAATACAGACAACTTCCCATCTTTGTTATCTAGCAATGAATTGCTCAATACAACTTTTCGAGAGCAATTATACGGGTAAGATTCTACAGAATTATTTTCTTTTCTATAAGAATCGCCTATTATTTTAAATTTTTAACGACATATGTTTGCTTTTCTATTTATAAAATCTATCGAACGGAAATTCCATATGCGCGCGTTTGTTTCTGCAGTTTTGTAAATGAATCAGCTGAATACACGTCCGTGCAGTGGTATTCTATATTTAGTTTATTTAATATTCTTTTACGTTCGTTGAGAAACCCTGGGTTACCAACCAACCCTCGCGAGCCAAATTCAGGGTGCGTGGGTCAACCTCACCAAACGACGGAATTCGCACCCACGACCTTCGGATAATGAGTAAGGCGCTCTATTCTCTCGGCCACCATGTTTCATTAAGCATTTATATGCGAAGGAAAATGTTTTTTTTCGGTTTTGTAATAACGCAGATTTACGTCTATGCTTTTTAAACAAGAAAACAATTACAGCGCCAATATCCATTATCCTTACAATCCCGCAATTGATTGAGTGAAATAAAATATGATAAAAGCATAAGCCATAATTATGAAACAATATACCAAAATCATTCATAAATCACTTAAAGTGTGTCTGAGCAAACAGATGGATTTCTGAGTATCAGTAACTCAAACAAGTACATAGAAATAACAAGAAAAAGCATTGCGGGGGCTTCAACATGCAAACCATGGCTATCATTGATATGGAAAGTCGACGGGAAGGCGGAGAGCGGTCAACTGTACACCGTCATTCCTTTGTTATAGATTTTACAGGCGGAATTCAATATATGCTGTAGTTCCGGTGAGTGCGCTGTTCCAAAACCACGAACTATCTCGCACAGAACGCGATATTTCGATATGCAATAAAATGTTCAAGTGTGTCTTTATCATCGATAGTCTGTTTTGTATAATCGGCCTGTTTACGACAATCAATTCGTCACTGGCAGGAAATTTGTTCATTTTTGATAATGATCTCATTAGTCGCTGTTTTGTTCATGATTAAAGAAATATGAAGCGTGCCTTTTAATGGGAGTCATCATTTTATTTGCATTTCTTTGTTGTACACGTCATAAATACAAATTGAATTGTGATCAAAGTGTTCGTCTGCCAGTCCTATTATCCAGATTTGATCCACGCTACCTGAAAGCTTGATTGTTAGACAAACAAAATGAATAAACATTATTACAAAAATCGATGATAGTTAGAGATGAATTTACAGTCTGAATATGATTGCACACAATTTAATTCTGATAAAAACAGGATGCTTATCACTCAAAATTCACGCTGGATCTGGTTGTCAATTGTTCACACACTTTAAGGTAATTTGTTTAATGGCAAATTGGAAACAGAGCACAAATCATTATTCATACAAGATAGCTCTTCAATCGGAGGCGAAAAAGGCATGGTTGTGATATTAATGAATGTAATATGAGCATTTGTTACGGAAATACACTTTTTAACCCGAGGATAATAATAATAATATCTTTCTTTCATGAAGATATCGCAATAAGCTACAGGTGTAACTCTTTACAATGTGGTCTTCAAACAACAACCATGTAAGAAATCAACATTCAAACGAATCTGCACATCTACACATGTTCATACATACAACAACATTATAATGATAAATGAGATCATCAAAACTTGCTAAAAAAGATGATTTGAAAATAAAACAACCTCAGACACCTCACATAAGACACGTGTATGCAAGAATGAAATATAATTGATTCAGCATTAAATAGTTTCTATAATTATTGTTGAATGTATCTGTATCAGCCGATGTATTAAAAGTGCTCGATAGACAAAGCCGAGCTCTTCTTTTGCTAGAAGACTACCAGTAATCAATATAATCATATAACACTAAATAATCTTTCTAACTTCCTTTTAATAAATATATGCGTCGATTGTAGCTACAGGTCCACGTAAACAATTATTTTTGTACTAAAACAGTAATAATGAGGTAATCAAAGTTAGAGCGATTATGCCATAGTTTAATGTCAGTGTGAAAGACATATGATTGTATGAAATACCACAAAATCATTAATGATCGATCAAATGGTTTAAAAAATACATGTAAATGAAAAGATTTTAATTTATTTTATTTCAGTTCCATTGGTCGAAATGAAATCTTATACAAACCAGATGGCAGCCGAAAGAATGCTCAATTTCGACTTCTCAATTTTGTTAAAAACACAAATCCAAATTTTACTCAGTGGAAACCAATAGGGATTATACATGAAAACAAACTTGATCTTCACACTGTCGTCTGGCCCGGGCCGACGATATTTGGACCGTCCAAACTGGCTCGAGAATTTTTCACGATTGTGACGAGACCGGCCGAACCTTTTGTGTATGTCCGAGGACCCGTACACTCGCGTCAAGAATGCGCAGCCGATACGGAATGTCTCCATATATACACACATGACAAAGGTCAAATTAAAGAAATTACAGAACTGTTTAAAAATCAGCAGACGAACTCGAAGTTACCATATGACGTATACTGCTGCGAGGGTATCGTTGTTGATGTTCTTCACGCGTTGTCTGTCGAACTGAGCTTTGATTTTCTGTTGTATTTCAAAAACGACACCGACTACGGAACGGAGACTAATGGCTCTTGGACCGGTATGGTTGCTGACGTCATTTCCGGTGCAGCCGATATGATGGCAGGCGCAATTAGCATTACTTCGAATCGATTACAAGCTGTGTCGTTTACCGAAGCGTTTTATTTCGCTTCATACGAAATGGTGTCGTACAGTAACTCACGACATACGACATTACTGGCTTTTATGAGCCCATTCGATACTCTTGTCTGGATTATGATAATTGTTAGCGCCACATGTGTTGCCGTAGCAACGTCTCTGTTTGAATGGAACAGTCCATTCGGGTTGAATCCATGGGGTAAACGCCGAAAGAAAAACTACACCCTGGGTTCCGCTCTCACCATGGTTTATGCGATGTGGTTTGGTCACACAGTTAAAACGAAATCTCCAAAGAGCTGGCCGAGCAAATTCTTGCAGAATTGCTGGTCGTGTTTGTCTATTTTTGTTTTGGCGAGTTACACGGCAAACTTGGCTGCTTTTCTGGCGGGAAATGCCCACGTGGAGACGAGTTACAGTGTTCTAGACACACGGGTCAGTATTGAACCAAACTAAGCATACTAGTATATATAAAATCACGTTGTCCTCGACGATATGTATTCGTAGATGTAATTCATTACTCGTATTAACAAGTTTTATTAGTTTTAGCGACTGTATTGGCATTCGAGCATATTTAAAACATTTATATGTAGCATTGGTTGTAGTTGTAAGTGGAAGCAATTATTAAGTTTTGAAGTCACCCGTTTGGCATAGTTAGTCAAGCACCTGTCTGTCAATATTGTTGTCGTATGCTCGAACTACGCGTCAAGTGACTGTACTACATGGCAATTTGACTAGACATAATACATCTACAGTCATTTGACCAACTGTTTTGCTTCATTTTGTCAGTTACTTGCGGAGTGATCTGATTAGTGACCATGGAACATTGGTTAGGTCACATGGTAAGGTCACATGGTTACGTCACCTGACCACCGTACAAAAGTGAAATTTTGTTTAGAAACTGTGTAAAAAAACCTACTTGTATAAGGTTTCTTTTTCAAAGAAAAATATTTGCTTTGCCAAATTGATAATAAAGAAGTTTTATCAAAATATACTCTCGATGTTTTGCTGTGGTGTCCTGTTATGAGTATTTTTGATTATTTTCAGCAGTTATCTACCAAGCGAATAGGTGTGATACGTTCCAGTGCTGTGGAGAAATATATCAATGAAATAAATCCGGGTCTCAACATTCGACTCAAGAAATATTACGTGAAAAGCGTGGAAGAAGCGTTTGATAAACTCAGGTTTGTCGTGTAGCGATGTTTTAGTCTGAGAATATGATATGTCAGAAATAACATTGTAATAGCAGAGACACTAAAACATGCTGTCATTTATACCCTTAATCAGTTTCTGTGGCGGAAATATATCTTACTTTTATTTCGATTGCCTCTGCAGGTAGAACAATTCAATTCACTTGTTTTGGGGTGTCAAGCATGGCGATGCGTCCAATATGTTCAAGTTACGATGCACTGAACACACAGCGCCGTTATATTTTTGGAAATGGTACCAATATAGCATGCAAGTCTTTACAATTTAGTTGCGGATCAATTAGTTTATAAATTACATACAGTTAGAATGTAGATACACGCGTAATAAATGTTCAAATCTCACAGAAATACATTTCTAATGCTGGATTGGGCGATTCGAATAACAGATCCCAGTGTGATGCCGTATTGGTATTATGAAAACTGAGCACGTAATTTATCAATGCCGCTCGAATTTCCGTGTCATTTCAAGCGCTCACATATTGTGAAAAATTCATTTTAACTTCACTGTTTGATTAATGATCATTTCAGGAGAAATGAATTGGATTTATACGCAGATGACAGTCCACTGTTGGAGTACGCTTTGTCAAAGTTTGACGATACGTGTACCATCAAGGTGGCCTCACACAGTTTTGGGGAGGGTTCGTACGGCATTGGTTTTTCAAAGGAAACTTGGCTCAAGGTACAACCGATGATTGCAAATTGCAATGCAGGGTTAAACGGCTTAAGGCTGTTCAAATATATGAATGAAATGTTTAGTGTTTTCATACGATATTTGCCACTCTGTGTACATCGTTGGGTTATCAGCGTCTGTACTTTTATTGTAACATGTAAAAAATGCTTTTCAGCACGATTCTTTTTTAACTCTCTAAAACAAAGAAATCTGATTTAATTGGAATCATTTCAGTGAAAACCTAACAGGTTTGTTAGAGGCCAATACTTTTCTCAGGTTTTTGCCCATAATTACAGCAACGCCTAGGTGGACACTTTCAGTCACCAGTATCATAAATGACTGGGAAACAAGCCACCTTGTCGCATAAATCATGTCAGTATGACTTTTACCACGAGAAATAAGACCGAATACGTTGTGGGATAAAATGCGTGTTAATGTTACACAGTCTTTATTTGTTTAATTGAATCATTTTATATCCATCAATAAAACATGCCCGTCCTTTGTTTTCCAGGACAAGTTTGATCGTCTGATATTAAACTATGTAGAACATGGTTACATTGAAGATTTTAAGTGGCGGTATATGGGCAAAAATCGTCAATGTGTTGGCAACCTTGTAACTTCAAGTAAAACTGGAATGCAATTCGGTTGGGAGCACACCCATGGCTTGTTTGTTTTCCTCCTGGTAACCATTGGCCTGTCGGTTTTCCTGCTTGCATTGGAGCATCTCACGTATTTTGTTATCGTGCCAATACTGAAGAAAAGGACGCAAGATAGCGTCTGGAAGAGTCGAAACATGGAATATTTTAGTCAAGTAAGAATAAAATTGATAAGTGATATTGACATTGATCGACTGAAAAGATCTGAATGAATGACAGTTAAAGACTTCTTTACAATATGGGGATATATGTCTTATCCTAGTTTCTTTACCAATAATGATATCAATACAGTGAACGCTTAGGGTTTTGAGGCCAATAGCGTTTTTTTTCTTGTATGCTAAGCATTCACTTGGCCGGGACATCGGTGTATAATGTTCAACACAACTAGCACATTTAGTTATATTATTCCACACAAGCTTTAACGTTAGCAATATTGAGTCGATGTGCAGCTGAAAATGTGTTTTGTTATATTGAATATAAAATATATTACTTATATAAATATGTACAATGTACTTGGATTCTGTGAACAGGGAAATTTACGCTGATTGATACTTTAGCGAGTGTCTTAAATTCGCGAAATTCGCAAATAATTCCACTTACATAGTAGATTGTGAAGAAAATATTTCCTTCCAAATTTCATTTTAGAGGTTGTACAAATCCATTAATAGCGAGAAAGTGGAAGCACCAGCAAAGGTCCTTTTATCCAAGGTCAGACAGACTAAGTTTGATCTTAAGACGAAGATGAAAAGACAGGTAAAACAATAATATCAAATCAAGTATGTATATAACATTGTGAAACCGTCTGGGTCAGCTCTGTCAGTAGAACACGTGACTGCCATGTTCCGAACCCGGTGTGAAGACTCTCCCCCTATTCAAGTAACCCCCGGTGATCTGAAATCGATTTCATATTACCCAGGGGAGTAACCTGACCCTGATTTTAAATTACCCCCGCGCGCAGTTGAGGGACTCTGAAAATGTGAAATCATAGTAATTTAATTTAATAAAAAATATGAAACAAACTAAATTGAAAGCTAGTAGCATACTGTAAAAAATCAATAACATGTTAATTAGCACTGCTGTTATGGTTGTTGGTGTTGCTGTTACCGTTCCTGCCGATGTTGTTGTCTTGTTGTTGATCATTTGCTGTTCTTTTCAATTTAAACATAGAAATGTATTAACACAATTAGGGTTGAGACTGAGTTACCCCCGGGGGTAATTTAAAATCGTCTTCACCCTGCCTCCCGTAATCTGAAAGAGACTTTAATTTACCGGGCGGTAGCTTGAAACATTGGTAGTCTGAACTCGCTACACCGGGGAAGGTGTTCTCAAGCACATGTTAGGTCAACTGACTTAACGGCGTAAAACACCGACACAATCCAACTTACACCACGAAATATTGCTAGCAGCTGGAAAAGTTAGCGTATACAGGGGTAATACATATTCCATTGGAAGCTGAGTGTAGTTCTGCCTTGTCTGCAATATGTTTGCAAAACTAAATTTAGGAAAAAAACACCTCGCAATTTCTTGCAATAAAATACTGATAACCCGGCATCTATAGGTCGTAATGTTTGCCTAAGAATGTGCTGCACTTTTACCTTTATTGATTAGATAAACTTGTTTACCAAGTTTGAACATTCAAAGGAATAGGAATATTATTTATAACTTGTGTAAACAATTCTATTCGTGTCTTGAATTGATTACGTAATAATATCGTGTAATGAATTGTACTTTATAATTCAAAGATATTGTCAAACAAAACAAACATTCCCTGGGGTCCTTATATAACTAGGCCTTATAATCATCCACTGTTTTCAACTTTTCAATCAGCATGTTTGGTTTGTGTCCCGTTTGCCTATGTCACGGTTTACATGCATGTATATTGGACAGCTGTGCACTTTATATGTGCTATTTCCAGCTCGACTTCTTTATTCATTTCCTGTATTTCCTCAGATGAGAAGTGTCCCTGCAGACATGGTTTCCTATCAGATGCAAAACCAAGATCTGGCTACCCTACTGCAGCTTGCGTGAGTATAAAACCCCTAAATTGTTCCGTTGTCTAGCTACAGTACAATCTATTTGGAACAACGCTCTTTGGGAGATGCAAATTGTAGCTGTTGTTGACAGCTGTGTTGCTGTAAAGAGGTTACATTTATAGTAAACATTTACAACCGGAAAATTTATAATTGTATGAAAGGGAAGTAGATTGTTGCTCAAAAGAGATACGCTATGGAGAGGTTGCACTGTATTGTATCTTCAGCTTGTCCAATTTCTGAAGAACTTACAACCAATCATCCATCGACTCTGGTGCATGTTTGAAATTTGCCTGATGCTTTCTTAAGAACAGGTCAGTGTAAGTTGGAGACTTATAGAAGGACTTGTCGCTTATAACTGACATGTCTAATAAAAATGCATCAAACAAATACAATTGTGTTCAGCATTATTGATACGGGCACCAATATACTATAGTTCTGCTTTCTTTCCCAAATAGTATTCTGCATTTGTTCCTTATCAATAAAGTGCATCATAACATCTTCAATATAATCTCTCCTTTACTAGTACTTGGGCGCTACCGAATAGTCATAGTTCGTAAGAAGCTAAAGCATGTTCCATGAGGTTTGTGTAGCTATTTCAACAGATACGAAAAACAAAATTTCGCCTACAAAAATTCTAAGGTTTTTCTCTCCAATCCTCCGTTAATTTGAAAACGTGTACAATTGTCTAACTTAGTTTCTCAGATTTCATTCATGTATTTTAAGGTACAAAAATGCGCGCGAAAGTGACATCCAAGAAGATGACGATGTCTTTACAGTTTCTGGAAAATTAGAAAATGAAATAAATGAAGATATCTTCGATATCATAACAAAACTATCCAAGCAACAGCAATATAGGTCTGTCAGTATACCAAATGGTAACTCACTGCCTAAAGCGGACAAAACCAGATGGTCATCCGGTGGATGGGAAAGAACAATGTTTAATGTAGATAGCGAGACAGACGTTGGATTCCACAACAATCGTCGGTCGAAGCTAAAACGATTAAGGTCTTCATTATATAGATCTAGAAAGAAGAAATTGACGCAAACGGGAAGAGGGTTTTATAACCCAGCATTTGAAGCCGATGTTGAAGATTTTTCAGTTGAAAACAAACAATCGCCTGTTAATAAATCTACCAGAATGGTGGGAGTAAGCTCAATGAATGAAATAAGAAATCCATGGGAACGAGATATGCCTTCAATTCTAGAACAAAACAGAAGTCCATTGTCAGACAGGGTGTGTTTCAGTAAAACAGATAATTGCAAACGTGAAAGAAAGCGATATGAAACATGGCCTTCACCAAAGACTAGGAAAAGGAGCGTGAAAAGGAAGGATATCAACAACAGTGTATCATTCTTTGATAACAGAGATAATAGAACTGTAGACGAGGCTGTAAGAATCGTGAATTCAATACCGACAATAAGTTGTAGCTCATGTTCTGATAATGCTGCCGCAAACAGTGACTTAAATGTAAATTTGGTTCTAAAAGATAACAGGGTGAAATCAAGTCTGCGTGACCACGCTATGTCTACAGTTGAAAGGCGCAGCCACTCGATGGCATTTGACAGAGGTGCTGTGGAAGCATTATCAAAGGAAGACTTACTTGTCTTGTGGAAACGATCTGAAATTGAATTACAGACGAGACTTAATCGGACCTTACATCAAAATAATCATTTGAGACAGTTGGTACACATTGCTGAGGTTTTTCATGGACAAGACAGTGGAACAAGTATGGAAGAAATCAGCACTGATGTAGAAAATACTGAACATCAGGATGATGATGATTACGCCGTTACTAGACTTTGAACTCCCAATTATGTCTCAAAATCTAGATTATATCTATTAGACTGTGTTATGTTTTTACTGTACCTGGTCATAGAAAATACTGCCAATCAGCAGATAAATGCTATAAACGGAATCCACGTCTTATCTTTCTGGCGAGTAGAACTATAGTCCAGTGTTCATGTTTTGAATAATCCTTAATTCTCCATTCTCTCCAAAAGCACTATCGTCAAAGATCTCAAACCTGTTACATAACATTTTCATATGCTTATCGCCCAGTTTTCCTATCAGAAGAATGTCAGAAGAACTTAAAAGACTTTTTCAAAAGATTATGGTAACTCTTCCCAGACTTGTTTGTATGCAATCACCATGGTTTCACAAACATATAAGTGAATAGTCTAAGGCCATACAAATTGAATCTATGTTTAGCGTCCTCGGGCGGGTAGATTTTCGACTGTTTGGTAAAAAAAGAGAACCAGCGGGGCAAAAGAATAAAAAGTGAACTTACAAAACTTAAGGCGGCTCATAAGTGCTATGAAGTGAACCTCTTTAAATTGTGACTGGACTCTTTAGAATTTCAAGTTATGAAACACTGAAAATTATGGAGTTTAGTCACAATATTCTAGAGTTTTACTGTTTTGTGATCTCTTTTAATGTTACATATGATCTCAGTCAAGATTGACATTAAAAAAAATGTTAATGATTTAAATTGAAAGGAACACCTTTTCCTATATATTCCGTTATGCGTCTAATCCTTCTCTCTGAAATACAAAAACATTTTGGCATATATGTCTTTGCTTGCAGTGACGCTTATGATGGAAAGTAGTATTTATTCAGCTTTTCAAGTTTTTTCACATTTGTATTCTTTCTATTAAAAATCAATACATTAGCTTGAAGTACGAATTTCCACCTTATAAACAGTGCATTTGCATATACAGTAATACATTTGTAACTAAAACGTGGATATATTTCTCTCAAGTCTTACAGCTATTATTTAGAAATGTTACTGAAAAGTCATTTTCAAAATCTCACGAAAAAATCTTACAGATGACAAGAATAATCTTTTTTTTATCGACACTTTTTTCCTGTCATGTGAGTAGATTTTGAAAAACAAACCGGACGCCACACACATAGTAATAATGGTAATTTAGCATGGCCTAACACTTAATGATGTACATAAAAGTAAAGGCAAAATCATCATTTTCTTTGGAAAACATTGTATTGCATTTTGTTTATAAATATTTAAAATCAAAATTCTTCTACACCAAACAGGTCATTGTAGGTGTTCAAATTTAAAAAGTCGACATATGGAAAAACGTATGCGCCCAACGTGGGGCTTGAACCCGCGATCCCGAGATTAAGAGTCGCGTTCTTTACCGACTACGAGAGCCGAGCTGACATAAATAATTAGAAATAAATGTCCATTTCAGCACAACTAGGTTTTTAATCAACAGGACAATCACATCAAAGTTACATTTTTCATTGAACTTATGCATAATAAATAGTTAGTAACCTGAACAAAATGAAAAAGGAATAACAATAGAAGCATGACCGGCCACTAATAAGCCTCAAGCGATTCAGTTTGGTGAAACCTCAAGAATAAGACCAACATCGTTTCAGATGAAAGATGGTCTGAGATGTGAGGTCACTGAGATGTGAGGTCACTGAGATGTGAGGGCACTGAGATGTGAGGTCACTGAGATGTGAGGTCACTGAGATGTGAGGTCACTGAGATGTGAGGTCACTGAGATGTGAGGTCACTGAGATGTGAGGTCACTGAGATACTGAGATGATCGCATTATCGAGTTAGAATATGGAAGAAGAGAAAAAGTCAGGTCCATGAAAATACGCTTGTATTCATGGGGTGGTCATAATTTCGACGTGGTCTCTACGTGAGGTGGTATAAGACGTAAATATTACATTGTTTTCAGTGATTACAGTTGAGGACGATCTTCTTTGTGATTGCGTACCGCGCGAAACCACGCCTACTTCAATTCACATCTGCCTTAGATTTTGTATTCATACAAACTCATAAAATTAGTATAATTATAAGTGTGTTTAAGATTATTTGATATTATACGTCATAAGTATATCAAAGGCTAATTGACGATGATGCAATATATTGAAATTTCATGAAAGCAGGTGGTAACCCTTCACATTTGTAACAATCCAATGCAAACATCATGTATATCTGAGTGAACAAAAATGCACATGAAACAATTTAATCCGGATATGTTATAATAGATGACGTCACGGGTTGTTAGAATGATATAACTTCAATTAACAGAGTATAATCATTGTTTTTTAAGCCTCAAACTGTACAAATCTCGTAGCATGCTATAAAACATTGATGTTTTTTTTCTTTTTGCGAAATGGAACAATCAAGATAATTATGCTGAATCTTAACATTATTGTTGTGTTCAATGATTATTCTCACTGTCATTCTATAAAAGATATCATTCATCAAAGAAGAACTTAAGAAACTACATATCCAAGTGTTATATTCGGCATATCTAAACCATTCAAATCCAAAAGGAATATCTCATCACTAACAGAGATATATAACCTACTATTTCTACGTTGGGATATTCCGTTGATATCCTTAGTTGATAGTAGAAGGTACCGGAATGGTCGTAGGTAATATTTTGTATCATTGAATTCACAATTCACGATAAACAACAAGTCCACTGGGAGTACACACTTTTATTCTGTTGTAACATAGTTTATGATAATTTCACTTAATTCCAGTGATGACTTTTCTAACAATTGTCTACAAATATATTATTAACTACCACGCTTAAAACAGTCTAAGATGGTAACCTGACTGTAGCCTTTGAGCTCCCAAAACCAACTCCGCTTTTTCCTTCGTGTGCGGATATTATCAATATCTCTCTTACTGTATTTCGGACAATACTGACCAATCCCGAAAGCCATAACCTTATTCGCCAACCACGTCACTCACTAATTAACTGACGTGATGCGTAATTCTACCCTGTTTCCAACGGATAACCAAATGTGTCAGAGATCCTGACTCATGGCAAAGATCATGTATTTGCGTTGAATTAACCTCAGGCGTACCAAGTAAATTCCTATCTACACCTGTATATATTCCCAGCCAATGTACTTACCAACTTTGTGAAAGGTTAATAGCCTGACTACAGATAACTAGCAATAGTTCATCAATATGTTAAGCAAGTACTTCGATGAACGTGGCTGTAATGTATTTCATAGTGCTGATAAAGTTGATAAAGTTTACCTTTATATTTGTACCTGCATTTGATTGTACTTCACGTTGTGATATAATCATGGTAGGGAGGATACAGACCTCATAATTGTATTATGCTGCTTGTCTGACATGACCAGTCACAATATGCAATTTGTATATGGTACAAATACGATAAATATTAAGCGTAACAAAGGCTTGGAACATCACTTGTACTCAAACTAAACTTGGAGCTGAATTGTGTAGTATCCTACCATTCTTTCATTCATTCATTCATTTACTGGATGTGACGCAACACATTTTTGGTAAAGGTCTTGCCTAATAAAAGTTCATAAATAACAAGTAGCAAGTGCATTCCTTACTACGTGTGTAGCACAGCAATATAAAGTTAAACATGGTGAAGAAGTAATGCAACGTTTGTATAATGGATTACATACTCTCCTTTACCATTGGGCACTTATCTTGAAAACTTCATAATCACACTTTGCTTTATAACTCTTGCACAACTGTTATTTCTATTTTAGACAGGCGATGCGGTATGTGTACATAGCCAATCAGACACCAGCTTGCAAAAATATGACAGTAAACATAGAAATAACGATTATGTGATTGTTCACCGAGTAGTGAGCTTTCACTGCTTTAGTACATAATACAAATGCACTAAGACAATGTAAATTCAATGGTAGAAAAAATCAAACATAAGTGACCAACATTACGATGTCATGTCAAAGAAAAGAGATTGCCCAACATGTACACCATTATGATAGGATATGTTGGAGAAATTCTTGAAAAAATTGACAAGTTTTCAAAGAGATGGAACAAGTTACCGAAGCAAAGAATGTGTAACTAACGGGTGACTCAGCATTCAAGTCACCACAATATATTTAATGCATATAACTACACAATTCTCGAATCTGGAACGATTCACTACCATCTGAAAGGTTTTCTTGACGTGAAATCAAACAGATTACCAAGATCATCAAATACTCCCTCGATACGCTTGACCATGATAGTGTATACACATTTAATTATTTCTGAAACGGAAAAATACCTGTCTACCGTAGAACTTCAAAACCTCGAACTGCCGTGGAATCTAGCAATACGTTCGAGCAATCTATTGTTCGAGGTATCAATGGTAAAAATGTATATGTACAAACTGATTGTCGCAGGTACAGGTGTATTAATCATGCTGAAATCATAACAGGCATGTGTTGTTTGTGTTTTCATATTGAATGCACTTCGATCATTAGTCATAGCATAATCCATAATAATAATAAATAAATAAAAAATGAAAAGAAACCATAAACAAATTTAATTAAATAATTCCTTTATACTTTTTAACATCTCGAAATTCCAACTACAATGTACTATTTTTAGAAGAACAGTAATAACAAGTTTGATGTTCATGGAAGACATACAATAAGAACATGTATACATCAATTAATGATTCAAGTCAAATAAATTTCCGGTCAAATTCATACCAGTCATGACATCGGATTTGACAATGAAGTTTGCCTTATAATTTAAAATTTCCCTTCTATTGTTCATTAAGGAATTTAATGATCTACTGAACGATTGTTTGTCAAATACGTACATAAATATATTATATATTCAATGTAGATCAACAGTCAAGTACTTAGCACGAGGGGCATGTATATAGTACAACAGTAAAGTAATGTGTACAACAGTAAAGTAATTTGCACGACGTGCGAATAAATTATGTTGCCAAGCTCACTTGTCAACATACAAAAGAATATCAATTGATCAGTTGATATGTACTGTATTGTTCGACCTCGAATGAAATAGTAGCTAGGGACCGCAAAACATGTTCGAGAGTTCGACCTATCACTGTTCGAGTGATCTACTGTTAGATAATATGAAATGAGAAGGGATTTTGTCGGGACTTAAGAACCTGTTCGAGGTATCTACTGTGTTCGAGCCAAAACTGTTCGAGGTTTCGAAGTTCTACTGTATTATAAACTCAGAAGTCACGTGACTTACCGACCAATGAAAATAAGTACAACAAAGCAGTTACTAGTAAACTATATACTGCGATATCTCATTGGCTAAATCAAACATGTTAAAATGTCAAATATCAAAATATGCTAGGTCATATGATATTTAATCTGTTAATAGAGACCACCTGTAAACAAAGACCACATTTTGCTGTTCCCATGGGTCGTCTTTACAGACAGGTTTGACTTATGGTATGAATCCATGGTTTTGGACCAATTTAGACCCATGTGTGACCTGTATGTATTGACTGCATTTATCGAATCAGATGTAACTGTAAAGCTTAGTGTTAGACCAAGTGGTGTACTTGCATGGTGAATGTCAACGAATAAGTTTTTTCAATAGGACAAACCACATCAGATGACGATATTACATGTACAGAAAATAATTACGTGTATATATAAGCTTTAAGAGAAATAGCGTGAATATAACAATGAATATTAATAAAATGCTTAAACAATGGTTCTTCCAGCACAATGTTTGTTATTTCATTTTTTTCAAACCATTATTACTATTTCAGGTGTGTGTTTGTTTGTTCTAAAATATTTACTTTTCGTCTTAATGTATCACATGCAATTGTGTAGGCTAACATTTTGAAAATAATACATGCATTAATAAGAGAGTGGGTGATGAGCTATTACTGTGAATTAGAATCTTCTTGGAACAAATTTATAAACAGCAGTATCATAATTTAGTTTAATGTTGATTGTGTCATTGCTGTGGTTTTGTGGTTGGTTATACTGCATTGTTATTTAAACATTTAATGGGTGGGTCTTATTACAGTTTAGTAGATTTATATTTAAGTACTAGCTAGATCTACATGTTGTTAGACTACTTATGTTTTTGTCAATCCACTAAGATGTATAACGATGTATAGTTGAATACATGTAAATCTAATATACTTCTTAATTTAACTTTAGATGTTGTATTAGTGGGTGGGGTAATTTCTATCACTTTAACTAAAGGAAATACTCATTTTTCCTTGTAATTGGGCATAGTATTCCATAAAAACACATTGAATGGAGTCTAGATATAAATATTCTGCTATCAAGAAGTATTCTGGTACATAATATTCCACAGATGTACATCTGGTCATTTTCATATTGGCACTAAAAATACATTTTTGTAAAATTGAGGTGGTGTTAAAACAGACGAATTTCAAGTATTTCTGCAACTTAGATTTGGTTAGACTTTTGATATATTGTTCTATATAGATTTAACTTTCATAAACAGTGAAAATCATTTCTGTTGCAATTATTTGAAGGTTTGGCCATTTTTTACGTAGAATGACTGGACTAATATGCGTACGGCATGCGTAGGACACTCTATCTAGGGTCAGTACATGGCGAACCACTACGACTTTTTCATGTTTCCCTATTCGCCTGCATTTGTGTCCAAAGTCGTGACAGTGTATCATACTTTGCTGTGTGAGAAATAATGCTATAATCCGTATTGTATCAACACTGTAGCGTATTAGTCTATAGACTCATAAAATGAAACATCGACTGACGCAAAATCATACAAATGTTACTTCGTACATCTTATACTATGTAGAAGGGTGTCAAAGGTTTAATTGTAACAAGATCAACTTTACGGATAATGCGATAATACTAAAGCATTAGAACCAATGATCTTATAAGTGTGTTGCTTGATAGTCAAATAGTCATTAAGACAGATAGTAATAAAGGCATCTGGATCAGGATTTTAAATTACGAGTTTAAAGTCAAAAGAAACGGAACTGCTGGTTTATGCAGGCACTTGGAATGTTTAGAATTGAAAAGAACATATTCATTTTATATATGTCTAGTATTGAAGTAAAATAGTCATTGTTTAAAATAGTTCATTATTTTATGACAGAAGAAAGCAATACTAATCAAATCTTTTTACCGTCTGTTTTAAAAAGTTCAATTAATTTCATGGCATTTGGTCGAATGTAATAATAATAATATGGTTTGATATATTTAGTTCTAAAGAATGTAAAATTTGGGCAAACAAGTAGGAAATGGAATTCATCGCCTACATCGTTACAGTACGGACATTTTCTATCACGCAGGGGTATGTTTTACCACCTGCCCTTTTCAATGGGTAAATGATGGTTTCTAGTTATGAGCGCAATTACATTTTTAGTCAAATGTATAGGTAATTAATTAATGTATCTACAAAGTTCAAAAGAGGATTTTAAAGTTTGTATCGGTTGATCGGTTCATATTTCAATGCCAGTCTTGAATAAACATATCTCTCAATTTAAGATGAGATGCTTTGTTTGGCCATTTACAATTATTAAAACTTTTGCTATACCATATACCCGACAATCCGCAGTCACAATTTCTTTTGATATTTTCTAACCAGGGTATTGGTGTATTATTGTTTAACTTAACTTAACTTAGTCCTCTTCGTGCATACTTGCACATGAGGCCATCACCAAAATCCTCCACTGTTGCCTATCTTGTGCCTTTTTTCTGCCTCTCCCCATGTCATTCCCATGCTTCTCAGTTCGCTCTCTATTGTGCGTCGCCATGTTTCTTTTGGTCTTCCTCTCTTTCTTTTCCCATCTGGTGTCCAGCGAAGCGCTGTCTTTACTAAATCATTTTTGTCTTTCCGTAACACATGGCCAATCCATTTCCAACGCCTTTCTTTAATTTCTACTCTAATGTCTCTTTGTGATGTTAACTTATAAAGGTCTTTATTGCTGATGGTTTTCGGCCAGAAGATCTTGCAGAATTTACGTAGACATGTGTTGTGGAATGTTGCTAGTTTGTTGAAGTCAGATTTTATGACCCTCCAAGACTCGGAACCATATAACAAAACTGATTTTACATTGCTATTGTAAATCTTGATTTTTGTGGACCTGGATATTGATGTTGCTTTCCATATTGGTCTAATTCGGCAGAAAGCAGTTCTGGCTTTGCTGATCCTTGCCATTATATCTTTGCTAGTTCCATTGTCCTGGCTGATATTTGTACCAAGATACGTAAAATCTTCCACTTCTTCAATAATTTCTCCTTTAAGTGTTATGGGTGGTTTAGCAGATTTGTCATTTAGGCTCATTACTTTTGTCTTTCTTGTGTTGATCTTTAATCCTACAGAGAGAGCAGTCTCATGTAGTCTTGAGGTTTTGTTCTGCATATTTATTCGGCTTGATGATAATAAGCATATATCGTCAGCAAAATCAAGATCTTCTAAGATTGTGTTCATTGACCATCTTATTCCAGTTTTTCTGTTTCCAAGTGTTTTTCTCATGCACCAGTCGATGACAATGAGAAAAAGAAGAGGAGAAATGACGCATCCTTGTCTTACTCCAGACTGTACTTTGAACCAAGTGGATTGGGTTCCATTGTGGAGGACGCAGCATCTGTAGTTGTTATAAAATATTCTGATGATGTTTATGATTTTATCAGGTATGCCGTATGATTTCATTATTTCCCACATGCTGTCTCTGTCCAAGCTGTCGAAAGCCTTCTCGAAGTCTACAAAATTTATGATGATGTTATGTCGCCACTCTATACACTGTTCAATGATGTTTCTGAGTGTAAATATGTGATCGATACACCCTTTATTGGCTCTAATCCCTGCTTGTTCTTTTCGCAGCATTTCATCTAAGCATATATTATTCTTCTGGCTATTACACGTAGGAAGATTTTTGCAGGCACGGATAGTAGAGATATGCCTCTCCAGTTGTTACAGTTCTTGAGATCGCCTTTTTTTTGCAAGCTTAACTAGTAGTCCTTCTTCCCAGTCTTGCGGAATAACTTCTTCCTCCCATATTCTGCTGAATACTGAGTGTAGTATTGATGCTGTTGTTTCTACATCTGACTTCAGAAGTTCTGCACTGATGTTGTCTGCTCCAGCTGATTTCCCATTTTTTAGCTTGCTTAATGCTTTCTTTATTTCATCTATTTCTATTTTGACTTCTGGTATGCCTATCTCTTTTATCTCTTCGGTGTTGTTAAATTGTGCAGGTTTTTCTGGTGGTTCTCTGTTTAATACCTCCCGAAAGTGCTCTGCTCATCTTTCTAGTTTCTGTGTATCAGATGTTAAAACTTCTCCATCCTTATTTAAAACTGGTGTGTCGCTGTTAGTACTTTTCCCACATAACTGTTTAGTGATCTTATAAACAGTACTAAATTATTGTTTAAGTTCAATGTATATAAAACTTGATAAAGTTTGGTTGAAAGTTTTGGTTCTTTATTACTATAATTGATTTCAATTTGTTTCCCCCAAAATGATATCATTTTATGTTTGATGTCAACCGAAAGTGGTATTATTCCCAATTTGCCATATGTCATATATGAAGGAGTAGATTGCTTTAATTTAAAAATATATTTATAAAACTTTAATTGTATTATTACTACCCCATATTTCACTTGCGTAAAGTAAAATTGGTTTCGCCAACGAAATGCTTTCAAATACTAATAGCTATATTTAGCCTAGTCCAGCCACGGACGTCAAATCTCTATACTGTCGCTGTTATGTACCAGTCACACACACGGCGAGGATAACTACGTCTATAGCCACGGATATAATCGTAGTAGGCCTAATCCGTATCGATCCGTACCTGAGCCGTACATCAACGTAAAAATCAGTATCAATCCGTACCAACACTTGCGACAGTTACTGCGATCCTGGGCATTTGGGCGTGACTTTGGTCCAACTTATTCATCCGTAGTTAAACGTACTAAAACGTAGTTATCCGTACTGAAACGTACATATCCGTAGTTTGACATGAATTTCTTATGAAACTTGCAGACCCGTGAATAAACCTTATGCAAACGTAGTCATACGTATTGATCCGTAGTTGAACGTAGTTATCCGATGCTGTCCGTACATAAACGCAAGTTGCCAGCCGCAGTAAAACGTAGTTCAACGTAGTACCCGTACCTACCCGTACTTATCCGCGTCCTGTAGTTTTTTGTTCCACGGTTCTCACCATTTTTTGCCGTACTAAGACGTACTTCTCCGTACTTATCCGTGACCCCCCCCCCACGGACCAATCCCATCCGCGCCGTACCTCAACGCACGGACATATCCGCGTGTGTGACAGTACCATTACGAAGACGCGTGTAAAAGTCGGAGTACAGAGACATGTATGCGGGGCTAAATTTAGCCTATTATTTGATTATTGTTGCTGTCGCTAGTAACATGGGATAAGTGAAGAATGTATTTACTCACGACCCAGAGTGAGTAAGGTTTTATATCTATCACCCCAAGTAGGGTTAGGTGGGGCAAAATGCCCATACGAGGTAAAAGGCCTACGCGTAAAAGTTCTGACATCGTTAGATTTACCATGCCACGCGATATTCTTTTTGTGACGTCTTACGCAGATGTTAATACCGCGAAAAATGTATACATGTATCTTCAAATGTAAGTTTTTAATTTCATTATTGTAATTTTACACTATTTTGTGTAAATGTTGATTAGTTAATTTTACAGTATTGCCTCGTACACCTTGTATTCTCGATTTTTGCCATTCATGCGTTTGTTTGACGGTATTTATGCAGTGCTTATATGATCGCGAAATTGTACTACATTTTACCAGAAGTTATTTATAAATATATAATGTTTAGAGGTTATTGCCCCTTATCAAAATTCGTTTTGCCCAAAAAGGCAAAACTCAATGAAGTTATGTTCAATTCATTGAGCTTAATCTCGTTTTGTATCTCGCGTTAAATATGTTATAAATGTATAGGTCTCGTGCAAACTTGCATGTATAGCCAGTTATGTCTTAATCGAACTGATGGTAATTATTGTCTCGTAAAATATTGCTTATTATAGGCGTGGAGGTTTTTCTGGTGGTTCTCTGTTTAATACCTCCCGAAAGTGCTCTGCTCATCTTTCTAGTTTCTGTGTATCAGATGTTAAAACTTCTCCATCCTTATTTAAAACTGTTGTGTCGCTGTTAGTACTTTTCCCACATAACTGTTTAGTGATCTTATAAACAGTACTAAATTATTGTTTAAGTTCAATGTATATAAAACTTGATAAAGTTTGGTTGAAAGTTTTGGTTCTTTATTACTATAATTGATTTCAATTTGTTTCCCCCAAAATGATATCATTTTATGTTTGATGTCAACCGAAAGTGGTATTATTCCCAATTTGCCATATGTCATATATGAAGGAGTAGATTGCTTTAATTTAAAAATATATTTATAAAACTTTAATTGTATTATTACTACCCCATATTTCACTTGCGTAAAGTAAAATTGGTTTCGCCAACGAAATGCTTTCAAATACTAATAGCTATATTTAGCCTAGTCCAGCCACGGACGTCAAATCTCTATACTGTCGCTGTTATGTACCAGTCACACACACGGCGAGGATAACTACGTCTATAGCCACGGATATAATCGTAGTAGGCCTAATCCGTATCGATCCGTACCTGAGCCGTACATCAACGTAAAAATCAGTATCAATCCGTACCAACACTTGCGACAGTTACTGCGATCCTGGGCATTTGGGCGTGACTTTGGTCCAACTTATTCATCCGTAGTTAAACGTACTAAAACGTAGTTATCCGTACTGAAACGTACATATCCGTAGTTTGACATGAATTTCTTATGAAACTTGCAGACCCGTGAATAAACCTTATGCAAACGTAGTCATACGTATTGATCCGTAGTTGAACGTAGTTATCCGATGCTGTCCGTACATAAACGCAAGTTGCCAGCCGCAGTAAAACGTAGTTCAACGTAGTACCCGTACCTACCCGTACTTATCCGCGTCCTGTAGTTTTTTGTTCCACGGTTCTCACCATTTTTTGCCGTACTAAGACGTACTTCTCCGTACTTATCCGTGACCCCCCCCCCCACGGACCAATCCCATCCGCGCCGTACCTCAACGCACGGACATATCCGCGTGTGTGACAGTACCATTACGAAGACGCGTGTAAAAGTCGGAGTACAGAGACATGTATGCGGGGCTAAATTTAGCCTATTATTTGATTATTGTTGCTGTCGCTAGTAACATGGGATAAGTGAAGAATGTATTTACTCACGACCCAGAGTGAGTAAGGTTTTATATCTATCACCCCAAGTAGGGTTAGGTGGGGCAAAATGCCCATACGAGGTAAAAGGCCTACGCGTAAAAGTTCTGACATCGTTAGATTTACCATGCCACGCGATATTCTTTTTGTGACGTCTTACGCAGATGTTAATACCGCGAAAAATGTATACATGTATCTTCAAATGTAAGTTTTTAATTTCATTATTGTAATTTTACACTATTTTGTGTAAATGTTGATTAGTTAATTTTACAGTATTGCCTCGTACACCTTGTATTCTCGATTTTTGCCATTCATGCGTTTGTTTGACGGTATTTATGCAGTGCTTATATGATCGCGAAATTGTACTACATTTTACCAGAAGTTATTTATAAATATATAATGTTTAGAGGTTATTGCCCCTTATCAAAATTCGTTTTGCCCAAAAAGGCAAAACTCAATGAAGTTATGTTCAATTCATTGAGCTTAATCTCGTTTTGTATCTCGCGTTAAATATGTTATAAATGTATAGGTCTCGTGCAAACTTGCATGTATAGCCAGTTATGTCTTAATCGAACTGATGGTAATTATTGTCTCGTAAAATATTGCTTATTATAGGCGTTTTGCCCCACTTTACACTACTGTCTTCATCCTCGTAAACATCGACGGGGAAATTAAACACCACTTAAATATTTCAAAAACACTTAAGTTTATATGGACAGTTGATTATAAAATCTAACCTATGTGTCATAGATTACCACGAGTCACCATAAACTGAATAGTACATCTGAAGGACATGATGCATTCATTTTCTTATTGTAACTGCCTCTTTACCATTGTATTTATATTTTGTATATTATGTACTCATGTTGTCATGTTTTACATGAACTGAGAAAAATGTAATAAACTTGTAATTAGCGAAACTAATTGTTCCTGCGTTGGGTTTACTTCCTTGGTACAATCTAGTCATACACATTGCTTCCACATTGTGAACCATGCCTTTGACACGTGACATGATACCACACTCAAATACATTACGCAGACCACCATCCATGCTGTGCTATCACTACCATCAATGCTGCTCGTAGCAGGAAAACTACTATCACCATTTGTTTAACAACGTCTAGGTATGTTTCGGTTAGTGATCGAACCAACCTAGTGTTTTCATTGTTTATTATCAGTAGTCCAGTTTTCGAGTTCATTTCTCAAGGGAGGTAATTATTGTATGTAGTTATTTCCCTTCGTGAGTACGATATATGAATATTAGTCGTAACCAACAAAAATGCGTGGTGGTTTAAACTTAAAATCAGGAGTATTTGACTATGATCAGTTACGTGTGATGTTTAATTTGATTAATCGTGTTTTGTATATGATTCTGTTTTTAAAAAGCATTTGTTTGTAACAAGAACATCAGTTGCATTTATTCTACCATCATAACTATAAGTCTCACTTGCAGACAAAATCGATATCAATAAGACCATATTTTCAAGGACCAGTTTTTTTTTCTTCGATTATCAGACCTCCTCAGAATATTGATTTGAACGCTTGAAATGTGTCGCAGTATCTTACCTGTTTGCATGGAGAGAACATTTTATGCACTGCGGTGAATTCTGTCAGAACAACAACGGATAATCCAGGGCTTTTCTCATTTTCGTACATTACTATGCCACTAGTTATTTGTAACTTAACACACAGAAGCGTTTTATTGCGCATAAACGTTGCAGGCAAATAAGAATTTTAGATGGACAGTCGGTTAAGCATTTTTACTTAGTGACGTCAGTCTAAGATGGAGTCTACTTCAATTTGTCAATGTACATGTATCTCCGATGACATTAAACAATTCTGTCACGGATAGAAATGAATACTAAAGCGCGAAAATATATCAAAAACATTTAATTTAAACGTGCCCTTTTTATGTAACATATCACTGTTTCCATTGAAAATAAGAGAGAAGTTGATGGAGCGTATCTATATAGCATACGTCTGCTATATATGAGTATGATTGTGTGACGTCAAAACCTGGTTTTCATGAATGACGTTATCTCTAGAAGAGGTTGGACATCACACAGCAGCGATTAAATAGTATATTCGATCAGCCAACTATCTACCCGCACGAGGACGCTAACCATAGATCAGATTTGGTATGGCCTGATATTGATATAAATACAGTTTTTTCATTCGACACTTAGATTAAAAGACGGAAGTTAATATTTAAAGCACACTCATATAGTTTAGTTTACAGCCTGTTGTGACTAGTGAATATAGCAGTGTATTAAATGAAACATGGAGGTAAATGCTGAAACAGTTTTCGTCATTATATTGTTTCTCTTGGTAGAAATGTGGAGGATCAAATGTGTGGAATTAGATGGTGGTTGTGTTTTTGTTGGAACAGAAGTTGATTGCGTGCATACAAATCTATCATACATTCCTGAACTACCTTCCAATGTAACTGGTCTTAGGTTTACTGATAACTTTCTACCCAACGTCACGAAAGCAACTTTCGGAAATATCAGCAATCCGGAACGTATTCTTTATCTGTGTCTGGCATACAACAAAATAAAGACTATCAGCGAGGATTCATTTGACAGTTTTACCAGAATCACTAACTTAGAGCTTACCGGTAATCATATAAAGAATTTCTACTTGAAACAACTACTTGGAGTTTTATGTCACAGGAATTTTACTCTCTCCTTAATTGATATGGGTAGAGGTTTTACGTCTGAAAACACGTTTTCTTTAATGGATAGGTGCGACTTAGGCTACCTTTTTTTGTGGCGAAATAATTTCGTGAATGTTTCGCAAAGTATTATGAAACATTTTGATAATATTCAAGCTCTGACTTTCGACCATAATAGAATTAAAGAATTTCAACTATCGAACATGACACGGTTGAAAGTGCTTTCAATTAATTATAATTATTTGACCCACTTTCCAAACTTCTGTCTTGGTGATGACTTTTCATTAACACTGGTTCCAAAGATAACACAACTGTCTTTAAGGTACAACAAAATTATGGAACTGGGTTCCCAACACTTTAAATGTCTCTCATCTTTGAATTGGTTAGACATTTCCGGAAATTATTTAACACTCTTCCCAAATGATATGCTTCTTAATCTACCCTTCATTCGATATTTGTTTATTAAAAACAACCATGGCCATTTTGCCCATGTCGAGAAATATGCATTTCGTTCCATAACCCTCGAACGTCTGACATTTAGCCAGGATGGACTAGCAACTGCAGTATTTCGCTCAATCAACGACACTTTTAAATATTCGCCACATTTGACAGACTTAGATTTAAGTTACATAAATATGAAGATTCCAACAAGCTCATTATACGGACTGTTTGCACCCTTAGATAAACTGGAAAATTTTACTTGCTACGGATGCAAAATTGAACATGACCCGTCCATTATTCTCGACAACAAAGACAATCTAATAAAGATAGATTTCAGCGTTAACCTCATTGATAACGTAAATAATACAATGATAAATTCCAAACGTTTTTTGAAATATCTTAAGCTCACAGCAAACAAACTAGCCCACATATCGTCAAATGCTTTTCCCGTTGATTTGCTTAACAGACTAATACAAGTCGACTTCTCAGAAAATCCATTTTCATGTGACTGTGCTCTTGAATGGTTTATTGACTGGCTCAAAACAGCCAACGTTAACGGGTCAAAGGTAACAAACTTGGACAGATACAAGTGTGCTTCTCCTCAAAAATATATTGGAAGATTGTTACTCGATATTAAATTCTCATACTTGGAATGTCATCCGTTGACGACGTGGATGTGGGTGATGATAGTTGGTTTACCCACTCTACTTTTGTTACTTATTATTTCAACAATTCTGTATCGCAATCGATGGAATATTAAACATTATATATACCTTATTCGGAAACGAAAGAACTATATTCCTATTGAAGGTGCCAATTTATTGTATGATGCATTTGTGTCCTATGATCAGAGGGATTCAGGTTGGGTGTGTGATAGATTAGTTCCGATACTTGAAACTGAATCTAATTGTACACTCTGTGTGCATGAGAGGGATTTTCACCTCGGAGCGTATATTAATGACAACATTGTTCAGCGCATAGAAGAAAGCAAACGGATGATTATAGTTTTATCGGACGCCTTTGCAACAAGTGGTTGGTGCATGTTTGAACTTAAAATCGCACTTTCTAAACACATTGAAGACGAATTTGAAGTTATTGTTATTCTTTTGCAAACAATCAAAGGAAGAAACATGAATAATTCCATCAAAACAATTTTGGAGATGACAACCTACTTAGAATGGACAGAAGATGTTGTTGGTGAAGAATTGTTCTGGAAAAAACTTCGAGATGCTATGTGCGTAGGGAATAAAAATAATACTGATTAGATTGCATTAAATGATCGAATTTGTTATATTCACTTGACCTGTTGAATATTTTACTCTATGTGCGCATATTTCCAGAAAAATGTTGAATGGCTACTGACTGGTAACGAAATATATCAGCTAACAATTGTGTTTGGAAACACGGACCTTTTGTACGCTGTGCACAATTCGATTAAGCATTATGTCATGTCGTAGTATACCACGTCGCACTTTGGTATCTTCAGTGAAAGCAATTAAGAGATGGAAGAACATTCTATGAAATTGAAGAACACTTCTTTGAACGAATGCAAGTTAAACACGATTGTATTGTAAAAACGGAATTTAGTACAGTATTAGTATTAAAGTGCAACCTGTCTAGAGCTGCTACATCCTTTGGAAGGTTCAATACTTTTGTTGAGAAGTTGCTGCTTTAGAAAGGTTAAATTATAAGTAAGGTTTTACCACGGGAAAGTTGATACCGTTGTTGAAGAAAAGCTACTGTTCATGGGAGGGCTGCTCTGGAGAGGTTGCACTGAAGTTGCATTTATTGCCATGTGTATGTGTGACATTATATATATTGTTTTGTGAATGGGACGTTCTCTGTAAATCTGAATCCTTCCTATATCGCTGCTGTTTCAGTAAACTATTCACCTTTATATTAAATCACAGATTGAATAATTACGCTAGAAACATAACTCATGGTGGTTGTCGCTCTTATTTCTCTACATTGGATAATATTTTCATACTCAAAGAGCTGAACGATTTAGTACAATCAGTCCAAACGGTCGACTGCTATTCCGTTGATTTTAAACTAACTTATGAATTTGTGTGGAGAATTGGACTATGAAGTAAACATTGATGTATCTCTCTCTTTCCAAAGTTTAGGTTGTTTATAACTCAGTATATCAAACAATATGACTACACTCGACCGATCGTCATGAAAATGCTTAAAACAGACAGTAAACAAAGGCTGATTAAAATGCGTTATAAGGTCAGAAAATCTTGAATCACTTCAAATAATTAAACGATGTCTGACATAAAGCAGCATCTCTTTTATCTCCACACTATATACCATAATTGATGAAGCGTTCCTTGTTCTAGACATTAACTACTATTCAAATTCATCTGTATAATAATTATATGTGTATACTGGAATGAAAAACATTTAAAAAAGAACAAAACAGATTTTCTTAACTTATGAGGATTTACGGAGGGATACAGGAAACTGTACATTGTATTATTGCATGTTCATGCAACACATACTATATATCGCATTGCAAATATTGGGTATTTGCTTATATAGTAAGTTTCAATTTGCAATAAAATGACGCTTTACAAACATTTCGCAAGTCTGAAACTGTGCTTTTTTAAATGTACATTATATTTATCTGTGTGATATTATTATTATCATTATTATGTACTTTTATGTAAATATGACATAAGTTTTGTTGTTGTTACTGTATGTTTGCTACTGCTATCAATTGTATATGAATAGTGTACAAGTATCATTTATACATGTATATAGTTGTTTTCTTTTATCATGATTGTGACACTCTATATATTTAATGTTTGAGGAAATGCTGTCCTATTCGGACTGTATGCATAATATGTAAATGAACTTGAAACTTGGTACATGTATATACCAATGTAATTCAAAATCAAATATCTATGCTTGCCACGATTGGTTTTGATAACGAGTATTATTATCATTAGGAAATAAATTTGATTTTGTCTTCTTTATACAATCTGACTTGTGTAAAAACATAAATACAATGTTCATCTTAACATGTTATCGTGTGTTCATCTGAATCAACTAATGTACTCTCTCTATCACCTTCATCCTCGCAAACATCGACGGGGAAATTAAGCACCATTCCATACTTTCTGAATAAATACTTCAGTTGTAATATTGATGAGTATTTATCAAATCTTCATATCAATGTATCAAAAATTACCGCAAGCCACAATAAACTGAATAATACATCTGAAGGACTTGTTTGTTTATCCATTAACTCTAATTGGCAAAACTAAGTGTTCGTGCGTTAGGTTTACTTCCGCGTTTCATTTTCAGTTATACAGACACGTCTTTTACTTTTACGTCTGATATAGTACGGCCAAGATCTGAAGGCACAATAACATTGACAAAACGTCATTGGGTGGATCAGTCCGTATCAAAGTGCAGGTTAGTTCAATGATTATGATCATATAGGCGCATTTCCTGATTTTGAAAAAGCATATATAAAGGCATATAGATATCAAATCAACGTGTTTACTACATAGCGTAATGGATACGCATCAGAATCTCAACACAGACTATCCGGGTTCGAATCTTGACATACAGCATAACTTCGAAACCTCGAACTGCCGTCTAACCTAGCAAAGTTCGAGCCATCTATTGTTCGAGGCATCTACGGTATACGTGTATATGTACGAACCGACTGTCACCGGTGCAAGTGTACTAAGCATGTTGAACGCATGTCGTATGAGTAATGTTGTGTTTTCATACTGAATGCACGTCGGTCAATAGTCGCAGTATTCTTATAAAAAATATTGTTTAAATGAAAAACAAAAACAGATTTAAATAAATCATTCGTTCAACTGGAAAATGTTAGAATATGAAATAAGGTATGTAGGGTCTTATTTATAGGACTACCTTTCTCCATGTGGAGTTTCTTGACTTGATATAATGATATATTCGTGCCCCCTCCTTTCGGTCCATAGCCACTTACTTTATTAATTTGTTCTGCAAACATGATGTGTTCCATCCATTCCATTTCATTCCCACTTGTTGTCCCCTTAAAGTTTTCATAAATGAATGACGGTTGTTTTTTATAATCAGCCAGACAATTCCTTACTTCCCCTTTCCAATAGATGTTCGCCCTTACACCTCCTCAACTCCTAATGATACGTAGGTCGATGTTTCCCTGCGATCTGTTAGGGAATCCATTGTCTCGTGTATGTAGCGTTCCCAGTAACAACTTAACTAATCTTTCTTTTACAGACAATGGTATGCCGCTTTAAAATACACTTTCCATTCAGGGTAGATACTAGATACTGCATGAAGCGTTCATAAGTACTTCAAATGCTAGGTCATTTCAAGCTCACCTGGCTTACGAAAAGGAAAATTCTCATCATTTTACTTGTCACCCAGTTTTGACATTACGTCATGCCAATTAATTTGCTGTACTTTCGAACTACGTACACATACAATGCATTCCCACACTGTAGCTAATCTGTTTATACACTTTTAATTTTTTGGTAATGGGGCTTTAAGTCACATAAATATCCAGCATGATGTCGACTGTTCAGCATGATGTAGATTGTTCAGGCTATTAGAGTGGAGGGAGACACCAGGCAGACAATCTGACATCCAAGGACACCCAACAACCTTCAGTACGCCAACTGGATAGCTTCCTCACAAATTCTACTTCCATGATGGTGGGGCTTGAACTTACAGATGCGTGTGCCAAGTGAAGTCAGCTACAATAACCACTTTGACCATGACGGCCCAGTCTTTAACTTGTAATACCAGTCTATATCATAAATGATGTCACAAACAGGAAATACCACTCAGTTTTATTTACAATAATTAACTTATGAAAAAACAAATGACATGATTGACATAATTAGTTTAGGGTAGGAAGATTAAGTTCTTAACTTAATTCTTTTAAAATTTGTGGCGTATTTTTCTTATGAGGAGAAATAACGCTATACACTCGTCAGAGAAAACATAAGCAACGAAATATGTTAGTTACATATATTTACTGATACAGACACTATAACATTACATTCAACATTTCATCAGTCACGTAATAAATAAAATTTGCAGTAATAAAATGATATGGTACTGTGTATGGTATGCACTGACATGTAAAACAATAGCACAAAATGAAGGTGATTAAATCCCCTCCTCCCACACACAGGCACACTGAAAACCTGTGCTTAATTTACACCTACTGACATACCTAGTTATTCAAAACATTTACTGGAGCAATTCCAAAAGATATCATCTCATAGTAGCCTCAGGCAAATTTTCAAGGAAAAAAATCATTATCTGCTGAAATATGTAAGAAAATATTATCAGGACGTAAGAACAGACAGATGAATATACAGACCAGATAAATGGATTCGTATATGGTCCCTTCCAAACTTGAATGGTATGGTGAAATGAAATGGGGAAAAATCCAAATCAAATACATAAAACAATAACAATTCAGCACCATCTAAATTAAGGAGGAAAGTGAAAATATTGATAACACATGCAAACATCAGATGAAATATCTAAAAAAAAATAAGATTCTGTTTTTTATGCACAATGTGATTAAAACTGATACCTAAATTTCAAAACATGCCACAATCACCCCCTTATATTTCATGCAGATCAGACATTTATTTTCCAAAAAAAACAGAAAGTGGCAATTCAAGATATGGAAATCAGAAGTGAAACAAAGCCTACTAAGCCTCTGTTGTTCACAAAAAAATAGACAATAACCCAACACGTTGTTTTATAAAATCTTCTGATTGAAATTTGCTGTATAAGAAGAATTCTCATTCTAGCATAATACAATATTGCACAACATCTGTAGGTCACTTTGTCACAAAATCCTTCCAATGTACATTCCAACATAACATGATGTTAAGTCGAGTCCTATCTTGTAATTACATGCAATATGTCAGTATTCTAACACTCCTTGAAGTGGATTTATATTATATATTTTTATAACATATTTACAGTAAAACTTCAAAATTTCGAACATTCGAACAGTTTTGACTGGAACACAGTAGATACGGATACGTTGAACAGGTTCTAAGGTCCCGGCGAAATCCCTTCTCATTTCATATTGTCCGACAGTAGATCACTTGAACATAGATAGGTCGAACACTCGAACAGGATTTGCGGTCTCTAGCTATCATTTCATTCATTGTTCACTGTAGATAGGTCGAACAATACAATAATTCACACCTTTCATTGACTGCTTAATTGATCGTGTTTGTTGACGGGTAAGATTACTTGATGGTTGTACGATGTACGTATGTACATGCGTTCAACATGCTTAGTACACTTGTACCGGGGAACAGTCAGTTTGACATATACACCTATACCATAGATGTCTCGAACAGTAGATGGCTCGTACTAATTGCTAGGTCCGACGGCAGTTTGAGGTTTCGAATTTTATTGTATATTTCGCGAGACAAAACTACACAAATCTATACTTTTAGACATTCTGTGAGCAGAAATGATTGCACATCAATGAATATTGTTACATAATTTATGATAATATACGTCTGTGAATGAAGAAAATTTGGCCAACAGGTATTTTTGCTATTTTTTTAAATTTCCATGATGCAAAATTTACCACTTACACAGCAAATGCAATAAAACGTAATTCCTAAGCACTCTAGCACAATGTTCACACTGTCACTCTCTGCTGTTCATATGAATGATGATGAAACACAAATGATATGGGAGTGTCTGTATTCCATGCACCTTTCAATACTATATCATTTAGTCCCTTTTTATCGGTAGAATGCTGCCACAATGACAGGTCAGAGTTACAATCAGAGTCAGCCGGCGGACTTTTTACTTGAATATTATTAACACATCTTCGACATTTAAATCTGAAAGTAAATATTACACATATTATTCACACATTTATACACACAGTGTGACTGTTATTCACAGGTGATGTTTGAATGAATGATAGATGGTATTTATGGGGAGTTGGTATAGTGGGGTAAGGTATTAGCTGGTTTACCCAGGGGATGTTGGTTTGGACCCTGTAAAACACACAACCTTGCCTCCTTGTATGACCCTAGTACAAGGATTGGGATTTTAACAATTCTTACACACAGTACTCAGATCTCAATATTTACTCACACTGATAGTGGAAATTTGATTGTGGAAAATGCATAATAATGTTAAATGAGTGCTGATTATATATTGTTGCCCATTTTGTTTAAGATTTTAGTGTAACAGGAGATCTGGGAGTAATTATTAAGTCTGTGTGTGGAGTGTGACACTAAAACCTAACAACTACTCCCATACCTTATAATCACACTAAAACCTAACAACTACTCCCATACCTTATAATCACACTAAAACCTAACAACTACTCCCATACCTTATAATCACACTAAAACCGAACAACTACTACCATACCTTATAATCACACTAAAACCGAACAACTACTACCATACCTTATAATCACACTAAAACCTAACAACTACTCCCATACCTTATAATCACACTAAAACCTAACAACTACTACCATACCTTATAATCACACTAAAACCGAAAAACTACTCCCATACCTTATAATCACACTAAAACCGAACAACTACTCCCATACCTTATAATCACACTAAAACCTAACAACTACTACCATACCTTATAATCACACTAAAACCTAACAACTACTCCCATACCTTATAATCACACTAAAACCGAACAACTACTCCCATACCTTATAATCACACTAAAACCTAACAACTACTACCATACCTTATAATCACACTAAAACCTAACAACTACTCACATACCTTATAATCACACTAAAACCTAACAACTACTCCCATACCTTATAATCACACTAAAACCTAACAACTACTACCATACCTTATAATCACACTAAAACCTAACAACTACTCCCATACCTTATAATCACACTAAAACCTAACAACTACTCCCATACCTTATAATCACACTAAAACCTAACAACTACTCCCATACCTTATAATCACACTAAAACCTAACAACTACTCCCATACCTTATAATCACACTAAACCCTAACAACTACTCCCATACCTTATAATCACACTAAAACCTAACAACTACTCCCATACCTTATAATCACACTTAAACCTAACAACTACTCCCATACCTTATAATCACACTAAAACCTAACAACTACTCCCATACCTTATAATCACACTAAAACCTAACAACTACTCCCATACCTTATAATCACACTAAAATCTAACAACTACTACCATACCTTATAATCACACTAAAACCTAACAACTACTACCATACCTTATAATCACACTAAAACCTAACAACTACTCTCATACCTTATAATCACACTTAAACTTAACAACTACTCCCATACCTTATAATCACACTAAAACCTAACAATTACTCCCATACCTTATAATCACACTAAAACCTAACAACTACTCCCATACCTTATAATCACACTAAAACCTAACAACTACTCCCATACCTTATAATCACACTAAAACCTAACAATTACTCCCATACCTTATAATCACACTAAACCCTAACAACTACTCCCATACCTTATAATCACACTAAAACCTAACAACTACTCCCATACCTTATACTCACACTAAAACCTAACAACTACTCCCATACCTTATAATCACACTAAAACCTAACAACTACTCCAATACCTTATAATCACACTTAAACTTAACAACTACTCCCATACCTTATAATCACACTAAAACCTAACAACTACTCCCATACCTTATAATCACACTAAAACCTAACAACTACTCCCATACCTTATAATCACACTAAAACCTAACATCTACACCCATACCTTATAATCACACTAAAACCAAACAACTACTCCCATACCTTATAATCACACTAAAACCAAACAACTACTCCCATACCTTATAATCACACTAAAACCTAACAACTACTCCCATACCTTATAATCACACTAAAACCAAACAACTACTCATAACATAACATAACATTCCTTTATTTCGCTCAATACATGCAATATATCAACATGTAAACATGAGGTAATTACAATTTCATCTTTACGAGGCTCAATAATTCATACATACATGAAAAGCATAAATAAACATATTGTATTTAAAGTTTTAACATAAACATGTGTAGGTTTGGATTTGCCGGAGAGTCACCAGTTAAATCTGGGAGCTTAGAAGGGCAGTAATTGCAAAAGCAGAGCTATTAAGGATTTGTTGTATAGAAACTCAAGAACTGGAATACTAGTGTGAAGAAACAATCAAGGCATATTATAGAGTAGAAAGCTCGACAATAAGGCAAGCAACCGTTCAAAAAGAAAAATATCTAATACAAAATACAATCAAATACTAATTCCTTGTTCCAGATAATATACATTTAATGAATTTACAAAGATTGATATATTCTGTTTGGTTAGTAGTCGACATTAGTTGCTCAAGTTTGTACATGTTTGGTCTCCTAAAATAATATGGTTTGATAAATCGTTTCCTTTCGATTGCA
This sequence comes from Mactromeris polynyma, assembly GCA_032209605.1. Taxonomy (NCBI): domain Eukaryota; kingdom Metazoa; phylum Mollusca; class Bivalvia; order Venerida; family Mactridae; genus Mactromeris; species Mactromeris polynyma. The sequence goes on from JASFXZ010000008.1 coordinate 15,458,010, forward strand.
TATTTCGAACACTCAAAAAGGTAATGGAATTCGTCTCCTATTTTATCTGGACAATTATAACAAAATCTTAAATGATGTGGGATTTTGTGCCATTTTCCAGTTTCCACTGGTAAACGGTGATTTCTTGTCCTAAATCGCACCATGTAAAATAATAAGTTTGAGTTATTTGATTTAAGGTAGTTTTCGAAGCCAAAACTGTTTTTACATATTCTATAGAATGGGCTTTGACTAGAATTTTCAACAAGAGAGTACCATTCCGATAAGAATAAGTCTGTAAGTTTTTGTTTTACCGTTGCTCTAAGCCAATTACTATTTAAGATATGTCCAGTCCACATGTTCATTAGTCCACATTTAATTAAAATTTCTCTAATTCGGTAAAACCATGGATATTTCTTTTTTAAGTCAACGCTATTTATATCATTAGTTAGTTCATACATATTTCTGTATATAACAGTAGACAATTTAATGGGAAACTCTTCAGAGTTAACTGCACATAAGCGTGTCCAGAAAGATATCATTCGGTAGTCTATGTCAATACTTAAGGGTGTACAGCCACTTTCTCCAAAAACCATATAGTTAGGTGTTGATCTTTTCATTTTAAGAATGTATTTCAAAAATCTTAATTGGACTCGTTCTAGTGTTTCTAGATTTCCATAACCCCATATTTCGGACCCGTATAGAAGGATAGGTTTAATTGTTTTATTAAAAAGGTCTATTTGGATATCAATTGGTAAACACAATCTATTACAATTCTTTAATAGGCTATACATAGCTCTGGTGGCTTGTACAGCGATGTGCTTTTTAGATTTTGTAAAAGACCCAGATTTACAAAAATAAATACCTAGATATTTGTACTCATTAACAATTTCAAGAGGCTGATTTTCAATTGTGAAATTTACAGGACGCTATCTTCCTTTAGAGAATATTACAATTTTGGATTTGGCTATATTAACAGTTAATCTCCAATTATTGCAATAATCTTCATAAGCATTCAAGGCACATTGTAAGTCATTGTCATTATCGGCTAATATTACTGTGTCGTCAGCATAAAGTAAGACAAATATTTTAAGATAGTTTTGCATTTCATTTGTTATATCGTTTTCATTATCAAATTGTATACCCTGGATAGTATGGTGTTCACGCATAAAAGATTCTAAATCATTTAGAAATATAGAGAATAAAAGAGGTGAAAGATTTTCACCCTGGCGTACACCAATGTTACTACTGAAAAAATTAGAAATTTCCGAGTTACTAGAAACGCAAGACTTTATATTATTATACATATTTTTAATTACATTAAGACACTTGCCATTTATTTTAACAGTCTGTAGTTTTTCCCAAAGACCATTTCTCCAGACTTTATCGAAAGCTTGTTTGAGGTCAATGAATGCGCAATAAAGTTTACTGCGATTGTTATTTAAAAATTGAATGATGTGTTGAAGTATAAACATATTATCTGCGGTAGAGAAGCCTTTTCTAAAACCAGCTTGACAGTTGGTAAGTATATGATTAGATTCTACGTATTGCGTTAATCTGTTGTTAAGAATACAAGTGAAAAGTTTTCCCATGCAACTGAGGAGTGTGATCGGTCTGTAGTTTTCAGGTTTTGATACATCTCCTTTGTTTTTGTAAATAGGATTTATTATACCAATTGTCCATGCTTCAGGGATAATTCCAGTGTCAAAGATTAAGTTAAATAGTTTAAGATATATATGTTTCATTTTTAAGTAAGTGGCTTTTATATGTTCATTAACTATCTTATCATACCCACAAGATTTATTCTTCTTCAGATTTTTAACAGCTTTTTCCAATTCTATTTCGTTTATTTCTCTATTTATTTGTTCATTGATTTCATCAAAGTTTTCGTCATTGTTTTCGTCTACATCTTCATTTTGGTTTGAATTTGTATTTTTGAAAAAATCATATAAATCTGAAAGGGAAGCATGATTTTCAGAAGTCTTTTTTCCTTTGAGTATTTTCCAATAAGTTCTTGGATCGTTACTTTTAACATTACGCAATTTGTTTATTTCTTTTTGTTTTTCTTTGTTGACAAAGGAGCGAATAGTTGCTTTATATTCTTTACTACATTGTTTGAGATGCTGTTTATTTATGTTTGTTTTTCTTAACTTATACAAGTGTTTAGCTCTATGGAAGTTTCTTCTAGATTTTTTGCATTTGTTGCCAAACCATTTTGGATATTTGTTATTATTACCAATATTAATGTCATCGTCATTTTTAATATAAACACACCCGAAAGTATTCTCAGAAGTTTTCAAAAATATAGATGCGATTTCATTGACAATTTCATCTGCTTTTGTTTGATTGAAATTATTAGATTCCAAAGAAGACAATGTATTGTATAGTTCGTTAATATCACTATTTGATAGGTTATCAACAAAATCAGACGATTTCTTTCTATCCCACAGTTTAACCTTGGGTTGCTTACTTTTATTTTCATTAGTCAAGTACCTTAATTTGAAATTTAAGTTCAGTTCAATTGCATTGTGTGCATCGGACAATAAGTTGCAAAATTCTAAAACGTTCAATTCTTTTATTGACTTGAATACGTTCGCGCTAGATATGTAGTAATCTACTGTGCTAACATTTTTACACGTAACGTTACCATTCATATCCCCCTTAGTTCTTCCATTTAATAGGTAGAGACTGTTACATTGTAAAAACTCTATAAATCTATATCCATAATTATTCACCGACTTATCACTATTGTTACGATTCAAACAAACGGTTTCAGCATTTTCAAAATAAGACATTTCACTATTAAATTCGTCACATATTTCATCAAGATTTTGATTTCTGAAAAACTCTTCATCTAGCGTAATGAAGTCGTCTAAATGTTTCGTTCTGGAATTAAAATCACCAAAAAGAATAAAGTGCTCGTATTGCTTAGAAAGTTCGTTCAATTCCAACTGGATTTCAAGAAATGGATCATCAACTGAATAATCGGAGTATTCCGGGGGAATATAAACAATAGCACAAAGAATATCTGAATTCGATCCTATAATTTCTTTTGAAATTGTAAACCAAAGTACGAGCTTTGAATTGGTTTCTATTACTTTAATGTAACTAGAGATTTCATTTTTCACTAAAAGCGCCAGACCACCCGACTTACGTCTACTTATCTCCCCCATATTCTTTGTGTGTATGTTATAATTACTTATTGAAACATAATCTAAATCATCTAACTTTGTTTCTTGTAATCCTACCAAAGCGTAAGAATTGATTAAATTTTTAAATTCTGGACACTTGACCTTTGATTTCAGACCACATACGTTTAAGGATAATAAATTAATTTGTTTCTCATGATTTGATTGAGTTTGACAGCATCCCATACCTTATAATCACACTAAAACCTAACAACTACTCCCATACCTTATAATCACACTAAAACCTAACAACTACTCTAATACCTTATAATCACACTAAAACCTAACAACTACTCCCATACCTTATAATCACACTAAAACCTAACAACTACTCCCATACCTTATAATCACACTAAAACCTAACAACTACTCCCATACCTTATAATCACACTAAAACCTAACAACTACTCCCATACCTTATAATCACACTAAAACCTAACAACTACGCCCATACCTTATAATCACACTAAAACCTAACAACTTCTTCCATACCTTATAATCACACTAAAACCTAACAACTACTCCCATACCTAATAATCACACTAAAACCTAACAACTTCTTCCATACCTTATAATCACACTAAAACCTAACAACTACTCCCATACCTTATAATCACACTAAAACCAAACAACTACTCCCATACCTTATAATCACACTAAAACCAAACAACTACTCCCATACCTTATAATCACACTAAAACCTAACAACTACTCTAATACCTTATAATCACACCAAAACCTAACAACTACTCCCATACCTTATAATCACACTAAAATCACAATGTAAATGGAACCAAAAAAATGTTCAACCCTCATTTGACATGTTCATGAATTTTCAAAACTCAAATTTCCACAATCTGACTCATAAGGGTAAAAGTTGTGATTTAAGTGTAAGTATCTGTTATAATCCCGGGTCCTGGGGTTTTCCGTGCTGTCAGTGAAGTCAAGCTTCAATAAATTACTCCATACATATGTATGAGAAAGCATTTCAACAAAACATTCTGATTAAATAATTCACACAAGCTTGAACAATTAAGTAACAAGCAAGCAAGCATGATATAATAATGAATGAATCAATTAGAATGTAAATCAAACTTGAATCTTATCAATAATGCAATTCTCAAACACATAAACAATAATGATTGGCAGGTAATTTTTCAAAATCAAGCTTGGATATATGTTTCTCTTCCACCAACCGTACCATTTAGGGGATTTGGTAGGTACAACTAGTGTTTTATACACTTCTTCTTGGATTCTAACACTTCAAACGAACATGCATACATGCAACACAACCATTGATTTGACTTGAAAGTGCAATACTTTCAAAGGAATTCTTTCTCAAAACAGAACCAATTTTCCACTAAAAAATTCATTGATATTCTTTTTGCGGTAAAAATTTTTGAGTTAGGGGCAACTTTCAGGTAGGTAGGTAGTTAGAGTGAAATCAAATCATATTGCATCTTATGCCCAAAGTAACAATCATCTTCCAATTAATGTCCTTGCATAAACGCACACAATACAGGCACTAATTGCAAAGATGAACAAAAAAAGCAAAGAAACAGTATTATGCCCCAGTCACAATTGACTCAGACGAAATAATAGATACATGTAGTTCCCTAATTAACAATATTTACCTCCCATGTGCTGAAAGTCCGCCATATTGATAGGCAAGTTTCCGTAAAGTTTAAAGGGAATACAATGTAAACAATATCAAAACAATCAAAAAAATATCTTACTCATTATGCTCATGTGGGCATTTGGTTCAGTAAGTTGAAGAAAAAGTGGTTGTCACATGCAAATTCTCGTGGTATTTTCTCAATTATCACATATTTGGGAATTACTTCTATAAGTGCTAATCCGTTTTGCCTATCAAAATGGCTGATAATTAAGAACAAGGGAGGTAAATATTGTGGAAGTGGGAACTATCTATAGAAAAAATATTCATCCAAAACTATAGATTTGTTATAAGTTATAATATAACGGCAACCACTACTTACTTTTCATGAGTATCACTACTTGTTTCTTCATTCAGTCGAAATAAATCTTTAAGTTCATCGCGACTAAAGTGACGTTCAACATCTTCCTCCTTGTCAACCACACAACTACTTAACGCTTTTTTATGTGCTTGTCTCTGAAATATCTTTTCTTCTATAGTTCCAGTCTGTAAGAAAATTTTATTAGTTTACTTAAAAGTTGATTCCATGATTTCAAAAAAGGTCATACATTTATCAAGAAGTACTGAAATCTTTCTTAACAAGGGAGACAACCATGTATCATTGAATTGAGATGGAACAATGATCTAGATCCAAATAAACCTTGTTCATCCTCATGAGACCCAATACTATGAATGTCATAACTTGACATTACATATTAACAAGTGATTTTTGAAATTAAAAATAGATTGAAGCCATGAAAAATGACTTCAAAAGTACTTATTACTGAATTTCAAAACTCCTTTACACAACTTGACTTGAAAGCTAACAGAACATGTTAATCTTAATAAAAGTTGATATTGTAAAAATTAGATATACCGCCAGAAGTCTATAAATAAAACACTGTTTCTTTTGCCCGTCTCTCCAACAGCGAGCCATAGCTTGATCATCATTAGCTGGGTTCCAATCGGGATCGAACATCACAAGACGATTAGCACCAATCAGATTCAAGCCGCACCCTCCAGCCTTACTGCTCAGCATAAATATAAACTCTGGACTCTGAAATATATATCATAGCAACATTTTTATTATCGTGTTATCTTATCATTTGTAGACCCCAATAGGGCTAGTGTTTATTACATTTTCAGAAAATACATAAACAATTTTTTTAATATAATAATAAATATTTTTTTTAAAAAGGGAAGTTTTCTTACAGTCCCAATTTTCGGAGTAATCCGGTTTTCAGACAATGCCAGTTTTAACAGGGTCGTGTTTTCTGAGTTATAACAGTCGTTAGTTTTTAATGCAATACTAATAGTACCTAATAGGAGCACTCAGGATATCCGTGACAGGTAATAATTTATCATACAAGGCAAATAATAGCAAACTTTTCATGTTCAACATGACTGACAATAATTCACAAAGTTGCATTTAAAATTAATCAAGGGTCAGTAATAAGAAAACTGAGCGGATTAGAGGACCAAGAAATAGATGGGCAGGGAGTCTTAGGATGGTCCTTCAGCCCCCCCCCCCCCAAATAGGACACAACTAATACAGATGAAACTTTAACGGAAATCTGCAGCATCACTCAGCTCTATATTGACAACCCTGTTGTTTCTAGACCACAGCACATATATATCATAAGCCATAATGCAAGGTACTGGTACGTATATTTAACATTACTTACAGTTGGATTATTGAAACTCTCCACAATTTTAGCTCTCTTTTTGATTGTCATGGAACCGTCCAGTCTAACAAACAAGTATCTGCAATAAAATGAAAAAGAAAGGTACACCATGTGTGTCAAATTGAACCTCAATATTAACACCAGTTTATCTCCCCTGACTGACCAGATGCCATAATTCAAATTTTGTTTTCTTTCTTTGGATCAAAATTAAGTTGTCAAAAACCATTTTCTTACACTGAAGGGTCTAGTTTAACATAGTATTACATTAAATGTATAATAGGCAGTTTGACAGTACCTGTTATCTGGCAGTAAACATTTACACACTACACAGACTAAAATACAGGACAAAATTATCAAAAAGATCAAATATAACAAGAGGACCATGATGGCCCTAAAGCTCTCACCTAAACTAAATTTGTTCAAGTAAAACAATCTGTATAATTTTCAGTATGATTGGGTGCCAATGTGGCCCCTAATGTGTTCACTAGATTTCTCAACGTTTTGACCAGGTGAACAGGTGTTTAACCCCAGTTAACCGAGTTTCTAGGCATAGAATTGATCAAGAGAAACATTCTGACCAAGTCTCATGAAGATTGGGTAAAAAATGTGGCCTCTATTGCGTTCATAAGGTAAATGTTGACAGACAAGGGACAGACAACAGACAATTTTTTATCACAATAGTGGAGCACTTAGTGCTCAGGTGAGTTAAAAACAACAGCTTACCCTCTCAGTCTACACAGTTTCTCAAATAAATCCAGTGTTTGTGTGTAATTCGACACAAGCACCACTTTATCACTGCTTGTTGACTTTATCACAGCTAGTAAACAGTCAAGTACCAAAAATTTACCTGAAATAATAAAAATACTCTTGACAATCAGTGTTCTCCACAAAAATTTGGAAGTTTTATTCTTTGAGCGAATTGCATTGTAAAGTATTATGCTATGAACTTGGCACATTGTTATGTCATGCATACTGACATGCCGGCTAATAGTCGGGGCAGAAATAACATGTGTGCTAATCGTCAAGTATGGATGTCCCAGTAGGGGTACTTTAAACATTACTTTCAATGATGCTTAGTAGATATTACCGGACAGTCAATTTCATAATGAATATTAACCAATATCCAGAATTTGTGCCATAAAATATGAAGAAATTTAGACATTATAAAGTTTGATACAGATACATTAGCAATGTATTGCAATATATGTTTGTACTACAGTAGTTCTCACATCTACAATATTTACCTCCCTTGTTCTGAATTGTCGGCAATTTTTATAGGGAATTTTCCTTAAAGTTTATGGGGAATATAATGTAAACGATGATAAACTAATCCGATATATAAAAATAACTTATTCATTATGCTCATGTGGGCATTTGGTTCAGTAAGTTGAAGAAAAAGTTGTTGTCACATGCAAATTCCATTGGTATTTTCTCAATTATCACATATTTGGAAATTACTCCTATAAGGGCATATCAGTTTTGCCTATCAAAATGGCCGACAATTCAGAACAAGGCAGGTAAATATTGTAGATTTGGGAACTATGTATTGCTTCATTTACCTTAGCAAATTCTCCATTTATTTCAGACTTGAACACTTGTATGTAATAATTACAAACATAGACAAGTGAGCTACCAGTACTGGTGATCAAACCCATGACCTACTGCACTCCAAGACAAATGCTCCACCACTAAGCTAGTTTCTGATCTGATATGCTAAATACTCCAGTCAATAAACTGTAACACTGACTGAATGTTAAACAGTAAATAAAAAAGGGATGAATTGTACTGCATAGATATACTGTTACATGTACTTACCCGAGAGTTCTGGTTTAACAGTTCTCATATTATGTCCAGTTGGATAAAGTTCCAGCATTCCTTCAAAACCATCAGCTTCTTCCACACACTTGTCATAAATGAGATCAGGATCTAAAAAGGTAATTAAATACATTCTATTCTATGTGAAAATTATGTAGTACAATAATCGGGTTAATGTTCTTCATTCAATTTGCAAAATTTAATGATATAAAAATTGACTTAAGTATTATAACATGTGGATTAGCCATTAAGTCCTCAAACAAACTAAACTCATGTGACAGGGCTGCATTCATGATAATTGATCAGTAAAAACTATGGCCATTCAATCATACATCATTCTTTAAACCAAGCATGGATTATAGACAAGTATAGATCACTTACGATTGCACAATTTTTTGAGTTGGGTAATAAAAGATAAACTTCCAGCGGTCGGCTTCCCATCATCAGCTTTTTGTAAGCATTCCTCCGCTTTGGATTGTACAAGCTGTTTATACATTCGTTTCTGAATCGGAGTCAATTCAACACATATCACTTCTTCAACTGAAATTTGTCAGAAAATATTATACCGTAACATCATTGTCACAGCAACTTGTGAGTCCTTGTGCATTAATTTGAGTCATTTTTTACTAAATCAAGGGACATAACTGGTTGATTCCAATTTGAAACATCTAGGTACTAAACTCCATGTGATGATAAATTCATATGAAGCTATGTAACTAAATAAATACCCTCCCCAGTTTTGTAGGGTTATAAAAACGTGTCACTGCAGTGCTTTAATCTCTTCTAAATAACAAATATTTTTGTTGTTTTTGATGAAAAATCAAGTAAGTTTTTGCTGTATACTTAAACAACTTGACAGGCATTTGAAAACAAAACCTGCAGACTACCATAAAACTATCAATATAGGAGGGTACAGCACAGAACTACAGTAAAATCTCAATAATAAGACCACCCTTGGGACCCTTGAAAACTTGTCTTATTGAGGTGTTCTTAATATTGAGATGGAATAAAGAGAAAAACAGTGAAAATGGACTTGAATATTGTGTTCTTAACGATGAAGTAGTCTTAATACTGAGGTGGTCTTATTATTAAGGTGGTCTTATTATTGAGGTGATCTTTAAGTGAAGTTCTACTGTATTGTAACTAAGGTTTTGTTCAGGAAGCAGTTAGAATAGTTTTTGTCATACCTGTGTCTGTGACATGAAATATTATGAAACATTAGGTGGATGAAGAACAACTCACTTTTGACAGGAAGATATTGTGTAAGTAATGCCTGCGTTCTTCTTATGATACATCGATTAACAACGACAGCAAGCTGAAACATTGGGATTACAGAAGGGAAGGTAATACATTCAACAAAAAGTGGATTTTTTTTTCTTTAAAACTGAGAGTGCTCTCCCTTCATTGAACAAATAGGAGCTGCACAGCCACTTAAATTCTGTAATCAATATGTTTACAAGTAAATAAGGAATTGAAAAATGGCTCCTTTAAAAACATATTTTCAAAGCAATAAAATGACAGGACAATGTGAAAACCATACATATATCTTTTACAATAGACACTTGTAATTCTTAAGGCAGAACATCCTGTGTGTTTCACTGTTAAATTGTATATACATACAACTTCTGCAAGCAGACTGAACAGATAAACTAAAGATTTACAAGCACAAATATCGGAATAGAAGTCAGTCAAAAGGTTAACAAAATACTTTTAACTTACCTCTTGTAATTTTTCAACCCCTTTTTTATGGTCTTCATCCGAAGCCGTCGAGTCCCTACCTCGAAGTATAGGAGTCTCAAACCTTCTCTTGAAGTCCTGTGCAGTACCTAATAATATATCATATGTATATAATAATTGGTCATGTATGAAGAGTACTGGGACCACGATTATAACCTTAACTCACCATGCAAAACTTAACACACAAAATCTTAGATATACACTCAAATCACAGATTTACACTCAAATCTCAGATTCACACTCAAATCTCAGATTTACACTCAAATCACAGATTTACACTCAAATCTCAGATTCACACTCAAATCACAGATTTACACTCAAATCTCAGATTCACACTCAAATCTCAGATTCACACTCAAATCTCAGATTTACACTCAAATCACAGATTTACACTCAAATCTCAGATTCACACTCAAATCACAGATTTACACTCAAATCTCAGATTCACACTCAAATCTCAGATTCACACTCAAATCTCAGATTCACACTCAAATCTCAGATTCACACTCAAATCTCAGATTCACATTCAAATCTCAGATTCACATCTCAGATTCACACTCAAATCTCAGATTCACACTCAAATCTCAGATTCACATTCAAATCTCAGATTCACATTCAAATCTCAGATTCACACTCAGATCTCAGATTCACACTCAGATCTCAGATTCACACTCAAATCTCAAAGAAAGTGGATAACACAGAATATTCAGCATGCAGTTAGCATTGTAATTCCTTTGCACACTCAACATTCAGATTTTTATATCTAAAAACTTGCTCGGAGTGGCTGTACGAATACAAGGTGAAGTGCTTTTAAAATATCTTAATTCTTAATTATGCACAATTAATACTAAAATTCAAAAAGAACTATCATAAGTCAGGTCACAGAATTTCAGGAAATTTGAATTCAAAATAAAGCACAAAATACGAGAGGCTATATTCATATAAATGATACATGCCAAATATAGACCATAAAAATCATGTTTATACCATGTTGTTAAACTACATGTAAATGGCAAACAAAAAACTTACCTAAGATGCCTTTGTTGACAAAATGTATGAGACTAAAGTATTCTAGAAGATCATTCTGTATGGGTGTACCAGAAAGTAATATCCTTCTTTTACAGTTTAGACCGGTTAATGCTTGGTATGTCTGATTCTCACAATTCTTCAACCGATGTCCCTAAGAGTTTAGTAATATACATGAGAATCAATGCTTTAATAATTCAGTCCGTGAATCAGATATTAAGACACATAATACATAATGTTTAAAATAACTCAGTCAATGACACCAGAAATACTTTTCTAAAAACTCAGTCAATGACACTATGAGGAATACATGTTAAGATGACCCCATGTACACAACATCAAAGAAAATCAAGCAAGACTTAAGGTAAATAGTAAAGTGCCCTCACTTGACTTAATGACATTTTTCAAGAATATTAAAGTTATACATGCAAGTCAGTTGATCTAACCAGTTCTCCGGGGTTTCTAAGGGATACTAACAATTTATTCTACAATCAACAGACAACTACCCACATGAATTAGATGTGAAATCATCATGAATATAATATTCCCTATCTGGGTTTAGCAACCATCCTGAAAATTAGATGTCTCTGTTATACTGACAGAGCTGTCACCAAGACAACAAATGTTACAGTGAAAGTGAATGACATTAGTCACCCAGTCTGTTAAAGTCATCAGAAACTTTAAACATATTACCTAATCACAAATCACCATGCCAACTTCTCCTTTGTGCAAAACATATGCATGTAACCTAAACGTCTCATAGGATATAATCAACACAGGGTTAGATATACGACGACCCTTCTGCTGCATAAAATAGGCTGTAATTAAAAAAGAAAATAAGGATTTCACTATTTTTATATATGCACATACCACTCAATTTATCCTAAATTGTGATGAAAGAATTATGTTTTTTTAATCATAAGTTTAAAGTTAAACAAATGGAACTATATGATTAACATAAGAAGTAATTATAAAACTACAGAATAATAGTATACTCACTAAGATTTCTGTCTATTTCAGTTTTAGATCCACTGTCGATAGCTAGAGCATTAATCTTGTTACCAAGCCATTTACTGATCTCATTGTACCAATTCTACATACAGATTATTTTACATGACAATGAAAAATTTCAAAATCAGCCGAAAATTCAGCAACAGTTCAAGGGGGCCACTGAAGCTCCTTGCTTTTAAGCATCTTAAACAACTTAAATTGCGAGCAACAAGTCCATGTATTTCTGTGAATCTGAGTAAATTGCTCATGTCTGAATAATATTAGGTCAATTTATATTATAATTCTGAACTTTTTAAATCAGTATTACAGTGGCAAATCTAAACAAAGTCAGCATCAATATCAGGTAAATGCCTGTGAATATAGGACTACAAGTAAAAATAAATACAATTAAGTTATTTTCGACAACAAAGTCAAAGTTCATGCAAAGATATTATCAAGCCTTCCATGGTTTCTCTATATTTATCATGAAGATGTTCATTGTTTAAGGCTACAACGATATTGCACTGCCATACATGTTATGATCCAGTTAGACATTAGTTCCAGACTGGTAAGAGATAATATCCTACTTAGTGCATCTATAGAGGATATTATAGAGAATTAACAGGAAACCAGGCTGCTTCTTTGCAACTCCAAATAATCAATCTTACGTTACATGGCCGACTGATGAAAGCACAGATACAATGTCACATTTACTGATAAAACTCACCAGAGTGAGCTAAATGCGTCTTGTCTTGACTCCATCAAGTGGGGTAAAAATTCCATCAGGAAAAAGAATTGGAAATTTTACAATTAACACAAGGCAAATTATTCTGGTCTGCTAAAGACTGACTCTGTTTTGCAAACTCTCACTTACTGATAAAACCACAGCTTGTTTCACTGAGTGTCACCTCAGACCACAGTTGATATTAAAGAGACAATACAACAGGAACATACAATCTCACCTTGACAAGACTGCTAGGACATACTATCACAACTTTGTCTATAGTTGGACAACAATCAGGACTTTGTCTCTGAATATGTAAAACACAAGCAATATCAGTTTAAATAGGTGCCAATTAGACAAACAGCAGTTACACTAAGGTAAGAACAAAATATAAAAGTTTGCTTTGCTCAATATCAGCTGATAACAGATGTAGTTGATTATGTGGTAGACTTAAGTAAAGTAGAAATAAATAATTTTCTACATTTATGCTAAATAAATTGTTTTTGGATGAGTTGGAAGAAAGTGGATATTTAATGATCATATTTAAATGGTATGACAGAGGTTATATAAACTCGAGTTTGTCCAATTTTACACTAAAACATTTCTTATTGGTCACTCTAAATGTGTGTTGTTTGACAGAAATCTTTATAAGTATATTGTTTTGGTACAATCATTTTGCATTTGGGTTTAAGAAGAATGAGGTAATAATGAAGGGAAATTAGTTTACTTTATTTTAATCTCACAGTAGTATGGCAACATAAGAAGAGACCAATAAGAAATGAATCTGAGTGCATACACATCTACAGACACACCATAGGAAGTGCATGGCTAGAACCAGACATACAATGGAAGGTTGACGCTAATTCAGCATAGCATAACATGATTGCTATGAGCAGCATACAGTACAAATAGTATCAACATAATTTATAACTACATGTATCTATGAAAACTTGGGACATACCAGAAGTGTCCATGTTAGAGCTATACACTGCAGGGTCTTGCCAAGTCCCTGAAAATAAGAAAATGAACCATTTTAGACCTGAGAACATGATAAAACAATAAAAAATGGCATCAATTATTTACATTTATTATGTAACTGGAGGTCATTTTGCAGCTAAAAATCATACAGAAAATGAGCATTTAATTTTTTTAAGATAAATAAAAAGTATGTACTTGCAACTTTCAATCAGACACTGCAGTTTTTCACAGGTAATATAATTATTCACAAGGTATTTACTTTTACTTATAAAAATGAATTACCATTTCATCAGCCATAATACAACCGAAACTCTCTGGAATCTGCACCCCAATCACACAGTCATACATAAACTTCACACCCTGTAAAATAACAAATAGTGATGTACATTAATTAATACCAATTTATCTAAGCCCGATAGTGACAAATTAGTTATGCATATGTTTCTGCAACCTGAAGAAAACAGTGCTGGTGTCTTATAATAAGGTGTGGAAGTGATGCAGTCAGGACTCGGACCGATAGCCTCTAGGTTGAGCAGCCCACATCTTATCCATTATACTACTACTCCACTCCTTACCTGCCATATACAACAAAGAAGACAAGTTAACTGCGATACCACATGTCTAAAGATGCCATCATATTTTGATATTTACTGTACCAACTGAAAAAGATTTATCGCCATCCCAACACTGACATAAGAAGTTGTGTTAGCTAGTATTTTTAAGAATAATAAGCTGAATGATATTCAGCTAAAGAGAGAGTACTTTAAGAAACCAGTTTTGTATGTCACATGTTTATCAACTCTAATAAAACGGATGACATTTCACAAAAATCACTCTGGAGTGTGAGGAGAAACACATTACCTCCCTTTGATGAGGTCGTAATACTTTGGATAATACTGCTTCTCACTGCAAGATAATATTAAATAGTCAATATAATACATGTATAGTCTCAAAAACTATATTTATTTTACATTATTGTTATGAACAAGATAAAGCAGAGTGAGATTTAGAACACTACAGGTGTAATCATGCAATAAATGGTCATCGTAAAATATTGTTGCACAACTTGCTTACTGAATATATCAAGATTTGAGAGGTGACATTCACACACATTTATTCAAAGGTTGACCGTTCATTGATATTGACTGCAGAAATATTACAATTTTCCTTAAGGTATATAATATCATATGAAATCCAGCCTAGCTTCATATCTGGAAGTTGTCAGCAGTAGGCAGTAAAATAAGTCAGTATTGGTTTGTCAGCAGTAGGCAGTAAAGTAATTCAGTATTGGTTTGTCAGCAGTAGGCAGTAAAGTAAGTGAGTATTGGTTTGTCAGCAGTAGGCTGTAAAGTAATTCAGTATTGGTTTGTCAGCAGTAGGCAGTAAAGTAATTCAGTATTGGTTTGTCAGCAGTAGGCAGTAAAGTAATTCAGTATTGGTTTGTCAGCAGTAGGCAGTAAAGTAAGTGAGTATTGGTTTGTCAGCAGTAGGCTGTATAGTAATTCAGTATTGGTTTGTCAGCAGTAGGCAGTAAAGTAATTCAGTATTGGTTTGTCAGCAGTAGGCAGTAAAGTAAGTGAGTATTGGTTTGTCAGCAGTAGGCAGTAAAGTAATTCAGTATTAGTTTGTCAGCAGTAGGCAGTAAAGTAAGTCAGTATTAGTTTGTCAGCAGTAGGCAGTAAAGTAATTCAGTATTGGTTTGTCAGCAGTGGGCAGTAAAGTAAGTGAGTATTGGTTTGTCTGCAGTAGGCTGTAAAGTAAGTGAGTATTGGTTTGCCAGCCGTAGGATGTAAAGTAAGTGAGTATTGGTTGTAAACCAGTGTAGCCGGCCATGTCAACTGACCATTGTATATAACTAAAATGTTGCTTCAAGGCATGAAGTGATCATCAACTCCCCAAGGTAATATTAATATGAAATGTCAATACACTGGTGAATGTTTGACAACAGTGTGTAGGACTTCAAGCAGTTAAAACAATGATTTAATACAAATATCACTCACGCATCTATTTTCAGCTGATCATGGGCAGACAACTCTGGTGGTATGTACAATACTAGTGCTCCTTCTTCAAAGGGATCATGAAGAGGTTGTCTCGCCCCTTGTCGTCTTACACCTAATGCTTTGTTGAATGAAGACCCTAAAAAACATGGACAACTCAGTTTCAAAATCCATGATACAAAAGTTACACAAATTATAAAAGGGTAAATCCATTATTCACGAAAGGGCTCAGGAAATAAATTTGGAGACCATTTTAAAAACTCGATCATCTGATTGGTTGTTTCTGAGCACAATCTTAGAACCAACCAATCATAGAGCAGCATTCTGACAGTGGTCTTTGAACCAAGTTGATAATCTTGGGACAAGGCTCTTAATTCCAAGTCTTTCTGACCTCAATTTTGTCTTTGCTCCTAGATGATAGATATATGATACTTGTTTGGTCCAGTGTGAGATTGAAAGTTATCTCACCGAGTGAGAAGTGGACAGAACATTTTCACGTGTGGTGTAGCCATGAGTGAAAATTTACGCCACATGGTCAAAGGGTGAAATAATTCAGTCTTACAACAAAACATACAAATATTCTAATATCACTTTGATAATTTCACTGTAGTGGTTCACTGTACAGCATATTAATAAATATATGATATTTCACCAAGGACAACCTTGCAGAACATGAAGACAGACCATGCAGGCAATACAAACATATGCTACTCAACATTTATAATTGCTCATTAAGACCACGCAGGCAATACAAACATACAATACTCAACATTTATAATCGCTCATTTAGACCACGCAGGCAATACAAACATACACTACTCAACATTTATAATTGCTCATTAAGACCACGCAGGCAATACAAACATACACTACTCAACATTTATAATTGCTCATTAAGACCATGCAGGCAATACAAACATACGCTACTCAACATTTATAATTGCTCATTTAGACCACGCAGGCAATACAAACATACAATACTCAACATTTATAATTGCTCATTTGGACCACGCAGGCAATACAAACATACACTACTCAACATTTATAATTGCTCATTAAGACCACGCAGGCAATACAAACATACAATACTCAACATTTATAATTGCTCATTAAGGAGTTCATAATACGGCATGTCATACATTTGGACACATGTACGTATTAATGATGATTGTAACATAAAATAATAAAGAATGATTTTTATCATTGTTTCAAACACCATGTGTATAAGTTACATTTGAACAAATCTCCATACTTCTGAAATTTTTTTTTTCAAAAAATAGGTTGAACAACAACATTTAGTTTTATGTCACAGCTAAGTAACCGATTATAAGTGTTGAGTAGTGCAGTGGTCATGGGGTAACACTGAGCTCTTGACCTGAAGGTCTTAGGTTCAAAATTCTTCTGAAGTCTTCACAATCCCTGAATTAGGCATGTATACTGGTCAGTTACATTGCAAGCAGTCATCAAGAGTGCTTCATGTAACATGTAAGAACGTGACTCACAATCGATGTAGAATAAATAAGATTAAACACTTGCAGTCAATGTAAGGCATTCTAGTTCAAATCAACAGAGGATTGGACGTAATCACAATAAGTATTATTATACATATTTTTGAAGCTGAAACCAAACTATTTTTAACATCTTATAAAAAAACACTGGCTTACCTGTGTAATTAGGTATAGGAACTTTGAAGGGTTTTGATAAAATCTTCCGAATGAAAGCCTCCTGAAATGGTCATTAAATTTAACATTAACAGACACCTAATCATTCTGATCATTATCATCAGTATGACATCAGTCAAATGTCCATAATTTGAGTTACCTCCCTTGCATCAAATAAATAAGAAAAAAAACAATCAATTTTATAGTTTATCTTTGAAACAGCAAAACTTGATACTGTAAAACAATAATTTCAAAACAATTATGAAGAAAATTTACACTCTAACTACATACAGTTATGCTTATAAACTAGTAAAACTTGTTTCAATACTTACATGACTAGATATTCCCCCAATGGAGTTTTCAGATACATTCTGTATGCTATC
Source organism: Mactromeris polynyma (assembly GCA_032209605.1). Classification (NCBI taxonomy): domain Eukaryota; kingdom Metazoa; phylum Mollusca; class Bivalvia; order Venerida; family Mactridae; genus Mactromeris; species Mactromeris polynyma. The sequence goes on from JASFXZ010000008.1 coordinate 15,475,824, forward strand.
TAGAGGTTTTCTAAAAGGTGACATAAACTTGTCCTGATTATTTGAATCAGGTGACTTAAGTCTTCTGAACTGAAAAATAGGAGATAGTGATTTTGAGTCAAAAACATCAAATTTATATACATTTTGCACTTAATAAACACAACTTCATGGACTAGTATTTCGCAAATCATCAGCAGAGCTGCCAACTGCCAGCACATTCAACCATTTGAAAACATTTATACATCCAGACAAGTTAATGTAACAGAACAACGAAAATACCTTTGTTCCGATCAAACATATGAAATAAATGTAAATGTGCCGTATCATAATTTTGGTGCAGAGACATTTTGTTCTACACAAAAATGTGGTGCAGACATACCCTGTACAAAGTATCTAATTGGTGACCCATTAGTATAGCGCTCATATGTGATTAGTCTTTGATGATAATAATGTCACAAACTAGCAACAACTGTCAGAATTATACAAAATGTACTGAATATATATGTGAAATAAAATTCTTCCAATTCCACATGTACCTAGAATTCTTTATGTTCATTTTAACTTAATGTCAAACTTACTTTGTTGTTTTGGATCTCATTGCAATCAGGACTTTTTCTCTTTGGAACCAAACATAGCTGACTAGGTGCCTGAGATCTTCTCTGAAAAAAATATAAATAATGTTACATGTGACTTTATTTTGAATTTCAGAAATTAAGGCATTATGCCCATGATTTTCAATTACAAGTTATATAAATACATTCAGTTTTTTAAATCATGAAATACAATGTGCTAGACATCAATAAAAAAATTCTGAACACATGTTTAAATTATACATCATTCTTATAAATTTATGCCTTTGTACATTTTATCTACCATATTGATTGTGAAGCTTGACAATTTTATACTTTAGTAATGGGGGAAAAAAACCTATAAACATATGCAACACATTGTATCAAACATATAAAGTACAAATGTTAACATGATATAGGAGTAAGTTGTGAGAGAAAAGAATATACATCAAACACCATTTAAATTTATAGCAACCATACGTACTTGTCTGAGTTAAAATAATATAGACTAAAAATACTAACGATCATCAACGAATTCAATACTTCGAGATTAAAGTGCATTTCCTTTGTTTTACAACGATTGTTCTCTCAATTCAATGCTCATAAATAAACTCATCAGGTTTTTAATTTATTAATTAATATTAATTTACAATTATGTTTTGAGTGACAAAATTCTAAATCTTCAGATTGGGTATTTTTTTGTCTTTGTTACTGGACCTATCATGATGACTCACAGGAGGTGTGTTTTTTAGAGGTAGGGGAAGAAAGCAAGAAAAGTTAGCCAATGTAGAAGAGGTAGCTGTCTGTCGTTTATGAGCATGTTAGCTGATGTATCATATTACAGGCCTGTATGCTCTATCGCACCGCACTGTGAGTCTGGGAATGAGTTACATGACGTTAGTTGATTTGTAAAGTGAATAAACGTATTAAACATAACTGTCTATGTTTTATGTTCACCACACTGTCTACAAACCCTTGAAAACTTCGCAAGCTACAAAATGGCGCTCACCAGACCAGACGACACTGTCCCGCATGGACACCATTTTGTTTAACAAAGCTAGCACTGTCAGATCATGCTATCTATCTAAAGATAGGGGCTACTTTTCCTATGTTTAAGGAACGGCACAGCTACTTTCCCTACATAGCGCTAGGTAGAACTCTATTTTTCCAACCTCTAAAAAACGAGCCTCAGGAGTTTGTTTTCAGGATTGCCTTTTGGGGTTTATTATCACCGTTGCGAGTTGTCTGGTCAAAACATCCCCCTTGGTGTGAAATATGCATTATCATCACAGGTACAACAACTAGACATATACTGTCATTTCACTCATGAAGACTATACATATGATATATAAAAGAATGAAAAGGTAAAGTTCTGAACACCGGAATTGTATCGGCCATGTTAAAACAACATGCATGTTACAGTAAATAACAAACAAATCACTAATATTTTTACTACATTATGAATGAATTAACAGTATGTGTTAGTATCTGAGATTACCACTAATTTAGTTTATAAAATGCTATCTTACTTATAAATGTGGTTGTATATCAGAAACACGGAAGATTGTCACGAGTACTATATATACATAGAAGGGATAAAGGGAGATAACTCTAGAAAGGATAATGGGAGAGAACTCTTGACAACCTCCTGTGATCAGAAATATAGAAGTCAGTGAATTATGATAAAATGAGAACAAATTTTCTCATTATACTTTCATGAAATTTGCAAGCGCATTGTTTATTATTACTCATAGGGCAGGTTGTTGAAACAACTAACTGTTTAAGAGCAAATTAAAGCAGTGTGGATAAAATGTAAATAGATAATATGCTTTGTGTTATGTTTATTGGGGTGTTATATTGATTGTTCTTTTCTGAGAAATATCAAATAGATCAAATCTCTTGATGGACCATAATGGTAAAAGAGATGATATCAGGACTACGAGTGCAATAATAATACAACACATAAATCATAGATACATGATTAAATGAACAATATCATGGTGTTTTTATAAGTTTAAACAATTAATTGCTTCTGGCTTCCATTCTTTGTTAAAGTTAGTAATGTACTAAACAAATCTCGATTTTCTTTCATTATTCTCGTCTGCTATGTGTTTGTTGTTGTTGTAACTATCAATGGGTTAGATTGATTGCCAGTTGTTATTGACTGGTTTTAAATATGAAAAATCATTTTGTATGATTTAGAACCGTTCTTGTCAGGGCGGAATATAATTATTATTGAATTATTCTAATTATTGAATTATGAAAGGAAAATATTTTCAAACCGTGATCAATCAACTTTTGTGCGGAAAGAAACGTAACAGACTTAACTTCCTATGCAAATATTATGTTTCTGTGATTTCCTTTTTCCTCATTGTCCTTTTTTAAGTTTTTTATGGTCACTTTATCACATTGAAATAAGGAACTGCTAAAACAATAATTTATATTTTTGTTGAGAATAGTCATGTTTAGTTCTGTTCTGTTCTGTTTTAATTTAGAATATACTAGATATTGTTGTGTACGCGTTATCGGCGTCCAAACACGGCATCTCATTAAGGGATATATCCGGATGTAGCGATTATACAAACTGTTAATTAATACCGAAAGCGCTTTTAGGGGGGAATTTGGGAAAATATAGGACTTTTATAGAATAGCCTCGAGATGAAATATTGGTATGGTCAATTATATTGGGTGGCAATATACAGCTTGACGTTTTGATATGTAAAGGTGTTAACTTAAACACAGTAAAACTTCATTAAAATCAATACAATTTTGGCGACAATTCTGTTTAACTTTATACTGAAATGAAAATATTTAAAGTCATGCTATTTATATGGAACACGCTAAATTTGATCCCTGTATTTATATATATTGTAATAGCGATGTTGCAATTATTCAGACAAAGGACTAATATAACCTACATAACGGGGGAAAAATAAAAGCACCATACCCAACAATATCGCTTATCAGATAAATCCAGTCGATGCAGATCGTTATCGATTGGACTTTTGGTCAGCAGACGATTTGTCTGTCGGCAGTTTCCGTAAGTGACCGTAAATTTTCCGATGATCACCGATTAATGACTTGTATAACACATTAGCGTATAGCCTCGGGCTACGTTAGATCTATGTATCCGATAAACGCTTAAAACATTGTTTTATGATCATAAAGAGAAAACAATTGGAGTTCGACCTATATATTGGTCCCAGATGAAACACGAGATTATTTCATCATTGAAAACCTATGTTTTAACACGGACATGTCCGTGGTGATAGTTTTCTTATAAAATTGAAAAAAACAAGGAATTCGTTTCACTTAACATGTGTAATAAACACTTGTCTTGCAGTTTCCAATTAAAATTGCAAATACAAATTTATTTTGTGTACTTTAAATACCAAAGATACTGTGGTGACCGCTTACAGTCACTACCGCGTAATATATACGTATTTTATTGGTGGTCCCTGAAAGGTATCAGAAAGGATGGTATTACATGTACATAGGATGTCTGAAAGGCTGAGAATAAAATGTTTTACCCCAGGCAAAGACCTAAATACCATTAAATGGTATTTAGGTCTTTGCCCCAGGCGACTTTTGGGTGAAAAGAATAAAATCACGGACATATATAACATGTTTAATAACTATTCAGTTTTATTTACAGTAGATTTATTGAAATCAGTTATATAACTTATGCAATAAAACTGTGGACGAAAAAAGGGAAAAAATAAACAGATTCCATGGTACAGAAAGCAACCGTTAATAACAACATAATAATAATGCTTGGCTATTCACTATCACGCCCTCCGCATTAAATTTAGCATGCGTATATATTTGAATGTTGTTCAAAACAAAGCAGTTTACACCACTGATGGCATTTTTAATAACTCCAACTGTTCAAGTCACGACTTTACATGTTCAACAGCAGTTGAATAAGTTTTCCTTTCTTTCTTAATTTTGTTTTTACCCCTTTTTCATTCAGCATGTACATTATACACCGGTTTAGGGATTATTATAGTAGAATAATTATGAAAAAGTAACATTATGTGGAGATGAACAAAATAATTTAAACATCAACGTTCAAAATAGTAGAACGTTTACCCAATGCTTCTTTTACAAAAAAAGATATCCTGATAAGTTCAGTTTTGTTTACAGTTTTTAATCAAATTCATATACCTGGTGCGAAGGTGTGAACAACATCATATCTAAGGTAGTAACACAGTAAACTCTCACGGAGTGTAATTTATAAATTTATTGATTAAATTCTATTATCACGGATATAATAAACTTTTTATATGGTTAATATGTCCGTGCTATAACGAATGATTTAAACTGATTTATAAACCCGATGATAATTTATGAATTATATTAGTTCATGATATTTGTGGAAGATCAAGTTTACACCACATATATTTTATATATTTGTGACCAATGCTATATCTTTGCGCTGAATAAAACAAAATGTTCATGACAATTGAAATTAAGCTGCAGCTAAAGAAAATACGACACAACAGTCGATAATGGTCTTCTAGAAGAAATTAATTTCATGAAGCTTAATTAACGCTATAATATTACATAAATGCAGTCTACACTTGACCACCATAAACCATGGTCCAGCGAACAGTTTGATTGAGATAACATCTTATGAGACCACATGTGGAGATTAAACTTGTCACAAGAAAGACTGACCGAAATCGGTTTCACTCGCTAATCTTCGTGAATTTCCGTGATATCTCACGGAAACACTCCTGAAATTGACAGGTACTCCATGTATCTCTTAATTCCCCCATTTTGTTTTCATAATAGATTACATCAATTGACACCGTTGGAACAAGCATAAAACATCCTAACAGAATCTGCTTGAATATTTGAATTCCCGTCTAAGGATAAGTTAAAATAGTGATTTAAACACGTCGGACGTCCAGGAAAAACGGACCGTTTACACTGTTTTCAATAGGAAACTGGGTGGCTCAAGAAAACTGTAGATTCCCCCGCCTAAACATATATAAAATTTCAATATTTTTATATGATTGAAAAGAAGATACATTGAGGTTTCCAAATCTGCTTGAATATTTTGAATATGTTAAAAAATAAAGAAATAATCATAATAAATACGTAGCGTTCCCCATCTAATCAATGCTATTTAGACGACTGGAAATATCGATTTTTGGCTGATGCGATAAGCGATATTGTTGGACATGGAGATTTGATATTTTTCTACATATATACACAGTATTCATAGAATGATCAGGACAAATGCCAAATCCTGTTTTTTAATTATTCAAAGACGTCTATCGTTATCATTTTAGTACCTGTAGTGCTATTTTAGGTTGTAAGCCATGTATAATTATTTAAATGTCCACTACGACAGTTTACTAAAATACTCTTGTTGTTCTTATAAGCTAGTTTTCTGACCTTTTAAATTCATCTTTAAACAGTCTGCGACAATTTACCAGTATTAATGTTCACATACTTTTGAGATAACAAATTTACTTACAAAAATGTATTATTTATTTCAAATATGCAACACATTTTCTGTTTCCACTAAAATTTTAGTTGTTGCCGTGATTGAATATTTATTTCTAATATCACATTCAAGTCATTGTCGTTCTTTACAATACAATACAATACAATACAATACAATACAATACAATACAATACAATACAATACAATACAATACAATACAATACAATACAATACAATACAATACAATACAATACAATACAATACAATACAATACAATACAATACAATACAATACAATACAATACAATACAATACAATACAATACAATACAATACAATACAATACAATACAATACAATACAATACAATACAATACAATACAATACAATACAATACAATACAATACAATACAATACAATACAATACAATACAATACAATACAATACAATACAATACAATACAATACAATACAATACAATACAATACATTTATTTCGGCATTAAACATTTTGCAAAGTTTTTTGCCATATTTATAGTCGATGAGAGAGAAATAGTCACCAGAGCCATCTTGCCCCACCTTACACTACTGTCTTCATCCTCGTAAACATCGACGGGGAAATTAAGCACTTAAATATTTTATTAACACTTAAGTTTATATGGACAGTTAATTATAAAATCTTACCAATGTGTCATAGATTAACACGAGTCACCATAAACTGAATAGTACATCAGAAGGACTTTAATTGGTGAAACTAATTGTTCCTGCGTTGGGTTTACTTCCTTGGTACAATTTAGTCATACACATTGCTTCTACACTGTGAACCATGCCGTAGACACGTGACATAATACCACACTCAAATACATTACGCAGACCACCATCCATGCTGTGCTATCACTACCATCAATGCCGCTCGTAGCAGGAAAACTACTATCACCATTTGTTTAACAACGTCTTGGTATGTTTCGGTTAGTGAGCGAACCAACCGATCCCTAGTGTTTTCATTGTTTATTATCACTAGTCCAGTTCTCGAGTTCATTTCTCAAGGGAGGTAATTATTGTATGTAGTTATTTCCCTTCGTGAGTACGATATATAAATATTAGTCGTAACCAACAATAATGCGTGGTGGTTTAAACTTAAAATCAGGAGTATTTGGACTATGATCAGTTACGTGTGATGTTTAATTTGATTAATCGTGTTTGATTCTGTTTTTAAAAAGCATTTGTTTGTAACAAGAACACCAGTTGCATTTATTCTACCATCATAACTATAAGTCTCACTTAGAGACAAAATCGATATCAATAAGACCACATTTTCAAGGACCAGTTTTTAAATGTTTCTTCGATTATCGGACCACCTCACAATATTTATTTGAACGCTTGAAACGTGTCGCAGTATCTTACATGTTTGCATGTACCCTTATACGGTCTGGAGAGAACATTTTATGCACTGCGGTGAATTCTGTCAGAACAACAACGGATAAAACAGGGCTTTTCTCATTTTCGTACATTAATATGCCACTAATAATTTGTAACTGAACACACAGAAGCGTTTTATTGCGCATAAAAGTTGCAGGCAAATAATAATTTTAGATGGACAATCGGTTCAGAGGGCGCGTCAGATGTTGGCGTCAATTTGCGTAACGTCACGTAAAGTTAAATTTCACAATTAACGTAATTAGACAATAATCAAATGATTTGTTATCGATATGCGCTTAATCGTATTTCGAAAATCTAATCAATATTGTACATGACTAATGTATATTTGTAATGGTTATGATTAATAAAACTTTAGCGCTAAATTTGCTATTTGTACTATGCTGAATTCGTATTATGCAGCAAATGTTTTAAGTACCTTTAAGAGATAGTAATCATCAACATCGGCGTCAGCAACAACTGCAATAGTGTCTCCTACTGATAGCATGTCAGTTAATGATGACTCATCGTCGTCTGTGTCTTCCGCTGTTTGCTCGACCTCGTTGTATCATGTATTTTTCAAATGTTCTAGATTCAAAGAAATTCCTAAAAATTATTTGTTTACTTGGTGTACTGGAAATACAGACATGGTTCATTTCTACAATCTTATGGCATCCGAAAATGTAACTCGTATCAAATATATTGCTGTATATGTTCATAATCTCATGTTAGTCATCGATAATAGCTAAATTTGAAATTCAGAGGACACAACTCTCATACATATTTATATACTTGCTTTTTGTAAAAAATAATTTGCTTTGTAACATGCATTATGGGCCGGAGGACATTCATTGAAATAAACATGTTGTACTTGTACTTTGTACTCGTCACTTGTTATGCGAAGGTCAAGATCACGCGGATCACCGGTCATATGACTGATTGTTCATGAATGGTCGCCTGTGTAAATGAATATATCCAGCATATTACAAAAATAATGTCGTAATGAGAACAGAAATCGAGAAGCCTTCTCCAGTTTCTGAAATACAAATGTAGTATTATTATAATATATTAAGCTGAATAATATAACAATAAAAATAATACATCATAATATTATTATTATAAATATTGTTAATATTATTATTATCATTATTATTAATATTATTATTGTCTCACCTACTAAACAGTTGTCGCACGTGTAACAGGATTGCTGTCGAACGGTTATATGCCCTGGGGTGTCAGTTATCAGTGGGTGTATTTTCCTGTTTGAAGTTGTGGATCATTGATATGTCTATGTATGTTATGTGAAGGAAATGGCGAAAATGAAGGAAAAGTATTTTTACTTAGTGACGTCAGTCTAAGATGGAGTCTACAACAATGAGTCAATGTCTCCCCGGTTGACTTTAAACAATTCTGTCACTGATAGAAATGAATACTAAAGCGCGAAATTACCTTAAAAAATATTTAATTTAAACGTGCCTTTTCTATGTAAAATATCACTGTTTTCATTGAAAATAAGAGAGAAGTCACTTTTTAAACTCTGTTGATGGAGCGTATATATACACGCAAAATTTCTAATTGGTCACTTGGATTTTATTGATATTATTTAACAGTGAATGAAAATTCAACAATGCAAACACCATCACATAAATACTTTCTTCGTACAACTGTTCAGAATACATTAATCTATGTTGATTCTCACGTGAATTTTACGACAGATCAACACTAATAACCCTAAATTTAAAAGTCATAAAACGGATATATATGGTATGGTCTCTTCAATAAATATGAAGTGACCAATTAGAAATTTTGTTGAGTGTATAGCGTATGTCTGCTATATATGATTATGATTGTGTGACGTCAAAACCTGGTTTTCATGAATGACGTTATCACCAGAAGAGAGGCTGGACATCACACAGCAGCGATTAAATAGTATATTCGATCAGCCAAATATCTACCCGCACGAGGACGCTAACCATAGATCAACTTTGGTATGGCCTGATATTGATATAAATGGAGTTTTTCCATTCGACACTTAAATTAAAAGGCGGAAGTTAGTATTTAAAGCACACTCATATAGTTTAGTTTACAGCCTGTTGATAATTGGTACGGACTAGTGAATATAGCAGTGTATTAAATGAAACATGGAGATAAATGCTGAAATAGTTTTCGTCATTATATTGTTTCTCTTGGTAGAAATGGGGAGGATCAAATGTGTGGAATTAGATGGTGGTTGTATTTTTGTTGGAACAGAAGTCCAATGTGTGCATAGAAATCTATCATACATACCTGAACTACCTACCAATGTAACCGGTCTTATGTTTACTTATAACTTTCTACCCAACGTCACGAAAGCAACTTTCGAAAATATCAGCAATCCAGAACGTATTATTCATCTGTTTCTGTCATACAACAAAATAAGGACTATCAGCGAGGATTCATTTGACAGTTTTACCGGAATCACTTACTTAGTGCTTGACGGTAATCATATAGAGAACTTCTACTTGAAACAACTACTTGGAGTTTTATGTCACAGGAATTTTACTCTCACCTTAGTTAATATGGGTAGAGGTTTTGCGTCTGAAAACACGTTTTCTTTAATGGATAGGTGCGACTTAGGCAAACTTTTATTGTGGCGAAATAATTTCGTGAATGTTTCGCAAAGTATTATAAAACATTTTGATAATATTCAAGATCTGACTTTCGACCATAATAGAATTAAAGAATTTCAACTATTGAACATGAAACGGTTGAAAGTGCTTTCAATTAATTATAATAAGTTGACCCACTTTCCAAACTTCTGTCTTGGTGATGACTTTTCAATAACACTGGTTCCAAAGATAACAGAACTGTCTTTACAGTACAACAGAATTATGGAACTGGGTTCCCAACACTTCAAATGTCTCTCATCTTTGAATTGGTTAGACATTTCCGGAAATTATTTAACACTCTTCCCAAATGATATGCTTCTTAATCTACCCTTCATTCGATCTTTGACAATTGAAAACAATCATGGCCATTTGGCCCAAGTCGAGAAATTTGCATTTCGTTCCAAAACCCTCGAATGTCTGAAATTTCAGCAGGATGGACCAGCAACTGCAATATTTAGCTCAATCAACGACACTTTTAAAAATTCGCCAAATCTGACACAATTATATTTAGCTTACATAAGTATGGAGATACCAAAAAGTTCATTATACGGACTGTTTGCACCGTTAGATAAACTGGAAATATTTACTTGCTACGCCTGCCAAATTCAACATGACCCGTCCGTTATTTTCGACAACAAAGACAATTTAATGAAGATAAATTTGAACGTTAACCTCATTGATAATGTAAATAATACATTGATAAATTCCAAACGGTTTTTGAAATCTCTTATGTTGCAAAGAAACAAACTAGCCCACCTATCGTCAAATGCTTTTCCCGTTGATATGCTTAACAGACTAATACAAGTCGACTTCTCAGAAAATCCATTTTCATGTGACTGTGCTCTTGAATGGTTTATTGACTGGCTCAAAACAGCCAACGTTAACGGGTCAAAGGTAACAAACTTGGACAGATACAAGTGTGCTTCTCCTCAAAAATATATTGGAAGATTGTTACTCGATATTAAATTCTCATACTTGGAATGTCATCCGTTGACGACGTGGATGTGGGTGATGATAGTTGGTTTACCCACTCTACTTTTGTTACTTATTATTTCAACAATTCTGTATCGCAATCGATGGAATATTAAACATTATATATACCTTATTCGGAAACGAAAGAACTATATTCCTATTGAAGGTGCCAATTTATTGTATGATGCATTTGTGTCTTATGATCAGAGGGATTCAGGTTGGGTGTGTGATAGATTAGTTCCGATACTTGAAACTGAATCTAATTGTACACTCTGTGTGCATGAGAGGGATTTTCACCTCGGAGCGTATATTAATGACAACATTGTTCAGCGCATAGAAGAAAGCAAACGGATGATTATAGTTTTATCGGACGCCTTTGCAACAAGTGGTTGGTGCATGTTTGAACTTAAAATCGCACTTTCTAAACACATTGAAGACGAATTTGAAGTTATTGTTATTCTTTTGCAAACAATCAAAGGAAGAAACATGAATAATTCCATCAAAACAATTTTGGAGATGACAACCTACTTAGAATGGACAGAAGATGTTGTTGGTGAAGAATTGTTCTGGAAAAAACTTCGAGATGCTATGTGCGTAGGGAATAAAAATAATACTGATTAGATTGCATTAAATGATCGAATGACTGTTACAAATTTGTTATATTCACTTGACCTGTTGAATATTTTAATCTATGTGCGCATATTTCCAGAAAAATGTTGAATGGCTACTGACTGGTAACGAAATATATCAGCTAACAATTGTGTTTGGAAACACGGACCTTTTGTACGCTGTGCACAATTCGATTAAGCATTATGTCACGTCGTAGTATACCACGTCGCACTTTGGTATCTTCAGTGAAAGCACTTAAGAGATGGAAGAACATTCTATGAAATTGAAGAACACTTCTTTGAACGAATGCAAGTTAAACACGATTGTATTGTAAAAACGGAATTTAGTAAAGTATTAGTATTAAAGTGCAACCTGTCTAGAGTTGCTACATCCTTTGGAAGATTCAATACTTTTGTTAAGAAGTTGCTGCTTTAGAAAGGTTAAATTATAAGTAAGGTTTTACCACGGGAAAGTTGATACTGTTGTTGAAGAAAAGCTATTGTTCATGGGAGGGCTGCTCTGGAGAGGTTGCACTGAAGTTGCATTTATTGCCATGTGTATGTGTGACATTATATATATTGTTTTGTGAATGGGACGTTCTCTGTAAATCTGAATCCTTCCTTTATCGCTGCTGTTTCAGTAAACTATTCACCTTTATATTAAACCACAGATTGAACAATTACGCTGAAAACATAACTCATGGTGGTTGTCGCTCTTATTTCTCTACATTGGATAATATTTTCATGCTCAAAGAGCTGAATGATTTAGTACAATCAGTACAAACGCTCGACTGCTATTCCGTTGATTTTAAACTAACTTATGAATTTGTGTGGAGAATTGGACTATGAAGTAAACATTGATGTATCTCTCTCTTTCCAAAGTTTAGGTTGTTTATAACTCAGTATATCAAACAATATGACTACACTCGACCGATCGTCATGAAAATGCTTAAAACAGACAGTAAACAAAGGCTGATTAAAATGCGTTATAATGTCAGAAAATCTTGAATCACTTTAAATAATTAAACGATGTCTGACATAAAGCAGCATCTCTTTTATCTCCACACTATATACCATAAAGCGTTCCTTGTTCTAGACATTAACTACTATTCAAATTCATCTGTATAATAACTATATGTGTATACTGGAATGAAAAACATTTAAAAAAGAACAAAACAGATTTTCTTAACTTATGCGGATTTACGGAGGGATACAGGAAACTAACTGTACATTGTATTATTGCATGTTCATGCAACATATACGATATATCGCATTGCAAATATTAGGTATTTGCTTATATATTAAGTTTCAATTTGCAATAAAATGACGCTTTAAAAACATTTCGCAAGTCTGAAACTGTGCTTTTTTAAATGTACATCATATTTATCTGTGTGATATTATTATTATCATTTTTATGTACTTTTATGTAAATATGACATAAGTTTTGTTGTTGTTACTGTATGTTTGCTACTGCTATCAATTGTATATGAATAGTGTACAAGTATCATTTATACATGTATATAGTTGTTTTCTTTAATTAATGATTGTGACACTCTGTATATTATATGCGTGAGAAAATGCTGTCCTTTTCGGACTGTATGCATAATATGTAAATAAACTTGAAACTTGGTACATGTATATACCAATGTAATTCAAAATCAAATATCTATGCTTGCCACGATTGGTTTTGATGACGAGTATTATTATCATTAGGAAATACATTTGATTTTGTCTTCTTTATACAATCAGACTTGTGTAAAAACAGAAATACAATGAACATCTCAACATGTTATCGTGTGTTTATTTGAATCATCTAATGTAATATCTCTATCACCTTCATCCTCGCAAACATCGACGCGGAAATTAAGCACCTTTCCATACTTTCTGAATAAACACTTCAGTTGTAATATTGATCAGTTTTTATCAAATCTTCATATCAATGTATCAAAAATTACCGCAAGCCACAATAAACTGAATAATACATCTGAAGGACTTGTTTGTTTATCCATTAACTCTAATTGGCAAAACTAAGTGTTCGTGCGTTAGGTTTACTTCCGCGCTTCATTTTCAGTTATACAGACACGTCTTTTACGTCTGATATAGTACGGCCAAGATCTGAAGGCGCAATAACATTGACAAAACGTCATTGGGTGGATCAGTCCGAATCAAAGTGCAGGTTAGTTCAATGATTATGATCAGATAGGCGCATTTCCTGATTTTGAAAAAGCACATATAAATGCATATAGATATCAAATCAACGTGTTTACTACATAGCGTAATGGATACGCATCAGAATCTCAACGCAGACTATCCGGGTTCGATCCTGACATACAGTACAACTTCGAAACCTCGAACTGCCGTCTAACCTAGCAAAGTTCGAGCTATCTATTGTTCGAGGCATCTACGGTATATGTGTATATGTACGAACCGACTGTCACCGGTGCAAGTGTACTAAGCATGTTGAACGCATTTCATATGAGTAATGTTGTGTTTTCATACTGAATGCACGTCGGTCAATAGTCGCACTGAGCAGTATTCTTAAAAAAATGTGTTAAATGAAAGAAAAACAAAAACATATTTAAATAAATAATTACCTGGAAAACTGGAAAACGGCAGAATGTGAAATAAGGTATGTAGGGTCTTATTTATAGACTACCTTTCCCCATGTGGAGTTTCTCGACTTGATATAATGATATGATATTCGTGCCCCCTCCTTTCGGTCCATAGCCACTTACTTGATTAATTTGTCCTGCAAACATGAAGTGTTCCATCCATTCCATTTCTTTCCCCCTTGTTGTCCCCTTAAAGTTTCCATAAATTACTGCCGGTTGTTTTTTATAATCAGCCAGACAATTCCTCATTTCCCCTTTCCAATAGATGTTTGCCCTTACACCTCCTCAACTCCTAATGATTCGAAGGTTGATGTTTCCCTGCGATCTGTTAGGGAATCCATTGTCTTGTGTATGTAGCGTTCCCAGTAACAACTTAACTAATCTTTCTTTCACAGACAATGTTATGCCGCTTTAAAATACACTATCCATTCAGGGTAGATACTAGATACTGCATGAAGCGTTCATAAGTACTTCAAATGCTGGGTCATTTTAAGCTCACATGGCTTACGAAAAGGAAAATTCTCATCATTTTACTTGTCACCCAGTTTCGACATTACGTCATGCCAATTAAGTTGCTGTACTTCCGAACTACGTACACATACAATACATTCCAACACTGTAGCTAATCTGTTTATACACTTTTAATTTTTTGGTAATGGGGCTTCAAGTCACATAAATATCGAGCATGATGTAGACTATTCATGCTATTAGAGTGGAGGGAGACACCAGGTAGACAATCTGACATCCAAGGACTCCCAACAACCTTCAGTACGCCAACCGGATAGCTTCCTCACAAATTCTACTTCCATGATGGTTGGGCTTGAACTTACAGATGCGTGTGCCAAGTGAAGTCAGCTACAATAACCACTTTGACCATGGCGGCCCAGTCTTCAACTTGTAATACCAGTCTATATCATAAATGATGTCACAAACCAGAAATACCACTCAGTTTTATTTACAATAATTAACTTATGAAAAAACAAATGACATGATTGAAATAATGAGTTTAGGGAAGGAAGATTAAGTTCTTAACTTAATTCTTTTAAAATTTGTGGCGTCTTTTTCTTATGAGGAGAAATATCGCTATACACTCGCAGTGTAAGACGTCAGAGAAAAATTAAGCAACGAAATATGTTAGTTACATATATTACTGATACAGACACTATAACATTACATTCAACATTTCATCAGTCACATAATAAATAAAATTTGCAGTAATAAAATGATATGGTACTGTGTATGGCATGCACTGACATGTAAAACAATAGCACAAAATGAAGGTTATTAAATCCCCTCCTCCCGCACACAGGCACACTGAAAACCTGTGCTTAATTTACACCTACTGACATACCTAGTTGTTCAAAACATTGAAGCAATTTCAAAAGATATCAACTCATTGTAGTTTCGGGAAAATTTTCAAGGAAAAAAATCAGTATCTGCTGAAATATGTAAGAAAATGTTATCAGGACGTAAGAACAGACATATGAATATACAGACCAGATAAATGGATTCGTATATGATCTCTTCTAAACTTGAATGGTATGGTGAAATGAAATGGGGAAAAATCCAAATCAAATACATAAAACAATAACAAATCAGCACCATCTAAATTAAGGAGGAAAGTGACAATAATGATAACACATGCAAACATCAGATGAAATATCTAAAAAAAAGATTCTGTTTTTTATGCACAATGTGATTAAAACTAGGGATGTCAACGAATATTCGAATATTCGTTTTATCTTCGAATATTCGAATCCTGTTTCAATATTCGAATATTCGGAAAAATATACTTAATAAAAAATTGATGAAAATAAAATTGTTTGTTTATTTATTTGCCGACCCCGATTTGTGTAAGATAGTATGAGAGTAATAAAGGATGTTGTTGTTGGTGTTGAAATATACAGGCTTGTAAAAGTGTAATTGTGTATATTTGGGGGTGCTAATATAATCGATAATCCGTTAATTACTGACCGTTTGTAACAGTTTGATAGTCCATAGTCTCGAATAAATGTAGAAGAAAGTAGGTGTTTAATTGTCGGTAATTTTGTCGTTGACGAAAGGTTTAAAAAGTAGGCAGTTAAAACCACCGACAGGGACTTGAGTTAATGACTCGCTTTTTAATTAAGAATGATCAAAGATGTAATTGAGAAAAGAAACATGCCGAAAAAATGGGGTGACGGGAAACAACATAATTTACATACTAATTGTTCACGTAGGTCATATCATCCAATTCATGCTTTATTTGCAAAATAATGAACAATTGACGAAAACAGAACATATATAAACACTTCACAAAGATATTCATAAACACGAATTTTGGCATTCAGAAGATGATTTGTTAACTGCAATAACTTCATTCGTCAGAGTCTTAACTTCCGGTGAAAACAAAAGTAGAATACACACAGCACGTAAGGAACTTTGGTATATGAAATATTATTTTATTAATAATTTTGTCTAAGTTGTGTCGATCGAATATTCGAATATTCTAATTAAAACTGATACCTAAATTTAAAAACATGCCACAATCACCCCCTATATTTCATGCAGATCAGACATTTATTTTCCAAAAAAAACAGAAAGTGGCAATTCAAGATATGGAAATCAGAAGTGAAACAAAGCCTACTAAGCCTCTGTTGTTCACAAAAAACTAGACAATAACCCAAAACATTGTTTTATAAAATCTTCTGATTGAAATGTTCTGTATAAGAGATCTCATTCTAGCATAATACAATATTGCACAACATCTGTAGGTCACTTTGTCACAAAATCCTTCCAATGTACATTCCAACATAACATGATGTTAAGTCGAGTCCTATCTTGTATTTTCATGCAATATGTCAGTATTCTAACACTCCTTGAAATGTCCTGTATGAAGTGGATTTATATTATATATTTATATAACATATTTCAGTAAAACTTCAAAATGAACAGGTTCTTAAGTCCGGCGAAAGCCCTTCTCATTTCATATTGTCTGACAGTAGATCACTCGAACAGGGATAGGTCGAACACTCGAACAGGATTTGCGGTCTCTAGCTATCATTTCATTCATTGTTCACCGTAGATAGGTCGAACAATACAATAATTCACACCTTTCATTGACTGCTTAATTGATCGTGTTTGTTGAAGGGTAAGATTACTTGATGGTTGTTCGATGTACGTAAGTACTATGTGACAAACAATTCATGTGTATAAGAATAAACGAATCATTTTTTAAATATGTTTTTGTTTCATTTCTTTTTTTATTATTATTATGAATAATGCTGCGACTATTTATCGAAATGCATTCAGTATGAAAACACAAACAACACACATATGGCATGCGTTCAACATGCTTAGTACACTTGTACCGGGAACAGTCAGTTTGACATATACACCTATACCGTAGATGCCTCGAACAGTAGATGGCTCGAACTAATTGCTAGGTCCGACGGCAGTTTGAGGTTTCGAATTTTATTGTATATTTCCCGAGACAAAAACTACACAAATCTATACTTTTAGATATTCTGTGAGCAGAAATGATTGCACATCAATGAATATTGTTACATAATTTATGATAATATACGTCTGTGAATGAAGAAAATTTGGCCAACAGGTATTTTGATATTTTTTTAAATTTCCATGATGCAAAATTTACCACTTTCACAGCAAATGCAATAAAACGTAATTCCTAAGCACTCTGGCACCATGTTTACACTGTCACTCTCTGCTGTTCATGTGAATGATGATGAAACACAAATGATATGGGAGTGTCTGTATTCCATGCACCTTTCAATACTATATCATTTAGTCCCTTTTTATCGGTAGAATGCTGCCACAATGACAGGTCAGAGTTACAATCAGAGTCAGCCGGCGGACTTTTCACTTGTATATTATTAACACATCTTCGACATTTAAATCTGAAAGTAAATATTACACATATTATTCACACATTTATACACACAGTGTGACTGTTATTCACATGTGATGTTTGAATGAATGATAGATGGTATTTATGGGGAGTTGGTATAGTGGGGTAAGGTATTAGCTGGTTTACCAAGGTGATGTTGGTTTGAACCCCGTAAAACACACAACCATGCCTCCTTGTATGACACTAGTACAAGGATTGGGATTTTAACAATTCTTACACACAGTACTCAGATCTCAATATTTACTCACACTGATAGTTGAAATTTGAGTGTGGAAAATGCATAATAATGTTAAATGAGTGCCGATTATATATTGTTGCCCATTTTGTTTATGATTTTAGAGTAACAGGAGATCTGGGAGTAATTATTAAGTCTGTGTGTGGAGTGTGACACTAAAACCTAACAACTTCTCCCATACCTTATAATCACACTAAAACCTAACAACTACTCCCATACCTTATAATCACACTAAAACCTAACAACTACTCCCATACCTTATAATCACACTAAAACCTAACAACTACTTTCATACCTTATAATCACACTAAAACCTAACAACTACTCCCATACCTTATAATCACACTAAAACCTAACAACTACTTCCATACCTTATAATCACACTAAAACCTAACAACTACTCCCATACCTTATAATCACACTAAAACCTAACAACTACTCCCATACCTTATAATCACACTAAAACCTAACAACTACTCCCATACCTTATAATCACACTAAAACCTAACAACAGCTCCCATAACTTATAATCACACTAAAACCTAACAACTGCTCCCATACCTTATAATCACACTAAAACTTAACAACTACTCCCATACCTTATAATCACACTAAAACCTAACAACTACTCCCATACCTTATAATCACACTAAAACCTAACAACTGCTCCCATACCTTATAATCACACTAAAACCTAACAACTACTCCCATACCTTATAATCACACTAAAACCTAACAACTACTCCCATACCTTATAATCACACTAAAACCTAACAACTACTCCCATACCTTATAATCACACTAAAACCTAACAACTACTCCCATACCTTATAATCACACTAAAACCAAACAACTACTCCCATACCTTATAATCACACTAAAACCTAACAACTGCTCCCATACCTTATAATCACACTAAAACCTAACAACTACTCCCATACCTTATAATCACACTAAAACCTAACAACTACTCCCATACCTTATAATCACACTAAAACCTAACAACTACTCCCATACCTTATAATCACACTAAAACCTAACAACTACTCCCATACCTTATAATCACACTAAAACCTAACAATTCCCATACCTTATAATCACACTAAAACCTAACAACTACTCCCATACCTTATAATCACACTAAAACCTAACAATTCCCATACCTTATAATCACACTAAAACCTAACAATTCCCATACCTTATAATCACACTAAAACCTAACAATTCCCATACCTTATAATCACACTAAAACCTAACAATTCCCATACCTTATAATCACACTAAAACCTAACAATTCCCATACCTTATAATCACACTAAAACCTAACAATTCCCATACCTTATAATCACACTAAAACCTAACAATTCCCATACCTTATAATCACACTAAAACCTAACAATTCCCATACCTTATAATCACACTAAAACCTAACAATTCCCATACCTTATAATCACACTAAAACCTAACAATTCCCATACCTTATAATCACACTAAAACCTAACAATTCCCATACCTTATAATCACACTAAAACCTAACAATTCCCATACCTTATAATCACACTAAAATCTCAATGTAAATGGAACCAAAAATATGTTCAACCTTCATTTGACATGTTCATGATATCAAAACTCAAATTTCCACAATCTGACTCATAAGGGTAAAAGTTGTGATTTAAGTGTAAGTATCTGTTATACTCCCGTGTCCTGGTTTTTTCCAGGAAACACATAATGCTTTCAGTAAAGTCAAGCTTAATAAATTACTCCATACATATGTATGAGATAGCATTTCAACAAAACATTCTGATTGAATAATTCACAAGCTTGAACAATGAAGTAACAAGCAAGCAAGCATGATAAAATAATGACAAGGGAGGTAAATATTGTGGAAGTAGGAACTATCTATAGAAAAAATATTCATCAAATAGATTTTTTATAACGGCAACCACTACTTACTTTTCATGAGTATCACTACATGTTTCTTCATTGAGTCGAAATAAATCTTTAAGTTCATCGCGACTAAAGTGACGTTCAACATCTTCCTCCTTGTCAACCACACAACTACTTAATGCTTTTTTATGTGCTTGTCTCTGAAATATCTTTTCTTCTATAGTTCCAGTCTGTAAGAAAATGTTGTAAGTTTATTTAAAAGATAAATGTATGAATGTCATAACTTGACATTACATATTAACAAGTGATTCTTGAAATTAACAATAGATTGAAGCCATGAAAAATGACTACAAAAGTACTTATTACTGAATTTCAAAACTCCTTTACACAACTTGACTTGAAAGCTAACAGAACATGTTAATCTTAATAAAAGTTGATATTGTAAAAATTTGATATACCGCCAGAAGTCTATAAATAAAACACTGTTTCTTTTGCCCGTCTCTCCAGCAGCGAGCCATAGCTTGATCATCGTTAGCCGGGTTCCAATCGGGATCAAACATCACAAGACGATTAGCACCAATCAGATTCAAGCCGCACCCTCCAGCCTTACTGCTCAGCATAAATATAAACTCTGGACTCTGAAATATGTATCATAGCAATATTTTTATTATCATATTATCTTATCATTTGTAGACCCCAATAGGGCTAGTGTTTATAATATTTTCAGAAAATACATAATTTTTTTAATATCATAATAAATAGTTTTTTAAAAAAAGGGAAGTTTTCTTACAGTCCCAATTTTCGGAGTAATCCGGTTTTCAGACAATGCCAGTTTATAACAGTCGTAAGTTTTTAATGCAATATTAATAGTACCTAATAGGAGCACTCAGGATATCCGTGACAGGTAATAATTGATCATACAAGGCAAACTTTTCATGTTCAACATGACTGGCAATAATTCACAAAGTTGCATTTAAAATTAATCAAGGGTCAGTAATAAGAAAACTGAGCAGATTAGAGGACCAAGAAATAGATGGGCAGGGAGTCTTAGGACGGTCCTTCAGCCCCCCCCCCCCCCCCCCCAAAACAAAATAGGACACAATACAACTAATGCAGATGAAACTTTAACGGAAATCTGCAGCATCAATCAGCACTTTATTGACAACCCTGTTGTTTCTAGACCTCAGCACATATATATCATAAGCCATAATGCAAGGTACTGGTACGTATATTTTGCAATACATAAACATTACTTACAGTTGGATTATTGAAACTCTCCACAATTTTAGCTCTCTTTTTGATTGTCATGGAACCGTCCAGTCTTACGAACAAGTATCTGCAATAAAATGTAAAAGAAATGTGCACCATGTGTGTCAAATTGAGCCTCAATATTAACATCAGTTTATCTCCACTGACAAAATGGATTGACTGACCAGATGCCATAATTCAAATTTTGTTTTCTTTCTTTGGATCAAAATTAAGTTGTCAAAAACCATTTTCTAACACTTAAGAGCCTAGTTTAACATAGTATTACATTAAATGTATAATAGGCAGTTTGACAGTACATGTTATCTGGCAGTAAACATTTACAAACTACACAGACTAAAATACAGGACAAAATTATCAAAAAGATCAAATATAACAAGTGGACCATGATGGCCCTAAAGCTCTCACCTAAACTAAATTTGTTCAAGTAAAACAATCTGTATAATTTTCAATATAATTGGGTGTCAAATGTGGACTCTAATGTGTTCACTAGATTTCTCTACATTTTGATCAGGTGACCAAGTGTTTGACCCCAGTTAACCGAGTTCCTAGGCATAGAATTGATCAAGAGAAACATTCTGACCAAGTTTCATAAAGATTGGGTAAAAATGTTGACAGACAAGGGACAGACAACATACAATTTTTTATCACAATAGTGGAGCACTTAGTGCTCAGGTGAGTTAAAAACAACAGCTTACCCTCTCAGTCTACACAGTTTCTCAAATAAATCCAGTGTTTGTGTGTAATTCGACACAAGCACCACTTTATCACTGCTCGTTGACTTTATCACAGCTAGTAAACAGTCAAGTACCAAAAATTTACCTGAAATAATAAAAATACTCTTAACAATCAGTGTTCTCCACAAAAGTTTGGAAGTTTTATTCTTTGAGCGAATTGCATTGTAAAGTATTATCTATGACCTTGGCACATTGTTATGTCATGCATACTGGCATGCCAGCTAATACGGGGCAGAAATAACATGTGTGCTAATCGTCAAGTATGGAAGTCCCAGTAGGGGTACTTTAAACATTACTTTCAACGATGCTTAGTATATATTACTGGACAGTCAATTTCATAATGAAAATTAACCAATATCCAGAATTTGTGCAATGAAATATAAAGAAATTTAGACATTATAAAGTTTGATACATATACATTAGCAATGTATTGCAATATATGTTTGTACTACAGTAGTTCTCACATCTACAATATTTACCTCCCTTGTTCTGAATTGTCGGCAATTTTGATAGGGAATTTTCCTTAAAGTCTATGGGGAATATAATGCAAACGATGATAAACTAATCCGATATATAAAAAATAACTTATTCATTATGCTCATGTGGGCATTTGGTTCAGTAAGTTGAAGAAAAAGTTAATGTCACATGCAAATTCCCTTGGTAATTTCTCAATTATAACATATTTGGAAATTACTCCTGTAAGGGCATATCAGTTTTGCCTATCAAAATGGCCGACAATTCAGAACAAGGGAGGTAAATATTGTAGATTTGGGAACTATGTATTGCTTCATTTACCTAAGCAAATTCTCCATTTATTTCAGACTTGAACACTTGTATGTAATAATGACAAACATAGACAAGTGAGCTACCAGTAATGGTGATCAAACCCATGACCTACTGCACTCCAAGACAAATGCTCCATCACTAAGCCAGTTTCTGATCTGCTATGCTAAATACTCCAGTCAATAAACTGTAACACTGACTGAATGTTAAACAGTAAATAAAAAAGGGATGAATTGTACTGCATAGATATACTGTTACATGTACTTACCCGAGAGTTCTGGTTTAACAGTTCTCATATTATGTCCAGCTGGATAAAGTTCCAGCATTCCTTCAAAACCATCAGCTTCTTCCACACACTTGTCATAAATGAGATCAGGATCTAAAAAGGTAATTAAATACATTCTATTCTATGTGAAAATTATGTACGTACAATAATCGGGTTAATTTTTTTTTATTCAATTTGCAAAATATGATGATATAAAAATTGACTAAGTATTGGAGCCTATAATTTACTTGAAGATATTATTAACTTATTGTGAGATCTATCTTAAGTTTTATTATCTCAAGTCTAGGCAAATTCTCGAACTATAACATGTGGATTAGCGATTAATTCTTAAAACAAACTAAACTCACGTGGCAGGGCTGCATTCATGATAATTGATCAGTAAAAACTATGGCCATTCAATCATACATCATTCCTTACACCAAGCATGGATTATAGACAAGTATAGATCACTTACGATTGCACAATTTTTTGAGTTGGGTAATAAAAGATAAACTTCCAGCGGTCGGCTTCCCATCATCAGCTTTTTGTAAGCATTCCTCCGCTTTGGATTGTACAAGCTGTTTATACATTAGTTTCTGAATCGGAGTCAATTCAACACATATCACTTCTTCAACTGAAATTTGTCAGAAAATATTATACTATAACATCATTGTCACAGCAACTTGTGAGTCCTTGTGCATTAATTTAAGTCATTTTTTACTAAATCAAGGGACATAACTGATTGATTCCAATTTGAAACATCTAGGTACACAACTCCATGTGATGATAAATTCATATGAAGCTATGTTACTAAATAAATACCCTCCCCAGTTTTGTAGGGGCGTAAAAATGTGTCACTGCAGTGCTTTAATTTCTTCGATTCAATCTAAATAACAAATATTTTTGTTGTTTTTGATGAAAAATCAAGTAAGTTTTTGCTGTATACTTAAACAACTTGACAATCATTTGAAAACAAAACCTGCAGACTAACATAAAACAATCAATATAGGAGGGTACTACAGCACAGAACTATAGTAAAATCTAAATAATAAGACCATCTTTGGGACCCTTGATAACTGGTCTTATTGAGGTGTTCTAAATATTGAGATGGAATAAAGAGAAAAACAGTGAAAATGGACTTGAATATTGTGTCCTTAATGATGAAGTAGTCTTAATACTGAGGTGGTCTTATTATTGAGGTGGTCTTATTATTGAGGTGGTCTTATTATTGAGGTGGTATTATTAGTGAGGTGGTCTTTAAGTGAAGTATTATGAAAACATTAGGTGGATGAAGAACAACTCACTTTTGACAGGAAGATATTGTGTAAGTAATGCCTGTGTTCTTCTTATGATGCATCGATTAACAACGACAGCAAGCTGAAACATTGGGATTACAGAAGGTAAGGTAATACATTCAACAAAAAGTGGATTTGTTTTCTTTAAAACTAAGAGTGATCTCCCTTCATTGAACAAATAGGAGCTGCACAGCCACTTTAATTCTGTAATCAATATGTATGCATTGTTAACAAGTAAATAAAGAATTGAAAAATGGTTCTTTTAAAAACATATTTCCAAAGCAATAAAATGACAGGACAATGTGAAAACCATACATATATCTTTTACAATAGACACTTGTAATTCTTACGGCAGAACATCCTGTGTGTTTCACTGTTAAATTCTATATATACATGCAACTTCTGAACAGATAAACTAAAGATTTACAAGCACAAATATTGGAATAGAGTCAGTCAAAAGGTAAACAAAATACTTTTAACTTACCTCTTGTAATTTTTCAACCCCTTTTTTATGGTCTTCATCCGAAGCCGTCGAGTCCCTACCTCGTAGTATAGGAGTCTCAAACCTTCTCTTGAAGTCCTGTGCAGTACCTAATAATATATCATATGTATATAATAATTGGTCATGTATGAAGAGTACTGGGACCACGATTATAACCTTAACTCACCATGCAAAACTTAACACACAAAATCTTAGATTTACACTCAAATCTCAGATTCACACTCAAATCACAGATTCACACTCAAATCTCAGATTCACACTCAAATCACAGATTCACACTCAACTCTCAGATTCACACTCAACTCTCAGATTCACACTCAACTCTCAGATTCACACTCAAATCTCAGATTCACACTCAAATCTCAGAGTCACACTCAAATCTCAGAGTCACACTCAAATCTCAGAGTCACATTGATTCAAATCTCAGATTCACACTCAAATATTAGATTCACATCTCAGATTCACACTCAAATATTAGATTCACATCTCAGATTCACACTCAAATATTAGATTCACATCTCAGAATCACACTAAAATCTCAGAATCACACTAAAATCTCAGAATCACACTAAAATCTCAGAATCACACTAAAATCTCAGATTCACACTCAAATCTCAGATTCACACTCAAATCTCAGATTCACACTCAAATCTCAGATTCACACTCAAATCTCAGATTCACACTCAAATCTCAGATTCACACTCAAATCTCAGATTCACACTCAAATCTCAGATTCACACTCAAATCTCAGATTCACACTCAAATCTCAGATTCACACTCAAATCTCAGAGTCACACTCAAATCTCAGAGTCACACTCAAATCTCAGATTCACACTCAAATCTCAGAGTCACACTCAAATCTCAGATTCACATTCAAATCTCAGATTCACACTCAAATCTCAGAGAAAGTGGATAACAAAGAACACTCAGCATGCAGTAAGCATTGTAATTCCTTTGCACACTCATTATTCAGACTTTAATATCTAAAAACTTGCTCGGAGTGGCTGTCCAAATACAAGGTGAAGTGCTTTTAAAATATCTTAATTATGCACAATTAATACTAAAATTCAAAAAGAACTTTCCTAAGTCAGGTCACAGAATTTCAGGAAATTTGAATTCAAAACAAAGCACAAAATACAGAGAGGCTATATTCATATAAATGATACATGCCAAATATAGACCATCAAAATCATGTTTATACCATGTTGTTAATTAAATGGCAAACAAAAAACTTACCTAAGATGCCTTTGTTGACAAAATGTATCAGACTAAAGTATTCTAGAAGATCATTCTGTATGGGTGTACCCGACAGTAATATCCTTCTCTTACAGTTTAAACCAGTTAATGCTTGGTATGTCTGATTCTCACAATTCTTCAACCGATGTCCCTAAGAGTTAAGTAATATACATGAGAATCCATGCGTTAATAATTCAGTCCCTGAATCAGATATTAAGACACATAATAAATCATGTTTAAAATAACAATGACACCAGAAATATTTTTTCTAAAAACTCAGTCAATGACACAAGAATTTTTTTTTTTAAAACTCAGTCAATGACACTATGAGTATGAGGAATACATGTTAAGATGACCCCATGTCAAAGAAAAATCAAAGAAAATCAAGCAAGACTTAAGCTATATAGTAAAGTGCCCTAACTTGACTTAATGACATTTTTTCAAGAATATTAAAGTTATACATGAAAGTCAGTTGATCTAACCAGTTCTCTGGGGTTTCTAACTGATACTAACAATTTATTCTACAATCAACAGACAACTACCCACATGAATTAGAGGCAGAGGACAAATAACTTAAGATGTATTATCTTCTGTGAAATCATCATGAATATAATATGCCCTATCTGGGTTTTGCAACCATCCTGAAAATTAGATGTATCTGTTATACTGACAGAGCTGTCACCAAGACGACAAATGTTACAGTGAAAGTGAATGACATTACGTCACCCAGTCTGTTAAAGTCATCAGAAACTTTAAACATATTACCTCATCACAAATCACCATGCCAACTTCTCCTTTGTGCAAAACATATGCATGTAACCTAAACGTCTCATACGATATAATCAACACAGGGTTAGATATACGACGACCCTTCTGCTGCATAAAATAGGCTGTAATTAAAAAAGAAAATAAGGATTTCACTATTTTTATATATGCACATACCACTTAATTTATGCTAAATTGTGCTGAAAGAATTATGTTTTTTAATCATAAGTTTAAAGTTAAACAAATGGAACTATATGATTAACATAAGAAGTAATTATAAAACTACAGAATAATAGTATACTCACTAAGATTTCTGTCTATTTCTGTTTTAGATCCACTGTCGATAGCTAGAGCATTAATCTTGTTACCAAGCCATTTACTGATCTCATTGTACCAATTCTACATACAGATAATTTTACATGACAATGAAAAATTTCAAAATCAGCTGAAAATTCAGCAAGGGGGGGCCACTGAAGCTCCATGCTTTTAAGCATCTTAAACAACTTAAATTGCAAGCGACAAGTCCGCGTATTTCTGTGAATCTGAGTAAATTGCTCATGCCTGAATAATATTAGGTCAATTTATATTATAATTCTGAACTTTTTAAATCAGTATTACAGAGGCAAATCTTAACAAAGTCAGCATCAATATCAGGTAAATGCCTGTGAATATAGGACTACAATTTAAAAAAATACAATTAAGTTATTTTCGACAACAAAGTCAAAGTTCATGCAAAGATATTTTTAAGCCTTCCATGGTTCCTCTATATTTATCATGAAGATGTTCATTGTTTTAAGGCTACAACGATATTGCACTGCCATACATGTTATGATCCAGTTAGACATTAGTTGCAGACTGGTAAGAGATAATATCCTACTTAGTGCATCTGTAGAGGATATTATAGAGAATTAACAGGAAACCAGGCTGCTTCTTTGCAACTCCAAATAATCAATCTTACGTTACATGCCGACTGATGAAAGCACAGATACAATGTCCCATTTACTGATAAAACTCACCAGAGTAAGCTAAATGCGTCTTGACTCCATTAAGTGTGGTAAAAATTCATTCCATCAGGAAAAAGAATTGGAAATTTTACAATTAACACAAGGCAAATTATTCTGGTCTGATAAAGACTGACTATGTTTTGCAAACTCTCACTTACTGATAAAACCACAGCTTGTTTCACTGAGTGTCACCTCAGACCACAGTTGATATTAAAGAGACAATACTACAGGAACATACAATCTCACCTTGACCAGACTGCTAGGACATACTATCACAACTTTGTCTATAGTTGGACAACAATCAGGACTTTGTCTCTGAATATGTAAAACACAAGCAATATAAGTTTAAATTGGTGCCAATTAGACAAACAGCAGTTACACTAAGGTAAGAACAAAATATAAAGTTTGCTTTGCTCAATATCAGCTGATGTACAGACATGAATAACAGATGTAGTTGATTATGTGGCAGACTTAAGTAAAGTAGAAATAAATAATTTTCTACATTTTTATGCTAAATATTTTTTTGTGGAAAAGTTGGAAGAAAGTGGATATTTAATGATCATATTTAAATGGTATGACAGGGGTTAAATAAACTTGACTTTGTGCAAGTATACCCTTAAACACTTCTAATTGGTCACTCTAAATGCGTGTTGTTTGTTAAGTTGGACAGAAATCTTTATAAGTAGATTGTTTTGGTGCAATCATTTTGCATTTGGGTTTGAAAAGAATGAGGAAATAATGAAGGGAAACTAGTTTACTTAATTTAAATCTCACAGTAGTATGGCAACATAAGAAGAGACCAATAAGAAATTAATCTGAGTGCATACACATCTACAGACACACCATAGGAAGTGCATGGCTAGAACCAGACATACAATGGAAGGTTGAAGCTAATTCAGCATAGCATAACATGATTGCTATGAGCAGCATACAGTACAAATAGTATCAATATAATTTATAACTAATTAAACTATCTATGAAAACTTGGGACATACCAGAAGGGTCCATGTTAGAGCTATACACTGCAGGGTCTTGCCAAGTCCCTGAAAATAAGAAAATGAACCATTTTAGGCCTGAGAACATGATAAAACAATAAAAAATGGCATCAATTATTTACATTTATTATGTAACTGGAGGTCATTTTGCAGCTAAAAATCATACAGAAAATGAGTATTTAATTTTTAAAGATAAAACAAAAATAAAAGAATTTCAATCAGACACTGCAGTTTTTCACAGGTAAATATAATTATTCACAAGGTATTTACTTTTACTTATAAAAATAAATTACCATTTCATCAGCCATAATACAACCGAAACTCTCAGGAATCTGCACCCCAATCACACAGTCATACATAAACTTCACACCCTGTAAAATAACAAATAGTGATGTACATTAATTAATACCAATTTATCTAAGCCCGATAGTGACAAATTAGTTATGCATATTATTCTGCAACCTGAAGAAAACAGTGCTGGTGTCTTATAATAAGGTGTGGAAGTGATGCAGTCAGGACTCGGACCCATAGCCTCTATGTTGAGCAGCCGACATCTTATCCATTACACTACTACTCCAATCCTTACCTGCCATATACAACAAAGAAGACAAGTTTACTGCGATACCACATCTCTAAAGATGACATCATATTTTGATATTTACTGTACCAACTGAAAAAGATTTATCGCCATCCCAACACTGACATAAGAAGTTGTGTTAGCTAGTATTTTTAAGAATAATAAGCTGAATGATATTCAGCTAAAGAGAGAGTACTTTAAGAAACCAGTTTTGTATGTCACATGTTTATCAACTCTAATAAAACGGATGACATTTCACAAAAATCACTCTGGAGTGTGAGGAGAAACACATTACCTCCCTTTGATGAGGTCGTAATACTTTGGATAATACTGGATCTACTACAACATGGACAAGTTGCTTCTCACTGCAAGATAATGTTAAATAGTCAATAAAATACATGTATAGTCTCAAAAACTATTTTTGTTTTACATTATTGTTATGAACCAGATAAAGCAGAGTGAGAATTAGAACACTACAGGTGTAATCATGCAATAAATGGTCATCATTAAATATTGTTGCACAACTTGCTAACTGAATATATCACGATTTTAGAGGTGACATTCACACACATTTATTCAAATGTTGACCGTTCATTGAGATTGACTGCAGAAATATTTCAATTTTCCTTAAGGTATATTATATCATATGAAATCCAGCCTAGCTTCATATCTGGAAGTTGTCAGCAGTAGGCAGTAAAGTAAGTCAGTATTAGTTTGTCAGCAGTAGGCAGTAAAGTAAGTCAGTATTAGTTTGTCAGCAGTAGGCAGTAAAGTAAGTCAGTATTAGTTTGTCAGCAGTAGGCAGTAAAGTAAGTCAGTATTAGTTTGTCAGCAGTAGGCAGTAAAGTAAGTCAGTATTAGTTTGTCAGCAGTAGGCAGTAAAGTAAGTCAGTATTGTTGTGTATTTTGGGCCGGTGGCCTATATTACTTTAAATAAACTTTGATTGATTGATTGGTTTGTCAGCAGTAGGCAGTAAAGTAAGTCAGTATTGAGTAGGCTGTAGAGTATTGGTTGTAAACCAGTGTAGCCGGCCATGTCAACTGACCATTGTATAGAACTAAAATGTTGCTTCAAGGCATGAAGTGATCATCAACTCCCCAAGGTAATATTAATATGAAATGTCAATACACTGGTGAATGTTTGACAACAGTGTGCAGGACTTCAAGCAGTTAAAACAATGATTTAATACAAATATCACTCACGCATCTATTTTCAGCTGATCATGGGCAGACAACTCTGGTGGGATGTACAATACTAGTGCTCCTTCTTCAAAGGGGTCATGAAGAGGTTGTCTCGCCCCTTGTCGTCTTACACCTAATGCTTTGTTGAATGAAGACCCTAAAAAACATGGACAACTCAGTTTCAAAATCCATGATACAAAAGTTACACAAATTATAAAAAGGTGAATTTATTATTCACAAAAGGGCTCAAGAAATAAATTTGGAGACCATTTTAAAAACTTGATCATCTGATTGGTTGTTTCTGAGCATAATCTTAGAACCAACCAATCGTAAAGCAGCATTCTGACAGTGGTCTTTGAACCAAGTTGATAATCTTGGGACAAGGCTCTTAATTCCAAGTCTTTCTGACCTCAATAATTTTTGCTTTGCTCCTAGATGATAGATATATGATATTATGATACTTGTTTGGTCCAGTATGACCGAGTGAGAAGTGGACAGAACATTTTCACGAGTGGTATAGGGTGAAATAACTCAGTCTTACCGTAAAAGCCATTTACAGGCTTTTTGTGGCGGTTTTTTAGTAGGCCCAGATTTGTTCATATGTTTATATATGGTATTTACAATGCATAATTGTTTAACTTTATCAACATATTGTTGTTTTACTTTGTCTGTATATATGTATAATATATATATGTTTACGGCATAATAAATGCCCATCTTTCAATTCAAAATTCAATTTATTGTTGTTATCCATTTGTCCAAACAGAGTTTCACCGCTGCCTTATCAGATAACTCACAAACATAAATGTATTTTATTGCTAGATAAAATGTTTTATGTTTTGGTTCATCTTTTTGTTACTATATCACTTTTCGCTAGTTGTATTTCAAAACAACATCACATGACCGGTCACATGTTTCTTAATTCATCCAATCATAAACTTTTATTGCACATGACCGGTCACGTGTTTCTTGCTAGCCAATCAGCGCTCAGCTTCACAGTCCTTTGTCTACATTGAAGCTGGAAGCTGTTTTCAGAAAATTTATTCTTTTTTCCACCTCCTCCCTTCCTCCACCTCAAAATTTTTTTGTTAATTTAAATTTAGATTTTTTAATGGCGGTTTTTTAGTAGGCCCAGATTTGTTCATATGTTTATATATGGTATTTACAATGCATAATTGTTTAACTTTATCAACATATTGTTGTTTTACTTTGTCTGTATATATGTATAATATATATATGTTTACGGCATAATAAATGCCCATCTTTCAATTCAAAATTCAATTTATTGTTGTTATCCATTTGTCCAAACAGAGTTTCACCGCTGCCTTATCAGATAACTCACAAACATAAATATTCTAATATAACTTTGATAATTTCACTGTAGTGGTTCACCGAACAGCATATTAATAAATATATGATATTTCACCAAGGACAACCTTGCAGAACATGAAGACAGACCATGCAGGCAATACAAACATACACTACTCAACATTTATAATCGCTCATTTAGACCATGCAGGCAATACAAACATACAATACTCAACATTTATAATCGCTCATTAAGGAGTTCAGAATACGGCATCACAGCATGCATTTGGACACATGTACGTATTAATAATGATTGTAACATAAAATAATAAAGCATTATTGTTATCATCGTTTCAACCACCATGTGTAAAAGTTACATTTGAACAAATCTCCATACTTCTGGAAAAATAGGTTGAACACCAACATTTAGTTTAATGTCACAGCTAAGTAACTGATTATAAGTGTTGAGTAGTGCAGTGGTCATGGGGTAACACTGAGCTCTTGACCTGAAGGTCTTAGGTTCAAAATTCTTCTGCAGTCTTCACAATCCCTAAATATGGCATGTATACTGGTCAGTTACATTTCAAGCAGTCATCAAGAGTGCTTCATGTAACATGTAAGAACATGACTCACAATCGATGTAGAATAAATAAGATTAAACAGATTAAGCACTTGCAGTCAATGTAAGGCATTCTAGTTCAAATCAACAGAGGATTGGACGTAATTACACTAAGTATTATTATACATATTTTTGAAGCTGAAACAAAAATATTTTTAACATCTTATCAAAAAACACTGGCTTACCTGTGTAATTAGGTATAGGAACTTTGAAGGGTTTTGATAAAATCTTCCGAATGAAAGCCTCCTGAAATGGTCATTAAATTTAACATTAACAGACACTAAATCATTATCATCATTATCATCAGTATGACATCAGTCAAATGTAAATAATTTGAGTTACCTCCCTTGCATCAAATGAATAAGAAAAAAAACAATCAATTTTATAGTTTATCTTTGAAACAGCAAAACTTGATACTGTAAAACAATAATTTCCAAACAATTATGAAGGAAATTTACACTCTAACTACATACAGTTTTGCTTATGAACTAGTAAAACTTGTTTCAATACTTACATGACTAGATATTCCCCCAATGGAGTTTTCAGATACATTCTGTATGCTATCTAGAGATTTTCTAAAAGGTGACATAAACTTGTCCTGATTATTTGAATCAGGTGACTTAAGTCTTCTGAACTGAAAAATAGGAGATAGTGATTTTGAGTCAAAAACATCAAATTTATATACATTTTTACTTAATAAACACAATTTCATGGACTAGTATTTTGCAAATCATAAGCAGAGCTGCCAACTGCCAGCACATTCAACCATTTGAAAACATTTATACATCCAAACAAGTTAATGTAACAGAACAACTTTGTTCCGATCAAACAAATGAAATAAATGTAAATGTGCTGTATCATAATTTTGGTGCAGAGACATTTTGTTCTACACAAAAATGTGGTGCAGACATACCCTGTACAAAGTATCTAATTGGTGACCCATTAGTATATCGCTCATATGTGATTAGTCTTTGATGATAATAATGTCATGTATCACAAACTAGCACCAACTGTCAGAATTATACAAAATGTACTGAATATACGAATATATATGTGAAATAAAATTCTTCCAATTCTGCATGTACCTAGAATTCTTTATATTCATTTTAACTTAATGTCAAACTTACTTTGTTGTTTTGGATCTCATTGCAATCAGGACTTTTTCTCTTTGGAACCAAACATAGCTGACTAGGTGCCTGAGATCTTCTCTGAAAAATATAAATAATGTTACATGTGACTTCATTTTGAATTTCAGAAATTAAGGCATTATGCCCATGATTTTCAATTTCAAGTTATATAAATACATTCAGTTTGTTAAATCATGAAATACAATATGCTAGACATCAATAAAATATTGCTGAACACATGTTTAAATTATACATCATTCTTATAAATGTATGCCTTTGTACATTTTATCTACCATATTGATTGTGAAGCTTGACAATGTTATACTTTAGTAATGGGGGAAAACACCTATAAACATATGCAACACAGTGTATGAAACAAATAAAGTACAAATGTTAACATGATATAGGAGTAAGTTGTGAGAGAAAAGAATATACATCAAACACCATTTAAATTTATAGCAAACATAAGTACTTGTCTGAGTAAAAGTAATATAGACTAAAAATACTAACAATCATCAACGAATTCAATACTTCGAGATTAAAGTGCATTTCCTTTGTTTTACAACGATTGTTCTCTCAATTCAATGCTCATAAATAAACTGATCAGGTTTTTAATTTATTAATTAATATTAATTTACAATTATGTTTTGAGTGACAAAATTCTAAATCTTCAGATTGGGTATTTTTTTGTCTTTGTTACTGGACCTATCATGATGACTCACAGGAAGTGTGTTTTTTAGAGGTAGGGGAAGAAAGAAGAAAAGTTAGCCAATGTAGAAGAGGTAGCTGTCTGTCGTTTATGAGCATGTTAGCTGATGTATCATATTACAGGCCTGTATGCTCTATCGCACCGCACTGTGAGTCTGGGAAAGAGTTACATGACGTTAGTTGATTTGTAAAGTGAATAAATGTATTAAACAGAACTGTCTACGTTATATGATTACCACACTGTCTAAAAACCCTTGAAAACTTCGCATGCACAAAATGGCGCTCACCAGACCAGACGACACTGTCCCGCATGGACACCATTTTGTTTGACAAAGCTAGCACTGTCAGATCACGCTACCTGTCTAAAGATAGGGGCTACTTTTCCTATGTTTAAGGAACGGCACCGCTACTTTCCCTACATAGCACTAGGTAGAACTCTATTTTTCCAACCTCTAAAAAACGAGCCTCATGAGTTTGTTTTCAGGATTGCCTTTTGGGGTTTATTATCACCGTTGCGAGTTGTCTGGTCAAAACGTCCCCTTGGTGTGAAATATGCATTATCACCACAGGTACAACAACTAGACATATACTGTCATTTCACTCATGAAGACTATACATATGATATATTAAAGAATGAAAAGGTAAAGTTCTGAACACCGGAATTGTATCGGCCATGTTAAAACAACATGCATGTTACAGTAAATAACAAACAAATCACTACATTACTACATTATGAATGAAATAACTGTATGTGTTTAGTACCTGAGATTACCACTAATTTAGTTTATAAAATGCTATCTTACTTATAAATGTGGTTGTATATCAGAAACACGAAAGATTATCACGAGTACTTTATATACATATACCATAGAAGGGATAAAGGGAGAGAACTCTAGAATGGATAATGGGAGAGAACTCATGACAATCTCCTGTGATCAGAAATATAGAAGTCAGTGTAACTTTATGATAAAATGAGAACAAATTTTCTCATTATACTTTCATGAAATTTGCAAGCGCATTGTTTATTATTACTCATAGGTCAAGTTGTTGAAACAACTAACTGTTTAAGAGCAAATGTGCAGTGTGAATAAAATGTAAATAGATAATATGCTTTGTGTTATGTTTATTGGGGTGTTATATTGATTGTTCTATTCTGAGAAATATTAAATAGATCAAATCTATAGATGGATCATAATGGTGAAAGAGATGACATCAGGATTATAACTATGATTGCAATAATAATACAACACATAAATCATAGACACTGTGCTGAATCTGTTCATGTCTTTTCTAGTTCTTTTCTACTTTTGTTATAATAATAAATATATTTCACAAGATTAGATTTTTTGTTGTCATTTATTAATTTATTTATGTATTTGGATAAGAATAATACAATATAAGCATTTTATGATTCCTTGCATTTGTCTGTATATATATATCTATTAACAAGAAGTGATACTCATTTTCAGTAAGTCTAAAACTACACAATTTACATATATTCTTTTTATCCGCAGTGCATAATTGTGTCTTCCAAATTATATTTCTAATTGTGGAAAAGAAGAAATCTGTTGAGAATGATTTTGCTCTTTTTATTAATTTGTAATTTTCTAGATGTGTTTCAATATCAAATGTCAAATATAATCTATTATAGGTAATCATTCTTTGAGAACTACTAACGTTTGCGTAGCATTGATAAAAAATCAGTCTTCTTGATTTCTCCACATGTCAGACATTCCTAAATTGTCTAAAAATTAAATAGATTTTATTTGAAATGCCCCGTTAAGCATGTGATATGTTATGTTATTGCTACAATCATCTTTTAAGCATTTGATAAACTAAGTTAAGTATTT
Organism: Mactromeris polynyma; assembly: GCA_032209605.1. NCBI lineage: Eukaryota > Metazoa > Mollusca > Bivalvia > Venerida > Mactridae > Mactromeris > Mactromeris polynyma. The sequence continues at coordinate 15,512,332 of JASFXZ010000008.1, forward strand.
TCATACGGTATCTATTGAACTAATTTTCCAATTCATTTAACATGCATTGCAATTTATAGCAAATAATACTTGATCATTAGCATATAATATTAAATAATGAATACAGATAGAGTTTTATTTTATAGAAGATCATCCATTCATTAATGATGTCTCCTTTGGCAGTTTTTATTATTGGGTACAAAGTCCTCCATTTTTATGTATAAGTACAAGTCATATAGTTAATAAAAATCGTCATCATAAGTTTTTTCACATAAATCTGCATTTTCTCATAAACAGTGCAATATTTCATGCCATAGTATTCTTAATAATCTGTCAATCAATCTTTTTTGACACTAAACAATTGGATTAAGCTGCACCACTATTACAAGGTGTTATAAAGGGGGACGTTTTGACCAAGGTTTTATCCAAGTAGGACCATTTTGACCAAAAAGGGGGACATTTTGACTGGGGAAGGTTAGATCAGATGGTAAATTTCATATTAATATCACATCCAAGCTCTACAGAGCACTGCAAGCCCATACCTCCAATATCTGCCAAGAGCGACCATGATATTGTGCTGTTTGACATAGCAACACAAGCTGTCAGAGTTCGCCCCAAGAGGAGAACCATTTACTTATGAAAGAAAACAGACATGGAGAGCAGCACCATTTTATAATCATACTGTCAGTACATGGTAGATATATTCATACTGTCAGAACATTGGTAGATATATTCCTTAGTTAATGTGAACACCCCAAACAATTTTGGTATTACATCAAGTCAAGATGGCTTTGTTCAAAGTGACACCAGCGCCAAATCAGTCCAGCTTCGTTTTCCAGGGGTCTGTCTCTGGGTACAAGTGCCTTTAATGGGGGAATTTCTGCATGATTTTACCTTTTCTGGGGGAATTTTTGTTCATTTGAAAAAATGGCTGTTTTTCTCTGCTACACACTCTGATACAAGTAAGTTAATAAATCAACCATGTCAAACTATTTAAAATTTATTATTCAGCAACAATTAAAAGCTAGTTAGGTAAATCCCTTTCATATAAAATTGATTTTGATTTTACAGACTATGGGGAAAACAGACTTTTTAGTGGAGAAATGGTCCTGAATTATACAGGGTTTTCCCTATGATTTTTCAGCAAGGGGTCCTTGGACCCTCGTGTTTGATAAATTGGGAGTTCTTAGTAAATTTGTATGGTCCCAGATATGCAGTTTATACTTGACAAAATTTTATTTCAGGGGTCCTAGGGATGCACAGCTAGTTATAAATGGGAGTCATTAGAAAGAAAAGGGAGTCAGGGACTCAAGAATATTGCATCAGGGAAATCCCTACGAATATCAGCATTAAAATTTGGAGATTGAGACCCCTATTTTCACAGATGAAGATCTTCTTCAATGCCAAAACTGGGTCCTAGCCCCTTTCCATTCTAGGGTAGATATATCGGTCAAACGCTACGGATTCCATAAATAGCTAAATAAATTTAACCCCCCAAAAAAACGAAAAATACACCATTCAAACAGGTATTATGAAAACAGCAATACATTTTATAAACTAGCACCTGTATTAACAAAACTATTCCACTACAACTCCAGTATACAGACCGCACTCCTGGCTGCTTAACCAAGATTATTCATTATCTTGGATGGCAATCTCTACAACACGGGTGGTACCTTGCCAGACTGACTATGCTGATCAAGATCAACAAAGCTGCAGTGCCTGTAAACCCGCTCCTTCCAGGAGATTTGTGATCAAGGGAAGAAAACCATTTCAAGCAAATAAGAGACAAATGAAAACATCTACAAATCATCCTTCTTTAAAATCTTTCCAAGCACACTATCACAAATGAACAGGCTACCCAGCCATGATCACAGACTCGGACTGCAGTACATAGTACCATAGACATAGTTGCCTTTAGTTTAGTGATGTTCTGCCATCCACTAAATCTCAAGCCATGTACATAGGTCTAAACTATAAATACACATGTTTTATCGGGCAACACAATATTGGTAACTGGGTAATAGACATTCCGAAGGAGTTCTGTTATTTGGAAGAAGAAACTATGTGACGTTTTTGACGTGTTCCTGACATCGCGAAATAGGATTACAATATATCAAGTACAGAAACCAACGATTTTTAGGCGTTGAAATACAATTTCTATAAAACTATTCATTAAAACTACCATATCTGGTCAGGAATCGTTTTTTATTTCCTGTTTCAATTGCTACTTGTATATATTGTTCTTCAGACTTCCGTATTCTCTCCTCTTTTTCTTTTCTTCCCCCATCAATACAACGTTATTTGTTTTGAAAGCAGCCGCCGTGTACTGCGGTAACCCCATTTGACAACGAGGCAGCCAATCAAAATAATTCAAAACCGACACGTGATCAAGCGACTTTCCCGATATGCGTGGGCATCGAGGGTCGGCTTGGAATGTAGGTCATGAGTGTAGTTAAGAGTAAGAAATGGAATGATCGCGTTGTTATTGTATGAAGAACTTTCAGCTTTTGCAGATCGAAAGAGTTCATAATGACGAAAGAATTGAAGCTACATAGTCCAGTCGGATCGGATCCAGTTGTATACACGTGGCCGATACCTTCGTCGGTAAGCCAAATTATTCTTTGATGCGTGACCATATACTCGATTTTCCGCCCGATTTTCCGCGAATTTGTTACTGAAAATGGTCCTTTTTACTTTTCAGGATGATAAAGAGGGAGCACAAGAGATCATTGACACCATACGGTGAGTAAAATAACGTATTATTTTTGATCTGTCAGTGAACGAAATATTCCTTTCTTTCAAATATGCTGATCGCCATGTTTTCATGTATCGGGGGACCCCAGTGGGTTCAAAATACATAATGTATGAGTGCAATGGCTATATATCGTGAATGAGTGAGTTTCAAGGTCTATGCTTTTCTTTTATGACAGTAGGCCCTACTATTGCCACATGCACTGTTGTTATTTTAAATGAATTGTAGTACCGTTATTAGTTTGCTTTAACTTGAGACAGTTTGCACCTCAGTTACAACTCGGATAAATTCCCAGGGTCACGACACCATTACATTTTTGTGGTCATAGATTGACTGACACTGGGTTATATTATATACATTTAATGTCATCGTTACACCAGTTGGATTTAAAAAATGCTAGGATTGTCACATGTCATTATTTCTGTTAAATCAAGATTCTACTGCACGATTCATTGGTCTCAAAGACATTGTTGACTTTCTTCATAATAATTGTTAATATAAATATTTATTAACGTTTCTGTGGTAATTATATTATATAAACGTCTCTGTGGTAATTTATATTATTTTTATAGTTTCAACTGTGAATCCAGTACATTGCTTTTTAAAATGATTGTGTTATTTTTTGCTACATAAATTTACACAAGACTTGCCTGTGTCACCAACGCAAATCACCATACTATCACCTGCCTCAGGCCATCCTTAAAAATTGTTTGGTATAACCCTACCTAGCAAAATACAGATTGGTAGGTAGTAATTATATTGGAATACTCATACTAGTGTTAACTTTTAATATGCTGCTAAAAAATCCTACTCAGACCCCTCAAAACATTTTCTGAGTAGGGGCCATTTTCTTGGGTAGGTAGGGTTATGCCAAACAAACTATAAGTTAATTATGACCGTACGCAGCCATAAATGTAATCAAAGACATTGTTATAATAACTTATATGTCACATATTACGTGCAACTTCAAATCTTAGCTATTATTCAGGTTACAGAACCCTACATGACAGTTTTCTAGCATGCTGTTGACAGCAATTTGTATATAATAGATTAAACGTTCTAATGTCCTTGTAAAGTTGACAGTCAAAATTTTCAATGCTGGATAAAAGATAATTGTGTCATTTCAAAATTAATGTGAATTATGTTTTGGATTATTTAAGAACAGTTCAGGCGGTCGTCATTAATTGTGATATTGATGTATCGACCATTTGGATTCCCTTCACACATACCTGTATTCTGTCATGTCTTTTTGGTATAAAGTTTGTGTTTTTAACCTCAGGGTATGAAATGTATTCTAGGAGCTAAACAAATTTATAAACTGTGATGTATCAAAATAGTTGATATTTTTTTTGCAATTAACCTGTTTGTTTTCTTACTGATTATTGTTCATTTAACGATTTTTTGTTTTAACTGCTGGTGTCCCCAATTTTCGGGAAATAGTTATTGTTCTGATTTGTTCAAACTATTGATGGTGAACTCTGTAACTCACCAGGTACAAACTGAACAAACTGTGGCAGCGACTTGTTTGTTTAAATGTTTTTAGGTTAAAAAATGATATTCTGAATTTTCTATGCTAATTTATTACTCAGATGATCAGGAATAATTAATCGGTACCATATGACTTGTACAGTATTTAAAGAGATCATTGTTTTTACTAATTAGTGGCACTTGCAAAACTTAGTTCAGTAGTCTATTGTTTTGGGTACTGTGTCTATTAAGGTGCAAATTTATGATGTTTGATTTAGTTCTGTGTGTTAGGAAATAGGTATGAATTATTGAAATCTCGATGCTTATGTACTTCTGGTCACTGACCTTTACCTGATTGACTGTATAAAGGTCAGATTACAGTGCAATGAATCATTGCTGTAGAAATGGCATGAATATTCAATACTTGTGACATTCCCTGTAGGACACATGACTGCATTACTTTGTATTGGACACAAATATAGGACAGGACTCTTCATCTAGCCCTTATTATATAGAAAAAGGGCTCTGCTTAACATTTTGTCCATTATGTCCAGAGAAAGGGCTGGCACAACATCTTGTTCCGTATAACTTGACCAACTTGTTTGACAGATAATGTCAATGTTGAACCAACTTAGTATTAGAAATACCATACAGTCTCATTATTGCATTCATAAGCCCACCCAGCTAGCTCCCCGACTGTCTCCCGGCAGATCCAGGTTTGATACCCGGTTTGGCAGCTTATGTTCTTCTATGACATTGGCTACAATCATGTCCTCCACATGAAGTTGTCAGCTGCTTGCAGAAAAGCAAGTAAGCACTGGTTGATAATTAATTCCAGGGAAACTGGTATGGTCGACTGACCCCCATACACGACTGAATTTGTTGAAAAATACATGAAGCCTGAAATAAAACTGCACAAATAAATTAACTCTTTTGTTAAGATTGTCCTTGTTTATTGTTTATATCTGGTTGACTATGTTATGAATTTGGTATGGTAATTCATATCATTGTAAACAAGACTCATGTTATACATTATACATCCTGTATCCTATCCTACACTGTATCTGCACATCATTTTTTTCTTAGCCTGAAGTTATCTGAAGTATTATCACCAGTCAATATGTACATGACAAATGCATCACATGTCAAAACTTGAACAAACGTGTGAATGATCATCTGCTGTGAAAAGTCATAAATGTTGAATGTAAGATACAGAGGGTATAAGTTAACTATTTAATGTCATCAGTATTATAGTAATAAAACTTTCAAAGGATTGGAAATGTGAATGTGTTTACATTCACTTATTCACAATTCAATCTAGCATTCCTAACTTTTCTGGAAGTCTATTTCTTCTTGTTTAAGCCTTTTATCTATTAGTTATAATAATTTTTGTTTTATGTTTGCTTGGCAATCAACACCTTATCTGCTTTTAGACCAAACAGGCTGTGAATAATGTTTGTTCTCTTGTTTTAATGAACACATTTTTGTTTGGGGTCATTTTATGTGGCAGAGTATGCATATGTTTCAATTTGTCTAATGTGGTGAACGTTTTTGTTATGATAAACCATGTTATGACATATGGTAGATATACATATTCATGTGTCAAAGTTTCTGACTCTGGCTACCCTAGTTCCCTAAAGCTTTGCATCTGATTGTTTGCCCTTAAGAAATATGTCTGTATACTTTCACTGAATCATTCTTGGTATTTTACCCCCAACCTTATTCTTTATTGCTAAAAATTCTGAAAGTCAGGTGTACTGATCTCATACAAGTGTTTAAAAGTAATATGCCGGTACTATACAAAATATATCCCTACCTGACAATGCAAATGTTTATCCTCATGTTTAAATAATCAGACATTTTGTAGGCCTGAACATCCTGGCCTGTCGGGTTAGCTGAGTGGGTAGAGCACTGAGCTGCCAATTTGGCTGTTGTAGGTTCAAATCCCAGACCTTGTGTGAGACTTCATTCTTTGTCATTAAAAATTTTGTCCTCCACCTCTGATGCTAGTGGTTAAATTGTGGTTGCTTGTAGAAGAACCTATGATTTTTGGTTGGTAACACAGCAACACTGGTTTGGTAAGCTAAGTAACTGAAATAATCCTGAGAAAGAATGAAATATTCATATCAACTAATCAGAGCTGATTTGGGTGAAAGAATTGTGTCAGAGACATTGTACTTTTAGGAGTCTACTATATGCAACTACCAGTATTCTATCCATATCAATTGGTCAATTCTAGTAAGTTTTTGAGTAACTCTTTATAGATAATGTATTAATGAAGAACAATAACCAGATGTATGGCTTCTCAGAACATAGAAGTTGCTTATCTTATTTCAAGTCTTCGTCTAGGAATGTGTTTGATCCAAAAATACAAACTTCTAAAGTGACTACATGTATATAATGATTGACCAGTAATCTAAAAAGGTTGTCAGGCAAATCTAAACAAATCATATATACATTACAGATTCCTTTTTTATAGAGATGCCATTAATAAGCAGCTATTATTAAAGAGTTACAATGGGAAACACCTGTGCTAACAAATTGCTGCTTTTTCTGGAGTTGCCAGTGTCTGTCTGTCGTTGCCAAAATTTCTTTATTATTACTTTCAACATATCTATTTTACATTGATTGTAAATTGTGAAACAAGTTCTTACAACTTATGTTAATCACTCAATGACTGCTTCCAGGGTCTCTAGCTTGTACTCACGCTGAATTTAGTGATTGTGAGGGCCACAAAAGAATCTCGTCCAAGGGTTTCCATTTGGTGCTGCATATCAAGGGTCACTATGATAATTTTTGACAGGATCTTACCATTTTATCGCCAAATTACCTATAGAGAAAAATTGACCCTTTAGTCAGAATCTTTAGGGTCAAAATGTGGCTTTTTGGAAATTCCAGGGGTCAAAGTATCAACTCCTTGGCAAATGGAACCACTGACATATTTTCTGGGGTTCAAACCCACTACCTCCGGATTTGTCAAAAGTTTGTTGTACTCAGTTTTCTGTAGTAAACAGTCTGTGATGTTATTCTAAGATTGAAATCATGTAGAGACATAGTTGAATGACATATTCATAGTTGAATGACTTCATTATCCATATATATGAGTGTAGGAGGATTGCTCATATCTTACAGTATTGTTGCATCTGTTTTTCCTGGTAATTCACTCCTTGAAATAGTACTGACAATCCTTGTTGAGGAAATATATATTGAAAATGTAGTAATCATCTGACAGATCGCAGTTTGTCAAAATCCCCCCATTGTTTATCTGTTTCTCATAGATATAATATGTGCATGACTATGAACATGTCACATGTTGATATTGTTAGTTGTTTTACTGATAATCATTTGATATCTTAGTTAGTAATGGTAGTGTACACTTCCTCATTTCACAGTATTGGATTTGAATTGTGGTGTACACTTCCTGAGAAGTGTGTTAAGTGTGAGGCCACAACTTATCTCTGATTGTATTCTGTTTTTCATGTCTCCCTACTTTTCGTTTTCTTTTTTAATACCATGGAAGGTCTGAAAAGCCTTGGTTCAGAGATATACAAATCCGTTTTCTTGGAAAAAAAATAAAGGATTTCTCATTTCTAGCCACTTTAACTAAAAGTGTTCTTCATCTAGCTAGTGGCAATTAATTACATTATAATACAAATCATTTAGCATATTTTGTTTGATTTTGATTGTGTGTTTCGTAAGCGTCAACTCAAGACAACTTAGTAACGGAAAATTATGATTCATATAAATATTGACTAGTATTTTATTTGTTAAAACTCGCAGTATATTCTGTTAAAAAAATAATCCATAACTTACCATTTACTAAGAACTGGTTTTTGTTCAAATATAAATATTCATTCAAACGATAATTGCTTTTGGCCTACAAGTACGTCTTACGCTCATCGTAGTGAATTTTGTTTTGTAATTCCCATAATTACTCAGTTGATACGTCAGAAACACCAATCCTGCGTAAACTACATGCAGTAGTATTTCTCAACTATCGTAAATGCACTTGCGTAATGTTTCAATACTGCTGTCTTCAGTCTAGGCAAAACAGAATTTACATCATCAAGTCGGCATGACAAAAAATCCAATAGCAAAAGCTCTCTATTTACTAATACTATATGGCAATCGATGAATCATTAAAAGCTCAAAAACCTTGGAGGGTAATTGCGAGTATTGACATAGATTTAACCTACATTACTGACCTACATTTATGCATCACCAATTATTACAACAGCCTGTCTATGTAGACTATTTTTAGCCATACACCTATGTTATGTCTGTAATGTTTACCTGACAGTTGATTTAGTTTCGACAGTGTTAGTAGCGAAACTGATACAAAGCATTTTGAGGGTTGACACAGAAACAAGTGTATCTGTTTCTTTATATACATTTAGTTAGATCAGTTTCACATCAGCCTCTCGATTTCCTAGATTTTTTCTGCACTGTCGGAAGTTCATAACCTTCTATCTATTTTGGCTCAGAACGGCAGACGCTGCAGTAATATTTAGCAGCTAAGCAATTTAATTGCTCTATTTATAGTTCCATTATTCCTTGAAGAGTAGTGCATGTAGTTTGTGAAGTGTTTAAAAACACAATTCATCAAGGTTATTGTCAGTTTGCATAAATAATGAACTCGCATATTTTGCATAAATTGTACTCTGTGTTAAGACAAGTTATTTCATTGTAGCTTTTCAATAACCTTCAAACTATCATGTTTAAGCTTAACATTTATCTATATCCATAGAGTGGGTGTTTGTTTATAGCTGAGCAGTTTAAACTTGTTTATAGAATGTGAAATATTCAAATATCCATGTTTTATTCAATTGGATGATTAGTCATTAATGATTTTCCTATTAAAGCCTAATATAAATATAAAACATTTAATGCATTTTTTTCTGTAAATTCTATCCTGGTACAAAAATCATTTCTAAACCTGACTTGAAACTTCCTGATGCCGATTTTATCAGACATTTGTTTAACGTAATCATTTTGTTATGGCTTCATGATTGTCCGTCTTTCCTGGAAAGGATGGCATGTAAGACTTATTTACTGGCATTTTACAGTACATATTTACCTGTGTATCTGTGTTTAGAATTGTCACTTTAACATGACAACATTAAAGTGCTGGGGAAAAGTAGGATACTTATAGAATTAGAATCAACTTTCCCAAAAAAGTAGGGTATGGGGAAATTTGTGGGTAAGACTATGCTGAGAAAGTTGTTTGTTCGACATAACCACACCCTGCAAAATTTAGATGGGTAGGTAAGTAAGTAGTTAACTTTTATTTACTACTTTTTATGGTCATTCAAGCTTCAAATATTTATTTGCAGCCACAAAAATATTCCCTACACAAACACCTTAGAACATTTTGTGAATAGGGGCCATTTCAGGGGTAGATAGGGTTATGTCAAACAAACAGATTTAAAGGGTGGCCTAAGTAGCAAAATGGGGAAACAAAAATATTTTAATTTAAGCCTCATGTCATTAATTTCTGACATTGAGTTATTATCTATTGGTAAAGATGGATACAATGTAGTCCATGTGACATAGTTATACAGCATTGCACATAAATTTAATGTTTTTCTGGTCATTTTAGTATGTTAGTTTTCTTCCTGTATAAAGTATTTCGTGAGAGGTTGTGCTATTTTGGTTCATTTTCCTGGATTGAGGATTCATTTTGTACCGCATTTAAACATGTTACTAACATGTTAATAATGTCTCATTCAACTGACATGTTTAAACAATATGTAAACTGTTCTTATAATAAGTATACACATCATGCATCTACTGGTAACTTTGTACTACAGATAAATACGGATGTATGAAAATGTTGATTTTGCTTTCATTTTTACTACAAATCGTTGTGTTGAAATTTGTTCTGAGGCCTTATTCACAAATATTTTAAGACTGAAACTCAGACTTAGATTTTACAATATTAAATGTTTATTTTGCTGGTGTGTTGCGATAACAATATAGATTTTAACAAAAAAGTTACAAAAGTGTACAGAGGGTAAGAACGATTATTCAGACAAAATTTCATTCATTTATATTTAATGAAAAACAAAGGGCTAGTAAATATATACAACTTTCGCAAATTTCAAGCCTAGGTCTGAGTTTCAATCTTGAATTGTTTGTGAATGAGGCACCTGAGTTATAAATTTCTGTATTATTCTGATTTGTCGTATTTGAAAAGTCACTCACAATGCTTAATGTTACCCTTGCTTACCAACTTTTTCCTGCAAAATACGTTTCATTTAGGTCTAAGCGAAGAGGGATGCATACAATACTCTTCCTCTGTACAAAATGTAAATCCCACTACTCAAAATATATACGGTAAAATGATTCTTTCAGCTTCTCCAGAGCACCCCCCTCCTCAGGGAGGCAAATTGTGGCTCTGGTTGAGAGGTAATTGCACACCCCTCCTCAGGGAGGCATATTGTGGCTCTGGTTGAGAGGTTATTGCACACCCCTCCTCAGGGAGGCAAATTGTGGCTCTGGTTGAGAGGTAATTGCACGCCCCTCCTCAGGGGGGCAAATTGTGGCTCTGGTTAAGAGGTTATTGCACGCCCCTCCTCAGGGAGGCAAATTGTGGCTCTGGTTGAGAGGTTATTGCACACCCCTCTTCAGGGAGGCAAATTGTGGCTCTGGTTGAGAGGTTATTGCACGCCCCTCCTCAGGGAGGCAAATTGTGGCTGATAGAGAGGTTATTGCTCTATAGAGAGATTAAGTTGGCTGTAAATTTTCACTGTTGGAAAGTTGAAAGTGTTGTTGAAGAGAGGTTGTTGCACAAAAGAGGAATGCTAGATAGGTTGCATTGTATTTATGTAATAATGTTTCTGTTACAGGCTGGTCAGTGCAGAAATACCTGAGTTGGAACAGGCCCTGAACAGGAATATCTTGAAGAACTATGATACTAACAGGTATGTCCCTACTCTTTTTATCAGCTGCCATTTTCTTTAAATATCAGCCCCTTCATCCCCACACTAACCCCCCCCCCCCCCCCCCCCAGTTAGCTTCATCGGTGGACTGCAAATCTAGAATGTGCTGGGGTGTATGCTGGAGAGAAGATTCTTTGTGGCAATTTGACTACAGATTATATATCCAAAGTATTTCATGGGAAGTTGTCTGTTGATTGGTAGAGAACAGTTTCAATGAATTTGTAGTAAATTGTACTATTTATATGAATTCATGACAATGTAACATATGACAATTTACATGAATTTATAATAATATGTTACCGATACACTTAGTGTCTTCATGAGCTGACACTCCCTATTTTATCAAATGTTTTGATCAAAGCAAAACAAGGTCAAGTTAACCAACTGTTGTATGTACTGCCTACTGGTCTTGTTGCAATCAGTTGCAGGTCAAGCAGAAACTGAGCAAACCAAAATGTTGAATACATTTCTTAAAGCTCCTGAGGTCACGTCATCAATTTTCTTTTGAAGTGCACCAAAATCTGTCTTTAATCCTTTGTAACATCATGTGCTTAGATGTTACATGTCCAAATGACTGTAATCTGTTTGACTTGTTGTGTTAATTGATATAATTAATCTAACCACAATCTGACCTACATAGATGTCACTTGTAAATTTCGCTGTTACTGTCACTGTAAATATGGATATACATATATGGTTATGTTTGTTAACCAATCTTTAAGAGCTCTACATAAGAATTTAATTACTTCTTTGAACAACAATTGAGAAAATGGACTGAATGTATTCTTTAAAGTAGATTAGCTCCAATCATTGTGGGGTGAAATACTGTTAGTAGGTCACTAGGTGTCTGACAGTAGCAGAAGTTTTTTCCACTTATAGCCTTTAGTGAAAGTTAAAGGGCATGGGGGAAAGTCCTTTGAAAGGGGAACAATTGTGTCTTAAAGGAAAATAGGGGAAAGTAATGTACATGACAAAGTAAACATTGCAGTTCCCAAACCTTACATTCATTGATTTTTGGCAGTATAAACATGTATGTATGACTGAATACCACTGGTGATGTATATGTTGTTTTGTATATTTTAGCTATGAGAGTATGAAATGTCTATGTGACAAGTATAATCGAGCCATTGATAGTGTCTTGCAGTTGGTAAGTACTGATCACAACTGAACACTTTTGAGCATCATTGAGTTTGTTTGAGAGAATCATTCTTTAATCACTTCAGTGATATGTCTTGAACAGTCTGAGATTCCAAACGAATCTGTTGACTAACAATTATATGAGGATGTGATTCAGATTGGGTTGTATTTCGGAACTGGAATCTCAGAAAAATTGTACTACATAGTGAACACATCGTAAATATATTCTGGATTCTTAATTAACGTGAAATAATAGACTTGGTTAAGGCAAACATTTTAGTCATCCCCCTTTGAGGCTTCAACTAATGGATAATGCCAGACACGCCATATGTTACCCATTAATATATATGGCTAGACTTATTTTTACAAGTCTGTTCACATAAGATGGTATCATTGCTTTATGATTCAGGCATGTAGACTGGTACTTCTATTATGATATTGTATATGTTCGTCTGTCTCAAATTCAAAATTGCACAACCCTACTGTGTTGCATGACAGTTAAGATTATATTTTCTAAGTGAAGCAAATGTTATGTTCGATATACTTCTGTGGGGATTTGTCATGTGATTTTAACCTCAATTCAATAAGTGAAGACAAATGTGCTAGTTTGAAGATAGCATCTGTATTCCATTATATCAGATGTCTATATTTATGCTGAAATAGCTACTGTTTTACTTGTCAAGATATTTGTATACATCTATTTTGGATGAAAACTACATAATACCTGCCTTGATTAAGTACAAAAACCTCCCTAGTTGTATTATGGTATTCATTTACCAGTTTCAGTTTGTTTAAAGTTCACATTCTACACAGATGGTTTGATATTTCATTAGAAGATTTATTTCTGGTTCAGTCAGTGATGCCTGACAAGGTTGCCTTTTGTTATAATAGAGAGCATTGTTTTCTCATTCACTATTAATTATATGGATTCCTTGTTTTTCTCTCCAGTAAAAGACTTCATTATCTATTTTAAGATTTTCAGAAGAAAATGAGACTTAAAATTTCAGCACAAACATGTTAACCAACTAACAGTAGAGATAGATAAAATAATCCACAGATATGTCAAACCACCCACAGACTTGTCAAATTACCCCCAGACAGGTCAAACAACCCACAGACGGATCAAATCACCCACAGACAGGTCAAACCACCAACAGACAGGTCAATCCACCCACTAACAGTTCAAACCACCCACAAACAGGTTAAACCGCCCACAGACAGGTCAAATCACCCTCAGACATGTTAAACCACCTACAGACATGTTAAACCACCCACATACATGTTAAACCACACACAGACAGGTCAAACCACCCACAGACAGGTCAATCTTCCCACAGACAGTTCAAACCACCCACAGACAGGTCAATCCCCCAAATCACCCACAGACATGTCAATCCCCCAAACCACCCACAGACATGTCAATCCCCCAAATCACCCACAGACAGGTCAAGTAAGGTCACATAACACGCCATAATCAGGTCAAACCACCCACAGACATCACAGGCTCTTAAAACTACTTAGTGTAACTGACAGCAAATTAGACAACCTACATACAGGTATCTAAAATCTAAAGTCATATTGTAATTGAAAATACATCGTGATTAATTTGTTAAGAGAGGGACCTGTTCATTAATTCCAACATCTGTGAATATTGGAAACATGAATAATATTGTGGCAGTTTACAGAGGTTTTGGTTTGTGGTGACAAAATGGAAGTACAGTATATATATGGGAAGGAAGTTTTTGCAGTGTCTAATTCCGAACCTTAAACCAGTTTTTTTTTAATTCTGGGGAATTTCTAGGTGCTTGTCATCTGATAATGAAATCTGTTGCAGTTTTAAGCTTGACAATTGTATGAGTTTTGTGCCATTAATTATTCATTTCTTCGTTAAATTTAGAAAGTTCTGGTTTTCCTGGTATAACTTGTGTAGGTGTTTTGAAAATGGAATCATTGAACTCTGATTCTGATTCATGTCTACTGTCAGTCTGTCACTAGGGAGTTATTGTTTCAAAGTTAATAGTATTTTATCATCTGCATCCAATAACTTTGCTTCAGTCAGTGGGCTGAAATTCATAACATGGCTCGAGTTACAACCAGTGATAATTTGAGACACATGCTTGCATTTGTGTGAATGAAAGAAAAATAAGGTTCTAGGGTGGCCCCACTCATATGAAGACATGTGTGGTTCACTTACATCACAAGGGGTTAGGGAGGGACCTGAGTTTGGTACATTTATCTTCCCTCAGTACTCTGATTACTTGCATGTCCAATTGTTCAATGAAATAGGTGGGAAAATGTGTTTTAACTTATATCAGAATAGTAGAAACTGTCCAATTAAAGTGGTGTTATTCATTAATTGGCATTTTATTAAAAATGAGCACCTGTTGGTGATCAATTACTTGCTTATGTTTTTGTAATTAAGTCTGACACAGTGTGAGACATAACAATGTTTCTGTATCTACAGGTGTTCATGAAAAATGACTTGAAAGCAAAACCAACAAACATTAATTAAATATTTAATCACTATATCATGTCTGGGGATGGTTGGATAGTTTTCAGTGAATTTTGCTTTGATGATTCCAGACTCTAGGGTTATTAAGGACAACATTATTAAGTGTAACAATCTGTATCCAATAATTGTGAAGTTGTATTTGGTTGTCTAATAAATGTTGTATTACTTCAAATTAAACCAAATGATTTCTATATATACAAATACTTTTGAAGGGTTAAAGGGAGAGAACTCTAGGGGATAAGGGAAAGAACTTGTGACAATCTCCTGGGGTTTTGACCAGCAGATCAATACTTTTGGCCTGAAGTAACGCCAGTATTATGACTTATCACTCTGTTAAAATGTGAAAAATGGCCATTTCTATGAATAAATTTTGTCCAATTTCACTAATTCAGGATAAGTAAACGAGTCTTTCCCATTCTTTATATTTACAAACTGATATATTATATACTTGTTTTGTTCTCATGACCCAGAATAGGTCTAAAATTATCACATTATTGTCTCTATGTTTTTGCAGTGGAAAGGAACATCAAAGCCAGACAGTCTAATGAATACCCTTGCTTCTACTCCACTATTAAAACACATTCTACAGCAGTGTTATGACCATGCAGTACAGGAACCAGACAAACTTAACCAATACGAACCATTCTCTCCAGAGGTGTGTACCAGTCTAAGATCACTCTATTTACTTCCTGTTTCAGTCATATATCTTGACAGGTTTTTATAGTGAACACAGTGGAGGAAGAATCTTCCTCTTTTGCTGATGTTCTCATTTTGGAAAAAAATTGTGAATTACTAGTTGTCAACGTCTGGTCAGGTATCTAAAAAAATGGTAATTTCATTGAGTGATGGAGGGAGTCGTCTAAATGTTATAGTTTCCTCTGCTTATTCCATTGAGTATGCTTAACCCTATGAATATGACAGCATGTGTAAGGTCATGCTGACACTTAAATATTCTGTTTATTTGGTTGGTGTTACCAAATATAATATAAACAATGTTGCAGGCTCCAAATTTAGCTTCTGCTAACTCACTATATGCGAGTTGGTTTGAAAAAATGTTAGTCCTAATATCAGCCACTTGAATTTTTCTGTGAGTACTTTAAAAAAGATGGGTCAAGTCATATGCGAAACATTATCAGCATGCCCCTTCACTCACTGTACAGTGCGTAATTCACATGCAAATATTGGCTGCGAATCGGATTCCATGATCTGATTCTGACTCCTTCACATCCTTGTTCATCACTAAATAAGAGTGTCATACTAAACATTCCTTGCTCAAAATGAAACTATTTATGATGTTATGTGTCATAACGGTAAGTTTGTGCGATTTTATTGCCCTATAATAACACAGGATGTGTCAAAGTTTTTGCAGCAACTTCAAAGACATACAAATGAATAAAAATGCAACACAAAGGCATTTGTTTCAAGAATGAACTGCTGGTTTTCTCTATGAAAAGCATTGCTTGATAAGGGTTAAAATGGAAAAGCGCTGAAGTGAATTTAATAACAATATAAAACTTCAACATGTTTATGTATTTGTGATTTTAAAACATTGTTTATCTAACCAATTGATTTTGTTTTAGGTTTATGGTGAAACATCATTTGAACTTGTTGACCAGATGGTGAAATCTATCAATTTTTCTGAAGACGACTACTTTATTGATTTGGGCAGTGGTAAGTCATCTGTTTTTTCATTTTGTATTTTTCGTTTGTATTTCAATTTTTAGATACACGGACCAGACTTGAGATTGTATAATATGCAGTGCATCTGCTCCAAAATTTGCATCTATTGATTGAGTTTCCATGGTAAAAAATAAAAAAATAAAATGATAATATACTTATTATATTTGAAATATTCATAGTACTTCATACTATTACTAGGATGGGTGTCATTGGCATAATCACTCAGGCAATGCAATTCTGTTACTGTTATTAATAACTTCCCTAGGGCTACTACTGTAGACGATAGAGGTTCATATCTTACGAGAAATAATGTAGTATCCATATTTCATAAGAAACTTCAGCACAGTATGGTTGTTGTCATACGAATGTTACATACTGCTTAGTTTCAATTTGTCAGCTGCTGTAATGGAAAGTGGAATTCAGAATTTGTCCTTGTCTTAACATTCAAGCGATAACGAGTAGTACAGGGGAAGGCTACATCCACAAAATAAGCCTTCCCACACATCCCTAGGTTAGGCCATAATTGAACAAATGTTTGTTTGGCATAACCCTCCCTAACTACACATGAAAATGGCTCCTTTGAGAGATTTGGGTGGGATTTTTTAGCAGCTTATTAATTGTAAATGCTAGTATGACCAGTTTAAGGATAGCCTTATGAATCATAGAAATGTGGGTGGGTTTTTAATCAGAGCCTGACTTCGCAATCATTATTCTGCTAAATGAGTCATAGTGTGATAAATTTTAATACTCACTCCTTTGTCAAGTACTTTAACAGTTTGTGAAAATTATAATGATTCTTTCATTGGTTTTGTAAGAAATAGAGTACATGTAAATGAAATTCTGATGTGATCATATTTATGAAATTAGGGTCAGTTCCATCAAAGATAAATATCTTATTGTCCTATCTTTGCTCACTTGTATTGATGCTAAGTTGAACTACTATGAGTATTATCAGTTTGTGTGTTGTCTGTTGAGTCAACAATTGCCTCCATCGCCTCTAAAATCATTGGGTCAGTATCATGAGCTTTAAAGCAATGGTTCTATGACTGAAACGTCGAAATGGATAGAAAAGTGTAAGTCCATTAAAGATACAGCTTCCCAGACAAGGCATGTTTTAGCTTAAAAAGTAAACAGTCAGTGAAAATCAAAAATCAAAGGAATGGTTAAAACTTAAGATGTGTGGGGTGGGTGCAGTTCCCATACCCTGATAATGAATTATGAACACACTAAATGAATTATTTTTCTTTGTACAAATACTTCAGTGGTTGATAGTTTACTTCTCTCTATTCTCGCGATTATGAAGTCTGTTGTTTACAAATATATTGTTTATATTACTAGGTGTTGGACAAGTTGTACTACAGGTGGCAGCAGCTACACCATGTAAACTGTGCTATGGAATCGAGAAGGCTGAATGGCCAGCTGCCTATGCTGAAGTAAGATTTGGGAGAATTACTGAGCTGGTTCAAATTTATTGTTTTCATGCCTTCACAACATCAGATTCTTATTTATTATCACTTTATTATGTTTTTATGATTGTTGAGATTATAATTATTAGTTGTGCAAGTGAAAATTTTAGAATGTGTTGGGTTATACTAAATTCCAGTCAAGATTGTATATGTATTTTGTATTTATTATGTAAAATGATGTTATTATAATTATAGAAGTGCTTGTAACTTGTGAAGTCTCTGAAAAAAGTTTTTAAGTTGTGATTATATGCTAAAACTGTGTCCAAGATGACTGTTACGTTATATTGCACTGTGATTATATGCTAAAACTGTGTCCAAGATGACGGTTACGTTATATTGCACTGTGATTATATGCTAAAACTGTGTCCAAGATGACTGTTACGTTATATTGCACTGTGATTATATGCTAAAACTGTGTCCAAGATGACTGTTACGTTATATTGCACTGTGATTATATGCTAAAACTGTGTCCAAGATGACTGTTACGTTATATTGCACTGTGATTATATGCCAAAACTGTGTCCAAGATGACTGTTACGTAATATTGCACTGTGATTATATGCCAAAACTGTGTCCAAGATGACTGTTACGTTATATTGCACTGTGATTATATGCTAAAACTGTGTCCAAGATGACTGTTACGTTATATTGCACTGTGATTATATGCTAAAACTGTGTCCAAGATGACTGTTACGTTATATTGCACTGTAGATATCCTCTATTTCAGGGTATGATTGAACAATATAAACGATGGATGAAGTGGTATGGGAAAAAATACTGCAACTTTATGGTACGTTTAAAGCATGTATTAAATTATTTGGATAATGAATTCATTTTTCAGGCTTACAGTCTGTGTATGAGGCATTGTGAAGGCATTTGATGAATGAAATGTGGAATTCTGATTTATGTGGCATCAACTATTTTGCTTTGGCCATTTCCACTCTTGTTAGCTTATTATTCATACTTGCACTGTTTTCATTTGGCCTTTTCACACAGCTGACAATTGGGTAGAGTCCAAGGGAAACAACTATAAAATGTATTCTCTTTTGTGAATAAGCAAGGAGGGATTGCCTCCCTTGGCTTGAAGCAGACAGCATGTGGGATCACTTTCATATATGCAGTATTCAGCTACATGCTTCCACAATATATTCTGCCGTGTTTGGAAATTATGTTAAGAATTTTGTGCTAGATCAATGAAAGGGGCAGATTGTGTTGTTTGTTTATTTTGAATCAGGCAGCCGAAAGTTACTTTTTGGCTTGCAATGAAATATAAAGTTTTCATTAAGATTTTTTTCCTAGATTTCGATAAATATAATTACTATTCAAGATGATTAACATATTGTAATTATTTCAGTAAAAAAGCTTTATATGTAATTTAGATGGCAGTTGTCATCAATGATTTAAGTATTTAGTATAATGTTGTATTACCCATGTTAGCCTACAGTTCGTTACTTTTTCAGCTCGAGAAAGGAGATTTTTTATCAGAAGAAACCAAAGACAGAATTAATAATGCAACGTGGGTAACCCTTGTCTAAATTCTATCAAATAGTTTTTGATATAATTTTTCATAATTAAAATATCCCAGAAAACGGGATAACTGTAACGTTTGGTGTAAAGATCCACTCGATCTCAATATTTCGGCCAAAGATAGTCTTTTTCAAGAGCAAAGAACACAGTATCAATATACAATAGGCAAAACATATTATCTATTCCACTTTCCATTTCGTGTTTACTATAACATGTTTTGCATTTGATGAATATTCTTACAAGCCTATTGTATACTGATATTGTGTAATACAAGCCTATTGTATACTGATATTGTGTACTATTTTGTTCTTTGCTCTAGAAAAAGGCTTACTTTGGCTGAAATATTGAGAATTAATTTTTCATATCTAAAGATAGTTTCAACTAATATCTTGAAATTATTCTCTATGAATTAATTCTCCTTCATAATCAGTTTAATAAAGAACATTTAATAAAACATTTTTATTCCATCATCCAAAATGCAGTTCCCTTATTTGCCAGTTTATATAATTTTAAGAACAGTGTTATATTCCAGCGAAATTTGATAACAAGTTTTTGTATTTTCAGTGTGATATTTGTCAATAATTTTGCCTTTGGACCTCAAGTTGATCATCAGGTAAAAATGTTTGATTTGAGCGTAACGTGAGCTATTGTGATCACCTTGTATTCATATTCCATTGTCAACAATGAGCTTCAAATGACATCTCCTATACCTCTTGGTCAACTTTGACCAAAGTTCCCAGAAATAATTCTTATGTCGTCCCCTTCAATATTGTTCCATGCAGAACTCTGGTTGCCATGGCAATGGAGAGTAAAAACTTTAAGAATCTTGTTGTGAAAATCTCCAGGCCCAATTTTGCTATACTATCACACTAATGTTCCTTGGGTGACCTCACTACCAAGATTGTTTCAGATTATTTGGACTCGTCAAAATACATGGAACATGAAGCCACTTTTCCTTTATGCATATATTATAGTGGAAACTTCCAAAAATCATCTCATCAAAAACTGCTGGCCCAATTTCAACATAATTTAGTCTTAAAGTTCCTTTGGTGACCCTCTACCAAGATTGTTTAAATTGAATGATTCATTTAAAAAAAACATGTCTGCCAGGGTAACTTTCGCGATATGTATACATTATGATTATAATGATCACTTTAAACATGCTGGAAATCAAAAAATTTGCTAACTTTTTACAAGGTGCTCATGGTGAGCTTTAAGGATCAATGAATGTCCGTCGTTGTGTGTCAACATTTTCTTTAAACGACATCTCCTCCTATACTACTGAATGGATTTTGTCCAAACTTCACAGGAATGATCCTTAGGTGGTCCTCTTTCGAAGTTGTATAAATGGTGCCGGTCTGTTGCATAAGTAGGTCACTGGAGCTCAAAATAGATTTTAAAAGTGTAGACCTTTGATATTTGGTGTGTAGCATTGTCTAGTGGTCCTCTTACACGTTTGCATAAATCATTAAAATCTGTAGAAAAACATGGCCGTCAGGGGGCACGCCTTGTTTCCTATATGTATATAGTGGAAACTATAAACGTCATCTCCTCTCAAACCCCGGAATGGATTTTGACCAAACTTTACAGGAATGATCCTTAGGGGGTCCTCACCAAAGTTGCATAGATAATTTTGGTCTGTTCATAAGTAGTTCACTGGAGCTAATAATAGATTTTAGTAGTGAAAACTTTGAAAATCTTCTTGTGCAAAAACCATAAGGTCTAGAGCTTTAATATTTGGTGTTAAGCATTGTCTAGTTGTCCTCTTAAAGATTGCATAAATTATTAAGTTCGGTAAAAAAAACATGGCAGTGTATTCAGGTGAGCGATATAAGGACCAATCATGTTCCTCTTGTTTATATATTTCTATAAATAAATGTGTTTGAATGATAAAGTACAGATTATGATGATAACTTACCATATTGCTATTAAACATAGTACATTTTTGGTGTGTGTAATCTGTGATATCTCCTTGTTTTTTTGTAACTGTTCATGTGGTAGCATTCCTATAATTTCAAATGTTATATTAAATTTCAGTTAAAACTCAGGTTTGCCAACATGAAAGAGGGAGCAAAAATAGTATCATCTAAAGCCTTCTGCCCGTTAAACTTCCGCATCACCGACAGAAACCTTAGTGGTAAGTTTGATATTCTGTTATGTAAAATTTCTTAGGGGTGATATTCTTTCTCTTTTTTGCTGAATCCCTGTATTTGGAAAACAAAAAGTTGTCCAATTGCACAAGTGGTGAACTTGTGTCACAGTCTGAATTTTGTTTTCTTCTGTTTTGCCACAATGAGCGATCTCTACCCTACAAAGGACGTTAGGATTATACAATTAATTTGTATGAATGTAATATGAAATACTGAATTTCAATGAATTTATAAGAGAAAGAAATAAATACTATTTTGAAATTGTTGAATCAAGTCTTTGAATGTTTAGTTGTGAAGGTTTACATAAGGATTGCAACAGAGCAAGCAAGTACTGGTTTGAATCCCCAGGAACCACCATATTACCCTTACTATCTAAAGCTGCATTCCACTTGATACCATGTAGGAATCTGAAAATATTTTGCATGCTGTAGAAGATATTCTTGCATAAAATCTTAAAAAACATGATATGATAATTGTTGTTTTGTTGTATCAAGCGTAAAATACATGGTTTAACCTAATGATAATGATACAGATTTGATGTGATATTTTACTGTGTATATGTGGATAGATGTTGCTAGAGAGTGTTGAAAGGCTGTTGTCTAAATGAGTAGTTACAGTAGAACCTTGTTAACTCGAGGAGTCATCAGGACTAGCAACATACTAATATTAACCAGATGCTTGTCATATCAAATCTATTTGTTGCTATGCTGTTGGTTATAATCTATGTTTAGTGTTCATAAATGCATTGAAATAAATAATAAAATGTGCTTATGAAAATATATTTTGTGACCTTACAATTATGAGTATATCTTCAAAAGTGTCTGATATTGATTCATAAATGTCTGCATCTTATTTCATCCTTATATCCGAAATCGATTTACTAAGCTTGCGGTCAAATGTAGAACTAACTATGTATGAAACTTACTTTGAATGACCATAAACAACATGAAAGAAATGATGAACACTGTGAACATTTATCTTTTATGTTTATCATATGTTTCATAAAAAAAATATTTATCATATTTATTTACATGTAACAAAAGGTAACAATTATGAACCAATATTTCAATAACATTTTGTCCAGCATGTTTTGCATCCATTGACCATTATTGTCAAAGGTCGTCAGTCACTCACACTTATTCAAATTTAGTTAAATATGATCATCACAACCTTTAAATGTTTGGTTTAAATGCAAATATGAAACAAACAATTCAAATGATACGCTGTTGCTGTTTTAAGACTCCTTGAGATAAAGCTGATGCTAGTTATAGCAATGCTCAAGATAACAAGGTTTTACTGTATATGTGTATGTAGAGTAACAGCATGCAAGAACGTTAGTCAATCATCAGTATTCCTTTGTATCTATCATCGTTTGGAAACATACATGTATGTATGTACTTAGCATAACTTCTAACACAACTTGTTCATATTTCCACTGTAGTTTGTGTTTGTATGATACAGCAAACCAACTTTCTTGCCCCACTGGAAAGCAAATATTTTTATTTTGTAGTACCAAGAGCCTGTAATCATGTGTCTGTTTTTGTTCTTTATATTACAAATAAGGATGTAAGTTGTGACTTAAATCTCCAATATTTCACCAATTCATTTTTACACCAGAGATTGGTTCAAATACATTGTAAAAAATGAGACTCATAATTGTTAACTCAATACAGTCTTAATAACTAAACATACTGATACTGTTTTGAAGATGAGTCTTTTAGCTGCATATTATTTGGACATTTACATTAAAATGGTGGAACTTTCTCTGATGTTGTGTTAGAAGTTTTGCATGGTACATTTGTATCACAACATAATCAGTGTATCATATAATAGGGCAGTTATCATCATTCATCATTGATGCTTTATCTGTGGTAGATTTTCAATGGCATTTGCTTCGAACAATAAAGACGTCATGTAATTGGATGCTTTTACATACAAACCCAGTATTAGTCTAAATGAAAGGCCATTGTGTCAATGGTTATGAAATTTACTATCAAACAATAAATAGCTATTATATATCTGAAGGTAACGTAGATTTTGATAGATCTCTGATTCGAGGGCTAGTGTGATTACAGATAAGGTGCAAGGTGGCATCAAATTTACCTTTTCAAGAATGGATTTTACATGCAGGGTTGACAGAATAGTTTGAATTTAAAATATTTTGCTTAGGATTCACCTCATCAGCATTTCAACATACCATTGTTCTGTAGAGTCATATTGGTATCATTGACAATATATTCGATGGGACGCTTGTTTCTCAATGTCCTTTGGTTGAAGGGTTTGGCATAAAAAGCTGTGTATATTTTAGTGCTGCATGTTTGGGTAGCTGTTCAAAAACGACTATTTCTGTTTGATATTTTATATTTGCTTTTTTGTCGGAACTTGTTCGCAGATATCGGAGCAATAATGCAAGTCACAGAGTTGTCACCATTACGAGGAGCAGTATCATGGACATGTAATCCTGTCACATATTTTCTTCATGTAGTTGATAGGACCATGGTGAGTGAATGGCAAGAGTTATGCCCCTTAGACAGTCGGAGGATAGGTTGTCTGGTTCGCCAGAACAAATGTCATCTGCTACAATTAGTTACATGTTATGTGGACATCATTTTCTGGTTGCAGTCTGTATTACATACCAATAAATGACGAAAATCTTGGAATTTTTATTTGAATTCTCAAAAATTTTAGTTGTGGGGTTTATATCGAAATTTTATTCTGTTGTTAAAATCTGTTATGTTACTATGTTCCTGTACCAGAAAATGATGTTGTTCTCACACTAGTCATTGTTGGTCACCATTCATGAAATCATCCCTCCTATCTTCATAGAAAAGATGCATACACTTAAGATTTCTGGATAATGAGGAAACACATATTAATGAAATAATCAATGTTGATAAAATGCGATTTCTTTAATAAAACACACACAAATTAATGTTTTCTTTATGTTAATGCACATCGAAAATTATTGACTATCATGCACTTAAAACATTATACAAAAAATGGCCAATGATTTTGAGAAAACAAGTGAAAATGTCATTTATAAAAAATATAGATCTGTTTAAAATTTGTCTTGGGAATATCATTCGCCCTCCTAGCTATCAAGTTTTCTGGGGTTCTTTCTGATGATTGTAAAGGGAATGTATTGTAGACTTCAGTCATTAAGTGTATGCATCTGTTCTATCTGTGTGAATGTGCATGGAGTAAATGGGTACATGTCTCGTCTCATATCATCTGTGTGTTGCGTGACAGCAACAGTGCTCCAGTTGTATTGGATGAATTCATGTCTCTGCTCTTGCAGATATTGGGACCATAATGCATGTCAGCGAGTTATCGCCCATGAGTGGTGCGGTGTCGTGGACGGGAAAAGCATTTAGCTACTATGTTCACACGATCGACCGAACTGTGGTGAGTAATGTAAACTCCTGTCTATGTCTCAAAATACACACATCATTCATGTTGTCATGGAAACGATGGTGAGGGACAGGTTATAGTAATTACTTCAAAGATGATAAAAAATTATCAAATGATTTCAGGAGAGTCCAGTTGTCCATTTAATTAACTTCCATCAAGTGTAATGATGTCCCAGTTGTTACTATTTTAAGATCTGTATGTTGTCTGTTTGTAAACTAACTTTCACTTCAAATACCAGTTATTGTCAGTATATAATTACTTGCTACCTCTTACTAGTTTCCACTCACTGAACAATTTGTCTTTTAAAGATTGGCTTGGTTCTTGAATAGGAGGCCAAGCTTACATGTTTTCTCAAGTTTTATGGTATATGTTCAGAAAACTGGTATGGACATGTGATCATTGAGTATACCTCAGCCTCGTGGCTTACATATCAGATTTACTGAAAGCCTAAAGTTTGGCCTTATATGCCTAACCATGGTAAAAAATCATTTTAGACATTTTAGTGGAGATATGTTGTGAAAGTGGGACCATCGGGGATGGACTAAATATTAGTTAGGCTTTTGTTGTTTAGCTTGTAAATACTTTCCTCACAATTTTATGTCTTCATTGCTGTTACTTTTGTCATGTCCCTTGGCGTTTATTACATTTTGTGTATCTTGTAACGTATGTGTATTTGTACATATTCTCCGTCATAAGATGTCTATTATTGATTTCATTAATATGGAACTTTCGGAATGTCATCTTTGAATGCAATGATTTGTGCCTAAACAAATGTGAATTTTATCCTTTTTTACCCTAAAATGCCTAATGGGGTATACTCAATAAGTTCAATAATTCCCCCATTATTGATGTTCTTTTCTCCATTACATGTGAACTTTAAAAACCTTGAGCTGATTCTACTGAGCATTTGCTATCATTGTAAATTTTGTAGTAACTTGATGAACTGGGTACTTTGATATCAAACTTATTTGATTTATTGAACTCCATTTTCAGATTTATATTTGTGTCTGAATTGTCTTTGTTGTTTTTTTTGGGGGGGGGGGGGTAAAAATTTGTCAACAACAACTAGAATTTATGATGAATAATCTGTGTTAACCAGTGCTTTGTGTAAAAGCTTTTTATTTATATATTTTGTAAAAGAAATCCTGTAGGCAAAGCGGTATCAAGAAGTTGGTGGAAACTGGAATTGTAAATGTGTTTTAGGAACAAATATCTATATGGGCAATACAATGTATGCTTGTTTTCTATAAGTATAATATGCCGCTTGATGTCTAACTTTTATTTTTGGCATTGTAGCCTTTATTTAAATGACAGGAATATTCATTATGTTGTTTGTCAACTAAAAGTTACTCTTAATGCTCTTCTCTTTATACTTATAATATGACGGCTCCCTAATATGAGATACGATGTCTGGCGTGAATAGATTATAGTCAATTTGGGTTGCTAACAGTTTCCACATTTATATAATATTTTGTGCCCATCATGTTTATGTGACTGGTTGCAGACTAGTTGACTCCAATACATGGTGGTCCTAAAAGGCTTTTTTTTGACTGCACACACGTCATTTAATCTGAAAATACACACCAATGAGATGAATGTGCTTGTAAATTGTCATTAACAAGAATTGTTTTATGATAAATTTCAGTTGGAAAAATATTTTCTAAGAATGAGAAATCCATCGAAAAAGGTGAGTGTTATTGTATAATATTATACACTGCTGCTATTTCAGTGTTCGGATGCTGGGTAGAGGAATGATAGATTTGCAATCGTGTAATTCAAATTTCAAAGACAATAGTTGCAAATATTATTGGAAATAATTTAGAGTATTGTTTGCCTTCTTCTTGAAACAGCCATTTTATCAGTTTAAAGCAACTTTTGCTCCCATATATAGAGCCTGTGCAATTAAACACTTGCCATGCATAAATAGAGTCAGTGCCATTTAAAAATGACCATTAATGGGGTCATTGCACAAAATACCATAAATGAAATCGATGCTATGAATAGTTTGTCAGTACCATTGAAAAGAACACTAATGGTATCAGTGCCATTAAATTTTTTATCATGGATGGAGTCATTCCCATTAAAAATCTACCATTAAATGAAGTCAGTGCAATTAAAAATGTACCTCAGTATCTTCCAAATATTCTTTCGAATGTTCTGTGATGTTGCAGCAGACATGGTTTTTTATTTCCCCTTACAAATTGTTCTTTTGATGTATGTTTTACAGATCGTATTTAATGTTCTTTATTTTTGCAGCATGAAGATGAGCCAGTGAAATCAATGAGACGTGATCGTCGTGGACGATTAGTACCTTCATTAACATCATCATTAAAAAACAATAACTCTCAGGTATGTGTACTATATTACATAAAAACTGTTTTTCTCCGAGCTCATACATACAGTCTTTTCTTTGTCTTGCTTTTAATTATCAAGTTTTATCACATAATTTCTATTTTTCTGCTTCAAAATGTTCTATTATGTGAGGGATAGTGGTAATAGGTATCCCCCCCCCCATGCTGTGTATGTCGTACAGCAAGATTCTTATTCATTATTTGATTGATGATCATGGTTTTAGGTGTTAGTAGTTGACCAATACAACCAACTATTTGTAGTCGGTGCAAAACAAGCAAATAGGAATGTTATTTAAGATTGATTCATATTGATAACATATGACATCTTTAAGTAGCAATTAGACCACATTACAACATAACATCCACCATACTATTTAATATTGGCTCACAAAATCTATAACCCCCTCAGATGCTTTCTACAAGTTCAAAATTAGTTTATCCCAGAAGTTTATAAATATGTATTGACAATTTATTTCTGATTTTTCAGGAAACCAAATCTAGTGATAAAAAGCAAGACAGCAACTTCAAGGCAGCTAAACTTTTAGACTTTGATTCAACAAGTAATGCAAGCTCGGAAATGAACGGTACAGAGGACTATCAGGTATATGGTCCAACTACACGACGAAAATGGTCGCAGTTGATTTCTAGGCCTTCATCTGAGTCAGATAATGTGAGTTTTATCTGTAGGTGTAGTGGATAGTACTTTTAACTGACCATTCATTTACTTGTGTTGTTGTTAACTCGTTACTATTTGCAAAGGTGCCTCATTTTAATGATTTAATTGCAAAATTTGCATATTCATATTCCAACAATCTGGAGGGGATTTTTTATAAAAAATATGGGTTAGTAAAAATTCCAGAAATTTTATATATCTTTCCCACATATTGGTTTTGGCAGATTCAAACATTTCAGGGAGATAGTTTGACCTTGACTTATGTCAACATGGTAATTTTTGTGCCCCAACAACTGTATGGGGGAGTGTTTAGAGTTTCTCTTGTCCTTCTATCCATATGTCTGTCTTTCCCACAAAACTTGTGTCATTCATATAACGTAAACTATTTGACCTGGAGTATTAAAACTTCATAGGAATAGTAGTCGTCACATCAAATTGTGCACCTGGGTTTCTTAAATTGCATTTATTTATTGAGAGCCCCTTAATTGAGTAAGGTGGGTGCACAAATATATTTGTGTTGTGAAATGTGAAGCATTACAAAAAAAGTAGTAAGCATATGAAGCTTTGTGCCGACAAATGTAATCAGTAGCCTACTGTAGGAGTGTTTGCCATTTTCCTTGTTAGTTACACATTTTATTTCATTTGGCACAAAGCTGTTGTCGGTCATCTGTCGTCTACTTCTTATGCACCACTATTTCAATTTTGAGCCAACTACAAAGGTGGTTCTGAAAATTCTTCTAAATCATTCTGCTGTGTCGTAAAAAACTGCCACCACAGAATCTACTTGTCAGAAACAGCTGGTCTGATTTCAAAAATGATTTTACAGAAATGATCCTTCTGTGACCTAACAAAGTCCCACCACCGATCATTCTGCTGGGGGGATGACATGAAGGTTTCCCTTATATGGCTTTATCTATATGCTTTTACAAGTCTCGCCTCTCTAGAGTAATGCCGTTTTTAGGCAGCAAATTGTGGCTTTTGTTAAGAGGATGTTGCTCTAGAGAATGTAAATTGGATTTTGCACTGTATATATCTCAAATAATGATTTCACATCCCTTTAAGGCATCACAGCTTTCATTGAAATAAGACATTGAAGTGGGGCAACTTTGTCCTTTTGACACTTTTAGATTTTATAAAATGTTTTTGTTTGTTTTTTTGCTGTGTTTGTTATCTAACTTTGGGTTTAACGTCTGTGATTTTTAACCAGGTTTTTGAAAAAAACCAGGTTATTAGAATGGTGTATGTCGTTGGACGGGTGGGCGGGCGGGCGGGCGTCAAACTGGGTGGTTTCCGGCGAATAACTTGAGTTGTGTTGATCATATTGTAACCAAACTTGGTGTACAGTAAGAACATATGGAAAGCTCGCTTGGGATTGCTTTTGGGGTCGGTCCGACAAAGGTCAAGGTCACCTTTACTAAAAATAGAAATTTGGTTTCCGGCGAATAACTTGAGTTACATTGATCATATTGACGTCAAACTTGGTGTATAGTAAGAACATGTGGAGAGCTCGCTTGGGATTGCTTTTGGGTTCGGTCCGACAAAGGTCAAGGTCACCGTTACTAAAAATAGAAATTTGGTTTCCGGCGAATAACTTGAGTTTTATTGATCATATTGACAACAAACTTGGTGTATAGTAAGAACATGTGGAGAGCTCGCTTGGGATTGCTTTTGGGTTCGGTCCGACAAAGGTCAAGGTCACCGTTACGAAAAATAGAAATTTGGTTTCCGGCCAATTTCTTGAGTTTTATTGATCATATTGACAACAAACTTGGTGTATAGTAAGAACATGTGAAGAGCTCGCTTGGGATTGCTTTTGGGTTCGGTCTGACAAAGGTCAAGGTCACTGTTACGAAAAATAGAAATTTGGTTTCCGGCCAATAACTTGAGTTTTATTGATCATATTGACAACAAACTTGGTGTATAGTAAGAACATGTGGAGAGCTCGCTTGGGATTGCTTTTGGGTTCGGTCCGACAAAGGTCAAGGTCACCGTTACGAAAAATAGAAATTTGGTTTCCGGCGAATAACTTGAGTTTCATTGATCATATTGACTTCAAACTTGGTGTATAGTAAGAACATGTGGAGAGCTCGCTTCGGATTGCTTTTGGGTTCGGTCCGACAAAGGTCAAGGTCACCATTACGAAAAATAGAAATTTGGTTTCCGGCCAATAACTTTTGTTTTGTTGATCATATTGTCATCAAACTTGGTGTATAGTAAGAAAATGTGGAGAGCTTGCTTGGGGTTGCTTTTGGACTCGTTCCGCCAAAGGTCAAGGTCACCGTTACTTAAAGTAGCAATTTGGTTTCCGGCGAATAACTTTAGATTTGTTAGTCATATTGACATCAAACTTGGTGTATAGTAAGAATATGTGGAGAGCTGGCTTGGGATTGCTTTTGGAATCGTTTCGTCAAAGGTCAAGGTCACCTTTACTAAAAATTGCAATTTGCTCTCCGGCTAATAACTTTAGATTTGTTGGTCATATTGACATCAGACTTGGTGTATAGTAAGAACATGTGAAGATCTCGCTTGGAATTGCTTTTGGGTTCGTTCTGTCCAAGGTCAAGGTCACTTAAAATTTAATAATCAGTTTCCACTTAATATCTTCGCTATTCGTGGGTGTATTGACATCAAAGTGTGAGTGTTTGTATGCATGTATCACCTCTGGCACCTTTGCAGCATTGATGATCATCATGTATTCATTATACAAATTGAGCCTTGGTTACAAATAATTAGGTTTAAAACCTGGTTTGTGGGCATTGCCCATTTCTTGTTTTCTTTTTTCTATGGGATTATCTCCTGCCCTGTTAACTCTGACAAAATGTCAGAAGATAGCTTCTAGTCTAGCGGTCAAATGTACAGGTGTGCAGTCTCTTGTGGCTGCCAATACTACTATTAACGGCATAATTGTTATGCTCTCCACCTTTATTGCTTGATAGGAAGTTGTCAGTGGCTTGCCAAAGGAAAATTAGTAGAAATTTCCTGAAATCTTGATGATCAATCCACCTCAGCTGAAAATAATTTAAATGTTTTTGAAATACATCATTAAACCCTGCTTAGTCAGTAAAATGTTGATTAAAAAAATGCAAGATATATGGTATATGGAATGTTCAGTTGGCATTGAATGGAATTATTTTTAGCCGTAATGTTACTCTTGGCATATATACTGGTAACACTACATTTAGAAAGTTGTGCTTATTGGATATGATACGGTATCTTTATAAACCTTAATGTTTTTGTTAAAAGTATTTCTATCAAGTTTATAATGCCTGGAAAGATTTACGATTAAAGTCATGAAACTTTCAAATTTAAAGATCAAATTCTTTTAAACAATTTTCTACATTCAATGAAATAAGATGCAATTCATGAGATGAAATATTTCAATTTGGTGTACCTGTC
Organism: Mactromeris polynyma; assembly: GCA_032209605.1. Taxonomy (NCBI): domain Eukaryota; kingdom Metazoa; phylum Mollusca; class Bivalvia; order Venerida; family Mactridae; genus Mactromeris; species Mactromeris polynyma. The sequence goes on from JASFXZ010000008.1 coordinate 15,543,777, forward strand.
ACCAGCATGATGAATTTGATGTAAAAAAAAATTGTGTATGAATAAATCAACGTGTTTGCAAGATAAAGCATTTTAGATTAGATGTTGTGAACAGTGATATTTATATATTTCTGTTTCACTTGACTGGTGTATACAAACGAAGCATATCCTAATGTTGGACATATTTGACTACATTGTGTAAGATTATATTATTTATCATGCTAGTTGATATTCATGTAGATTTTATGTGTTTTATGGCTTGCTATCAGTAAATTGTTTATTTCAAGTGAAATAAAATTTTGGATGGAGAGTCATCACGCAGTCTGTATTTATTGTGGGATTTTACAATCTTAAGTAATTAGGGTTCTTTCACGGATTGAATGATAAGTCATGATTTAGACACTATGTAAACATAATTTATGAACAGAAATAGTGTGCGTTTGACAAGTCTTCTTAAGTAAAATATCACAATATGGGAAAAAGAAGATAAACTCAAAAAGACTGTTGATAACTAATTCCAATTTTGAGGTGATTTTTATGAGCAAAAAGTAAGTTTTATTTCATTTTCAAAAAAAATATTTTTGTTTGGGGAACCTTATGTTTGACCGTTATTCGTTGACTTTTACTTATGCTCCCTTCTTTCTGCAAGTAGCATCTTCCATACTTGCATCAAAGGTGGATGTCTAACGATTTTGAATGTAATTGTCCTTGTCAGGTGATTATTGAGAACACGTTTCTTGGCTTTGCATCTAAATCTAAATGTGTTACTTTTTTGTGCTGTTTGTGTTGTTGAAATAATTGGACAGGAATTGATATAATTAAAGGTTAATATTTGGGCACGATTTAACAAATATGACTGTTTCCTATTACTCAACCATCCCTAATATTTTACCCCTGCCATATGCAGATGTATAATCAAATAAGTAGAAAAAAGGTAAAAGCCTTAATCTTAAAATAAAAATATATTAAAAACCAGCAACAAAGACACATATAGGAGCTTCACACAAAAACAGGCCTTTGATTTTTTTTTGGAATTCCTGATTTTATAGCCCATCTGAACCAGACTCCATACTTCCAAGAATGAGATGGAAGTTGAGCAAACCTAATTCATGGGTGGTGTCCATAAGCTCATAAAAATGGCTAACAAAAAATGAGGTGTGAGAAGCGTCCTTTTTTCAGCTGATTTCTGTTTCTTTTAATAGAATATTTTGACATGTTAATGGTCAGATCTGGACAAATATGGGCAATGTGGGTATTACATAACAGAGTGCAATGGCTATGCTCAAATTTTTGAAGATTATTTTCTATGAGTAAGCTTTCTCAACCCTTTGAAATGATGGTACTGTTAAATGTTATCAACTGCCATATAAACTTTCACACACTTTGATAGGATGATGAAGAGCCGACTGTTGTGAGGAAATCTCGCGATAGAACAAAACCTGTCGAAGGTCGTAAAGCCCATTTGGTTGCCAAGCAGAAAATCCAAGCAGCAATAACACATATAAGTAATGGGCAGATAAAGGAAGAGAAAGAAGATACTGAAAGTTTGGATCAGAAAATGAGTAAGTATTCTTTCATTGTTATATCGTCCTTCTTTTCTTCCATTGTTTAATGCACACTAAACACCCTAAGCTATAGATTCGCCATAACAACAATATTCTTTCATTTTTGTCCCAGTTGAAATTCTCCCAAAAAATTATCTCAAAAGTCATGAGACTCGGTAGTTTTAACATTGGGATCTATCAGAATAAAAATGTTTCCATCCGAATAAATGAGAACATATTGAAGATTATATTTATTTGGCTTCAAGTAGAAACTCAATATGTGAGCGTGTGATAAAGGTAATTGAAATGGCAAGATTTTTATGTTCAGTATTTTTCAATTTTAAAATTGAAGTAAATTTGGTTTACAAACTGGAGATTGCATTTTTTGCATTGATATCATCTTTCAGTGTATTCAATTTGTATAAGATTTATCTCTGTGTGCATATTATACCTGTTAGATTTGAGATTTTAACTGTGAATTAATGCATTAAAATTTGTCATGACAACTTGATTAAAAGCCTTGATGATACAGGTTTTTTGTGCATGTCTGTGCATTATGTATTGATAATTGAAAGATAACTTCTATTTGCGTGAAATTTATTTTTTATCTTGAATCATCACACATTGTACATGTATAACTTACTGGTGTTATACAAAATTGATAAAAGAAGTGGACTCTTTGTCAAAAATATCAAGCAGGCAAAAAAGAACTGTCTGTAAAAACTAAAATACTGAACAGATAGAGAAAAAGACAATGTGGAAAAATCATTAATCAGATCTACTTCACAGATTTAGACTCATGGATTAATGTTTCTCTGAGAATGTATGATATGTATACACATAAGGTTTCAAACTAATGTGACCCGCCCTGTTACTAAGTCAGTAGAGAACTCTACTGCCTGTCTAGAGGTAGTAAGTTTGATCCCAAGAGAGGCATGTATTCTGTATGACAATATTGATATGACCTTGATTGTGTGACCTTGAAGATGATGCACCCAAGGTCACTTGTCCACCTTCTCTGATTCATGTGAGGAATTGGTCAGCTGCGTGCTGAGGAACACGTTAGTATGAGTTGTTAACTCAGTAACACGCGTTAAGGTCGACATAAGTGAAATACTGTCAAACCACAATGTAAAAATCCAATTTACAAATTATGTCAATGTAAATGAAGCATTAGTGATATAGAAATGTGTGTACATTTTATATATGTGGTGGTTATATATCTGTGGGCTTGTATTTCAGTACAACGACGTAAACAACGTAAAGTTTTGTCTGCATTGAAAGCACGAGCTTTAGCCAAGACAAAGAGTAAAGAGAAAGTTCTAGCATCAGACAGTTTGAACTTGTTACATAGTCACACTTTGTTGTCTACTTCAACTGCAGGTATTGTTGTTATCTTCCAACATATTATTTTCATGGGTGAGAATATTGTTTTCAGCTGATGTACTTTTAACCTAACATGTTCAAGATATAATAAATGTTGTCCAATGTGACAGGTTAAGAAATACTTGAAAATAAGAAATATACTTGTTGAAGTAACGAGAGTGTTGCCATGTTGCGGGGGGCTTCAAATATAGTGTATGTTTGTCTCTGAGCAGTGTAACCTCAGATGATTTTAAAGGGACTAACATGAAGTAATGGACCATGTTTTCTGGCCTCTATTTAGGAAGAGCCATTAATTATAAGTATACTCAAAATAGCTTGACAAAACAAATGCAAGAAGAATGTATGAGCGAGTCGTAGATACCTCGTACAATGTCCCAGGTTCTTATCACTAGCCTGTAATTCGAGGGCTCAACGCAACACTGTCGTAACTCCAATGTATTTATATAGGAGTTACGAAAGTGTTGCATTGAGCCCTTGGTATATCCAAATCCTACATGTGTTTTGCGTTTATAAACATGCTCACTTAAGTCATGTTTTAAGGAAATAATTAAATTTAATTAATGATATATTATCATGACATCCTCGACAGCATTTGACAGAATGTGGTTTAAATTGTTAAGTTGTTATGTATCAAGCTTGTTTGGGCAATTCATTTAAAATGTTATGATTTCTTCCTTCATTCGTATTCAGAATAGAAACATAGTCTGTCTGATTGTGTTCATATGAAAAGGATTATTTTCTCCTCTGGTAATGCAAAGAATTTGTTCTTACTATCTCCATATGATAATAGTGTCTTAAAATTGTTGCTTGAGTGATAGTGAAACTTATCTGCGGATTACCTCTTGATGGACGTATTAGTGGTATAAAGTTGACTATTCTGCTTACATACAGTCGCACCTCGTTCATTTGAATTCATCAATTCCAAAATTTCATTTCGAATAATACAAGGTTTCGAATAGCCCATTTCAATTCGACATGCCTAAGAAACTACATTTGGACTTGATATTTATTTCGGATGATACCAAGTATTCGGATAGAAGGTTGTTGCATAAACAAGGTCCGACTGTATGAGCAAACATTTGAGGAGTGTCCTTAGAGGGTTGAACAGTGGGTCAGATTCGTTCACCAATCACTTTCACCCCTCTGAGTACAGGATATGACTCTGGAGTAGTAAGGTGTATCATAGACTGTGGAATACCTGTACGTATAAGATGTTTTTTATCCAGCAGAAAACGATATGAAGAACAGTTATAATGAGCCAAGTATGACAGCACTGTCTAACTCCTACTTCAAACCATCCGTACAGCATCAGTCAGTATCAGCATTAGAGATGGCACCTGTCGTTCAACAACTGATGGGTCAGTATTTCATTGTTTGTTTGTAGTAATAATCTTCTATTTTCTATGAAACATGTTATTGCTATTGTGGCTGAATTCTTCCTCCACACAAACACGGTTTGAATGGTGATATATGAGTCATCGTTCAGTTGGTCGGTCATGCATTAGGTTAGTATGTTGCAAAAACGTTGTGTAAACTATTTCCAAACAAAGATTTTCCATTGAAACTTCACATCTTGAAGTGTAGATTAGCGTGGCATTTTTCTGTTCATGGTCTGTCCTTGTCTCATTATTCTTGTTGTTTCTTCAGAGAAAAGAATATTGTTGGGTATTCATCACTGTCAGTGATCTGTTCTTGTTTATCCAGTGTAAGAGCAAATATGACTAACGTAGATAACAATACAGTAGTTTTCATTATACTTTTAATATGGTCATTTAAACATTAAACAATATTCAAAACATGCACAGGTTATGATGAAGAATGTTTACCTTAAAGTTAGGAAAATATCTCCTGAATTGATGTATCAGTTTAATTAAACTGTTTACCCATCATGGCTGAATTACTGTTGACAAACACTACCTAACACAATGTATTGTGTATTTACAGATGTGTTCAGAAACGAGTATATGCAGTTCTTGGTGTATATGCAGACACCGGAATATCGACAGAATGTTAAGGAGCAAATTGAGAAGGAAAAGGTGCGTAGATCTGAATTATATAGCCCTTTACTCCTTACACATATTCTTTCTACCTCTTGTTGAGAGGAGGCATTATGTAACTTGGGTTTGAAATTTGTCAGGATGTCTGCAATCATGAAAAAAAGTATCAACATTTGTTTAACCTATTTTCACAATAGCTTGCATATTAGAAAGATGATTAGTGTTTACTTGCAGAAAATTCTTGTACTTATTTGAATCTGTACTGATTATATTCATTCCAAGTATCATAACAACACCAATGTTCATTAGTTGATCCTGTGTAAATGTAAGACAAATAATCATACTACATTGTATAGTGGTTCCTATGTTATAACTTATTAAACCAGATATCAGTTTCCATGTTCACATCAAATTTTCATTCTCAAGTTCTTGTGGCAGAATATGTACTTTTATGCTATATTTAAGTAAATATTCTGTTTAATTAAGTCACATTCAGAGTACTGTTCGATCTATTTCATTATAATATTGCATTTAACTTCAAAAAATTTAAACACGAAAGTTGGAGTTATGCTTCATTGAGATCCATCTTGTATTTATATTTTTGGACTCTGCTCTTACATTTATGTCTTGTGAGTTGACTCTATAAGTACAATGGGCAGAGAAAAAAGTTAAGCCATATAATAATTTGAGATTCATTTGTGTTAATATACGGTAGAGAGAATTTCAATAAGCTTGTGCTTCCAATTCTATCCACTTGTCTATTACATGCACTTTGTTATCTTGTCATTTACTGTATATAACATGACAATTTCGACCAACATATATATTTAAACTAAAATACTGGATTTTAATTACAGTTACGCCAAGTGGATTTGAACTCTGAAGTGCAGAGATTGGAGAAACAGATTGATCATCTACAGAAAGATAGCACACATCAACTTAAGACGAGAATGAAAGAGGTTTGTGTTGTAAGAATCAACTTTTAGATTATTCTATTGATATTTTGTTGAGTTGTGTTTTAAGAAAACCAGAGATTCTAGCAAGTTAGTTGAACAAGTGAATTGACTCCTATATTCATGTCACTGAAATACTGTTGTAAATGATATTAAAATCCCAATATAACAAATTTCTATAAACATTCAAGACTTTACCATAATTATGTTCATTTTTTATGGAACCTCATGTCGGCAGACAAAATACATCATCTATATAAAACATTTCAAATATATACATATATACACAAAGTTTTCAAGTAACTGCATAGAAAATATACTACAGTTAACACATTTTTACATTTATTCATTAATAGTCGAAGATGAGCAATATAAATACACCAGTTTACATAAATACAAATACATCAGTTTATATTATTCAATACATTATTTCTTATAATTAAAGCTTTCTTGTAATATATTGCCAGTTTACATAGCATATTTTTATTTCACCAGTGTTGATATCTTCCAACTTGTTGTTAAAACTTATCAAGTTGTTGATTTTATTTCTAGCTTGATATAGTTGCTCGCACACCGTCAGATTTTATTGCCCAGGCACGTGGAATACTTACCCAGCAGAATGATCTCGAGTCTATGGTACATACTCTACAATCTCAGATACAACAGATTGAGGCTGAAAACCAGGCAATGGTAAGCACATGTATTATATTCCATTGGTTAAATTTTAAATTGTCAGGAGCTGCCTGTCTGGTTAGCCGAAATAGTAAGAGTGGATACCAAACTGGAGGTCATGGGTTCAAACTTAACTAGGCCATAGCAGATTGAAGGTTTGGTGCTAAGCTGTAATAACTTTACCAAACCCTTGGTACACTGTCCGAGATGATTTCATTGATTATGAAGCATCCAACCACACTCTTTGATATGTAGGGAAGTTGGTTAGCTGATTCCAGAAGAATGTGCAGGTGTAAAAGGCACAAATGCTTGTGGATCAAATAAGTATCTAAATATTACCTGGTCAGACATATATATGAGTGCTCTATGGGTTCTTGAATTATGACTATTGAAATTACTTGTGTTGCTCGTAACAAGGAATAAAATGTATAACATTGTTGAAATTTTTCATTTTACAATTTTTTGAACAAAACACTGCAGTGATTTATATTGCCAGTTCTGTTTCGTTGTAGTGATTTAAATTAATCCATTTAATTTACAAGAAATCTTAAATAAGGTCTAAAAAGGGTAAACAATTTAATGAAGTATGCTTGTATATTTCTTTCAATAAAAGTATTTAAATTTCATATTCGGCTGTGTTTAAAAATTATTTTTTGTAATTTCCAGCTTGATGCTCAAAACCGATCAGTTATAGACCACAGTTTGTCATCTGGTAAAACAAATGGAAAAAAGGTAGGTATTAAGTGCCCGTTGGCTTGTCACCCCCTTGATATCTAAGTCCCAACCTGCCTCAGTGGATGCCACTCACTGGGTAAAATTCACATTTTCTGGATATTAAGTTTTTTTCCTTATTCAATTCACTCTATCAACTTGACACTAGATTTACATTTTATACCATAACATATGTTCGAAAAAGAGCAGGAGCATTGTGGTAAAAGGACTTAATACGTTCACTATGTTCAGGGGCGTATTATCTTGTTCAAATTTGATAACCAGCCAAATCGTCCTTGGAACCCTGGAGTTGTGGCCTTTGTACTCTAGTCGTAATGTATTTTAGATTTGTAGCCAGTTAATTCAGTGTTCTAATTTTAGAATGGCCTAACTCAGCTATCGCAGACTCAGGATTTTCTTACGGGACAATGTACAGAATCTCTGTCGCGCAAGAAGCAACTGCTTACCCAAGCACAGGAGTTAGAAACCCAAGTAAGACAACTGCAGAGTAGTATTGAAGTGAGCAAGCAACTTGTCAACCAAATGCCTCAGGGATCACTGAAAAAAAACGACAGAAAACGTAAGAATGAGACAGAGATGGAGAATTTTAACCCCAACGGAACAATTGTTTCCCAGGCACAATCTAGCCTAAAGTCAAGTAAAAAAGGAAAAGAACGGAAGAGGAGAAATTCAAGTAGTGGGAAAAATGCTGTGATTAAATTACCAACAGACTCAGTTGTGAATTCCGAGAGTGTGGTTAATTCCAATTTATCTATTCGCAAGCTACTGGAAAATACTCGTACAGATTTAACTAAAACTGCTGACACTAAATTGAAATGGAATGGCTATATGGAAGCCAGTCATACAGACACAGATCTCATGAGGCCTCGGCCCAGTTTACCAATCAGCATACCTTTAGACTGTCTTCCAGGCAACAATGTCAGACATGCAATGGAGCAAGTTAATGTTGCATATAAGGAAACCAATCTAAGTGACACTCATGATGAGCGCTTAAGTCGTGCTGATAATGTTAGTATCCATACGTCAAGTGCTGTTCACAATGTTAGTAGCGGTCAGTTATCTCCAAATTTGCAAAATCAGCTATGTCAGTCCAAAATGCCGACATGGACATCAGCAAATTTTGTTCCGAACTCTCAAGTTGCTAATACAATTTCTTCTAAGGGTAACTTTGCTATCGGTAAAATGGTGACTAAGAAAAGGGGAATTATTCTCAATGGGACAACAAATGAACTTTTAAAGCAAAGCATTGTGAATAAGGTTGAAATGAGTAAAAACAATTTAAAACGAAAAGGTCAGCACGATGACTATAACTTGACATCCAAACGACGATCCAGAAGTGATCTAGGTAATGCTGTGTTGATGTCAACTAGCTCTGGGTCACCAGAATCCAATACCTCAACCGCCATGTTGATCTCGACAGCCAATCAGCCTTTAGCAATCAGCGCCATACCATCACCTGAAGTTCATAGTAAAGGATATTTGCGACAACAAAATGGTAGGTTTGTTTTGCTGTGTTGATGTTGAGCTTTTCTGTTCGCAGTTTTTGTCGAGCGTCCTGTTGTCCAGTATTGTAATTGTCACGTGTGGAAACCATAGCTATTTTTTTTGGATAGATTTCAATCAAACATGATACAGTGTAGTTGTATAAACGAAAGACCACAGTTTTTCAACCATCTAGAAACCATTATCTGAGACTTACAAATACATTCAGAAATGATATACTATAGTCTTCTGAAGCAAGTGGTCAGAGTATGCAGTAGTTTATCAAAACTTGACACATCTGTTATTTCTCCCAGCAAATTGTTATCAAATATTGCTATAAGGTCACCGAACAGAGTTTGCCAAGTAGAACCAGCCTTTACCAGACTTCTTTTAAAAAAAATCCATTCTTTTACCTAAGGAAATTATTTTTACTGTACATGTCAGATGGCCAGACACATTTGATTTTCTGCAATGAATTGCTTCACAAGTTAAACCTTGTTCAAATAATTTAGCAGAAACTTTCTTTACAAATTGTATTTAATGTATAAATTGGAATCATTCTAAGCTGTCATGATTTATTCCTTTCAGTGGCTGGTGCTATAAAACATCCTACAGCCACCTTTGATGCTCTTCTGGCGACAGCGTCTGAAGAGCACACAAAGTCGCTGCAAGAGGAACAACAACAACATCAGCAGCCGGCAATTCATGAACGGTTATTCCAATCATTTGACACAAAGAAATCATCAAACCATGATGCTGAGCGTGTATGCTCACCTACTAGAATGCGTTTAGAGTCTATATCGCCCCCAGCCTCACCATCATCTGCATCTCAAGGTCAAAAGTCGAAAAGTACAAGTAGAAACAGGTCAAGGTCATCGAGTCAGAGTAGCACATCAAGTTCAAGGAGTCGAAGCTCATCCCACAGTAGTCGAAGTAGTAGTACAAGCAGTTGTGACTCGGGTGATGAAATTGAAAAGAATCCAAGTCAATTTAAAAACAAGACCCTTCCAACACAGCCCCAGGTTCATCCAAAAACTGCAGAGGTTGCTAAAACGGTGACCGTAACGCTGCAGAGCATTCCGAAATACAACATACAATCAACTCTTATGTCTAGCCAAAATGTTCAAAATACTGTTATGTATAATTCAAATAAAAATACAGTCTTGATAGGACAAAAAGGCAATCCAACCATGCTCGTGCCTGTTGGAGGAAAGGAACTGAAAAATTCAGCATCTTTGACACAGACGACATATAAAATGATGACGCCAATAGCTACAGCAGTTACTGCTGGAAATAGTGTTTCTAGTAATAAAAATATGACAGTGGTAAATAGTGCTGCAATAACTGGAAGTGGTGTTAAATTTCTTACTGGAATAGCTGGTCAACCAATGGCAAACCATTCTGGTACCCAGCTTCCGGTTCAAATGGCACTGTTGCCCCAAAATAGCAATGGTGTTGCACAGGGGTACCAGCTTGTTACATTTACAACTCCTGGTTCGGGTTCAAGCCAGCAGTCTAGTGTCCAGCTGAAAAGTGGTTCCTCGTCAACTAAGCAGAACAGTTCAAAGTCAGGCAGTTCGGGGAATAACGGTCAGACGTCACAAGACCATTCAAAACCGCGAAGTCAAACCAAACCATCAAGTGCTTCTAATGTGCCAAAGTATAGTACTATTCTTAATAAAAGTAGTAATCCTTTACTAGTGAGTAGTCTTGCTGGATCTCCATACAGCAAGAGTGGGGACATGCAGAAACCTAGTCTTCATGCGATAAGTGCAACTTCAGGCATGTTTCCTGGTATCCTACCGTCCCATTTAGTGCCGGTTGCAGCATTCCAGCAGCAACAACAAGCATCTAATCAGTCCGTTTCATCATCGTCACACTACAAAGGACACAATGCAAAACAATCGATTCCTGCAAAGTCGTCGGCTTTCAGCGTCTCATCTTCAACTGCACATCCTCAACCAGCACATGCTCCCATTCCAAGAATATTTACTCCCTCACCAGGTTCAAATGCACAGAATATATTAACAGAGTTAACACATGATAGACAGTTACAGGCACAGAGCCTACTTATACCATCCAATCTTAGTCAGTTATCAAACAATAGTGTATTCAGTCATGCTGGACAGTTCTCACATCAGCCATTTGGCGGGGATCACGCCAGCTTGGCCACAGTGATTGGAGTGCGACCCAACCAAGCAGGAGATGCCCACCATGCAATCAGACTACAAGGGTACCAGAGTCTGGCTACCCAGCGACTGGCAATGTTTCCAGACCAGTCTGCAGGTGGCTTAAGACCAAATTTTCCAGTATACCGACCTGCAGGAGGTGAGTGTGTTTTATGTATATCAGACTTGACTGGACCTCTCCCATGCTATATAACTGTATAAATGTTGTTTATGATAAGAAAATAATTGTAAATTCAAGAAAGTTGAGTAAATATGCGCTGGCTTACAATTTCTCATTTGCAGATATATCCAATACATGAACTTCTCTACTTGTGAAAAAATACATGTATACTCTAGTCATGTTTAGAAATATTCTTGATATTCATGCAAGGTCAGGTTTGCGCAAGATGCATTTTTCTGGTAGTGTAGAGCAGTTGATGTACCTGGTAAAGTCTTGATTGAAAATTCTCGAAACCTGTACAGCCATCTTGTACAACTCAGTAAAGTTTTCTTAATTTGAACTGTGTAACAGCCTAATAATTAATTTCTTTATAATTGCCTTCTGTTACCTAACAAAGGACTTGTTGTTTTAGCTTGAATTTATTATTTACAGTGATGTACTTATTTTCTTTCAGGTTGGAATATCAGATGAACAGCCGCGAAATTAGTTTGTTAAAAATCATGACATCTTTGTTGTGGCTGAAAAAATTACTTTGTCCATTATCACTATTAAATACCTTACATGGAGTCTTTTATCTGCCATGAAATGTGTGGGAACAATCATATACTGGTGTTTGTATCTACCATGATCTCGCATGCTGACTGTATTGTTTTTGAGTCAACATCGACCTCAAATTGTGTGTTGTATTCAAGAGAAACGCAGGAACGGACTGTCAGAGTTTTGTTGACCTGCAGACACTGTGGTCACCCAGCTATAGATGGTGGTGTAAGAATAACAGACAGAGAATACTTCATTCAAGACCACTATTAATATTCAGGGATATTTATATTAATTTATAGTTCATAGGAATATAAAACATCTCATGATGTGTAGTTGTGCAGTTTGCTGTAACCTTACTTGCTTTTGAGTTAATCGTTAGAATTTTAGACAATTAAGCTTATTGTTTGGAAATTGCATGCTTCTCTTTTTGTAATTTGTGTAAAACATTTGTTCTGTTTATAATGAAATTTCATGAAACCAACTTGTCATAGAATGTATGGTTAATATTTTTTCATTTAAAAAAAATATTAAATTCAGTTATATCAAAAGCTCTTAAAAAGGGATTAAGTTTTTAAGAGATCCGGCCTGTTATGGGAAGGATAAGTTGACACAAGGGGTTAGGTAGGATTAAGCTTCGTGTCCACATCTTGTTACTTTAATACTGATATATGTCCAACAATAGGAACTTAGTCTTCGTATGGTGTTTGAAATTAGTATTAATAAGAATATGGTGCCCATTTTAGTTCAATCTGATTGTGATTCCGTGACATAGTACTGATACTTTCTGCTATTTGCCAGTATTTATTTCATGAGGATGCCAAATAATTTTGCCAAAAATACCTTTAACAAAATCATCTTCAGTTAAGACTTTAGTTCTGTAGGCTCAGTATTACTTCCGTGTATAGTTACACATGTACATTGTGTTAAATGCTGATTTGCAGCAAATGTAAAATTGTTAAGATTGATGCAGTTCTAAAATGGATCATATTTTTTCCCAAAATAATATTTGGAAAATTCAATCCGTGAAAATGAATAACATGTTCGAATAGATTGTGTTAGATTAGACCCTAAGATTAAAATGTAGATTGCTAGGCCTTTTAATACTGTACAGTTGTTAGGCTGTAATAAATTAATTACTAGATTATTGTCCATATTTGTGCTATAATAAAAGTTTAAGGAAGAATTGTTCATTTCCAGAAAATGGATGTTTATGTCTTAGATGCTCGACTTGCTAAGACTTTTTCTATTATTTTAAAGATTTAAAATTTGAGGTGACAGGAAAATTATGACGACAATGTGGAGGAACTTTAAGAAATTATTTTATTATGGCCTTGAATGTACGTAGCATTTACCATGAAATGTACTTCTTCACCAGACATGGGTTTTTATATGTTTGCTATCAAAGCCATGTTGTTTTAGTATATTAGATGACCGTAATGGATTTAGATATAGAATGATTTATGAAATTAGATTTATGATATTACCTGTAAACAGATATTGTCACATTTCATCATTTCAATATGTTCAGTCATCTGTGTTGTATCTAAAAGTATTTTAGATACTGATTATTGATTGATTATAGTAATAATGAAATATTTATGCGGTTTCCTGCTTGCTATAGATGCCAACCATTACTATGGAAGATTTGACTGTCTGTATTTTTGTCGAGTTATGTGATGGCTTCTGTGTGATTTTTGTAATTGATATAATTATGTAATGAACATTGCATTGAAGTTAGAACTGAACTATTTTGTTTCACATTTTGGTTGTTGTCAATGTACAGGGCAACCTCTTCAGAGTGGTCCTGTCTTGAGTGACCACCTCTCTTCAACAACATTATCAATTTTTCCTGTAGTAAGAAATTACAGTTGTTTTAACCTGTCGGTGTGAGCAACCTCTCAGCAAGAACCAAAATGTGTGTGTCCTGAAGGATAATGCTCGGGAGAGATTGCACTGTACTTGATAACAATTAATTTACCAAAACTCAAATGTGGAAACCGTTCTAATCTCCTTTGTGTAGCATGGCGACAATGACAGTGACTGTTTGCATTTACTTGTGTTACCAGAACGCAGTTAAGAAATTGGTCTTTAGGCAAATTTTTAATCAACGCTGCTAATGTTAACAAACTCTAGTCCAAAATTTGCTCATGAAACTTTTATTATCAGTTACCTCCATGCTTGCATACCCCATACCAGGGACCCCACATCAGTAACCCCTGTATCCGTGCCCGATATAAGTGAAACTGTACCAGGAACCTCAACAGTGAACACGCATATCCAGTTGTGGACTGGCCATATTGGTGACACCACTGACCACTAATTATGTATGTTACCTGAAGTATTTGTAAAACATGTTTTATTATGATTTAAACATTCCCTTCATATAAATTTGATTCATGACTGAGTGTCTAATGTGAAACTATGTTTTATAAAGTTTATAAGCTGTATTGAAATTGTTTAGTATGATATGGATTAATTTGAAAACAAAATGTTGTTAGTGAGTTCTTTTATAATATCTCTGATACATGATATTGTTTACTTGCATCGCAGAATACTTTTTTTATGAGGAGCTGGTTTTCAATAATCAAGAACAAGAATGTAAATTGTATATTTGTCTAAATTCATTAAGATAATGTTTCATGGTTTGGAAGCATTGAACATCATCATATTTTGGTTATACTCAAATGTGTTTGCCTCAGGATATCAAATATTTATGCATTTACCAATAAGAAATTTTGTAATTACAAACAATTCGCTATATTTCGAAGACATATTAAAATAACTTATCTGTCTGATTCATCAAAGGTGGCATTTGGTATTGGAAACATCTGGAAGTTAATTTCCCAGTTTACCTTTCAATTCTTCTCCTAATATTTCGTAATAAATTATAAGTTAAGTATTAACTGCTTTTCCAATGAAGAGATATGTAATCGTTTACCTCACTATATTATTCCGATATTTTTCATCATCATCGTTTACACCAGCAACAGCATTGGTTATGTATTTACACAAGTCATCGAAGTAAATGTTTACTAATACTGCCATAACAGAAAGATGCACTCTATATTTGTATTGTATTTCAAAGTCTTTTTGAATTATGTAAAATCCTGGGACATTAGACTGGTGATAATGTTAAACACGGTATGATTGACATAGGTGCTACTCTATGGACAATTGTGTGAAAGTTAGTCTATTTTAATAGACTAAAGAGATAATCATACATATGTATGAGTTTTGCTACCAGATATATCACTCATTAGTTCATGATGCAGAGTATTCCCATTGAGTCTATTGTTTTCAATGTCTGGTAAAAATTCATCAAGTTTGGTATACATTTTGGAAATGTGGACGGAAATAATGGTTATGTCTGATCTCAGTTTGCCTAACCTGCCCCACCCACAAAAAAGTACTTGGGGTGGGGGGGGAATCTTCCTGTTTTCCGCTAAAAATAATTGGTTATTAGATTAAATCTGATGTGTGCAAAAATCGCAATATTGTTTTACTGTGTTGGGCATATCCTCTGCCTTTTGGGAAGTTGATTTCTTTGTGCCTATAAGCATTCTCGTCCCGAAAATATTTCATTGTTTGTGAATGAAAATTATTTAATAAACGGACTGGTTTTAGTAATTTTGGTAGCGTCTTAATCGTATGTTCATGAAAATTTGAGTTTGAGACTTGTTCTCAATTGAGATCATTCTACATAACCTAAGTTGATCTGTTACCTGGCAACCAGTCCATATAACCTTTCAATTTCTTCCTTAAATTGTTTTAAAAATGAGTCAGTAATTATTAGTATAGACATTAAGTTAAAGACATATGCAGCATTTTTAGTAAAACATCCTATTTTAATACGTGTTTTCCCCCATTATCGAGAATAATGTAATATTTTCTCAATCACACTGTTGAATGTTATCCCATATACCCATATGTCCTAGGATTGTTTGTTCATTCCATTTTGCCGTTGTGAATTAATTGCTAGATTTATCATCCATTTATGTAAGGGTCAAGGGAAGGACTTACGAATTACCTGACCATATTTACCTATTATTCTGATGCTGGACCTGCGATTCACTTTTTTGTTGTTGTTGTATTTTAAGGAAAATAATTTACGGGGCAACAAAAAAAGGGGGCAATGGATGATAAATGGGCAATTAATATATCGGCGCTGCTATGGGATTTACAACCTCCTGTAAGTGATGTCATTTCAAGAAAACACAACATGTGATGACACTTTTTGCAAACAGGAAACAATATTTGCTCCATATGGTCACTTCGGTTTTATATTGCCATGTGGGGCAAATATTGCTTTCTATCAGTCCATGGTGACGTTTTCAGGAAATGACGTCACTTGAAGAAGAGGTTGGAAATCGTACAACAGCGCTCATATCATGGCATTTTTTACCATGTGTATGTTAGTAAAACCTTTGATTTACCACAAATATATTTAAGATAACTATGTTATAAATGTATTTTTGTATTTATATATGGCTGTGGTTCATGTTTAACTTATTTAAAGTCTATTCGTCATGATAGTGTTTTTTCTTACCGTGTGAAAATGATTTATTTAATTAATCTCTGTTGTGTACAATTGTTGTTCTTTGATGTTTTACGAGAGGTCATTTATGTGAGGAAAGTTGAGTATATAGAGGATTTTCTTTGGTTTTGTTGTCTTAAATTAGCTATGGTTCATGTAAAGGTTTTACATTTGTTATCAATATAAGGAATATCTATTTCTCACTAACTAATTACTGTTCCAATATAGGTTCTTAATTATATGGTAAATGTTACCGACTTCATTTTAATTGGCTATTATTTTGCAAAACAAATTCTCATTTTTTCAATGTCTGTCTTGATTATTTGACTTAACTTAACTGTAAGAACTGTTTATTAATAGGTTTAATAAATACAGTGGAACCTCAGTAATAAGACCACCCTTTGGTTCTGAAAAAAGATGGTCTTAATTGTGAGGTGGTCCGATTATCAAGTTATAATACGAAAGAAAAAAACTGGTCTATGAAAATAAGATGAGCTTGTCTTAATTTTGAGTGTGGTTTTACTGAAAGAAATTTTGGTCTGCAATTTTTGCTATCAAGCTGTTAAATTTGTAATACTCATCTTCTATTGACTGCTGTAGAATGCTTGATTCTCTGAATATTTATTTTACTTCACCGTAGTAATTTCTATTAACTTCCACATAGCTTTCTTGACTTGTTTTTTGTATGATATGTCTGTGTGTGGCGTGCTAACATCATTTTATTGAGTGCAGTGATTTCTCCATATATATTTTTTGTTAGATGTATTAATGCAATATCTTAATAAGGAAAATACATACATTTTAGCTACAAATATTTGAGAAAAAAAGAAATTGAATATGCTTTAAGATTTTTGCATGTGATAAGAAATGTTCCATGGTAATATGAGATACTTTATTTTTGAATTTCCTTACATAATAGATATTTTCTTGTAGTGTCAGATTCCCACAGAAACAAAATTGTTGTGATTCTACATAGCTATAATGGTAATTCAGATGTGGGGTATGTATGTACTGGTAATTTTGAACTGTAAGCATTAATTCTTCATGGACTGAAAAGCTAAAAGTAAGAAAATGAGAACTCTATGAAAATTGATTAGTATGTTTTGTTTTATTTTTTTTGCCTTGTTTTTCAATCGAATTTATTTACTATGTGCCTGTGATGTGAAGTTTGTAGCTACAGTAGAAACTGCGGATTGTTTTAAAGCTAACTTTACTTTAGTGTATATTAATGAAATAGTTTTATAGACATTTTTTGTTAGGATTGCTACTGTGAGACTTGCAATCAAAGTTCACAGTTGAATTAAGTTGCATGCTTTTAATGTCTAAAACGTATCAAGGTTGAGATGATTGTAGTATTTTCTTTATTAATGTGTGAATCAAACACTAACAAAAATATTATTCACCTGTTTAATTCTTTATTTATTTTGTAATATTCAACTCTTGCTACAGGCTATAACTTCTACATTTTCTCTTCTTTAGCCCCTTGTTATTTTTGTTTAAAGTGACAGATAAGCTATTTTTGCTTGGCTGTCTGTCATTGACATAAAAACCAATGATTTTGTAAATTTACTGCATCCAATTTCCTGCACTCTTGTTGTTAAGTTAATTTTTATAAAGTTTTGATAATTCTTTTATTTTATTTTTTCATTGTTTATGATGCGTTGTTTTTATCATTTAATGTTGATTTGTTTTAGCCTTGTAACCCCCCCCCCCCCCTCCACCCTCACTGTTGCTGTCTGAATGTATACTATGAATTTGTTTGAATGGTGCATCACTCACCGTTTCATTATAAAATGATGCTCAAAGGCCTACTTTAGACGACTTGTAAATAAAATGCTTAACAAAACTGACTATTTTGTTGTTGTTGTTACTTGTATGTATATTATTTGTTCATGTCTCCTTGTGCTTTTAGGAGGGCGGCAGTATACTTTATGGCATAGCTGCTCAACTTCTTTATCCATTTTAATACACACGTCTAGAGAGACGGGCCATACTATTATTATGGGACCATATGTGACAGGTGGGGGGTGGCATCCATGTCCGCTCTCTGAGTTTTTGTTGGATCTTCACCAAATTCGGCCATAATCCGCATGGCAATAATATCTTGTTCAAGATCGTAAACCAGTCAAATCAGCCTAGGCACTCTGGAGTTATGGCTCTTATCCAAAATTTAGGAAATGACTTGTCCGTGTGTAAACTCAAAATATATTTATTGGATCTTCTCCAAACGTAAGTCGCAATGATCATGGGTATATTGTCTCGTTCAAGTTCGATAACCAGCCAAATTGCTCTACGCACTGGGGTATCGCTCTTGAATTATCCAAAATAGATTTTTACCGCAAACTTTTGACAGTGTTGGTACACAAATCAATTCTACATATAATGCAAGCTCTCCAGAGCAACATCATTGCAAATTTAGGCTTCTCTTGACAGGTTGTTTCTCCAAAGAGGTTAAATTGGTTGTGATTTTTTACTACCATAACATTGTAGTCCATACTGTTGTTGAAGGGATGTTACTCCAGAAGGCCACTCTAGACAGGATGCACTGTATCAAACAGATTGTATGTGTTTGAGAGTTGCTAGGGGTAGAATTGTAATGAAGCCATGCCACTAGATTACAGAAGTTCAGAGCTTGTAACGAGGTATCTATCCAACTACACTATTATGCATGAAAGAGCGTGAGGGATGCTTGCTAGAATAACGTTAAAACTTGTATGTTTGTGCAAATTACAACCCAATAAACAAACCGCTAGCGCTCTTTATGTGTTAAGAAATGTTGAAAAACTGAACTGACGTCAGTATTTGATATATGATCAATATTGACGTTTTTTTGTCAGTCACAATTAATAAATGAAGATTTATGTATTGGGGTCATAAAACACACATTTTACTGATTTCTGCATATGAACTCGCATTTAGACATATGGCAAAGACTTTTTTAATGTTCATGTTTCAGTCAACAATATTCACATTCTCAGGGAGGTCAAGGACATTCACATTACTTGTTGTTGGATCACAAACATACTCATATAAATAATGAAATATCTTACATCAATGATACATAATTATACTAATGAAGTAATTCGAGGGGGAAAAGTGCGCCCGATGTGGGGCTCGAACCCACAACCCCCTAAACACTAGTACGACGCTCTACCGACGGATCAAACCGGGCGGCCGTCTTACCCCACACCACTCCACTCCCTTTCTGCATTGAAGCTCAACCACCGTGAACCGTCAAACACCGCTGTCACCATTGAAGTAAATCAAGGGGAAAAAATGCGCCCGATTTGGGGCTTGAACCCACGACCCCCTCAATACTAGTACGGTGCTCTACCGACCGGCCTAACCGGACAGGCGAGTAAACACCACACCACTACACTAACGTCACTTTGTCACGTGTTAAATGTTGCCTTCGATGAACAATCGGTCATCCCTTACGTAAATATGTTGATAATTTATGTCACTTCTACTGCCAACACCACTTAACGTCATTTTAAAATCAAAGGACTCAAGGTCATGGGAGGCGCTTCCAAGGCAAGACTGCACATTTTCCATATGATCGTATTAGAAATTAATACGCGACTATTCGGTTAAACTCGTTCGCCAAAAATGACACAAATAATTCAGAAAAGTTTATATCAAGACTCCCGCCATTCCACAGTTTATATATCCCTGACAAATCAGCCATTATACTCATCAAACCTGTAATCAAATCAGAGGACTTTACACGTACTATTTTCTTGAGACGATAAATATGGCGGTACTTCGAGTAGACCATCCGGTTGACGATGATAGCAATGAGACGCTAAAGCGCCTTAAAAATCAAGACGATCATACATATAAATGTGTGGGCCACGCCAGTTATCAAGCACATATGCGAAACTTTTGGCACAGCATTGTGACACATGTGAGCGGCAGACTTCTGAGATAGCGTTTCCCACACAGTCGAAGCATGCTCTGGTTATCCGTCTAGATATTCTGCCGACCCACTGTTGACAACAACTTCCAAGGCTGGTAAAAAATTTGCTTAACAGACGAAACATATGTCTGTACCCTATCTCCCCATTCTGTAGTGTTCACGTCTCTCGTCACGTTGTCGTAGCAACCTTGAACATAAGAACAAATGTAATATGGATTAACCCAATTAATTACGATATGTTTTAATTGTCGGTAAATAGTTTTTGGTCGTGTTATTCTTTGAAACTCTGACATTTTCAGTCGTAAATCATACATTCTCGTGATCTCAAGATAATCATTTATTGTACTAATGCGTAATCGAGAACTAATCGAGAATCGATAATGAAACTTAAAAAGAATGATCACTAAATAGCCGTTATGTGTACATGTCATTGACATATTCCGCTCGAATTATTTTTCCGAGTGATATTTAGGAGTTATGGCCCTTTGCTATCGTTCAGCACTTGAAGGCTTGTGAATTCTTACCTTTGCACTATTGTTGCTACCAATATAATGATGCCAATTGAAGTTAGGACGATAACACCAATCAACCACACAGGGAATAGTTGACCGGTATTAGCCTTCTGATTGTGACGTGATTCTGTGAAATATACATGTAAACGTAAATACCAGCTACAATTTTACGCAGACAAAGGGGCATTCTTGACATTCTCGTCGGAAAAAATGTTGCGATGTCAGGTATGCATTATTTTCGGAACCAGGCCACATTCTGACGGAGGAAACTGCCTCCATTCGCTTTAGTATAATACGGGCCTGAATAGTAAAACATTTCGTATTTATACAGCAGATACATCGTGTACTCAACACGATAGTTCCTTCATTTATGACGGACTCTAACACACGAGTCCCCGAAGTACCAATGAAAAGCGGCTGTCCTTTGTTGTTAATCACGGTCATACTCTCTATACTCTCGAAATGGATTGTTTTCAAAAATGTCAAAACAGAATGTTTCAGAAAGTTCGGGTAAAGTGCTTACTTTTTGTGTAATCAATTACCAAACGCCGCATTGATCAGAAGAAGCAAGTCTCGTATTAGCACAAATTGGGATTTTGTTATAAAATAACAAAACATTTGTTAAGAGGACGTTCAATGAAGGAGTAATCGATTTTGCTCATGTCTCTGTATTGTCACAGTTATAGATTGAAATAGGAATGGAAAATGTGCTAGCCAAACATGTGTAATTAACTTGAGTGGTCCTACTAATCCCGAGTTCTTATTTCACGTTTTCCCTCGAGTGGCACTCCAGCACTTCGTTCTAACTTGAACTTGTAAGCTACAAAAGTTCACTAAGCGATATAACTACAGCGGAACACGTTACGTCTGCGTGAAATGAAATGTGTTACATATACGGTCAAACTTCACCTACGCACCTCCTACTCATTAACAAGACCGTATTCTCATGGAGAAATTTTCATTTTTTCTTCCATACGTTAACTCAACTTTCAGACCAACTCTGACCGAATTTCTCTTTAATTCAATTGTTGAGAGCATTAATTCGGCTAAATTTTGAAACAACACAATAGAACATTGATTTGGAGATAACTGTAATTGAATTACAAAGGTCTCTAACTGATTCACTTGATGCTATCATTAATTCAATTGGAGCTCTCTTCAATTGTATTGGAGAGCTCTCCAAATAATTAGAGGTCTTCAAATATTTGAGTTTATGAAGATTTGGCGTACTATATAAATTAGAGGTGGAAAGTATTGGTATTGTATTTTATCGTTTTTGTTGCTTGAATATGTTTTTGAAGTATTGCGGTTAAAACATCGCTGAGACTCTTACCTTGCACTCGTTCACTTTCCGCTGCTAC
The DNA here is from genome assembly GCA_032209605.1 of Mactromeris polynyma. Taxonomy (NCBI): domain Eukaryota; kingdom Metazoa; phylum Mollusca; class Bivalvia; order Venerida; family Mactridae; genus Mactromeris; species Mactromeris polynyma. The sequence goes on from JASFXZ010000008.1 coordinate 15,565,737, forward strand.
AGTTGTGTTCGTTATACCTCTAACAGTATCTGAGAGAGAAAAAGTTGCTGAGTAAATAACAATATTTGACAGTTTAATTTAAATTCGATATTTTACATCGACTATGAAACAAGTTACTACAGGTTATATCCATCACCCTTAATGACTGCTTCCTTGGTTGCTAACCTATCCCCACGCCTAATTCAGGGATTGTGAAGTTCAACATCGCCCCTGTGTGATTCCTAAACACGATATTTGGACCAGGAGTAAGACGCTCAATCCATCGACAACTATGATCCTTATATTGTCAGCAAACGTGGAGCAGTTTTGTAAATAGATTCACTAGAACTACCTTTATATTATGCCAAGGTATACAGGCATATTGAAGGTATTGAATACAGACAACTATCTATATTAAAAAATACTTTTGGCGAAGACCAACTATTCTCAAATTCTCCGGACTTTTTACGTCGGATAACAAAGGAATATCACAAAACTTATCAATTTTTATATACCGAAAAGTATGGAAAAAAGATATACTGTTTATTATTTTCGATGATAGTTACGTGCTGTATGACGCATTACCTGTTTAACTGTATTTTTTTAAGTCATACTTACTCTGTTTTTATATGTGTCCTAAATGTAACTAATAGAAGATGACAAAAAAAGAAAACAACACTTTTCTTCGTACTACTTATGTAACCAAACTTGATTACCATCTCTTAACTAATACACATTTAGTGAAATATATTGAAATTTTTTGTTTGTTTGGTAACTTATGTGCTTTAATAATATTTTCATTTTTACATTGATCGAAAGTATTTATTTATAACTATGTTTATATTTGCATGTATGCTCATGGGAAATATTTCCCTTTGCAATAAATATATCTATATATCTGTATAGTATGATTAATAATCGAGATATATAACGTAATTATAAATCGCTGCATCCACTTCACTTTCATTCAATTGCTATAGGAGTGTTTCTGCGTTGTTGCTGTGGTTATGATGATTCTATTGCACGATCTGTTTAAGTACCAGTGCTACGAGACCGATCCTGTTTTCTCATGATCAATTCTACATGAATGTCTAAAAGACTAATTATAACATAATACGTACATTAAACTACATGACCCCTAGTAGTATTGCTATGAAACACTGAATATATTTTTTACTAAGCTTGTATAAAATATTCTGTGAAACGAAAATATTGTATGGATAATAGTGGTCAGTTCGAAAAGTACACTTGTATAATGAAGAGTGTATTAACTCATTTTCTCGTTAATTAGAAAAATACGAATATATATTGAGAAACAAAAGAATACTTACCTAGCAGACAGATGAACAACCAGAAGGTATATATGGTGACTTTCTGGCGATTATAAGAAAACATTAAATCGTTTTGCCACATTTCTATATCCAGAATGAATAACCAGAATGCTGAGCGAAGTAATGTATAGATATAATATAGTCCAATATCGAGTTCATTATATCCAGCTAATCATAGCGTCTCTCGTGGTGACCGGAACGTCACGTGGTATACACACTATGGAACAGTAATATTTGACAATTTTCATTTTCGCGTCTTCAACATTAACTATTTTCTCTCACTATTCCAAGTTTGCACATTGTGTAGATTCCGAAATACACGTGATTCACACGTGCGTACAAGCAGAAGTCGTTTCAAATAATAAATTCATAACTTTGTGCAAGTTCTCAACGCAGTACACAATGAATCACATAACACTTATAGATATTTCAGCTGTTACGTTCAATTACGATTTGAAGATTTTTGGTTGTATGAGCAGACAGCATCAAGACAGCCGATTACTACATGCATGCATGCATTTCTCTAAGCATCATTAATATTGTTTCTTTTACTGAAAATCTAGTCATTTCACGTGTAAAACACGTACTGTACACGCAAGAGTTTCATCTACTTTCACCTTGTCAGTACAAACAGCGATATATTGTCATTTCCACCCGGTACTGAATTTCAAATATACAGTTAAACAATTGCTAGTTTTAACAATAGGCCTAATTATTATTACGTTATGTGAATGTGTATATGTTTCAGTCATTTACATTATCTTCAACATTTTGTCCATTACCGGAAACTCACACAAGACAAACAGTCCAGTCAGTGTCTATGAATATGAAATATCACGATTATTGCGCGTGTATATCAATAGACTTCTGTGAAAAAATACACTTTGGATATCATTTTGTTTCGTAGACTTAAGAATCAACTGACACATCATACATTAGGGGAGACCGGGGCACAATGTTACACGGGGTAAAGTGTTACGTTTAAATTTTCAAACAAATGACGTTATTTATTACATCATAACCATTGTAGTTTAAAGTACTTTTGGTGTAGCCATTTTATCTGATCGGTCGTGGACACTTCCAGTCGATAATAAAGTATCAGTGATAAGTCAACGCATATCCGGACATGTAAGTAAATTTTCATGAATTTGGAAAATATCGATTTCCTTTAAATTCATGACTTTGCTGATAATTTAGCTTATATGTTACATTAGGGTACGTTATAGGCATGACGTCGCAGAATGAATCGTGATCCGGTCTACCTTAGTTATTACCCAAGGACGTTTGTATTTCCATCAGATAGTTAGGGGCAATGTGTTACATGATACCCGGGGCATAGTGTTACAATGTAACACTATGCCCCGTGTACATGCCAACATATATCTAGCTACAGAAAACTACCACTGAATATTTGTAAACTTACGTTTAGTATGTTTTACTGTTGATAACGTATAGATCTACATTTAACTTAACATCTATCATTTTTAAATAGAGATCTCAAGTACAAATAATTAGATCGAGTAGATCTGTAAATTATTGTCTTTGTAGAATGGTTCGAAACTAAAAAAGAACAACACCGCCACGAACGTTCATGCAGATGTCATTAAAGGGGGATTTAACGATGTAGTATATATGGACAAAGTATCCGATCAGTTGCCAAACAGATTAAAATTAACCCTATGACATTGTGTTGATACATCAAAAAGCAAATAAATCTGGAACTGACAACATGTTGCAAAGTTATCTAAAAACTGCACGTAATTTGGAATTTTGGTCTGAGCCCCTACGAAGTCCGTGTCTTAGCCTTTCTCATCCGGGAATGGGACTGTATATGGCGGAGATACAGAACATCTGTGATATGTTTAAAAAACTGATAGTGTTAACATAATGATGATTTGGTTTATATTTAACTAATGGCGATATACTTCACCGGATGTTGGTACACCAGGTACAGTTTGTATCATGTTGGTACCAGTTTACGTGCTGTTAGTACAGCCAACCTGATGTTGATACAGTTTATTTCATGTTGGTACAGCTTATGTGATGTTGGTACAGCTTACCTGCTCTTGGTACAGCTTACCTGCTCTTGTTACAGACTATGTCATGTTGGTACAGCTTACCTGATTTTGGTACAGCTTACCTGATGTTGGTACAGCTTACCTGCTCTTGGTACAGTTTATGTAATAAAGGTACTGCTTACCTGATGTTGGTACAGTTTATGTCATGTTGGTACTGCTTACCTGATGTTGGTACAGCTTACCTGATGTTAGTACAGTTTACGTCATGTTGGTACTGCTTACCTGATGTTGGTACAGCTTACCTGATGTTAGTACAGTTTACGTCATGTTGGTACATGTTACCTGATGTTGGTACAGCTTACCTGCTCTTGGTACAGTTTATGTCATGTTGGTACAGCTTACGTTCTGTTGGTACAGCTTACCTGCTCTTGGTACAGTTTATGTCAGGTTGGTACAGCTTACGTTCTGTTGGTACTTCTTACCTGGTGTTGGTACAGTTTGAGTAATGTTGGTACATATTATGTCATGTTGGTACAGCTTATGTCATGTTGGTACAGCTTATGTCATGTTCGTACAGCTTATGTACTGTTGATTCATCTTATGTCATGTTGGTACAGCTTATGTGCTGTTGATACAGCTTATGTCATGTTGGTACAGCGAGTGTCATGTTGATACATCTTATGTCATGTTGGTACAGCTTATGTGCTGTTGATACGGCTTATGTCATGTTGGTACAGCTTATGTGCTGTTGATACAGCTTATGTCATGTTGGTACAGCGAGTGTCATGCTGGTTCAGCTTATGTGCTGTTGATACAGCGTATGTCATGTTGATACAGCTTATGTCATGTTGGTACAGCGAGTGTCATGTTGGTACAGCTTATGTGCTGTTGATACAGCTTATGTCATGTTGGTACAGCGAGTGTCATGTTGGTACAGCTTATGTGCTGTAGATACAGCTTATGTCATGTTGGAACAACGAGTGTCATGTTGGTACATCTTATGTGCTGTTGATACAGCTTATATCATGTTGGTCAACTTATGTCTTGCTTGTACAGATTACCTGGTGTTGGTACGGCTTACCTTATGTTGAAACAGTTTATGTCATGTGAGTTCAGCTTACCTCATGTTGGAACAGCTAACATGGTTCGTCTGTGGTCATAGGCGATGTGTTTTGCTTTGTTGAGACATTGAACTGTACTATTATATGCACTCAGTTTTATTTATTGTCATTAGTTACAATACGTTTTTGTTGAAAATTGAATATATTTATAGTGTAACATTTTGCCCCAAGGACTGTAACACTTTGCCCCAAATCTTGGGGCAAAGTGTTACATATACTCGACAATTTCAACGAGTTCTAAATTGTAAATAAGTAGTTTATTTATGTTATTTAATACATTTTATGATTAAATTTTCGTTGTTTATTATAGAAACCTTAGTTACATTGTTGTAAACGAGTTTATATTATCTATAATTTAAAAACTTTGAAAAATGTAACACTTCGCCCCGGTCTCCCCTACAGTTATAATTTGTAACAGTTTCGCGAAACTTCGGAATTTAGAATCTCAACTCAAATTTGAGATTATTCTTAAATTTGTGTCCGATTTTGAGACAAATCTTAAATATCATCCAGAAGGCTTTGTCTCGTAAAATAAATCTGATAAACTCGTCTAAAGTTTGAAATCTTCGCGACTTTTCTTGAAACGGTCACACCGATTTTACAGACGTGTTTGCAGTGACCGTAGTTGCATTTACTTACCGTGCACAGTGTTTTCCCGCGCTAATTTCATGAACTACTTAATCTAAAAGAAACAGTTGATACGTTCTACGAAACCTCAACCATGTTCACCTTAGTTTGATTAAAGCGAATATCTTATTCCAGTTACATGCTTTCAAAGTATAAACTAATTCACTGAACAATAGAAGTCAGAGTTTGAATATCGTTTACGAATAATTATCTATAGCAAATCCATCTATTGATATATTTGTTCATAGACAAGAGTTTCGGACAAATAAACACTAAATCCACGCTGTATGGATAAAAAATAATTCCACACCAAACAACATAATATCACTAATTAAATAACTACCACCAAACCAACGTAAATGATTGTGAACACCTATCGATACCATAAGCTTTATGTAAACCGTCAGTGCCACTCATACACAAATCGATGCAGTGGAACTCCGCGTTTTGTTGTCACGTGTTCGACTTATTGAACAAGTCTGGTTTTTGGATTTATTACTGCAGATTCAATGGCTTTGTCACTCTTAGTACAGCAGTACGTCAAATGACGTCACTGTTCACGTATTTGTGCGCCATAGGCTTAGGTTGTCATACCAGAGTGTGTATACACGTGCACTACTATATTGTCGCTGTTGAAAAAGTTTCGGGTAACCGTTGGATGAAATACTGAATACGTGTGCATCAGTACGCGTCAGTGCGACGGACTGATATTTGAATGTGTCGCCAAAAACTGAGTTTATTTCATTCCCAGCTCTTTAATCATCACGGATTTGATCTTCTGTGTTTACTGGTTAATGCTAAACTCGATAAACTGACATTTATTAATCTCCAGAGCAACACGCTTTGAGAGACGCTAATTTCGGTTGTTGTTCTGGCGAGTTCATGTACCTTGCATACTATTGCTTAACAATTATCAAGTGTACTGTTTACGAATATTTCACCACATGGTTATGTTGTAACTTTATACCACCAATACCTAATTCTGGCGTTTTCATAGTTGCGTAAAACATTTATGTCTGTCTTCAATGTTACAGATCTGTTTATCGCTTAGCGAACGTAGGACAGAATACAGCAGATACATAATATGTTTAAAGTTTTGTGTAAATAGCAAACCGCTTAGTTACGCTTAATATTCAGCATTTGAACACATTATGCAACAGTTTGATGAAGTAATATGCGATTATTTTATCATTCTCACGCTGTATCGCAGCTTCCTGGAGCGACCAACTGGCAGAAGTTGTTGTCACTGCCCTTGTCGTGCTAAATGTAAGTAAATTAATACACTCCAAACTTCTACAAATAAAGCATATTTCATCGTTCAAACCCAAACAATGAATGCTCTAAAGATAGAATCATACTATGGGGGTTGTCTCATTATAACGTATAATTGTTCAAAAACTGGATTTGCGATGAGATACCTTTATTTCTTGAATAATTTTCTCAAGGCGAGGGTCAATTGTTTTAAATTCGACTGTTAATATAGTGGTATAAACTTATTCAGCAAATAATCCTGCCTTCTGGATTTTGTTTGGTATACATGTTCTAACAGTTATCTTACCATCTGACCATCTTCTTCTGTCCGCATTGTATAATTCAAACGTGAATTATTTTGGCTCTTGTATATATTTGACATATATTTATATGCTTGTGTAAATATGATGAATGTGTGTACATGTACATATATATACAATAAAATATGATGACACTAAACACATATTGGTAGATTGCAACAGCATTTCATAACAGCGTGTTCCATATACATTGTCTATACGAATATTAGCACATTGATGAATATTAGCACAATGTTCGTGACATGTTGAATATCTCACTTTTACACTCGATACAAAAAGAAAGTTTGCAACTAATTTGCTTGCTTCAGATTGCGCCGACCATCTTTTTCAAGATATTTCTTGTTCCTTTTGTTCTGAATGTTATACGCATTGTGTTGTGTTTGTATTCATTGGGTTCATCGCCATTTCTCAACATTTTCCAGTTATACATGGCCGTCAGTTGACCTCACTAGTATTCCAGGAATTAATTGAATACAGTAGTACTTAGTTGCCCTTTCGTTAGCACCTGACAATAACATCATATTCTTCAGATGTTGAGGACACATAATTATGTGTATCCAAACGTCACCGAATGACAATTTCGAACCCGAACCTCCCGGTTGACAGCCCAGCGATACCAACTGAGCGAACCGGCCAGATTTGGTCATGGTGTTATATCTAGCTAGAGAACCGTGCAACATTAAAATGACACGCTTAAAAATGTACCTAGTTAGGTCGGGGGTACTGGCCTATATTAAAAGACTTGAAACTTAGGAAATTTAATTAAGGTTGGTAATTGTGTTACTATCGCTGCCAGAGAAGTTAGCAAACTTAAACAACAAAGCTAAATGTAGATGTGCTACATGAACTTAAGAATACTTGAAATGTATGAAATTGAACTGAATGGCGTATATGTCTGTATTGAAACACCACAATGCACCATTTTCACGACACCGACCATTTTCCCCAGTGCAATTCGACGCATATCATTAGAAACTGTTAATTTTTATGTTTTTCCATTGCCAGAAAGGTTTAAGAATTTTACATGATAGTCTCCCTTGGCTACATATCATTCATCAGAGAGTTCAAAATGTGTCAATTATAGAATCACACGTGTATATATTCACATACATGTAAGAGAAAAACACGAAATCACGCCTTCAACGTTCGGCTTATACTCGTATAATAGAATATGTTGCCTGCATAGTAAAATGGAAGCTTCCAAATTGTATTAATTTCTCATGTGCAACAAAAGGGATATGTAAAAGAAATGGAAGTGTGGACTTAGAAACGGCCATGTACAGCTTCCGTATGCTCTCCTGAATATATTGCTTACTGGTGAAAAGTGCAAACCCGCTGGTACTATTTCACACGGTCACCAAAAAGCTACTGGATACGTCAGTTTCGTTGTAAGCTATAACTTTTATGATTCAAATGAATTGAAATATCAGAAACAAGTAGATGTAAACCTGCTAAATGACGTCCATCGTTTCATATCATCTCGTCATCATGTTGAGAAGATCCTCAAAATACAAAATGGCGGGCAACAGTTAGCTCTTTGATCAGCGTACATGAACTGTGGTTCACACAGGGACCATATATGAAGTTATTGTTCGTTCCAGGTTCACCTTACTAATATTCCATTACAATCTCAGCTTCTGCAGGATATTGCTTTTGTACTGAAATAGAAAATCGCAAATAACATCAGTAGCAATACTATTTAATGCCGATAATGTACTAATCAGTATTGCTTTGATACATGACCTTGGCTCTGTAAGTAATTCAGGTATTTCTAATAACCGGGCATTCATTCCTACTTGCTTGTATACTAATAATAATAATAATAATAATAGCTTTATTTTCAGAAGGTAAAAACACGAAGGACAGTAAACTTTACATTGGTACATATAAAAACATAATAATTACAAATACAAAGCACGTCTAATTTTCATGTGGCCTTCCATAAGAACTTATAAATGTTATATACATAATATTTACAATTTTGACAAAATGTGTTAAATATCTTCACTTGAAGAAACAAAATTAAAAATAATATACGACAGACACACAAAATTGATAAAAAAAATGAAGAAACAATCCCGGCGAATTGCTTTTTGTTATTGAAATTTTAAAAGGTATGTATAATATCTTTTTTTAAATTGTGTCAAAGATTGCATTGAGCGAATATCTTCGGTGATGTCATTCCATAAATCAGTTTTAAAAACTACATATGCAATGTCATTTTTCGTGACAGATCTTAAGCTGTATGGGCGATTATTACGTACATAACGGTATAATTTCTTGTATATGCTCCGGAGCCATTTTATTTAATGATCTATTCTGGGCAATCCTAATTAGTATGAATGATAATTGAGTGTTGATGTCGAATTATCAAATATGTAGTCCCTATATTAGATTTACATATAGTCCCTATATTAGATTTACATCTAGTCCCTATATTAGATATACATATAGTCCCTATATTAGATTTACATATAGTCCCTATATTGGATTTACATATTGGTCTTTGATCCGAACCTAAACATACATATTCAATATAAAACAATAATGCGCAGATCATTCTCATTGTCTGTTATAATATTATAAAGTACAAGTCATATCAATGTACCACACGGTATGGCATTGCACTTATAATATTCGATTTCCGTAACCCGTACGCAAGACAATGCCAGGACTTTTTCCACCAGTATACTCAGGGGAAGCTACTCTAATTGACGCTCTCGGCGTCTACATGGGAACGTTGAAATTAACTCGTCCGGTGATTCAGTGAAGTAGGACTAATTACATTGTGTTCGGTACTTACGATTAAGTTATTAACGTTTGTATATGGATATATTTACGGAGATACACTCTTGAATGAGAGAAAAATATACTGTACGGATATTAGATACCGGATCAAGGAAATAGTGTTTACATTTCTACACAGCACGGCGAAGGTGAGGGGACACTGTTCGGTACGGTTTACGGACACTGAATCTGAATAGATACGTCGAAGTAACCACTGCTGGACACATTATTATAAGATAACATCTGAAGTTACTTTAAATAACAGTTTGTCCGCAGTCAGCTTGAACTGTGAGTAGGCGATAGACGTTTTAATATATGAATTGAGGGATTTATTGTCATACTATATTAACTACATTGTATCAATTTATTGATATAGGCTTACTGAAGATTGTTTTCAAGATGAAGTTGTGGACTAGGTCTAATTGTGTCAGTTTTTTTGTGTTAACATTTATGTTGCATTCCGCGTTTTCTGTTGATATGCCTTGCATATCACGTAAATTTGACCAGGATTCGATAGTTTGTGTTTGCAATGGAACATACTGTGATACGGTCGTAGATATGTCTTCAGACAGGAGACCGCCAACCAATCCAATTCCGTATTGGTATTCGTATGTGTCTTCAAAAGATGGTTTGAGATTATCTTACAAATCTGGTAGTTTTAGTCCATATGCTCAAAGTCAAACACTTTTTACTGTTGGGAATATCACAAATAACACCATTATGGGTTTTGGTGGAGCGTTCACTGATGCCGCCACTATGACCATGAAGAGCTTGTCTGACAATGCGCGGATGAATCTGATAAAGTCATACTTCTCTGACCAAGGTATTGAGTACAACTTCGGCCGTATACCAATGGCCAGTTGCGATTTTTCCAATCGCATCTACTCCTATGATGATAACGAGGGCGATATGACGCTGGAAAAGTTCTCTCTTACTGAAGAAGACGTTCTGTATAAAATTCCCGCCATTAAAGACGCCATGTCAGTTAGTAGAAGACCCATATCCTTATTTGGAAGTCCTTGGAGTTCGCCATATTGGATGAAGACTAACGACAATATGACGGGTAAAGGTACCCTGAAAGGTGATGTCGGCGGCGACTACTATCAAACGTGGGCTAAATATTTTGTTAAATTTCTGCAAGCGTATAAGGACCATGGCTTGGATATATGGGGATTGACTGCACAAAACGAACCCACCGATGGCGGTTACACAGATTTTGGCTTTCAGTGCTTGGGATGGACGCCACAGACGCAGTCACACTTCATTGCTCATAATCTTGGACCAGCGCTCGAAGCGGCCGGATTTGGTGACGTAAAGTTGATGATACTGGACGATAATCGAGCTTTGTTGCAATACTGGTCAGATATTGTGTTAAATAACGCAGAAGCAGCCAAATATGTGTCAGGAATTGCTGTACATTGGTATCTGGACCTTATTATCCCACCATCAATCATAGACGCGGCCTACGACCAATTCGGTCAGGACTACTTTTTCCTAAACACGGAAGCGTGTGAACAGGACCTTGTAAACCTTACTCGGTCTGTAAAACTCGGAAGTTGGTATAACGGTGAACACTACTTTACGGACATCATGCAAGATTTGAAGCATGGTATTTCCGGTTGGATTGACTGGAATTTAGCTTTAAATATGAAAGGTGGACCAAACTGGGCCAACAATTTCGCCGATAGTCCTATTATCGTGAACGCCGATGCAGACGAATTTTATAAACAACCCATGTATTATGCTATGGCGCATTACAGTAAATTCGTTCAACCTGGATCGAAAGTTCTTTCTTATGATTCTAATGTGTCCAAGACTTCCGGTGTTGATGCTATTTTCTTCATTAGAGATAATGGTTTTGTTACTGCAAATTTTGTCAATATCAATGATAGCCCTTTGGATATAAGTGTTAAGGATCCCTCTGTGTATGGCTATCTTAATTTTGAAATTCCCGCTCGTAGTTTCGTTACATTTACATGGTGGTCAAGTTTAGATTTTGAATAAGGAGAAGCTGTTACGAATACAAGGCCTAGAAATGTGTGCCTTCTACATAGCGTCTGTGATGAACTTGTATAATTTGTATTCTTTGATCGGAAATGAATTGAATCAAACAAATCAATGTGATAATTGTAAATTCTAGTTTTTATGTCAACGTTCAGTGATCATTAATGTAAACAACTTCCATTGCTTTTGCATAAATCTCGACGCCTTTAGCCAATGTTATAATAAGATATCTTCATCGAAACAAATGGACTAATGTCCTTTGGAAAATATGTGCAAATTTTTCTTTGAATAAGATGAAGAGTCTTCAACAAAATTCGCGACAAATGTTCCAATATTTACATAAAACGGGGTTTTCAGTAAATCTATTGAAAGCACCGAATTTTGAAAGTACATGTACATGGAATGTCATAAATTCTCGTGTTAAATTAATTCAGTTGGATGTTAAATTTCAATGTTTTCACAAGATACGAATGCTAGGTTTCTATGATTAAACACACACTCGTGCTTGTGTATACTGCATATCTAGCAGCATTCTATCAGTAATATCAAAATCCAAATGTGTCGTGCAGGCGCTGGGATGTCCATGTGTATTAGATTTAGGAAAGGGTTTGCTCTGCGCATTCAGTAATTTCTGTGATTCATATTCGTATATTAATATTATAATTTGACACATTCCAATCTTAGATTCTCTGTATATACATTGGACCTAAAATAACCGCTGTCTGACTCTTAATCTTGCGTGGTTATCAAATTGAGATAACCTTTCATTGTTTCGTCCCTTGATACAATGACCAGTGACTATATACATGTGCCATTATCGCTATTTTGATGAATAAATCAGTGGCAAAATCACTATGTGTTCATTTTATTATCTTACCCAGGGATGGTTCATTATTGTTGCAAGTTTTGTAAAATATAGCGCAGATTTTTTTCAACAATATTTCAATTACATACTCGACAAAAATATGACAAATACCATTATTGACATGCAATACTTATCTACATTTAGTTTGGTGATAAAACATGTCCAGCATTTGTATACATTTAGATAAATATCGGTTGTGATATTGCTACTGTCTGAGTATAGCTCCTTCTTACGTTTGCCACAAACTTGGTGTCTGATCTAGAAACAAATATCTGTTGGAAAATAGATGCTGCGTTTCTTTTTTTGTTGTATACGACCTAACCATGTAACCGGAGTTCCAGGGTTTCCAAACTACCATTCGATTGTACTGTCTTCCAGCAACCCCCACATGAATCATGATGTACTAAGACTTCTCAGAGTACTTCATAGTAACTCGGATCCGTGTCTTATTGTGTTGTTTTACTCTTCAATCTTTGACGCATTGAAGTATTGGAAGTAAAGCAGACTTTTTGGAGGGTGGGGGCTGGTGTTGCGAGGATGAAATTCGAGACCACAGTTCAAAATTTGAATCTTACTATGTTTTTATATTTTACATTTTATAATCTTTCAAAATAAAATTTAATATACATTGATGAATTTAGGATTTGGAATATTTGAATATACTCTCCTGAAAACTTTTTGTTTGCTATTATCGAGACTACATTTGATTATCATTACCATCAATGTCGATGTTTCTCTATAGACAAAAATGATTTGGCTGTCCTACTATGTGTTGATATCAATTCACATTAACTGAAGAGACAGTGTTGAAGTTGAACGCAATAAGGATACATACAACATTTATAGGAAGGAAGTTATTTATCATACTGATAAGAGAATATATTATGTACTATCACACCATAAAGTATACGGAACATCAAATGAAAACAAGCAAGTATCTTAATAAGTAGAAATGATTTTAAACCAAGAAGATATGGCCAGGAGAGTTGGATTTCAATTTGAATATACATGTCGTTTGTGTCCTTAACAAAATACCTCACACATATGAGGATATTAAAACACGGACGTACGATTAAAAGCAATGTTAAGCATATACAATGTATGTGTATAGTACACAAAAGCTGGTTATCGGTGTCTTCAATGACTTTACTAGTAATGTTCATTTTTCTTCCCCTTGTTTCAGTGTCGTTGATAATGTATTGTCGATAACGTCCAGAGATAATGCTATATCCTTTTCTATATAGTATAATAATGCTTCTTCTTCAGTATATGTAGACCTATTAACTTCTGTCTTTATATTTATCCTTCTACCATGGGCAAAATTTATATTATGTTGCAACTGTCCGTTCGAAATGCATTTTGGTTATTTACAATTTAGTGACACGCCTGAATATGTATGTATAAAAGGTAACCCCTCTGATTTTTATTTTGCATAATTTCTAAAACAAACAAAATTCATTTCTTTGTGCTTTTTGCAGAAGTCAACACCTGTTAAACAATGATGAACAATATTATCGCCAAAATATTTTGGCAAAGTCGTGCTCAACATTAAATGTTCGTCTATCGTAATTTAATGAACGGTGGATTATTGATCTAATAATATGTCTGGAACGAATTCTTCGCACGTGTTAGATATTCGTGCAGATATTTCAGAAAAATCGTGGGAACATTTGGCTTCTTTATCCCCAATAGAGCTAACGGTATTTTTACAAGTTCAAACAGGATGAAAAGTGTAATAAATGATTGTTTAGACGAAAACTTTCAATCCGGTTTGCCAAAAATATTAAGAAAACAAATAAAACAAGGACATGACACGACCCTAAATCGCTCACTTTTAGACAAAAGCTTGAAGCGAGTTAGGTATGTACGTCAATCTCATTAAAATCAGCTCCAGTCGTACGCTCCTATACTATACGCTAACAGCGGAAAGTAATGGAGCTAAAGTTCGGGGCTGATTTAAATGAGATTGGTATGTACGTGTATGTGTTTTAGTGTATTGTTTTGCTAAATAAAGGATAATAACTTTTGATAAAATTACTTGATCAGACCCATAGTCGAACTTCGTTGATTGATATTCAGTGTCAATAATTTGATCCGTATTCAAACAGTGAAGGACAAAATCCCCTCCGGACAAAATCCCCTTGGCTCATTTTGCACAAGGTGGACAAAAACCCCTTCGTGAATTTTACAAGTAGGACAAAATCCCCTTCATGAATTTTTCTAGTGATACAATACTAAATATAATAATGACATGCATCAAACTGTAAATCCAATTAAATGTTCTTAATATTTCTTGGTTTTACTGTCCATGTTAAAAATGTTCAAGACTACCATGTTGGATACAATACCTTGAGCAATGACGGTACATCCTTGTTTCTTGAAATAAGCGACTCTTGAGACTACATTGTAATTCTCAGTTCTTTCATTTCATAGGAGGCACAACACAACAAATAAATTTACTCATTTATTAAGGACAATAAATTTTTACAATAATATTTAAACTCATGACATAAAACAAATACAGGTAATCAAAACAGTAATTAACTATTAAAAAGTCAACAATCACAAAAATACAAATTATAACATACAGTATAAAATATTTAAAAACAATATTTATTAAGGACAATAACATTTTACAATAACATTTAAACTCATGACATAAAACAAATACAGGTACTCAAAACAAATATTTAAAAACAATATATAACTGAACTAATTTTACCATATAAAATGAACAGCTTCTCATTATACAGTTATAAGAACGTGTACAGTACAACTAAAACATTCCCCACATGTATGAAAACAGTACCTGATTTCTGAGGGGGTGATGTTTATAAAGATAAATGGAATAAAAATGTTCACAGACAATCATAGATGTAACAAACACCGGTATCATTGGTCAATTTAAAGATGCAGTATACTAAATGAAATATATAAATCTGCACTTTAATTTGTACATGTATAGGGTTTGTTTTTTGATGCACCTAAAATCATACTGATACAACAAAGAAGACTTTTGTATCATAATGCAGAATGTCTCTGACTAACGCAGTTATAAGGATATAGTTGAAAACTTGTGTAAAGCACTAATGCATTTATGTTTAAACTAGTACATCTGGTACAACCGATGACAACCCTTCTCATACCAAACTGCACAGGTTTATACAGACCAGGTTGTATGCAGTAGATGTTTCATCGGGTTTAACGCCGTTTCTCAACGATATTTCAGTTATATACGGCGGCCGGTTCACCTAACCAGTTTTTCCTGGACTGAATTCTTACCAGTACTAACTTACCCTTTCACAAGGAGCCGGCAACTTCTCCACATGTGGAGGAAAATCGACATTTTTGTCAAATTTTCATGGAAGGGTATGACCTGCCGTGACCGGGAATCGAACCCAGATCGCCGGGTTACAAGTCCAGCGCACTTACCCCTGGACCACGGCCGCGGCTCTGTATGCAGTAGAGGCTTTATGTGGTAGGGCTCTGTGCAGCAGCTGGTTTGTCCAGGAGGAGGGGGGTTGTACCTGTTTTGTCTAGAAAGGGTTTGGTACGGAAAAGGTTTCTGCGGAGGTTTTGTATAGAAAGGGATTTGTCATAAAAGTGTTTGGTTCAGAAGGGGATTAAGCAGAAGGGAATTTGTAAATGATGGGTTTTGTATGAAAATGATTTTGTCTAGACTTGGCATTGTCTAGATGGTGTCTTTTTCAAGAAGGAATTATATCTTGGAAATATTGATCATAAGAAAGTTGTCACTGCTATTTAATAGATTAATCCAACCATGTGTCTAATGCTTGTGTCAAGAGTTGTTTTGTCACAAGTGAGTAAATAAGGTCAAATGGTAGTCCTGCTCTTATGAAGTAGGATTACTAACAGGTGCCATTACTTTGGCTACAAACAGGCAACCTGCCAACTCCAGGCTGGCTGGATGGTTTCTTCGCATAAAAGAATTGTACTGCTGGTGAGGCTCAAACCCATGGGAACAAAGAGAAAGTGATATGTAGTCAGCAACCGTAACCACTTAGCCATACAGGGTTAGAGAGCACTTGAAGAAGTTGTGGTTCACTTTCATTCTCAACAATGTACCATATGCACATGACGGTAATACACATGATCAACAACTACACAAAGTTTGACAAACGCTCACACACATCTTATTATGCCACTCATGAAAGACTAGGGTATATCTACTAGGAAAGACACTGGATGACAAACTATGGCAGGCAGACGTCAATCTTCAACTATTACACTCTCATCATGTTGTTCCTACAATACAAGAGACATAAATGATTAAATACAGACAGTGTTCAGTGATTTTAATTAAAAACATTTGAATCATTTATAGAAAAAACAAACCTTCCTACTTTTACAGCGAATGTATAAAATAAGCTCAAATGCAAATAATGAAAGACTAATTAAGATCTTGTCAGGGTGAAAACACTTTATTGTAGATGCATCTATGAAGGAAAAAGTATCATTTTAATATACATGTAGAACAAAAAGCTAACAAAGCTTCCAAAACAGATAAATCCTCCAATTTCACATCACATCAAATTAAAATGCAATATGATGTATTCTCAATACTTATTTGTTACTGTTCAGTGAAAAAGCTCATCAACGTACCCTATGTTTCATCCATGACAGGAATGTATTCCATGCTAAAGTCATCATAGACACATAAACAACACGAGCTTTTGGTGGTAAAAAGAAGAAGTTGATGAACTGAGCAGGTGGCCATACACACCAGTCTAGCTGAAGTAAAATATAGAAATACATTTCAATGTCTATATCAACATTTTAAGATGATTATGTACATACAATGCTTGCAATTTCAGACGTGGCCAAAGCACAGGAGATTGTCACGAGTTCTCTCTCCTTTTATTACCCTTCTATAGTATATACATATACTATACAGAAGGGAAATAGGAGAGAGAACTTATGACAATCTCCTGTGCTTTGGCCACGTCTGAGTAAACACAATGAAATACATGGATATGTTATTATAACTTGTATTATGTAAAGTGACAGTGTTTCGTGGCATTTTGAAATGAGATGGCATTTTGAAATGAGATCATTCTCAAACTCCAATATCCATGCATGACCAGACAGGAAAACATCATTTTCAACATAATTCTCAATTGAGATCAGCCTCAAGCTTTAATCTCAAATACCAAATTTTCAGCCATTTTATATGCTAAATCATTCAATAAAACTATTGTATACACACACTGTGTGTTTCATTAAGAATCTTAAATCTGACATCAGTCCTAAATAGTTCCTAAGTCAGTGTCCTACATTTACGATCATTTCATAAAAATCCTAAGTGTAATCCTAGGTCAGATATCGGTCTTAACTCTAGGACTGGTCCGAGGCAGTCCTAAGTGCAAAAAATTGCTCTTAAGACAGCTTTTGTACTTAAGTTTAGGTGAAACTTATGACCACTGCTCTGAAACGGTCTTAAGATTTGTCTTATGACAGACCTAAGTTAAGTATAAGTTTTTAGACTTAGGATTCTTTATGAAACACAGTTAGATCAAAGTGCACTCTCAATGATGAAATGGTTTGACACACAGTATTCATAACATAAATTTGGAAACAAGTCTCGAGACAAATCATATCATGTCATCAATGTTCAATCCACTTAAGCTTTATAACACAATAATTTGGTGAAAAATCCGAAACTCTTCATCACATACTTTTATTTAGCACTTCAATGAAACTAACTGTAGTGAAATACCGGTATAGCAACATCACATTTCTGAAAAGTTTGAAAATGAAATATTTATTCATTTCAGACTTTTTTAGAATTGTTGTTTTATGCATGAATAAATCCAGAGACATAAAAGGATTAACAGGCAAAATGCAAAGAAAATGCAGCACAAAATGTCTTACTAGATACACCATTAAAAACTTATCCTTCACTTCGTCGACACCAGCTTGAACAGATTTTCCCTCTAAAAGGTTCATACCTAAAATATTGCAATGACATGTATATAGAAAGAAGAATAAATGATAGAACAAATAAACAAACAAACAAGCATTGTAAGATTATAGCCGTACTCCACGTTGAGGTATGTACCGTATAAAACATGTAAAAATAATACATTTGGTTCATAGCAGTTAAACAGTTACCGGAAATCTATCATGTTCAGCACAACTCAAATGTTTGTGTGTGAATATA
The DNA here is from genome assembly GCA_032209605.1 of Mactromeris polynyma. Classification (NCBI taxonomy): domain Eukaryota; kingdom Metazoa; phylum Mollusca; class Bivalvia; order Venerida; family Mactridae; genus Mactromeris; species Mactromeris polynyma. The sequence goes on from JASFXZ010000008.1 coordinate 15,584,221, forward strand.
AAACCCTGTTTAATTCATCTAAACAGACTAGTTCCTCAGTCTTCATAATAACAAATTTGCCCTCATCCAGAAACAAGTGAAACCCATTTCAGGTAAGTGAAAATTAATAAACTGCTCTATAAGTGTATATAGGATTGCAATGAGATATGAGGAGATATCAAATTAGGGCAATAATGTACCTGCAAACACATTAGATTTAACACCACAGGAGCGTTCATCCTGCTCGACTACCAGGTAGAGTTTAAACAGATTTATTCTACATTGATTGGACAACAATTAAGCTTGCAACTTATATCAGGTACTCAAAATGTCTGCTTCCTGGGATACTGATCAGTACTCTGCCTCATCCAGGGATACTGATCAGTACGCGTTCCTCATCCAGGGATAATGAAGTTCCTGGCTACAGGTGGTGTAACGTTATCAATCGACTATTATATTATTAACTATTGAATATTATACCACTATCCACTCAACTCCGTTGTCACAAACAACAACTACAGTGATCGTAACGCTTTAATAATTGTATCAATTCTACAAATTAAGTATTCAAATTTAAATTCATGACTTAAATTTCGTAATGTGTTATTTAATCAAAAATTGAAACACTTCACAGAATAAATAAAAAATCCAAACCTGCAGACAGACGGACTTAAAACTATATCAATACTCGTACTTAACAAAAGCTCTCCAACACTCTCTCTGAACTAAAAATCATAATGAATACACTTTCATTGACAATCCATAATTATTATGGCAGCTAGGGGCATCAAAAATATCCAATGAAGTTTCATTCAACAAAGTTTCTCAACCAATAGAATAGCTACTCTTCTTTTCTGATGCAATCTGCGTTTTAAGTTTTGAAAAATGTCATACTACAACATCGGTTCCAACAACTGCTAAAACTTATTAACTAATGTCAATCAGACTGCAACATCTGTAATCTAGAACTTTAAATGTTAGAGACTTGTTTCACTGCCAGTTTGTACATGTCAAATTAAATCGGTTAAATTCAGCTTTTTTCAATGCATTTCTATATTTGAAACTGTATGAAACTGACCAAAAATGAATACAGAAAAATTATGACTAATGAAACTATTATTAATTCAAGAAGTTAATTAATACACACATTTAATAGTGCCTGAGAGCCATTGTGTTGCAGCAGGATTTGAGCTCAACAGTTAGTTGCTCTATCACTTGATTACTGTGACTCCCTTACCAATCTGGTACTCACCCATAAAGAACGATGAACAGAAGAATGGTCCAGCCACGGCCTGATCTGCAAGTATCTTTTTTGCTACTGTCTGCAGGGTAGCACCCGGTAGATACTTATCCAATATTTTATACCATACATGTGTCACTGGTCCAAACAGAAACCCCATAGCGAACATACGACCTGCATGAACAAAATACAAATGAACTTATTTAATATATGAACAAAATACAAATGAACTTACTTAAAGTAATGTTTAAATTTTTTTATTAGTAAAATAGTCAGGGCTATAGAAATCTACTAGCCCGATGTCCCGGACAAGTCTACTTAAGGACAAGTCTGTTGTTAAAGGTCTGGACTCAATGCTATAGAAAACGACCTCATCAAAATTGAATGAAGAAAAAAAACATCAGCATATGCATGTATTGCAACTTGCTTACTTCGATAAAATGTGTGGCAAAGTGTCAAATGGCTTGAGTTTATGTACTAGGTATTAATGTATTTGAACATCTTAAGCTATTTGTTTTTGGAAAATAAGTTTCAATCAAACATTAAACTAACAATGTAACAAGGCCAGCAAACAAACCTGTTCTATGGAAATTGTACTCTTTTTCTGGATTGTCCAACATTTCAATATTTTGTATGATACAATCTCCTAGACCCAATAATGTCGTAGCTGTTGCTGTATTTGTAAGAAGCAAATACTTTGAAAACATAGAACGTACGGCATGGCGTAGTTGATTCATGGCGGACAAAAGTATGATCTGAAAGTGACAAGATACTAGTATTAATTTTCAAACATCAATCAATATTTTGCCTGCAAAGTATTAAAAGGAATTATTAAAGGGAATTTCATTACATATATACTTGATACATTTTAAATGCACAATGCATGTTTTTTTCTCACATTTCATGGACTAACACAGGTATACAAGAAAAAGGCTTCATGCCATAGTCATTTAATCTTTACACAACATCAGGCCTGAATTTCAAAACCATTCACCTATATTACATATATTTATTTTATCACTTCTTTCACTGATAAGTTCATCTATGATTTCTTTACCAGCTAATTCATATGCAGTCTCATTATAATCAGATTAAATTCAGCTTTGATACCTCTATGCATATACAACTAAAGGTATAGTAGCTAGCATGTATTAACAGGTACGGTTTTAATTAATGAGGTTGATACATGTGATACGAATGCAGCATCATGTCTATACTCAGAAACTGCCCTAAACTGAATGCATTTAAACCTGAACATCAATATTTCATTTCAATTGTTTAAATTATTTTCTCTACCCGACATCTACCCACTGAGTATTTATAAGTTTTATTCACAAACTGTAATTATTTTGAGTAATAAACCTGTATTTTTTATGTCAAAGTTTTATGAGATATATTGCAATTTGAAATTATCATATTTTTAATACCATTCATGAAAGAAATACCAATGGATGGAGTAGTTTGGCTATGACAAGTTCATCAACGTGTGTAAACAAATAAGACGACGGTATTAAAAATAGCAGACGTCTTTCCATGGACCATAGACTAAGAAGGGTTTCTGGTTTGTTAAGCACAAACACATAACTTTAGATGTAAACAAAACTCAATAGTTCATGCCCATGTAAACACACAGCAAAGAACAAACAATGAAATAGTTCAATATTGAATAATCTGTACATCTTTTGAGATAAGTTATATTGAGTTATTTCCCTTAGAAGTTCTTTAATGAAAGAATCAATTCTCAAATGATGGTTAAAATAATTATGCTGATTGTGTGGAGATTCCAGTCTATTGTCTTTAATTACCAGTCTGGGAATTTATTTCATTTAACATAAATATACATAGATTTATTTAAGAAAGCATCTGCACCTATTTGGATCAGTTTAGAACCACTTCATGCAAAACACACCAGTATCTAATGAGGTGTGGATCAATGGCCAGGACCTTTGCATGGTTTGAAAGCCACAAAGTCCCTGTTGAACGACAAACCACTACATGACACTACGCTACCACATAGCACATGCACAATATTTCTTACAGGTCTGAATTCAAAATCCCTTCATATGGTCCAATTGTACTTAACTTATAACATGGTATGAATTATTTATAAATGGTATTATATACCACACTGTTTCTTCACAAATAAAATTCAGAAAGATTTCCACTTTAACAATTTATCCATAGTAGTTAAAGTAGGTTGTCACTTTAAGTTTTTTTTTAAATCCTATAATACAATTCTTTATTATGTATGAAATGACTGGTGATAAATATGAAAAGTGAAATTACAAGAACTAAACTATGGTGGCATATTACTGCCACCAGTTAGCATGATAGCCTTTGCGAATTGTTTCGTGTTAACCACTTAATATTACGATAATTATCTAGGTATCTAGTTAATATTCGTGATACATTTTCGGTAAGATAAATATCATAAAACTAGATACAGGCTTGAAAGTGCCCAGAACTGCCACCTCTTACCTTTTTATGATGTAAATACACTCGATTTAAGTGGTAATTTCACTTAAGATTCGTGTTACCACTTATTTATAAATGCAGTTTTGACTTCTAGATGTAAGGGGTAACACAAATCCTATCGAGTTGACAACTTATGATGTTACTTAATAACTCAAATTCGCGATTTTCACTTAAGATTCGTGTTACCACTTATCTATAAATGCAATTTTGGTTTCTACATTTAAGTGGTAACACGAATCTTATCTAGTTGACCACTTATTATGTTACTTAATAACTCAAATTCGCGAATTTCACTTAAGATTCACTGAAAATGTATCACGAATATTAACTAGAAAGCTAGATAATTATCGTAATAATTAAGTGGTTAAAACGAAACAGTTTGCGAACGCTATCATGCTAACTGGTGGCAGTAATATGCCACCATACTAAAAATCTCAATATTTGACTTAATAATTTTAACATTTATAACAAAAATATAAATTTGAAAATAATGATCCAGAGTAATGATCATCAATGTGTCCAATCAAATGCCATGTGATGATGAAAATTGTTTCAAACACAAATTGTATCCAGTACAAGAAAAAACAGCAACATCTTAAGATATTTTAATCTGCTCACTAGTATTATACAGGAGCCTTTCTCTATTCGTTTCACTAATTCACAGAATAGCACATATAATGTCCAACTTCAAAAAATTGAAAATAAGTATCAAATATCATCTCTCCTCAATTATTTATTTTTTTTTTTTTTTTAATACCAGCGGATTGCGATAGTGGGCGAATCAATGTAGACCTAAATGTATTGAGAACGAATAACTGTCAGAGAGTATCGCGAAAACATATGACAAATGCATTTAATCTTAAATTAGCGTCTGAAAGCAATTTAAAACATTATTGTAGTATACGTGAATCGTATTTTCATATAGATAATACCGAAAACACTTTACCTTGTGAATCCAAAGGGGTACTAGAAGTTAATACACCGCAAAATAATATGTCCTTTCTATTCAAGTGTACGACGACGACGATATATGTCACGTATACTCGTCGTATTTTATACCTGTACGTAGCTTCAATTGATACACTTTTCGCAACCGCTGCAAGGTTAAAATTGTTCGTGTTTACGCAGGAGTTCAGGTAACGAATATATGAACATATATCTCATAAGTATTGTTATCTTCATGTGTTGTAGACAAAGTGTGCATGTCAACGATGAAGTTGTTTTGTTTTGATAGCGAACTATTTACAGGATATATGCACAACTTTCAGTTTGAATACTGCACGGCACTGCACTATAGTCAATCGGTGAACTTTTGTGATTTATGTGAATAGTTTTATGACTACGGTTCTAAAGCGTTTGAATATATAATTATGTATTGTTGTTCGTGTTATTTAGAGCTGATTTCATTTGAATACATCCATATTTTTTCCTTGTGGTGTCTTAATTGGACGTGACAACTGACCTGTATTTCAAGAGTGTCCTGCTTTTTAACCTTACAGCAAATTACATCCTTCTTTCGATATCAGCGTTCACTGGAACTTTGTCATCATGGGATCTGTTGTGGGTAAAACTATGGAAGAAAACTTCAAGAAGCAACAGGTTTTCATGGAAAAAAGTCAGACGGATATGGTTTGTATTTTAACTGACAATCTAGAGCTTTCTACACGTATATGTATGCTTATAGACTTATCCTGGCTTCCAGGTTTTACGTTTTGCTTTGATTAATTGAAGCGTATGGTTAGTCTAAATAACAACCTCATTTGGTGAAAACAGAAAAATAACTGTTATGCTATTTTAATGCACCTTTGATTGATAATGAAGTGCGTAATTTCCTCTGTGATTAGTGGGGGTAAAATTAAGAAAATTAATTTTTGCTGGATAAATATTGATACCCTCACTGTGCCTATTGATGTTGCTGTCTGGAGTAAACAGGCTTCAGGTATACTGACAGAGCAAAACATATCAGTGACTGAAATCAAACTTACACTAGTCTATATATTAACTGACTGTATGTAGGTTTTGTTACCTTTGAAATGGACAGTGTGTAGATCATTCTTTCATCTACTCTGACAAAAATGACGAATGCTGTATACTTAGTACCAGTACTTTATCTCATTTCTGTTTCTATTAAAGAAATTGAGTAGTGTTAAGTCATAAATGTCTTGAATCCTGAACTCAATCCACCAAAATACATGTACACTCTTTAGCCCTGATCAACGACTAAGGGCCCATATAGTTACAACAATTAAGTTGGTTGAGGTTGCTAAACCATTGACTCTCTTCACTCTATCATAATTTGTTATACATGTATATATATACAGAGATATCTAATCAGACATGCTACAATCAAAGTGTTATACTTTCATTAACATTGTATGCCATGTTTGAATGATAAATCGTAAATTGCGAACAGTGAATTAAGCCCAAATCTCTTATGAATCACCGACAGTGATTGCCTCCTGTGTTACTAACCAGTACATGTGCCACATTTAGGGAGTGTGAAGTTTGTGTTTCATCATGCTTGCATCAAGGTGAGATTAGAGCGACCTTCTCCCGACCCCTATGAGTTACTCATAAATCTTGGTATATCTATATATTACAGTTGGAACGTCAAATACAAATGCAAAATCAGATGCGAGAACGACAGGCTGCTATGATGATGGCTCGTGCACGAGACATGTTTGCATGGTGGTCGGCTTTTTATGCTACCATAGCAGTGCTTGGTGTTGTTGGGTAATATGATTTCTTTTTACTATGTATTATGATGTCTCTGATAAGCTGTGTCTGACGGTGTACAAGTTTGCTAAATATCTACTGCAAAAAATAATGAGGGGTGAAAGCAAAACAAGTCTGTTTCTTTATTCTTATGTAGATGGACTAGTTCCACTTCCAACCCTAGAAATACACTTGCAAGTTCAAGCTACAAAAATGCTCCTGTGATTCTCTTTTGAAATGAAAATATGCACTCAACATTACTCAATTATTGAAAATGCTATACCGGTAGGTGTCATGTTTTTCTCTGATATGGGTTTAAGAAAGATGGAAATCGGTTCAATGTGTATAATATTATAGATATTATAGAGGACACCACTATTATCAGTCCATCCCCCTACATCCATTTGGTTTAAAATATATCTTCTTTGAAAACAAGGGACCAATAATAAGCAAGATTGTCTGGAATGGTGGAATGATTCTTCCTAAAGTATGTGTCTCTAGAAACGGAAATCAGCTGACAGACAGGAAGATTCTCACGCTGGTACAATACATGTTGTTTTATGTATCTTTCAATCCCACTCAATGTATTATGATACGTAATCACTCAGGCTTGATTTGCTTTCATTTCTTAGTACCTAGATCACCAACATGCTGTGGCTTGATGGTTTGTGATTTATATTTCAGGGCAGTAAAGAGAAAGAATCCAGCTCCATTGACTCCTCTGATACCGTTTGGTTTTGTTGTAGGATACCAATATGATTTAGCATATTTGAATAAAATGGAGAGGTGTAGAGGTAAAGTCTAAAGAAATATCACTTGTTAAATTATTAGAATCATTAAGGATGGAAAACTTCGGTGCTGTGTTTTACTCAAATGTGTAAAGTGACTTTAAGACTTCTAATGTTTTTCTCTAACAGCGTAGTTTATATTGTACAGACACACTTCACCTGTAAAACTGCCGCCCTGCTTAATTGCAACAATCATGCCATTTACACAGCCAAGCAATATTTACTTGTCATATGACCAACTATGCAAGTATGATTGTCGATGACCAAGTGTTTTCCAAAAACAATTACCATTTTTTTACTGTTATGCTGACCACTTCTGATGGTTACCATGGGATTGTAGCGTCTGTCATTTTGTGTAATTTTGCATGAAATCATGACATTGTCTTCATATACTTCACAGCTGAAGCAGAGAAGATTATGGTTAAAGAATCGAGTTACATACAACTTCCTAATGGTTTACCTACCATTGAGAGTATTGATGCTGGGAGAGCAAAGTGAACTATGTAGTGGACAGGAATAGATGTTGTTTATACTTATAGAATTTAAATGTCTTTACTTTATACATTGAATTGTCATGTAGTAAATTTCCATTACTAAGAACAGTGTTTTAAGTTTTAAGTCAATTACAAAATGTACATGTAGTAATGAGAATGAGATAATTGGTTTCATTATTATTTCTATGAATTGTGGTTGAAATACAGTCATTTGAAATATTACAGGGTAAAGAGTGTCTGTTTGCACAACATCAAATATTGTATAGTTCTACATGGTATTATTGAACTATTGAGTGAATAAGAAGTTGTGAAGCTTAGAATGAAATTTTCTTATTATTTCCTTTGTATATTATTCATACTATTGTTGATATAATTTGTATTTTTGTATCTATCTTTAATCTCAGGTGATGAAGGTTATTACATATTTTTTGGAAGTGTGTATGTTTATTGTGTGATTTAAGATTTTAAATTTGCTTTTTAAAAATCATTCAGAAGTTATCTTTGTTAGAGATAAATGAATCGATGCTATCATGATATTGGGCAGTCACATGACATTGACATAAGTGGTTAGAAGGCTTTAATGATTGAATAGAAATTATATGAGGACCCAGGATTATAACAGATACTTGCCCTCTACACTCAAGTCGCAAATCACAAAATATACTCTTGTTAGTCTGATAATGACTAATATCAAATTTGAAAAATGTATGATAATGTCAAATAAGTGCAGAATATTCTTTGCGGCCCATTTTCTCAGAGATTTGAGTATAATATGAGATCTGACAGTTGTTGTTAAATTAAGCGTGGCAAGTGGCTCTAAGGCCCAATAATTACTCCTATACCTCATATTGATCACACTAAAATCTAACGGAACAAAAATAATATTTAGCACTCATTTGTCATTTTCATGCACTTAACACACTCAAATTATTGTACCAATTAGAGAAAATTTTGTGATTTGATTGCCGAGTATAAGTATTTATTATAATCCTGGTCTTCAGGCATTCCGTCTACTCTAGTCCAGATAGTAACAGTTGAGAACATCATTGATCTACATAAAATAAATGATGTATCCATAAATTTGATGAAAGAAAACTGGCATGTATCTATACTGTTATTTCAAAAGTTCTTGTCAATTTTGTTCATGTTATCAATATTGGTTTTATCTCTTTTGGGAAAATATATGATCAATATTATTACAAAGCCCAAAGATGAGATATTTAATTTTATCAGAAATTGACTTCAAGCATTTGTGATGGTGAGCTTTCTGTATTTTTTTCAGTGAGGATCAGTGGTGTATTATTGTTGCCATAGATTAATTTTTATATACTTTCAACGTTTTAACTTTTGTGAAGACTTAAATGTGTTGTTAGGCAATTTATTGGTGCATTCTTTTATTGACATTTATGTGTCGCAATTTATTGAGGATATTTGTATTGTAATAAAAGTAAATAAAAGTCTTTCTTACAATATTTAGTTTTTTTACTTTTTTCCCACCAATTAATTAAGTGTATATGATTAAATCATACATATATATTTATTATTGCATACATTTCTCAGTTATCAACTTGCATGTCTAATAATTTGTAAATCTTCAAATAGTAACGAAAAATATGAGTTGGAAGCTTGGCATCACGGATATAATGGATCACATCAATCCTAATCATACTACCAGGGTGCCTCTTGTTGAGACAAAAGCATAAATTATATAACAATTATTTCAATGTTTATCTCTTTGTTCTTATAAAATTCCATGTTTATTGATTGGAGATAAACATTGCAATTGAAGCAAACCATAAAGGATAATACATACAGGCTCTGTCAATCGGTCCTTATTTTTTCCTTATATTTATTTTTTTGGTCTGAAAATTTCTACTTTTTGAGTTCAAATTGTGTACTTCACAGAGACCTTTAACAACCAGTACCAATTGCCCTTCCACAAACAGCTCACTTCTCCACATGAATCAGAGGTGGAGGACAGTTAGAAAATGGTAGTATATTTGTAGGATCTTTTTTGTGGATAGAAGACTGGAATCGTCTTGATGAGACTGTACAGACAGGGGGTGCAGACATTGGGCCTGTGGCTACTTACTTAATGATCCTCCCAAGATGAAAGATGTATAAGAGTCACAAGACCTGTCTATGCAGTCTCGTATTCTAGTTGGCAATTTATGCACAAAGGTATGTAAAAATCCTACTTTTTTAGTACAAATTCTTTAATATTCCTAATTTTTGGTAAATTTTATTCCTACTTGTCTTCTCCTTTTAAAGAAGTTCATTTGACAGCCTGTACAGAGAAGTTTTACCTTGGAACTCCACTGGCCTTGTTAACTCATAGTTGCACAAACCCCTACAATTCTTTGGAGTTCTCTCTGTATACATATAGAAAAGTAACAAATCAAAGTAGAAGAAATGGCTTCAGCTCTTATAGTAATAATAACTACTAGGGTTTCAAAATATAAATAATGACATTGCAGACCAGTGACTCTTAAAGGCAGAGAGTCTTTTTATTATTCAGCATTTTTGGATAGAAAATAAGACTAGCTACCTTTAATGTATACACTTATTTCTGGTATTTTATCCAGTATTACCAAATGTGAGTCAATGTCCATGGTATAAAATGTATGTATGTTTGTATTTGATAGGAAAACACAGGGCTTGGATTTAGTATTGCTGTGTTCAAATATTTGGCATGATAAAAATAAAACAAATTTATTGGCTTCCTCATCTGCCCTCTTATTTTCAGGAGTTGTAAAAAGAAAATAGGCACTTTACATACCTATATCAGAAACTAGGACATAGATATCCATTTTTTGGACATACAAATGTTATGGCTGTTCTCTTTCCATTGCATTACTTCATGAAAAGATACTTTAACAAACAATTCTTGTAAAAAAATGCTGACCAGCTGATAAGAACGGGTCATATTGCATCTTCGCCATTTCGTAGCCTCAGGAACTTGGTAATCTCCTTGCCTTGGTCTAGTCGAACACTTGATTTGATACAATTTTTTTTTCATATTACTCAAAATGCACACTGGTTTTGTGGGTTGAAATTCTTTACTTGCCCTCGATAACTCCTCCGTTACAGTAACAAAGGGAAAATATGTTGACATCTACGTATATATATATAGGCATCCAAAATTTAGACGAAGGCGAGTGTTCAAAATCACCAAAGTTTGGAGATCTGTTTATTTGATGTTAATGCATGTTCAAAATAAATGACTGCATCTGTAAAAATATGTCCATATCCAGTATGCTGTTGATCCTGACATCGATCTATATTAAATTTATAAATTATTTTTTTAACCATTATACTCCATTTCCATTGTATACCTATGGCTCAGTAAGCAATATATAAAACTTGTTTATTTATTTGAATTATATATAAATCCTATTCCAAATTGCTTCAATACGTTTTTCTAAAGACAAATAATTGCAAAAATTTAAAAAACCTAAACTTTTTCATAAAGGGAGGTAATAAAGAGACAATATATTGAAAATATTTAAAAAGTTATTAAGAGACCAAAAATTGCCATGATTTTGTTTTACATTCAATATTATTATGTTTTACAACAACACTAAGTTAACTTTTCCAGAAAAAACTAATTATTTTGTGAAAAAGCAAACTCCTATACTACGAGGTAGGGACTCGACGGCTTCGGATGAAGACCATAAAAAAGGGGTTGAAAAATTACAAGAGGTAAGTTAAAAGTATTTTGTTTACCTTTTGACTGACTTCTATTCCAATATGTGTGCTTGTAAATATTTAGTTTATCTGTTCAGTCTGCTTGCAGAAGTTGTATGTATATACACAATTTAACAGTGAAACACACAGGATGTTCTGCCTTAAGAATTACAAGTGTCTATTGTAAAAGATATATTTATGGTTTTCACATTGTCCTGTCATTTTATTGCTTTGGAAATATGTTTTTAAAAGAACCATTTTTCAATTCTTTATTTACTTGTAAACAATGCATACATATTGATTACAGAATTTAAAGTGGCTGTGCAGCTCCTATTTGTTCAATGATGCATCATAAGAAGAACACAGGCATTACTTACACAATATCTTCCTGTCAAAAGTAAGTTCTTCTTCATCCACCTAATGTTTTCATACTATTTCATGTCACAGGTATGACAAAAACTATTCTAACTGCTTCCTGAACAAAACCTTAGTTACAATACAGTAGAACTTCACTTAAAGACCACCTCAATAATAAGACCACCTCAGTATTAAGACTACTTCATCATTAAGGACACAATATTCAAGTCCATTTTCACTGTTTTGCTCTTTATTCCATCTCAATATTAAGAACACCTCAATAAGACCAGTTATCAAGGGTCCCAAGGATGGTCTTATTATTGAGATTTTACTATACAGTAGTTCTATGTGTACCCTCATATATTGATTGTGTTATGTTAATCTGCAGGTTTTGTTTTCAAATGCCTGTCAAGTTGTTTAAGTATACAGCAAGAACTTACTTGATTTTTAACCAAAAACTATTTTATTTGTTATTAAGATTGAATCGAAGAAATTAGAGCACTGCAGTGACACATTTTTGCGCCCCTACAAAACTGGGGAGGTATTTAGTATTATTTAGTAACATAGCTTCATATGAATTTATCATCTCATGGAGTTGTGTACCTAGATGTTTCAAATTGGAATCAATCAGTTATGTCCCTTGATTTAGTAAAAAATGACTAAAATTAATGCACAAGGACTCACAAGTTGCTGTGACAATGATGTTATGGTATAATATTTTCTGACAAATTTCAGTTGAAGAAGTGATATGTGTTGAATTGACTCCGATTCAGAAACGAATGTATAAACAGCTTGTACAATCCAAAGCGGAGGAATGCTTACAAAAAGCTGATGATGGGAAGCCGACCGCTGGAAGTTTATCTTTTATTACCCAACTCAAAATTGTGCAATCGTAAGTGATCTATACTTGTCTATAATACATGCTTGGTTTAAAGAAAGATGTATGATTGAATGGCCATAGTTTTTACTGATCAATTATCATGAATGCAGCCCTGCCACGTGAGTTAAGTTTGTTTGAGGACTTAATGGCTAATCCACATGTTATAGTTTGAGAATTTGCCTAGACTTGAGATAATAAAACTTAAGATAGATCTCACAATAAGTTAATCATATTTTCAAGTAAATTACAGGCTCCAATACTTAGTCAATTTTTATATCATTATATTTTTGCAAATTGAATGAAAAAATTAACCCGATTATTGTACGTACATAATTTTCACATAGAATAGAATGTATTTAATTACCTTTTTAGATCCTGATCTCATTTATGACAAGTGTGTGGAAGAAGCTGATGGTTTTGAAGGAATGCTGGAACTTTATCCAACTGGACATAATATGAGAACTGTTAAACCAGAACTCTCGGGTAAGTAAATGTAACAGTATATCTATGCAGTACAATTCATCCCTTTTTTATATGCCCGTTTGAAAAACGGGACGTATTATGTGAACACCCGCGGCTGGCGGGCGGCATCCACATGGTTTCCGCTCTCTAAGTCAAAGAGTTTTCATCTGATCTTAAACAAACTTTGTGAAAATGTTTGTGTGCATAATATCTCGGCCAAGTTCGATAACCAGCCACGTCCCCCCAGGCACTTCTGAATTATGGCCCTTGAATTATCCAAAATTTGTCAAATTAGCTGTGTCCGCTCTCTAAGTCAAAGAGTTTTCATCCGATCTTTATCAAACTTTGTAAAAATGTTTGTGGGCATAATATCTTGGCCAAGTTCGATAACCAGCCACACCCCCCAGGCACTATGGAATTATGGCCCTTGAATTATCCAAAATTGGCCAAATTAGCTGTGTCCGGTCTCTAAGTCAAAGGGTTTTCATCCGATCTTCTACTAACTTGGTGAAAATGTTTGTGGGCATAATATCTCAGCCAAGTTCGACAACCAGCCACATCGCCCCAGGTACTTTGGAATTATGGCCCTTGAATTATCCAAAATTGGCCAAATTAGCCTTGTCCGCTCTCTAAGTCAAGCAGTTTTCATCTGATCATTACCAAACTTGGTCAAAATGTTTGTAAGCATAATATCTCGGCCAAGTTCTATAACCAGCCACATCCCCCAGGCACTTCTGAATTATGGCCCTTGAATTATTCAAAATTGGCCAAATTAGCCTTGTCCGCTCTCTAAGTCAAAGAGTTTTCATCCGATCTTTACCAAACTTTGTGAAAATGTTTGTGGGCATAATATCTCGGCCAAGTTCGATAACCAGCCACATCGCCCCAGGTACTTCTGAATTATAGCCCTTGAATTATCCAAAATTGGCCAAATTAGCCTTGTCCGCTCTCTAAGTCAAACAGTTTTCATCTGATCTTCACCTAACTTGGTGAAAATGTTTGTAGGCATAATATCTCGGCCAAGCTTTATAACCAGCCACATCGCCCCAGGCAATTAGGAATGTGGCCCTTGAATTATCCAAAATTGGCCAAATTAGCCGTTTCCGATCTCTTAAGTCAAAGAGTTTTCATCCGATCTTTATCAAACTTTGAAAATATGTTTGTGGGCATAATATCTTGGCCAAGTTCGATAACCAGCCACATCGCCCCAGGTACTTTGGAATTATGGCCCTTGAATTATCCAAAATTGGCCAAATTAGCCTTGTCCGCTCTCTAAGTCAAGCAGTTTTCATCTGATCATTACCAAACTTGGTCAAAATGTTTGTAAGCATAATATCTCGGCCAAGTTCTATAACCAGCCACATCCCCCAGGCACTTCTGAATTATGGCCCTTGAATTATTCAAAATTGGCCAAATTAGCCTTGTCCGCTCTCTAAGTCAAAGAGTTTTCATCCGATCTTTACCAAACTTTGTGAAAATGTTTGTGGGCATAATATCTCGGCCAAGTTCGATAACCAGCCACATCGCCTCAGGTACTTCTGAATTATAGCCCTTGAATTATCCAAAATTGGCCAAATTAGCCTTGTCCGCTCTCTAAGTCAAACAGTTTTCATCTGATCTTCACCTAACTTGGTGAAAATGTTTGTAGGCATAATATCTCGGCCAAGCTTTATAACCAGCCACATCGCCCCAGGCACTTAGGAATGTGGCCCTTGAATTATCCAAAATTGGCCAAATTAGCCGTTTCCGATCTCTTAAGTCAAAGAGTTTTGCATCCGATCTTTACCAAACTTTGTGAAAATGTTTGTGGGCATAATATCTCGGCCTATTTCGATAACCAGCCACATCGCCCCAGGTACTTCTGAATTATGGCCCTTGAATTATCCAAAATTGGCCAAATTAGCCTTGTCCGCTCTCTAAGTCAAACAGTTTTCATCTGATCTTCACCTAACTTGGTGAAAATGTTTGTAGGCATAATATCTCGGCCAAGCTTTATAACCAGCCACATCGCCCCAGGCACTTAGGAATTGTGGCCCTTGAATTATCCAAAATTTGCCAAATTAGCCGTTTCCGATCTCTTAAGTCAAAGAGTTTTCATCCGATCTTTACCAAACTTTGTGAAAATGTTTGTGGGCATAATATCTCGGCCAAGTTCGATAACCAGCCACATCGCCCCAGGTACTTCTGAATTATAGCCCTTGAATTATCCAAAATTGGCCAAATTAGCCTTGTCCGCTCTCTAAGTCAAACAGTTTTCATCTGATCTTCACCTAACTTGGTGAAAATGTTTGTAGGCATAATATCTCGGCCAAGCTTTATAACCAGCCACATCGCCCCAGGCACTTAGGAATTGTGGCCCTTGAATTATCCAAAATTTGCCAAATTAGCCGTTTCCGATCTCTTAAGTCAAAGAGTTTTCATCCGATCTTTACCAAACTTTGTGAAAATGTTTGTGGGCATAATATCTCGGCCAAGTTCGATAACCAGCCACATCGCCCCAGGTACTTCTGAATTATGGCCCTTGAATTATCCAAATTTGGCCAAATTAGCCTTGTCCGCTCTCTAAGTCAAACAGTTTTCATCTGATCTTCACCTAACTAGGTGAAAATGTTTGTGGGCATAATATCTCGGCCAAGTTCGATAACCAGCCACATCGCTCATGTCATCCGGGAGTTACCACCCTTTGATTTTAGAAATTACCTAAAATTTGTCTTGTTTTAACTCTGAGCTCTGACTTATGATGGGCGTATTTTGTGACAGTTTGGCGCTCTTGTTATTTACTGTTTAACATTCAGTCGGTGTTACAGTTTATTGACTGGAGTATTTAGCATATCAGATCAGAAACTGGCTTAGTGGTGGAACATTTGTCTTGGAGTGCAGTAGGTCATGGGTTTGATCACCAGTACTGGTAGCTCACTTGTCTATGTTTGTCATTATTACATACAAGTGTTGAAGTCTGAAATAAATGGAGAATTTGCTAAGGTAAATGAAGCAATCAAAGTTCCCAAATCAACAATATTTACCTCCCTTGTTCTGAATTGTCGGCCATTTTGATAGGCAAAACTGATATGCCCTTATAGGAGTAATTTCCAAATATGTGATAATTGAGAAAATACCAAGGGAATTTGCATGTGACAAAAACTTTTTCTTCAACTTACTGAACCAAATGCCCAAATGCCCACATAACATAATGAATAAGTTATTTTTTATATATCGGATTAGTTTATCATAGTTTACATTATATTCCCCTTAAACTTTAAAGAAAATTCCCTATCAAAATTGCTGACAATTCAGAACAAGGGAGGTAAATATTGTAGATGTGAGAACTACTGTAGTACAAACATATATTGCAATACATTGCTAATGTATCTGTATCAAACTTTATAATGTCTAAATTTCTTCATATTTTATGGCACAAATTCTGGATATTGGTTAATATTCATTATGAAATTGACTGTCCAGTAATATCTACTAAGCATCATTGAAAGTAATGTTTAAAGTACCCCTACTGGGACATCCATACTTGACGATTAGCACACATGTTATTTCTGCCCCGTTTTAGCTGGCATGCCAGTATGCATGACATAACAATGTGCCAAGGTCATGGCATAATACTTTACAATGCAATTCACTCAAAGAATAAAACTTCCAAATTTTTGTGGAGAACACTGATTGTCAAGAGTATTTTTATTATTTCAGGTAAATTTTTGGTACTTGGCTGTTTACTAGCTGTGATAAAGTCTAAAAGCAGTGATAAAGTGGTGCTTGTGTCGAATTACACACAAACACTGGATTTATTTGAGAAACTGTGTAGACTGAGAGGGTAAGCAGTTGTTTTTAACTTACCTGAGCACTAAGTGCTCCACTATTGTGATATAAAATATTCTGTTGTCTGTCCCTTGTCTGTCAACATTTACCTTATGAACGCAATAGAGGCCACATTTTTTACCCAATCTTCATGAAACTTGGTCAGAATGTTTCTCTTGATCAATTCTATGCCTAGAAACTCGGTTAACTGGGGTCAAACACTTGGTTACCTGGTCAAAACGTTGAGAAATCTAGTGAACACATTAGGGGCCACATTTGACATCCAATCATACTGAAAAGTATACAAATTGTTTTACTTGAACAAATTTAGTTTAGGTAAGAGCTTTAGGGCCATCATGGTCCACTTGTTATATTTGATAATTTTGATAATTTTGTCCTGTATTTTAGTCTGTGTAGTGTGTAAATGTTTTATGCCAGATAATATATACTGTCAAACTGCCTATAATACATTTAATGTAATACTATGTTAAACTAGGCCCTTCAGTGTAAGAAAATGGTTTTTGACAACTTAATTTTGATCCAAAGAAAGAAAACAAAATTTGAATTATGGCATCTGGTCAGTCAATCTATTTTGTCAGGGGAGATAAACTAGTGTTAATATTGGTCTAGAAACAACAGGGTTGCCAATAAAGTGCTGATTGATGCTGCAGATTTCCGTTAAAGTTTCATCTGCAATAGTCGTCTTGTGCCCTAATGGGGGGGACTGAAGGACCGTCCTAAGACTCCCTGCCCATCTATTTTTTGGTCCTCTAATCCGCTCAGTTTTCTTATTACTGACACTTAATAAATTTTAGATGCAACTTTGTGAATTATTGCCAGTTATGTTGAACATGAAAAGTTTGCTATTATTTGCCTTGTATGATAAATTATTACCTGTCACGGATACCCTGGGTGCTCATATTAGAAACTAATGATATTGCATTAAAAACTGGCGACTGTAAAACTCAGAAAACTCGACCCTGTTTAAACTGGAATTGTCTGAAAACCGGATTACTCCGAAATTGTGACTGTCAAAAATCATTGTTCTGTTTTTGCAATATAAATAAGTTTTGATTTTTGTATAATAATAAAAAAGAAAGAATTATTTATGTATTTTGTGAAAATATAATAAACACTAGCCCTATTGGGGTCTACAAATGATAAGATAACATGATAATAAAAAGATTGCTATGATACATATAAATTTCAGAGTCCTGAGTTTATATTTATGCTGAGCAGTAAGGCTGGAGGGTGCGGCTTGAATCTGATTGGTGCTAATCGTCTTGTGATGTTCGATCCCGATTGGAACCCGGCTAACGATGATCAAGCTATGGCTATGGAGAGACGGGCAAAAGAAACAGTGTTTTATTTATAGACTTCTGGCGGTATATCTAATTTTTACAATATCAACTTTTATTAAGATTAACATGTTCTGTTAGCTTTCAAGTCAAGTTGTGTAAAGGAGTATTGAAATTCAGTAATAAGTACTTTTGTAGTCAGTTTTCATGGCTTCAATCTATTGTTAATTTCAAGAATCACTTGTTAATATGTAATGTCAAGTTATGACATTCATAGTTACTAATTAGTATTGGTCTCAGGAGGATGAACAAGTTTAATTTGGATCTAGATCATTGTTCCATCTTAATTCAATGATACATGGTTGTCTCCCTTGTTAAGAAGATTTCAGTACTTCTTGATAAATGTATGACTTTTTTTTGAAATAATGGAATCAACTTTTAAATAAACTAATAAAATTTTCTTACAGACTGGAACTATAGAAGAAAAGATATTTCAGAGACAGGCACATAAAAAAGCATTAAGTAGTTGTGTGGTTGACAAGGAGGAAGATGTTGAACGTCACTTTAGTCGCGATGAACTTAAAGATTTATTTCGACTGAATGAAGAAACCAGTAGTGATACTCATGAAAAGTAAGTAGTGGTTGCCGTTATAACAAATCTATAGTTTTGGATGAAAATTTTTGCTAAAGATAGTTCCCACTTCCACAATATTTACCTCCCTTGTTCTTAATTATCAGCCATTTTGATAGGCAAAACTGATTAGCACTTATAGAAGTAATTCCCAAATATGTGATAATTGAGAAAATACCACAAGAATTTGCATGTGACAACCACTTTTTCTTTAACTTTCTGAGCCATCTGCCCACATGAGCACAATGAATAAGTTATTATTTTTATCCGATTGTTTTGATATTGTCTACATTGTATTCCCTATAAACTTTATGGAAACTTGCCTATCAATATGGCTGACTATTCAGCAAATGGGAGGTAAATATTGTTAATTAGGGAACTACATGTATCTATTATTTCGTCTGAGTCAATTGTGACTGGGGCATAATACTGTTTCTTTGCTTTTTTTGTTCATCTTTGCAAATAGTGCCTGTATTGTATGAGTTTATGCAAGGACATTAATTGGAAGTAGTTGTTAGGTTTTAGTGTGATTATAAGGTATGGAAGTAGTTGTTAGTTTTTAGTGTGATTATAAGGTATTAGAGTAGTTGTTAGTGTGATTATAAGGTATTAGAGTAGATGTTAGGTTTTAGTGTGATTATAAGGTATGGGAGTAGTTGTCAGGTTTTAGTGTGATTATAAGGTATGGGAGTAGTTGTCAGGTTTTAGTGTGATTATAAGGTATGGAAGTAGTTGTTAGGTTTTAGTGTGATTATAAGGTATGGAAGTAGTTGTTAGGTTTTTGTGTGATTATAAGGTATGGGAGTAGTTGTTAGGTTTTAGTGTGATTATAAGGTATTAGAGTAGTTGTTAGGTTTTAGTGTGATTATAAGGTATTAGAGTAGATGTTAGGTTTTAGTGTGATTATAAGGTATTAGAGTAGATGTTAGGTTTTAGTGTGATTATAAGGTATTAGAGTAGTTGTTACGTTTTAGTGTGATTATAAGGTATTAGAGTAGTTGTTAGGTTTTAGTGTGATTATAAGGTATGGGAGTAGTTGTTAGGTTTTAGTGTGATTATAAGGTATTAGAGTAGTTGTCAGGTTTTAGTGTGATTATAAGGTATTAGAGTAGTTGTTAGGTTATAGTGTGATTATAAGGTATGGGAGTAGTTGTTAGGTTTTAGTGTGATTATAAGGTATGGAAGTAGTTGTTAGGTTTTAGTGTGATTATAAGGTATGGGAGTAGTTGTTAGGTTTTAGTGTGATTATAAGGTATGGAAGTAGTTGTTAGGTTTTAGTGTGATTATAAGGTATTAGAGTAGTTGTTAGGTTTTAGTGTGATTATAAGGTATGGAATTAGTTGTTAGGTTTTAGTGTGATTATAAGGTATGGAATTAGTTGTTAGGTTTTAGTGTGATTATAAGGTATGGAAGTAGTTGTTAGGTTTTAGTTTGATTATAAGGTATGGAATTAGTTGTTAGGTTTTAGTGTGATTATAAGGTATGGGAGTAGTTGTTGGGTTTTAGTGTGATTATAAGGTATGGAAGTAGTTGTTAGGTTTTAGTGTGATTATAAGGTATGGAAGTAGTTGTTAGGTTTTAGTGTGATTATAAGGTATGGAAGTAGTTGTTAGTTTTTAGTGTGATTATAAGGTATTAGAGTAGTTGTTAGTGTGATTATAAGGTATTAGAGTAGATGTTAGGTTTTAGTGTGATTATAAGGTATGGGAGTAGTTGTCAGGTTTTAGTGTGATTATAAGGTATGGGAGTAGTTGTCAGGTTTTAGTGTGATTATAAGGTATGGAAGTAGTTGTTAGGTTTTAGTGTGATTATAAGGTATGGAAGTAGTTGTTAGGTTTTAGTGTGATTATAAGGTATGGAAGTAGTTGTTAGTTTTTAGTGTGATTATAAGGTATGGGAGTAGTTGTTAGGTTTTAGTGTGATTATAAGGTATGGAAGTAGTTGTTAGGTTTTAGTGTGATTATTAGGTATGGGAGTAGTTGTTAGGTTTTAGTGTGATTATAAGGTATGGGAGTAGTTGTTAGGTTTTAGTGTGATTATAAGGTATGGAAGTAGTTGTTAGGTTTTAGTGTGATTATAAGGTATGAGAGTAGTTGTTAGGTTTTAGTGTGATTATAAGGTATTAGAGTAGTTGTTAGGTTTTAGTGTGATTATTAGGTATGGGAGTAGTTGTTAGGTTTTAGTGTGATTATAAGGTATGGGAGTAGTTGTTAGGTTTTAGTGTGATTATAAGGTATGGAAGTAGTTGTTAGGTTTTAGTGTGATTATAAGGTATGAGAGTAGTTGTTAGGTTTTAGTGTGATTATAAGGTATTAGAGTAGTTGTTAGGTTTTAGTGTGATTATAATGTATGGAAGTAGTTGTTAGTTTTTAGTGTGATTATAAGGTATGGGAGTAGTTGTTAGGTTTTAGTGTGATTATAAGGTATGGAAGTAGTTGTTAGTTTTTAGTGTGATTATAAGGTATTAGAGTAGATGTTAGGTTTTAGTGTGATTATAAGGTATGGGAGTAGTTGTTAGGTTTTAGTGTGATTATAAGGTATAAGAGTAGTTGTTAGGTTTTAGTGTGATTATAAGGTATGGAAGTAGTTGTTAGGTTTTAGTGTGATTATAAGGTATTAGAGTAGATGTTAGGTTATAGTGTGATTATAAGGTATGGAAGTAGTTGTTAGGTTTTAGTGTGATTATAAGGTATGGAAGTAGTTGTTAGGTTTTAGTGTGATTATAAGGTATGGAAGAAGTTGTTAGTTTTTAGTGTGATTATAAGGTATTAGAGTAGATGTTAGGTTATAGTGTGATTATAAGGTATGGAAGTAGTTGTTAGGTTTTAGTGTGATTATAAGGTATGGGAGTAGTTGTTAGGTTTTAGTGTGATTATAAGGTATTAGAGTAGATGTTTGGTTTTAGTGTGATTATAAGGTATGGAAGTAGTTGTTAGGTTTTAGTGTGATTATAAGGTATGGAAGTAGTTGTTAGGTTTTAGTGTGATTATAAGGTATGGAAGTAGTTGTTAGGTTTTAGTGTGATTATAAGGTATGGAAGTAGTTGTTAGTTTTTAGTGTGATTATAAGGTATTAGAGTAGTTGTTAGTTTTTAGTGTGATTATAAGGTATGGGAGTAGTTGTCAGGTTTTAGTGTGATTATAAGGTATTAGAGTAGTTGTTAGTTTTTAGTGTGATTATAAGGTATGGGAGTAGTTGTCAGGTTTTAGTGTGATTATAAGGTATGGAAGTAGTTGTTAGGTTTTAGTGTGATTATAAGGTATGGGAGTAGTTGTCAGGTTTTAGTGTGATTATAAGGTATGGAAGTAGTTGTTAGGTTTTAGTGTGATTATAAGGTATGGAAGTAGTTGTTAGTTTTTAGTGTGATTATAAGGTATGGGAGTAGTTGTTAGGTTTTAGTGTGATTATAAGGTATTAGAGTAGTTGTTAGGTTTTAGTGTGATTATAAGGTATGGGAGTAGTTGTTAGGTTTTAGTGTGATTATAAGGTATTAGAGTAGTTGTTAGGTTTTAGTGTGATTATAAGGTATGGAAGTAGTTGTTAGGTTTTAGTGTGATTATAAGGTATTAGAGTAGATGTTAGGTTATAGTGTGATTATAAGGTATGGAAGTAGTTGTTAGGTTTTAGTGTGATTATAAGGTATTAGAGTAGTTGTTAGGTTTTAGTGTGATTATATGGTATGGAAGAAGTTGTTAGTTTTTAGTGTGATTATAAGGTATTAGAGTAGATGTTAGGTTATAGTGTGATTATAAGGTATGGAAGTAGTTGTTAGGTTTTAGTGTGATTATAAGGTATTAGAGTAGTTGTTAGGTTTTAGTGTGATTATAAGGTATGGAAGTAGATGTTAGGTTTTAGTGTGATTATAAGGTATGGAAGTAGTTGTTAGGTTTTAGTTTGATTATAAGGTATGGAAGTAGTTGTTAGTTTTTAGTGTGATTATAAGGTATTAGAGTAGATGTTAGGTTATTGTGTGATTATAAGGTATGGAAGTATTTGTTAGGTTTTAGTGTGATTATAAGGTATGAGAGTAATTGTTACGTTTTAGTGTGATTATAAGGTATTAGAGTAGTTGTTAGGTTTTAGTGTGATTATAAGGTATTAGAGTAGATGTTAGGTTATAGTGTGATTATAAGGTATGGAAGTAGTTGTTAGGTTTTAGTGTGATTATAAGGTATTAGAGTAGTTGTTAGGTTTTAGTGAGATTATAAGGTATGGAAGTAGTTGTTAGTTTTTAGTGTGATTATAAGGTATTAGAGTAGATGTTAGGTTTTAGTGTGATTATAAGGTATGGAAGTAGCTGTTAGTTTTTAGTGTGATTATAAGGTATTAGAGTAGATGTTAGTTTTTAGTGTGATTATAAGGTATGGAAGTAGTTGTTAGGTTTTAGTGTGATTATAAGGTATGGAAGTAGATGTTAGGTTTTAGTGTGATTATAAGGTATGGGAGTAGTTGTTAGGTTTTAGTGTGATTATGAGGTATGGAAGTAGTTGTTAGTTTTTAGTGTGATTATAAGGTATGGAAGTAGTTGTTAGGTTTTAGTGTGATTATAAGGTATTAGAGTAGTTGTTAGGTTTTAGTGTGATTATAAGGTATTAGAGTAGTTGTTAGGTTTTAGTGTGATAATAAGGTATGGAAGTAGTTGTTAGTTTTTAGTGTGATTATAAGGTATTAGAGTAGATGTTAGGTTATAGTGTGATTATAAGGTATGGAAGTAGTTGTTAGGTTTTAGTGTGATTATAAGGTATTAGAGTAGTTGTTAGGTTTTAGTGTGATTATAAGGTATGGAAGTAGATGTTAGGTTTTAGTGTGATTATAAGGTATGGAAGTAGTTGTTAGGTTTTAGTGTGATTATAAGGTATGGGAGTAGTTGTTAGGTTTTAGTGTGATTATAAGGTATGGGAGTAGTTGTTAGGTTTTAGTGTGATTATAAGGTATGGGAGTAGTTGTTAGGTTTTAGTGTGATTATAAGGTATGGGAGTAGTTGTTAGGTTTTAGTGTGATTATAAGGTATGGAAGTAGTTGTTAGGTTTTAGTGTGATTATAAGGTATTAGAGTAGTTGTTAGGTTTTAGTGTGATTATAAGGTATGGAAGTAGTTGTTAGGTTTTAGTGTGATTATAAGGTATGGGAGTAGTTGTTAGTTTTTAGTGTGATTATAAGGTATTAGAGTAGTTGTTAGGTTTTAGTGTGATTATAAGGTATGGGAGTAGTTGTTAGGTTTTAGTGTGATTATAAGGTATGGAATTAGTTGTTAGGTTTTAGTGTGATTATAAGGTATGAGAGTAGCTGTTAGTTTTTAGTGTGATTATAAGGTATGGGAGTAGTTGTTAGGTTTTAGTGTGATTATAAGGTATGGAAGTAGTTGTTAGGTTTTAGTGTGATTATAAGGTATGGGAGTAGTTGTTAGGTTTTAGTGTGATTATAAGGTATGGAAGTAGTTGTTAGGTATTAGTGTCACACTCCACACACAGACTTAATAATTACTCCCAGATCTCCTGTTACACTAAAATCTTAAACAAAATGGGCAACAATATATAATCAGCACTCATTTAACATTATTGTGCATTTTCCACACTCAAATTTCCACTATCAGTGCGAGTAAATATTGAGATCTGAGTACTGTGTGTAAGAATTGTTAAAATCCCGATCCTTGTACAAGTGTCATACAAGGAGGCATGGTTGTGTGTTTTACAGGGTTCAAACCAACATCCCCTGGGTAAACCAGCTAATACCTTACCCCAATATACCAACTCCCCATAAATACCATCTATCATTCATGCAAACATCACCTGTGAATAACAGTCACACTGTGTGTATAAATGTCTGAATAATATGTGTAATATCTACTTTCAGATTTAAATGTCGAAGATGTGTTAATAATATACAAGTAAAAAGTCCGCCGGCTGACTCTGATTGTAACTCTGACCTGTCATTGTGGCAGCATTCTACCGATAAAAAGGGACTAAATGATATAGTATTGAAAGGTGCATGGAATACAGACACTCCCATATCATTTGTGTTTCATCATCATTCACATGAACAGCAGAGAGTGACAGTGTAAACATTGTGCCAGAGTGCTTAGGAATTACGTTTTATTGCATTTGCTGTGTAAGTGGTAAATTTTGCATCATGGAAATTTAAAAAATAGCAAAAATACCTGTTGGCCAAATTTTCTTCATTCACAGACGTATATTATCATGAATTATGTAACAATATTCATTGATGTGCAATCATTTCTGCTCACAGAATATCTAAAAGTATAGATTTGTGTAGTTTTGTCTCGCGAATTAAACAATAAAATTCGAAACCTCAAACTGCCGTCGGACCTAGCAATTAGTACGAGCCAGCTACTGTTCGAGACATCTATGGTATAGGTGTATATGTCAAACAGGTGTAACAGGCCAGTTCTTCCCCCCAGTCCAGTTCTTCCCCGGGGAGGTTATGGACTAGTTCAGTTCTTCCCCACCCAGTCTGTTTCTTCCCCGGGGAAGTTCTGGACCGGTCCAGTTCTTCCCCCTAGGAAATTATTTTATTTCAACTTTCACGCCCTGGAAATTATCTAATTTTTTGTGTGAGGGTAGGGAAGTTCTGGACCGGCCCAGTTCTTCCCCCCTAGGAAATTATTTATTTTCAACTTTTTAACCTTGAAAATTTTCTTATTTTTCATGTTAGGGTGGGGAAGTTCTGGACCGTTCCAGTTCTTCCCCCCTATATATATATCTTTATTTCCTCCATTTTCTGAAGATTTACATACATGTACTGACAAACATACATTAATATAGTTATAAAGAAACATGATAGCATCAAGAAACATTATTTACACAAACACTAATGTACCAAGCACACATACACACACTCACGCGTACTGACTCATACTTCCAAGTTCGCTCGCGCACACACGCACACATTCTCACACAACTGAAACATGTCATTTAAAGTTAAACCACTCGCACACACCGTATATACGCACGCACGCACACACGCACGCACAAAAACAACACATGCACACACAAGAATATAAACACCGTATATACGCACGCACGCACGCACGCACGCACGCACGCACGCACGCACGCACGCACGCACGCACGCACGCACGCACGCACGCACGCACGCACGCACGCACGCACGCACGCACGCACGCACGCACGCACGCACGCACGCACGCACGCACGCACGCACGCACGCACGCACGCACGCACGCACGCACGCACGCACGCACGCACGCACGCACGCACGCACGCACACACACACACACACACACACACACACACACACACACAACACATCCACATGCATACACAAGAATATAAACATAATGTGCGTTCACGCACCACATATAGTATATTGCATGAGGTAATCATGTACCTAACTTAAACTTCCCCTTCTTCTCCCCTAGAAAAATATTTCATTTTTTCTTCTGAGGGTGGGGAAGTTCTGGACTAGTCCAGTTCTTTCCCCCCCCCTAGGAAATTATTTTATTTTCAACTTTTTAACCTTGAAACTGTTCTTATTTTTCATATTAGGGGGGGGGAGTTCTGGACCGGTCCAGTTCTTCCCACCAAGGAAATTATTTTATTTTTTCAACTTTCAGCTGGTCTAATTCTGTCCTCCTAGTTAAATAAACTTCCCCATCATAAAGCGCAAAAAAACCCAAAAAACTCTAGTCCAGAACTTCCCCCACCTTGACACAAATAAAGTATTTAACTAGGGGAGAAGAAATAGACTAGCAGAAAGTTGAAAATAAAATATTTTACTAGGGGGGGAAGAACTGGACCAGTCTAGAACTTCCCCACCCTAACATGAAAAATTAGATAATTTCCAGTGTGAAAAAGTTTAAAATAAAATTATTTTCTAGGGGGGAAGAAATGGACTGGGTGGGGAAGATCTGGACCGGTCCAGAATTGCCCCGGGGAAGAACTGGACCGGGGCAGTTCTGGACTGTTACACCGGTACAAGTGTACTAAGCATGTTGAACGCATGTACATACGTACATCGTACAACCATCAAGTAATCTTACCCGTCAACAAACACGATCAATTAAGCAGTCAATGAAAGGTGTGAATTATTGTATTGTTCGACCTATCTACAGTGAACAATGAATTAAATGATAGCTAGAGACCGCACATCCTGTTCGAGTGTTCGACCTATTTATGTTCAAGTGATCTACTGTCGGACAATATGAAATGAGAAGGGATTTCGCCGGGACCTTAGAACCTGTTCAACGTACCCGTATCTACTGTGTTCCAGTCAAAACTGTTCGAATGTTCGAAATTTTGAAGTTTTACTGTAAATATGTTATAAAAATATATAATATAAATCCACTTCATACAGGGCATTTCAAGGAGTGTTAGAATACTGACATATTGCATGGAAATACAAGATAGGACTCGACTTAACATCATGTTATGTTGGAATGTACATTGGAAGGATTTTGTGACAAAGTGACCTACAGATGTTGTGCAATATTGTATTATGCTAGAATGAGATCTCTTCTTATACAGAAAATTTCAATCAGAAGATTTTATAAAACAACGTGTTGGGTTATTGTCTAGTTTTTTGTGAACAACAGAGGCTTAGTAGGCTTTGTTTCACTTCTGATTTCCTGAAAAATCAGTTTTTCTATATCTTGAATTGCCACTTTCTGTTTTTTTGGGAAAATAAATGTCTGATCTGCATGAAATATAGGGGGTGATTGTGGCATGTTTTGAAATTTAGGTATCAGATTTAATCACATTGTGCATAAAAAACAGATCTTTTTAGATATTTCATCTGATGTTTGCATGTGTTATCAATATTGTCACTTTCCTCCTTAATTTAGATGGTGCTGAATTGTTATTGTTTTATGTATTTGATTTGGATTTTTCCCCATTTCATTTCACCATACCATTCAAGTTTGGAAGGGACCATATACGAATCCATTTATCTGGTCTGTATATTCATCTGTCTGTTCTTATGTCCTGATAATATTTTCTTACATATTTCAGCAGATAATGATTTTTTTCCTTGAAAATTTGCCTGAGGCTACTATGAGATGATATCTTTTGGAATTGCTCCAGTAAATGTTTTGAATAACTAGGTATGTCAGTAGGTGTAAATTAAGCACAGGTTTTTCAGTGTGCCTGTGTGTGGGAGGAGTGGATTTAATCACCTTCATTTTGTGCTATTGTTTTACATGTCAGTGCATGCCATACACAGTACCATATCATTTTATTACTGCAAATTTTATTTATTATGTGACTGATGAAATGTTGAATGTAACGTTATAGTGTCTGTATCAGTAAATATATGTAACTAACATATTTCGTTGCTTATGTTTTCTCTGACGAGTGTATAGCGATATTTCTCCTCAAAAGAAAAAGACGCCACAAATTTTAAAAGAATTAAGTTAAGAACTTAATCTTCCTACCCTAAACTCATTATTTCAATCATGTCATTTGTTTTTTCATAAGTTAATTATTGTAAATAAAACTGAGTGGTATTTCCTGTTTGTGACATCATTTATGATATAGACCGGTATTACAAGTTTAAGACAAGGCCGTCATGGTCAAAGTGGTTATTGTAGCTGACTTCACTTGGCACACGCATCTGTAAGTTCAAGCCCCACCATCATGGAAGTAGAATTTGTGAGGAAGCTATCCAGTTGGCGTACTGAAGGTTGTTGGGAGTCCTTGGATGTCAGATTGTCAACCCTCCACTCTAATAGCATGAACAGTCTACATCATGCTCGATATTTATGTGACTTGAAGCCCCATTACCAAAAAATTAAAAGTGTATAAACAGAGTAGCTACAGTGTTGGAATGTATGTGTACGTAGTTCGGAAGTACAGCAACTTAATTGGCATGACGTAATGTCGAAACTGGGTGACAAGTAAAATGATGAGAATTTTCCTTTTCGTAAGCCATGTGAGCTTAAAATGACCCAGCATTTGAAGTACTTATGAACGCTTCATGCAGTATCTAGTATCTACCCTGAATGGATAGTGTATTTTAAAGCGGCATAACATTGTCTGTAAAAGAAAGATTAGTTACGTTGTTACTGGGAACGGTACATACACGAGACAATGGATTCCCTAACAGATCGCAGGGAAACATCAACCTACGTATCATTAGGAGTTGAGGAGGTGTAAGGGCGAACATCAACCTACGTATCATTAGGAGTTGAGGAGGTGTAAGGGCGAACATCAACCTACGTATCATTAGGAGTTGAGGAGGTGTAAGGGCGAACATCAACCTACGTATCATAAGGAGTTGAGGAGGTGTAAGGGCGAACATCAACCTACGTATCATAAGGAGTTGAGGAGGTGTAAGGGCGAACATCAACCTACGTATCATTAGGAGTTGAGGAGGTGTAAGGGCGAACATCAACCTACGTATCATAAGGAGTTGAGGAGGTGTAAGGGCGAACATCAACCTACGTATCATTAGGAGTTGAGGAGGTGTAAGGGCGAACATCAACCTACGTATCATTAGGAGTTGAGGAGGTGTAAGGGCGAACATCAACCTACGTATCATTAGGAGTTGAGGAGGTGTAAGGGCGAACATCAACCTACGTATCATTAGGAGTTGAGGAGGTGTAAGGGCGAACATCAACCTACGTATCATTAGGAGTTGAGGAGGTGTAAGGGCGAACATCAACCTACGTATCATTAGGAGTTGAGGAGGTGTAAGGGCGAACATCAACCTACGTATCATAAGGAGTTGAGGAGGTGTAAGGGCGAACATCAACCTACGTATCATAAGGAGTTGAGGAGGTGTAAGGGCGAACATCAACCTACGTATCATAAGGAGTTGAGGAGGTGTAAGGGCGAACATCTATTGGAAAGGGGAAGTAAGGAATTGTCTGGCTGATTATAAAAAACAACCGTCAGTAATGTATTGAAACTTTAAGGGGACAACAAGGGGGAAAGAAATGGAATGGATGGAACACTTCATGTTTGCAGGACAAATTAATCAAGTAAGTAGCTATGGACCGAAAGGAGGGGGCACGAATATCATATCATTATATCAAGTCAAGAAACTCCACATGGGGAAAGGTAGTCCTATAAATAAGACCCTACATACCTTATTTCACATTCTGACATTTTCCAGTTAAACGAATCATTTATTTAAATCTGTTTTTGTTTTTCTTTCATTTAAACAATATCTTTTTTAAGAATACTGCTGCGACTATTGACCGACGTGCATTCAGTATGAAAACACAACATTACTCATATGAAATGCGTTCAACATGCTTAGTACACTTGCACCGGTTACAGTCGGTTCGTACATATACACATATACCGTAGATGCTTCGAACAATAGATAGCTCGAACTTTGCTAGGTTAGACGGCAGTTCGAGGTTTCGAAGTTGTACTGTATGTCAAGATTCGAACCCGGATAGTCTGCGTTCAGATTCTGATGCGTATCCATTACGCTATGTAGTAAACACGTTGATTTGATATCTATATGCATTTATATGTGCTTTTTCAAAATCAGGAAATGCGCCTATATGATCATGATCATTGAACTAACCTGCACTTTGATACGGACTGATCCACCCAATGACGTTTTGTCAATGTTATTGTGCCTTCAGATCTTGGCCGTACTATATAAGACGTAAAAGACGTGTCTGTATAACTGAAAATGAAGCGCGGAAGTAAACCTAACGCACGAACACTTAGTTTTGCCAATTAGAGTTAATGGATAAACAAACAAGTCCTTCAGATTTATTATTCAGTTTATTGTGGCTTGCGGTAATTTTTGATACATGTACATTGATATGAAGATTTGATACATACTGATCAATATTACAACTGAAGTGTTCATTCAGAAAGTATGGAATGGTGCTTAATTTCCCCGTCGATGTTTGCGAGGAAGGTGGATAGAGATAGTACTTTAGTTGATTCAGATGAACACACGATAAGATGTCCATTGTACAGGGTGTCCAAAAAGAAAGTTTACAGTTTTAATGTCTATTTATTACATCTTTACTTTCTTATATAACAAAGAAAACCTGTACATGTATAGACAATAGATGTAAGTTTTATCTTGTGCAAGTTATAAGATCAACACTCATATATTTTTCAGAAAAATTTCAATTTACTAAAAGTACCTTATTTTGTCCACGACGTCAATTTAATAATTTATGACGTTTTCAAGATGTCTGCCCTTTTGAAGCTTCCCTACTCGTACTCGCTCTTTGAAACTGTTGATCACATTTGCGCAAATATCTACACTTATCTTCCTTACTTCTCTCCTGATGTTTCTGAGGAGCATAGATATGTCCGTTGGCTTTGGTTTGTACACTAAGGACTTCAGATAGCCCCATAGAAAAAAATCACAAGGATTGAGATCCGGGCTATAGGCCGGCCATGTCACACCATGTCCTTCGCCTCTGGGTATTTTCTGGAAATAACTCTATCACCAAACTTTTCATATAACGCATCTAACACTTTAGTTGCAGTGTGCGGCGTTGCCCCATCTTGCATGAACCAAACATTATTCATATCTATAGATCGTCTGTTGAGTTCGGGAATGAATTTATTGTTCAACAGAGCCAAGTAACGCTCGGAGTTTACCGTATCACTAAACACATATGGACCAATCACTCCATGTGACGACATAGCACACCACACTGTGACCTTCTCACTATGTAATGGTTTCTCAGCGAAACAATGAGGCTGCTCACTTGCCCAGAATCTCATGTTTTGCTTGCATACATGTCCAGACAATAGAAAATGCGACTCATCACTAAACCAAACATCTTGGAAAGCGTCGGCGTAATTCTCCACAACGTCAGAAGCCCAGCGGCAAAATGTTAATCTTTCCACTTGAGCAGTGATGGATAAGCTTTGCATGATTTGTATTTTGTATGGGAATAGTTCTAAATCCTTTCTCATTATATTATGCACAGAGGATTTTGAAATACCTGTCTCTGATGATGTGCGCCTTATGGATTTTTCAGGACTTTGTTGCAACATGTCTTGGAGCGCGCTAACATTTTCGTCGCTTCTACTGGTCTTTGGTCGACCCGACTTTGGAGCATCTTTTACTGTCCCAAATTTCTGTTTTTACACAAGTCAGATTGTATAAAGAAGACAAAATCAAATTTATTTCCTAATGATAATAATACTCGTTATCAAAACCAATCGTGGCAAGCATAGATATTTGATTTTGAATTACATTGGTATATACTGTACATGTACCAAATTTCAAGTTTATTTACATATTATGCATACAGTCCGAAAAGGACAGCATTTTCTCACGCATATAATATACAGAGTGTCACAATCATGATAAAAGAAAACAACTATATACATGTATAAATGATACTTGTACACTATTCATATACAATTGATAGCAGTAGCAAACATACAGTAACAACAACAAAACTTATGTCATATTTACATAAAAGTACATAATAATGATAATAATAATATCACACAGATAAATATAATGTACATTTAAAAAAGCACAGTTTCAGACTTGCGAAATGTTTGTAAAGCGTCATTTTATTGCAAATTGAAACTTACTATATAAGCAAATACCCAATATTTGCAATGCGATATATCGTATATGTTGCATGAACATACAATAATACAATGTACAGTTAGTTTCCTGTATCCCTCCGTAAATCCTCATAAGTTAAGCAAATCTGTTTTGTTCTTTTTTAAATGTTTTTCATTCCAGTATACACATATAATTATTATACAGATGAATTTGAAAAGTAGTTAATGTCTAGAACAAGGAACGCTTTATCAATTATGGTATATAGTGTGGAGATAAAAGAGGTGCTGCTTTATGTCAGACATCGTTTAATTATTTGAAGTGATTCAAGATTTTCTGACATTATAACGCATTTTAATCAGCCTTTGTTTACTGTCTGTTTTAAGCATTTTCATGACGATCGGTCGAGTGTAGTCATATTTTTCAATACAAGGCCATGAGGTTTTCGGTAAGTATTTTCTTCTGAGGTCTTTGTATATCGGACAGCACATTAAGAATACTTCCCCGCACATATCCCAGGAAAACAGCAACACATTTACCACAAGGAGTTAACGAGGTGTAAGGGCAAATCTCTTTCGGGATGGGGCAATAGGGGTTGTATGTATATATGTTCATTTTTGATGTATGGTCTGGTGAAATAAATCGTCTAAATAAAGAATTGAAATGAATTGATTTTTACAATTACATACTGTTTTCATAAACTGTTTTAATTAACTACGTGACTTCATATGTTTCAGTTGCTACTCACTGATAAATTATAACGTTGACACAGAAAAGAAAATATAATACTTTGCAATATAGATTAGAAGTAATTATATAAGGAAATATAGATAGTCGAAAAAAAAATCAATTACATAAGAAACACAATATCGGTAGAATTACTATAATGTCACACATACACATGGCAATAAATGCAACTTCAGTGCAACCTCAACAGAGCAGCCCTCCCATGATTAATAGCTTTTCTTCAACAACATTATCAATTTTCCCGTGGTAAAACCTTACTTATAATTTAACCTTTCTAAAGCAGCAACTTCTCAACAACAGTATTGAATCTTCCAAAGGATGTTGCCGCTCTAGACAGGTTGCACTTTAATACTAATATAGTACTAAATTCCGTTCTTACAATACACTTGTGCTTATCTTGCATTCGTTCAAAGAAATGTTCTTCAATTTCATAGAATGTTCTCCCACCTTTTAAGTGCTTTCACTGAAGATACCAAAGTGCGACGTGGTATACTACGACACGACATAATGCTTAATCGAATTGTGCACAGCGTACAAAAGGTCCGTGTCAAATAGTTTCCAAACACAATTGTTAGCTGATATATTTTGTTACCAGTCAGTAGCCATTCAACATGGATCTGGAACTATGCGCACATAGAGTTAAATATTCAACAGGTATTTAAACAATATTTATAGTATTATAACAAATTTGTAACAGCCATTCGATCGTTTAATGCAATCTAATCAGAATTATTTTTATTCCCTACGCACATAGCATCTCGAAGTTTTTTCCAGAACAATTCTTCACCAACAACATCTTCTGTCCATTCTAAATAGGTTGTCATCTCCAAAATTGTTTTGATGGAATTATTCATGTTTCTTCCTTTGATTGTTTGCAAAAGAATAACAATAACTTCAAATTCGTCTTCAATGTGTTTAGAAAGTGCGATTTTAAGTTCAAACATGCACCAACCACTTGTTGCAAAGGCGTCCGATAAAACTATAATCATCCGTTTGCTTTCTTCTATGCGCTGAACAATGTTGTCATTAATATACGCTCCGAGGTGAAAATCCCTCTCATGCACACAGAGTGTACAATTAGATTCAGTTTCAAGTATCGGAATTAATCTATCACACACCCAACCTGAATCCCTCTGATTATAGGACACAAATGCATCATACAATAAATTGGCACCTTCAATAGGAATATAGTTCTTTCGTTTCCGAATAAGGTATATATAATGTTTAATATTCCATCGATTGCGATACAGAATTGTTGAAATAATAAGTAACAAAAGTAGAGTGGGTAAACCAACTATCATCACCCACATCCACGTCGTCAACGGATGACATTCCAAGTATGAGAATTCTATATCGAGTAACAATCTTCCAATATATTTTTGAGGAGAAGCACACTTGTATCTTTCCAAGTTTGTTACCTTTGACCTGTTGGCTGTTTTGAGCCAGTCAATAAACCATTCAAGAGCACAGTCACATGAAAATGGATTTTCTGAGAAGTCGACTTGTATCAGTCTGTTGAGCAAATCAATGGGAAAAGCATTTGACGATAGGTGGGCTAGTTGATTTCTTTGCAACGTAAGATATTTCAAAAACTGTTTGGAATTTATCAATGTATTATTTACATTATCAATGAGGTTAACGTTCAAATTTATCTTCATTAAATTGTCTTTGTTGTCGAGAATAACGGACGGGTCATGTTGAATTTGGCAGGCGTAGCAAGTAAACATTTCCAGTTTATCTAACGGTGCAAACAGTCCGTATAATGAACTTTTTGGTATCTGCATACTTATGTAAGCTAAATATAATTGTGTCAGATTTGGCGAATTTTTAAAAGTGTCGTTGATTGATTCAAATATTGCAGTTGCTGGTCCATCCTGCTGAAATTTCAGACGTTCGAGGGTTTTGGAACGAAATGCAAATTTCTCGACTTGGACCAAATGGCCATGATTGTTTTTAATTGTCAAATATCGAATGAAGGGTAGATTAAGAAGCATATCATTTGTGAAGAGTGCTAAATAATTTCCGGAAATGTCTAACCAATTCAAAGATGAGAGACATTTGAAGTGTTGGGAACCCAGTTTGCTAATTCTGTTGTACTTTAAAAACAGTTCTGTTATCTTTGGAACCAGTGTTATTGAAAAGTCATCACCAAGACAGAAGTTTGGAAAGTGGGTCAAATGATTATAACTAATTGAAAGCACTTTCAACCGTTTCATGTTCAATAGTTGAAATCCTTCAATTCTATTATGGTCGAAAGTCAGATCTTGAATATTATCAAAATGTTTTATAATACTTTGCGAAACATTCACGAAATTATTTCGCCACAAAAAAAGTTTGCCTAAGTCGCACCTATCCATTAAAGAAAACGTGTTTTCAGACGCAAAACCTCTACCCATATCATCTAAGGAGAGAGTAAAATTCCTGTGACATAAAACTCCAAGTAGTTGTTTCAAGTAGAAGTTCTCTATATGATTACCGTCAAGCCCTAAGTACGTAATTCTGGTAAAACTGTCAAATGAATCCTCGCTGATAGTCGTTATTTTGTTGTATGACAGAAACAGATGAATAATACGTTCTGGATTGCTGATATTTTCGAAAGTTGCTTTCGTGACGTTGGGTAGAAAGTTATAAGTAAACATAAGACCGGTTACATTGGTAGGTATTTCAGGTATGTATGATAGATTTCTATGCACACAATGCACTTCTGTTCCAACAAAAATACAACCACCATCTAATTCCACACATTTGATCCTCCCCATTTCTACCAAGAGAAACAATATAATGACGAAAACTATTTCAGCATTTATCTCCATGTTTCATTTAATACACTGCTATATTTACTAGTCCGTACCAATTATCAACAGGCTGTAAACTAAACTATATGAGTGTGCTTTAAATATTGACTTCCGCCTTTTAATTTAAGTGTCGAATGGAAAACTGCATTTATATCAACATCAGGCCATACCAAAGTTGATCTATGGTTAGCGTCCTCGTGCGGGTAGATATTTGGCTGATCGAATATACTATTTAATCGCTGCTGTGTGATGTCCAGCCTCTTCTAGAGATTACGTCATTCATGAAAACCAGGTTTTGACGTCACACAATCATACTCATATATAGCAGACGTACGCTATATAGATACGCTCCATCAACTTCTCTCTTATTTTCAATGGAAACAGTGATACGTTACATAAAAAGGGCACGTTTAAATTAAATGTTTTTGATATAATTTCGCGCTTTAGTATTCATTTCTATCCGTGACAGAATTGTTTAATGTCATCGGGGATACATGTACATTGACAAATTGAAGTAGACTCCATCTTAGACTGACGTCACTAAGTAAAAATGCTTAACCGACTGTCCATCTAAAATTCTTATTTGCCTGCAACGTTTATGCGCAATAAAACGCTTCTGTGTGTTAAGTTACAAATAACTAGTGGCATATTAATGTACGAAAATGAGAAAAGCCCTGGATTATCCGTTGTTGTTCTGACAGAATTCACCGTAGTGCATACAATGTTCTCTCCATGCAAACAGGTAAGATACTGCGACATATTTCAAGCGTTCAAATCAATATTCTGAGGAGGTCTGATAATCGAAGAAAAAAAAATGGTCCTTGAAAATATGGTCTTATTGATATCGATTTTGTCTGTAAGTGAGACTATAGTTATGATGGTAGAATAAATGCAACTGGTGTTCTTGTTACAAACAAATGCTTTTTAAAAACAGAATCATATACAAAACACGATTAATCAAATTAAACATCACACGTAACTGATCATAGTCAAATACTCCTGATTTTAAGTTTAAACCACCACGCATTTTTGTTGGTTACGACTAATATTCATATATCGTACTCACGAAGGGAAATAACTACATACAATAATTACCTCCCTTGAGAAATGAACTCGAAAACTGGACTAGTGATAATAAACAATGAAAACACTAGGGATCGGTTGGTTCGATCACTAACCGAAACATACCTAGACGTTGTTAAACAAATGGCGATAGTAGTTTTCCTGCTACGAGCAGCATTGATGGTAGTGATAGCACAGCATGGATGGTGGTCTGCGTAATGTATTTGAGTGTGGTATCATGTCACGTGTCTACGGCATGGTTCACAATGTGGAAGCAATGTGTATGACTAAATTGTACCAAGGAAGTAAACCCAACACAGGAACAATTAGTTTCGCTAATTAAAGTCCTTCAGATGTACTATTCAGTTTATGGTGACTCATGGTAAACTATGACACATAGGTTAGATTTTATAATTAACTGTCCATATAAACTTAAGTGTTTTTGAAATATTTAAGTGGTGTTTAATTTCCCCGTCGATGTTTACGAGGATGAAGACAGTAATGTAAGGTGGGGCAAAACGCCTATAATAAGCAATATTTTACGAGACAATAATTACCATCAGTTCGATTAAGACATAACTGGCTATACATGCAAGTTTGCACGAGACCTATACATTTACAAGTACAAAAATTGCTGCAGAATGCAGCAAATGGAGGTTGCACGGCGATCAAAGTTGAGCAAAAATGAGGTAGTCAAAGTTAACAAGTTGACCTATATTGCCAAAATTATTGCATCATATTCTAATGCCAGTAATTTTTGATGTTATAATTGATTTAGTAGTACAATAAGCCTTTATTGCAAAATTATATGCAATATATATAAATTGCAACTAATTGAAACAGGAATATGAGAAAGATAATTTGGTAGAAAATGACTTGACCGTTTTCAAATTATTGGTCTGAGATAATTAATGAAGCATTTAAATAGTACAAAAATATTAATTGTATAACAGCATTATTTTTTTATAAGTATGTAAAACAAATACATGTACATTCAGAGTCATTACTATGTGTTTCATCTATGTCTGTCACACCTCAGTCCATCCAGCTTTGAATAGATACCAATAATATAGATACAATATGCTCTTTCTCATAATGTCATGTCATGAGTTGTATACTGAGAATGTAGAGACACATTTTGTTTGGATTTCAACCCAACATTTGCAGCTGTCTGTGATATAAGCAACCACTATTATCAATCCTTTGGTTAGCTGCTTGTTTTATGTGTTTAACTGTAGTAATACAAAGCTTGTTGAAAAAATCAAAAGTCTCCACAAATGGTACTTTTCCCAACCTGATAATTTTTCCTCAAAAGCATGCACATACAAACCTAGATGAAACAACAGCTTAGCACTTGTGATTAGTATATAGATACATTGTAGTGCCATATCTAGATAACCAAGTTGGAAAAAACAATACACACACTATATACCAGTGATTACAATTTTATTCAAATAGAACTGCATTTCAAGTCCTACATTTCTAGATTGATAGAAAACTGTCAACTAGTTTTTGTACTACACAATTGTTTACTTAGTCAATCACAGATTGTAATTATTTCAGTAACAAAATGGTAATTGGATTTAAAATGTTCAAGGAAAACTTCAAGAGTATTTTCCAAGAAGTATTTTATGACTTGTTGACCACTGTTTTGTAAATTTACAGCCTATTTCTTGTTGTACCCGAGGTGACTTTTATGAAGCATCTTGTGAATATATCATGAAAACCTGAAACGATAAAGTGATAGCAGAAGAAGAGTCATTACATTTGTATTATGTAATTGATGTGTGTAAAAAGCTTTTCAAGCCCTACATTGGGTACATGTTTTCTCCTAGAATTACTTTTATGTGGCAGGGGTGTTTGACGATTGAGCCTCAAATGCTTGAAGATGGAGAATTGAAGTGGTGTGGGGTTAGGCAGCAACCTGGTAAGCTGTACTAGTATTTAGGAAGTCTTCGGTTCAAGTCCAATATTGGGTCCAGTTTTTCCCCTTGAATTACTTAAATGGTCTCAAATGCTGGAAGAGGGAGAAGTGTAGTGGTGTGGGGTAAGGCGGCAACCTGGTAAGCCGTACTAGTATTTAGGAAGTCTTTGGTTCAAGTCAAATATTGGGTCCAGTTTTTCCTATTGAATTACTTAAATGGTGGCAACGGTGTTTGCCAGCCCACAGTGGTTGAGCCTAAATGCTTAAATGAGGAAGAGTGTTGTGGTGTGGAGTAAGACAGCCGCCCACGTCCGTTGAGCCTTAAAAAAACCTGAAGGGGGATGGGTGCTGTGTAATAGGGTTATAAATGAGAAAACATATTGCAGAAGAAGTTTGCTCATACCATTATAAGCGCTGAATTCCAGACATTCCACACCGAAGTCATTTCTTCCCTAAAGACCTTTCACCCCCAATTTTGATAGACCCTAGACTTTTCACCCCCACTTTCAGTATAATCAATTTTTTGTGAATTACATTAATATGATGTTTATTCTAAAATCAGATTGTTAATTTATAGATCAAAATTCCTTTATCTTCATGTTAAAAATCAGTGTGATTTGATCAACACCTTTTGACTTGTTAAGAATGATGTGATTTAACAACCACTGCGCCTCCCTAAATCAAGCAAGCATCTCTAGTTTCCTTATCAACAGACTCTGATCCAGTGGGACTCTAAGGTACATCCTTTCAATATTGGTGATAAAAGTCAATATTTTCAGATTAGATAAATAATTTTATGATCCCTAGTCAAGCAAATAACAAAGAAATAAATTGATGATTTCATATACCTATGATGTATATGATACACATGCACTACTCAGCATGGTAAAAATAATGCCCAATTCTTACCATGTTTCAACCACCATGTGTAAAAGTTACATTTGAATAAATCTCCTTATTTCTGTTTGAAAACAACATCTAGTTTAATGTCACAGCTAAGTAACTGATTATAGTAATGAGCAGTGTATATAAACATTGTTATGCCCCCACTCTGAGGAAAATAAGAAGTGACAATGAAGTATTGCTTGTTAAAATAGAATTATACAATGTCTAATCAAATAAATAGTTTGAGAGAACAATGTATAATTTCAGACCTCAACAAACAATGCAAACTTTTACTTTTGAAATTAAAATCAAAAGAAGCTGCAATAAAAGTTTGTTAATGACTGAACATCAAATATAGCTTTAAAAGTAATTAAAGACAATTTAATCAACGTAATCAGTTTGATATATATATATATGTTCACTTCTGTGTATGCATTTTTCAGCCAAATTTCAATAATTATACTTAAATACGTTTTAGAAGTATTAGAAATACTTATAAATTAGATTTATCGTTATATTTATACATATCATTTTATATTATCACCCCTATTATTCCTTTAGTCTCAGTAATAATGCATGTATTTAAATACGGGTAAGCCATCTCCATATATAACACATTGCTTAGACTATTCACCCCCAAAATGGGGATAAAAAGTCTTGGCAGGCAGTGTTTTCACTCAACTGTTATAACTGAGGGCCATTATGAAGTCCTAGTTTTCACATCTGAGGGTCATTTCCAAATATTGGGGTCATACAGGAATACAGCTGCATTTTTTAAAAGAAACTTTGTTCTACTGATAATAGTGGTTATACAATTAATTACTGATTTACTATTCTCTCTGTCAATCTTTCTTTGTTGTTGAACCTCTTGCGAGGACTTGGACAATAGTGCGCGTCAAGCCGCTAAGAATAGTTAAAAGAGGTAAAAGTATAGCCAAGAATTTAAAAACATAGAAGTAGGAATGGTATAAAAATGTAAGTGCTATTACCAGTTTAAAAACAGGTTGGAATGAAGTAAATGTGATAACTTGAAGGTTGTGTTTAGTCAATATATGTCCCCCAAAATCAATTTATAGGATTAAAAGTAAAAATACTGCAAACATTGCAACTCATTCAAAAACATCTGACCAAAACATGTTGACTTGAAGCACAACTAGACTCGATACCGAAAAATCCTGTGAAGTTTTGTTAAAATCTATTCAGTAGTATTGGAGATGAAGAGCAGACAACTTCTCCATATCAACTTTATGTAGAAGAACAACAAAGGGTCATTACTAAGTAAAAAATCACCCGAGTGGAATTTGCTGATGATATGTGAAACTAGAGTTAATGCTGTCAATCTTGTGAAATTTCATTGAAATCCATGCAGGGGTCAACATTCTCTATGCCCACTGGTCTATTGCTTAAGGTCAGAACAAAACACTTTTGCTAGTTTCTGCTTTAAATGTTAATATAGCTTGAGGGTGTAGTTTACATGTATATTCTAACCTGATGGCTATCTTCCAAACAGCTGCAGTGCACAACCTCTACTGACTTGTCAAGGACAAACTCGACAACAACAAACTGATGGCTCATTCTATTCAAAATAAAATATGTAATTATGTAAGAATGGGCATTGTGCAGGTGATCTAAATAAGAAAAGGCTTGCCTCTACACTGGGAATTGATAATCACAATTGAAATTCTGACTACTTTGGTTAACATTTTATACCGTCGTATGTAAAGATTTTACGTACTTAAAAGTATGCATTATCACAATATTGACAGATTTGGACTACTAACATTATATGCCATGCATTCCACATTATTTAATTTGCTCCATAACTTCACAAATAACTAAAATCTCAGCATTTAGATTTTTACAGATTATAAAAAGCATACAAATCACTTATATGACAACATTATAAGAATGATGTTTAAATTTTTTAAGTACATGTTTTAAATGATTTGTTATGAGAAATATTGTAAAGATGACTAATACATCTTATTTCATCATTGTTGGAATGGATTTTTTGTCCTTTTCCTATTCACAGCAGGAGAAGTCAAGAGGAATTTACCAAAAC
The DNA here is from genome assembly GCA_032209605.1 of Mactromeris polynyma. Lineage (NCBI taxonomy): Eukaryota > Metazoa > Mollusca > Bivalvia > Venerida > Mactridae > Mactromeris > Mactromeris polynyma. Next base: position 15,625,996 of record JASFXZ010000008.1, read on the forward strand.
TTTTTTTTCAAAAATCATTTACTTTTCAAGGAGTTTTTGGCTGTTACAAATTCAAGTAGTTTTCAAGGAGTAGGCATCAAATTAAAGGACTTCTCAAGACCTGTGTGAACATTGTTTATGAAAAAAGTTAAACTCCAAAGCAGACTGTTCTGTTCTGTTTTCAGAATGGAAAACAACATAATTTATGTTACACAAAATGTATTCACTTGCATGAAAATGTAAAAAATTATCTGAAAATTAATTATATGTGGTCAAGCTTAAATGGAAACTGGGATATTTTCATTGCAAAATGGGTTGAAATTGGCCAATCTTAACTAGGACCTTAGGTCACCTGTGCTCCTTAAATTCTGACACTGACAAAAACATGAAGTAGACAACTAACAGTTGACTTGTACTCAAAATTCACAGCAAAGGTATTCCAATCGACTGCGTGGGTAAACTTTTATAAATATTCATTAATTCTTTGTATGTAACATCTTTATTGAGGCTAAGTTATTAGGCTGTGAGATTAATGGATTAATCATTTAATGCAGTTATTAAGTTCACCCAGACAAATTCCTTCTAAAATACTTACAGGTTTTGGCGTAAGCATATACATGCGTGTCTGTTTATCCTGCATACTATGAAGGAGTCGACCGCGAGCAGAAAGGCACCATTGTTGTCAACTGGAGTTATTTCTGAAATTAAATTAAACAATGGTCAAACTACATTTGTTCTACATAGCAACTACATTTTTAAATACATTAGTTAATGCACAATTCAATTTGGCTAAAACAGGCCTATAGTCACACATTTGATATCCACAAAATGTTTGAATAAAAAACTAAACAGATAGAACAGTTAGTAGGTAGACAGATTTAACAAAAATGTGACTCAACCTGGACTAGAACTAAAGGCTCCTGGCAGACTTTGCAAAAGCTACCATAGCAAGTAATTCAGTGCGCATAAGAATTTGTGTTCTTATATATAGATATGGCCCAAAATGTGCACCTCTGCGCAAGTGGGCGCATTAGTTACCCCTTCTTTCCTTTGGTAACTGAAGGTAACTTGTTCTATCTCTTTGGTAACTAAGTCAATGCAGTGGTAACTTTTCTACTTCTATCAAAATATGAAAAATATACCCTCACATTTCCAGTTACCAGGTAACTGCACTATGTCTTTGGTAACTTTGAGGTAACTGGAGGTAACTCAGTCAATGCAGTGGTAACTTTTCTACTTCTATCAAAATATGAAAAACATACCCTCATATTTCCAGTTACCAGGTAACTGCACTATGTCTTTGGTAACTTTGAGGTAACTGGAGGTAACTCGTTCAATACAGTGGTAACTTTTCTACTTCTATCAAAATATGAAAAACATACCCTCATATTTTCAGTTACCAGGTAACTGCACTATGTCTTTGGTAACTTTGAGGTAACTGATGGTAACTCAGTCAATGCAGTGGTAACTTTTCTATTTCTATCAAAATATGAAAAACATACCCTCATATTTCCAGTTACCAGGTAACTGCACTATGTCTTTGGTAACTTTGAGGTAACTGGTGGTAACTCAGTCAATGCAGTGGTAACTTTTCTACTTCTATCAAAATATGAAAAACATACCCTCATATTTCCAGTTACCAGGTAACTGCACTATGTCTTTGGTAACTTTGAGGCAACTGGTGGTAACTCAGTCAATGCAGTGGTAACTTTTCTACTTCTATCAAAATATGAAAAATATACCCTCACATTTCCAGTTACCAGGTAACTGCACAATGTCTTTGGTAACTTTGAGGTAACTGGTGGTAACTCAGTCAATACTGTGGTAACTTTTCTACTTCTATCAAAATATGAAAAACATACCCTCATATTTCCAGTTACCAGGTAACTGCTCTATGTCTTTGGTAACTTTGAGGTAACTAGAGGTAACTCAGTCAATGCAGTGGTAACGTTTCTACTTCTATCAAAATATGAAAAATATACCCTCACATTTCCAGTTACCAGGTAACTGCACTATGTCTTTGGTAACTTTGAGGTAACTGGAGGTAACTCAGTCAATGCAGTGGTAACTTTTCTACTTCTATCAAAATATGAAAAACATACCCTCATATTTCCAGTTACCAGGTAACTGCACTATGTCTTTGGTAACTTTGAGGTAACTGGTGGTAACTCTGTCAATACTGTGGTAACTTTTCTACTTCTATCAAAATATGAAAAACATACCCTCATATTTCCCGTTACCAGGTAACTGCTCTATGTCTTTGGTAACTTTGAGGTAACTAGAGGTAACTCAGTCAATGCAGTGGTAACTTTTCTACTTCTATCAAAATATGAAAAATATACCCTCACATTTCCAGTTACCAGGTAACTGCACTATGTCTTTGGTAACTTTGAGGTAACTGGAGGTAACTCAGTCAATGCAGTGGTAACTTTTCTACTTCTATCAAAATATGAAAAACATACCCTCATATTTCCAGTTACCAGGTAACTGCACTATGTCTTTGGTAACTTTGAGGTAACTGGAGGTAACTCATTCAATACAGTGGTAACTTTTCTACTTCTATCAAAATATGAAAAACATACCCTCATATTTTCAGTTACCAGGTAACTGCACTATGTCTTTGGTAACTTTGAGGTAACTGGTGGTAACTCAGTCAATGCAGTGGTAACTTTTCTATTTCTATCAAAATATGAAAAACATACCCTCATATTTCCAGTTACCAGGTAACTGCACTATGTCTTTGGTAACTTTGAGGTAACTGGTGGTAACTCAGTCAATGCAGTGGTAACTTTTCTACTTCTATCAAAATTTGAAAAACATACCCTCATATTTCCAGTTACCAGGTAACTGCACTATGTCTTTGGTAACTTTGAGGCAACTGGTGGTAACTCAGTCAATGCAGTGGTAACTTTTCTACTTCTATCAAAATATGAAAAATATACCCTCACATTTCCAGTTACCAGGTAACTGCACTATGTCTTTGGTAACTTTGAGGTAACTGGTGGTAACTCTGTCAATACTGTGGTAACTTTTCTACTTCTATCAAAATATGAAAAACATACCCTCATGTTTCCAGTTACCAGGTAACTGTTCTATGTCTTTGGTAACTTTGAGGTAACTGGTGGTAACTCAGTCAATGCAGTGGTAACTTTTCTACTTCTATCAAAATATGAAAAACATACCCTCATATTTCAAGTTACCAGGTAACTGCTCTATGTCTTTGGTAACTTTGAGGTAACTGGAGGTAACTCAGTCAATGCAGTGGTAACTTTTCTACTTCTATCAAAATATGAAAAACATACCCTCATATTTCCAGTTACCAGGTAACTGCACTATGTCTTTGGTAACTTTGAGGTAACTGGTGGTAACTCAGTCAATACTGTGGTAACTTTTCTACTTCTATCAAAATATGAAAAACATACCCTCATATTTCAAGTTACCAGGTAACTGCACTATGTCTTTGGTAACTTTAAGGTAACTGGTGGTAACTCAGTCAATGCAGTTGTAACTTTTCTACTTCTATCAAAATATGAAAAACATACCCTCATATTTCCAGTTACCAGGTAACTGTTCTATGTCTTTGGTAACTTTGAGGTAACTGGTGGTAACTCAGTCAATGCAGTGGTAACTTTTCTACTTCTATCAAAATATGAAAAACATACCCTCATATTTCCAGTTACCAGGTAACTGCACTATGTCTTTGGTAACTTTGAGGTAACTGGTGGTAACTCAGTCAATGCAGTGGTAACTTTTCTACTTCTATCAAAATATGAAAAACATACCCTCATATTTCCAGTTACCAGGTAACTGCTCTATGTCTTTGGTAACTTTGAGGTAACTGGAGGTAACTCAGTCAATGCAGTGGTAACTTTTCTACTTCTATCAAAATATGAAAAACATACCCTCATATTTCCAGTTACCAGGTAACTGCACTATGTCTTTGGTAACTTTGAGGTAACTGGTGGTAACTCAGTCAATGCAGTGGTAACTTTTCTACTTCTATCAAAATATGAAAAACATACCCTCATATTTCCAGTTACCAGGTAACTGCACTATGTCTTTGGTAACTTTGAGGTAACTGGACGTAACTCAGTCAATGCAGTGGTAACTTTTCTACTTCTATCAAAATATGAAAAACATACCCTCATATTTCCAGTTACCAGGTAACTGCTCTATGTCTTTGGTAACTTTGAGGTAACTGGAGGTAACTCATTCAATACAGTGGTAACTTTTCTACTTCTATCAAAATATGAAAAACATACCCTCATATTTCCAGTTACCAGGTAACTGCACTATGTCTTTGGTAACTTTGAGGTAACTGGTGGTAACTCAGTCAATGCAGTGGTAACTTTTCTACTTCTATCAAAATATGAAAAACATACCCTCATATTTTCAGTTACCAGGTAACTGCACTATGTCTTTGGTAACTTTGAGGTAACTGGTGGTAACTCAGTCAATGCAGTGGTAACTTTTCACATTCTGTCAAAATATGAAAAACCTGCCCATGCATTGTTAGTTACCAGATAACTGCACTATATCTTTGGTAACTTTGAGTTAACTGGTGGTTACTCAGTCAATTCAGTGGTAACTTTTCTACTTCTTTTACGAAGCGTTTGGAGGCAAGGTTTCTTCACCATTAGTTGTTTCCCTAAATCTAGTACCACTGTAAACAGCATGCAAGGCGGATGTCGTTCTATTCATTTTTATTCCACACAAGTCCAAAATGATAACAATAAGTACAATAACAGTTCACAGTGCACATATGTTTTTATGCACAAATTAAGTTGCCAATAATTTCTGATAACTAAGTATGTATTTCATAAAGTAAACTTTCACAAAGTATGTTTCACACAGTAATTTATTCCAAGCTTCTTTCTTTATATTATATTATTTTTTATTTAAGGAAGCATGCCTTTTAATATAACTGTGTCCATGAACTGACATATGGAGCACATATTTAGCAATCTATTTTATAAGAAGCAAAACAATAAATATATATCTAGACAATTGGTCACCATAAAGATGGCTTAATTTCAAACATATCAATGCATCAATTAAATTTGTTCGCACCTAATCATAATTATACAAACATCGCTTTGCACCTCAACTTTGACGAAAGGAAGTGGAGACATGAGAATTATGACAGATAAATTATGGTTTAAATAGTTTTAAATGAAAATAAATGTAGGTTTTCTTAATATCAAAGGAATTGCGCTAAATGACAAAAATGTTAACACCATTATCTGGATTTGAAAAAAAAATAATTTGCGCTGGGTCGAAATTTCCCGGTACGAAAAAAAAGTGAATTCCGTATATGTAATTTGTCGGGGTTTTGTTTGTTTATTATCATCCACAAATGGAAGAACATGTTCCCAGCAACTACCGCGTTATCGTGTCGGAAGACTGTCTTGCAGACCTGTAGCAACAGTTTGTTCGGTTAAAATTTTGGGATGTCAGAGCACAATGTGCCACCATGGCAATGAGGAGGGAGGGCATCTCGTGGGCTAGGGTGGTTGACTCCATTTCACAAGCTGAGAAAGCGTACCTCGCAGCTCAAAAAGGGGGGGACAGCCGTGGCCACCCAAGCCCTATAAACGTCTCGACGACTAGGACTCCCCCATCCAAATCAACCCCAATAATGTCCACTCCTCCCAACCCTATATCTCCAGGGGGGTGGATCACGGTGGGAGTCAAAAAGTCGTCGAGTCCCAACAAAGAAACACATATAGAGGTGTCCGAGGCTGTCCCTGCCTTACAGATTTCCTAAAGAGGAAACTCCTATAAAGAGCACTCCTGGTACCACAACAAAACACATTCACTGAGGCACAACAACACAAAGAAAAGCAATTCCAAGTCACCTAAAAACACAACAAAATTATTCATCTAGACATTCAGGACCTATCAAAAATTACAGAAAAACTCATTTTAGATAAATCACGACCGATCAGAACTCATTTACAAAAATTCATTTCCAATTTTTATGAAAAAACATTTGACAATTACAGCAACAAACATTTAACAGAAAACAACATCAAAGAAACATCATCACCAAATACTAACAACACTATAACAGAAATACATAACAATAAAAACCACAGCACCACTACCAGGGTTGCTCAGGAGCTCCCACGTCCACCGGGCCCTGTTAAGAGCACTGGAGCTAGGGTAAATAGGACTCCAGGTAAATTAAGATCAGGCAGGAGGCTGTAAATGATACCGACACAGTCTCCTCGCTGCAAACAATATCAGGAGACAAGATGTAGATATATTAGACTCGGTTATGTGTAGTGGACTAAATATAAAATCCTACAATGCCAATTCTCTTAATGTCTCAAAAATGACTGAAATAAAACTTTGATAGATAAAAATCCACATATAGACATTTTATGCATCCAGGAAACCTGCTTCAAAAATAATCATGAACAAAATATCCCTGGATTCAATTTAGAACATAAGAACTTTTTGAAAAAAAAACAATCATGTGGTGGTTTGGCTATATACATGTACATAAAAAATAATCTAAATTATGAACACATCAGGGTAGACAATCCCAGAAACAAAAATAATGACTCCTTAATAGAATATCAATTAGTTAAAATATACTTGAAAGATCAATCCTTTTATCTTGTTAATTTACATTTGAGAGAGATCAGCTCAGAATCTCTTGAACGTATATCATCAATCCCCTCTATCCCCTCTGAGGATGGAGCCAAAAAATGTATAATAACAGGTGACTTTAATGCTCACCATCATGCATGGGGCTCAAAAACTATAAATCATCGGGGTAGGGAAATTTTGACCTGAGCTGAAAAACATGACTTGATTTTACTGAATGATGGCAGTGCTACTAGAATTGACAAACCAACGAGAAATCTATCTTCCATAGATCTTACTTTTTCAAATCCAAAAATTGCTTCATCTACAGTTTGGGGAGTTTTCGAAGACAATCTGGGGTCATATCACTTTCCAATCTTAATAAGTGTTAACATTCCAAATTCTGAAACTTCTGAGAAATTTTCGAAATTCGTATTAAATAAAGCCGACTGGTCCAAATTTAAATCACTCTGCAATACCATTTCTTCAGATCAAGTCTACTCTGATGATATAAATGAACATCTTAAAAATCTGACAGAATTAACACTACACATGGCCGAACGCAGTTTACCGGTCTCAGCGCCCAGTAATAAAACCAAAAAAGAAGTTCCGTGGTGGAATAGCGACTGTCATGAAGCGGTACAGGGTAGAAAACGGACTTTATATTTAGCTAAAAGAAACCCCTGCCCGACAAATATTCAAAAACTTCAAATAGCTGAAAATCATGCTAAAACTATACTACCGGTATATACTTCATTCAAAACAGAAAAATTGGCAAGAATTTTGTGAATCTTTAATTTTAAAAAGTGCCAAATCAAAACAATTCTGGAACAAAATTCATAAATTAAAAGGAGAAAGAATAAACCCTGTACTGTTATTAAAATCAAAAGATACTATTGCTAAAACACCCTTTGAAAAGGCTCAAATTTTAGTTCAGCATTATAAAGAAGTTTCAAGTGACTCAAATTTAACTTCAGAAACTTTGGATTATCAAAAACACTTTGAGTCACTACATAGTGAAAACGTATATGAGCCGGGTTAAATAACATACCATTAAACAAACCTTTCTCTATATTAGAACTAACTAAATGCATTCATGACAGAAGCGACAGTAGACATTTTGACTGGTTTACAATAGACATTTTGACTGGTTTACAGTTAACATTTTGACTGGTTTACAGTAAACATTTTGACTGGTTTACAGTAAACATTTTGACTGGTTTACAGTAGACATTTTGACTGGTTTACAATAAACATTTTGACTGGTTTACAGTAGACATTTTGACTGGTTTACAGTAAACATTTTGACTGGTTTACCTATTCTATGTTTAAAAATATGCCATCCTCTACACTACAGCTTTGGCTTGAACTTTTTAATAGAATCTGGAGTGATGGTGTCTATCGCACAGCCTGGAAAGAAGCCTGTATTATACCGATAAAAAAACCTAATAAATGCAATAATGAACCAAAATCCTATAGACCCGTAAGCCTTACATCACACTCCGGGAAATTGCTGGAGGGTATGGTAAAGGCTCGTTTAGAACATCATATTGAATACAATAATTACATTAATCCCTCTCAATCTGGCTTTAGAAAGGGAAGGAGCACTTTAGACCAACTTGCTCGTTTACAACAGGACGTTATTTCAGCTAAAAACAGAAGCCGATTAGTATTAGCCATTTTTCTAGACCTACAGGCAGCTTTTGATCTAACATGGCACTTTGGAGTTCTATTCAAATTGAAAGAATACGGTATAACAGGGGCTCGTTTCCAGTACCTTAGGGCATTCCTAGAAGGGCGAAAAATTAGAGTAAGGGTTAATGGTACCCTCTCGGATACAGAGGAAGTATCCAGAGGTACCCCGCAGGGCGCGATCTTATCACCACTTTTATTTAACCTCTTAATTAATGGATTACCTGGCCTGCGTTCAGTTACGGCTATCAGCCCTAACGTTTCGTAATTTGGTTCCCGTGTGAAGCCAATGTGATACGGTGGGCAAGGGATACAATACAAAACGTTCGCCAATGATAGCCGTAACTGAACGCAGGGCTGTATCCCTTTCAAAATCCGTCAATTCGCAGACGATTCAGGTACTTGGGTTACAGGCAAAAACTTAACAAAAAAAGCCCAAAATGGCTTAAACCAAATTTGGGGATGGGCAAAAAACTGGGGGTTTAAAATTTCAAAAGAGAAAACTGTTGGTATAATATTTGGGAACCAGAAACAGCATAAATTAGACATACATTTAGGTGGTACACCAATAAATTTTGTTAGAATCACACGTTTTTTAGGCATGCTTTCAGACAGTAAATTAACTTTTGGACCTCACATTGAATACTTAGTTAACAAGTGTACCACTGATTTAAACATGATGAAAATTCTAAAAAGCACTGACTTCGGGGCTAACAAAAACAGCCTCCTTTTACTATATAAATCACTGATAAGATCCAAAATTGACTATGGGGCTGAAATTTATGCTGTTGCTGCACCATCTATCTTAAAAAAAAGAAGATATTATTCAAATTAAGCCCTTAGGATTGCCCTGGGAGCCCTTTCCTCCACTCCTATCCACAAACTTGTAGCTGAGGCTGGTATAATGCCACTGAATATCAGATGTGAGTCTCAAATTGTTAAATTCTGGGCCAGGGCACAATCAAGAGGGGATAAAAATCCTGTGAATACAATCTTCGGGACTGGATACGCCATCAGAAACAAATTTAAAAAGGCAGTTTTGCCTTTTGGGGCTTGCACCCAAAACCTGGTGGAGTCATTCGGTCTCGGAGAGATACAGGTAGCAGACCTTAGACCCGCAATTGAACATCCTTGGCTGTTGGATCCGCCCCCAATAGATATTTCACTAAGTAATGTTATCTCAAAAAACAACCCTCCACATCTATCGAAAGTAGATGTGGATTTACATTTTGACAAAAATTATTCTCTTTTAACAAATATTTACACTGACAGATCAAAATGTCCAACTTCTAGTAAAGTAGCCTGCGTCATCGCCATCCCTTCCAAAAAAAAAAAAAAGACAGGTGGGTTTTATTTTTTGAAATTTCATAAGAATATTGACATTATTTGTTTGTAGTCATTATATTGGTGGTTATTTCCGTTTTCAACTTATTTCAGGTGGCAAGAACCTTCAATCGGCAGCTACAAACAAATAATGTCAATATTCTTATGAAATTTCAAAAAATAAAACCCACCTGTCGTAAATGAGTTCTGGCCTGTATCATTCCGACGGCTCGGGCGCGTTCTTCTTCAGTCATTCTCACCATGTTTTGTGTTTTTCAAAAAGGATTTTCATCAGCAATGACAAAAGTGTACACGAACACGTGCAAATATGTGTCCATGCCCCGCACGTGCAAAACGTGCTATAAACATCAATACGCCTAATACGATAAATTTCATAGCGAGCCGGCTAAAAAAATATCAAATATCGCTATGTGAAATTTTGTGTGAATACATGCATTATTAGAAAAATAATAATACAATAATTATAAACTGACCGATTAGGAATTTGGTTGAGTGTACAGCCGAAATGATAGCCATTGATATCGCTATGAGCTGGATACTAGAAAATAAATCTACGAAAACTGCTATCTTTTCAGATTCTTTATCCTCACTCCAATCAATACAAAATCTTAAAAGTAAATCTAGACCAGACATTTTAGACTCAATCCTTAAAACATACTCAAACAATAAACTTTTAGGTCTAGAATTAAAAATAATCTGGTGTCCGGCTCATATAGGTATCAATGGCAATGAAATTGCGGATCTGGCAGCCAAAGCGGGTCTAGAACATACAAATGTAGACAGTTGTGTGAAACTCTCACCCACCGAGGTGTGTTCATTGGTCAGATCACACTCCATCAAATGCTGGAAACAGTATTATAGGGGAAAAGTTTCTGATACTTTCCAATACTTGGTGGGGCTCAGGTGGCCTGAAATTTATTCCCTGGACTATAAAATGGACAGGTGCATTACCCGCCTGAGACTGGGTGCAAATCTGTTGTCTTGAGCCCAGGGTCAGTATATCCTGGGACTGGACCCCATTTGCTCAGTCTTCAAGGCTTTAGAAATATATCACTGACTGTCAGATGACAGATAAAATCTAAAGCCTCCCACTCGGCCCATGTTGCTCCATTAACCCCAGTACCGTGTGGAATCCTACATTACCTATATGACAAAAACTGTGAAATCATTGTATCAATATCCTATTTGGTATTCTCATATTATTGTTTTTTGTTTATATCTCTTGCTTCTGGTCTATAGACCATACTCTAGTTTAAATATCGCATACTGTTCTGCGTATTTTATCATAAACATTTGAATTACATAACAAATATAATATTAAAACATACAACTCTAATTAAAATCAAGGCAGAAAATGCCTTATAATCATAACTGAGTCTATAAAATAGACAAAATTAAATTTAATTAAAACTATAAAAATTAATGTGTACACACCAGTATTTAAATATACTGATGTGTGGTATGGTTTCTGCACTGTCCTGGGATTAAACCTGCCTTGCGTTCAGTAGCAAATATAATATTAAAACATACAACTCTAATTTTGTCTATTTTATATGTAACTGTATGATTATGGTGTATCAGTGAAATTGAATAAAATGTGAAAACAACTAGAGACCAATCTATGTGTTCTGAACTGAGCGTTAAGGGACCATAAACAACTATAATACTGCTCTTTGGTCTGTTGTGTGACCCAGTACACAAAATAACATAGAGTGATATATTATAATTGTTTTTGTTGAAATCAACTAAAGACAGTTTCCCACTCAGACCTGCAAACATATTTTGGAATAGGGCATAGTTCCATGGGATTGGTATTATATCAACAAACATGTTTATTTGTGGCATATTTGATAAATATATGTCACACAGTAAAAATTTAAATACATATGCATTATAAAAGAATGCACTAATGATGTATTTCTCTGTATTTGTTGAAAAAATGTTATCATCTTTTTTAACAAAAACTATTACCAGATAGTCTGAAATAATAAAACTTCATCATAAACATTATTCATAAATATATTGATTCTTTTATTCCATCTTAAATTCATTCATCCTGCACTTTTCCTATATATGCAAAAAACGAAAGGGCCATGCACACATACCTATCATATATCAGTTGTATTTAGATATAGATATATGTTTATCATTATACAATAAAAAATAATGGTCCACTGCCCTTCATTTAAAACAAACTGGAAGATCATGAAGCCATGGTATACTAAAGGTCTTTATGCATAAATATGTATAGTGTTATAATCTTAGAATTCAACTTGTCAGGCCCTTTTCAGTTTCCAAAATATGGACAAACATGACTTTATTTAACAAACACAATGTTTATGTTTTCCTAATGCAGTTTTACAAATATTGGACAGAATATTTTTTTTTATAATGCATTCATTAATAATGTATTTACATCACACTTAATCAAACATTAACTTCCATCTGCCATATTTCATGGGATTTATGGTCCCTGCTAAGACAGGAAGTGAGATACAGATTGTGCCCCTGATGTTAGATGAAGACATGTATCCCACTGTGCAATTTGTATAGTATTGCATAATATGATGTAATCCTTCTTATGGCCGTATCCCATTTTGTCTCAAATCCAAATTAAGATCAGATGAGGGTTTTCATTGGTTGATTTTAAAGTTTGAAAATTATAAGTTACATAACGTTGCGAAAGATAATGTGTGGAAATTTATCTAGATAAAGCTTGTTTGAAATTAGCCAATCAGATGAATCGATTATTGATGATTAGCCAGTAAGAAGTTAGCACATGTAATTTTAAATTTAAAATGTACAATTTATATAAGTCATTTCACCAAGTCCTATTTCAGCAGTGAAATGTTGTGTGTTTGTTTAGTGTTTTTCAATCATAATTCATGTGAATACCACAAACTGAATAAAATTTATATTCAATGTTACAGAATATTAAAAGAGTTCAAGCTTATTAGTTTGTGACATTGAGTGTTCTGTAAATTTGAACCTGAAATGTTCACATTTACAGATATCTTAGTGTTATTAGAGACATGTATAATTGTAACTTGTAAGACACTGGTGTTATTAAACAATAACCCATGGAAATGTACTTGCATTATTCCCACAATGTAAGGAGACAAAAATGCTAAACCAAAGCCCTAAATACTATTTAGGTCTTGGGCTAAACATAACTCATAAACTTAAAATGATGATTTCAAGTAATCAGCAGTTCATATATTTTCAGGTCTTGTTATAATAACATATAAATTACAAAATAGTGTCCGTTGGAACATTTAAAGCCTCTAACATACCTATCTTATGAACACAAAATGATATTTGTATGCAAAAAGTTAACAATTAATTGAAACAGATATGAAAGAGAGGTAAAATTGCTACAGGTTTTAGTTTCAACTGAATAAATCCCCTGTATTGGTTTTGCACTTAGCTGTTGTTCCACACAGATTTATAATAGGATGTTAATTTTTTTAATGGGACAATTTATTTTAACAAAGTTGTTTCTTTACTTAAAATTGTTAACAAATCAGACATGGGGTCATTTACTTGAAAAAGTAATCAATTAAATTATGATTATTTTGCTTATTTTCAGTAATCGATTACTTCATGATTAATGCATAATTTGCAAGTAATCGATTTATCATGATTATTTTCAATGAAACTTTCTTTTGTAAATGACAGGTTGAAAGACAGATCCGTGAATCTTATTTATTATTTCAACAGTACAATGAATGAACTAATAACATTATTATATATCGCAGTGTCAGTTATATACACAGTTTATGTGTTAGACTTAATGATGCTTATTTTAGTTTACTTATTGCATTTAACCACCATTAGCATTGCAAATGCCTTATCACCGAGTCGACTCTCAGGTTGAAAGAACATTTTTGATCTGAAAAGCAGTTTATTCTATTAAATCTGTGTTTCATTATAGTTTTACCCCACAGATTAACTTAAACAACAACAAAAACTTTTATTCAGCATTAAGCAATAAAACATGCTTCTAGCCTACATCAATACACAATAATATACAGTTAAACAGATGTAGTCAATAAGCAAGGATAATTAATTGAGACAAAGGGTAATTTTAATAAGAAGCTTAAGAAAAAAGAAAATAATAATAAATATTATGTATTGACATGTGTATTACAGTAAAAACTCGATAATGAGACCACCAATGGGTCCGCCATAAAGTGGTCTTAATATCGAGTTGGTCTCATTATTGAGTTTAGTCATATTGTGCGTATCAGTACAAGTAATGTTATGTTTTTCCCAAGATATTTGTGTTATTTTAAATACTTCTGTGTCCCATAAATGTGTGGGATTATAAATAAAAGTTAAATAATGGAAGAAAGCAGGTTAATAACACAATATAATTTTTATTTTGATAAATACAATATAAACAATGAAATAGGAAAAACAATTCTCATAGACTTCCACCAATTCCACCATCCTCTTGAGGATTGAATGAACCTGAAAATTAAAGCATATCAAATATTATAGGTACATGTAATGATGTTTATATAAAAAAGAACACTAGAAGTTTAATGATAATAACAGGTAATGTAACAGACATGACAGTTCTATCACTGAAATTACTGGCTTGAGCGGTATCTGTTCTTCAAGAATGTAATTTTAAGGTTCATGTTAAGTGTTTTTGGACCAAAACTGTTATCTAGTTTTTTTATGTAAAAAAACAACAAATTCCAATAAGTTTTACACCAATTTGTTCGTCTGAATTAGGAGAGTATTTCACATATTAAAAAACATCAAAAAAATTATAACTTTGATAATAAAATACAAAAATGATGTTGTTTACAAAATGACACATAAAATTTATAAGATATTAACAAATCTCATTTTCTTTCTGTATTACATTTATCATGTCCTGTTTTAGGTAGTAGGACCTAAAAATCCTGAAAATAGTATACAATAAGCTTAACATACTGACATAAAGAAGTGACATTTAAAAAAAAAATCAACCTTGCCATGTGGTCACTAAATATTTTCTGTTTGGCAATAACATGTTAGATTTTAATGCTCGTACTACCTTAATATTAGTCATACCTATGTGTTTACTGTTCAATATTATCTTAAATTGTATTTGGTAAAAAGTTCTTTGTCGTGAGCATTTGATGGATTTTTTATTGTTCAAAGTCAAATATACAAGTATTTGGTCAGTTATTCCATTATTTTGCACTTGATATATGTGTTGGAGGGGGGTCTTTTTTAATTAGGACCTTGACTTTTTTGTTATCTCTTCTAGTAACAACAGAATTAGACTGCACTTTTACCCTTTTGAAACACTTAACATGAACCTTAACATGTTAATTTCAACTTTCATAGCCAACGGCTGTAAATTTTACAACTGCTTCCTCAGCAAATTGTCATTACATTTATTGTGTCCTATAAACATAGTTTGTGAAGCAGAGGTCAGATTAAATCATCTGAGTCTTTCCAATGTCATATTTATCAGCCTGTTGCCTCTGATTTTTTCCTGGACAGTCTTTCAGAGAAAACTCTGTTTTAGAACTTTTAAACAAATTTAATCAGCTAAGTTCATGTAGGTCTTTATAAATGAAACCACGGACATATGAACGGTTTATATGTCCCTGATGAAAATCAAATTCAGATATGATTGATTAATCTGGTCAGATAATATTACGGAAGTTATCAATGAAAACACGGACATATAAACGGTATATATGTCCCTGATGAAAATCAAATTCAGATATGTTTGATTAATCTGGTCAGATAATATTACGGAAGTTTATACGATTTGTTGTTTCCGTCAATTGACGAGTACAGTATAACAGATTAATTAGCGTAGAATCAAATATGTGACTGCTAACTGCTCAATTAAGGGTCTCACAAAGGGCCAAACAATAAAATACCCACCTCTTGGTGTGTTTATGACGCCTGGGGGATTAAAGTGTCATCAATTATCGTAAACAAATCCGAATTAATGTCGATGTGACTAAAATCCACACTGCCCGTTTCGGGACGGTACGTGGTCGTATTTTCGAGTTGAAAATGTGTCTTCATTAATGATCGGGACCTGAATAAGCGGTCGCATTAGGCAATATCGAGTTGCCCGCAATTTCGAGTTGCGCGACCATTGAATTATATAGAGAAAAATTCGGGTCCGGAAAAAACGGTTGTAATAATGAGTTGGTCGCAAAATCGAGTTGGTCGCATCCTGAGGTTTTACTGTATTATAAATATTTGGAGAATGTTTTAATCTAATTAATTTCTAAGTTTGTTTGAGTGGTATATATATTTATTCAATGTTGGCCAAGTGTAATATTTAGATTTTATGAACTTTTTTTCGCATATGTGTGTAAAAAGGACAAATTAATAAAAAGTGATATTCATTTTCTATCATTTTGAATTGATTCAGATCATTACAATATTTACAATACCTTTCATTTTTTGTAAAATTGTTCTACATGTATTGTGTCATAGAGTATGATAGACAATAAGCTACACCCTAGGGCTACAACATGACAGGTTTAACAATGAATAGGTGAGAAATAAGTGGTTGTTAAACAATGGAAGTGTCAATCAATGCGTTTATACCTATAACTATTTAATTATGTATCCAATTGTCTAAATGTCTACTTGGTAGAAACAGAATAAAAACACAAAAAAATCTTATAATAATCATGATTACTGCCCATTTTTGGCTGTAATCGATTAAATTATGATTAAAGTAATCAAACAAATGTATGATTAATGATTAAGCCTGGAAAATATTAAATATTACATAGTGCAGTTACCTGGTAACTGGAAATATGAGGGTATGTTTTTCATATTTTGATAGAAGAAGAAAAGTTACCACTGCATTGACTGAGTTACCACCAGTTACCTCAAAGTTACCAAAGACATAGTGCAGTTACCTGGTAACTGGAAATATGAGGGTATGTTTTTCATATTTTGATAGAAGTAGAAAAGTTACCACTGTATTGACTGAGTTACCTCCAGTTACCTCAAAGTTACCAAAGACATAGAGCAGTTACCTGGTAACTGGAAATATGAGGGTATGTTTTTCATATTTTGATAGAAATAGAAAAGTTACCACTGCATTGACTGAGTTACCACCAGTTACCTCAAAGTTACCAAAGACATAGTGCAGTTACCTGGTAACTGGAAATATGAGGGTATGTTTTTCATATTTTGATAGAAGTAGAAAAGTTACCACTGTATTGACTGAGTTACCTCCAGTTACCTCAAAGTTACCAAAGACATAGAGCAGTTACCTGGTAACTGGAAATATGAGGGTATGTTTTTCATATTTTGATAGAAATAGAAAAGTTACCACTGCATTGACTGAGTTACCACCAGTTACCTCAAAGTTACCAAAGACATAGTGCAGTTACCTGGTAACTGGAAATATGAGGGTATGTTTTTCATATTTTGATAGAATTAGAAAAGTTACCACTGTATTGACTGAGTTACCACCAGTTACCTCAAAGTTACCAAAGACATAGAGCAGTTACCTGGTAACTGGAAATATGAGGGTATGTTTTTCATATTTTGATAGAAGTAGAAAAGTTACCACTGCATTGACTGAGTTACCACCAGTTACCTCAAAGTTACCAAAGACATAGTGCAGTTACCTGGTAACTGGAAACATGAGGGTATGTTTTTCATAATTTGATAGAAGTAGAAAAGTTACCACTGTATTGACTGAGTTACCACCAGTTACCTCAAAGTTACCAAAGACATAGAACAGTTACCTGGTAACTGGAAATATGAGGGTATGTTTTTCATATTTTGATAGAAGTAGAAAAATTACCACAGTATTGACTGAGTTACCACCAGTTACCTCAAAGTTACCAAAGACATAGTGCAGTTACCTGGTAACTGGAAACATGAGGGTATGTTTTTCATATTTTGATAGAAGTAGAAAAGTTACCACTGTATTGACTGAGTTACCACCAGTTACCTCAAAGTTACCAAAGACATAGTGCAGTTACCTGGTAACTGGAAATATGAGGGTATGTTTTTCATATTTTGATAGAAGTAGAAAAGTTACCACAGTATTGACTGAGTTACCACCAGTTACCTCAAAGTTACCAAAGACATAGTGCAGTTACCTGGTAACTGGAAATATGAGGGTATGTTTTTCATATTTTGATAGAAGTAGAAAAGTTACCACTGTATTGAATGAGTTACCTCCAGTTACCTCAAAGTTACCAAAGACATAGTGCAGTTACCTGGTAACTGGAAATATGAGGGTATGTTTTTCATATTTTGATAGAAGTAGAAAAGTTACCACTGTATTGACTGAGTTACCTCTAGTTACCTCAAAGTTACCAAAGACATAGAGCAGTTACCTGGTAACTGGAAATATGAGGGTATGTTTTTCATATTTTGATAGAAGTAGAAAAGTTACCACTGCATTGACTGAGTTACCACCAGTTACCTCAAAGTTACCAAAGACATAGTGCAGTTACCTGGTAACTGGAAATATGAGGGTATGTTTTTCATATTTTGATAGAAGTAGAAAAGTTACCACTGTATTGAATGAGTTACCTCCAGTTACCTCAAAGTTACCAAAGACATAGTGCAGTTACCTGGTAACTGGAAATATGAGGGTATGTTTTTCATATTTTGATAGAAGTAGAAAAGTTACCACTGTATTGACTGAGTTACCTCTAGTTACCTCAAAGTTACCAAAGACATAGAGCAGTTACCTGGTAACTGGAAATATGAGGGTATGTTTTTCATATTTTGATAGAAGTAGAAAAGTTACCACTGCATTGACTGAGTTACCTCTAGTTACCTCAAAGTTACCAAAGACATAGAGCAGTTACCTGGTAACTGGAAATATGAGGGTATGTTTTTCATATTTTGATAGAAGTAGAAAAGTTACCACTGCATTGACTGAGTTACCACCAGTTACCTCAAAGTTACCAAAGACATAGAGCAGTTACCTGGTAACTGGAAATATGAGGGTATGTTTTTCATATTTTGATAGATTTTTCATAGTTATAAGCCTTATATGATGGTAAGGTTGGAGAAATTCTCCAAAAAATCAGAGAAGTTACCAAAGAGAAAGAACAAGTTACCTTCAGTTACCAAAGGAAAGAAGGGGTAACTAATGCGCCCTATTGCGCAGAGGTGCACATTTTGGGCCATATATGCTTATATAAAGCATCTAAAAATCATGAATAATATCAGCGAATAAGAAAAATCAGCAAAAATCATTTTTAAATCTAAACTATTCACCCCACCCACCTGGAGTTACACTGAAACTGAAAGTACAACTATTTCATATTATCTTATCACTTCAAATACAATATACATTTTCTTGATTATGTTTATGCGTATACATTTTATAATATGATTGAATGATTATATTTAACACATACCTGAAGTATTATTCTGCAAACTATCGAGGATCGATCGTTGTTTTGACACACCGATATAAGGGGAGATTACTGCGAATTACTAACGATTCGCCACAATAACGATTCGCCACATAACGATTCGCCACATTTTAATAACGATTCGCCACAGTTGTATAACGATTCGCCACAGTTGTATAACGATTCGCCACAGTTTTGTATTATGATTATATTTTGATAATATTAATATTAGCAATTAGTATTATTAAATATGACATATTTGTTTTGCCACCATAGGTCCGTGGTTTTGCGTAGGAGATTGAAACGCCATTCGAAAACCTCGGCCAACTACGTAGAGTAACTAAGTGGTACGGTAATATCCGAGAGCTAACGGTTAATACAGTCTGGTTCCCTGAGTACTATAATTCAAATAGTAACAGAGTGGTAGAGGCAGGTAATCCAGACTAACGGTTAATACGGCGCATGCGCGAGCCCATTACACCAGTGCACAGTTCTAACGTAACCAATATATGCCCGGCGTTGATACGCCGTGCATAACATATTTAACGCGAGATACAAAACGAGATAAAGCTCAATGAATTGAACATAACTTCATTGAGTTTTGCCTTTTTGGGCAAAACGAATTTTGATAAGGGGCAATAACCTCTAAACATTATATATTTATAAATAACTTCTGGTAAAATGTAGTACAATTTCGCGATCATGTAAGCACTGCATAAATACCGTCAAACAAACGCATGGATGGCAAAAATCGAGAATACAAGGTGTACGATATATATCTTATGAAAATAAAACTGTAATTTACATGACTAAGAACACTGGTGGTTGTAATCATTTATCAATGTAAATAAGAGGAGCATATTGTGTCTAGAAGGTGTATATATGCATCAAGGTAGTTAAGGTACAAGTAGATAAAGGTATATTCCTGTCACTATAGAGTTCATTCTGTGAATATTATACAGATGCACACATGTGTTGTTGACATTAACAATGTATTTCAGCCCTTGTGATTATGTTACTTTATCCTGATGAGCCTCATATGGGTCATATATAGTAATGGTCACAACTTAACTCCACCTTAATTAAAATGTATGTGTGCAATTAAATATATATATAGGCCTACATCAAAATGATTAAATCTTTGTTTTATGTATATGAATACACCACACTGTGTATTCAATAGAGTACCCATCTTTCAGCTTGGTAGTATTTACTTGCATTTAGTTCAACCAATTGTATTGCACAGTATCAAAGCCACAAATATGGTTATTTAGAATAGCACGGACATATATATATATATACATGTATATGGTTTATATTTCAGTGAAAATAGGAAGATTTCCAACAAAATAAAGTAGCTTTCATATGTGTAGGAAGTAAATTCAGACCTGATTCTACAGTGTTTACTACATGGTATGGATGTACAGAAGTTCAGCTTGCATGCCTGTGTCTCTGCATTAAGCAAAAACCATGCTTTAATATACATAATAAGCTTCAAATCTCAATTGTTTGGTTGGCAGTTGGAACTTTGTGTACAATACTTTCCATAAAACAGTAATTGGCGTGTGTGATTATGTATTATATGACAATTCCTGAACTCATTTCCTTTTCTACAATATATGTATGACCATAGCAGTCTGTGTATTCATTTTCATATTCTTCCAACTTATTTAAAAAATCTGAAAATTGATCCAAAAGTTGTCTGCTGGTCTAGAGATAAAATTCAATGTTGATGTGTTCCAAGTAGCTAATTATCTGTTTTATTTGTTGATAGAGACTTTAATTCTGATCTAAACCCAGTCCATGACAATTAAATGTTACTAGGTGCAAATGTTGAGGACAATATGTAAGATGTTTGGACAATGTTTGAGAATAAATTAATACACGTGGTAATACTTAAATCTATTAAACAAAACTTTAAAGCTTACTTCATCTAAAAATCCCAGCTGTACCATAAATCCACATTTTTACAATCATCAACAGTTTTCTATACTATGTTACATTAATATTATTGTAAAATGTGTTCCACGTGCAATGTTTCAAAATAGTTCGTTCATAAAATTGGTAAAATCACCAGGCCATACCAATTGTTTATGTAAGGTTGATCTTAATTCTTATGCAGTGGATCCACGTGCTACATGGAACCTGTTGTATATACAATAAATATGTTATATTGTTTGAAGTACAAACTGTATATATGTCCCATAGATATCTGCCAAATGATTTTCATAATGATTTTTCATACACACTCTTATTTTTTTATTATAATTATTTATTTTTTGTTTGTTAAATTCAAGTTTCAAGTTTGTATATGGAATGGCAATCCCCACCAAGTAAAAAACAAAAACAACAACAACAAAACCCCAAATTTAATCACCATCCAATAAACAAAAATTGTAACGCCATTACTTATACCATTATGTAATTATGTTATTTTATGTACACATGTCATTACATTTGTAATCTGTGTGAAATGTAAAAATAAAGGAATTGTTCTGTTCTGTTCTGAGAATATACATAGAAATGATACAAGAAACACAAATGCTGGTTCATCCTTTTTTTATTAAATATTCACAGGTCTTCATTTCATCACTAAATTATATATCATGTACACTTTGTTATCAGTTACCTTCAATAAATAGATAGTGGAGAGAATTTCAATAAGCTTTAGCTTCCAATTCTATCCACTTGTCTATTACATGCACTTTATTATCCTGTATTTATTGCATATTACATGACAATTTAGACAAATAAATATGTTTAAACTAATAAACAGATAATTGTAGGGGTTGAATGTTTATTTTAAAAAATGTGATTGTCATTTTACTACATGATTTCATATTTTCTTTTTTATCCAGAACTCACAATAACACATAGTCCCTGATTTTATCTAAATGATTCCATTTACGAGCACAAAACTAGCATAAACAATCTCTATAATATTTAATGATACTGTTTAAACTTAACATTACATGTAATTGTAATAGAGCGTTAATATGCATATATCCAAGAAATGCAAATCCATTTATTTTCAGTACAATTTCAAAACATTCTAGGCCATATAAGTGTGTTATCAAATAAGTCGAGATAAAAATTTGTTCAGACCACTGAGTAGATATGGGAAGAATCACAAATAAATCCCTGTGAGATGGCTGTAGAAAGTACCACCTTGCTACATGTATATTTGTGTACAAGAGGACACATTTATAACCATTATCTGTACTGAGCAATAAACACTACAATCATTATACAGCTTATCATATGGAATATAAAGACAATAGAAATGCTAAACCATCCAATAATCACTAATCACACAAAATGTAAAGTTTCCATTAAAATGTTAATGTAAGTTGAATCACCTTAAACAGCAATTTAAATTTGAATGTCACAAATTCAATAACTGACACTATTGTCATATTTACTCATGTGTTGGTATGATGACAGATTTGCTGATTATTTCCTATTGATTTGTCTCTATTTTCCTTGTGTGGTATAAGCTCCTTTATTTTATATCATATGTGTTCCTGTGTCCATTGCAATTAACCAACAGGTCATATATGTACATACCTGAACATAATTAATATACACAAATTTAATATTTATTTTTATTACTTACATTCAATTAATTAAATTCATTAATTCATATCAAGCAGTACATTATTCAATAGAAATATCAACTTTTACCATAATCTGGCTAAATTAATATATTTTAAGTAATTTATCTATGTTTAGTTATAAAGTGAACTGT
The DNA here is from genome assembly GCA_032209605.1 of Mactromeris polynyma. Taxonomy (NCBI): domain Eukaryota; kingdom Metazoa; phylum Mollusca; class Bivalvia; order Venerida; family Mactridae; genus Mactromeris; species Mactromeris polynyma. The sequence continues at coordinate 15,648,727 of JASFXZ010000008.1, forward strand.
CATCCAAGAATTTTATTTCATACAATCAATGCTAAATTTTATTTATAAGAACTATTGCATTCAAGCATAATATTTACCATATATCCTGTTTAGACAAACATCTAATTGAGTGTTTGATTCTATTTCATGGTATGACATTGAACCATTATATTATGCATACAAGTATGCTCTGTCTGGATGTAAATCTGCAATGAAGAAGTGTGTTGTAAATTAATTTCATCATTTTAATGACACAATGAACATTGCAATAATGTAATACACAGATAAACATCATGTGAGTGCTGGTGCACCTCATTGATGATTGAAATCTAAAACCAAAATACAACTTGTTTATATATTGTGCATTAATTCCAGTATATCTGAGTATCATGATAGTAGGTGTTGTTGTAACATAAAATGAGTAATAGTAGGCATGTCTAAATTAGAGCCTCCAACACAGATCACTTGAGTGCATATAATAGTATAATGGTAAGAGGAGGATCTGAAACACAAAGTTCTAAACATTAAGGCTGGGACCAAATACCTAAATATAAGTATTTAGGTCTTTGCTGGGACCAATATCCCTGTATATATTGGTAACATATGGGTATGGGACCGTCAAGGGAATATAGCAATAGAACAAATATGCCATTCAGTGACTGCATACTATGAATAAATAATTGAAAATAAGTCTTCTTTTCAGCAACAGCACGGACCTATATACATATATGTATATAGGTCCGTGGCAACAGTAACGGATAAGTCAGATACAAGTGGGTGGGGTAATGTTTACTTTTTACTAACTATAAGTAACACGTTACAGATATTCCTCACACAACTCAGAAAATGAAATCAATAGATGCATTTATTTTATGACTGACGTAAGTGCTTTATAAACGAACAAGTTAATGAAATAATACGTAAACTTGGCGCTTTCTCGGCATATCAATGAAGTCAATGAAGGAGTATTCTCCCTTGAAATAATGACAGCTATTTAATGTAAAATGCATCAATTCAATATGTCATGACAAAGTGTGGGACGTGATATTGATCTTTCTATGAAAAGAGAGAAAAAACAAAGCGATTACCTGGCATGGATCCATCGAAGGCATTTCAGTTGTTTTTCTTAAATTGTGTTTACATTTAGCACATTTAAGCGATTACCTCTCGTTAATTTTCGTACCCGTCATTAACACTTCGTCCCAAAAGTATTCGAATTATGCTTTATTTGTTGAAAATGCTTAAAATGTCTTTGAAGCGGACTGACATGGCGGCCATTTTTGTTTGAGTTACGACACGCTAAGACAGCCTCGGACCTGTCTTAAAAGTTACGACAAAAATAGGCAAAGTTACGACATCTTAGCTACGACAAACGTTGATAAAACGCCCTTGTCGTAGTTTCGGCGTCTTACGACAGACTTACGACAAAAAACGTCGTAAGACACGTTGATAAAACGCCCCCCTGGTGATAACGTCATTCATGAAAACCAGGTTTGACGTCACACAATCACAATCATATATATCAGACATACGCTATACACTCAACAAAATTTCGAATTGGTCACTTCATATTTATTGAAGAGACCATACCATATATATCCGTTTTATGACTTTTAAATTTAATAGGATTAATTTTCTTAGAAATAATTTTGATACAAATATTAACTACTTTCCTCTCCTAAAGAGTAGGATTAGAGACCAGTTTAAACAAGAATGGCATGTTAAGATCAATTCAATGTCAAAACTTTCAACATATGTTATTTTTAAAGAACATTTTACCTGTGAAAACTATATTACTAGATTACGCAATGAAAACTTTATTAAAGCACTTGCTCGTTTTAGACTGTCATCTCACAACCTTGAAATTGAACACGGTCTAATTGAGTGTTTGATTCTATTTCATGGTATGACATTGAACCATTATATTATGCATACAAGTATGCTCTGTCTGGATGTAAATCTGCAATGAAGAAGTGTGTTGTAAATTAATTTCATCATTTTAATGACACAATGAACATTGCAATAATGTAATACACAGATAAACATCATGTGAGTGCTGGTGCACCTCATTGATGATTGAAATCTAAAACCAAAATACAACTTGTTTATATATTGTGCATTAATTCCAGTATATCTGAGTATCATGATAGTAGGTGTTGTTGTAACATAAAATGAGTAATAGTAGGCATGTCTAAATTAGAGCCTCCAACACAGATCACTTGAGTGCATATAATAGTATAATGGTAAGAGGAGGATCTGAAACACAAAGTTCTAAACATTAAGGCTGGGACCAAATACCTAAATATAAGTATTTAGGTCTTTGCTGGGACCAATATCCCTGTATATATTGGTAACATATGGGTATGGGACCGTCAAGGGAATATAGCAATAGAACAAATATGCCATTCAGTGACTGCATACTATGAATAAATAATTGAAAATAAGTCTTCTTTTCAGCAACAGCACGGACCTATATACATATATGTATATAGGTCCGTGGCAACAGTAACGGATAAGTCAGATACAAGTGGGTGGGGTAATGTTTACTTTTTACTAACTATAAGTAACACGTTACAGATATTCCTCACACAACTCAGAAAATGAAATCAATAGATGCATTTATTTTATGACTGACGTAAGTGCTTTATAAACGAACAAGTTAATGAAATAATACGTAAACTTGGCGCTTTCTCGGCATATCAATGAAGTCAATGAAGGAGTATTCTCCCTTGAAATAATGACAGCTATTTAATGTAAAATGCATCAATTCAATATGTCATGACAAAGTGTGGGACGTGATATTGATCTTTCTATGAAAAGAGAGAAAAAACAAAGCGATTACCTGGCATGGATCCATCGAAGGCATTTCAGTTGTTTTTCTTAAATTGTGTTTACATTTAGCACATTTAAGCGATTACCTCTCGTTAATTTTCGTACCCGTCATTAACACTTCGTCCCAAAAGTATTCGAATTATGCTTTATTTGTTGAAAATGCTTAAAATGTCTTTGAAGCGGACTGACATGGCGGCCATTTTTGTTTGAGTTACGACACGCTAAGACAGCCTCGGACCTGTCTTAAAAGTTACGACAAAAATAGGCAAAGTTACGACATCTTAGCTACGACAAACGTTGATAAAACGCCCTTGTCGTAGTTTCGGCGTCTTACGACAGACTTACGACAAAAAACGTCGTAAGACACGTTGATAAAACGCCCCCCTGGTGATAACGTCATTCATGAAAACCAGGTTTGACGTCACACAATCACAATCATATATATCAGACATACGCTATACACTCAACAAAATTTCGAATTGGTCACTTCATATTTATTGAAGAGACCATACCATATATATCCGTTTTATGACTTTTAAATTTAATAGGATTAATTTTCTTAGAAATAATTTTGATACAAATATTAACTACTTTCCTCTCCTAAAGAGTAGGATTAGAGACCAGTTTAAACAAGAATGGCATGTTAAGATCAATTCAATGTCAAAACTTTCAACATATGTTATTTTTAAAGAACATTTTACCTGTGAAAACTATATTACTAGATTACGCAATGAAAACTTTATTAAAGCACTTGCTCGTTTTAGACTGTCATCTCACAACCTTGAAATTGAACACGGTCGATTTAATGGTATTTAACGAGAAAATAGATTTTGCAAATGTTGTAACTTTGATGTTATTGAGAATGAATACCATTTCCTTATGTGTTTCAATTGTTATAGAAACATACGTTCTAAATACCTCGGCCATATCTCTTGGCCAAATATGAACAAGTTCAAATCTCTGTTAAACTCCACAAATATGAAGAACATTTCTAATTTATGTAAATTTATTAAAGAATGTATGTCTATAAGACAAAATACCCTCCAATTAATGACTGCTTCTTGATATTATTGAATGCTACATATGTATTAACTAATAACGAAGAACAAGAGAATGAAATGAGGAAGAGAATGCATACATACATGTATAATAAATACAAGAAAACCCAAATATGTGTATATATATGAAAAAAATCAGTACAAAAAAAAGACCAATAATGCAAGAAAAGATTGGTGAAATCGTAGTTATAAAATAAAACATTTAGATGGATTTGTTCTAGGGAAGTCAACGAATGGCAATTTTGGTATTCGAATATTCGGTCAACCTTACGAACGCATATTCGAACATTCGACCTTCTTATTTGATAATAATACAATTGAAATTCGTAGAAAACTTTATGCTTATCAGTTTTATGTTTTAAACTGATCACTCAAGTGGTAAACATTCCCGCGATTACTAATAATTACAGGGCCTAAGTGTTATGATCTGAGTGTTAAGTCTCTCTTGACCCCAAATATACAACATGACATATCAATTAACACCAGTCCTGTAGATATTATTTTCACACACACAAAATGTCATTCATTGAAGTTTGATACTGAACTGAATTGATTTTTTCAAATGGTCACTGAAAAATCTGAAATTAGATAATGAATACCTTAAGGTTCATGTTAAGCGGATTTTGTATTACAATTCACTGATTTTTTAAGTAAAATAACAATGCAATATGGATTATTATATATCTAAATGTTCGTCTCTGAATGAGCAGATACAGATAGATTATCTGTTATTGACAAATAATGTAATTTAAAAACAAAAATACTTAAAATGTTCAGACTTTTTAGAAAATATGTAATAAAAAAAAAACTATTTAAATAATTTCAACTATTACTTTTTTATCCATAAAACACTAAATGCATACATTTATCAAATATCTGTTCTAATGCATAATTTTCTATTTAAGAATCAGATGACAATATCTCATCTAAAAGTATGCAGATATTTTATATTTTTTTGCATTTGCTATATAATTCAACTTGTCTGCGTTTTTCGATATGTCTGCACTAAAAGTATGCAGATATTTTATAAGTTTTTGCATTTGCTATATAATTCAACTTGTCTGCGTTTTTCGATATGTCTGCACTAAAAGTATGCAGATATTTTATAATTTTTTGCATTTGCTATATAATTCAACTTGTCTGCGTTTTTCGATATGTCTGCACTAAAAGTATGCAGATATTTTATAATTTTTTGCATTTGCAATATAATTCAACTTGTCTGCGTTTTTCGATATGTCTGCACTAAAAGTATGCAGATATTTTATATTTTTTTGCATTTGCTATATAATTCAACTTGTCTGCGTTTTTCGATATGTCTGCACTAAAAGTATGCAGATATTTTATAATTTTTTGCATTTGCTATACAATTCAACTTGTCTGCGTTTTTCAACTAGTCTGCACTAAAAGTATGCAGATATTTTATAAATTTTTGCATTTGCTATATAATTCAACTTGTCTGCGTTTTTCAACTAGTCTGCACTAGAAAGTATGCAGATATTTTATACATTTTTGCATTGGCTATATAATTAAACTTGTCTGCATTTTTCAATATGTCTGCACTAGAAAGTATGCATTTTTCAAAAAATATGCATAAGAACAGATATTTATAATTTTTTGCATTAGCTATATAATTTAACTTGTCTGCATTTTTCAATATGTCTGCACAATAAGTATGTATTTTTCAAAAAAAATATGCATAAGAACAGATATTTTATATTTTTTTGCATTAGCTATATAATTTAACTTGTCTGCATTTTTCAATATGTCTGCACTGCACTTTTATAATAAAATTGAGACACTATGATTTAAAGTTAATTACCTATAATTATCATCAAAATCAACCAAAGCAGTATATACACAAGCATTTACACCTTCCTATTATTTACTGTTGTCTGCGTAACTATATATTCTAAATTGTCTGCTTACCAAGTACAAAAACATAATACCCTACCTGTAATTTTCGTCTAATGGACTTAATCATTTACCTGATATAAACTATGTATATATTGCCTATATATTTTAACTTGTCTGCGTTTTCCAACTCCACTATATATTCTAACTTGTCTGTGTTTTCCTCTATGTTCTATATGTCTGCGTAAGAAGTCTGCGTTATATACCGACCCCTATTCTAGGTGATAGAGACAAAAGAAAGTCTAAGGGCGAATTTGTTTTGCAAAACCTGGTTCAGGTTTGATGTTTCAGTTTTGTTGTAGTTTGGTTGAAAAACTTAAACCAGTTTAGATTAAGATTGGTCTGCAAACAAACAGATGGTTTAGTCGATGAAAAATGGCCCACGTGATTTTGATTGTGCGAGATTGCAGACAGATTGGGTGCGTGATAAGAAAATCAGATTTAAGAACTTTAATACGTCTGTTTTGCAACGTAACATAGTGGACAATTTTAAAGCCATGTTCCCATTTAGCAAATAAACATTTATTTTAAACATTGCCCAACATATGAGAGGCACGGTCACCCGCCATACAATCAGTCCACCATTTTGTTTAACTAGTATACGATTGTTCGGATAAATCAAACCAGACAAACCACACTTGGAGGTGGTTCGGTCAGTTTGATTAACCAGTTTAAGATTTGTTATTAACGAATACAGAAACTTGTTTTAGTTTGAAACCAGTTAGTAAAAACAAATGAAAGGTTTGACAAACCAGTTTTGGATTCAAACCGGTTTGGTACAAACAAATTCGCCCTAAAACACTTGGATTAACTTTTAAATGTCAACAAACAAAAATGGCAGCGCCCAGTGACAACATTTGAACAAGTTTGACATCAAAGTTCTACTTTGTTGATAAAATCTAGAATAAATAAGTTCTCGTACCATTTTACTATAATAATGGATAATAATGTTGGTATGATATTAAACTTAAAATGTTTTCGGATAATAAGTTGGATATATTTTTAGTGAAGGACACTTTTTTACCTGAAATATCACTTAATTTTGGCCTATAACAGCTATGGTAGTGCACAAAGGCATACTATTAAACACCCAATTTATTCTTGTTACTCTTATCATTTATATTATGCAACTGATTTGAGTTAGAATGTATTGAATTCCCAGACATTTGTGTTGCATTATTTGTAGCAATTGCAATGCCAATCCGCTTGACATGAACCTTAAATAAACAATCTACGAAAGAAAAAGACACTTGCACGATTCAGAAAAGCTGAACATTTAAGTAAGAATTCAAACTTTCAACTCCAGTAACATGATCATGTCGATTAGGCATTCTTACAAGACTACATGTAACGTTTTCTTTCATCATTTGGTAAGTGGACTGTGCTTTCTTCCATTTTTCACCGCGGCGTACAGATTTTTGGCTTGATGTCTGACACCGCGGCGTACAGTGGTTTGTTTACGTATTGCACCGCGGCGTACAGCACGCCAAATTTCAAACCTTCAAAACATATATTTAAGCGAGTGTTGGCGGTAAAACAATGGTCATGTGTGAACCATTTGCTTGGCCGTTTTCATAGATATACCCAAGTAGATTCATAGAGGCATTCGTTATAGAATAAAAATCGCCAATTTTCTGTCGGTCTCTCGGTTCATTTTTAAACTTTCTGAAAAAATCGTGTTCAGCTAGACATTACATGAAGATACTACGGTTCGATCAAAAACGACCAGTAACCGTTAATTCCCAATTTCAAGCTGTTTTATTTCATACACAATTTATAATCGAGGACGTCATATTTACAAAGATCTGACCAAAAACAAATGTCACTTACCTTTTCATCATTTCATGTCCGCCATCTTGAAAACGCCGCGGTTTTTTGGCGTACAGAGTTTCCATACAGTGTAGCTCTAGATCTAAGAATTAGATCTGTGCATTTTTTCTGTTTTTTGGTTGAAAAAATTGTTTAGAGTATTTTAGTAATGTATAATATCAGTAATTAAAACGTTTTCCTTTTAAAATATATCGGGAATTACTTGCTGTAGATCAAATATTTTTATTTCACTCACACATTATATTGCCTAATAATTAATTGCATTACCTCATAAGGTACTCAATACACATGATTAAGCGCTTGCTTGCTTAAAACATCAATCGTTTTGAATATTAATACTAGCACACATGTAATCTGTTCAATATTTATTGAATCATGTGTGAAGATCAATTGTCAATGTCTAGTATCTTAAAGACATCAAGAGATGAAAGTTTTCGAGTCGAGCCGTGAGCGAAAATGGTCACGAGGCGCATGAAGGGGAAATTAGTTCTCACGTCATATACCCTGTCAGCGCCGTGTATATAGAATACTATACGCGAGCCTTTAACCAATGAAATTACCGGCTTTTTATTTGCAGTATTATAATGGCATTTGTCGCGTCTGTCTATCATGTTTCCTTACTTTAAAATGTTGGCACTTAATTATCATATCTAGTCAGTTTTTGTGGTTATCCTGTTGTATTGTTTCTATTACCCTTTTCAGCTTCATACTGATATATCATAATATACTTTTTTTCTGTCTTATGTTTTAGTTTTGTTTCATATTCCATGCAAACCATCCTACCTATTTACACATACTTTGATATTATAAAACTGTCTAGTTACAAAACGGAAACTTGTATGCAACGAGTTGCCAGTTTGGCTACAGAGACGAGTGGTACCGTCCCACAGCACTTTTGTGCTTTGATTGATTGATTTATTATTATTATGGATTATGCTATGACTAATGATCGAAGTGCATTCAATATGACAACACAAACAACACATGCCAGTCATGATTTCGGCATGATTAATACACCTGTACCTGCGACAATCAGTTTGCACATATACATTTTTACCGTTGATACCTCGAACAATAGATTGCTCGAACGTATTCCACGGCAGTTCGAGGTTTCGAAGTTCTACGGTAGACAGGTATTTTTCCGTTTTAGAAATAATTAAATCTGTATACAATACCATGGTCAAGCGTATCGAGGGAGTATTTGATGATCTTGGTAATCTGTTTGATTTCACGTCAAGAAAACCTATCAGAAGGTAGTGATTCGTTCCAGATTCGAGAAGTGTGTAGTTAATTGCATTACATATATTGTGATGACTTGAATGCTGAGTCACCCGTTAGTTACACATTGAAAACTTGTCATTTTTTTCAAGAATTTCTCAAACATATCCTATCATAATGGTGCAAATGTTGGGCAATCTCTATAATTCTACATGACATCGTTATGTTGGTCACTTATGTTTGATTTTTTCTACCATTGGACTTACATTGTCTTAGTACATTTGTATTATGTACTAAAGCAGTGAAAGCTCACTACTCGGTCAACAATCATATAATCGTTATTTACATATGTTTACTGTCATATGTTTTGCAAGCTGGTCTCTGATTGGCTATGCACACATACCGCATCGCCTGTCTAAAATAGAAATATCAGTAGTGCAAGAGTTATAAAGCAATGGTGAATATGAAGTTTTCAAGAAAAGTGCTCAATGGTAAAGGAGAGTATGTAATCCATTATACAAACGTGTCATTACTTCTTCACCAGGTTTAACTTTATATTGCTGTGCTACACACGTAGTAATGAATGCACTTGCTACTTGTTATTTATGAACTTGTTATTTAGGCAAGACCTTTACCAAAAATGTGTTGCGTCAAATCCAGTAAATGAATGAATGAATGAATGAATGAATGGTAGGATACCACACAATTCAGCTCCAAGTTTAGTTTTGAGTACAAGTGATGTTCCAAGCCTTTGTTACGCTTAATATTTATCGTATGTGTACCATATACAAATTACATATTGTGACTGGTAATGTCAGACAAGCCGCGCGTCCTATTGATCAGGCTGAGGCTGGTTGTTGGGCCTTGCTTGATCTGGTGGTCTGACAACTAGCCGCCGTTCCATCGCCCTGATGTTTTCCACCTCATTCCTAAAACAAAATTATGCAAATAAATAACATAAAATTCTTACCTATAAAAATAATCAAGAAGATGTGTCCTTTCCTCGTTTAATGTAACTTACGCAACCTAACACATGTAAACTCAATATTAAGAATGACTTTACCGAGGAAAGACACATTTTTTTACCTAAGCACCAAAAAGGGACTAGACCAATGAAATGCTCTGTTACAGAAGTTTATCAAGAATTGTAGCCAATGAAATGTTGAGCGACTTCTGTCCAAATATGAGACGCTAAAGGCTTTGCCGAAAAAAGGTGCTAAAAGGGCTTTTGTTCGAAACTATCCGAAATATGGTATAAGCCAGACATTTGTTTACATAGTAATTACAAACAATCAACAGTTTATACAAATGGCGATTTGTTATCAAAGGAAGCGATTAATAGTCATTATTTAATTATGTCGGACCTGGCTTCCTACGTATGGACAAAGAGATGCTATTGAAACAAAATATTTAATATGATAATTCTGAAAACACGTTAATAATAAAAATGTATCAACTTTACTGCATAAAACCTTCCCCTCCTCTATTTTTACTTTATTCCTATAAAGTATAGGAACTGAACAATATAGAGTATACAGAAATATTATAACGATATCAAATATACCTAAATTATATTACAAACACAATATAGGCATGCAGACATACTATACATACAAAAAACATTCAACATCATCGGTTGTCGCTGTCCCAAATAAAGACGTTGATAGTGTGACAATAAATGGCAGTAAGGCCCTACGTGAACGACTTTTCACAATATTTCTCCCCGGAATTAAACGAATAATGGAATATATAGTATTGTTAATTGTTATTTTAGTTTCTTGTCTAACCTGATTGATCTCAAGTAACACTTCATTTACAACATTGCATGTGTTTTGACTTTTACTACACCCTGTAAGATCTACAATATTCATGCTCTCTGAGAGCTCAACACCATAGTTCAATCGCTGCAGCTCAGACGGACAACTACCAGATACCACTTAGCAACCCAGAACTATGAACACCAGAAACATTAACAGCTTACTCCAGCCAACTAAAAATAGAGATAATGGCTGTTATCTACCCACGAATACAAAAATTAGGCGTCCCCAACATTATATTCTACAGAAAAGGCTGCGATTAAAAAGGAAAACACTCACTCCAACCGCAAGCCTTTATATTGCTTTATATTATACATTCTGCTCATCTTAAATTTAATTACTACAATAAAATAACTTCATAATATATTGTAGACAGAGCAATGTTAACTTGGCTCTTTTGCCAATTTATTATATTAAATAATTAAAATACTTAATATTGTAATGTCCACCTGGATTTATTTATTTACTTAATTCTTTTTTGACTGATAGATTGATTAATTGATTGAATGTTTGATTGATTGATTGATTAATTATATTAACAATCACAATATCCAATGAGATTGTGGTATGGTCTCTGCACAGTCCTGGGATAAAAACTTAAATTTAAAAAGATGTTGTCATAGTCTTGTGTTTACAAAGACTATAGACTTGTAATCTTATTTTTACCTATTAAATAAACATGTTTCACATGTAATTTACATTTTAATTGGGGGAGGGATTATTGGGAATTATATTTTAATGATATTGTGTATCATGACATTTATCTGACAGACATTACATAGTTTTAATCTGGCTGTTTATTTAATCAGTCCAGATATAATTGTTATTTTATATATACTTATATATACTCAGTGCACATGGGCTGAGTTGGGAAGGGAGAGCACCCTGGCCAATTTTATCTGGAGTCTAAAATGAATTATGTCTCTTAGTCCCAGCAAATTTCAACTGTTAACTACACTTGGTGTGTGGGCCGGGGGCGGCCAGGGTTCTGGGTTACAGGTTTGTCTTAGACCAGATCCAGATCCTTGGCCGCTGTGGGCCCACAACACCAAATCAGCCCAATATTAATTATTCATACAAATTGACCGGCGGAATCTAAGTGATGGATCAATTTATTGACCATAAGGTCACAATTCCGCCGGTCAATACACTTTAAAATCCCCATAAAAAATTTGCCCCTGTAAACACGATAGGAAAAATCCCAACTATAAATATGGAGGGTCTCGCCCCGCGCCTGGTTGGTGGGTAACTCGTTCCCCACCTGTCTGGATGTGGGATGTTGGCCCTCCTATACATCCAGACTCAACATAAATACATAGTGCTGGGACGGAGAATTTTCAATACCCTAGCTCCAATATAGCATCGCCGAACCATCTACCCATAGAAATTTTTAAATGTCATTTATATGTAAAATTTCCTTTTTAAATATCCTCTCTCTGTTAGTTGAATATTTTATGTAATTATTGCATTATATTTTAAATACTTTGTTTATTTATTAGTTTTTAGGCCCTATAAAGTTTGCCGTTTTGTTAACCACGACCTACCCATTATTTTTAACATCTACGCCATTTATCTATTGTTGTTTTAAATACTACAGAGAGAGGAATTAAAAAAATTTATGACTTCATTTTTATATCAAAAGCGGCTGGTCCGCAAACTTTAAACTTTAGTTATTTATTTATTTTTAATATAATGAAGTCATATTATCTACAAAATAGTTAACTGCTAGTCAGTATTTTTAATACAGAGTATCTTTTATAAAATAATACTTGAAAAATAGAAATTTTTAAAATAGATTACTATTTAATAAAGAGTTATATTCAGACTCACACACAGACATTCACTATAGTTTTATTTAAAATAGAAATGTTATATACAGTAGTATACTTGAGTATAGTGATAAGAAATAGTGAATGCTCGCCCATATGGGATATCCCGGTGGCGAGGGTAAATAAACTCAAATCCACAGGCTTCCTACGTATGGACAAAGAGATGCTATTGAAACAAAATATTTAATATGATAATTCTGAAAACACGTTAATAATAAAAATGTATCAAAATGCATAAAACCTGCATTCATAACAATATGTACTGGTATTCCCAATGTAGTTGCACGCTTGACTGGTCGTATTGAAAGATATTGTCCATTTGTATTCATATGCAAAATAGCAAACCTGTATGATATTGGACAGTGTTTTGATATATGTTAATAAATAAGTGATTTGATATTGGCCCTTATATTTGTCCGAGGGCAGTCGTATTGGCACGAGGCCGAAGGCCGAGGGCCAATACGACTGTCCCGAGGACAAATAACAGGGCCAATGTCAAATCACTTATTTATTGACAATTTTATTAAATAACTTCATGTACTTATAAATAAAGGATTCAAAATCGTGTTTTTTTTCTGTATACGCTAAAACTTATGAATTAGTTCCGTGCTAAAAACTGTCGACGAACGTTTAAATACTGACTTTAAAATAAAATGGCTGCCGTTTCCGAATTTCCAGCTGCGAATCTATATCATTTTTTGGCCCTGTTTAATTAGCCAATCAAATTCTTTAAAATGCGGGCCAATATCAATATCACTTTTCGGCCCGGGGCCGCTAACTGATATTGATATTGGCCCTGTTATAGAGGAGGCCTTTGTATTATTGGACGAGGCAAAAGCTGTGTTTAAAGGCTAATAATTAATAGTTATTTAATAATAGTGTTTACGTCGCTAATTTAATAGTGCAAAATCGTGGCAGCATGCTTTTGGGTGGTGATTACCTTCAATTTAAATTTGAACCATGGTTGAAATAAGCCGTATAAATGATAGGGTCGACTTTTTTTTTTATTAATGAATTCTCCATTCCCACAACGTGTATTAGCTCAACTGTTTTCGAAGACTAAAATTGGGGCATAATTCTGTTTTCAATAATTTTTGTGTCCCTTTTGTCTCTTAAAACAAGAACAGACGAGCGTAGGCGTTCGCTCCTGAACGCATTTGTGTTGTTTAATTGTATACGTATATTTGTAGTTTAATTATCTAGGCTAAGATGGACGACATATCCAGGAAGGAAAGGTTACTGGCTATTCTGCCATCTATTCTACAACCACTACCAGAACACACGGAAGATATAAAGCACATTATTGCCATCCTCACTGCAATGGTTAGCCTACCCCCTTCTCCAGATACGGATATCCGGCATCGTCTCTTTAGCGCAGATAACAACTCGTATCAAACTAGAGATGTTTTTGTTGATTTTTCAAGTAACAGATTTCAATTTTACCAAATCACCGGTGAAACACCTGAAACTCTTCTAAACCTGGTAAACTTCATGTCAGTGAACAGTACAAGAGAACATACACTATCTATAAAGCACATTATTGCCATCCTCACTGCAATGGTTAGCCTACCCCCTTCTCCAGATACGGTATCGAGTTATTGTTGAACATGCGATTGGTGATTTGAAGAGCTACAAAGTAATCGGATCACTATGGAGACATCCGAGGAACTTATTAGCCTCGGTCGGACACATTTGTGCTGCACTTGTATGTCGTAGAAAGAAACTGGAAATAAATTTGTAACATTTTTCTAATTTGTTTATGTATAGTTATTGCCCTAAAATGGACTATAGTCAAATGTTGACAGCAACACCCCATTCAACCTCATTGATACACCCTTTATAAATATTCACATATACATCTAAAACGCTTTGACAAAACCCCCATGAAAACCTTCAAGTAGCAATCGGATCCGGATTCGGATTAACTTATAAATGTCTATTAATATTAGGAGGTCTGTATCCTCCCTACCATGATTGTATCACAACGTGAAGTACAATCAAATGCAGTTACAAATATAAAGGTCAACTTTATCAACTTTATCAGCACTATGAAATACATTACAGCCACTTTCATCGAAGTACTTGCTTAACATTGATGGAATATTGCTAGTTATCTCTGTTAGTGATGAGATATTCCTTTTGTATTTGAATGGTTTAGATATGATGACTATAACACTTGGATATATGTAGTTTCTTAAGTTCTTCTTTGATGAATGATATCTTTTATAGAATGACAGTGGGAATAATCATTGAACACAACAATACTGTTAAGATTCAGCATAATTATCTTGATTGTTCCATTTCGCAAAAAGAAAAAAAAACATCAATGTTTTATAGCATGCTACCAGGGGCGGATCCAGCGGGGGGGTCCGGGGGGTCCGACCCCCCCTGAAATGGCTCAGACCCCCCCTGAAAAAAAAGAAGATAAACAAGCGTGATAAATCGACAGCTTTCTATAACAGTAATCAATGAATAATAAATTTATCAAACATTATGTTCCATAGCTTCACTTTTATCGTTATTGTGTATCTTTCTGAATTCAATATTGCATCAATTACCCGTGTAATGAATGTGTAAGCGACTGTGCTAGGCTGTATGTCAGGTTGTTGCTACGCTGCGTAAATATTTATAGCTGACACGCAAATATTCATATTTGTGACGTCATTTAAGGCAATAGTGACGTAGTTATTTGATGTATCAAGAATTTGCAGTGCAGTTTGGCTTTCGAGTAAAAACAGCACGTCATTCTTGTTAGCTTGATTTTTTTCCGCAATTTGTTCTTAAAAATACTAAAAAAACTTTTAAAAAAAAACACAAAAAAAACCGGATCTATATTAGTGGAGACCTCCTCGTGGTTAGAACCGGTAACGTTTGTTAAAACAGATACAAACGGCTAACATCTGCTTGAATGTGGAAAGGGATTATATTTCTGTAATTTTGTGGGCAAAAGTTGGACCCCCCCTGGAGAAAAATCCTGGATCCGCCCCTGTGCTACGATATTTGTACAGTTTGAGGCTTAAAAAACAATGATTATACTCTGTTAATTGAAGTTATATCATTCTAACAACCCGTGACGACATCTATTGTAACATATCCGGATTAAACTGTTTCATGTGCATTTTTGTTCACTCAGATATACATGATGTTTGCATTGGATTGTTACAAATGTGAATATATTGCATCATCCACAATTAGCCTTATACGTATAATATCAAATAATCTTAAACACACTTATAATTATACTAATTTTATGAGTTTGTATATGAATAAAAAATCTAAGGCAGATGTGAATTGTAGTAGGCGTGGTTTCGCGCGGTACGCAATCACAGAGAAGTCCGTCCTCAACTGTAATCGCCGAAAACGATGTAATATTTAAGTCTTATACAACCTCACGTAGAGACCACGTCGAAATTATGACCACCCCATGAATACAGCCGTATTTTCATGGACCTGACTTTTTCTCTTCTTCCATATTCTAACTCGATAATGCGATCACCTCAGTGACCTCACATCTCAGTGACCTCACATCTCAGTGACCTCACATCTCAGACCATCTTTCATCTGAAACGATGTTGGTCTTATTCTTGAGGTTTCACCAAACTGAATCGATTGAGTCTTATTAGTGGCCGGTCATGCTTCTATTGTTATTCCTTTTTCATTTTGTTCAGGTTACTTACTATTTATTATGCATAAGTTCAATGAAAAATGTAACTTTGATGTGATTGTCCTGTTGATTAAAAACCTATTTGTGCTGAAATGGACATTTATTTCTAATTATTTATGTCAGCTCGGCTCTCGCAGTCGGTAAAGAACGCGACTCTTAATCTCGGGTTTAAGCCCCACGTTGGGCGCATACGTTTTTTCTAAATTTGAACACCTACAATGACCTGTTTGGTGTAGAAGAATTTTGATTTTAATTTTTTATAAACTAAATGCAATACAATGTTTTCCAAAGAAAATGATGATTTTGCCGTTACGTTTATGTACATCATTAAGAAGTGTTACTTTTTCTCAGAGAAATGTGCACGTCATTATGTTCAAAATGAAATTGCGCTGTAACCTGACGGTAAAAATCTCTGAAAGTTTGATATATTCTAAGTTTGATAATGTAAATAATTTTTAATACAGACAATTTGATGCCCATTTATACATCAATTTAGTTTAGGTCATCTAGCTGCTACTAACAATTTTTTAATTTTAAAAGGAAATTTGCCCAGTTCTTAAATGCTATATATATGCATAAATGTAAAAAAAAAATTATTTGAATTTCTTGTAGCTGTTTCTTACATTTCTTTAATCTACATATATGATTAGTGCAAAATGGTTTCCTAAACAAGAAATATTACAAAATGAGAAGTGAAATGATAATTTTCCATTTACTGGTCATTTTTGTACGGATAACGTTTTCAGGAAGGAAGTTTACGTAGAACAAAGGTCATAACTTTGTCCAGAAATGTCCATTATGGGTGGAATACCTTAATTTCTGACCCAACCACAAAACAAAGACCATGGTATCACGGACATGTCCGTGATGGTATTTAGGTCCTTGCACAAAATAATAGTGGCAGGTCCGTGATAGTGGTAAGCAGTATCGGTAGATCTAAATGTCAAATTTTGTTTCAATGGCTCTAAATTATTTTTATTATTTCGGTTATATTCTTAAAAACCTACATTGGCTACTTGTAAAATAAGGCTAGAAGATGTTATGGGGAAAAAGAGAGAGAATACGTAACTATGTACAGGGAACGCCACATACACATGACAGTGCCTCCCCACGCAGACCTCCGGGAAAACAACAATCCACAAGGAATAACTAGGAGAAACAAAGTGGCAGTGAAGGGAGGGGGGATTAATGGATGGATTAAAGAGATCACTCGGTGACATCTGCAACTTCTTAAAAGTTTTAGACCTTACCCCGCACCTGTTATATCGATCCGCCGGCGAATCACCCGTTGTTGACATTTTTGCGCGAAACATATTTTCGAGATATTATGCCAATATTCACATAAGTATTGGTGTTTTGACACCGTTCTTATAATTTTATTTGAAGTTCAATTACACTTATTTGATTTAATTCGATGTTTCATAAGGGATCTAAAGTTAAATGTAGAACTAATTCTATCAGCTGTTTACGTCACGTAATAGCGCAATAATACGACCAAGTTTGTGCTAAGGTCAATGTTATGACGGGCAGTAGATTTTAATGGATATAGACAATGTACTTGTTTGACTTTTTACGCTAATATTCGTGGATAATCCTCGTTTAGAATCATGGGTAACTGTTTAAAATCCCAGAGTAATGATGATATTTCCCTTTTACGGGGTCATGACAGCCAAGACAGCGTGGAACAAGCTTTGGGACCTCCGCCACCGTACCAGGCATGTTGTGTTTATTTTGGTTTCACATCGCTGGTTTTCCGTATTATATTACTGCCTTTGTTGTGTATTTAGTGCTTTGTTCTTTTTGCAAGTCTTTGTTTTACTGGTAGATACATTGTTATTGTTGTTCGTTTTTAAACATTCTGTATTCTGCAGTTTTAATTTAACTGTGTCAAATTTACTAAGAGGACAAATCGGACTGTCTGAAAAGAAGGAAATGACTCATCTCTTTTGTGTTTACATTCCGTCCTGCTTTGCATCCTGACAGCTGTCAGCTTTGTCATCATATTGTCAGTTTTATTATGTTGGCTAATATTCATTTTATTGTACTGACTTGTCATTTAAACTGTGGTAACTGTCTTACAGCCATACATTGACTTGGATTTTAATTCTAATGTATGAAATATGGACACTTAATGACTTAATTATGTATAATACGTCGTATAATACATATAGCATTTTATGTGCAACATCATTTCATTGATTTCTATAGCAACTGAGAATTTTATATAGCTTATTTTGTGTATGATGTCTCTTAGTCCAGGTTTCAGGTGATAAAGTTGTTTTATTGTAGAAAATGTATTTATTAATTTAATATTTAGCTTACTGAAAGTATGTCAAAATCAAGACATAGAAAACGTGTACTGTTTTTCCCCTTTAAGAACTGAAGTGGCTTAGCGGCATTCATGCATTAATGTTTAGGAAAAATAAATTGTGACTAAAACCAGTCCTGACTGCTGTGAAACCAAACACTTAATGCAGGCTCTAACTTACTAATGCAAAAGACAAAAACTTGACAATGAAACCAGAAACTGAATATATTGCAACAAAAGACTTTCCAGAAGTACCTTGAATTTATATTCTATCTAATTATGAAGAGCCCGATGGTTTGCTAGGCTACCACCAGTTTTCAAATATTGGTTGTCGGATTTGACAAATAAGCAATATGCAATTACTCAAATGAACAGTTAACACATAGGCAATGATGATATACAATTGGCACTTTCACAAATTTTAGCAATGTCAATCTTCTCCATTTTGGGAAAGTTGCAGTACACATTGAAATGGGAAATTAAGAGGCATTTTTTGTCAAATTGGGAATTTAAAAATTATTTATAATGTATTCATTATTTGCACTGATTGAATACAATTATCCACCAAAAATGGGCATATGATATATATTTTCGTTATAATATATATATCTTTTCACATAAAGAATGATTTTCCTTAAATAACATCAGCATTTCATCATTTTATAGCCTTAAGCCCTTTATATAATATGAGGTTCTTATCTAACCTTGTGCCAAAAATAATGCTTAAAAATCACAGGTAGAGATTTACACCTCTTGCCCAATATTGCTTCATAACTATTTACATACTTTGCAATGTTCCAGATAGTTACTACATTTACAATATTTACCTCCCATGTTCTGAATAGTCGGCCATATTGATAATGATAGGCAAATTTCCTTAAACTTGTCAGGGAATATAATGTAAACGATGCTTAAAATAATCAGATATAAAAAAAATAACTTATTCATTATGCTCATGTGGACAGATGGCTCTAGAAAGTTCGAGAAAAAGTGGTTGTCACATGCAAATTCTCTTGATATTTTCTAAATGTTCACATATTTGAGAATTACTCCTAGAAGTATAAGTGCATATCAGTTTTGCCTATCAAAATGACTGATGATTAAGAACAAGGGAGGTAAATATTGTAGATGTTGGAACTATCTAACAAACACTTTTAAGCATGTCAAATATTTAATTCTGCCACAGTCCTAGGAGGAATTTAGTATACCAGATACAATCTCACAGGAGATTTAGTAGACTGTAGTACCTTTCAAATATTTCTGCATCTTTGATGTTGCATGCAGATATTTGTTATGTCCAGGCTTTATACAAAGGCCCATGTTGTATGACACAAGAGCATTTTTGTCTCAACAATCAAAGAGATTAAATCACAACAACTACACAGTGGGGATCTTGCCAATCAACAAATTGTGTAGATCTCTACGAAATTATTAAGACCTTCCGATTGGGAAATAAACAACTGACAATTGGGGAAACAAGATATTTTTTGGAAAGTCTGCTATAGAAGGAATAGAGACACTGGTTAGTTGCCAGATTGGAGTTTTAATTGACAATGTGTGTTTGTCTACCTACTAGCCTACTAGTTCTATTCTTGAGTTGTAAGTGTATGAACATGGTAAAGCTGGTGTATTGAAATTTTTATTCAACTGTTGGTCTTTATGGATTGGTAGGTTAAAATTGCTAGATATCACTCATTTTCATAGTATTGATGTGGTAAATGGGTAAAGCAACTAAAAGCTAGTACTGTTATAAGTTATTTGTTTGAACTATCGTCTGACACTTAGGGGGTCACCAGTGATAGAATCTGTAAGACATTAACTATTTGCAGACATTGTCCGCAGTATTGGCAGTATTTCATGTTGAAACTTGATTTATGTGTAGATGAAATTGAAATCCACAATCAAGCTGAATTAATGTCAGGTTAATACCTTCAAAACATTTCTACAAGGACGAAAAGAAGTCACTTTTCCACATTACCCAAAAAGAAGACATTTTAAGCAAAGGATGTGGCCTGGTATTTTAGATAGACTGGCTTTGCAATTTTTTTATACCGAAGTCCTTTTTTATAAACATTTATCTGATAGTGAATGTGACTAACTTGCTTCTTGTAATTGGTCAAAATTGATGCTTCTTATTATCTTCTATGATCTATCATTTATAAATTATACAATTCAAATTCAATACTTAGGTCAGTTTGAAAGGTCGATAGTCTTATTCTCTATGAGAATATTATATGCCTGGTGATAATTTAGATATAGTCATACTTTAAAACACTGCATTATAACAGTATTAACCATATTAACTTTTCTTAAAAGTTTCCTGGAAAGTTTCTGCAAAACACACAGGTCTGATGTACATACAAGTATTTCCTATGCTAGATATAACATGTCAGGATAGTAAATACCTATATTCGACTCATGTATTTGTGGTTTTGGGAAACATTACATCAAGTGAAAATGCAGTGTCTTAGAGTACATCTGTATAAATTCATTTACAATCAATTTTCTCATAATTACAGCTAAGCATATTTTGACAAAATCAAGACTTTGAACTTTTAAATAATCTTGAATGAGATTTGTACTGACTTCATTGAATCTTAATCAGACAACATATAACAGCTATAATTTGATCAAGCAACATTTTTTTCTAGGAGCATGTACAACAAAGAATGCCAGTGTACCATCCTGCACCAAATGTGAGTCGAACTGCTAGTCAACTAACTGAAGAAGAGCAAATTAAAATTGCAAAACGACTTGGCTTGATAAGTCATCTACCTACAGGAATTTATGATGGCTCGTCTAAGAAGGGAAAAGAGTAAGTTATCAAATTATCAGAATGTTTTTCACAGGTAGTGTGGCCTAATGGTAGATACTTGGAGGTTGGCAAGGATCACATTAGTGATTGGCCTTCGTCTGTTCAACTCTGTTGTTTGGGGTCATTCTCTGTAACCCAGCTTTAAATCCTACCTCCTCTCAGTCTTCCTCCTCTCAGTCTTGAGGGCCAATCTGGCTCTGACACTTCAGTGAAATAATACAAGTTTGGTCCTTAAAGTTGTAGATATAAGCATTATTTATGTAAAACATTGGATAGAGCATTTTTCTTAAACTTATGGTTAAAATGATAATTGTTAGCAATGATTATTTTGTGACACTGTACATAGCAAATGAGACTTTTGTTTTTGATCTAAAATGTTTGACAGGTAAATATTAATTTTGTCTGACTTTAAGTGTTAAACTTTATTGTACTGAATTAATGTATGTAAGTGACAGAAGACAGTTATACAATGTGGCTCATTTTGACAAACATTTATTTGCTTTAAGGCTGGAAGAAATGCATCCAGGTCTAGTAGTACATGCAGCTGTAAAGCACCTGACCAGAGCATTAAGGTCTAGTAGTACATGCAGCTGTAAAGCACCTGACCAGAGCATCAAGGTCTAGTAGTACATGTAACTGTAAAGCACCTGACCAGAGCATCAAGGTCTAGTAGTACATGTAACTGTAAAGCACCTGACCAGAGCATCAAGGTCTAGTAGTACATGTAACTGTAAAGCACCTGACCAGATCATCCAGGACTAGTAGTACATGCAGCTGTAAAGCACCTGACCAGATCATCCAGGTCTAGTAGTACATGTAGCTGTAAAGCACCTGACCAGAGCATCAAGGTCTAGTAGTACATGTAGCTGTAAAGCACCTGACCAGAGCATCAATGTCTAGTAGTACATGTAGCTGTAAAGCACCTGACCAGAGCATCAATGTCTAGTAGTACATGTAACTGTAAAGCACCTGACCAGAGCATCAATGTCTAGTAGTACATGTAGCTGTAAAGCACCTGACCAGAGCATCAAGGTCTAGTAGTACATGTAGCTGTAAAGCACCTGACCAGAGCATCAATGTCTAGTAGTACATGTAACTGTAAAGCACCTGACCAGAGCATCAATGTCTAGTAGTACATGTAGCTGTAAAGCACCTGACCAGATCATCAAGGTCTAGTAGTACATGTTGCTGTAAAGCACCTGACCAGAGCATCAATGTCTAGTAGTACATGTAGCTGTAAAGCACCTGACCAGAGCATCCATGTCTAGTAGTACATGCAGCTGTAAAGCACCTGACCAGAGCATCAATGTCTAGTAGTACATGTAGCTGTAAAGCACCTGACCAGAGCATCAAGGTCCAGTAGTACATGTTGCTGTAAAGCACCTGACCAGATCATCTTTTATTTGTGTTCTACATTCAAAAATGTATTTCTTTTCAGATGTGTTATATGCATGGGAGATTTTACTGTTGGGGAACCATTGCGTATTTTACCGTGTATGCACTCTTACCACAAAGACTGTATAGATGATTGGTTGATGAGATCATTCACGTGTCCATCATGTATGGAACCAGTGGATGCAGCATTGTTAACCACATACGAGACAAGTTAGTTATAGATGTCAAACCATCAGGATGGATCTATACAGTGTGTTCCATTGATAAATTGTAAGCTTTGACCAGTGTATTTATATATGTAAACAATTGAACTGGCTGAGTTGTGTTTTATCTCAATCTGTGATGACTGTATGTTTTAGTTGTAGAATATAAACTTACCACAAAGGTGCAAAGGACAAACTGACATGCTGTTTAATCGTTCCACACCTTAAAATTTATTGTAATTTATTTTTTACAGCAAATGCAGCACTATGAAGAAAGTCATTCTATTTCATGATTTTAAGATAATTCCTCTGAGAATCACAAGAATTGAGTCTCAAAAAAAATATTTACTCTAAATCAATATTTTGAGCTAAAAAGCCTTTTTGAAATGCAGAAATATCACAATTGCCAGTACTTAAAAATAATTTATTCTCTGGATTATAATATTCCTGCTACTTAGAAAAGGCTCCGCTAAATTATGATTTAGAGTAAATATTTCATTATCTTTTCAGTTGATCAACAGAATGCAACTTTATATGTAATACTTTGATTGGCATATAACTTGTCTTTAGAAGCTGGATTATTTCCGAAGCATTTATTCATATGTTTGATAATTACCTTACGCCTTTTCTGGATATAATTTGTGAGAAGCGACTTGTGCTGCTTTGTTTGATGTGCTAAACATAACTGGCTTACATCCCTTGTTGTATTCAATGCACTGATATTGTTATTATGTCCACATTTTCTTGAAGTGAAAATGAGGTCACATTAGAATCTCAATGTGTTCTCACTTTTTAGGAATAGGCAAGTTATTTTTTTTATAAAATGTATGCTAGGTATAAGATATTCCTTAAGGAGTGAGTCATGATACTCGTGCAGTGTTCTCAAAATATTTTTGGAACAAATGCACTGAAACAAAATTACCTTGAATATAAGTTGTGCAAAAGTCGAACACACCTGGTTCAGAGTTACTGCCATGTATTTGTCAAAAATGGTTGCTATGGGTTATATATACTGAGCAAAACTTCTAATTCGACAAATCCATGTTGATGCTTTAGTTCATATGAATCATATAATTAATATGAAAAATATTTTTTTTTACATGTCCTGCTAATAGATAAGTGCTTGAAGCCCTAGGAACTTGGCGTTTTTTCCATTACTCTACAAATAAAGAGTAAAATAATGTTTTTTAATAATTCTCTATTTTTTGTTTTACCAAACTTGAAGTGAGAAAAACTGTAACACAGTTTTTCAATAATTCTCAATTTTCTGGAAAAATAAAACAAACTATGGAGAAATTTTACCTATTCATGGAAAAAATACGATACCCACTGGTAACTGCTCCGTCAGTAGTGAGTAAATAACAAACCATTAAAATGTCATGCTGAAGAGGTCTTTTTTGCATATTATTAAACTATTAATGTAATGGAAATATCTGAGATGTTGCATTAGAAGTTTTGCTTAGTATAGTTGACAAGTGATATTCAACTTGTAATCTCAGAATTTGTTGTTTAAGTGTACATGTTCTTTATGGCATTATTGCACTTAAACCCCTTTAATCATGCCACCAAACATTGTGATTACATTTTACTACATGTGTATTGAATCATGAAAGCACTGTATATTGTATGATTGTGGTTGATTGTTGGAATATAAACATATCATGTAAGTTAGCAAAGTCTAGAAAAATTTATATTGTGAGTAGATGTATTGTTTTTTAGAACTTAGATAACTGTGTGTAGAAATGTAAGATCGTTTGTTGAAGATTTGTGATATTCATGTATAAAACGTTCAAGCTGTCTATTCAGTTTCTTTGATTTGTTTTATTCGGTTCAAAATAAGTTTTATCTATGTAAACTGTTGACATGTCAATTCTTGTTAACTTACAAATCAAACTTTGGCAAAAGATGATATTTATAGTTATAAGTTGATAAAGAAATTGATGGACTTGTGTGGTGTGTTTACTATTTTTGTGCCAAGCTAAAATTCGAAATACTTCATAACCTAGACTGCTTGACTTGCTTTAATGTGCGTCTTGGTTTACTAATCTGAAGAATGTTCATTCCATTTTTTTGTCCAAATGGCTGTCGTCTCAATTAGTGAAAATACTACACAGAAAGGTTTCTTATATGATAAATTTTGTGCCATGAAATCTCGTTTTAAAATTTTCTTACTGAAATATTGGGTATTTGGTGAACAGTAATTATTTCAATGTGTAATTTTATTTTGAGCGTATTTTATTTTAGGTTTGTTATCTTATAATATGTTAATTCAAATAATTTGAAACTGTGAAAAATTTATGAATGGAACCTTGAAGCCAGTGTTGTTGTAGCATGCCCAGAAATTTTCAGACAGAAATGTCAACATTTTGTGTATGAATATCATGATTACTGTGCAACCTCTCACAAGCATCATCCTGAAGAAGTTGCCGAGTTCTGCTTTTGTTGAGGGATTGTCCTCTAGACCAGGTGAATTTGTAGTAAAATTTAACTATGGGACATTTGAAAATGTTGTTGAAGAGAAGTTGTGAGTCAAGAGGGGGGTCACTTGTGAGAGGTTGTACCATATTTGCTTTGTTTAAACTTGTGCACAATTTGATGCTTGTGAATTCATTTGATCTCTGTTCATTGTAATGAATACCAACTTCTGCTGCAATTGTATGGATTGGCTGAATTTAATGTTTGATTTGTCCATTCTCAAAATAGGCATTATTTGTTGAAAAGGTATTGTACCAAGCATTTCTAGTCTTTTTGGTAATTTTCATTAAAAAACTGGATCATTATTAAGTCTTAACATTAAAAATTTGTTGTGATTTTTTTTGATTTTCTTGCAACTATTCTGAATTATTTGGTTAGTTATCTTTAGTGCATGCAGCTAGAAGGCTGGTGTTTCGTTTCCCTTGTAGCTTATAGACTGATGTGCTGTGTACAATTGTTTGACATGTGATTTTGTGGAGAAGGAAGATTTCGTATTCATGTGTGTTATGATAAAGTTGATTATTTTTTACTGCAATGGTCAAGGTTGTACTAGAACAATCCAATTGATGTCTCATTTGAAAGTGCATTTTGTGATATTTATTGTTAAAAAGTTGATAAAAAAAGTGTATTGTTACCATTTATATTTTAGTAAAGCATTTTGAGCTGCTCGATCAAATCTGTGATATGTGAAATATGTTCAACTGCTGCCAAATGTAAAATCAATATCTCATGTTTTTCTGTAGCAAAGGTCATTTATATTGAAGTACTGAACGATGTTGTAAAACTCCTTGTTTAAAAATATGCTGCCTAAGTATTTAAAACAGTGAATTAAATCCATCCTACTACACACTTAAGGTCTTGTATTAACTGATGATGATCTGTAAATAGAATATTTTTGAAACATCACACCGTGCTAAAGGTCACTACTACACACTTAAGGTCTTGTATTAACTGATGATGATCTGTAAATAGAATATTTTTGAAACATCACACAGTGCTAAAGGTCATTGAGAGGAAATGCAGTCTGCATTAACCATAATTCTGTCTCGCTTACTTTTTGAATTATATCCCTTAACACATTATTGTCCACCATGTAACTGTAATGACATCAAACAAATTTTGTTTGAACTTCTCACTTTAAAAGATATTGAGAGGAAGTAGTGTACAAGAACCATAACTCTGTCTCATGCTTGAAATACCCGGTAATCTCTCTTGGTTTCATTTCCTTGATAAATCTTGAATATGTTTTATTTAAACTTCACACAGTGATATAGGATATTGAGAGGAAGTGCAGTATACATGAACCATAACACTGTCGTACTTTTCAAATGATCTCCCAGGATTACATTTTCTTGTTGGGAGCATAACTAAAAATATTGCATAGATTTTGTTGAAACTTCTCTAAATGAATAGGTCGACAGTAAGTGCTACGTCCTTTAACTATTACTCTATCTGGTTATACTTGGGATAAATATTACCACAGTATATTCAAGTCTCAAATTGGGGCTGAAAGTTGTACAGGAAACTTATCAAGCTCCTGGTACCTTGTAGGCAGTTGATGCATTTTACCTAGGTGCTTGATAATGAGTTAAATATTGCACTTGTGGTCATGGGGAGTTTCAAACAGTTTCACTATGTCCATTTATGGTCGAACAGCTTGAAATGCAGACATTGGTCTGATGTTGTTTTAGTGAAACTAAGTATTAACTAAAAAGTAAAAAAAGATGTGGTTAACAGATACAATCAGGGTTTGCATTTCATTGCAATCGTATTTTTTAATGTGTTGTGTTTGTTTGAGTGAAAATGTTCATGCCCATTTTATTTCAGTATGTGTTTTTGTTGTTGTTTTATACGGTTGTGTTTTCTTTTATTTTGTTGCTGGAAATCCTCCAAAAGTTCAAATACTGTCTTGGATGGACA
The DNA here is from genome assembly GCA_032209605.1 of Mactromeris polynyma. Lineage (NCBI taxonomy): Eukaryota > Metazoa > Mollusca > Bivalvia > Venerida > Mactridae > Mactromeris > Mactromeris polynyma. Next base: position 15,675,981 of record JASFXZ010000008.1, read on the forward strand.
TATGTGAATATTAATATAGTTCTTGATTTCTCATATTTTTATTGGTTTTAATGCATTTGTAAGTTAAACTTAAGCCAAATGCTGATGTCTTAATGCTGTGTGGCATAGGATATTTATATTAATTTTTCAACTAAGAGGTAAATTGCACCTTGGTGAATTATTTTCATTTTCCTTACGAGTGAATGAATGTAGAGATAGTAAGTGTTAAAATTATGTAGTATTGTTTGTCAGAATCAGGCCATTATAAATTAAATACTAGATATCATCCATCCATTTGTATAGAGGATTTTTATATTTTCTGAAAGTTGATGCATGGAAATCAAGCTATTAATTTGTAATGGCCCAATGCATTTAATCAACAATAGTAACATTGCAATTTTGAATGTCAGCAACTTGCAAATGCTGTTATTTTTCGTCTTTCGAGTACTGGTATACACTTTTCTGGAATAATAACAGAACACCAGAGTTGCTGCTACAGTTATGGTTGACTTTGTCGAGGATAACTTTGTTACTGTATAAATAAATAATTGTTGCTTGTTTGGTTCGATAATGTTTCATTGTCGAATTATGTAATGACATGGCCTTAATATCTATTTTTATAATGAAAAATCAGCATTAATATTGTCTGTCAAACTAATATTATTCCTATATTTCTGGTTGATAATAATTGTCTTCAGCAATATAAGCCATATATTATGCTACGTCATAGTATTAAATAAATAACCAAGGATTAATTATCAAAATGAATCCAATTTAACATGTTGTTATGAGGCCCCATGAGTTACCCATGTGACTTGCAAAATTGTTACCTGTTAAAGCCTACAATGCCAAAAATGAAAGAAAAGTTGCAAATTATATGCTTTAGTTGTTGAAAGAAATGTTGCATGCATGAATGGAACGAATGTACAGATGGATTTCTGTTCATGTAAATGTACCATTCATATACCAGGAGTCTAACCACAAACACCCACTATTAATGTATGTGTTATGTATTTGTTTTGTTATTTTTCTGCAAGAATGTAGAGTGCAATGTTTTTGTTGTATTTGTAGTCATATAAAATAACTTATGCTTTGGTTTAATAAAACATGTTACAAATATTTCACTGCTTGCTAATTTTCTATGCATACTTCTAGAGGAGAAAGCGAAACAAGTCCGCTTCATAATTTGCTGAGAGACTAGTTTCACATTCCCCCAAGCTTGTTCATTTTTGGGGGATGATTTTTAGTGAACCTAGACTCCAATCTGGATGGATTTTAAAACCAAGAAACCAAAAACTGGCCAGAAAAATTCCAATTCTACTTACAGATGGCAACATCAAGCAGAAAAAGACACTAGACAGTATACTTGTAAGGCTATCAAAAAGCTTAAAAACATTTTTGTTTATGCATTCTAATACATATTTATTCAAATATTTAAACAAAAGTTTAATTTGAGATTATTTGAGAAAACTGGGAATGGAAGCTACCAAAATCCTATAACAAAGGAGAAATAACCAGGTAGTGGATTTAAAGTTTAATTGATAATGCTTTTATCAATCATTTTTACCAAGAACATACATTTAGGCGATCAATCAGCGCAAGTAAGAAATACATTGTACCATAGGTAGTTGTGAGAAAGAAAATGTGTGAATTAAGTAACGTATTGCAAGTTGCAGACCACACTTAAAAATGGATCTGAAAAATTGGTCCTGAATATCATTTATACTTGACAATTGTGATAGAATGCAGTGTCTTAAAACCAAGATAAGTTGTCCATGTGATACATTCGGAAGTAAGTGTACATGTTATTTTCTAAATAATGAAACAAAACATGATACATAAATTTGTATACATTTTGCAGTCCCACAATTGATGTCAAATTTTTTAAAGCAGCCAAACTTAATGTCTAGCTTTTCTGAAGGAAATATGAGGAATACATAGATACATAATCTTGCAATATCTTTCATACACACAGAAAGAAACTAAGTAGAAGTGACATTCATAAAATAAATGCAGTTGTCTCCTGTGCAGAATAATATTGTCAATATTGTAACACCAACAAGGTATTACTATATAATGCGTCCACAATGAATGGGGATGAAACTTAGACTTTTGTCCAGTTATTTGTTTACACCCAAATGTGTCATACATAGCCCTTATGTCATATAAATCAGTAATCACTAACACTATATGAGAAAATAAGGCTGTCAATAACTACCTCACTATAGAATAAAACAATTTTGTAACTCAAGATGAAATTATATTTGTTACAAAGCTGCAAGATGAACAACCAAAGATGTACTTCAAATAGCAAATATCAATAACTAGATTTTGCTACGCACAGCTACAGAATTGAGGATTTTCAAAACCGGAAGACGGTAAAAAGACATCCGAATAAATGCTTATTATCACACATGTATATTATCAGCCTTAACAAGATACTTTATACCATATTCATATTGATTGGTATTAACATTTAAACATTATAACTAATCTAATTACATGTATACTAGGTCTGACTTGCACACAGTGAGTGCAGCATTAAGCCAAAATAGTATGTCGCATAAATTTTAGTCTTATTGAATGAAAGCATTTAATTCTTGTATGAATTACTCTTTGATTTTACCTACTGTAAAAACAGTACTGGTGATTGTGAGGAGGCAAGATTGAGATCAGTGCAGATTGAGAGTAATCGCACCTAATTCACAACACTGCTGTTATTCCCCTATGATAATAAAGGGAAACTATTAAATGTAAGAGTGGATTTTACAATAGTAAACATGAGGCCCGCATCACTCACCTTTATTTTTTTGAAAATGAATGAAATATATATTAAGTCCCAAGGAATGCCGCAGGTCAATATTTTATGATATAATCACAATCTTGAATCAGCTTTCGGTAAACATAGTAGAACAGCCCATAACTTGAGGGTCATGACCTATCAGAATAATATGTGGCACAATGAAGTTAAAGAAGCCAAAACTAAGTTTACACTAAACTTGTCAATTGTTCACATGAAAGGAGGGGGTAAATCTCCAACTCCCTCTCTTTGAATCTTCAATAAACCTTCTGAAAACACTGGCAGACCTGTAGACAGATTCAACTGATCCCAATATTCACCCAAGTCCTTAGACCCCAGATGAGCTAAAAGTTAGTAAGAACACATATCTACCAAATGTAGTAATGCACCAAAATATATCATTGCGTTTACACAAAAAAATATACAACTAACATCAAATACTAGATAACATTCAACAGAATTTGTTTATTGAACATTTCACTGTAACAAAAGCAGTTAGCGAGTCTCGAGATAGATAGAGTATCTGGTTTAATATCATGTTCATATTCAAATCAAAACGTACTACTGAACCAAACATGATGGATCACAGTGCAAAATATAAGTCAGATCATACCAAAAAGGGCACTGGAGAACTTAATACATGTACAGATCACTATAACCCCTTTCAAAGAAATCAACATTTAAGCTAATCATTCACGTCCTGTATAACTGCATGTGTTAATTAAGCAATATGGCAACAGTTTGTAGTATATAATGCTATTCTAACGCCAAGTTTGGCATCTTAAAACAAAGTTAAGACAAAGCATTAACTTGAATAAAATGTATTGACCAGCTTTACATCGATAAATTTCTACAATCAGATGTATGAGGGTAAAAAATGAGTGCAAATTGTTTATTACTTTTTGTTTCAACAAATACATTTAATCACATCTATGGGTTATGATGACATTGAGTCAAGAATATGAACTGTTTGTGGTCTTATGGTCACTACTTTCAATTCACAAATACATTCAAATATTTTTAATAATATTATTTTCACAGGATGAAGGAATGAAGTTTTCATTATTACATACACTTAGCAATTCCATCCAACTGATTTTCATACTTTCATTATTATGGCTACTATATAGTACAACATCGTGAAATTATTCCATAAGCTTATGTAGTCGACATTATATTTCACATAATAATCTATTACAATATTTGAATCACTTTTGTAAGACATACTTTCTGAAAGCAGGTTCATGCAATACTGAATGATATGCTTGCGTCTTCACCTGCCGATAAATGAAAAGCATAAAATGATAAATGACTTGACAGTAGAGGGTGTTTTGTTAATACTCATCACATTGCATTAACACACAAAAATGCAAATAAATTACTTCCAGTTGTTAAGTGTACCATTCAGATATAGTAATGTTTTAATTTGAAAGTTCTGTCAAATGACTTCAACTATCATCGTCATCAAATCCATGACTTAACAGATAATTAGCAGCTAATTCCTCATTCTTTTCACAGGCAAAATAAGCTTGAATACAAATTCCTTCAGGAAAACCAAGGGCTTTTAACTGAAAATAGAAAATACGCAACATTAAATAACTGATCTTTATTCATAGAATGACTACTCTTACTCAGTTTTGATACAGAAGTATTTTACAGAAGTTTTCTGCCTCTCCCTCAATATGAGTAATTACTTAACATACATCTTAGAAAGAAAGATGAATTAATTCTTATTGAAACAGATTGAACACTTAAACAGATTAAATACTTCTTTACTTTAGTGAAATACAATAGATAAAAAACATATCTTTACATAATTTACGATAAAGAAAACATGAAAATCTTCCCAATCCCTGAATTTGGTGCGAGTACTGGTTAGTAAACCAGGAAGCACTCATTGTGAGTGATTTATACAGGTTAGAACCTTGTTTTACAAATTATGTAAAATAAATAAGTTTTAACTAAATGTATAAGTCTTAGACTAACTCTATCAATAGCTTCTTTTTCTTCTTGTGTAACATGTATAACACCTTCTCTACCAGCCTGTGGTTGACCAGGTGCACCTCCACTACCGCCGCCACCGCCACCACCGCCGCCGCCGCCCTCACCACCTTCATTTAACATGGCAATAAACTGTTCTTGATTCTGACTAATCATCTGCAAGAAGCAACATATACAAATACATCAAGATACATTTTCATTTTATTCTGCTAGATTAAATGAATTGTCAGACACATCTGCCACACTGAGTAACATTCAAGTCAATATGATTTTCTACAGGAAAACAGAATGCATGGACAAGAGGTAATCTTGTTTTTAAAAACCAAAACATTCTGTGTTTACAGAACTTTAATTGGTCATCTATGAGCATGAAACAGCCCAGGAGGCAAAGGATGTAGACCCCTTTCAGCTACTTCTTATTCTAATTTTATTGTAAGACGAGCCTTTCTCGCCAACTGGTTACTCTTTTTATTATAATGCTAATATTGGTTATTTTGTTTGACTAAATACCAAGTAAACAGTGGTAATTTCAATAAAAATTCTCAAACATGGTAAAACAGGCTTAATGACAGATAAATTGTAATTTTCCGATGTGAAATGCAGAATTGTGCTGACCAAAGATTTGTAAAATTGCTCGATTTGGCCAAAATTGAAGAAACTGCCATAACCTTTATTTTCATTATTTCTGCTTTTTACAAATCGATTCCTCAGCCCTCCACCTCTGGTTCCTAATTTCCCAGATTTGCTTGACTTTTGCCCAATTTCCAAATATCCCAGACCAATTAAAAAATTCCCTACCCTTAATTTTTTTTCTTCGACTTTTCCCTGACCATGGGAACCCTGCATACTCTGACCAAGTTTGATGCCTGCGAGTGATCTTATAATGTGTCCCATCACTAGTGACAGGTGTGTAAAATATTGACAATAATCTATTTATCAATACATAATGACCATATGCTATCAACCAACAAAATAAATACACACACAGCAATTCCATTTAAACACTACTCAATCAAAATTAATATAATATCTCTTCTCTGATTTTTTATGAGAATATTGCCTAAATTCTGCATCCAACATAAATCCACAAATTAAAACAAATACATAAGATTTTACTGCTTCATGCACACATAGTAATTTTACCTGTAAAAGTGTTGGATTGGATCTGCCTATTTGTTGCAAGAGCTCTGGTAAAAGTGCTGGATTCTGTTGTAATAATGTTCTCATGTGTTGAAACTGGGGCTGGCTTCTCAAAAATGCTAGTGTTTCCTCACCTATTGAACAGAAATATGAGAGTAAATTCAAGAATTTTAGTGCTAGTTTATAAATACCATAACCAGCCTTATAATAGAATATCCTACTTGTTTTCAAGCATTAACATATTATAAAAACAGTGAATTAAGGTGACTCAACATTCCAGTCTAAACAATTTTTTAATTTTATTAGTTAAGTTATCCTGTTCAAAACTTACAAAGCAGTCACAATTCCTAATAAGCTTGTCTAATAAAAAGCATATGGAGACGAAACTGATGAATTGATTTGAATAAAACGACAAAAATGGTAAGTATAAACACTTCAACATCAATTGGTTGTTATTGATTGTACACCAAGCTATATTCTACATTATACTATAATCTAATCACACAAACACACACAACATGCTGTACAAGCCTTAACAACCCACCAGAGAGACGGGCCCCAGGTGGCGGCCCACTAAGTGTTCCAGGACCAGTCGTACCCGTCCCAGTGCCTCCAGATGAAGGTTGTGTAGCTGGCTGTGTTGCTGAGGGGGCCTGTGCTGTCTGTGCTCCACCTCCAGCATCCGGTGAGCCTCCTGTTACAGCAGGGGTACAAGGTGGGGGTGGTGTTTCCTGTTGCTGACCAGCTGCTGGTGGAGGTTCTTCATGGGGTATTTCAGGAATACCCTAGAATACAATAATATAGTACAGATTAAATCAAATACAGAAACAATCTCTATACTCAAGGACCTAACCAAAAATCAGATGATACCAGTCACCAAACGTTTAGTTTTAAATTTGATTTTTGTTATTTCAATACAATTCAATAAACTTAATTAGTTAATATGTAATTAAATTATTTTGAATTGCCTATACTCTAGCTCTTGGCTTGATAAGTACAGGTAAACACATTTAAAACAAGAGGGCCATGATGGCGCTGAATCGCTTACAATGTGGTTTCAGAGGAGTATTTTCAGAAGCAAAACAGGAAGTCATTTTGTTGTTGATCAATCACGATGCCTTGTATTTTTGTATAGTGACACCACATGAAGCTTCTGGCAAAGTTTCATAAAATTCAGAAATGTGGTTTCAGAGGAGATTTTTTTAAAAGATTGTAGACGGACGTATGTACGCACGGACAGACGATGGACGAAGACCATCAGAAAAGCTCACCTTGAGCACTTCCTCTCAGAAGTTGAAAACACAAATGGAATATATTCATAAATGATACAACAATATACCCGACAACTATTACATTATACCCGACAGTTATTTCAACCTACAATGGCATATTACTTTTCATCATAAGAAGTCATTACCCCCTGTGTCATTTAAGAAAAATTACATTAAAGATGACAACAGAATAATTATAATAAATATTGCTTACATTAAACAAATATTCAACAGCTCTATCAGGATTATTGAAACTCGCTCTCATTGCCCGTTGCACTTGTTCTCGAGGAAAACCCATGCTGACCATTTGAGTCACAGCTTCTTCATACAATGAACCAGTCACAAGTGCACTTTCTGCACTTGTTGTACTCATACCAGAAATTACGGAAGATTCTGACTGAGATTGTGACACGTCTGAGGCAGACGCTGTAGTGGCTGATGACGATTCAGAAGCAGTTGTGTCTGTTGTGCTATTCAAAATATACAGTAAAGATAAACAGAAAGGAATATTACAGAGTAAACTAAATACATTTAAACTTTACTAGACCAGTAGTTCGTTTTCCAAATTTCACCAAAATATTATTAACTTGCCTATATAAGATGAGGCAGCCAGACATACATCCTAGAGGAAACTTTGGTAATTCAACACAAGTATATGATAGACAGTTGCAAAACCAGATACAGGAAAACAGTTTCCACTCTATGTATTTAATTTTTTAATGCCGATTTATAGGCACCAATTTTGAACACAAAGAGAGGGGATCAAAGGTTTAGTTAATTATTAGTTAAAAATCAACAAAAAGTCATTATAAATCTAGACTAATGGCAGTAAAAGTAGCATTATACATGTCTACAGAAAATGTGACATATTATGAGAAGACTAATTTATCAAGATTATTATCAGTACATCAATAATTATGTCTCTTCTTACCAAAAATAAATCAAATAGATTATAATAAAAAATATATCTTTTTATCTAGTCTGATTTTATTTCACAGACTGTTACAATGAAAACTTCTGCTATGGAGGAATTGTATCCCAGGTAATTATTATTATAGAAACATAAATCAACAAATCATTTACCTAGCAGTATTTGATGGTGTTGTCTCCATCTTCTCTTCTGGTTTCGTTTCTTCTTTCACTGGAGCTGGTGTAACTTGTGTTGCAGGTGTTGGAGTACTCTCAGCGACAGGAGGTGTAGAAGTGGCTCCTCCTGATGCAGGAGGGGCAGATGCCGCTGCCGGCTTTGGCTGCCAATGAACAATTATTTTTTTAAATTATAACAAATCAATGATAGTCCTGAAAGTTCCAAGGAATGTTATCATTTTTTTACAAATTTGTCACATTTGATAATTATTATAGTACAAGCCTGCAATATAAACTAATTGTAACACTAATTACAATCTGGGAAAAAAGCCATAGAAAATGTTGTAATACTTGTAGCAAATGTGTAATTTTGTCAATCAGTTTCATTAAAATGCAACCAGACAACTAAAGTCTTTTAACTGAGCGCAGTTTCATAAATGAAAGCAAAATCAATCTTCACATTGGATACAGACCAAAGTTTAAAACACCCAGAAGTGAATGTCTCCGTTATAATACTGGTAGATGTACCAAATGATTACATAATTTACTGCTAATCAAACTGACAGTGATTATAGCTTTCATTCACTTTATTATTGGTTCACATCCATGGTTTAGAACAGCGCTAACTTACCTTAGTAACCATAACAACAACAAAATTCTTTTCTTCAATTTTGTAGGTACTAACTGGCTTTTCATCATCAAGAATCTTTCCTAGAATGAATAAGTACAAACATTCAACAAAGAGTTTGCTGATGTGTCAGACCACCTGTGATGTCTGGTAAATATTCATTTGTCTGCAAATTTTATGATAAACAAAGGAAATATTTGTTCAGTTGGGTAAAGATGGATCATGTCTCGCAAACTGCTTAACTAATCTGCATCTGCCACTAATGAAAAAGACAATGTTATTCATATAAATACAGTGAATTAAAGCTTAACCCTTTACTCCATAGACCCCATACCCTTTTATTTACTGTATCCTGATTAGAGACTGGTCACATAGCCTACAGTATCTCCATACAGGTTATTGGAAAATAATTGGTGATTGACACCTATATACTTCAAAATGAAATAACAGTGTAAATTATTGGTTTAATCATTTATACATGATACAAAAGTTGTAGGGAATTGAATGTTCTGCACAATGATGTAAATTATATTATTGTGGGTTAAAAATTATGGAAGATACAGAAATAATAATTTAAGATAATACATACAATTGGCGCATTTCTAAAACAGTTTATGGTGAAATTGGGTTAATAATCCCAATAGAACATATTAATTGGCTATAACAATTATTTATATACAAGCAATTTTTATACTCCAGTCACAATTTAAGTCAATATTTTTAATTATTCAATTTTTAAAAATAAACAAAGACTTTTGGTGTCTAGTTATTCACCAGTTGTTATAATATGACAAAAAAACATGTGAACACTACCGGTGTTGTTCAGAGTAAATTTACAAATCAACTCAAAACCAGATTTGCAGCCGTTTTTCCGACGCTATTTTTTCAGAAAAAAATAAAATAATAAGGCTACAACTAACATCTCCATTAATTCTAGTAGTTTATATAGTTATATGACATAAATGAGGAATATTTGCTTCTTTAAAGTATATCAATACCTTTGCCCAAACTGCACTAATAAAATTTCACCTTTTTTCAACTGCTTTTATAACTCGGACCCAAAATATCTCACCAGACAGCTGCGAATACAAAGAAAGCAATAAAACCCCGGGTGATCTACACAATTTGTTGATTGGCAAGGCCACTTACCAGTTTTTATGATTAAATCCCTTTGATTTTTAAAACAATACCGCATTTGTGTCACACTGCAGGCTTCCCGAAAGTTAAAATTGTCTGCCTGTCCACTGGTCAGGCAGATGATTAAAATTGCCTGACCAAACAATTTTTTACCGGACCGAAAAAAAAGGAAGTGAATTTTCTGAATAAAGTATTATTCTAATATAACTATGTTTTAAACTGCAGAAAACTGGCATAAATCATAAATGACTAAAATTTTGTAGTTTTGATAAGCATCTAGGGCATTGATAAAAGCACCAGTGTTTTCCTTTAGTACAAGTATCTGTATTTCTCATGTTGGTATTTTTTTTCAGTGTTATGTTGTCCCTTGTTTCAACAATGGTTTTTTTACCTGGGTTTGTCTGTGTTTCTGGATTCTCAATTATATTGGTCTATTAGGAAACCCAGTAACGCCTCGAGTACGAAACAATTACGCCTCGCGAAAACCGAAAGTTTGCTTTTTCTATAATCCTGTGCAATCGTATGGAATTAATTATACTTCACGTTTACGACAAAATACAGAAGTTAAGATTGCAATGACAATTTTATTATAAATATCTTGTATTTATTCTTCATGAGAGCATATTTTTCGCCGGTCATTTGGTCCTGTATCATTTCAAAATTTACCAGATCGTGTCAATATGTACCGGTCGAGTCCGACTTATTTCGGGAAGCCTGCACTGACTGGATTTTGATATTGACAAATTTCATCATGAATAGCGGCGGCGAAAATGAAATATTTGAAAGATCATATGATCTACTGAAGTCCTTGAAATATTTTCTTTGATCTGTAAAATTCTGGGTATGACTGTGGCAGAATGTAACATATGACCTACTTAAAGATTTTGTTTACCAGTGAAGCAAATTGGAACATTGCCAGGTGTCTGTAAATTGGGTTGCAGTGCGTATTTATAAAAGTTTCGCGTGGTGAAAATCTTTACCGGTGATTGTTTATGCACTATTTTTGGGCAAGTTTAAATATAAACACCATAATTTTACACATTCTTTCAATAGATAAAAGGTTGATGTGTATAATGGAATAATTAAAAGTGATTGTACTCTAACAGTTGAGTGAGAACACATGATCATGGAGATGCGACTAGGGCGTGAATCGAGATATCGTGGAGATACGATTAGGGCGTGAAAACGTCCGATCATGGAGTAAAGGGTTAAAACTGTTAAAGGTGATTAAAATTTAAAGTTAATAGAATCAATGATGAGTCTAGTAAAGATATTATCTCAGTCAGCAAACACTTCAAAACACAAACCAGCATAGATGAGTTTCTGCCCACCAGCAGGGAATGTCTCTGCTCCTTTCTCTTTTTCTATTTTCACCTTTAGAGCCTTCACCTGAAGATACAGAAATTTCAACATTATAACTTCTTTGTTCACATGGCACTGACAACTTTCGGTGACTGATACCCATACTGCAAATAGGATATTTTGCATAGTTAAAAGATGATATAAAGGGAAATGGTTGATTCTTTTAATATTGCCCCTTTCACAGGTCGTCCTTTAATCAATTTATGACAGGCTAAACTTGCCATCTACGTTGGTCCTCCACACGCGTTGTGTAAAATCCATTACAAAGCTAAGCGCTCATTGGTCAGGAGTAGTCGCTTATCCAATCAGATCTCACCTTATATAACAGCAGTAGGCATAGCTTAGATGTTTATCAATCAACATTGTATAAAAGCGTTGGCGGAAAATCCGATAATAGGTATGTTTAAACAACGAATGCACTGCGGATGTTTCGCTTGATTACACGAAGGCTCAAATTGTTTAATGACAAGCCACGTAAATTTACAGACCTTTTTTCGCCCAATTTTCCAAAATTGACGAAAATTAACGTAAGATCAGCAACTCCTTTGCCCACTTCATCTTGAAGCTTGTTCCCTGACTTAACATGATTTAATCCTAAAGTAGCGCAAATATTAAACCAAGGTAAGACACAATGCCAAATTGAAAAAAATTTGATCCAATTTTTGCAATAATCGGCCAAATCTCGGGTCAGTCGGTAAAGGGCAAACAAACTTGAAAGTGAGAAAAGACTATAGGGAAAAAGTATAATGATCATCAACCACAACTATTCTACCACTGAACTGTGAAAGAGAACTGGGTGTGTTTTACCTAATTGTGCTAGTTTCAAGCATCTTGACCTGGGTAAGGCCACTAAGGGTATGAGTAGAAGTGGACGGAGAGAGGGAAGGCATTTGACCAAGTTAGACATTCTGCTGCAGAATCTTACATTTTTGTCAGTTATGTGAGCTTGGTCCTCTAACCACGACATTTTTTATCATTACTGGTGAACTGCAGAAGGCTCTGTGCAGTTATTTGTAGGCAGTGGCTACGGGTCCGTACCTCTAGAATCGGATTCTAGGGGTACAGGAGTTTTAGAAGCCGGTCTTGCAACACAACAACATGTTATAGTTATAACATGTACAAGATCGACCTTGTGGCACCATGGTTTGCCAGTCAAATTAGTGTGGTGTAAATATCAACATTAGAGCTGTAACGATACACTTCTTCTGCGATACGATACGTATCGCGATACCAAGGTACGATAAGATATTTTTCGATACGATACGATACAGTTAATAAACATCAAAAGATGTATTCAAGTTTTAACAGTAAATGTATTTTGAAAACAAAAGAACATAAAAACATTTGAATTTGTAAGAAACCCAAAGCTTTCAACCACAGAGTATGGTCTTAATCAAATGCAATGAAATAACCAACTGCAGTTGTCAAGGCTTTAGACTTTGGATGTGTTGGACTTAATACAGGATGGCGAAAACTTTCACTTATTTTAGGTTGTCCATCACTGTTTCGCTTCGTAAGAATACGTACCGCTCTCTCTACTGGACGTTTTTCTTCATACGAAATCGAATGATGTCGTTTTAAGTGCGATGCCATGTTTGATGTGTTACCGGCTTTATAACTTACATCTGCGTAGCAAATTCTTGCAGGTCATTTGCATAACACATTCTTGGCCGTATCGAAAGCCATAATGTTGCCACACAGGCGATTTAAACTTCGATGGTGGGTTTTTTAACTTAATGTGTGTCTCGAACGCGTCTGACTCAGCCATTTTTGTTGTGTTCACCGACTGCATTTTAAAAGAGACGTTTTGATTGGCTTATTTAGTCTCATTCAGCCAATCGATGTTTTGCTTTGAAAATGCATGAGTTATACTTAAATACCGTAATTAATTGCTTCCGTCGTATCGTTAACCGAACTGAGGACAGAAACCGCGGTGAATTGTGGACCGCGATTAATCGTTACAGCTCTAATCAACATGTTCATGTAAAAACTATACTAACATTGAATAACAATAAGTTTCATTGTACATGTATATACTGTAAATATCATTTTCGTTCAAAGCTTTCAATATGATCCACTGCACCATGTCATTTATTCAATTCTTTTATTTACTGATGTATTATGACTGTAAGTAAGAAAACATTTAGTGACTCTTAAGCAAATAGATTTTATTGACATGCAATTTGCATCTGAAATTATCTATCAAGTTTCTACTGAGATTTGTATTTTTCTTCAAAATTTTCTTCAAAAAAAATGCTCAAATTTGAGCACCTCCCCGTGGTGTGGCCCGGATGTAACTGGATTAAATTAATTTCACTTTTGAAAATAATCCATTTACAACTGAACTCTCAACGCATACATGTATCCTCTTTAACATAAAATACAACACTTTTTTTAGTATCAACCGAATTGGCGGTTTCGTCGTATAAGGCCAAAAAAAATAATATCTGTGTTTAGGGTAACTGTCTCAAAAATGCTAGGTAGGGTAGGGACAAAGTTGTTTTTTTTATTTATTTATTTTTATTGTTTTTTTTCAAAAACAATTAAAAATCGAAATAAAATTCTCCAGGGTCGTAAAAAACTCTAGGGTCGGGATTTTTCGACAGGTAGGGTCGGGTTACCCTAAACACAGATATTTTTTTTAGGCCTAATTAACGACAGCTGGAATATGGTTCAGAAATCTGGTCTCCCTTTTCCCAGTCCCTTATATATCAGCTAGAGTCAGTCCATAATCTGAAGTGGCGCAGGTTAGACTTCAGACGCATCGACTCAACTGTCCCTTATGTACGTAATAAGAAATTATTTGGTTGCAATCCCCATCCAAGGTTATCTCACCCCTCTAACTATCTAGCATCCCGTCACTACCATACTTTGTTGTACAGACTAATTCCTGCAACCAAAGACTATTACAAATACAAATTCTTTCCCCAGACTGTTCATCAGTGGAACAGTCTGCCCCCTTATATTACAAGTCTCCCATCCCTGGTACAGTTTAATGTTGCAATTAGCAACATTGAACATACCATCTTACCATGACTGCATTCCCACCTGTTTTTAAACTGTTAGTGTTAATATCATTAACATTTTTTTTTACCATTCTTACTTTATTTTGATGACTATACTTTTACTTCTTTTAACTTTCCTCAGCGTCTTGACGCGCACAATTGTCTAAGTCCTCGAAAGAGGTTTGACAAAACTAATAGATAGATAGACAAACAAAATATACATATTTATATAGCGTACAGTGTATACTGATATTTGTTTTAATATCTTTCACTTATTTGATCCGAGTATGTGTATTTATAACACTCCCGTACCTGTAGTCTATCCTATGTAGGATATCTACGAGAACGGGACTCCCGTACCCCACTGCCTTATTTGTATGTTGTGTGCCAGAAATTGCAGAATTCAGACTGTGGAAAAGATGTCAAGAATATTCCAAATTGACTCAGATAAGAAATACATCTGTTTGATAAATAATGGGTTTTTAAAGTATGTTACGAGTTATTGTAGGCCATGAGAAGAACAGGATGTCATCGTCACGCCGGTAGTTTGTTTTTATTACCCCACCCACATGTTTTTAATAAAAAAGTCAAATTTACCAGTTCATCTTCACCAATTTCAATCTTAAATGTCTGCTGTTGCAGTGTCTTCAGCGTAACTATCATCGTGTATTATATATCCTAGCAGACTTCAGCTCAAAAAGGTTCTATTCGAAATAAAAAGCTCAATATTTTGTGTAGAGTAATGCTGTATCCGCCATTTGCATTTATGACGTCATTTTCTGTGTCAGCAGACGCTCGGACGTTCTTTATTGAAGAATATTTTATATCATGCCATAATTTACCCAAAAAATAAATTTAATAAATTGAAGCAACATTCGTTTAAAAATATCATCTCACCTATCAAACAAAAAGCACATAAAAGCATTCATATTTATTAAATTTGAATAAATCCTATTATTACGGAACATGTATCTAACAGACGCTGGTCGAGTGTTATAAAAAGTGAATAAGTTGCTACAGGGAATGATACATACGCCAGACATGGCTGACTATGAAGGGGAAGTAATTAAGGAGGACAAACATGCACATTGGGGTTTAATGGATGGAATTCATCAAGGAGCTAGCAACAATAGGCCTAAAAGGGGGATAACACGAACAAAATATCAAGTGAAAGAATTACACATGGGAAAGGGGAATTTAAAATTTGCGTATGTGTTCACGTGGTCCAGGGTTAAATTTTCGTGTAAATGCGTGAACATGTGACATTAAGTGTCCTCGTATATAATGTGATAATCCAGTATGTTTCCTTATTCAGTTTTAGTAGTTATTGAGTGTTTATTCCGTAAATTGTTGTTTTGAATGCCACATATACATCCGAATTTGGTTCATAACGTATATTTATGCGCATATGCATCATTTGCCCTTACACCTCCTCAATCCCTAATGTTAAGTAGGCTAGCTGATGTTTCCATGGGAACTATTTGGGGAGGCATTGTTTTGTGAATGTGGCGTGGGGTAACATCTTAATGTTTCTTTTTGTCTAATATTACATTGTTTTACAGGTATATTACCATTTTTTTCCGTTTAGTAATAGTTGATGGCTTTGTATGGATTAGTTACTGCAAATTAATAGAATTATGTGTAGTAGATATATGTGTAGGATATTAATGACCATATAGCGATTAAGTATGATGTTAGCTAGCTGTTAAAGCTATTAAACCCCCAGTATATTTACAGACGGTTCAAGGCTGTAAATCGCTACATGTGTGGTTATTATTTATATATATTTTTTTTCCCTTAGTTGTTCTTGATGGTCGACCAAACAATTCCTTGCACTCCTATTCACATACATGATTACCATTGCACCTACCCAGTGCCTTCCATTTTGTAAGCAGTTGTTTTCTTGGGGGCTGCATGAGAAGGAATTGTCTTGTGCATGTGGCGTTCCCTGGAACAATTTACAATTTAGTTGTTTTTGAGGGTCGGTCAGACCATTCATTGCATCCCACTTCTCTTGCATGTTTTGTAGACTGTTGTTTCACTGGGAGGCATTGTCACATGCATGTGGCGTTCCCTATAACAACTTTATTGCAGTTTGATGTTTATGTCTGTGTCGTGTTGCCGTATGGTGTTCTTGTCGGGCCTAAAAATATGTTTGTTTCAGGTTCCATGCCACCAAAATAACAGGGTAGGTAGGTCGGATATTTTTGGAGATTTTATTAATTTTCAAACGAAGCAAATCAAACAAAGATTTTAATGAATATTACGTTAAAAGACAAATCCCCTTTCCCTTTTAACATGGATAATGTTAATCAATGTCAATATATTGCTCTATAGCTGGAATACTCGTAAAACGTCTAATAACTGTGCAGAAATATGAAAATTTCACACACACAAATTTTACCAATAAGAAGAAATTTTACTAAAAAGAAAAAACAATTCTAGCGTCGGGGCAAAAAATAGGGTAGGTTGGGAAACCTGAAACAAACATATTTTTGACGCCTCATTTATATTTCGGTATTGTTTTCTGTGTTAGGGATCAATTAAGTTTGTAATTAAGTGTGACCTTCCATAAACCATTCAAATTGTAAAGGCAAGACAATCAGTTAGATTGACGTCATTCTGATGATATGACGTCATTTTGTAATACAGTCCTTCGTGACCAGTTACCCAATCAACGGGTTATTTTACTATTAATATATGACATGACTTTCGGAATTTTATGTTTTGTTACTTCAATTCAAAATGACGTTTGTAATTTAGTTACTTGGAGCTAGGTCAGTATAAGTCTGCTTGTTCCTTCGTGCTGGATTATGCACAGGTTGCTGTTGTTAGGTACGTATAATGGTTAATTGCTTTTATTGATTATTTACTGTCTACTTAGTTAATTTATGTGTATACATTAGAAACCAATGACCATATAGCGATTAAGTGTGGGGTTAGCTAGCTGTTAAGTCAATTTAATACCCCAGTATGTTTACTGACAGTTCCAAGGCTGTAAATCGCTGTATGGTTATTATTTCTTTTTGTGTTTTATTTCCCTTTAGTTCTATTTCCCTTTCCCCAGTACAATTCTGTCACTTGATATAGTGTTCATGTTATTTCCTGTCCAGTTACGGCCTATTGCTGCCAGCCGTCTTGACTTGTCCTGTGATCCTTTACATTCATTAATCCCCCCCTCCTTCACTGTCCACTTTGATTTTCCTAGCTATTCCTTATGGTCTGCCAGGCCATTCCTTGTGCCTCTGTTCCTTAACGTATGTACCCTTTAACCTCCTCCAGTGCCTTATATGTCATGGATTGTTTTCCCCCCGGATGTCTGCGTGGGGAGGCACTGTCTTATGTATGTGGCGTTCTGTAGCTACTTATTCTCTTTCTTTTAAATGTATGTTAAATTTCCTTTACCCCTGTGCAATTCTTTCACTTTATATCTTTCATGCTATTTTCTCCCCACTTTCGGCCTTTCTTGCATTGTCCTGTGATGTAATCCATCCATTAAATCCCTCCCTATTAGTCCTTTTTGATTCTCCTTGTTATCCCTTATGGTCAGCCAGGCCATTCCTTGCGCCCCTGTTCCCTTACGTTTGTATCCTGGAGCCTCCTCAAATGCCTTATGTTTTATGGATTGTTGTTTTCTCGGAGGTCTGACATGGAACAGCCAAACGTTGACTACATCGTCCGGTAATGTAACGATTCGCCACATAACGATTCGCCACAGTTGAATAACGATTCGCCACAGTTGAATAACGATTCACCACAGTTGTATAACGATTCGCCACAGGTGTGATAAATGAAATTTGGTTGACAAATGGTGCAAATTTCATTTATAGAAGAAACTTCTAAACGACTTTGTATACAAGAAAATCTGGACCCGGGAGTGATTTGGAGACTTGTTTATGTGATGACGTCAGTAAACACTATCGAAGACATTTTTAGAAGAAAGGTTTTCCTTAATTTGATATTTACGTGATGTATGATAATAGTGAATTGTTAGATATGTTTAATAAACTAGAAAATGATAAAACATTGATAGAATTATGGATCATGTTATAAATTATGATTTTGTGATTCGGGCTTCTTTTTCGGCTATTTAATTCAATAGCCTCATTACTTTCGCGACGCTCACTGTTGTCTATGTTAATGATGTCAAGTTTAGATGTGTGTTTTACCTCATTTTGTCGGGTATTTGATAAATAGAAAGAACACGTAATATATTTATTTTTTTAATATAAAACACAATAGTGTATGATACATTACAATAGATTTGAGTAGATCTAGTACAAAACAAGAAGAGTTAGAAAAACGATGCTTGAAAATACATATTAAATATATCAACTTGTATAGACAAGTCACTGCAGCACATATATACATATCAACGACCTTTTTTTACATTTTTATTTAGTAATAACATGAACAAACAAAACTAGCACATGGTAGGAATAGACACAAGTTTTTATATTGAAAACGATGCTATTATAAAAATACATATTAAATATTACAAAAACATGAACAAAACTAGCACATGACAAGAATAGATACACGAATATAGAAAACGGTGATTTTACAAAGAGAAATATAAATTATAGACATCAACATATAACAAAAACATGAACAAACCTAGCATGACAAAATAGAGACACAAATATAGAAAACAATGATTTTATAAAAATAAATATAAATTATAGACAGCAACATTTTACAAAAACATGAATAAACAAAAATAGCACATGACAAATACATTGATGGGGCGATTGCAATGAACTTTCACACTGGTCCATACATGGATGCACAGGCATCCAGCAGGGCGCTGGTGGATATGGTTGGAATGCTGGTCGTATGTCGTCGGTTAGAAGCAGAGGAAGAGAAAACGTCTTTCTCAGTAGACGATAAACGTCATCCCTTTTGCTATAGGCTCTCTGTAGATAAACAATAAAATATATTAGAAATGTAAACATGTCAGTCATAATCATAGTATTATCAAATATGAAAGTTAAAGATGAAGTTTTAATGTAACTAGGGTTTCTAGAATCGTTTTAGAATAATAATGTGGAAGGTTGAATAATGGCAAGGCACTATTAATAATAATTACCTGTAGACCCAGCTCTTGCACTTTACGGAACAGGGCCTGTCCGAAATGGAACGCACATCCCCGGATCTGCGGTTCCCCGAACACATCCCTCAGACCCTGCCGCCACATCCCTGCTTCAAAATCGACCATGAACGTCTCCACGCTCCGCTCAGGTAGGAGGTTCACGACCGCTTGGAAGACCTGAACAAAAAAAAGTAAACATTATTGTATGTGAGACGTGTATTTATATTACTATACCATCATAATTATATGCATTAATATTGTCATGTATTTGAGGGCGTGTAAATATATACACTTAACCAAATTGCCAACTTTACACCTACGTAAATGTGCATATCTTTAAAACTAATAAATCGATATCAATAAAATTTGCAACATCAATAGCCTAATAATTTTGCAATAAATTGATAACTTTTTATCGCATTTTGATAAATCATAATGGAGTTATCAACAATTAAAAACGAAAGTTGAATTTTCCGAATTCACAAAATGCTCGATATCTAACAAATTCATATGTAAAGAATTATTGTTATTACGGTCCAAAAAGATAACTTATTTAATACAATGATTTTTTTAATTGTCAGCATGCATAGAAATAATTATTGTTATTCCATATATCTTTTTTTTCATAAAAAATGTATTACGTGAATTAAGTTCCTATTCACTCAATTGATTGCGCCACCCTCATTCCTATAAATCCAAAGTCAAACAAGAAATATCTTTAAAAAAGATGGTCGGCGCAACTTGAAGTTTGCACATTTGTTGCAATCTGGGATTAAAATTTGTGGTTCAACAAAAAGAATGCTTAATGTTACTACTGCCGGTCATTCAATTACGCTATACTACAGAAACCCTGAGATCACTGCGTAGTACGCTCCCACACAGCGCTTTGATTCCACTATCGTTACATTCACACGCTGCTGTATTACCCAGTATATTTTTATATTTGACCTTTTTAACCTTACTGCTATAACCAATGATTTAGTCGCAGTGAACGAAATCACCGTTCGTTCCTTATACTAAATTCATTGGTCGGCACGATCACGTAACAACTGAGTTTATTACTAAAATGTAGAAGGGTATTTTCATGCGCTAAGACCAATCAAATGTGTAAACAATGTACAGCCTTTCGTGTAGAAGGAAATTTTGACTATCTAGCTAATCGGTTTTATTTCATGTCAATAAAATTTTAGCATTTACAAAAGGCAATTGTTACATCGAGGATTGTACAGATACGTATTACAATATTTATTAGCGTGGCGAATTCGAGTAACAAGATGTCAAGTAACGATATGACGCATTTTAAAATATACGCAGATTCCGCATAGACAGCTGTTTAAATGACCTTAAATCACTACACATTTACAGGCATCGGAAAATTTTGGCATGCCAACGAAGCGATAGTCACTTACGTTCGAATTATTTAGTTTTTCTAGCAATTTCCATAATCACAGCGGCATTTCTATGACAGTGAAAGCTGTTTATTCAGTGCGCACTCGCATAAGCTTTCTTTACGCATGTTTACTATCCTACATTTGGGTCATTAGTGAGTCGTTGCAAGCGTCTCGCTGAATGTCTGTGGACGCATGTCGACTCGCCTGTCTAAAATACTACGAAGGAGATAGGATACAAATAACTCCGTAGTGTGATCAGTCATAGACAAAGTATAGTCTGTTTCAATATATGTAGTTCCTCGTTTCTTATCGCATAAGTTGTGAACTCACAAAAATCTCGAAATACACTATAGAAAATGTTAACCAATCTGCTTCAAGGTTACACGTATTTTTAAATTGAAGAGAAATGGCGCGAAATTGCCTTGGTGGTTAACGTCAGATTTGATTGGTTTACAAAACACTGAATTGCAATTAGCAAAACCATGTTAGTACGGCTGCGCCGAAAAAATCGAGCGAGCTCCGTGCTGCACGAGCATTTAGTGCAGCTTATAAGGTTATCGATTATTTTGTTAGAAACATCGACCTTTGAGGTTTATTATAATGCTTTGTTAAGAAATTTGAAACTATATTTGAAATGGCTCGAATGTCTATCCAACAAAGGGCCCAGGCCGTCGGTATGATTCAAGCCGGTCAAAACAACACCCAGGTAATTGCAAATTGATAATTATTATTATGATTTTAAAATGTTAAATTATAAACGGCATGAAATAGTGATGCAATTTTCATCTCTGCGAGAGTAGCTATTGTGAACTTTTAAACAAAATCGTATCGTCAGATGGTTATAACTTGTTGACGCATTTGATACTCTAAGCTGTTGGAATGTTATGATTGTTTAAGGGAAATATACATTACTTGTAACCTGTGGTAATTTTTAAGCTTATGAAATATAAACACAAATATAAACAAAATTTATTAAAATAATTAAAAGCGGACAACATAAAAACATTATAAGATTTTTGACAATTGGCTTTATTTCAACAGGTTGCCGCACATTTCAACGTAAGCCGTCCCGCCATCATTGCTTTAATGAACAAGTTCCTACAAACAGGGTCTGTTGATGACCTTCATAGAGCTCCAAAGCCAAGGGTAACAACACATGTGCAGGACAACCAAATACTTCACGTTAATCAACAGAACCGCAGGTTGCGTGCAACACAAACGGCTAGAAATACGATTGGGCTATACGGAAGGCAGATAAGTCCTCAGACCGTCATCAATAGATTACGGGAACAAGGTATGCGCTGTAGGCGTCCGTACCGTGGTATCATTCTAAACGCACGTCACAGAGCAACGTCTACAATGGGCACGTCGTCATTCAAGATTAACAAGAGCAGACTGGGCTACGATTCTTTTTACAGATGAATCGCGTTTCAACCTATATGAAAATGATGGTCGCGAGAGGGTATTTAGAGTAAGAAATGAACGGTTTAGAGATAGCTGCGTTATAGAAGGCAATAGATTCGGCGGCGGATCCGTCATGATATGGGGAGGGATCTCTATGAACACCAAAACCAACAGTGTAGTCGTCAATGGCAATCTTAACGCGATGCGCTACCAGAACGAAATACTTCTTCCGGAATGCATCCCACACATGCGAGCAACGCGTGGTATGCGACTGATGCAGGACGGAGCGCCTAGTCACACAGCGCGAGCTACCATGGCATTGCTAGCCAACCATCGGATCAACGTGTTACCATGGCCCGCTTGCTCTCCGGATCTTAATCCGATTGAGCATATTTGGGACGTTATCGGCAGGAAAGTGAGAGCTAGGAACTGTAGGAATGTACGACAGTTGGAAAGGGCAGTCGTACAAGAGTGGAATAATGTGGGACAGCGTGTTTGCCGAATGTATGTATCGTCGATGCGACAGAGGTGCCTTGCCGTGATAAATGCTGCAGGGGGACATACACGTTATTAGAATATGAACTGAAATTGTGATATAATGTTTTTATTTACCACTGTTTAAGTTTTGTAATGCACTATGTGACATGAACTGTATTATCAAGTTTAATAAAATCGATAATTTCTTAAATACCGTTTATGTTGTTTTCTTTTGAAATTTTGTGAATTCGCAAAATTAGAATTTCAAGTTTAGATGTCTACCATTCATTTACTTTTCATTAAAATGTATCCAAATTTTGACATTTTCTTAGAATATTATTCAGCAATGAGCATGTAAAATTTTATTGATATCGATTAATAACTTTTTGAGATATATGCATTACCGTACGTGTAAAGTTGGCAATTTGGTTAAGTGTATATTTATTATAAATTAATTACACTTGTGGTAAATCACTATTATTTAACAAATACGCGTAGAACGTGTTAATTGCAATATATCATCAATTACCTTTTTGTAATCTCGTTGCTTTTTCCCGGACATTAACACAAAGCAGTGGGGAACCTGCTTCATGTTTTCACCAGACTTGATGAAAGCGTGGATAGATAGTAGTTGATAGTAGTGGGAAAGCTGGGAGCATTACCTTTCAATTGATGCCAAATTTATTATATGTCAAACATTAAAGAAATTAATGGCTACCGCCGTGTCATTCATTCCATATAGTTGTATAGTACGGCGCCGCCGCCTTTTGTCCACCAGTTAACTGCGCACGTTATCCCCTATTCAGCATTTATTTGAGTGTCATTCATACACACACATACAGGAAAAACTTACTTTTAACAAGATTAACTCTATTAATAATGGTTTGTGTGACTTAAATATGACATGATTTACCAAAGGTACGAGTTGACCAAATGGTATTATAGCTGTCGCGTAAGTACGGACAAACATTACCGGGATAGTTATACGGTTCACAATTGTTCACAGAATAAAGGAAAATACAGTAAAGCTTAATTTAAAAAGAATAACTCTAATAATGACGGTTTAAAAAATGTAGGTACGAGTTGACCAGAAACCGTGTTTGGGGAGGCACTGTCTTATGTATGTGGCGTTCCCTGTAGCTACTTATTCTCTCCCTTTCATACAAATGTGGTTTAACACCGAAATAATTTATGTGTTCCACCATGATCCGTAGCTGATTTGCACACCTGAATCGTGAACGTGAAGCTAGTCTCCGTACACGGTGCAGGCGTGAGACTAGTGTTGTGTGACAATATCACTAAATTTCTACTATTATCCTATGAACAATATCCAGGTATTTAGACGTTTAACGCTTTTCGTTTCACATTTTATATGTATCATCTTCTACTTCATATGTTTCATTTAGTTTGATGTATATTAAAGCCTTATTAAAGGTATCCTACTTAAATAACTTTCTTGTTTAGTTTTTTAATTGATTGAACATTTAAATAACTAAATTAAACTAGTAAAAGTTTATGTTATAAATAATGCTTTCTTTTTGTGGGGGGTAAATTACTTTTTGACAGGTATATACAGTTCGTCTTAATGAACAGTTTTTTTTTAATAATGCGGCGACTCATTCTCTGTCTTACTTTTGCCAAGCTGTGGACATTAAAGTCAGAAGGGTGTGACTGAATTGTAATGGAAAATATTAAGATCAAAAAGATAGGGTGCACGACGAAGCGTACCATTGCCTAAGTGTACCACTGCATAAGTGTACCATTTAATGACGAAGCGTACTATCTATATATTATATTGGTAAATACCTAGCAGGATCATCTATAAGTATAACAGGTGACAAATAAGTGTTTATAACAATATAATAATGACATGTAGTTGTTTTCCAAGCTGGTAATTACCCTTTGTAATTAACTTGAAAGAAAAATAAACACACGTTTGAAATTTCAGTATTTAATATTTTATAAAATTATTCATATTCTCTATATAATATATAGGTGGTACACTTCGTTGCGGTACGCTTATGCAATGGTAGGCTTCGTCACACATTCAATAAGATACATTAAAATACTTATTTAGACCGGAAATGTATTCTTTACATGTAATTCAATACATGTGCCTGTGGAAATATGATCCTTCTGTTGTTTATAAATTATATCGAATATATGCAATATTTAACGTATAGCCTCTAGGGCAAAATTGCAATTATTTAAAATGATAACGATATACCTCTCGCGATATGAATTGTATCATGATATATCTAAAGAATAACCAAAATGTTCCAAATGCCACGCACTTGTTTGCATTAATGGTAAGGAAATACTAACTAAAGGCATTAGTTAAGAATATTTACTTCACATTACTCGTTTCCTGTTAAGAACAAAACAAAATGACTAAACGTGACTAATTCTCAAACAAATGCAAGAAAGTATTTTGAATTACAATGGTGCCGATGCACACTAAATTTTAACGAGTAAAATTGTAACAAATCTCCGTACTGAGTTGTCGTACGTGTGTTGCCAAATATGTGACAGATGTGTGTCTGGTTTCGATTTTTACAAGGTATTTACGAATTCTCAGGCTGACGAACATTGGATAAATAATTTAAAATAGGAGAAAAACACTCGTCCGCGTGGACGAGAGTAATTTTTTGTTGCATTTAATGAATAAAAATGGCAGATCAATACATTGATTTTTATCAAAACGTACCAATACGTGTATTGAGAGAGCTTGCATTGTGATAAATCGATTAATTGTCTCACCCCTACCGAAAATAGTACTTGGTGATTAATATTCATGGAACCAAACATGACCAAGTTCTTTAACATATCTTGCTGATATGTACATCAAATGTGTTTCTGTGTTGAGAAAAGAAATCTTTAAACTGTCAAAAGCAGTTGTAAAGAGAAATATTATAACACACACACTTATGACATTTGTACCATTCATAGATATTTGGAGTTTATTTTCCACATTTAGAAGATAGGATGTTTCCAAGCCAGTACAAAATATATATATTTACTATTTATAGAGCAAATGCATATTTTTTTATTATTATTGGGCAACATCGGCACATACAAAAGGCACATCAAAGGTACAGTTTCACTTAAAAGTTTATCAAAAAGTACCATTGTTGCGTTGGTTTCTCAATCACAAAGTTGATAAACAGTTTTGTCCTATTCTGAAGCATTCCTAACAGTGAAGTAACACTAAAACTGTAGTTTGTTGTTTGTAATATGTCTGATTTACCCAATTATAATACCGAATGCGAGTTATCATGCTCGTAAACACTGCAAAATGAATCATATTCTAAAATTGAAAAAAATTAAAACGTATGCTAGTAAATCTATTTTTATAAACAAAACTAGAAAGGTTAGAATAAAAGAATATAAACGTCATCAAACGATGGTATTCCACTAGAAGTGCTTTCAAGTACAGCAGGTTACTCATGTTCCTAGACAAAGTGAAAACACTGAACATGAATCATTAATGAAATAATGTACATGTATTATTTATAAGTTTTTATTGAATTTCAAGTACTTGAATTGATGAAATACCTAATAAATAAATTTTGATGAATATACAATGAAAATACATGTACAACGCAGTCAAATTCTAATAAAGCACTTGTAGAATTAGAGTTTGCAGAGTGCAGGGTGCCGATTCATGTTCATGGACAAATGATCAAAAACACCAAACATGATTTTTTTCTATTTCATGGAAAGTGATATTTTTATCTTAATTGAGTGTATAAATTATGTGATCAATAATTAAATAATCTAAAACTTTCCCTTGACTTTGATCAATTGCCTCTCGCCAGATAATCCAATTATTGATAATTTTCACTAATTGGATTCTAACACCTACAATAATTAGCCACCTGTCCTATGCTGTGTGATCACAAAACTGTTTACAAAGTCATCAATTCAAGACTAAAGTTGTGGTTCAATTTTTATAATGTTTGGACAATTGAAAATCGATTCCTTCCTACCGACCCATCTCGTTAAAGCCAGAACAAACACATTACATGTATATTGTAGGGCTGAGAATGAAATTACTTATTATCAACCAACAAAACACTCCAATGAATCAATTGGTTGATCTGATACAAACGGATCCTATTTATTTATTGATAACACACTTAGTTCTGTGTTGGTTCCATCTGGGGAATTGACAATTTACATTGAACTTACAACAGCTTTCAAAATGTGAAATTCATTGTTTGTTATTTTCTTTTTTCAGATTAGCGGTAGTAATCATGAGGTTGCCTTATATTCTCATGTGATTGTTCCAATATTTGATTCACAATGTCTTTGAGGTGCTTTTTTATGCACAGGAAATGTCTTACCAAAGTATGCAAGGTGAGTTATGGAATTATATTTTACAGTAGCTATCATCTCACCCCTAAGTTTCGCTTTAACATGCATTGAAATACATTGATACTGTTCCTGTTTGTACAAATTAAAGCAGAGTACTACATGTGTATGGGCACATGCCAGATTTCATTTTGAATCCGTCTTATTTTTAGAGGTTCTTGCAAATATTCCTCCATGTATGTATGAGGTTCAATCATTTCTGTGTGGAACAACATATTCTTAATGTTAATAAGTGTAATTTTATATGTTTTTGTTTTGTGTGTTGCATTAATTTGTATTTAGTTCTTTGTTCTTTCGTCATGCTAATTATTGTTGTTTATTATTGTATTATACAATGTAATGTGTCATAGGTTTTGTGGAAGCCCACATGGAAGATTGGGTTGTCCTAAATGTGCAGCCTCTTGAAATAAAGTTTTTATTTACATGTATCATTATTATTCCAATTGTTTAAATAAGGCGTTACAATTTCAGCCATTTTTTTAATTTAAGGGGAAGTATGGCGGGTTCTTTTGATTGGGGAAATTTGCATCATGAATCACCAAATTTGGTTACATTTATTTTATTTATAAGGCTAAATTTTAAATAATTTTACTGAAGGGGAATTTTCTTTCTAATGACACCTTTATTTCTGTGTATTAGAATTATAGATGAAATGGATGGCATTTATCCTTTGTAGGTAAAACATTGTATTTTTGTAAGCATTTATTGATTACAGTAAAACCTCACTTAAAGACCACCTCAAAATTAAGAACACAATTTATAAGTTCATTTTCACTGTTTTGCTCTTTTTTCAGCCTCAATATTAAGACCAACCCAATTCTAGGACCAAGGCAAGGGTGGTCTTATTATTGAGGTTTTACTGTGTATGCAAAATGGTTATAAATAAAGCAATGTTCAGTGTATGATTATAAATACAAAATATATGGTAATATAAATACTCAAGAAAACTTGTTTTGAGTTTAAAATAGATAATCGGACAAAGGAATTTGCATGTAAACAACATACTAGCATCACTATCAATGACAAGCCTGTCTGTTGAATACTTTTTTATTAAACAAATATGCAATATTTGATTTAATCTCAAATATAGATGAATTTAGATTTTGAACTTGAAAATGCAAGAAACTTGCACACAGTCATGTAAACTAGATTAGACATAACATGCTGGTGTCACTATAAATGAAATAACAGTAGATTGCTTACTTTTTCATTAGTCAAGAAATGAAATATTTGATGTGAGAATTAGATCACCTTGAGAACTTGTGTGCAACTGGGGCTTGTCTCAAGGGAAAGTAAAGGAAATGAAAGTGTGAGTTCACTAAAAACGATCAATGAAAACTGCGTTTGTATGCTTACTAAGGAAAGAAAGTTGCAATCACACAACTGTTTGTTATAATTTAACAGTCCTATTTCTCACAAGTTAACAGAATTTATCATACCTTATTAGTTATGATTTTTTTGGGTTCAATTTGTTATGTTAATGCGAAACTCATTTAGGTTTTTATATCATTTAACTAAGGTTTCCTATTGTCAAACTTGTTGTTTGATCAGCAACATATATTGGCTATTCAAATTCACAACAAAATTAATTTGTAATGAATAAATACCCATACCAATTTTGGCAAGGTTTGTTTATGAGGAAGGGGACCTCCATAGTATTGTCGCTGACTTCAAATCACTATGCAGTACTGTCCTGCACTACTAATAAGTACTGTGGGTTTGAATCACCCCCACAATTTAGAATTTGTTTGGGATGAAGCTATCCAGTTGGCTAGTGGATGATGATGGTTCTACCCAGGTGCCCACCTATATGCAAAATAATGCTAGAAGGATCACATTGGGACTTCCTCTATCCTAATATGTGGAAAAGTAACTGTATGCATGGCCCTTACAGATTTAGATAGATTAATTTTGGCACAAGATCACTTACAATAGTCTACACAGTACATACAGTGCAATTTAAAGCACAATGATTATCATAAAAATATTACAAAGAATACTAAGGCCAATAATAAAATATTGTTTGTTTCCCCTCCAACGAACGACCGTTGAAAATTACCCCTACTGTAAATATTTTATTGACGTTGGCAAAAACTAAAAAAAAATTCGCTAAAATTGCCAGGTACGAATATTCCTGCAGTACAAAAGCTATTGGGTTTGAATAACTGGAATCGCTGGTACCAGTCAGTTGAGTAGCCACATCATCAATAAATCTATGAAGTAGGGATAAATAGATTTTAGCTACAAGTATCATATTTTTATATATTAAGTTATATAAAAGGTAATTATACATATATTAAACTGTTACTAGCTGAGACAAATATTTAAAAATAGATAAATGAATCATAAGTAAAATAGATTTAAGTATGTCATAATAAGAATCACAGCTTACAGGATTTTACAACAGTTTTATCACAGATTAAATTTTACATCACAGCTATCACTTTAACTTTCTTGCGTCGGTAAGGTGTTTCTTTACGGCTATCTTAAAATTCTGTTAATAATCGATTTTTTTTATATAATCTGGTAGAGCATTCCAGTCAGTAATTGTTCGATAATAAAAAGTTTCTGACTCACAGCTTGTAATTTTCGGAATTAACAAATTGTATTTGCTAGAACGTGTTCTGGTGTGTATCGTTGCTACTTTTATGAAATTAGTATTTAGATAGGAAGGGCATTTCTCATGGTAAATATTAAAAGCATGGTTCCGTCTAAGTTGTTTTGCTCTGTCTGTGACATTTAATAAATTTCCTGTTTGTGTGACTTCGAACCCCATTACAAAAAACAATTCTTTATGTCACGGGAGTTGATTTCCTTTGAGATAACAATCATATCCACTTCTACATCGATTTCATTGTCGGTGATATTATATGTGTTGTAACAATTAACCTAAAACAAGTTTTATCTAGGTATTGTTTACATTTGTAAAACAGCTTAGCTTTGTTTATTCTATGGTGAAAAAATACTAGTCTCTTCCTCATTAATTTATTGGAATAGTTTGGCTGCAACCCTGAAACAGTAAGGTTATCTACATACAATAAACAGTATATTTAGCTTGAAATCCAAACGCTAGCGAGACCATGTGTTTTTGAGGTTACCAGCTAGATAAGGTACTTCTTCCATAGCTTTCAAGTTTATACCCATGAATAAAGTTCAAAATTTTAACAATACATGTATTGTACAAAATAAACAAATGCTTGCCAATTTTATTATACCCAGTGAAATTTACCTGTGTAAATGATACTTTATGCTACAATAAACTCTTATTCAACAGTTACTGTTAATGATTAATACATACTATAACTAAGTTAAGATAACTCGATAGTACACACGACCATACCCACTTTCCAATACATGTAAAGCAGCTTACGGTCATTATCATGCCTATTATCTTCAGGATTAGTATTAAATTTTGATTAAATATCTTCAGGATTAGTATTAAATTTTGATTAAACATCGCTCAAAGTAGACAGTAGCGATAGCTCAATCGGTAGCGCTTATGACTAGTAACTTCGACCAATAGATACGGTGTGAGTTAGAGGCATTCCTGCCTCCCATTTTTATGGACAATATGTTTTTTATCCCTTACTCGGTGCTTGTAAAGTACTTGTTGTTTGTTGTTTCCGTATGTTTATTTTATTTTTTTTGTTATCGTCTTATTGCTTTTCGTTAAATCAAACATTGCATAACGTCACTCTCAACTTATTGTGATATACTTATACATGATTGTATAGTATTCATTGTATACATGGGGTATTTTTTTTTTAAACTGATTTAAGCCACACCCAGTAACTGACAGTTGTAAAAAATTGTAAAGAAGTTTGAAGGCAGAGAAAATTAGGGGGTATATAAAGACCTGTTGTAAACTTGGCTCAGTGCCAAAGTGACATTTCATGAATTATGTGTTTTTTATAGACCTATTTGACAGTCACAAGATAGTGGGCTAGATTTGGTTAAAGATGACCCTAAACTAGGGCTTCCTCTCAGTGTTACCCTAGAAAATGTAGTAAAGAATGTTCTTGAATTTGTTAAATCCAATGCCCATCTTACAGTTCAACAAATTGCATGGACCGTTGACATTTCACCGCAAGTGTTTGTTTTTTTCAAATACTAAAATTTAGATTGAAAATGAGACAGATAACTACAAGGTGGATACCACATCTGCTGACAGATGAACAAAAACGCACGAGTTTGAAAGGACAAATAATTATTGCAAATCTACATCTTTGATATTGCATAAAAATTTGTAATAAGAACCAACTAAATGAAGAACTGAGTCAACGTCT
Source organism: Mactromeris polynyma (assembly GCA_032209605.1). Taxonomy (NCBI): domain Eukaryota; kingdom Metazoa; phylum Mollusca; class Bivalvia; order Venerida; family Mactridae; genus Mactromeris; species Mactromeris polynyma. The sequence goes on from JASFXZ010000008.1 coordinate 15,707,414, forward strand.
CGTGCGGTATTTAAAATTACTATCACAATAGAAGAGTTATCACAGATTTCTGATAAAAAAGAAGCTAACTATACTATAGCATAATAAATCTAACACAGGATATTATATTTATATATGCCATGGAAACTGTCGTACCATATTTATGTTTAATACTGAGGTTTGATGGACGTGTGTGACAACCTCGGATGGCCCATGAAAGCACAACGGCTTATTTCCAAGGGGGTGCTGATAATACAATGTATTCAGAATGTTTGTCTTGTTTTGTTGATCAACTAATATTCATGATAAAAATCTTGATGGTGTACCCCCATTCTTTTTATATGCTATACATTTGTACAGTTTGCTTTAGGCAAACGTCTCATTTAGCCATTTGTTCATTGCTCAGTCTCACTGTTTGTATCATGCTTCATGTTGATTTTATTAGTTGATGTATAGAATGTTAATGTTACTTACAAAACCACTTAAGAAAATGGCCTTATGCAGACATTTTCAATGGAGAGTAACCTGGTAGAAAAATTCATGTTTGAATGATAATTTATTAAAAGCGACAAATGATTATAAATACAGCATTTGTAACAAAATTAATCCTCTAAAACAATCATAACTAGCCTTTTGAAGTACAGGCCCCGTACTCAAACAGGATCTTATTATTCCACGGTAAACCACCAGAAAGCATGAAATAAAGAAATTAGGTTGGCCTGGAGGAGGGGTGATATTTTTTTTATTCCTTTTTATTACCGTATATAATCGGCCATAAGTCAAGTTTTTTTTAAATTATGGATGAGTAACAGATGAAAATACAAAAAAATACGACCAGTTGGTAACACAAACCGAGCTTAAAATTAAAAACTGACACCACCGTATCACTGCTATTTTGCTAATATCATGTCATGTCTTCATCCATATTATAAGCTATTAATAGCAATATTCTGCGATTTAACTCGTAATCTGGGGGTCATCCCTTTAAAAGATTCGCCAATTAAAATTTTATTGCCAATTGTCAATCTGTATACAATAGAAACGTGTGAAACTTGAATAAACAACATGACAAGTGAGATTCACTTCGTATTTGGATCAGTGTCACCAAGCGCTTGATTCCATGGTTTAGAGAGAATTTCTGACTGGTATCCCGATTTTACATTTTCGGTTATCAGTTTGGCAAGTAATTTCAGTGAACCAGTTGAAAATGAACTAAAAAATACCCCATAACAAAAATTTACAATGTTTACTTTGAAAATCGGGAGATCGCAACTTTTTTTCATCTTGCCTAAAAATACCTCCACGACTTATGGAAGGGTTGAAGCATAAACCTGACATTTTGATAAAATACCCCCTCCACTTATGGGCGAGTGTATACGGTACTAATCATGGGTGTAGTGATGATTTTGAATTTCAACTGTTAAATTGTCAACTTGCTGTGATGGAGATCACCAATTTCACTTTGGTGTATTCATACATAAAATTGAGACATAAAGTTTTTTCCCTAAAATGTGCAGAATTAATTTTATGTGTATTCAGGTGTTCAGTGATTGCTTTAGTATCTCAACACAGGTTTGATTGCATTTATAAATTTATAAATAATACATGATTCTTGCATTCTCTGACATTCAGTAATAACTAATATACAAATCTCTGTAATATTCTGAAGTTTGTTTATCTATCTACAAAATTTACTAACCTTCCGTAATACATTAACATTTAGTAATACTCTTACATTCAGTAATGCACAAACATACTGTTGAACAGGTACTCTTACATTCAGTAATCATCACAAACATACTGTTAAACAGGTACAATTACATTCAGAAATGCACAAACATATTACTGTTAAACAGGTACAATTACATTCAGAAATGCACAAACATACTGTTAAACAGGTACAATTACATTCAGAAATGCACAAACATACTGTTAAACAGGTACAATTACATTCAGTAATGCACAAACATACTGTTGAACAGGTACAATTACATTTAGTAATGCACAAACATACTGTTGAACAGGTACTCTTACATTCAGAAATGCACAAACATACTGTTAAACAGGTACAATTTCATTCAGAAATGCACAAACATACTGTTAAACAGGTACAATTACATTCAGAAATGCACAAACATACTGTTAAACAGGTACAATTACATTCCGAAATGCACAAACATACTGTTAAACAGGTACAATTACATTCAGAAATGCACAAACATACTGTTAAACAGGTACAATTACATTCAGAAATGCACAAACATACTGTTGAACAGGTACTCTTACATTCAGTAATGCACAAACATACTGTTGAACAGGTACTCAGGTACTCTTACATTCAGTAATGCACAAACATACTGTTGAACAGGTACTCTTACACTCAGTAATGCACAAACATACTGTTGAACAGGTACTCTTACATTCAGTAATGCACAAACATACTGTTGAACAGGTACTCTTACATTCAGAAATGCACTAACATACTGTTGAACAGGTACTCTTACATTCAGTAATGCACAAACATACTGTTGAACAGGTACTCTTACATTCAGTAATGCACAAACATACTGTTTAAAAGGTACTCTTACATTCAGTAATGCACAAACATACTGTTAAATAGGTACTCTTACATTCAGTAATGCACAGACATACTGTTAAATAGGTACTCTTACATTCAGTAATGCACAAACATACTGTTTAAAAGGTACTCTTACATTCAGTAATGCACAAACATACTGTTAAACAGGAACTCTTACATTCAGTAATGCACAAACATACTGTTAAATAGGTACTCTTACATTCAGTAATGCACAAACATACTGTTGAACAGGTACTCTTACATTCAGTAATGCACAAACATATTATCCCATCAACCTCCTATTTTCCATGCAGTCTCACATTTGTTTTGGTTTAAAACAGATGACTTTGCCTTACCATGTATAACAATGGAGTCAGCATATCTTTATTCAGGAAGTAATTGGATTACTGTAAATCTAGCATGTTAAAGATATTCTTCTGGATTTGAACTTGTGTAAAGTCGTTTCTTTGTTTCCACTAACAGCTCCTAAAAATAGGATAGGTAGGATGGTGTAACTTTGATCTTAAAAGGACGATATTGGTGATGGTGATATAAGTTGTAGCCAGTGTCATTGTAATCTAGTGTTCCTCGTGTCACAAACAGCTGGTAAATTATTGTTGTGAAAGCTATTTTAATAATATACAAATGTACCAATTTTATGTTTTAACTCGTAAAGAACAAAAATTGAATATGTTAAAATGTTTTTAAAACATACATGCTGGGAAATTTCTAATTAAAGAAAAAGGTCCAGTGTTATTAGAATAAAAAAGGTAGGTGGGGTTATTGGAAACAAACCACTCTTTCGGCGCAGCCATACTAACATGGTTTTGCTATTTGCATATCAGAGTTGTGTAAACCAATCAAATCTTATGTTAACCACCAAGGCAATTTCTCTTCAACAGAACAACGTTTGTAACCTTGACGCAGATTGGTTTATCTTTCGATAAAGGGTACGGTTACCTTACCGAAATCCACTGAATTTCTGTGAATTTACCGAAATCCGTTTTGAATCTGGAGTGACAATCTCGGCACTTTTTATGTTGCACAACTAATCTTAACCTTCAAATTGCAATGACCATCTTTTTTCAAGATATTTCTTGTTTACATTGATTATCTATAGGTTGGACAATGTTACATGATTTAATCTACCATTTAGTGTTCTGGTATACTTTGCATTCAAGTCACAGGTGGCCGGTGAGAAGCTATGACATTTAAAACCCGCATTGAAAATTATTTTTTTTCACTCTGTTCTTATAGTAAGATAAAGCCTTTAAAGGTGTCCAACTTCATACGTATTTACAATGAAAATATATACACACATTTGACGTACTTTTCAATACCATTTCTCAACCAATTTTTATCACTGATGTCTTAAAATACACACAAAGGATTTATGTCGACAGTGTATATTCTCAAAATTGTAAGATTTAAGGGTGCAACACAATTGTGCTTGTCCTTCTAAAAGTAGGTAGTTTGATATTGAAATATACTTTTTTAAATGTTTCTTATTGAAATCTAAAGTCGTTTGTCAGGTGAATAGCGATTTATAGTAGTTTTGTTCTGAAAATACCGACTCGGTAGGAAGTTGTCCGACCTAGCCATTATTGATGTTTGACAACCAAAAAACTGTGTATTCTGTTTGTGAATAGTACATCAAAACAAATGTGTGTATATATTTTCATTGTAAATACGTATGAAGTTGAACACCTTTATCTTACTATAAGAACAGAGTGAAAACATTTATTTTTTTCAATGTGGGTTTTAAATGTCATGGCTACTCACCGGCCACCTGTGATTCAAGTCAGTGGGTCTGAGTTATGAAATGCATTTTTGTTTACTGGTACAAAGACTGAAGTAGTGGCTCATGGTAGAACTGGATTCTAAATAAAACAATATAAGATAACTTAACTGTTGTATGGTGTGTACCCTCATTATTAAAAGGGGCCATATGAATGTATAGACTGTTAGGTGCAAAGCTGTGGTAATTGCTTCTTTACTAAAACCTGGAGTTACAATGGTTTGCGCCCCTTTTGTAAAAGGGCCATATGAATTGATGGAATACTCATTACAACACTATTGTAAATGTGTATCCACCAAAGCTGCATTACAATAGCATCGAGTAAAACTCCCGAAACCAGACTGATGAAACTACTGATAGTTGCTGAAACATCTACATTACAACTTACCACCTGCACTTGATGTATTTATATGTCTAAACTTCCCCCAGGCTGCCAAACATGGTAACTTTGTTGTGAGACAAATCATGTTTGGTGGTGTGTGATAAATTATCATAATAACAATGATAATAAATTGGTTGCTAATTACGGTGTTGACATGACTGTGACAGTGCAAGCGTGACATGATTAAGTATGGTTACTTAGTCACAAACCTTCCTAAGAAGATATTATGTACATTGTACAAAATAAATGAGACAAAAATTGACCCTTTGACCCCTGGAATTTCCAAAAAGTCACAGTTGGACCCTTAAAGGACTCCGGGCTGAACAGTAAATTTTTCTCTAAATTATAGGTATGTTGGCTATAAATTGTAAAATCCGGTCAAATTTATCAAAATGACCCTTGAGATTCAGCACCTAGTGGAACCCCTGTATGATAAGAATTCAGTTAAATCACTCATTTTGATAGATTTTCTAGTTAGTTCTGTAGAGATCTTAAATTGCAATGTGAAAGTCTTAGATTTCAAACTCTGGGTAAGGTAGTGTTGTCCATGACACTTCTGATTCATGGCGGGTAGTTGTCAGTTGCTTGCAGAAGAACAGGTTAGTTCTAGCTTGTTACCCAGGAACACTGGGTTAGGTCAATTGAGCACTACGCATAACTGGAATACTGGAAAAATGGAGTAAAACTTGAACAAAACATTTGAATGTATTTCTTTTGCTTTTCTTAATAATTAAACACTATTTGTCTGATCATTTCCCCTAGATTTAAGGTTAATTATGCTCATATGCAGTCTTTGCCTATGAGTAATTCTAGACTTTTGCAAAATAATGTAGCCTAGAACTGGTAAACAGTCCAGGTTCGACCATTTATGCTCTTTCTGTTGTTCCACCTCAGATAAAAGAATGTCTAGCACATACTTCTGCAGCAGACGCTATGTGGACAGGCAAACAAATTGTACACCTAAGTTTAAGGAAACAATAAAAGTGATAAATAAACTATCAGCACAAATTGTACACCCAACGTTTAAGGTAACAATAAAAGTGATAAATAACTATCAGCACAAATTGTACACCAAAGTTTAAGGAAACAATCAAAGTGATAAATAAACTATCAGCACAAATTGTACACCAACGTTTAAGGAAACAATAAAAGTGATAAATAAACTATCAGCACAAATTGTACACCAACGTTTAAGGAAACAATAAAAGTGATAATAAACTATCAGCACAAATTGTACACCAATGTTTAAGGAAACAATAAAAGTGATAAATAAACTATCAGCACAAATTGTACACCAATGTTTAAGGAAACAATAAAAGTGATAAATAAACTGTCAGCACAAATTGTACACCAATGTTTAAGGAAACAATAAAAGTGATAAATAAACTATAAGCACAAATTGTACACCAATGTTTAAGGAAACAATAAAAGTGATAAATAAACTATCAGCACAACTTGTACACCAATGTTTAAGGAAACAATCAAAGTGATAAATAAACTATCAGCACAAATTGTACACCAAAGTTTAAGGAAACAATAAAAGTGATAAACTATCAGCACAAATTGTACACCAAAGTTTAAGGAAACAATAAAAGTGATAAATAAACTATCAGCACAAATTGTACACCAAAGTTTAAGGAGTGATAAATAAACTATAAGCACAAATTGTACACCAAAGTTTAAGGAAACAATAAAAGTGATAAACTATCAGCACAAATTGTACACCAAAGTTTAAGGAAACAATAAAAGTGATAAATAAACTATCAGCACAAATTGTACACCAAAGTTTAAGGAAACAATAAAAGTGATAAATAAACTATAAGCACAAATTGTACACCAAAGTTTAAGGAAACAATAAAAGTGATAAATAAATAAACTATCGGCACAAATTGTACACCAAAGTTTAAGGAAACAATAAAAGTGATAAATAAACTATCAGCGCGGACCACCACAAATGTATTGATAGTTTCATAGTCTTACATTTATATCAAGTCATTAGGACCTTTCTGCCAAAAACAACTTGTAAAAGCTCTGCTTGTTTATTCAAGAAATGAAATTTTCAGATATCCAAATTTATTTGTGGACATATTATTTTCTTTACAGAGTGCCTTGCTAGTGATTCTGATGCTGTCTGTGATGATTAACATATCATTCATAATGGAAACCAGCCATAAAATACAGTTCAAAGACCAGCAAGGTAAGAAATTGGGGTTTCCCTTCCGTAAATATGCCACCATTATCCACTTAAAAATTCAATGGAAAATGGTGGAGTATTGAAATGAGTATAGCATCTTGGAGTGGAAATTGATGGAAAAACAAAGAAAAATACAACAGAAGTGGTAGACAAGCTAATAATTCCTACATTTTTCTCAAGATCGTCATATTTACAGAAGGGATTGACTACAGTAAACATAGAAATGCTTGAGTAAATAATGTTTTTTGTTTTACATATCCTCGACATTTTTGCAGATTTGTGAAATTATTATAGCATCAACCCCATTACATCATGAAGGCCATTTTTTTCTGCTCATCACCATTTCACCAATGTCTGGCTAATTCTCGACCAAGATATCAACGAATGACCTGAATTTGCTTAATGAATCATAATGATAGTGCGCTGTCAATGAAAGTCAGGTTTATGTATGTATGATAAAATGAAGTAAATACATTACTTTTGCTTTCACTTATGAATGTTTACATGTATGTAAAAGAACGACAATTCTTTTCTTATTAAGGCTATATGCATTACTCACTAAAGAAAAAAATAATTTCCTTTAGATTCCCAATGTAGCCTTAATTTCTGTATGTGGTGACATGTGGTGTTTATAGACGGTGAAGATTAATATCTGATAATATTGTATGTAGTTGTACCTTAGAGCATTTGTGGCCGTGAAATGATGCCCCAAATTTGCTGATAAATCTGATAAGATGAACGGATATTTACGTGTTGTTTTGAGGAGTTTTCTTTACTTCGCCTTGTCTGTGTTGTGTTGTGTTCAACTTGTTCTGCTTGTGTGGTGTTGTACTGATTTTCACTTTCAACTCACAGAAAACTTATTTGATAGCTATGCATGGTGTAAGACAAGTAATATATACTCAGTACATTTAATAACTCACAGTTTTAGACCTGCAATATGGTTGTAAAGCGTCATTTTAGTGCATTTTGGACCTTATTTATATGAAAATATCCAATATTTGCAATGAATTATTTCGTATATGTTGCACAAACATGAAATAATACAATGATACAATGCGCTGTTCTTTTCTAGTATCCATACAGTCAGACTCATTTGTATTTCTACTACAGGATTATCGTGATTCGCAGGATAAAACATATTACCAAAATGTAAACTGCGTTCCATTATGAAGCTTTGTTATTGTGTTGATAGGCACAACTTTTATGTTTTAATCTGTATGTAACTGAGCTGGAAAGTGCCCAAGTTAAATTAAGGACACACCAAACTATATTTGGCGCTGCACCTCATAGTGAGGCCATTGTAATCCTCACTGTCATACGGTTGTCATCGTAAGATAGTAACTGCAGTAAGGGCCTCCATGGTTGAATGGTTATGTCAGCAGCTGCGGGTTCGAATCCCACCCAGTATGGAGCATTTGTATGGAAGATTCAAACTGACTTACAGGAGGTCGCTGGCTCCACCCAGGTGTCCGTCTGTGCCTGAAATAATATCAGAAGGGGCACCTGCTCCCAAATAACTGTAAAAATCACTTCAGGTCCCTGACTGTTAATGTGACTTAAAGCCTCATAACAAAAAATCATTATAAATAGTTATTGCAATAATTATCGGAAACCCTTTGAAGTTATAAAATGTTGTTCTGCAAATACTTCACAAAGGAAGAAATTTTGATCAATATTCCATGAATGTAGTCATTACCTATGAATGGTAACAATCTCAGTGTATGACTATGCCAGTACTTCTGATCTTGAATTCCTCACAATTTGTTTCTTTGTTCAGTTGGTATCAGGTTTGTGGAATTTAGACGTTATAAACATTATTTGTGTATGTCAAACAGTTCATAGAAAATGTGTACTATTCCATTATAATAACATGTTATTAATGAACGTGATCAGGAGTACAGTATAGACGGTCAATATAAACTTCAATGTGCACAGGGTTACCTTAAAGAAAATAAGTTTCAATTTAAACATTTACAAGCAGTTCCTTTACACCATATATTGTTGTGCTGTTCTATGTGGAAATGATTGTAACAATTAAATGACAGGTCACTGAAAGTATCACAAACTGTTTTTTATTTGTTGGATATCAATGTGATGTAAATAAGTCACCACATTAACAAACTTACAGAAACTTCTACCATCTTTCAGCTAGCTAGTGTATTTATCACCCTAAAGGGATTAGTGTATTGATTTGATGCTGGTAATTGCATTAAGACACTGTAGCATATCCATTATCAGTTGTGGTTGCAGTATGACATAGAGATGGGGTACATGTCAGTCTATTAGATATAATTGGCATGTTTATGTGTTTGTGGTATTGGAAATAAACCAAATACTGCTTAAGTAGAGGGAATCATATTCTTTAAAACTTCATGTTTTGCGCATGGACCAGCCATGGAGAGATAGGGGAGATGACTATGAAGGTTTCAAGTAGGGACTCAGGGATAATGTGTACCCCCATTTTCAAGCAAAAATGGTTAATGTTTTAAAAAAACACATTGCAGGATTTGCAAACTTGTGCGTCAGTTTTGTCCCAAACCCCTCAAATTGATGTATAGATGTAGACAATTGTGATGTTACCTCATTTGTTATTTTGGTTGCAAAAGATCGAAATGGATATTGAAATTGATTGTGTCTGCAATGTCATATGTGATAATAAATGGTATTCAATATCATTAAGTTAGATCCTACTGTTCCATTGTTTAACTTTATTTTAACTGTTGTTAGTGTTTCTGAAAACATTGATCTTATCTTAAGAACTATATACAGACAAAACTGCTGTGTCTTTCTACTTACATTCTATATGACATATCTGCTCAGGATTGCTATAAATACTGCAGTACATCAATATACCCTTAAAATTGCAGTAATAACCATAATTGAACTCCACTGAAAACAATGATAGGATTTAATGTCTGACTGAAGTTCAATGGATCTAATATTGAATATTGTTTAAACCTCTGGAAAAAAACATTGTTAGCTAATTCTGGATGCATCTGTTGTTTCCCAGTATCTACATGATAACATTGTCTGCTTGGAGCTGAATAATGGCCTTTTTCCATTATTTTGGTGACCAGTATTCTTGATTGACAGAAAAATGTCGCCATGAAGAATTATGACAGAAATGTCATCCAAACCATATTTGAATGAACATTTTATGGTACATTGACAGGTAGTGTGCAGTCAGTGGTTCTATTTAAAAAAGCTGTAAAATGTAATTGCAGATTATCAGACATTATTTACAACTTACAAAGAGAAATGTGAATTCCTCCTGCTCATAAAATATATGTGTACCAATACTGGTATCTATGTTGTTCTTCGACTTACTACCAGAAATACCGTTATAGATTGAGTAACAGATCCCTTATCAGACATGTCAGTGGAGGGCAATAAACTAAGAACTCCAAGGTCCTGTGTCAACAAACATGTCAGATTGAATTGCTGATATGATGTCTAAACTAAAACCTGTTTCAGAAGAATATGAATACAGTGTTTTAATTTAATATTTGTTATCAGATATAGCAACTTGAAGTTCGAGATTTCATTATTGTTAAAAAATCCATTTGTGTGTTTAATAAATTAATGTTATTTCCGTCTAATGACATTTTATTTCACGAACTACTTTAATATATACATATACAGTGTAACCTCCCAAAACCGGTCCCTCTAAAAACCGGAATACTCCCGAAACCGGAAATGTTTCGCAGTCCCGATTTTTTTGGTTCCATTTCTATTGTATTAAAACACTCTGAAAACTGGAACCTCTGAACTCCGGAAACCGGACGAAAATTCAACATAATTTGGTTCCATTTCTATATAATTTCACCTCCGAAAACCGGACTGATTATCGGTAGCACGTGTCATCGTAAATCATAAACACCTTGGTGTATTCCGTTCTGATGTTATTATTAACAGTTTGACAGGTTGATTTACATTGATAGGCGATGGAGCGTTTTAACTTCACAAGTGTGAAAATCATATATTGTTACGGACGCCGGGTCTGATTAATAACCGATTAATTACACTACTGATTGACTGTTAATCCGTTGATTATGTTTATGATTAGATTATTATCGAATATTGCTATCAGTGTTGACATTGACTATTTTGACAAAGTTCAGGACCTTCTTTCTATGACTGAAAATAAAATTGTAAGTGAGAAATGTAAATCAAAGAAGCAGACAACACTTGACTCATTTCTTACTACCAAGAAATGTTAGTGGAAAACATGCACTGAGCATTTGTGCTGTATTATCAACAGTTATTGGTGACAATATAGTATTATATTGATGCAATATCTGTCAGAATATTATACATGTACATGTACTTGTTTGACATAAATATGTTTTTTATTTCATGCATAACAAAGTAAACGATATGAGTTTCTTTAAGTTTGCTTGTTCATTTTTAAAATAAAGGCAGTCATGTTTGTTATAACTGTGTTATGTTTTCTTCTTAAATAAAGAAATATTATGTGGTTACAATGTAAGATTGACAGATGTGCAATTTTTTCAATGAAATAATGACCTGAACCTGGGTAAGAGTATGAAATCGCATCAAAATGACAAAACCCTCTCTAAATCGGAAACTTCTGTAAACCGGAATTTTCAACCGATCCCAAAGGAGTCCGATTTAGGGAGGTTACACTATAATAATTTATATTTTAACAGGAATAACCTGTGTATATTTAATGATAAAGCATAACATCATTAATCTTTTCCCTCTAAATAAAATTATAGTTCAACATCTTGTTTTAGAAATTGCACAGTCATTGACAACATGTGTTTTGATGACATGAGGTGTATATGAGTAAAATAAGTGTATAGTTCTAGATTGGACAAAATAAAAATTATATCCCTTTGCAAAAAGGAACAAGACATTTGTTTGATTTTTCGCTCCCATATGGTTCAACATTTAAATATTGATCACATGATTTGATTGAATGGTTATGTTGAAGAGGTTACTTTTACCAGCTGTTCTGCATGATATAACTTATGTGTAACTATGCAAAATTAATTGCATTTCTAGATCAAGTTTATATTTTCAGAACAAATGTGCTAGGTTGTTCATAAAAACTTGCCAGCATTAAACCATTACATTACCCATCAGATATCAGATAATACATGTTGATGAAATGGTTAAGATAATCAACTGAAGGGAGCTGGGGTCAATATCTGGAAACAATAATAAACTCCTGCCAAGCATGAACAGTTACTTTCTTGCTGGTCAGAGAGAGAAAGTGGTAGGAAGTCGTAGGACTGAATATTAACTAACACTGCATTTATATTCTTGAAGAGCAGACTTTGGTTTAGGAATCTACAATGAAATCTAGATAGCATACAGTAAAACCCTAAAGACCACCTCAATAATAAGTCCACCTTGTAATTAAGAACACAATTTTCATGTCAATTTTCATTGTTTTGTTCTTTATTCAACCTCAGTATTTAGACCACCTCAATAAGAAGATCAGTTTTCAAGGGTCCCAAGGGTGGTCTTATTATTGAGGTTTTATTGTATTGTTTTGATTGAACTAGACTTACCTTGACATTGAAGTTTGATCAGGATTCTACTTCATCAGTAATTACTGAATTACCTGCAGGAGATTATATATATAAGTATTAATACAGTAAAACCTCACTTAAAGACCACCTCAATAAAAAGACCACCTAAAAATTAAGAGCACAATTTTTAAGTCCATAACCTTAATACTAAGAACACTTTTCAAGGGTACCAATGGTTGTCTTAATATTGAGTTTTTTTAGTATATACTATAAAAGGGATATATAGAAAGGGAGATAACTCAGGACAATCTCCTGTGGAATTACCTGGTACTTTATGATGATGGATTGAAACTTTCATTTTGGCTGGCAAATATTTTATTTTATTGACCCAACTTACCTATGAATCTATTGTTAATGTCTCCTACACTAACTGATTTTAGTTTGGTTATACATGTGTATATATCTTGCAGGCTTGGATGGAGTAAACGGCATATCCTCACATCGATATCCTAACCATGTTGAAGAAATGTCTCAACAACCCCAAAGGGTCATCAAGATTGACATTGTTTCCAGTAAGCAGTTGGTGACTGTCAAGGTGGATGAAAAATCGGTAAGTGTTTTAACTTCAACTTAAACTTGTTCCAATGTGCTAAAGTCAGGGTCCATTTGTGCCATTTGGCACCATTTGCATTCTATGAATGTATTGACTGTCCTTAACTCATAAGTTTGGGGAAAAAGAAGTTGAAAGGTCAGTATCTTTTATTTAGGGAACATATTTTCTCTTGCAATATGGATGGAGTTTTATTGATTTTCTCTACGTCATCTGATTGTCATCCAAGCTCTATATGACTTTACCAATTGAAAAGTTCTGTTATTTCTGGTATAAAGGACCTCTCTGACATTATGTTATAACTGTATGGGAAATAAAAGGTCAGGGGTAGTGGTTGTAGGGAGGTATAGTGGCCAGGGGGTAGAGTGCTTGAAATCTGGTCGGTTGGTCGTGAGTTTGAGTCCCATTGTTTGAGCACAAACTTCACAATCTGAGAAATTGGCACCAGTATTGATTACTGACATAGTAAGCAGTTATTGAGAGTGATTAGTATACATTGTAATTACATGTTTCACAACCTAGGTAAAATGAATTTAAAGTATGAAATTAGTCATTGGTCGCATTGGCAATGGGGGAAACTACTGTTTCTGTGTAAAAAACATATAGTTTATTTTGCAAAATTGTATGAAAACTTTATGAACTGATATACTAGTCCACATTCCCAACGCAGATCTTTAAATATTATGTAAGCAGTAAAATATTTATTAGATTTTCATCACTTGACTGAACACAAGCCTTTTCAATGTTCAGAAAATATGCTTTTTTGCTTGCTTACGTAAAGTACATGTAATAATAATTTATTAAGACGTTTATAAAATGTTGTATATGGAGTATGTGATAGAATGTGTGCAAACTAACAATACAGTATAAAGATAAGATAAATGTTTGTATCCATGTGATTTATATTCATTTTGAATAGAAGAATGGCAGTAGTTTAAAATTAAATTAAATGCATGTTTTCAAAAGTCAGGTTTGATATCTGCTTTTGGTCCTTCTTAGCTTTTTTATTGAAGATAGGAAAGTTCAGTTAGTGAGGACAGTGTTTGTCCATTTTCCATGTACTTTTGTTTGTCAATTAATTGCACTCAATAGCTATTCCTCTGAAACTATTGTGTGGCCAATTTAAATCAAACTTTTTCGGTATTTAATAATTATCGAATTTTTTATACAGTAAAACCTCAATAGCACGACCACTCTTGGGACCCTCGAAAACTGATCTTAATATTGAGGTGATCTTAATATAGAGGTTGAATAAAGAGCAAAACAGTGAAAATATACTTGAAAATTGTGTTCTTAATTATGAGGTGGCCTCATTATTGTGAATTGGTCTTTATGTGAAGTTTTACTGTATACAAATGTACATACAAAAAGTTCCCAGGCCGTTGTATTGTTTTGTCTTATTTCCATTTTATCCTGCCACCATCTTATTGATCACAGGTAACAATATGCTTCACTGTTACAATTATTTACCTAGGACTGAAGAAATCTATATTTTCCATTATCTGGTTGTAGTAGGAAATCATTAAATGAATTAGTAGTTGAATTGTCATGAATATTTCATAATGGTCAAATTCTAATTATCTATGACTGTCGTCTTCGATTATTTAGTAATGATGTTGAAGTATTAATTGATAGATTTCTGTTATAACAGGATAAGCTGAATGTATTTGGAGGCCTGCACATTTTAATCAAGTATATTCAGCCATATTTGATTATTTATTAATAATCAGCAGGAAGGAAATGTGTTTTCCATCTGGTGAAGTATCTGTGAAATGGTTGCCTGTCAGTGGTGTACCTGGATGATTTTGAAGTGTACACCAAGTGTGACCATTGTATGTGCGAAAATAGCAGCAACGCTGCGGGGGTATGTGTGGGAGGGGATGCCCTCCCGTCAATGAGGTTCAGGGCTCCCCCTAAGAAAATTTTGAAAATTAGAAGGCAAATGGTGCATTTTCATGTTATATAATTACTGCGGAAGACTAAAGTAAATTACAGTGTCAAACAACTGATAAATTCGAGCGAATTTGCCCATAACCCCATCCCCTCTCAGCTTTCATTTTTATTGCATTTTTGGAACTTTTTCTGGCGAATTGTACTCATTGGCGTACGTGCGTATGCCTGGATACGTGTCTGTCTGTGGGACTCTGCTATTAGCTGTGTCATGATGTACTGGTATGTCGATATACTAGACTGCAATATGCAACCAAACTGTATTGTACAGCTTTATGAAATTGACATACCAGTTTCTGTTCACAGGGGCGGATCCAGGATTTGGTCTTAGGGGGGGTGTAACTTTTCGGTCATCTTTTGGTTTTGCTTAAGCCTTTATAAAACGGCAATGACTGTGTTTTATTCTTTGTTTTTAAGTTATTGAACATTAAAACAAATTCAGAAGGACTTTATTAAATGCAACGCATTAGCACTAGTTGAGCGATTTCTGTATATTTTCGTATTTATACCCAGACATACATGTAAGGCCCCCCCCTGGAAACGCTAGTGGTCAGTATGTTTCTGTGTAAAAATAAACATCTAAGTTTTGGTGACACTATTATTTGCAAAATCCAATAAAATCTGGATAGGTGTTTGTGAGAATAGTTTTCTATCATTTAATGTCCTGTTGTTATGTTCTGCATAAAATTAATTATATTATTTCAGATTTATATGACAGAGAATTTCGACACGGAGAGGGGTTTTCATGTTCTAGTGTTGAATCAAGCAACTGTAAGTATCATAAAGTAAAGTATTGGTCATATTATGTACAGCTACCTCTTTATTTCCGTTTTATGGATAATAAAAGACACAGTGAATTGTAATTAACTACTGAAATATTTGAGACACTGAATAGTTTTACACATTTATGCTAATGTAAGGAATTACCCTAATAAACTAAGGTGGATACAGTGTAATTTGTTTGTAGAGAATATCCATACGGGATTTAATGTGTCATTTGAATGCCAGATATGGACAGCCCTATTTTGCCAAAATATCAGGGGAGGGTCCGGACCCGCGTTCACGACCCCTGGAACTGCGAATATGTTATACATGTATACTGAACTCTTGCATGATCCAACACATGCAAACATACTCTATGTCGTAATGGCTGCAGTATCTGATCCTGATCTGAATAACAGAGAACTTCACAATCCCTGAATTAGGCACAAGTACCGGTACTGGTTAGTAACCCAGGAAGCAGTCGTCAAGAGTGATTAATATAACTTGTAACCTTGTTTGACAATTGATGTGAACTAAATGAGTTTGAGCTTGATACGACAATTTGACTTATTAGTTCACCTCCGTGTTACATGGGGACTTTGTTAGTGCCATTTAACAACAACTAAGGAGCATTGATTGGGTTGGTCATATACCAGATTTTATTTTGAGAAATGGAAGCAGTCTGTCAATCATTCAATCAATATATACTAAGAGTAATGTTGGTAAAGGCAAGACAGACTCATAATACTGTTTATATGTATAGACTATGCACTTCCATTTGAGTGTCCTGTTCTTTTACCAAGACAGACTCATAATACTGTTTATATGTATAGACTATGCACTTCCATTTGAGTGTCCTGTTCTTTTACCAAGACAGACTCATAATACTGTTTATATGTATAGATTGTGCACTTCCATTTGAGTGTCCTGTTCTTTTACCAAGACAGACTCATAATACTGTTTATATGTATAGATTGTGCACTTCCATTTGAGTGTCCTGTTCTTTTACCAAGACAGACTCATAATACTGTTTATATGTATAGACTATGCACTTCCATTTGAGTGTCCTGTTCTTTCACCAAGACAGACTCATAATACTGTTTATATGTATAGATTGTGCACTTCCATTTGAGTGTCCTGTTCTTTTACCAAGACAGACTCATAATACTGTTTATATGTATAGACTATGCACTTCCATTTGAGTGTCCTGTTCTTTCACCAAGACAGACTCATAATACTGTTTATATGTATAGATTGTGCACTTCCATTTGAGTGTCCTGTTCTTTTACCTAGACAGACTCATAATACTGTTTATATGTATAGACTATGCACTTCCATTTGAGTGTCCTGTTCTTTCACCAAGACAGACTCATAATACTGTTTATATGTATAGACTATGCACTTCCATTTGAGTGTCCTGTTCTTTTACCAAGACAGACTCATAATACTGTTTATATGTATAGACTATGCACTTCCATTTGAGTGTCCTGTTCTTTCACCAAGACAGACTCATAATACTGTTTATATGTATAGACTATGCACTTCCATTTGAGTGTCCTGTTCTTTCACCAAGACAGACTCATAATACTGTTTATATGTATAGATTGTGCACTTCCATTTGAGTGTCCTGTTCTTTTACCAAGACAGACTCATAATACTGTTTATATGTATAGATTGTGCACTTCCATTTGAGTGTCCTGTTCTTTCACCAAGACAGACTCATAATACTGTTTATATGTATAGACTATGCACTTCCATTTGAGTGTCCTGTTCTTTTACCAAGACAGACTCATAATACTGTTTATATGTATAGATTGTGCACTTCCATTTGAGTGTCCTGTTCTTTTACCAAGACAGACTCATAATACTGTTTATATGTATAGATTGTGCACTTCCATTTGAGTGTCCTGTTCTTTCACCAAGACAGACTCATAATACTGTTTATATGTATAGACTATGCACTTCCATTTGAGTGTCCTGTTCTTTTACCAAGACAGACTCATAATACTGTTTATATGTATAGACTATGCACTTCCATTTGAGTGTCCTGTTCGTTTACCAAGACAGACTCATAATACTGTTTATATGTATAGATTGTGCACTTCCATTTGAGTGTCCTGTTCTTTTACCAAGACAGACTCATAATACTGTTTATATGTATAGACTATGCACTTCCATTTGAGTGTCCTGTTCTTTTACCAAGACAGACTCATAATACTGTTTATATGTATAGACTATGCACTTCCATTTGAGTGTCCTGTTCTTTTACCAAGACAGACTCATAATACTGTTTATATGTATAGACTATGCACTTCCATTTGAGTGTCCTGTTCTTTCACCAAGACAGACTCATTATACTGTTTATATGTATAGACTGTGCACTTCCATTTGAGTGTCCTGTTCTTTTACCTAGACAGACTCATAATACTGTTTATATGTATAGACTATGCACTTCCATTTGAGTGTCCTGTTCTTTCACCAAGACAGACTCATTATACTGTTTATATGTATAGACTGTGCACTTCCATTTGAGTGTCCTGTTCTTTTACCTAGACAGACTCATAATACTGTTTATATGTATAGACTATGCACTTCCATTTGAGTGTCCTGTTCTGTTTTATATTTATAATACGGCAGAAACTATTTGAAGGATGCTTAATGAACCATTGAAAATGTATTAACGTTTAACGTTCTGAAATTTATTGTTGAGTAAAGTGATATTAACATTATACATGTAGCAGTACTATGTAGTGTAAAATTTATTATTAATGTATTATTGTAACCATTTGCATAATGGCATTAAGTGTATGACAAGCCTTTGAAAGTTCCATATCTGAACATTATGGGAGATTTGTATCAACATTTTCAATAAATTAATTAAAGGTGGATTGAATAATTTATCACAAGTTCATACAAGTTTGTGTCCATTTTGTTAAATATCTATACCGCAGAGAAAATACTTTTACCTTACTTTAGCACAAAGTGCTCTGTGTGAGCTATTAGGATCTTTGGCTGTCCATCGTCGTCCATCAACATCTTTAAAGGACGTCTCCTAAACTGCTGAATTGAATTGTTTTTAACTTCACACGAATGATCCTTGGATGGGACTCTTTCAAAGTTGCATTATCATTGTGGTCTGCTGCATAGGTAGGTCACAGGAGGTAAAAATAGATTTTTAAAGTGAAAACTTTGAAAATCTTTTTGCCCAAAACCGTTAGGTTTGATATTGGGTGTGTAGTATTGTGTAGTGTTCCTCTTCATAGATTGTATAAATTATTGAGTCAATCAAAACATGACCCAGGGGTAGGGTCTTTTTACCTATATGTATATAGTGGAAACTATAATCGACATCTCCTCCTAAACTGTGTACTCAAGTGAAGGACATAGAGCCATCATGGGGAAATGTATCATATATTGTCAATAAATTTGTGTTATTTTAGGTGTGATGCTATTTTTCAGGCTGAAGTATTAGCGAAACGTGTGTATGATACCTACCAAGCTTCTGAAGACAAAAAGTTGATGACATTTTTGTCATCATTAAATCCTGGAAGAATATTGCTCATGGCTATAAAGGTAATGTATTGATGTTAAAGTATGAGGTAACATGCAACTGAACTTTGCTGTAACAATATTCTTGAATGCAAAACCATTATATTGGGCGTCATTGTTACAAGCACCCGCTTTATCTCAAGAAGTTTTAAAAGTCCTGGCAATGTAGTTCTAAATTGTATTACCTGTCTATGACGCACAGTATTATCTCGATATCTTGAGCCAAATGACTGTCCTGTCAAGTAATTTTAATTGTTAATTATCTGCTCTATGACGAGGGTGAAATTTCATGTACCTATTGATATGATAGTTCGGTTGTCAATTCTTGTGTGTATTCTTGTGTGTTTCACACCTTGTGAGAAAAGTTCCAGTAATAGCGTATTATTTGAATTGTAAATGATTTCATGTTTGCATTGAAACCAAAGTAACTTTCTAGCAATTTGTTATAATAGATAGATGTAATTTGGAAGATTTCCTCATAATTGTAAGGTCACAAAGTATATTTTTGTAGGCGCATGTTATTATTTATTTCAATGCATTTGCTGTCATAAACATATTAACGTATCTTATGGCCAACATGACAGCAACAAAAATTTGATGATATGACGACCACATCCTTATTTCGAGCATTTTCCTTGTCCTGATTACTTCTCGAGATCACAAGGTTTTACTGTACATGTATATACTTGGTTACAGTGTAAAGTGAATAAATAATGGTGGTATTATATAAAGGAGTGAGTGCCAAAGGTCACAATGTTTATCTACTACTGTGCAACCTCTTCAGAGTGACCCAGTCTTGAGTATCAACCTCTTCAGAGTGACCCAGTCTTGAGTATCAACCTCTTCAGAGTGACCTAGTCTTGAGTATCAACCTCTTCAGAGTGGCCCTCTCTTGAGTATCAACCTCTTCAGAGTGGCCCTCTCTTGAGCATCAACCTCTTCAGACTGGCCATCTTTTGAGCTACAATCTCTCTTAACAACACTTCCCAATTTTTATATTCAAATTTACTACCCTATTTAATCCCTTTTGAAGACACATATTTTGGTCATTGTTGAGAGGTTGTTGCTCTAGATAGGTTAAATTGGTAGTAAATGATTATTATGGGAAAACTGATGCTGTTGTTGAAAAGAGGTTGTTGCTCAAGGCTGCCATTCGTTTTAATTACTTAAATATCTAGTATGTTTTAAGATGTTTTGATATTGTGACATAAATGTTGAGGCTATTTGCTTTGATTATTGGCATGTTTGACATGTTTTAGGATGAAGGAACATTTAGTTTGCAAGATGAAGCTAGGGCGTTACTCACTGAGTTTGGTAGTGAGATGGCACAATCATTACATTGGAGAGACATGTGGGCGTTTGTTGGAGTAGTAGGAAGTAAGTTACTCGACATTTGCTCCGTTTTTTACCCTTAATAGTTGTTAGGCAGTTATATGACTAGGTCAGCATCCTTGTCTGTCTCCTATTTTTCATGTTATATAGTTTGCAAGACTCAGTGTTGGAAAAATAAATAACCTGGAAATCCTTTTAAACCAGAAAAGGTATCCAGTCCCAAATTTGCCAAAAACGACTTATAGACACTCACATATGGTACGACAAATGATGCGCTAACAACGACATACTCGAAGTTCTGGTATGTTTACGGCGGACAATTTGAATCACATAGTAATGTTTCCCGATTTAAGGGTTACACTTTAAAGGGTTCCAGATCCTTATATATTCTAGGCTAATTTGGAAACTGAGTCATACAGGGACGGAAGTCTTGGTCACTTTGTTAAATCGTAAGAAAGGCCTGCTCATGCCACATTAGTACCAAATCAACATGAGATTTGATCACGCTTTGTGGAATCTAGATCAAGATTGAAACTGGGTTTTTTGGTCATCTCATAGAGAAACATTGTTAAACTTCTAGCAACTTCTCCACCAATCGTAACCTTACTTAGACCAAATACGTCTCCTCATAAAACCTTGGTCTGGTTGAATTATAATATATGGGAAAGAGAGGACCACCGTATCATTCATGTGCTGTTGTGTCTTCATTTCTCCTTAATATCAATATAAATGTGTATGCCTATCTCCTTGAATAACTTCTCCTTGTTGACTCAATTATGCAATCTACGTCCATCTTGACCCTCTTGTTATCAGATGGTTTCAAAATATTTTGTTTGGAAATTCTCTGTCTAATTTGGGAGTATAGTTATACTGCTTGCCATTACAAATAGAAATGGAGCCCAATCTGAGATGACCATATTGTAGCAGTGCCCTTGTCAAATAGTGTAGTTATTTCTTTCTATTTTTCAGAGGGAAAACTTATAGAGAATATGTCAAAGTCTCCTGACTTTGGCTCATGGGCAGATCCATTGGTTCTGTCAGCAAATGTCACACTTGTGCCTGTTGTAGGTATGTCACATTTTAACTTGGTCTTTCTGTGGTATTGCATCTGCAGGCTTTGGACATGTGAAACAAATTTCAAAAAGGTCCAGCAGCTTTTTGCAAGGACCCTGACCAAATGTCCAGCAAGATATTAAGCTACCATGTATTCAGCATAAGCGAATGTCGGACAAAATTTCTTTTTGTCAAACAATAATTATAAGTTTCTATAACAGAATGTCAGGCAATTTGTGAAGCAATTTTTGGAAGCCTGCATTTTTGTATATTGTATTTCTATTTCTACCTGTTGTAATAGCTACAACCACTTTGTGGTATTCATAATATAATTCTGGTTGTTGGGAATCTAATTTATTAAACAACCACTTTAATCAGTATTTCAGTCCATTCACCAGATGGTTTTTTTTCTTTTTAACAGGTAAAGGAACAATCCTGATATAAACGAGCATAACAATTTATTTGACTTTCTATTTTTACAGAATCTCGTTGCAAAAATTGGCCTGAAGATGAGGTTTCAAAAAGACGTCATACTTTTTGCGATAAACACGAAGGTTATGCAAATGTTTGCAGCTGTGATAACCCCGAGTTGATACAGTACCCTAAGTCTCCAGTAAGTGCTATCATTGTTGCTTTTAGTATAATGTTAAATTTTCCTCACAAAAAAGCACCAGAATTAAAGAAACTGACCTCTGAATTTACAGGTTTGTAATTAAAAAGAAAATAATATTGAGAAGTTTATTAAGTAGAAGCCCTTAATATTTTGTGATGTTTTGATAACTTGATGTACTTATATCATGTACTTATGTCATTATGCAGCATTGAATTAATAGGCTTTTAATTGGTGTAAGAAATTTCATCATGCTTTGTCTTTCATGGTTTCAGACATTAGAAAATGGTAAAAGTTTAGATATACCAGTAGCTGTGATTGCAAGTAATAGACCAGAATATCTATTCAAGTAAGTTTAATAGTGGTATCAGATTTCCATACATTAGAAAGTTTACAATGCTATAAAGTTTGTCACAAATTTAAGTTTAAGTTTCAAACGTATTATATAGAGACATTTGTACCAATTTATTTATGCTTGACTGTGATGAAAGCATTCTGCTTGTTTGAATTACTCCCTAGTCAACAGTACTGCTGTCTTATAAAGAGGTTGTGACCTTTGCTGGTTCACCCCCACAACCTCTGGTTTGCATGCCCAACACCTTCTAGCATTCTGTTTCCCTTTTTAACCAGGTTTTAATAACTTGAGTTCCGTTCATCGTATTGACATCAAACTTGGTGTATAGTAAGAACATGTGGAGAGCTAGCTTGGGATTACTTTTGGGTTTGGTCCGTCGAAGGTCAAGGTCACCATTACTATAAATATCAATTTGGTTTCCGGCGAATAACTTTAGTTTCGTTGATCATATTGACATCAAACTTGGTGTATAGTAAGAACATGTGAAGAGTTCGCTTGGGATTGCTTTTGGGTTCGGTCCACCAAAGGTCAAGGTCACTGTTACTAAAAATATCTATTTGGTTTCCAGCGAATAACTTGAGTTTCGTTGGTCATATTTGCATCAGAACATGTCGAGAGCTCCCATGGGATTGCTTTTGGGTTGGTTATGTCCAAGGTCAAGGTCACTTAAAATTTAACAAACAGTTTCCACTTAATATCTTCGCTATGCGCGGGTGTATTGACATCAAACTTGGTGTATAGTTGTTGCATATATATATAATATATCTAAGTGTGAGTGTGTATATGCATGTATCACCTATGGCACCTTTGCAGCATTGATGATCATCATGTATTCATTATACAAATTGAGCCTTGGTTACAAATAACTACGAACTAAACCTGGTTTGGGGACATTGCCCATTTCTTGTTATCTGTTTGTAATGGAAGCATAATGATATTTTGGTAGAGCACAAGAGTCCTGATTCAGATGTTTTTGGGTTCTTATCTGTCCATGATCCTTTCAAAATTAATCAGGCGCTAAGAATGCCTAGGCCACCTCCCGGGCAGTTTATGGGTTATCAAAGCCATGCTCAAATTTTCAAAGATTTTTGGACCTGTAGGGGCGGCAAATAGCCCATGCCTCGGACACATAAGAACAATGGGTGGTCCTGGGCCCATAGGATTTGGGGTACCATACAGTCCTATGGCCCTTGGGAAGTCCATACACAGAGAGCTTCATGTGACGGAAGCGTAAGATAAGAACACCAAGAAAGCAGTGATGGTAATGATTACTGGTACATGTAGTATCACAATCGAAGTAAGGAGTAAACTCAAACTATATACCGCTGCACCTGCTTTATTATTTGTTTTGTAGACATACTTCCTTAATTAGGTAGGTGTTCTTAAAGTTGTTATTTGTTCTTATTTCAGAATGTTGAAGATTTTATTAAAGACACCTGGGGTTGCTGTTGATAAAATAACTGTGTTTATTGATGGATATTACGATGTAAGTAGTTATCCAGTTGGGTCCAGTTTGAAACAAATTTGCTTTTGCAGCCTTGAAAATGAAAGGTATAAAATGATTGGTCTATTATTTAAACCAATCAGAAGATGTTTTACAACTAAGGTACAGTTAGGCCGATATTTCGTCATTGCTTGAAATAGATACAATGGATTGTTTTTAATATTTTAAATGTTATTGTCATTCCGCATCATACATTAACACTACAAGGAGGAATGATGGCAAAAGGGAAAGTAACACATTCGGTTGTTTGACGTAAACATGATTAATTTTAATACCTTACAAATCAGTTTATTGACTTCTGATTTCCTTTTATGTTTGAATGTGTTTAGCTCTTTTAACATTGATATTTTTTATTTGCAGGAGCCTTATGATGTAGCTATACTGTTAAATCTAAGAGTTATACAACACACTCCATCTGGTGTTAAAAATGCAAGAATCTCGCAACACTATAAAGCCAGTTTTACATCTGTATTTGATATTTTTCCTGTAAGTATTCTAATTTAGGATTATGAAATATATCTTAACATGCTTTATGTTCCTCTTTTTTCGGAGTCAGTTATCAAAATCTAATTGTGTTCCTTACCATAATCAAATTTTCAATGGTCTTAAGACAGTTGGTATCCTGACAAAACCACAGGTACCTGAAGAATGTTTTTTTTTCTGTACAGACCATTATTCTTATTATAGTAATAGTCCTTATATAGAGCATTAAAATATTTTGTTTCAAGTACCTGTGGACAAAACAAAAAGCCTGTATCTGATGTTCACATACTGTTATGCATAATTGTTAACTTCGAGTCTGAGAAAAAATACTAGTGACACATCACTTCATTTGTATTCTTCTATTTATTTGTAGCATTTTTATCTTGAAGTTCAGTAATACCTGACCATGTTAGACAAATCTCTAATAAAGACAATACTATGTATTGGATCAAGACAAATCTCTCATAAAGACAATACACTATGTATTGGATCAAGACAAATCTCTCATAAAGACAATACACTATGTATTGGATCAAGACAAATCTCTCATAAAGACAATACACTATGTATTGGATCAAGACAAATCTCTCATAAAGACAATACTATGTATTGGATCAAGACAAATCTCTCATAAAGACAATACACTATGTATTGGATCAAGACAAATCTCTCATAAAGACAATACACTATGTATTGGATCAAGACAAATCTCTCATAAAGACAATACACTATGTATTGGATCAAGACAAATCTCTCATAAAGACAATACTATGTATTGGATCAAGACAAATCTCTCATAAAGACAATACACTATGTATTGGATCAAGACAAATCTCTCATAAAGACAATACTATGTATTGGATCAAGACAAATCTCTCATAAAGACAATACTATGTATTGAATCAAGACAAATCTCTAATAAAGACAATACTATGTATTGAATCAAGACAAATCTCTAATAAAGACAATACTATGTATTGAATCAAGACAAATCTCTCATAAAGACAATACTATGTATTGAATCAAGACAAATCTCTCATAAAGACAATACACTATGTATTGAATCAAGACAAATCTCTCATAAAGACAATACACTATGTATTGAATCAAGACAAATCTCTCATAAAGACAATACTATGTATTGAATCAAGACAAATCTCTCATAAAGACAATACTATGTATTGAATCAAGACAAATCTCTCATAAAGACAATACTATGTATTGAATCAAGACAAATCTCTCATAAAGACAATACTATGTATTGAATCAAGACAAATCTCTCATAAAGACAATACTATGTATTGGATCAAGACAAATCTCTCATAAAGACAATACTATGTATTGAATCAAGACAAATCTCTAATAAAGACAATACTATGTATTGGATCAAGACAAATCTCTCATAAAGACAATACTATGTATTGGATCAAGACAAATCTCTAATAAAGACAATACTATGTATTGGATCAAGACAAATCTCTAATAAAGACAATACTATGTATTGGATCAAGACAAATCTCTAATAAAGACAATACTATGTATTGGATCAAGACAAATCTCTAATAAAGACAATACTATGTATTGGATCAAGACAAATCTCTAATAAAGACAATACTATGTATTGGATCAAGACAAATCTCTAATAAAGACAATACTATGTATTGAATCAAGACAAATCTCTAATAAAGACAATACTATGTATTGAATCAAGACAAATCTCTAATAAAGACAATACTATGTATTGAATCAAGACAAATCTCTAATAAAGACAATACTATGTATTGGATCACAAAGACTTGCATTACGTCTTTTATTTTCGCACTTACTCAAACCCTGATTTGTTATTTGTAAAGGAATTCGATACAGATGGTATTTTTACATGCTGTTAACATCTGATATAGTATAACCTCTCCCTATCAACACCCTTTGGGAGATGCTCATCATTTTGTTTTGTAGTTGAAATGTTGTTGATATAAAAAGGTTAAATTGATAGTATTCTTGCTTTAGGAAAAATGATACTGTTGTTGTAGACAGGTTGTTGCTCACGAAAGGGCAGGAGGGGCAGTCTTGAGGGGTTGTTCTGTAGAATGTTTTTATTTTATTCAGGATGCCGAGTATGTCATCAGTATTGAGGAGGATCTAGAAGTCTCACCAGATTTTTTTAAGTAATGAATTTGAATATAATGCATTGTCATTTTTTAACATTTTTGTTTACTTGAGAAGGGTTGTCAACAAACGTTGAGCTGGTCAGCCAATGAAAACATGTTTTACAAACTATTGACCAATAGACATTGTGTACACAATAATGAAATTCACAACTAATTTTGAATCAATAGTACATGATCTCAAAATTATAGATTCCTGTGATAGTTTAGTAGCATAGCACCAGTTTTAGGTAATATGGGTTCAGTTTAACCTAAAGCAAAAAAAATTAGCTTACATGCATTTATTTTATTTGTGGCAAATTACAATGAAAAGTTTACTTGCTATTGTGATGTTGTTTTTTCCCTGAAGAAAATCAAACCAATTGAAGGAAGAATTTTATATGCTGATAATTGTTCTTAATAAAATAACAACTAAATAATATATTTACTGATATTATTCGAAGTACATGTGTACTGAACATATTTAGATAAATAGCCAAGTCATATAATTATTCATTGGCATGTATTTTTCCTTTGCAGTTATTTTGATCAAACAAAGTCATTATTGGATGATAAATCGCTGTATTGTATATCTGCTTGGAATGATCAGGTAAATGTCACATTTGAGCATCTTCATTGGTATAGCGAGGTACAATGAACATTACAAGTTAGCAAAAAATTATTAGACATCTTGACTAAATTTTGGCCCCTGAATTATTTTGGATTCAAAACTCATCAGACTTTTTTGTATACTGCATGAAATGTCTTAAATATATATTTCATTTATGAAAAATCATAGGTTTCAAAATGATTCTTTAAGGGTTGATGTTTGAGGGGTCAAGACATTAGATGTGGAGTGCTGCCAAGATATCATGGCAAGGGGTTGAATGTCTTACAGCCTTTGAATGAAAAAGCAGATTTAAAAAAAAAATCTGGCTTTGATATTTGTAACTAACAGTTTCACAAATTGATTTTTTTGATTGTATGGATTTGACACTTTTGCTCGCATAAATCTCTTGGGAAGGTTAGGCTCATTGTGGTGAAGTTTTTGTACCGATTTAGTAAATATTGTTTTTCTTCTCAATCTTTGATTTGATTGTTGTTGAAACTTATTTATCCAAATATTCTCTTCTCTAGGGTTATGAACATTCATGTAAAGATCCAAGCTTATTGTATAGAATAGAGACAATGCCAGGTCTTGGTTGGATGATGAAGAAATCCTTATTTTTAGATGAACTACAACCTCAGTGGCCCTCATATGATAAGGTACTGTAAACAACATAGATTTCATGTGACATTTATTTTTGGAACTACACTACTTAGGTAACTTAAGCAAAGTCTTATGTTAGCGAGACAGTCATTGATGTATTTTGTTACAAATTGTAAACTGATCGAAATTATGAGGGCTATATAGTCCATTCACGGTTATAGCAAAATAAGAAACTTGATGACAATACTTGATTTACAGTAATTCATTGCCTAATTTGCTTGTGCAAATACAAAGATTTTTTTGGAAATCTGAATATGATGAAACCAATCAGTCCATGAAGAGAATTTATTTATTTAGATGCTGTTGATGTTTGGTAACTGCAGTTATGGATTTTTAATTTCTGATTAATATAGCTCATGTTTTAATCCCTAATATGTCTTAAAACTTGGGCTAGTCCCTGTAATTGTACTTTATTATTTTTGTATTGCAGCAATGGGACTGGGATATGTGGATGAGAAATTCGGTTATACGTAAAACGAGAGAATGTATTATCCCGGACATTTCTCGTACTTATCATTTTGGTTCGAGTGGAATAAACGTTAATCCATTTTTTCAACGATTGTATTTTGAATCTCATAAATTACAGTCAAAGCCAAATGTGAAATTAAAGGATGTTGACAAGTAAGTATGACTGAAGTATTTACTTTTATCAGTTATTAATTAACTTAACGACAAATTACCTTGTCTCTTATAGTACAGGTTATGAGAGCGTGTACCTTAATCTAAATAACAATTTTCTGGAATAGATTTTGTTTTCAATGCTGGCAATACTTAGTCATGAATATCTTAACTAGTGACTTGTCTCAGTCGAGTTCTTGTATGAAATGAGGCCTTGATCTCCAGAAGCGTCTCAATCTGACCTAAATCTCAGCTCACATATTGTCTTAAATCTTTGAGGTATTTCTTTCATCCGAGACCAGATGCAAAATCGGTATTACAGAAAAGACTTCCTCCTCACAAATTTTCTACAGGTCCAAAAGGAAAAATGTCTCAAACTCAAGACTCTTATTTGAACAAAATCTCAATATTGAGCTGAGTTTTCTATTTGAGATGCTTTGGGAGATGGGGTCTGATCCCGATTTAACAACTGATCTCAGTTGTTGTGCAAAAGCAACTTTGCCTAGATTTAATATTTTGAAGTAGAGAATTCATATCCTGTTAAAAAAGTTGATATAGATAAACAAATACCAATATCAAAATTTGTTTGTTAAATATTCTTCGTTACACAAGAAATGAAGTACTTTACTGAAGAATACCCTCAAGTTAAAACTTTTGTGAAACTGCCGCTAGGGCGGAGTCCACTGGTCTCAAACAGGAAAACCCAGGAGCCATTTTAGACAGTCTCTCAGGTGTAATTCGTATTTACTTCTTGAAATTATTTCTGTACTGAATAATGAAATAAAAAAGTCTTAAAGTTAAGAGTATAAATAATTCATGTAAGACATGTTGACTCCATTCATTTTATAGAATGACAAGTGAAAAATATGAAGTATTAGTCAACAACTTAATCAAATCTGCCAAAGTGTTGGACCACTCTAAAGATCCCTGTTCCGAGGATTTTATTCCGAGTACTAAGGTAGGTTTTAAATACAGTGTACTTTATAATTATTTGAATGTGTGTAGCTATCAAGTAGAGGGCAGTTGATACCTCATTTCAAGCTCATTTATCCCTTTTACCCAATTTTTAAAACAGCTACAGTCAGACCTCATTGCTTTGAAAACCTTCTATCCAATACTTGGTATCGTCTGAATAAATATCAGGTCCCGATTTATCTTCTTAGGTGTGTTAAATTGAAATAGGCTATTCAAAACCATGTATTATTCTAGATAAAAGTTCGGACCCAATGAATTTGAATGAATAAAATCCAACTGTAGTTAAATATATTTAAGATATGTTCCTACAAATTTAGTTTAGTTAGTGACAAAAAATAGACATTTAGAACTGCTACTGTTTACTTGTTCTGTGCTGATATATTCACATATATTTTTATATTTACAGAATGGGACATATGTAATATATATGGACATGTTAACAGCGACAGATTTTGATACATGGAAACACATCGCTAAGGTAAAGAAAACCAAAATCTTTGGTAGTCACAAGTTTTACTCATTTTAGCCCTATGGGGTATTGGGTATGTACATATCTATTTATTTCTTAACTCCAACAAACAAGTTTTTAACTACATTAGAATCAATTAGTCTTGTCTGTCCATCTGTCTGTAGAGCAGTTCATCTGTCCCGATGCACCTACAGCAAATATTGAACAGGCCCTGGGTTAAAAACAAAGTTCAAATTTAGATCTTTTGATGTTCTGTCAGATGTTAAATGCTGTTTTTGTTCTTTTTAATGGAATATTGGGCAAGGTTTTAATGGAATATTGGGCAAGGTTTAATAGAATATTGGGCAAGGTTTTAATGGAATATTTGGCAAAGGTTTTAATGGAATATTGGGCAAAGGTTTTAATGGAATATTGGGCAAGGTTTTAATGGAATATTGGGCAAGGTTTTAATCGAATATTGGGCAAGGTTTTAATGGTATATTGGGCAAGATTTTAATGGTATATTGGGCAAGGTTTTAATGGAATATTTGGCAAAGGTTTTAATGGAATATTGGGCAAAGGTTTTAATGGAATATTGGGCAAGGTTTTAATGGTATATTGGGCAAGGTTTTAATCGAATATTGGGCAAGGTTTTAATCGAATATTGGGCAAGGTTTTAATCGAATATTGGGCAAGGTTTTAATCGAATATTGTTGTTTTCCCTGCAGAATAAGAGCAGTAAACCTATATTTATAGCAAGGGTAGTGAATCTACTGTTTATATTCAGATTATGAATTATTGGTGATTTGTGAGTGTTTGTTTATACATGTATGATACCAGTTACAAGTTGGTTTGTGTTGTATTTCTGGTGTTGAATCTTACATGTTTTTTTATGTTACAGTGTTACAAATTATGGGATTTGGATTCAAGAGGTTTTCATAAGGTAAATATTATAAGAAACACTCATATTCAGAAAAAATCACTGTGTAGAAAAGCTGACTTTTATTCCTATATATAGTAACACTATTTTACAAAGTTACCACATACATTTGCATTAATAGGAGGTCTTCATTCTTTCTGTGTTATGATTTGCTGTTTTACAATAATCAAGGCATCTAGGTAATCAGCAGATTTGTATAACATCTGCAAAGCTTAGTTTTTGACACTTTTTCATGTGTGGATATTAAAGGTTCTTGGTACATTTGTAGATCAGTCACATAATATCTCTATGTATGTTTTTGTCTGGAAAATTAAGGATTTTTCAACAAATAGGTATATGTCAGAAAATTAAGGTTAACAAAAAATAGATATGTCTGGCATTTGACTCTTGGATTCCAATTGATCTGATAGTGGCAGGAACATCTGTTCTATATATAAATGTGTGCACGAGTCTGTTTTATATATTTATAAATGCTTGCATGAATGTTTTCCAGAGTATGTGGCGACAGTTTATGAAGGATAATCATCTGATCATGATTGGTGTTCCTGCATCTCCGTATGCGTAAGTCATGATAAATTTTAGATCACTTTTGACCCTGGCCTGGTTTCCATGTATGCATGTATAGAAAGCTTACAGTATCATCATCTCTAAAATTGGTGTTCACAATCAGATACAATTTCACATTATAGTACAAATCCAACACCAACAAGATACAGCAACATTAATAAACTGTTAAATCAACAATTTGGCGCTCTGGCCTTTTCCAGAAAAACATAAACCTAAGAGACTTAATGCCCCCTTCACATACACGGATTTTTCTTACGAGTCCTTACAGATCGCCAACTCATAGTCAATTGCAAGCATCCGTAAATAATTTGCTGGTATCCGTAAATAACTCGTCACAACTCGCAACAACTCGCAGACACTCTTAAGGATCCGTGAAAGGAGAGGCAAATTTTTTGACATGTCAAAAATCTTCTTACGATTGTCCACAGATTGATTTTTCCGTAAATAACTCGTAACGATCGGTAAGTATCGTAAACCGCTCGCAACAACACGTAAATGACTCATAACAATTTTTTTTACGATTTGTTACGGTTAGTTTACGGATTATTACGAGTGCTTACGTGTTGTTTACGATTTCATTTGGGTCGTGTTACGATGGCTTTACGGATTGTTACGAGTTATTACGAGCACTTTACGTGTAGTTACGAGTACTTTACGAATAGATACGTATACTTTACGTATTCTTACGTATTGTTTACGATTTGGGGAAAGGTATAAAAGCTGCAAAATCGAACAATTCATTTTCAGTTGTTATTAAGAAGTCATAGAAGTCACATCTCTGCATGTCTGTCTCTCTGGATGTCAGTTGTCGACTGATGATACATTAAGATTTGCAGGATTTATATATTTTTTGGCAAAAAATCGTAAGGACTCATAAATACTCGTCACTAACTCGTAACTATTCGTAACAACACGTAAACAGGTCGTAACTAACATGTAAAAGCTTCGATGAATAGTGACATTCCATAATATACTCATAACAATCTGTAAAAAGCTCGTAAAATGCCCGTAAGTTGCTCGTAATAACTTGTAACAACTCTTAAATCGGTCGTAAAAGTGGCCAAAACGTAAGGATCCGTGAATTTGTGCGATCCGTAAGGCCTCGTAAGAAAAATCTCTGTATGTGAAGGGGGCATAACATTAAAAGTTCCAGCAGAGTTATGCATCTAAAGATCCATGTACTACAATATGCTATGCATAATTTTACATAGAATATTGGTGAAGTGTAAATAATATCAACAGGTAGCAATGCAATATCAGATACAAGATACTAACGTTTCTCATTTACAATTTCATTGAAATTATTGCAAAGCGACTTTTTCGAGGATGGGATAATACTTCCTTATACACACAAAAAATGCCATTGCATGGTCAGTTAGCGATACACCGTAATTGACATTTTGTTATCATTTATGAATTGAATTGAGGACGTTATAAACGCAAATTGGAACAAAAATTGTTTTCGTGGTTGGTATTGTAAATAAAATTGAAGAGGCTGAGCAATTGCAGGCGTTAGTATGAAGCATTTGTTCCTTACAACTGTTCATTTGAGCCTGATTATGTGTAGAACTTTTCTTGCGAATTTTTTTTGACAGACTAGCAGCGGTCATTTGTCCATCCCGGATGCCCACTGACGAAAGGCTTGAAAATCACCATATGACCTTATTCATATCTATTTATGCCATTAAATAAAATAAACTCTATTTGATTTCTTTGTTGGTTGTGAGTCAGCATTTTTATGAGGGATGATTTATTTCTCGTTTGGTAATAATGTTACTCTCTGATGTACAATGGTATGAATTTCAATGATGAAAATTGCACATACAACCGCAATAGATGAAATTGGTTTAATTTAGTTATAGTTTTCTTTCATCTATTACACTGGTATGCCATTAAAATATCAGGATAAAATGTACATGTATTTGAGTATAAATATTTTTTATGCCGTTATATTTTTTCAGATCTTACAAGCCAGCTGATGTTAAACCATTTCACTTCGAAAATCCAAAAAAGAAGAAAGAAGAGTGAAATAAAGTTTAGAAATTCATGAAGGTTTAAAGTGTAAATGTTGCATTGCAGATCTGAGCTTTTCTGAATGTAATGAATGGATGTTGACCAGTTGACAGGACAGTATATAGTTCGCTGCAAGTATGCTAGATGACTGATGGTGACATTACCCAGTTGCTGCTGGAACTAAATTAGCTGAAATTGTTACATTATTTTTAAGAATATGTTTGTTACAATGATCTCAGTAATTAGTGTCTTGCTCGTCTGAAATGTTATGTTAGTTAGGACTTTTCGTTTCGAAGACTCAAATTATTGAACAAATTGGTTTAGAAGAGATGACAATTCAATTTGAAGCTATTACTCTTCAGTATAGAGGAAGGACTATTTAGGAGTCGATTATTTGGTAAAGCAATGTGGACTCTTAAGTTTAGCGGAATTGACTTTTCCTTATTGTAGAGTTGACACATCAGTACAGAGGAATGAACTCTTCTGTATTGAGGAATAGACTCTTCAGTATTGTAAATTGACTCTTCAGTATAGTGGTGAGGACTTTTTAGACATGAAGAGATGGCATTCACTAATAATATGATCTCAGTTTTAAGTGTTAAGCATCCAAATGGTCATAATGTCTGAGGCAAACAAAACTGTTGTTGATTCAATCTGTATACCAATGCATATAAAATTTACAAAAATTATATTTTTTTACAATTCCAAAAAAAGTAATGGTATAGATAAAAGTATGGAATCAAAATGTCTTCAATGAAAAATGTTTGTATCATATAACATGAACTATATCCACAATTAAGAGACATTTACCTTACAGTTTTTGCAAAATTTTATACAGAATGCCGTCTAAATTTTTCCAACGCATGATGAAACTGCAATCTGCTATTTTGTTTATTTCATTCAAAAGTATTGTTTATTTTAGGCAAGTACAGTCATTGTTGTTGTAAAACATAACAAAATTGACAATGTCACCAAATTATGTTATTTCTAAGGCTTTTACTAACATACATTTTATAGTTAGAAGTATTTTAATAAATTACCTCCCTTACCTCCTATATCAAAGTATATATATTTTTTTAATTTTTGCAATAAACACACCTAAAAATATTAAATAACTTGAAAGTGCAATGAAATTAACATTTATAAAATTTAGAAATATATGTTTACTGTTCTAGTTGCCATACGTACTGAAGGAGTCTTGCCCAACCTCATTAGAAGGCTAATACTATAATATTTGTTGCAACCTTTTCTAATCAGAGATTGTTCTTTTTACCTTTGAGATACCAGGCTTATATTATTCATAATTTAAATCAGAAACTTAAAGTATATGTTCAATGATACAGTTTTTGGAATTTTTTTTCCTGTAATGCAGGCATTGAAATTTTGCAAGAATCTAAGAGCTTGAAACATCTACATGTTTTACTTAGATTATGTATGTAAACATGACAGTATTTCTCATAATTGACTTATCTAATACTTGTACATGATTATCTTGATTGGAATATGAGGCTGATGTTGAGAATTAGATTCTATATTTATACAACGAAGCAAAAATGGTGTTTTATCATATTTTCTCATCATTTCTTGAGTTGCAACCTGCCTAATAAATGCAAAAAGTCTAAATTTTGGGGAAAATGAGGAAGGGTTTACATTCTAAAAAACAGGTTTTTCTCCTATAATGCAATTACATTTTTGTGCATGTTAAAGGGGCCTTAATTTCCAATAAACATATCATA
The DNA here is from genome assembly GCA_032209605.1 of Mactromeris polynyma. NCBI lineage: Eukaryota > Metazoa > Mollusca > Bivalvia > Venerida > Mactridae > Mactromeris > Mactromeris polynyma. The sequence goes on from JASFXZ010000008.1 coordinate 15,742,768, forward strand.
AGCATTGTAAACTGTTAAGTTTTCTTGTCTGTAAATTGTAAGTTGTTCACATGAGAGCTTGTTATGGTTATGTATCCATCTTGTATGTAATGTTACATATTGTTGAGATTTGATGTTTTAGTGTTCTATGTTAGAAAATTGCTCAGTTATTAATTAAGCGTCGTTCTCTGTTACCATCAAGAAGATTTTGTCTTGCATGGTCACTGATGTTCTTGAAAATTCTTTCTTGCAAGCATTTCTAATATAAGAAAAGAAAAATGAATAAAACATCGCTTTGATAAATGGTTACCATAGAAACGAACTGGATATCATTACCATTATGTAAAATGTTCAGAGGTCATTTAGTGTTTCAGATTGCCCAATACAAAAATGTACACAGAAAGATATTTAAAAGTAATGTTTCCACATTTTTGTTTGAAAAATGTAAATGAAGTGATGTAAAAGTAGAGTCAGTTTATTGCTGTAACTAATTAGTCTTGATTTGTTAATTGAAATTATGATTGTTTTTTTTCAATCATTGTGATTGCTGCCATGAAAAACTTACTGTTTAACAATATTTTGTGATATGCTGTCGTTAAATTTTCTTATTTGCAACTTTTTGTGTTAGCTGGTTAGTAAATATTTGATTGTGTTATGTTTTGTAGTGTTATACATGTACTGTTCTGTAAAAGGTGCTTGATAGTTTTTTGTTGATAGTGTTACAAAATCTCCTGACAATCTTATATTTCTGTTTTTTAGGTAAGTTTTATTTTTAATCAAACGTGATGTGTTCACATTAGAGCTGTCATGATACACTGGTGTATCGATATCATGCAATATGATGCCAAGCTGTATTGTACCCCGATATAGAATGTATGTTGTGGGTTTGTATTTCCTGATGATATCTGTTGGGATTATGTTTATTTCTCTAGTCATGAAAATCTCATGTATAATTACCAGTCAAAAACCAAAAAATATAGTGTTCTGCTTTTGCTTTTGCATGTTTATATTTGCAACACATTCCAAGAGATTATAGTCGGATGAAAGTGATCAAGCAAGTACAAACCCTGCCATCATATTGGTTAATGAAGCAATGTATTGTGGTGCAAATTGCAATCTGTTGCTACGGTATTGCAATACATGTGTATTGAGGTCAACTTCTGGCTTATTGTAACATATCTAGTTCACCTCTAGTAACACCTCATGACTATCAGTCTGCACATAGACAACTTTTGTTTTCTTTTTCTGTAAATTAACAATGTGTCTTGTGTATCCAAATCGCGTTCTTATTGAATGGCTTCGACTGTTTGTGCATGTTTTAGCTCACCTGACCAGGAGGTGCTCTTGTATTTGATTTTCGCATTGCAGTGAAATCTCAATAATAAGATCACCATTGGTTCTGGAGTTTATTTGTGACTTGGTCTGATTATGAGGGTAAAATATGGAAGACAATAGTTATAATTGAGGTGGTCTTGAATGCAAGGTGGTCTTCTAGTGAGGGTTTGCTGTATGCTGAATACTTTATTTGCTAGTGTTGTATAAGCTGGTATTTTGAGGCCTTTGAAATGTTATGTGTACAAAAAGCCTTTTTATTGTTCGTTAAAAAGTACATTTTATGTTTATTTAGATGTAAAGTGTCAGCTTGAATTATGCTATTGTGGGTTATTTTTCCTCCATATATTGTGTAGCTATCATACGCTAGTGTTGTATCCAGCCTGAAGCAGGTGTTCAATGGTAAATGTCGAAGTTTGTTACCAGCTGCTTGATCTCAGGAAATCTCCTTTTGTCAACAAAGGCGCCTCTATGGTCCATTAGTTGCTGACTTCAGTTTAAATCACTCCCTTGCCCCTCACCAGTGCAGGTTCACATCCCATACAGAATGTAGAATTTGTAAGGGAGGAAGCCGTCGAGCTGGCTTACAGAAAGGCGCTGGTTTTACCCAGGTATCTCCTTGGCGTCTTCCTCCATCCTAGCAGCTTGAATAGGCACTACATGACTCTGATTATGTGACATTAAGCCCAATTGCAAAAACAGAACAGTGACAGATTTTATTTTACACTTCATTCCCTCAATGAACTTTTTAAACACATGCATTAATTGAAGTTCTATTTTTCATTTGTATTTCACCTTCTCACTACCGTGGTTTGTTTCTATGGTACAACTAATATTTTAGAATTTTTTATACATATCTTGAATTATATATTGACGTATGTTGCTTTAATTTCAAGCTTTATGATGTAAAAGTCAGGTTGTATAAATTTATAAATGTAAATTATCTATGTATTAATTGCTTAAGACCATAATTAATTAAAAATGGCTTGATTATCATCAAAAATAGGACAAGTAAAGATTATTTTCCTGAAAATATTGATGCCTTCAATTTAGATATTTTGTTGTAAGGCCATTTCTGATCTTGAAAATAAGATAAGGGACTGCTTATAAATAGAGGACAGGCTTGGATAATCATCTAGCAATTAATTGATTATGGTCTAATATGGTAATTGCTATTAACTATGTATATACGATCATTGAAGTCCTTATTATACAAGTGATATCATGTACCGTCTATAATCTTGCTTTATTTATAAATTTATATGCTACTTTGAATCTTTATTGTTTCATTATGTCTTTGTTTTCTGTATTTATGTTCAGTTTTCTACTGTAATTCAGAATGCTTTATATATCTCTATGCTATATATATATATGTATGCTCTAATGATGGCTATATTTATTATTGTAGCATTCCATTTGTTAATAACAAACCTACTTCAGAGACCTTTTTGTATATAACAAACTGGAACAAATAGTTTTCCCCACTCTTGAAATATTTGACATATTTTCTATTTCTAGAGATTTCCTTGCTAAAAACTATTGTGAAGTATTAGTATATTCGGGCATACATGTATTTGAATTTGCTGTTATGTATCAATTTTGATTTTATATATGAAAATAATGTTTTTCTGATTGAATTAGAATTTTAAAAAACCTGGGCATTTGACTCAAAATGTTCTGATCAGATTTGTGTGACCAATCCCTGTGGTAACAAGCGTGAGGTTTTCATGTTGTTTATGGTTGTATTTGTTTAGCATACATTGTCTTATTTGGTCAATGAATGACATGTAGTGTATAATGTGTTTCCTATGTTTATATCTTATGTTGAGCACAATGGGAACTGAACTGATGATTGATTTTCACTGCTGGACAGTTTCGATGTTATGATGTTTGTTATGTTAGAGTCATTTCATATGGCAAGTGTTTGTATTATATTATAGTGCTTATCTAATATTATTAGTTTGAAAAGTGAATAGCTGAGGTAGTTTAATCACTATACTTAGTAGGATAGAATATAAGATTTGAGCTATGCCATGACAAAACTTGTATTAGTGACGTTGGTTATGACATAGCGTATTTCCCGAAGTTTTGATGTCACAAACTAAGCGCTTTGTCTAAAGATGTTTTGGTGGCTTGTGATATATAGATTTAAAGAAACGAGGAAATATTTATAAGTTTTGCATTATTTTGTATTTTCAATTGAAGAGCAGAAGATTTTTTAAAGAATTATGTTCATTCTAACGCGGTGTTATCTTTTTGTAGCTCACTTTTGCATCTTGTTCTTAATTTTGGAATTGCTATAAAAAGAAAATAAGATTTTTATATTTGTGGTATTAAATTAAAGTTGAAACATATATTTGTTAGTGAATGTAAAAACTTGAAAATATACTTTTGGGTCACTACATGTAATACAGGTTTTTGTCGTGGAGTTTGACATTGTAGTTTGTTGCTTAGTGTACTTTGATGTCAGATTCTGCCAGTAAACAATTGTTTCTTTATCTGTTATATAACTATCCATCAGATCACATATGTGTTCAGTATCAACTGTATGCCATGTTACATATATTTTATTGCCAAAATACAATACTAGTTTTCTTCACTACTCAGAATTTCGAAAATAATGGATCATTGGTGATTGACAGAATACTGAGTAATGTTATACAAGTTGTGTTACAACTATAGTATGTTTATCCTAAGACAAATTAATATATTTTGTATATACATGTATGTACCTGTGTCCAGTCATTTGTGCTGTCTACAAATTTGTATCCAGAAAAAAGGAGGAACTGAGAAGAAAAAGTAGACATTCTCTTATGTGCCATATCTATATGTATGAACAAAACTTTGAGGGGCCAGCCTCTATGGCCAGGGGTTATGGTCGCACCATTCATATCACTTGCCCCTCACTGCTCCACGTTAGAATAACACTTAGGATGTAGAATTGGTATGAGAGGACGCTGTCCAGCTGACTAACAGAAGGTCAGTGGTTCTACCAATGCCCAAAATAATGCTTGGAGGGACACCTGGGATCTTCCTTTTTCCTAAAAGTCACTACATGACCCCGAGCTGTTTACGTGAATTACAGCCCCTTACAAATTGTTTTTCATTATGGGTTATGCATTTGTCAATGTTTTGCCCCGGGAAGAGGTAGGCAGTGGGGATACACAGGACTTAAGAAAGAGACTCTTCCCATCGGGCAGGTTTTTGACATGCCAAATGATTCCAGGAATAGACTTTAGCCCGATTTTAATAGATTCTGTGTGAAATAAGCATATCCCACTGTGCAAAATCTGAAAAAATGCTCAAATCTCTCGGGTTGGCCCCCCCTTGGTGTAAAATAATGATGGGCGGGTGTGCATAACTACTGGTACTTATACATTACTACATCGAAGTGCCATTGTTACATTTATGGTGTTCTGTTTGCGGTTTGTCGTTGGTGTGTAATTTATGTCTTAATTTATATAGATACATGTTTTTCCAGTTGCACAGTCTTTATCTGGCATGACCTGTGTATATTTATGTTCTTGTAATTAATGCAATGCCAAAGTCTTATAAAAAAAACCTCTTTGCTCTGGGACCAAATTCTTTTCATTATATATGCGTGGTTTTTAAACTTAAAGCTTTAGCTGTTATTTTTTGGAACAATTTTTAAAGCTTTTGTTATTTATTGGAACAAACTTGTACATTTTATATTCACAGTGTGTAAGCTGCTGATCATGTTATTGTATACATTATTCATATGAGGAACTGTAATAATAAAATCACTAAAATGGTAGCACTGGTATTTCATTTATACTCCCATGTAAATTGATAACATTTTATAGAAAGGTCCTCTGCATTTTATGAATTTAGGGACGATATGTTTCATATGTTTACTTTAATGAGTACAAATTCAGACAGAGAAACCTGATACATGAGGGTTGTCCAATTAAATCATTGACAATGGCTGTAAAACAACACAACATTAACAATTAAATTTTCAGTGTTGTATACAAAATTACATTTAACTGTCTCATAAGTTGTTGAAATAACATCAAAATGATTACCAGGTCATACTGACATGTGGCGCAGATATCAGTCATTTTGTGATTTTGATGTCTCTGACATTTACTCGCTGCAATATTGTACACATTTTTTATAGCACTGCACCCAACTTACAAACACAGATTTAAACCAGTCCTTATTTACACTTCTGTTAAACACTTGAATTGCACACTTGATCTCATCACAATTTTCAAACATGCCCTCATAGATGAGACATCAGAGCTGGAATGTAAGCAAAATCCAGGGGTTTGAGGTCCGGGAAGTATGGGAGATGATCCACTCTCTGAAATCTGAGGTCAAAATTTCTTATGCCACTTGAAGTGCTTGCGACACATCACTGTGCTGCTCAACAGATTTCATCTTCTTCAGAGTGTCTCTGGGGGTCATTCCTCACTCTACACAGAATCTGATGACTGCGTGTTGCTCCGCTGCTTTCCCAGACGTCGTCATTTTTTCAGGATTCACTATACATCGATTTGCATAAAAATAGCGCCATGCAGAAATAACAGACGTTACGTCTATGAAATTTTATAGTGCGACGTCAAAATGATCATAGAATACATGTGTTACTTAATTTGACGGAATACTGAAGTTTGGGACAGATAATACAACTTATTTAAAGCTACAGCTATTTCAGTTATCTTATCAAACGACGTGCGCCGCTTCCGTGTATGTGAGTTTCCATATTGTAACACAAAATACACAAGTTTACACAGGACGATCTATTCAATGTTACATTCTCAACACAAAAGAAACACTCCATCTAATTTTCATTCAATTTTGTATCTCTAGATCAGACACTTAACAGCAAATGCAAAAAAGAAACACGGAGGATAATTTTGACAGTTCATTGTAGTCATGTGAATTTTAGGACTTATTCAAATGGATGTATAATTGAGACACATTTTTGATCTTAAGCTTAGATGTGCAAATGAAATATTGCATGTCACCTTAATACAGGCAAAGCTTTCGAATGCAACATGAGGCTAGGATGACATATATATCGACTGGCTATGTCAGCAAAGAGGGATCACATGTGTCCTATGGACACATTTCTAGTGTCATCACTAAGTTTTTCTAAAAATTACGTTAACATTTAACCACTATATGAAACATAGTAAAATTACATAATGGTCTTCATGTCGACATATCTCTAGAACAAACAATACAAATAGTACGGATAATAATTTATTCCACAATTTTTAGAAAATCCCAAGTATATAATACTTAAAGAAATAAATAACAACATTTATTTTAACCTATAAAATATTACACTTCAGGTAAAATTGTACAAACAGTTCATTTCTTGTACAGATATATTTAATAATTTGTGAATTATTATATACAATAATGCTATCAATTCAAGGACTTAAACTCCCTGATTATTGTAGTCTACATCAGTTGCAAAACTATTGAATAATACAATTTGTTACTAAACTTGCATCAATGGTAAAATCCACTTAGCTGTGTTAACGTATACCAGAAATGTTGACAGTTCATAAAGATTCTAAAAGAAATGTATCAAGACGAGTATATCATTGGACAAAATTATATTAAATAATGCAAACACAGTATCTGATAAACATCTGTAACATATATTGTGAATTATGGCTTTTTCTATAAGCTAGCAATACCCTAGGTTGTCAAAAAATGGAAACAAATAGTAAATTAGGATTTATGTACATAAAGCCTTCTTGCAGTGTAGTAATCAACTTGATACAAGTTTGAGCAAATGTTGTGACACAAATATTTAATTTGACAAACAGATAGCATTGATACCACTTCATGATTATACCCTGTTACATGTACAGCACCGCAGCAAAAGTACCCGCAGCAAAAGTACCCGGTATATATTTGTTTGTATACTAACATAATGCCCAAAAATCTTTATCCTGTATTCATTCCATCGGACTATCAATAAAGTGTATTAAGCTACCCATTTACCAGTGATGCAAATACTTCAAGTTAAATTTGTTAAGTCTTGGACGCACATGTGACCCATATCAGTTTTGAGCATCAAAAGTTTACGAACTCTGTAACCTGCTACATAACCAAAAATTGTATTCCTGATTTTAGATATCTCCTTTAATCAAACAGAGTCGTCTGAATATCAACATATATATCTAGGAGTGAAAAAAACAAGTCAATCTGCATCTTATTCTTTATTATATGATGATAGTCTAGTTTTGCTTTCATCTCAAAGACATTGCGACTACATTAAAAGGAAGATATTGTGACTACATTAAAAGTAAGATTTTCTACGAACTAGAAATGTGTCCACAGGACTTTACTCAATCAAGGGATGTAACTCTGCTCTTACTAAACAAATGCAATGGGAAAAACCTTGGTGCACAATTTCACATGATGACTGATATTTCTATGAAGTTGTGTTTCACTATGTCAAATACTTTTTGAGATATTTAAGGGACAGAGAAGGGAAACCTTAGTGCCCGCATGCAGTTGTGGTTTTATAATTTACTCAAAAGAACAAGTTGATTATTTAATTATTGTGAGGGTATCACAACCAAGGTAAGGTTTAACACACCAATCTATCCTACAAGTAAAGCACAAAATATACCCATATACAGTATGACAAGAAATCATGTACCATGCAACCTTCTTTAGAGTGTCCATCTTGAACATCAACCTTTCTTCAACAACAAAATCAATTTTCCAACAGTAAAATTTACTATCAATTTAACCTCTCTAAAACAACAACCTCCCAACAACAGCCCTGTATACCCCAAAGGGTGATGCTCTGGAGAAGTTGCACATTTTATACACAGAATAATTCACATTTTATAATTTGTCTGTTATCGACCCCTGATGTCAGCCTTGATGTTTGAAAATTAAAAAAAAGAAGCTTTTACCTAAGAGTGGAACAAACTAAATCATGTTATCAGTACCTTACACAATATCGAAGTTCTTGCAATGGATCTAAGACAGCTTTTAGTGAAATGTTCATAGGTTCTATTCGTCACACTTCACAAAATATTGTTAAAAGTCATTGTTACAGCATATTTCTGCTAACAAATCAAAGACATTCATCTCTATGGTGTTTTACAGATGTATTATTACTCAAAGACAAGTGATTCAAAGAGTCATCATGTTTCATCAGGGTTGTATGGCTTCACAAGAAATTCTGAAAATGATTTAATTTTTTCCACGCCTCTAACTTCATGTTCTTGCAATGGAAGTTTAATCACATGGAAATCTTCGTACAAGTCTGCAATCTGAAAAGACAATATCAGCAGTCCAGTGACAAAGATTTATACTACATGTATTTTAACTGAAGACAAAATTTTGGTGTCCTTGGCAATTGGGGGGGGGGGGGGGGGTGCAGCAGTTCCATAATTCACCTAACAGATGAACATGACACTCAAGTTAGTAATCAGTTGTATTTCTGCAAGCAATGAACTGCTTCCACAATTATACATGATGTACGATCAATGAGTCGAGGTGTAAGCATGATCTAATAACACAAACATTTCATCATTTATATTCATTACTTGCACAAATTTATCCCCGTTTTAGAAATACAACTTTTTAGAATATAACAACCAAATCTTAGATTGGGTTATATTTCTCTTCATTGAAAGTAATAAGAACATCAGTGAGACAATTACCTTAAATTCAATAAACTTGAATGGACAGAAATTTAATTCAGAGAGATCTATTTTATTTCATCATACATTAAGAATTTTCAATCTAAACAAAGTGTATCATAATGCACCAAAGTTAAAATGTAGTGAGTTTAAGAAAGCAACAAATATTCATAATTGTTCAAACATCTTGATATCTCGAGACCACTAAAGCACACAAGAGCTAGTTTAATGCCAAGAAAGGTAATTCAAATCCCTACACTGAAATGTTAGTATGAACATTATTTGGACAATACCAGTGACTGTGCACTCAGTATTTTCCTTTAGCTTTTTTATCCCTTCCTTTCAAAGGTTTTGAAGAAATGATTTTAGTAAACACCATTGCAAGAAAACTACCAGTAAAACATCAAAAACCTATAATTTGATAGAATAATATTTGTAGAAAGATCATATTGTATATGGATGGAATGGACTAACAGGCAGCAGGACTAGGCAGTGAATCTAATATAGCTCCTGGGACTGTTTGCTGAGGTTATAAACAAAGCAAAACACGGAAGTTGAAAATACCTGATCTAAATATTTCGACTGTATCCGATGTCTAGCTGCACATAGTTTGCAAGGTTTCTCTCCCTTGGCAAGGAAATGTAATTGATTGACAATAATATTATGTGTATCGATACCAAACTGCATCAATTGTTGAACAAGTCTCTCAGTTTCATACAAGGATAAAAATTCTGCTATACAAACACACACAAATGTTGTCTGGTCCTACAAATAAAATAGAATAAAACAAAAATCAGTTATGGAAAGACTTTAACAATCCCGTCATTAAGGAAACATCGTCAAAAAATCACAACATAATATGACAGAAAGTGAAATCATTTTGTAATGTAGTGCCCATTAATGCTACAACCAATCAAGAGAGGACAACTCCAATTAGCCAATCATTAAATGGTTCTTTCAATTTCTTTACGATTATGGCCAGGACCCCACAACTAAGAATGGATGATTAACTTACATAAGAAAGAAACTACAATAAAAACAAGATCCTTCATGCTCAGGTGAGCTAACAAAGCATCTGTGGTCAAAATAAACACTAAGTATTATAGTTATATCGCTTTATGGATACACCTGACCAATCCATCCCATTACTCCCCGTTTATTGCCTGATGGTTCAGTAGTTTCAAATTTTGTTCTTTTCACTTTTACCCAATACTGCCAATTCATTGGTATTCTACATTGTGATAAAACAAGATCGACCATGTCAAACTAGTCAAAACTACATTTAGACACTTACAGCATTTTTAAATTGTGCATTAACTTGTCGTATAGTATTCATCATATCATCAAGTTTTCCTGACATTTCATCAGCATTCATATCTGGCATTCCAACCATACCAGCCATCTGTAATATAAAAACCAATTTTATTTTTTTACCTAATTGCAGTTCTCATCTAAATCGAATAATAGCTGCACACAGCTAATGTTGGTCACACAATTAATGTAGGTTTTTTGTACACAAGACAAAAATAAATGTATGTACAATTATACCACAGGTCATCATTTAATCTACTACTAGATTGCCACTTACACTAATTCTGTCTTTTAGGGGCAAGAATATTCGTAAAATTTCCTAAGAATTGATATTGATATCTATGTCACTAGTCAATTGTGCGCCAAGCCCCATTTTTGTAAAGAAGGTAAGGACAGTGTGAGATATAAACATACGCTGTGGATGAGGACTAGACTAACAGTCTGACCAACTTACAGAGAGTTAGACAGAAGTTTCGGAACACAATTAAAACTGTAATATCTATCATTTGCTCCATTCAAAATAGTCAAAAGTCATTAAATTGATTATCAATCAAGCAAAATAAACTTATAAAGGGATGGCAAATATATACTAGAAGAATCGCTGGAACATTAGAGTATTGGTTAAAATATACGAACTAGTTTATTGAAAAATAATGCAGGACTTCATGGTAATGAAATAAAGCTGAGAACTAAAAAATATTGTATTTCATGTTTACCCTGATATAAAAGGTTGAACAATTCAATTTCTTACCAGCAGTATATATTTCTGATTCCTAGCCAGTAGAAGGGATAAGAACTACATTTTAACCTAGGGAACATATTGATAACAAGTTTGATATTGGATACCTAGACACACTAAACTATCCACACTGACTTCAATGTTTTGCCAATATAGAGACGAAATAATAAAGAAATGTAATTTGTTTCATATGATTAATGCTGCAAGCTGTATATTGCAATAATTTGTACTAACCTTCATAAAAAAAACAATAAAATATTTATTTGAATGGTAAAAATCTTAACATATTGGCTTTAAGACTTACAGATTGTGAGAAATATTGAAACCCATCTAGAATTACGTATAATATCAACTGTGGTGGTTTAAGTACTCCATGGAAACAAGACTGATTATTGTACAATAGTTAGTCTGTATAATAAACTATAGATACCCTAGTCAAGCAGTGCCAAATCAAGAGTCAAAACAGCTCTTGTACATTTGCATGATACAATATCTATTAAATATATATTAGAAAAGATTTATGTAACTTATGGGGTTGAAGATATATTCATGTTAAAATTCATAAATCTGAACTGAGTGTAGCATCAAATAAATAACGAAACATCATTTAATATGAACCCATAGCAAGATACATCCAATACAAGATAAATGTAAATGACAATGGGAGAATATTACGCGACTACAGGTAGTTTGTAATTTAGAAATACCTGACACTGTCCACTTAAATTTTTTATTTGATGATGTGGAAAAGGGAGTTCCTTTTTCACTTGAAAACAAGTGTTATAAGGCAATTATTCGACACTGATGCAGCTTTTTCATAGATTCTCAACCATAGCGTTATATAAACTCTGAAACATAATATAACTTCAACACAACAAATTAAATATCTTCTCACAATGAACAGATAATGCATGATGGCTTCCCTACACAGCTGACTACATACAAAAGCATGTCAGTTGTTGTGCTGTATTAATTAAACAATTAGGTTATCCAAAGACATCAAACAAATTTGCTTTATTGTATGTATCACTTCAAAAATAAGTGAAATAGGTAGGTTGTAGAGGTTGTATAATTCATTTTTATTTACTCGAGAACAGTTGTAAACAAACTGTCAAGTGGTCAGCCAATGAAAACATGTTCAGGAAATTATTGTCCAATAGACATAGAGTATACAACAACAGTTTCTCAACCAATTTTGAATCAACAGTAATTATGTGAATCAGAATGATGACAGAAATGAAAACAAACCTGTGATATAAATGGTCCCACTTGGTTTTTTAATCTAAGCAGCTTTCCTAAACCTTTCTCTGCCACAGAAGGAAATGACAACAACCGTAGAGTGTGGCCAGTGGGAGCTGTGTCAAATACCACCACTGAGAAGTTCATACTTTTAACTAGTCTGAAAAATGGAAAGTTAACAATTTGGGCTTCACAATTTAATATCGCTATCATAATACATCATTCAACTCTTATATTGCAATGTAACATAAATATCCTCAATAAACCATTACTTTGTATGCCATAAGATTATCTCATCTTTGTGCTATTAAACTAACATTATTAACATTGTTTGTTCATCTTTCCATAAAACAATAAAGGCAAGAAAAATAATGAATGTTGCCTAAAGACAAAGAATCTCCATATCACATGGCTATCATTCACTTTCAACATCTAACACAGAAAGCAAAATATAAACCATTTAGAAGCTTACTTCATGACTTCAGCAAAACTCATTGCTTCATCGATTCCAGGAAATGCTCCCAGTAATTCCTGAGCGGCTTGTTTGCCCATACTTATTACATCTGAAAATTAAATATATTCTTTTTTTAAATCATACAGTATTTAAAATTTTATTTCATGTCAATAATGTTAGGATGTAAAAAGATTGCCTAGAATTAAGGATATGTTATACTACTTCAAACATGATATTTTCTGAGAAATTGAAGTAGTGACCAGCTTTATTCTCTTCGTAGCAAATTTACAAGGTACACAATTTGAGAAAGTGATCGTGAAAACAGCAAAATCTCCATCTGCGGAGGCCTTCATAATACAGTATGTAGATTATATTACATCATCAACATTATCTTCGAATGCCAATAAGCAAATTGAACTTTTTTTATTTTAGCTGATTCCCTGATTTTCTGCTTGTTATTTTCAATATTACTTATCGTCTCGTTTAAACATCAAGACATAATGCATATTGTACCTTGTTCAAAGTACTCATCTGGAAGTTCAGCCAAGCCAAGATTAGGATCTATTTCCTGGAAGCAAAATTAATAATTAAGTTTAACCATAACAAATTCTGTGAACTTAAAGCCACAATTTACAGTTCTTATATTTTAGTATGAACTTCCCATATCATAAATATCAAGAGACTAATGCATTAAGTGCATATGTTCATGAAACAAGGCTATTTCAAACCTTATATGATCTGTCAACTGTTTAATTCACAATATGAACATGGAAATAGATAAATTTATTGTAAGTATTGATAATCCTACAACAAGAACTACTGCTGCAGACATGCCCTATCTGCATCTGCGTGTAGGGTAATAATAAATGCAAATGATTTAGAAACATTCATATAACTTTTAAGTAAAATTTAAAGCTTTATTAACAATAAATAGAACTGGAGTTTTTGGACATACTGCAGCATATGGCTATTTCACAAGCCCTTGAACCTTGTGTCAGAGTCTAGTACCCCAAAACTGACTCACTACACTACAGCCACTACTTGTATGCAAAAATAAAGTATGTTGAAAGAAGTAAAAATAACATTATTTAACACAATTTAACAAGTCCAACTTGTTTTGTATAGCTACAGTTTAGAGGATCTATAGAAATAAAAATTTCAAATATATAATACCATAGCATAGAGATTTGGAAATCCCTTAACGAGCGTAGGAACTTTAGTGAACTTCTGGCTGAAGGCATCGGATATATTATGAGCAGGATCTGTTGATATTATAAGAACACTCTCTCTGTGCTTTGATAGGAGTACTGACAGACTGCAGCTGAAAATGTATTATAAAAAATGGAATAAACAATACTATGACGGGTATTCAGTGGGTCACACATTTTTTAATAGGTTATAACCTGTAATAGTTTAATACGCCTATCAAAAGTTTGCCCAGGGAAGCAGGGGAATAAGACAATGTTTTTGTTTGGGGTCTAATTCCACACACTAGAGCAGAGCCAAGCATTTGTCTAATTACCACTTACTGCCAGATTTGTCAAATTCCGCACTTCTGGGATCTATTCAATATCCGACCTAAGATTATTTCCCAGAATCCAGAATCACTGTGTGTGTCAAATTCCTACCTGTAGGGAATGGTCTTCTGTCTAAATCTAAGTCCCATCTATCCCCGCAGCACCCCCACCCCAGTCAAAACATTGATCGGCGCATAACTTAGTTTAAATTATAGAATTATCATTTGTTTACCTCATCAAAATAGCTGTGCTTGCAAGAAAATTTGCACAAACAAATTCTTCCTGGTATGTAAAGTAGATTTGCAGAACACTCGACTGCCAATAAGAAGGTCATAGTTTTGAAGGAATATACTCTTGACACTGATAACCGGTCCGTGCTGATCACCAGTGAAAACCGAAAATGTCTGATTACTATCCTAAATTTTGTTGTTTGTTTACAGTCATGGCGAATGACTTCCAAGACTTGACAGACATTCGGTCAGACAACCTTGGAAAACTTGTCAGACCGAATGCAAACTTGTCAGACCGAAAACATGTTGTTACAAATTACATTCTTTGCAGATACGTTTGTTGGGTAAAGCTGGAACACACTATATATACCGGGAAAGTAAAAATACAGTAACCTATCACATTTAGCATACATATATTCATACATAAAATGTGACTTGGGAAGCAAAGGGGTCTGTAAAAATATCAAAATAAATATCTTTATATTTTTTGTTCAGTCTCTTTCACATTATACATATTGTAAATTCAAAGGGAGTAACACGCAAAATTGCAGAATGGGGGGTTGTCAAAATAATTCCATTGACAACTCTCGAAATATTAAGATATTGAGTTGAATCGTACCACATTGAACTCGAAAAAGAAAAATATTCCAGAAATGTCTATTTGACAAGAAATTTTGCGAGTTTTCCAAGAAAAGAATCGTTTTATCCACTTCCTGACAGGATTTTGTGCGGCTATAGGACCGCTTGTTTCAAAGTGAAAGTTAACAAATCAAACAGAAATGGGCAAATTGTTGGTGTATTTTGATAAATATCATTTAAAAATTATGATTAACTAAAACATTCACTCCTGAAATGCCTTTTTGACGAAACAATGATAGTTTAAATGTCCAAAATACAAGCGAATGTGCAGACAATCGATGCGCGTAAGAAGATCGCATTGTGTAAATAGCAACGGATGTTATAAAACCCGTCTGATCCGTACCATGCCGATGGGTATTCGCCATGACAGTGTTTATATCATAGTATTTAGCATTTTTTTCTTCCAGATTAAAAGTTTATAAAATTTTGGTCTAAAAGTCGGACCGTTTTTTTATGAAGCCCTCTAACTTCTAAGGTGCAAAAAGACTTTTTAAGATATCTTAAAAAATAAAGAAGTTAAGAGGGGTGGCCGCATTTTCCATTTTGGCCGTAATTTTTTTTTAAAAACGGTCCGACTTTTAGACCAAAATTTTATAAACTTCTAATCCAAATAATTTAAATTTAAAACTTGTTTAGGAATGCTAAGAGGGTGCCCTCTAATAATATTAGCAATATGCAAAAATAATTTTTTTAAGATATCTTAAAGAATAAAGAAGTTAAGGGGGTGGCAGCGTTTCCTTTCCATTTTGGCCACAATTTACGAATTGGCCGCGTTTTAAACCTGTCCATTTTTTCATACGAAAAGTGGTATACTGAATTTCTATGTTGTTTTCCTGTACATGTAGTTTTTCAATATTTTGCAGGAAAAATAATGCTTAACACTTCGATGCAAATAAAAATGCGCCAAAAAATGTTTCCACCGGTGATCAATACGCACCGGTTATCAGTGTCATCAGACCCCCACCTACATTTGCCAAATGATTCGGTGATTTCCTATTTCAACTTCAAGAATTAGTAAATTTAGTGACAGCCGATTACCTCGTATAAAATACACAGTATTAAAATAATGGTGGGGACCTGTTTATAATTATCCTTCACTGCACATTGTTTATACTCTTAAACATTTCACTTCACCGGTTTTTGATAAACCAGTAAAGGCCACATAGGCAAACAGTGAAACAGTGCAAATCACTTGATGTGAACAGCATGTAACGCAAGATTAAAATAACTTGACACTTGGTTAATAAATCAAATAATACAAACCTAGTTGTTGTTTTTCCCACTCCACCTTTTCCACCAACAAACACCCATTTTAGCGATGTCTGTTCTACGATATTTCTAATTGACGGTTCAAAATCCATGTCTGCACTGCTGGCTTCCGCCATATTGGATACGTACTAACTATCCCTAACCTGAATGTCGTTGTCGTCATTAATTTCCCGAGGCGAATGTAACTTGATTTGCCATACATGTGTCAAAATATGTTGATTGAAACCACACCTGTCGGAATCATTGACTGCAACATTTAAATGATACGGAAGTAAGACTGTGTTCATATTTTTATTTCATTCCTTTCCTAATGGCTCTATTTTGCCGCAATTGCCACTGTTATTCAATTTATGTGCACGTAGGCCTATATATAACAATTAATCACCGACATTGTGGACTTACTTGTGGTTTTATTTTGTCTTTAATGTGTACTTAACATTGGAAAATCACTTAATCAACTGTTCAAGAAACGATGAGTCCGTCGTATTGTTTGGTACTTTATTACGTCAAAGACCTAAATACTGGTAGGCCTATTTAGGTATTTGATTACGTCAAAAGTAAATATGTTCAAGATTTTTGTCAGAAAATAAGACTTGTGATCAATTTATGCAGATATACAGTCATCCGAAAAACAATGAGTACATATTACAGGCTCCTACTGGCTATAACAAACGTGTTCTAAAGCGATCTTATTCCGTACCACAATTAATGGGTTAGAATAAACATATTATAATTATAGTCTTATAATCACGCCTTCATTGGCATCATCTTATCTCCTATCTGCAAATTACAGCCACAACATATTACTAAATGTTTCCCTCTTCCAACAAACAGTATTCTGCTGGAATATCTACCTCCTGATACCGTGGCACAGTTCAACAAGGCTGTTGGCCAAGTTGACCAGGTCTTTTCGTAAGCTACATGCATACCTCTTTTTTAACATAACTAATAGTTAACATAACTTGTAACTTCTTATTGTCATCTTTATTTTAAATCTGTATGTTCGAATCTTCATACGTGCTTTTCAAAAATATTACAGCTTTTAAAATCATACTGAACAAATCTCAACATCTGGCTGAAGCGATGCTTATATATTCCTTTGATTCTACCATCTTTAAAGAACTGGAGATTGTCACGAGTTCATTCCCTTTATCCCTTCTAGAGTTCTATCCCGTTATCAATTCTATGTAGTATATGTACTATATACTCTATAAAGGTAAATGACTCGTGACAATCTCCTGTGCCTAAAAGCAAACTGAATTTCACACTTTATGTAAACGTGTCAAATGATTTACAAGTGTGTTACTGTGGAGATTCAGAGAAAATCCACGACCTACCAGCGTTGACCACGCCCTCATTCAATCCGAAAAAACCCTCTCTTGCTATATAAACGCCCATCGATGTAACAATAAAACCCTTACAGCACATGTAACACTGTGCTTCCTTCCATGAACTGGCTATATAGGAACATCAGTGTGACATCAATGTGGTATCGTTCAACTTACAACGCATTTAAGTAATCAGTGAAAGAAAGGCTATATAGGAACATCAGTGTGACATCAATGTGGTATCGTTCAACTTACAACGCATTTAAGTAATCAGTGAAAGAAAAGAAAAAGTGATTATAATGATACACTTAATTTTTCACACTGGACAAATGAAAATATTTAGCGCCGTATTAGGTAAGTGAACAATTTAGCAAACGTAATATTTACTTGATCGAATATATGCCATTGTTAAAAATGCGTATAAAGTTACCTTTTATGTTTCAAGAAATTCTTACCTTAACAAACTTCAAAATTTAATAAAAAAACAGCTACGTTGACATCTCGAATACATTCTACCGAAATGCGCAAATATTTAATGATATCTACTTCTGTATTTGTGGAATATTTACTGTATATCCTTTCATACAAAAGTCAAACAGATAAATTCTCAGTTATTTCGTTACGTTTCTATTGTCAAACATAATTCGGACCAATGAAATATTGGGATAGACCCAGAGAAGTATCATGTCGAATACATACATGAAGGTACTGAGCCAGTGATTACATAGACAAGTCAGCATCTTTTAAAGAAGTCCCTGGCACAGATATGAAGTAATTCATAAGTTGCTACATGTCTCGGTAATGCAATATAATTGATCCCTTTTTTGCGGTAACTCTTGTAACTCAGTGTTTCTGTAATTAATCATGTTTTTTTAATAATTATTTGTATTAAAATAAGCTATTTAATAAGCTTTTATTTTTCGGAGATAATTGTTGAAGATCAGGGGTGTAGCTCTTATGGATTTAAAACTGAGTTTTCTTGTGAACAATATTTACTTTTAAACTTGAAAAGAAACGAGCGTTCAATATATTCTCAATTCAGATTCGGTATTCTTCCGCTGCGTATAGAGACTGGACAATATATTGGGGAAGCACCACATCAAAGACTTTGTAACATGTGCATTTATAACGGCTTTTGTCGCAGACGAGTCACATTTTTAACTGTCTGTCCTCTATATAATAATCTAAGAACACTAACATTCCATGATATAATATCTACAAATGAATATATTGATATGAATGCCAGTGATAAACTTTTTTGTCTCATTAATAGTTGCCAAAATAACGTGATAATTTTTTTAACAAAAGCCCACCTCTTACGACGACAATTCATTTATGACAAATATTTGTTAAGACTCTAAAATGATATTGTATAGTATGTAAAATACTCAAGCTGTGTGTCTGTTTATCACATTTTGATTCCTTTGCAAGTTTGTGATCTCATATTCATGTTTTGCTCTTAATTTGCATAATTATATATACTCTGTGTTTACGATCCATATTTTAGGTGACATATAGGTCCAATTATGGGCCGGTTGTCTATAGCTATATAATATTATTTGTATATGTAAATACTTTGAACACATGTCACTATAATATAAAATTTACTTACTTACTTAAATGTAGTATTTTTTTCTCTCAAAATACACATTTTGATGTTTCTTAGTGTCTACCATAGAGAAAACAAGAGTAGACTATTGATTGACTACAAATCGATCCAAACGCTATTTAATCACTTGTTATTTTATACCACTTGCAAGATGAGACAGAAGTCTGATTTCGATAGGCAATGTATTTTTCTTGTAACTTGGCCAGAATTATTGAATTATGTGTACGTGTACGTAAAAAAAGAACACATTTAACACGCATTCTGCGCGCGCATATTTGCGAAGTACGATCTAATATTTCCCAAAAGTACCGACCATGGTCACTTTAAAAATCGACCGTTCATGCCATTCAGAGGACTTAATTACCAACAGTCGTGGTTATGCGAGGTCAAACGTCATAAACCGGAAATTTTGAATAGTTGAGCACTTATTTGAGAACAAATGACGGGTACATGTTGCTCAAAATTTACTTACTCTGGAGTTAATGTCTTACTATTCGAAACCAGAAAGAAAGCTGTTCGATTCTTTAACTGGTACAACTTGTAGAGCGACGAAATCGCATAGGGCCGATTTCATGGATTTGCGTTAATAACCATTGGCATAAGAATATATAGACTGCAAGAAACGACCATCAACGTGTGTGTGTTGTGGTACAATCATCATAGATTGGTTGTAGTGTCGACAATTTAAATTAATTTTGTTATTATATTGCTTTCATCGTTTTATTTTGTAATACCAGTGATCATGATGGCAATACACCAAGGAACTCCATTATCTACGCGATCTGATGTAACCAATTTAAGTGGCAGTAGTGGGTATACGTACGTCTCTTGGTCTACAGTCTCCACAGTTAGCACCAATGCCTCGACAGACGCGGTGAGTGACGGTAATATTGAACGTTGCGTATAAAATATGTACTGGACAAGAGAGCTAACCTTACAATTTGTACTTGGGAGAATATTCACCACATTATGGGATAGCGATTTAGAACAACATGAACTTCATTTTGTCTAGTTTATATGGACCTTTCTATATACATTAATTTATATCATGCATTTATGGCTTACTGCAATCAAGTTAACTGAAAATGTATCCAGATGCTTTATAATAGAATCCACGTGAAACTACTGGCGAGTTTGCGCTTTTGACCTTTGTATGTTCCCAAAGGCGCACTTTTACTGGAATCAGGGTCTTAATGGTCTTGTAGCAACAGCAATAGCACTTTTATTGCTCATTACTTTGCACCAGTGTGAAATGCCTACAGGGTTGTAGTGTAGGAGTTTGATTTAAAACATGTGTATACTTCTGAAAAAAGACACAATGAAAAATCTGACAGAAAGTGATTAGATTTTTATTGATGCTCAAGATAAACTTATCCGAACAGCGCAAGTGCCGGGAATATATAACTGATCCCTTTTTGACTGACATCTATACGACCAAATATGCTTTATGCACATATTAGGTGTATGGAAACACACGCATAACAAACAAACGAAAAAGACAGGTACTGGATAGATATGTAATTAAGTCACATTTTTACAATTATGGAATTATTTTCCAGGAGCAGTTAGAGTGCTATACTTGCATTGGAAATGAGAACAAATGTGGGAAACGTTCCACATCTGACAGGACTCTCACGTGCCCCATGTCGAACTTCTGTGTGGTATGACTTTCCTTTATGTAATTTTTCTGCATTCGTCATTGAACAAAACGAGATTTCAAGACTATATAATTAGAGAAAGACTGCTTACTGCCTACTAGCACGAAAATTCTTATATCATTACTAGCCACAGTATTTATATTATACTCGCACAATGAAGAGCAATGCAATGTTGGCCCAATTTATTTCAGACTAAACGAAAGTAAAGATTTGGACAAAGATATACAAATTAAAATGCTCTACAAAATGAGTCAAGTGTGGTCAAATATTTGCTGAGTTATAACAAATAAGAGGGAAAGCTTTGGGAGGATGCACCATTACATACAGGGGCATCGGAGTCATTTAGACATTGGAACTGCAGAAAGAGTGGCTACTAGCGTGATCGCACCTCCCATAGATATCCAGTACACAGGGGAGCTCCTCAAAATTGGAAATAACGTCAATTATGATGCTTTGAAAGGCAGTTTTCAGAAAACAATTTTTAAGCTCATTATACGTAAATTGCCAAAATATTCAGGTGGTGGTCACCTATTTTGCTTTCCCAGCTCCTATTCACTTGCATTATCATACTGATCAAAATTTACTTGCCTTCAGTTTGTCAAATAGAGCCAGACTTTAATAGAACAAGACCCATTTTCCACCTTTGGCGAATGTATATATTCGTTTTTCTACCAGACCAAATGCATGTTTAGCCTGCATGCAAGGTGGTCAGATGCTGACATACAATTGGCAAATTTTGGCATTCAGATATAACTTTAAAAATAAGTTTAAAATTAAAATCACTGCAATTATAAGTACATATTACTTTTAACATTTCAGATATATTTGGAGCTTTACAACGGAAGAACGAAATATGCCAGAGGTTGTGCTTCTTACGACTGTTCAGCAGCAGAACAAACATTAAAATGTAAAAAGGACGTGTGTTTTAAATGCTGTGCAATTTCTCTTTGCAATCATGACGAGTTATCATCTGCCTCAAGTTTTTGGCAAATTGCTTCGATGATGGAGATTTTATTCTCAGTTTTCTTCCTAGGGTATATTGCTTTATATACAAATACATAGGACAGAAGATCTCGATTATCACGTTAGAAAAATGTTGACAAGAAAATTATGACACACATTCATAAGGCCACAGCAAATTAATCAGTATCAATAGTTCTTTGGAACAACTGAATCAAATATTTCAAAATGGAGAAAAAGGCTCACTTGTCATGCAGAAAAGTATTTCAAAATATTACTTGATTTTGATAATTCAGACTAGAACGTAACCAGAAAAAATGCAACAAAATATTTCCTGTGTGTTACTTTGCATCTTTTAACAATATAACATAATAATAAATTATAAAAAACATTGTTTATTTGGGTTTTACATCATTTTTCAACAATTGTTTAGTTATATACGGTGGTAAGTTGATCAGTTTTCCTGGAATTAACGATCAGTACTAACTTGTCCTTCCATAAGCAACTGACCACTTTCCCCATGGAGAGGGCAAATGACATCAGTCAAATGTCATGGAAGGGCATGACCTGTTCAAACCTATGGCATGTACAGCATTTAGAACTTAAACTATGAAAAATAGATTAAAACAGGAATTATAACATACATGTATACAGCATTTTGCACGTCAACTATGAAAACAGAGTAAAACGAGAATTATGACATATACAGCATTTGGCACTTGATAGAAAAAGAGAAACATCAAATCAAGTACATTGAGAAAGATAAATGAAACAGAATGTAAGTTCAAAATAAATTTTAGTTGTAGAAACAGAAAAAAGTACATCGAGGTAGATACCGTATAACCTTCCAAGTACACTGAGGTACTCTGAATTGTTCAGATATTTTAATATAATTGAGTAAGTGCACAGTAAAACTAACCATAATTTCTGTTTTTCGATGCTGATTTATAGCCCTTTATTATCATGATTGCTTTTTACATAAATTTGTGCAACTTTGCATTGATTGAGTATTCCTTTTGGCAGGGGATGGCCATGTTTTGTATTGTTATTATTAAAGTCTGAATTGTTCAGACCATTAGTGCAGACATTTTATTAGTGTTACTGATCATATGGAAAACAAATCTGAATATGTCAGAATCTAAAGAAAAAGTTTCAGTAAAAATGATTAAAAAAAACAAGGCTGAAACAATCTGGAGAGGAGAGGAGAGTGAAGTCATGATTGGCTCAGACTCAGCCATCTACTAAGGTTTCCAGAACGCATAGATGTTTCTGTTCTAGAACTCATGTCCATGGACAAGTTAAACAAAATAATTTTTCTTAATTTCAGAATTTTGAGTTGATGTAAAATCAAAAAAATAACCACTAGAACCAAACATGCTCCAACGATAATAGCCAGTGATATAACTTAACAAACTAAAGCTTCTTTATGATGTCATGACGATTTTAATAGTCCTACTTTATAACCCAACAAACATATAATAAAGTCACTGGTCTTAACAATAGAAGCGTGGTTAAAGTTTCCTTATTAAATACCATTTTGTATTTACAAATCAAGTTATCCTTACAACATTTACCTTAAAAATACTTCAATATCAGACCAAACAAGTTATGAAAGCAACGCAATCCCATTGAAATCAGCCCCTAACTTTAGCTCCATTTTCCTAGTTAGCGTATAGTATAGGAGCGTGCGACTGGAGCTGATTTTAATGAGATTGGAACGCAATGGTAATAGTAAATGATGTAGTAAATTTATAAACGAAAATGTAAGCCTATTCCGAACACTGACTTTTTACTATGAAAAGCTGCGACATTATAGTGTAGATGAACTTTAGATAAACATTGCGATAGCAATGCGATAAATCATCCATCCTTAAACTATTACAATGCGAACAAAAATCAAGCTTAAAAGGAGTAGAGTCATGTCTTTTACAATTACTACTTGAACATTTTAAGAGGTGGAATCAAGAATGACATTTACAAAAATTACTTAAATGCTATTTAATTAAAAATTACTTTAGTTTTCAGTCCCCAACAGAATGCATGGTCTTATGAGATAAATACACAATGTAGTTATTTGAATTTTCTAGGCGTTCGTCCCAATCTATGAAAATGTTTCACTATAAACACGTAACTGATAAACACGTGATTCATTTTGCGAAGTTTTTTTCAACTCTTGTATTCATTCTTACATATTCGTAGACGATCCATGTAAAACGCATTGTTTTCGAGATGTTCTCTCAAAAACAACACCCACCGTTTTCGATACTGTCCAAACATCGCAGACAGACAATATGATTACGACGTTTTTATCATCGAAAATTAACGTTACTGTGTTTTGTAATAGAAAATTTTCAAATGCGCAATGAATTCGTTTTCTGTGTTTTGTAATAGAATAATTCCTAAATTAATTCATATTCTGTATTTTGTAATAGAATAATTTCAAAAACACAATTAATCCATTTTCTGAGTTTTGTAACAGAATAATTTCAAATGCACAATAATCCATCGGCTGTTTATAATAATGTACAAAGTCATCATTATACATATCAATACACAATATATAATCTTGTATTGTATGCTGGGCATAGTAAATTTTTTTTTTTTCCGTTTCATCCTGTATGTCACTGATAATACTCTGTACGCCTGACCAAACAGGGTTTTTTCAAGGGTTACACATATTTTTTGATTGAAAGAGAAATGGGGCGAAATTGCCTTGGTGGTTAACTTAAGATTTGATTGGTTTACAAAACACTGAATATGCAAATAGCAAAACCATGTTAGTATGGCTGCGCCGAAAAACATTTGTATTGCAAAGCAAATTTAGTATTTACCAAGTTGAAATTGCCTAAAACTGAGCTAGTAATTTATATGTGTGAAAAAACCTTGAATGTCTCTGTAAAAGCATGGAAACATAAGTACAACTACTACTTTGGTGTAGATATATAATTGGTTCAGAATGTATTTTAAATGACTTCAGTGTGTTTCCTTATCATAGTTTCTACATTCTGGCATTCTGTCAGAAAGAGGAGAACCATACAGCTAAGGACGCTAAACATAGATCCAATCTGGTATAGCTTAATCAGAATTCATAAGTAAAATGACTGGTTAAAAGAAAACTTACCAAACAAGTGTCAAGTGTTCGAGTATCCACTACAGCAATGACCACAGTAAACATTTAAAGTCAACAAATACCATAAGTGAGTGATTAAATAAAAACGGAAATACATTAATTATGCAACAAGGGATCGCTCTGAGATTATTCATTTCAAGAAGAAAACAGATTATTTTGATTATTTAATCTAGCATACAACAATTCTGGCTCAAATTTTCATTGAATATCTTATATTTAACATAATAAAAAGAAATTTTATAATATGCTAATTTATCTATTCCAGTACAAGCTTTGTTTGACCCTTTCTTCCTGCAACAGGTTTAAAAGTTAACTTTCTCTTCTTGTTTGGTGTCTGGCTGGTGAATACAGCTTTGTTACTTCTCTCTGAAAATACAACAACACCTAACAAAGTAGAAGTACATGTATTGTTTTGCCAAATGAAAAACTCCATGTTGGAATCAAGACTTTATATTAATGATGAATAACTACAAGACTGTGTAATGGATCTGTTCATTATGTAAATGCCACAAAGATGCTAGAGTCCATGTATAAAACCATAATGCTTGTGAATTCACAGACAATCAGCATATTACCAAGCAGTCAGTTTAACAAAAAACTGAATGAAATATTATTTAGCTTTTTTCTGTCATCCAATACATATTTTTGTGTTGCATTTCAACAAATTTCTTCTGAAAATGAATATTCATTCTATTCGTCTTTCATTATTTCACGACACAAATTGAAGTATTGTACTGTAAATATGATTACCAAAATTGTTATGTTCTTGTTCCTTATGAGATT
The DNA here is from genome assembly GCA_032209605.1 of Mactromeris polynyma. Lineage (NCBI taxonomy): Eukaryota > Metazoa > Mollusca > Bivalvia > Venerida > Mactridae > Mactromeris > Mactromeris polynyma. The sequence continues at coordinate 15,768,594 of JASFXZ010000008.1, forward strand.
TTTGGGTATAAGGCATGTCATTAATACTAGCACTTTCATAGTCAAGATCCATGGGTGGAGAATTTCCAACTGTCCACAATGATTTATTCATCATGCGTCGGTCTTGTGCAGAAACATTAGCTAAAACACATTATAATTCTGGTAACAAGAGTTTTTAGGTATAAGTCAATCAAGTAATTATCTAAACAAAATTATTACAATGAGTTCTGGCATTGACTCGTATTGAAAGTTAAATTTATTGTTATTACAATCATACTTGCTGACAATTTCACTATTTGTTACCTCATTCAATATCATAGTTTAATTCATTGTTATAACAACTTTTAACATTCATTAAAATCAAAATTTATCATGAAGGTTTTTTAGGTATATGTTTTAGAAATTTTCTGGAACAATACTGGCATGTCAGTTCTTTGAACTATCATATCAATACATGTACATATATAAAAATTCTTTCATATGAATAAATACTCATAATAGCACCATTAAATAGCTTAATCAGATGTACAACAGAGTTAGAAAATACAAGTTATATGGAGCAGTATAAAAATATATCATACCTTATGAATGAGTAACTGAATTACTAAATGTCAGCAATACAATAATCATACAATTTTTATTCCGATACCTGGTTCAGTCCTATCGTTCTTCATTTCTCTCATCAAAGGTTGTGCCAGACCAATCCTCATATTCTGTAAAGGACGCCTCTTTGAATTTAACTCAAACCTGTAAAATGATGAGCCAATGATTATTCCTTATGTAAATTTAAGATATATATGGAATATTTAGACTAGACATATGAGTGGGTCCAGGCAAAATGCCAGTGTTATCTAAAGAATGCATTAACATGAGCATAGTCGACTTATAATAAACAGTTTGTACATCAAAGACGCACATATTTATAAAGATATATATACTGGTTAATATGAATACATGTATACATACTAGTTATGTATTCCAGATTGTGAATCAAATTTTGGCAGTTAACATGCACTCTTCAAATGTTTCACTAAGTTTTATCACTTGTAGGTCAACCATTATAAAGCCCCATCAAAGTAATACCTTGAGAATTGTTGAGAGTTTTCAAGAACTTTCCGAGTTGTTTCCTTAAGATCATCAGCAAGAGAAGTATGAGCAGAAGAAGCTAGGACATTCACCATTCCCTCTATTGTTTTATCAAGCTTTTGCTTTCGTGACAATCTTTTAATTTGTGGGTTGACATAAACCTGCCGTCCTAACACCAGTTGACTCCTTTTGTTTTTGTCATCAGTGCCGGGTATGTCAAAGTCTGTATCAATTATTTTGGGTTGAAAATTAAAATTTCCAGTCGAGGTATCAGTACTGAATGCTGCATCAGCATTTCTATTATGAAAATCAGTACACATTACATGTAGGTGACTGTTTATCCTTGAAGGTTCTGGCTCTAGATTACTGGCTGCATCGTCATTTGAAATCCCATCTTTCAAACCTAGGAACTGAGCTCCTTGTACCTCAATCATACTTGATGGGTCTACAGTAAAATGAGATTGGTTAAGCATAAATTGACGGTTGGGAGACATTGTGTCAAGATGACTTTTGAAAGATGCGTGGACGCCCATTATGTCCATTTCTGGGCAATAAATTGTGCTATTAGTCTCTAAACTCGAGGACTTGTCAATATTCTCAATGGAAGGAAACTGTTTTACCAAATCATCAATGCTATCATATGTTCTGCAACCTGAGCTGTATCCAGAATTTCTACTCTCAACTTGAGCTGAACTCCAGCCATCTGTAACAGTATTGCCACTTGTCTTGTATGGCACAAACTCATTTCTTCCATTTGGATGATCAAAACTTCTCTCTTTCATCAATGCCTTGTCCAGCTCTGGTTCAGACACAATGTATGGCAAGCCATGATTGTATTCAAAAGTTGTAAATGGGTGTGCACTGTTATCATTCTGAAACAATCCACTTTTGGTATTCAGTGTTTTATTCTTCAGTCTATCAGCCACTGAAGAGTAACACATGTCAGCATCTTTTCTCGTAGACTTGATAGCTTTTTCTTTTGCTTGTCTCTTGTCTGATACAGGCCTGTATGTGAATTCACTGATATCAGAATCCAACCTTTCATTTTGCACGTCTTGTTTGTTTGCATGCTCTATAGCATACTCTTCAGTATCATTTGATTTTGAAATCATTGCAGAATTTGGAGTTTTAAAATAATGACTTTTTTGTTCCTTAATTGAAACATCTACGTTATGTTCCACACTTTTATTCTGGATAGTTGGATACTCATCTTGTCTTCGCTTCTGAAGCTTTGCAACAAGCGTATCTACATTTGATTCAGATGCCTTACCATCTAATACATTCTCTGCACACTTCCCACCAAATGGTATTTCTCTAAGGTGTAATCCAGTCAAGCTATTAACATACATCTCTAGAGTCTGAAATGATAACAAATTGGCTCCTAATGTGGTCAATCATATTTCTTCTTAAAGATTAAAGATCTGTTATGATGAGAAATATGCAGTCAGTTTTTCTTTCTTTTTTATTCATTGAACTAAATACATGACACTTGGAAACCATGATAAAAGCAGGTATTTACCATAGAATGTCTTCCAAAATTTTAAAGCTCATGAAATCAGGATGTATTTATTTTCTTTATTCAAATTTTGAAGATTGTTAAACTTCTTTTATTTATGTATGATCAATTCAGTAATTATTGCTACACTTCGACAAGTAATATGATGTACAATGTACATGAACTGCAATACATACCTTTAATATTTTAGCATCAATTTCTGGTACTAATTGAGACAGGTTGGTTGCAGACTTTGTAAATATTTTCTTCATTGCCAGTCGGTCTATCAGTAATTGTGCACTGCAAAGAACATATAACATTGCAAAAAATGATTCACAGATTGTCATTTTCCCCAAGTTTCTTCAATGCAATGATGAATTAATTATAAGAATAATTGTTATGACTACCCTATTTACAAAGGCTATCCACTGGTACTGTTTCATATAGTTTCTACAGAGATATTAGATAGATCTTTAATTAACTTTGATTAAACTGAGCAATGAACTTTGTAGTAACAATGAATTGAACAATCAAAACTAAGTTGAGACCAAAGCCATGCTCAACATTTCAGAATGCATAGTCATATTTATAAGAAAAAAACTCCTTTGTAAAGAAATTTAGGCATTTTTTATTATTTCCTTCCAGATAAAGTTGTGTAGTAGCAATTAGAAATACCTAAAGGAATTCAGACATGGTAGCATCAACAAGAACATCTCCTCCTGAAATTTGAAGTGAAACAAAAAGTTATAATGCACAACTGACAATAATTATGCTAAGTATACAAGTTCTCTTTACACATATAGAAGCAGCCTTCCTAGACACGATAATTATCTGTATTTCCATCAAGATGTAGGGTACATGTAGTAGGAAGAGTTAAAAATAATTTACTCAAATATAATTCATTCACAAAATATTCTATACAAGACACAATTAAAATATTACAGTACAAACCTTAGATATTTCTTCAGACAGCCAAGCTCTATGGAGCCAATGTGATACTGGTTTGTTTCTTTCCGCCATCATGCAATTCTCACAAATATTCCTGATCAAGGAGGCTACTTCACCGAATCCATTACAGATAAGAACCTGGTGATATACATTTTAATATATCAGAATTATTTAAAAGAAATACAAGGTCACAATTAACCAATAAACAAGAGATGTTTGTAAAACATTATGCCCCCCTGTGACCTTGACCTTTGACCCCAAAATCAATAGGGTTCCTCTGGTACCCAAGATGAATGTGTGGACCAAGTTTGAGGATGATAGGTCAAGGGGTTATTGAGATATTGATCTGCAACAAAGAGGTTACGAATTGATGGACGGACACACCGACCGACCGACAATGTGCAAACCAATATGCCCTCTCTTCTTCGAAGGGGGGCAAAATAATAATGTTACATTTGTAATTTATATAGCAGCACAAAACTCCAAATAGATTTAAGCGCAATCAAGGAGTTCTTCGTTTGAAAAAACAATTGAAAAAACAGGCAAACTCACAGTGAGATGCCAAACTGAGGAGCTGTTGTATGACTCATTCTATCATTTGTAATAGAAAAATAACTGGTATACTAGTATTGTAAATCAGCCAAAAAAATATGATGCAAAATCAAACCTTTATGGAGGCACAGGATGAATGGTGAACAGTATTAGCAATGTCTGCCTGCATTTTTGCAATATTAGAAATCACATGACTTTGGAAGATATAACTGAAACAGAGCATGTATGTGATTATTAAGTAGAACACCACAGTTACAGCGTCAGAGCCATATAAAACTGGAAAATTCATGTATGATATAGTTGCATTAATAAAACAGCAACAAAGGATTTTGTTTCTGTTTGTTTTCAAATTATTACTACTTCAATGTTAATGAACACAAGTCAATAAGATTAGACTAAATTTTCTATCATTTCAAGAAGAATGTTTCTGAAGAAAAAAAAAATTTTTTATCATTGAAAGAATATGTTCAAATAGTGCTTCTAGCCATACATTGATTTTTAATATGCTAGTTATGTCTTATTTATGTAAACTGCACACATACATGACTTATTTCACATAATATGAGCTTGTTTAGAAAAATCCCATTTTCAAGTTATCATCTGATACAAACCTTTCAGATTTTGTGCTGGAAAACAAGATTAACCAGCAAGTGATATATTTCAAGCACAGAGCGGCCATCTTAGTCACAAGATGTTGCACAGTACACTCATCACCCATATCCTGAAGGTTCTCCAGCACAATCCCAGTGTTAGCATCAACATCAATATCAGAGAAGAATAAAAGTTCGGAATCTTGTATCTTACAATAGTCTCTTTCTACCAACAGCATATTTTGCCTGAAATTAATACATATCTGGTTTAAATTGAATTATTTTACATTAATCATTCCTGGGTTACTCACACCTTATTCTCTTGCCTAAAGCCAGAACTAACCACCTTTGGATGGTTGTCAGCGCGCTTCTATTCGACCACAATGCTGCTAATACATATTTGAATACATAAAGATAAAAAAAACTATTTTCTCGTAATTTATGCATGAAAAATATTATTAACATATTATTTAATGTATGATATCAGTTTCAGGCAACTGAGGGACCTTATCAGTGTATACAAAGTGACAATCACTACACAGGTACTACATACATGAGAATTTACAGATTTTGCAAACAATATGATTCAGTTTAAATCACGAAGTGCATAATTTTATAACAGCTTCATAAGATTAAATTTGAAAAAAAAATGCTATAAATATTTAACATCTTATAATGTTAACACAATTGAAAAAAAAACAAGGAAAGAATAAAATTATGTAAATCTTAATTAGGTAAATAAAACTATGATTAACATTACCCTCCTTCCAGTAGTTGTAACAGATCAGTACTTTTGGTAATCTTTGTGGACCCAATCACACTTATCTGCTTATCTGGATACTGTGGTTTCCACTCCTTGCCAGTTACAGTAATATCTGTAAAACAAAAGAACATCCAAGATAATGTATCACAATACTGCTGCATAAGGTTTACAAAATACAGTAAACAATTGAGCAAGCAAGTCACAAAAATATCAGCGAGTGTGAATTTTTTTTATTCAAAGAAGTTCATGTGTAACATGACAAAAAACTCATTTTGGCGATTTGCTAACAATTCATACTCAGGAAACAACTGAAATTGCCATTGTCTGAACTTTTTGACTACCAAAAAACATCTACCAATACAGCACACTGTAACTGAAAAAAGGCATATGATTTTAGAGTTCAACATGTTCATTAATGACCATCTCCAAGTAAAGATCATATATATAAGCCTGCAATAAGAAGGAAAGCATCCATATTCACATTGAACTATTTCAATGCATTCCAAGACAGGTAATAGGACTACAATGAGGTAAGAGATAGGCATTTATGTAAGCGCTAAAAAAGGTAAAGTGAAGACGGTCTTTATAGAAAGGTTTGTTTGTTATGAAATAATAACTTCAATAAAACATTTATTGTACCTCACAATTGACATTTTTAAATAATATTTGAAATTTCTCAAGCAGTTCTTTAGTTTATACCTGTCTCGTGTTTATGATGCATGTTGAGTCCAATGTGTCTGATATGCTGCCTTTCACAAAGTTGTTGCCATTCAGAATCTTCCACATATTCATATTCTACCACAAGACAAAACTGAGCCCAAGGGAAGCTGTCTGTAAGCATCCTACATGGAGCTATCAAACAATTGTGTTGATCTAAGCTATAATATGAAAATAATTTTTGTAAGAAATAGGTAAATCTGGAATCAAATTATTATCTTTACAATGAACCATTCTGCCTTTGATGGCCACAGCAAGCAGACCAAATTACACATATACAGTTTTTAAATCTGATTATGGGAGCATATGATGTTAATTTTATACAGAGTGACAGGAAATATTTAAATATGAACTAACCTCCTTATTATAGACTCAGGTTCAGTTGATGAAAGAACTTCTGGAGTAAGCATGTTTCCCAAACACAATGCATGTTTCAAACAGCTCATTAAACTGGGCATGTCATGTTTTATCAGCACTATAATCTAGGAACAAATATGACAATACAAGTAATATACATGATGCAGTATGATACTCATACAACCAACACAACAGGTTTTTTCACTTGCAAATTTTAACATGTGTGGGCAGTCAACAGTTCTGTACACCTTAGTATATGTATGTTACTATTCCAAATCATGAGGAATAACACATTTTTTAAATTTAAAAACATCACTCATTAAATCACGCATGCAATAAGGCAGATACATGTATTAATTAGTAATTGGAAAGTACATCGAGTTTTCAAGCCAAGTCTTAACTATGGTACTTCCAGAACTTAATGCTACAGAGAGATGTCAATGATGTGTACGTTTTTTGCTCAACTGTAGTGCAAGTAACACATTGATAATTCTGAGAGCAATTGTCAGAAATAAAATTTAAGAAATGAATTTTAGGAATAAGTAGTAAATCATAAACATAGAAGTTTTAAGTGATCACTATTGATCAATAACGAACTTTCATTTGTTCTATTGTAAAACTGACAAGTAAAATAGTCCCTATAACATCCATTTGAGAAATAGAAATGCTTGAAAAAGTATCAATATCCACAGCAACATACCTTTTGTTCACAATCTTTTGATTTGGCTCTCTTATTTCTCAGCCACAGTTCAACTTCTTTACAAAGGGAGACAACCTTTGGATGCAGTATATTATTCTGATAGAAAGTTGTCCTCAACTGAAACAATTTCTTTCTCACGGGATCCAACACAGCTAAAATTGTAGGAAGGAATAGCATTAAATCTATTTATGTGTTACAAGTGGGTTGAATGGCATTTTTCAACAGTATTTCAGTCATGGAGAACATTCATTTGACCCATAACCAGCTTCCATGGTTAGAAATCAGTACTAGAACATACCTCCCCAATAACGGACAACCACACTATATGAATCAATTGTGGACAAACAACATGTTACATTAGATGAACAGTTAACTTGGCAAACATTTAACACTATCTAAAAGTTGTAGTTTTCAGTTGGTATTTTTCAATGAAATCAAATATAAAAAATCTGTACTTTTTATGTAACTGTTGTTATATTGAAGTAATCCTGAAAATTTAGTAGATGACATCTTATGCGAAGCATGTACTTAGTTATGTCAGCTTAATACTTTTCTCAAAGCAAATACAAATTGTTTATTTTAAGGTGAACATAAGCACATATACACTTTTAATAATACTGACCTTCTAGAATTGTTTTGTATTTTTCTTGCAATGCATTCATATAGCCTATGGCAGATTCTAAACAACAGTTAACAGCTAAGTCTGCAGCTCCAACCAGACCGTGTAGAATCACCATCAACTTGAAGGTAATATCAGTCAAACCTGTCATAAATGTAGATTATATTTCTTTGTACAAAACCATGCGACTCCTCACAATGGACTGTGCTGTTTATAGGGCATGTCATCCTTAAGATTTTATTTGCTTATAGTAGAAGGTAGGGAAAAGAAGGAAGCAATGATGGAAGAAGTTATTTAGTTCATTCAAATTCAATCACAATTAACAAAATGCAAACAAACATTTTTAGAAGAGAAACAATGATAAGTTGAAACATTATCTTCTCCAATGTGTAGTTACTTCCCCTTATTGATAAATGAGACAAAGCCACTATGATGGGCTGAAATACAGCCAAACTTTGATTTCTTATCAGAACTTTTTTGCACTATTATCACTATATCAAGGTAAAATATTTCAGTGACTCGGATGCTATGTATCAATATAGTATGACATTTTACCCTATTGCCTTGACCATGAATAGATACTGGGGCTAGAGTGAACAGCAATTCGTGCCAGATGGAAGTTTCATAATGCCCTTTCTGACATTTTGTCCAAATGAAAACAAAACACCTTGTGACAGAAAATGCTTGACATGTTTCACATTTTTTAGTTTTTAGACTGTAGACTGCAGATCACTGTCTTTAGTACTGAAAATCCAAAGCAAGACACGACATACTTATCCAGAAGCCCAGTAGTTGACCATTTGCAATTATTTCCTACATCAATATATATTCGGTTACATTTCTCAAAAAAAAAAAATCAAATCCACATGCCAACCGCGAAAAAGCAGCATAAAATAGAACATTTTTTCAGAAATTTAAAGTGACAGTTTTTATCGGAACTGATTCTTGCAACAAAAAATATCATTAAATTTATGTGATATTACCATCAAGTTTGTTGTCCTCCATGTATTTCTCTCTCTGTTTCAACATGAACCTGGATACATCAGGAGAAATAGACAGAAATGTTGCACTGGATGACAATTCTCCACATTGTTTCAACTTATCAAGATAATTTTCTGATGCCAACTGAAGTAGTTCCAGGATCTGATACAATTCTTCTGCAAGTACAAAATCTCCATTACATCTTGAAGTTTTCAGCAAAAGCCCCACACTTTATGAACAAAGTGTGAATTCACAAACTTGAAAATGAAAACATAATGGGAAAAACATATGAAAACAATAACATATGTGTAAGATTCTCATGCGATTGCCAGAATTTAACTTATGAAATTCCACAAAACTACTCAACAGAAGTAAATTAAAACATTTTTATAGTAAAATCATAGTTCATAATGTGTGAAAAGCAGAGGCATCAAATTATTGAAAATGCATGCTCCCAAACCTACCAATGAAGCACAAAGGATTTCAAATTTACACCTCCCAAACCCAGTTGCTTATTTAAAACATCAAGACAAAACAAGAAATGGGCAATGCCCTCAAACCAGGTTGTAACCAAGGCTCTATTTGTATAATGAATACATGATGATCATCAATGCTGCAAAGGTGCCAGAGGTAATACATGCATACACACACTCACACTTAGATATATTATATATATATGCAACAACTATACACCAAGTTTCATGTCAATACACCCACGCATAGGAAAGATATTAAGTGGAAACTGATTTTTAAATTTCAAGTGACCTTGACCTTGGACGGCACAAACCCAAAAGCAATCCCAAGCGAGCTGTCCACATATTCTTACTACATGTATACACCAGGTTTGGTTACAATATGATCAACAGAACTCAAGTTATTCCTCAGAAACCAAATTGCTATTTTTAGTAACGGCGACCTTGACCTTTGACGGAACAAGTCTAAAAGCAATCCCAAGCGAGCTCTCCACATGTACTTTCTATACACCAAGTTTGATGTCAATATGATCAACGAAACTAAAGTTATTCGCCGGAAACCAAATTGCTATTTTTAGTAACGGTGACCTTGACCTTCGGCGGACCGAACCCAAAAGCAATCCCAAGCGAGCTCTCCATAATTTTATGTTCTTACTATACACCAAGTTTGCTGTCAATATGATCAACGAAACTAAAGTTATTCGCCGGAAACCAAATTGCTATTTTTAGTAACGGTGACATTGACCTTTGGCGGACCGAACCCAAAAGCAATCCCAAGCGAGCTATCCATAATTTTATGTTCTTACTATACACCAAGTTTGCTGTCAATATGATCAACGAAACTCAAGTTATTCGCCGGAAACCAAATTTCTATTTTTAGTAACGGTGACCTTGACCTTTGGTGGAACGAACCCAAAAGCAATCCCAAGCGAGCTCTCCATATGTTCTTACTATACACCAAGTTTGGTTACAAGTCAGAAAATAGGGGTTGAGTTGGTTAGGGGTCGAGTTTGTTAGGGGTTGAGTTGTCCTGACACCGTATTTTCAATGGTTTGTTTTTGTTTTTTTCGACCACCCAGTAGACATTTTTTTAAAAAGATTTTGTAATCCAAGTAACAAAAAAGGAGTGGCCTAAGAAACATTATTATAAATAAAAATTATTTAACCTATTGTGTAGAAATTTATGTGTTAATGAAGTGAATACCTGATAATTGGATTCTCACACTATGATGCTTTGTTTTCTTTTTGGTTTCATTGCTCAGCGTTTGACTTTGTGTATCCTCATTTTGTTTCTTGTTCAGAACTCGGCTTATATCAGTTTTTTGTCTAATGGAACTATCAACACGTTCTAAACATATAAAATAAATCAAACACTAAAGGAAAACTTACATGACATGACACGTCAACCTGCATATTTTAATATGGCTTGCCAGAAAAATTAAGAAACAAATATCCATTTAATTCGTTTTACCTTATTAATAAGTATACAAACAGTTTATTGTCTAATTTCTGTAAGTTATGAATATGCTTAACATTTTTGGGCAAAATTACCTGCATGCCGCTTATCCATGACACTGGTTTTTGAACGAAGAGTCATAAATGCTTGTAATGGATCACATGATGTGTTCAGTGGTCTGACTTTACTCTTAACTTTGCTTGCTAAATGAAAAGAAACATAACAAGAAATTGTACATGCATTTGTAAATTCAGTACAGAAATTTAACATGGTGCATGGCTATGATCAATGGATAAATAACTTTAAGTGATCTTCTGAAATATAAAGAATTGGTCAAAGTAAAAGTCAGACATTACATAAGAATTGTGCAAGGGGTTAATTTTAGAAAAAATATGCCAATGACTCATAATGTAGCAATAATGCTACAAGTGACATATACACATGCAGTATATCAAATAGAAGCATGTATTCTAAACATTTTGTTGAAATATTTATCAAACAAATTACCTTTATTGTGAGGCCTTTCATATGTTTCATCAATTTTGTCAATAGTAGTCAATCTTGTTCCTGAAAATTAAAACAAACAGTGAATTCATGAAAGTTCAAAGTAATAACAGTTCCATGCCAAACTGTAGAAAAGTTGCAATACCTAAAAGCCAAATTAATTCATTAGCCATTGAAAATAATACCCATCACAGCAAGAATAACATTTCCTCAACAACATCTGCCTAATGATGCTTAAAACTGCACAGCCAGGTTAAATAACCCTGACCAATACCACACCTTAACTACAGAACCTGGACAAAATCATGCCCAAAATCTACCCAAAGCTGCACAACCTAGACATTATCCCTTGAACTCAACACATTAAAACCTGCATAACCTTGCATAGTAACTGATTCACATTACAACCAAAATACCACCCACCTCTCACAATGACTCCTATCTGTCCCCTCCCTCTATGTTTTGTGCCTTTGTACCACTAAGTTTACATAATTTATTCTGCGCTTTAAAACACTGACATGTCATACATACTATGCTTACCATGAATTTCAGCATAAGAATACTTGTAAAATCTCTCAGATTCTGCTTTGTGAACTTTTAGTATCTCACCATCTGTCACATATGGCACAAGTACCTTACATGGGTCAGTAACTCTATCAATGGACTTCACAATCTCCCATGACAGTGCTAGTTCAGCTTTTCCTGTGTTCATGTCTGTTAAAACTCCCAATACTTCCTTGGCCTGTTTCATAGTGTCTGTTCTTTTTAAATGATGATTTCTTGTACTTGGTTCTATGCAAAAGTAGACATCAAGTTACATACAAAGATTCATATATGAATCATGAAATACAAGATTGCAAATCATTTTGTCATTTGTTTTTCAATTCATTAAAGATGAATACAGCAAAAAAAAAATTCTAAATCAAAATCTGATCATCGGAACACCAGTATAATAATAATTTTGAGTGAACAAAATGGATTTCTTCAAATGTGAAGATTCTTATTATCTATCCTATTTTTATCATTATTTATATCGAGTGTTTTAGGGGGGTAAAACTCTTTTCAGATTTAGAATGTAAATTATATGCAGGTATGAAATTTACTACAGTCACAATATTACATGATTTACCTGGAAGTCGGCACACTTGAATTTCATTGCAGTATTTTTCACTTTGCCAAAATGCTTGCAGAAGGCTTTGTTTCTTATTACAGTCTAGTAACCTGGAAATTCAAATGTATATGTACTGCTTCTCCACAACATTATTTTCTAATAAACACAATTTTTTCATTAATGTAACAGATGAATATAAGGCTTTGAAAGAACCATTTAGTCACATAATTGGCTAGAACACTTGCTGATGAGGCAATGAACTAAATGTACAGTGTCACCCTAAGGCTTAAAGCAACATTCACATCTTATGAAGCAGTTCAACAAGGCACTGGAGTCCTCCAGCGGTATGGAGCCAGGATCCTTAAAACAGACGACAAATTGGGACAAATCCTCATACTATTGACAGTATCAAAAGTACTGTTTGCCAAATAGAGACAAACTGCCAGACTGGAAATATATTTCATTTGTTGTTTATGGTAAAATTCTCAATATCTTAACCAGACTGAATGCATTTTACCAGACACGTCCGATGGTCAGACACATTTGGCAAACTCTGCAATAGTCTAAGTCACCACTCATTGTTACCCAGTATCATCTAAAGTCCAATATAATACATACAAGTACACATAGTACATGTATGTTCGACCACGGTGAAATTCTAGAAAGAAATGGCAGGTGAATAAACTATCCATATATGTTCTATTCCATATTTGTCAAACCTTATTTCATCCATTTCCATGTCATCTTTTTCAATCTTCGGTAGTAACTGTTGTACATAATGAGGATTTCTCAAATTTGAAGTTTGAAAAACAGGAACATCTAACACAGCTGTTTCACAAAACCTGTCTTGTTCAGTAACAACTAAAACATAAATATTCATACAATGCTGTGTCTGAATAATGCTCGAAAGTGGTAAAGTGATGGTATTTTAATTCTGATGTTATCATCCACATATTAGAGTGTTGTGAAAAATATTTTTTTTTATACAGATTCCAAATTTTTCCCTGCACCTTTGACATTTCTAGCATTTAAGTCACACTCATTGTTATCACGAGTTACATCAGTAAAACAATAATAGCAATTTTATTATTTGAGCAGTAATGTAAAAAATTTAATACACAAAATAGACACTACCCATTCCGATGAATAATCATTTAAAATTCTTAACCAATACAGTACTGAATAGAACCACATTTAAATATGAGATAAAATACAAATGTGCAACAAACTGATTTCATTGATATCCAGAAAAGTGCTGGCATGTTCATGGGACAAATCTGGATTCAGATGTTCAAGTTGTATTAAACCTTCATACTGCTGTTTCACAATTTGTTTGGACAATATGTATTTGATATCCAGTCCTGAAAAAAATAAATCAATAAAACAAAAACTGAGAGTGTTGATTCTGCCAAGCAAAGCATAATTTAAAAAAAACAGGGCAAATTGTTCGCTCAGTCGGTAGGTTGCTCGACTGCTAATCTAGAGGTTGTGCTTTGAAACCTGGTCGAGGCGTATATTCTTCTGGGACAATTTGACTGAAGACAATGTCTTATGTTCTTCACCTCCCTCTGAGGAGAAGTTGACAGTTGCTTCTAGAGGAGCAGACTAGAACTGGTTTGTATCCCAGGAGCACTAGGTGTAAAACCCAAAACAAACAAAAACACCTACCTACATAACTGGAATAGCTAAATATTAACTTTTTCATGAAAAAATGTTACAGACAGAGAGATGTTTAATAAAAATCCTTTCCAGTACAACATTTACTTCAACACAACAAAAAAATACATACCGGTATGTGACTTAAATTTGATAAGATAACCACACTTTTACCGACAACTATAATAATTATACTTGAAACTTATTTTATCTCATGCACCTTCAATAATTTCCTGGAACATGCAGCAGCCCACAAGCCTTGGGTTCATAAAAATATAGCTAAAAGCTTTCATGCGACTTTAAAACTATTATTGTTCACCTTCTTCTATCACCAAGTGAGTTCTGGGTCCAGTTATACTCTGCAAAATCTTAGCAGATTTGACATAAGGTGGCTCATCAACAGACCAATCATATTCATCAGTGAAAACATCTTCTAGAATACCCTGAATTTATCACGAAGAATAACTCAACATGCTTTATCGAATACAATATTGCAAATTACACATTGTGATTTATCATACAAAAACCAACATTTGTTTCACCAGTCTAGTAATGTTAAGATATCAATCTGATGTAAACAAAATTACAAGTTTTTCAATATATTTTAGATGTATTATAATTTATAATTGCATAAACAAAAAGAAATTATGTAAATTTATCTTCAACTTTAGTACCTTTGGTTCTGATATTTCATCAGTTGCTTTCGTATAACTTTCATAGAAAATACTTGAATCAAATTTCTGTTGTAACATAGGAACGGCAGCAACCATGTATGATGGTCTGTCTGTAGTCGATCTGATAACAATAATGCAATCCAAACTTATCTGACTTTGAAGCTCTACTTGTTATTTGAAAAGGAAATGGTCAAATTCTATTCTATTTATATAAAGTTGGTGCATCAGAATAAACTTCAGGATGAAATGTCATTTTTAAAACTATTTATTTTAACAACATTTCGACCAAAGCAGTCTTCACCAGATTAATATAGTTATTCTAGTTATACAGTTTCTCAAGTTGCTGACTTCAAGAAGCAAAAAGAGAGTTTAACATGCATGGTGGTGTTCAGTTTTCAGATATTATGAAGATGCATGCCTGCAATATTTTTAAACTGCTGAATTACACATTTAAGGACTAACATGCATTTGATATGAAAGGTTAAATTTAGCTGTATGAAACTATACTACAGTTGATATGATCTAACATCTCATACTAAGCACATTCTATAATACATGTGTAGGAGTATTACTTTTTTAAGCCATCTGCAAATGAATAAAGCAGCAGATTTGAAAGCCTTTCATCGGTCATCAAGATCCTGTCATTTGTACCCATTTTGTGTTATTTAAACGAAATTATACTGTGATATGAAGTGAACTGTTCAAACCAAATAACACAATCACCAAACCTGAATACACCATTTTCTGTCACTGCGTGTTCATTATTCAATAGTAATGGATCTTCAACTTGAATTGTTTCCAATTTGGAACTGAGTTCAGACAAAGATGGTTTCATTTGATGAGCATCAGAAAATGTTGTGTCAATATATCCAACTGTGTCTATTTTCAATGAATCTAAAACATGATTAAATTCATGAGAAACATTTATTTTTGATTTTACAGAAAACATGTCTTGTATAGGGATTCTCATATAATGAACTTGTGAAATGACAACAATGATAGTCTTTCAAATCACAGAGCTCCTATTATTTCCCTTGGTGTATTCTTATGGTTAAACCAACCATTTTATTTGGAGCAGTTTACAAAGATGTCATGAAAAATGTTGATAACAAGTATTACATAACTGCTAATATTATGTCTATATAGCAAATGTGGTACATATTTCCTAAATTTTGGAGCAACAAGAAATAATGTTACAAAATTCAACCGGTGCAATGTATTGCTTAACCCCAATTCACAGTGACAATGCTTAGCATATTATTATCATACATAATGTAAAACGTAGCAAAAAACTAATAGAACTTTACCATAAATAGTGGAGAATTGGTCAAGGTTTTCTTTCCCAAATATTTCATCAAATTCATTATATGTTTCAAAGAATTCATCAGGAGTGAAAATGTTTTGTGAAGAAGATGGATTTGAGCTTGGAACTACATCAAAATCCAGCTCAAAATTGATAGCATCAGACAAACTATTATCCACAGGTCCATTTTGACTGAAAAAATCAAAAAATAATCATGATAAACTTATCATGGTGATCATCAAGACCTTTCAAACCAAGTTATGGTCATCAAGAAAAAGCTGGTGAAAAGAAATTTTGATAGGAAACATATTCAATTAATTGAAATTATGATGTATCAATATGAAAAAGGTAAATTGCAATATATTGAGAGGGTTGAGAAAAGGAGACAGAAATCATACATACAGGTAATATAAGATAATGATTGCAATAAATCAATGTTAAAGCCAACGTTTGTACAAGTTTTCGAACCAGTTAATGTGTGGATGTTAATTCAGTAAATTTAGAACTACAATTCAAGCTACTTTGAAAAAGTCACCTATCAATTGGTTCAATGTCATTGATTCTCCCAGCTTCTTTGGGTGTGAATTTTGCACCATCTTCAAAAACTGTTGCACATTCTTTCATTAGTACCTGATAAGACTCAGCTCCCCCTGAAGTGAAAAAAATGCCTTCCAAACACAGAGAATTTCATTTTTCAGAAAGTCTTTACAACCATTGTATATAGTTTCATGTTAAAAGACTGTTGCAATGTAAATTAAATAAATACCCAGTCAAAATATTGAAAAATTAATGATGCATACGAAACATAAAGCCAAAGATTGGATCACTGGATTCAGTCATTGCAAATTTACTGATCACTAGAGTACCATTCTTATGAATGTGTCATGAAAAGGGTGTTGGTAAAGTTTTTCAATATAATTCAACTGATTCTAAGGCTAAAATGCATGCCTTTCCATTCTTTCAATAATAGTGCGTAAATCCGAAATTGACAAACTGGAAAGGATACAAATAAAGGCGGCATGCTTCATAAGAAGGGACTACAAATCAAGCGACCAAAGCTGTGTCACCAAGATGCTTAAGGACCTCAAACTCCCAACCCTTCAAGAACAGAGGAAACAGCTATGCCTCACATTCATGTAAGTAGGTTGAGAGGCTGATGCCAGTTGCTCCATATTTTTAACCAATAAGGAACAAACGTCAAATTCATGCTAAATGCTATAAAGACTATGAAAATGTCAATCTAGTTTATAACCATGAACTGATAATACCAAGTGTTACACTACTAAACGAACAAACTCACAATAAAAAAAGTGTACAATAATTCTTTTTTCGTGAGAACTATAACAGAGTGGGATCAGCTGTGTCAATATAACCGCAGAAACTTTAAAAACAGACTAAGTTGCGCTCAGTATTAAACATCTGCGCTCTCTCCCGTTGACATTTACGCCAGAAGTTGATCCCGTCAACGTAAAAGAAACATATACAGATACAAGGTGATTATTGCTGCCTAAATGATCATGACATTTCACCGCGTTTCCATGGATATCTATATTTATCATCTGGTAGTTTTCCATCATGTACATAAGCTTGGATACTGTCTTCTTTCTTGGGCAGATCTATTGCATATTTTTGTTGTGTCTGTCTCATTGCTGGTGCCTAAAATTAATAAAAACTTAATTGGATTTTAGCTCTAAACAAGAGTGGCAAACTGTCACAAAATACGCCCGTCATAAGTCAGAGCTCAGAGTTAAAACAAATAGACAAATTTTAGGTAATTTCTAAAATCAAAGGGTGATTACTCCCGAGTGACTAAAGCAATATGCCTCATGGTTATCGAACTTGGCCGAGATATTATGCCCCCAAACGTTTTAACCTAGTTTGGTAAAGATCGGATGAAAACTCTTTGATTTAGAGAGCGGACAAGGATAATTAGGCCAATTTTGGATAATTCAAGGGCCATAATTCAGAAGTGCCTGAGGTGATGTTGCTGGTTATCAAACTTGGCCGAGATATTATGCCCACAAGCATTTTCACCAAGTTAGATAAAGATCAGATGAAAACTGTTTGGCTTAGGCAGTTAGGGAGCGGACAAGGCTAATGTGGCCAATTTTGGATAATTCAAGGGCCATAATTCCGAAGCGCCTGGGGCGATGTGGCTGGTTATCGAACTTGGCCGAGATATTACGCCCACAAACATTTTCACCAAGTTTGATAAAGATCGGATGAAATATCTTTGACTTAGAGAGCGGACAATGCTTATTTAGTCAATTTTTGGATAATATTCAAGGGCCATAAATCCGAAGTGCCTGGGCCGGGGTTATGTGGCTGGTGATAGAACTTGGCCGAGATATTATGCCCACAAACATTTTCACCAAGTTTGGTAAAGATCGGATCTAAACTCTTTGACTTAGAGAGCGGACAACATGTGGACGCCGCACGCCACGGGTGTTCCCATAATACGTCCGTATAAAAAACAACAACAACAAAGTCAATCAACTTGTCAAACTCAATAAGAAATTCAGTGCCCATCAAAACTTTAAAATGTTTTTTAAATTTTAAATACCAAAAATATTTGGCATTGCCAGTGCTTCGTGACTGATTTAATTAATTCTTAAACAGTGTTTAAGTGCTTATAATTACTGTGCTAACTTTGGCGTCCATCGTCTGCATCTGTTCAGCTAAAGATCATTCCATACCGTCCGACGTAATTTCTGGTATAGCATATACGTCTTATAAGAAACTACAGGGTTTTACCCGTACCATTTTCGTGGACAAGTCCATTTCAATTTAGGGACGGAAAACCAATTTTAAATCGTGCTATTCACAAAAAATAGTAAAATGCGTTCATGCATTAATGTACATTAAATCAGACAACTGATATGAGTTACTCGTATTTTAAAGAGAATCATATGATCTCAATTTGTTTGTATGCATTAACATTTTTCACATTCACCCCTGTAATGATATAACGGGTTCCATTTATAACTTCTGCTGGCGTCATTTACCTACTTCAAAAATACATGAGACGCAATGGATTTCAAAGCAATGTAATATTTGCTCTATGAAACGGTATTATCAGTTTTATCATTATGAAATTCAGCAACAACTGTCGTTGAAGTTTATAATTGTTCTTAGGCAGCTTATCAACTGTCGACGATTTTGACCAAGCCAACTTTCGTCTATTAATCACCAACAGCTTCTCTGAATATGATTATTTTAACGTCATTATAAATATATGTATACACGAATTGCAAATCAATAGTAGCACACTTATTTGCATTGGTACTTCAGGTTGAAGTTCAGATATCTAAATTCTAATGACACATTCAGCACAAATTTTGTATTGCCTAAGTCCAAGGGAGTAACCACCATAAGCCATATTAAAGGGCTAAGACTGAGAGAGGGATTTTGCTTGTATCCTTTCGTCTTGCTAGAAATCCAAGTTTATGACCTTTATTTCTATTGTCTTCTTAAAGACCAATTTTATGGATTTTCATTTGCCTGAAATTGATGTATAGTCATCATCACTATTCTCGCGGTATCACTATTCTCGCGGTATTTGCTTTCCTCCACCAACCTGTGATTACGAAAAAACGTGGTTGACCTACTTCTTTTTCTCAAGCAAAAAAACAGTCTTACCTGTCAATATTCACCGTATTTTGGTAAGCATTTACGACAAAATGTTAATAAAATCATTTTCTATCAAAACAGCATGCAATCCCCTATAAAAAAAATGTGTCAATTAAAAAAAAATCACGAGTTTCATGTTCGTCTGCTTTTCTCCACCCACACGCATTTAGGTTTCAGACCACTAATTTATTTCTCTTGCAGATAGTTAGTCTTGCACAAAACAGTTCAATTTAGTTATCTGAGGCCAATACTTTGTCTATTTTTAGATTATAATTGAAATACCGCGAGAATAGTGATGACGTCATCCTGTAAAAATGGCGGTGACCCCATGTACATTTGTTTACTTTTGTAACAAACTTTAAACATTTTTTCATTAATTTAATGCTGTTATGAATTGGGAAAGGATTGAAATTTATGCTTATGTGTTGGTATTTGATTTTAAGTTAACTATTATTTATTCATTATTCATTATTCGATAAGTACCGCGAGAATACAGATATGCAGTGTAAGTTATTCTGGGCTTTGGTCAAATTGGTTATCGGTGAAAACTGTATTTTAAAGATTCCTTTATCAACAGATAGGCAGAGAAGATTTTATATAGAAACACTTACAGTCTGGAAGAATATGAATGTAGAAATGACGGCAATACAAAACTGTGAACAAGAAGAAAAAGACAATTCTCAAAATCTAGACCTACATGTATCTCCAAAAAGTTTAACTGAGTGGTATGAAGTATAAACTAATAATCTTTATTAAGAATGCTTAGACAATTTAAGGATACAATAACATGTACCTGAGTAATGTAGGGTTGTATCATTACAGATTGCATGCCAATTGTTGGCATTAAATATATTATTTTCCTCATTTTTTAAAACCTTTAGATATGTTGTGTTTTCTGATGGACTTCTTGTAAATAGACTGCGACACACCCAATGGCACACCATATTGTGTGGTAATTGGGCCATGAAATGGCTATACTATTGATTTGAAATAGGCTGAAGCAAATATTTTGCTTGGCATTTACTGCTTTAGAGTGCATGGCCATGGTACCTGGTTAAATTGCATGACAGTTAGTCACAGACCTTGCAAAAAGTTACGGGACCTGTGTGAATATAGGGATACGGACATTTGCCCCCCGGACATTTGCCCCCCAGTGTTAAAATGGCAAGGCGGACGCTTGCCCCCCAGACTAAATGTAAGCTAGGACATCTGCCCCCCAAAGAAAGTTGAAGCTAGGACAATTGCCCCCCCAGTGTAAAAATACAGGTAGGACATTTGCCCCCCAGTCTATTGTTAATTCTTTGCTCATGTTTTTTTTTTATGTGTTATATCTTGCATGTTTGTTTTCTTAAAAAAAAATTGCATGTGTGCCTACCATTTATTTTTGTTACATATGATTCATTGAGATTGTCACTTGATAGGTAGCAATAAAATGATAAAAAATAAGTGTTTCATTCAATGGCGTTTATCCAATTATATACATGTACCTGCACTACGGACTGTGTTTTTACACTGGGGGGCAATTGTCCTAGCTTCAACTTTCTTTGGGGGGCAGATGTCCTAGGTTACATTTAGTCTGGGGGGCAAATGTCCATCTTGCCATTTTTACACTGGGGGGCAAATGTCGGGGGGGCAAATGTCCTACATTCGTGAATATAAGATTGTCACCAGGAATACTAAGGAAGATGTTCAGCCTTAAACACCAGCTGCTTGTTATCAAAATGAAATTGATTTCATGAACATGTGCGTTTTTTTAAATTTGTCATCCAAACAATTCTGTCTGTTTGATACAGTCTCATATTACTCTAACCACTTTAATTGAATACACTTCATTTTCTGTTTATGTTACATTTGTTGCTGAAAAATTGTCTATAAGATATTTGTATTTATTATTTAAACCCTTGCTAACGGGCAGAAGATAGTATTCAGTTGATTTCTGAAAGTGCTACTGATTATTATTAATATTATTTATTGCATTCACTGATATATGTTTGTTATCAATGATTGAATCCATATAACATGATACAGTTTATGAATCCAGCAATGCAGACACTTCGGCTCAGAATCCTTGTGATGTTCTGTCAAAACTAAATGCTGCATTAGCGGAACCGGTTCCAAAGAATCCAAGCGTTCAGTACATCTCTGAAACAGCTCATCAACTAGTTGACAGTATGAATACCAAGCGCAAAAATGACAGTGAAGTAGTGGAACAATTTAGATCAGCATTATATGCTCAGGTTGGTACAAGAGTACCGTAATTATGGCTATTTGTCAAAATTGGCCTTAATAGTTAATTTTGAGGGTTTGTCATAGAAGAGAACTTACGAAAAATTTGAAAAATGATTTGATATCTTTCGTTCTGTAAACATGACGTCTTACAGGTATAAAACAGTCTAACACTGTTGTGAGTTTACTATATATATATCATCGGGATTTTATAAGTAACAAAGTAAAACAAGAAATATCTTGAAAAAAGATGATCAGCGCAATTTGAAGGTTTAGATTTGTTGTGCAACATAAAAAATGCTGAGATATTACGATTGCTGGTCATTCCAGATCCAAAATGGATTTCGGTAAATTCACCGAAATTCAGTGGATTTTGGTAAGGTAACTTACCCTTTATCGTAAGGTTAACCAAATCGAGTTAAGGTTTCAAACGTTCAGTTGAAATGAAATTGCCTTGGTTGGTGGTCAATGTAAGATTTGATAGGTTTACACAACACTGATATATGCAAATAGCAAAACAATGTTAGTACGGCTGCACATTGAGTTGGTTTAGTGTTTATCAAAATTCAATTCTGGTTGTACAATCGTCTGTGTATATATTGTCTTGGCTGAAAATATCTGGAGAGATTTTTATATATGAATTGGATGTTCATTTTTCATATGTAATCTTCATCCTCTGTGTTTGGGTATTTACAGGTTTCTAAAAGTGTGCAAGCATTGGAAGAACATTTATATCAGAAATATCAAAAACAGAATGCTCAAGTTGACCAAAAACTACAGGATCTGTTTTCTTGTCTTGAAAGAATTAAGGCATCAGAAACTGAGATGGAAAACTTTAAAGAGTCTCTAAAACAACTTTACCAAGAAATGTTGACTTTATAATATTTCACTTATGACAAGAATTAGTTTTAGTAACATATTAGTTATTTAGTACACTATGAATGATGCTGTTTCCTTACGTCTCAACAAAAGCGAGGCATGATACCGATATATTGGGTGTATAGCTTGTTCATACATCTCAAATTTTCAAATAGATACCAGTCTATATGAGTTTTTATTTATATGCAGATAGACTTGTCTTGCTTTCATCCCACATTGTATACTTCTGAACACGGATCTTTTAGCAAAAGGCTTTTTTATTGCATATGATGTAAGAATGAGTTTATTATGGATGTTAAAGTATTTTAGTAGGGTCTTGTTTTATTGATAGTTGATTTACATCAAACAACTGAAGAAGCATCTCTGTCAAATAGATTGATTACTATGTTTTTTCCCAAAGAAACATTTAAGCTTACGAATCAAAAATGCAACAAACTGTTTTAAGAGATAGTAATTCACTCAAACAGATGCAACTGTTATGTTGATATAATTTTTGTTTGTGATGTATCCTTTGTTAGCTATGACATTTAATTGTTGCCATTGTTTTTGAAATAAAGTTAAAACTACAAAGTGTTCAAATAAATTTTCCTAGATGATTTAAAATAAACAAAACCCAATTCCCACAGCGTGTAATGTCTGTATGACATTTGCTTAACTGGCATTCACGTGAAAGACTGATGTTACGAAACAAAGTGCTGAGCATTACTCTGAGTACATGTATTATGTTATATGACATTTATTAAATACTCAAATTGTCTTTATTCAGTAAACCTTTGTTTCTGCATTATGTAAACTATAACTTACTTATTAATGTTTGAACATACATTTTTATTTTAAAAAATGGGTAATTTTCTCTTTTCAAGGTTGAAGTATGAGTCTCAAGGAAGAAATCACATTTGATTTTGATTTGGTATATATATGGGAAAATATAACAGTTAACAATTAGGATTAAACCTTTCTGCAACTATGAAAACTACAGAGTCAAATAGCTTTTTACATTTGAAGAGAGCAATTAGAAATAGAATTGTATGTATTGTAATAAGCATTAGTAGAGGTCTACATATCTAAGGCTATGGTAAAAAGAAATGTTGAAATAAAGTACCATTTTAAGATTTTGGGATTGTTTTGATTAAATGATGCACAATGTAAACACATCATATTTAAAATGATAATTTCTATTAATCGGTTGGTTTTAATACTTTTTTGTTGTTTGTTAGAGATTTAAAGTGTAAAACTGTAATATAAATTTTGTCATAAAGCTGAAGCATCGTTCATATTAAACAGAGTTTAATCCAAGTCTATATTTCAGAATTTTATTCTAATTTGCTAATTATTTGTATCAAAATCCATCTTAAGTATGTAGGTTTGCATTTTCAATGTTTGGTCTATTATACTGATAAGTGTATATTTATGTATAATATTGTGTGCATGTTTCCCTAATTTAGACACATATTTATTGTTAATCTTACAACTTGTTACATTTATCTAAACATTTTGAAAACCAAATTTCGAACTCCAACTTAAAACTTTATCGAAGACATTCAGTTCATATTGTCGAGTGCGAGACACAAATATATCATGCCACCAGTTTCCCAACTCATTGCCTTGATATAAGTATACAATAGTGATTTAAACTATACTTTCCATAGATTTGTTTATTTTATATCTACCATCCATGCCAAAACATGTACATAATTATTTAGAGTATTTATAAAAAGTAATGTCAGGTCAAATTCCCTTGACAGCAAAACAATTATTTTTCCATGACCATATTTTTGATGATGCAACTGCAAATGCCACACATGAAATGTTAAACATTGTTAATTTGCCATATAAAAGAAAGAGGAACAGAAGATCATCACTCAGAATGTATTTTCTGAAGTAGAAAAACATGTTTTTGGTTTTAATATTTACAGTGATTATTGGGCTGGCAAGTAAGTAAACATAATTTACCATACACTTGTTCTTTAAATTTCTTACAATAAAAATGTTGTTGCATTACTAACATGTAAAACAAATGGCTTATAATTGAAAATGCTTCTAAGATTGTGTAAGAGTTGTCCATTATTGTAAAAATTATTTATGGAATTTATGTATAAATATGTTTTCTGGTTCATAAATGACTATACACTTCATTTACAGACTGCCAGAAAAGCCCAAGAAACATTGAAACTGGTAAGTTTGTTTTTATTTTCATTTTCAAACATTTGTTTTATATAAATCAACATTTTGTGAAACATATTCAGTACTCGGTTAACAAACAATATTTTTTCACAAAATGTTGACTTATTAACATATTACGCAAAACTTTTGTGATGTTGAGCATTTGATCATTTAACAAATGTAACTTTATTGTAATTCGCTATTTTGCATAAGCCATTAACTTTTTATGAAACAATGTATAACAATTGTGATCTTGAGGTATTGGTATCTGTTGATGTTGACAATAACTGCCTTATAGATTTGACAGTATGTATGAAATAATTTGTGTAAATGGACAATTACTAATTATTAATAACCTTTCAGCTTCATTTAGATAATGCTTTTGAATAAATGACAACAGGATATTTACCAGGGAATGTAAGACTTATTTTTGTACTGATAAAGTGTACAGAAATAATGAACGCCTGATGGTTAGCTCCGGCTGTAGAGAACTTGAGAGTCAATCTTGAGATTATAGGTTCAACCCCCAGGAGTGGTATATGTTCTCTGTGACAGTTTGACTGAAGATTATACATTCCAAGTCATTTGTCCTCCACCTCTAATTCATGTTGGGAAGTTGACCGTTGCCTTCGACAGTACTAGTTTGTAATCAAAGAACACTTGTTAAATGAACTGACCATTGCTTGAAACTGCAATACTGTTGAAAAATAAGAAAAATCCAACGCAAGACTAGAAAAAAGCCCAAGTAGAGAATGCTTGGAAAACTATATTGCATTATGTATTGAATGCAACAGCCAAAAATTTGAAATTGACAAATTTAAACTAAAAATATGCACCTTCCATCTGCTTCTGCAACTTGTCTACTTGTACATGGTATAGAATTCTGTTCCGAGTTATGAACAGTTCTGTTGAATGTCTGAAAGAACTTCAATACTGGAAATAATTTCGAAGTTGTATTTTCTGTTTCTATTTGATATAGCTTACAGTGAGGGAAAGGAGTATTTGTACCACTATGAATCTCAAGTTTTGTCGGGCATGCCAGAAGGAGCTAAGACTGTTGCAGGGCTCAAGCTCAAGTCCTCTGTTGTCATGCAAATATTTTCTCAATGGGAGGTCAAACTTCAGGTAAAGTAGATAATTGGTTCAGATTCCATTTGTCTGTCCTTATGTTCATTGTGCTTATTTTCTGCAGAGTGTTAGACAATATTAAAATATTTCAAGTTGCATTAATTTTTCAGGTGCAATGTTAAGGTTTAATGATATGATCAAAGATAAGATATGTGCTTTAAATACCTAATAAAATTTTATTACGTTTTTGTATGATACAAAGTGTGTTTCTACCATCTGTATACCAATACATGTAGAAACAATTGTATTTATCTATTGTGTGTTATAGCTTGACTCCCCACGCATTTACAAGATCAACAATTGGGTAGACTCGGAAGACCCTTTAAAGGAAATGTTGCCATCTGAGGATATGGATGAATTACTTGATGATGATGCAGAAAAAATGAAACTTCATCTTTGCAAACCAGTCACTCTGACGTAAGATTTATTGTGAATTTTATCCATCTTGTTCAGTTTGAAATGATTAGAATTTTTTTATCATGTTACTGTTTAAAATTTAAAAAAAACAAGTATGGTCATGGATTAATTAAAAAAACAAAACAATCACTTATTTTTGTATTTAAACGAATTTTGAAATCTTCTTGGCAACAAAACTTCCTTTGTTTGCTACCTTAAAACTTGTAATGTGATTACTTGCTAATAAAACTATGAAGTAATGTCCTTAGTTAAAAAAAAAATTCACATAGGTCTCTCTCATTTTTGTATAACTTTTCAAAATACAAGACTATGAATTTTTACCATATTTTGCAAAAACCAACCAAATTTTGACATATTACAGACAAATTGCACATTCTAAAAAAAATCAAACAGTGTTGAAATGAACCCAAATTGGAAATCTACAAAAGTTGCTTTCCTATATTTAGTTACCTTAGAGGTCATGTTCGTGATGTGAAGACAGAAGAGGACGATCCTATCTGGTCAGTTAATATAAAACGGGGTATCCTCAGCCTGCTGGAGATGAACTTCAATGAGAGACAAACACTAGATAAGGATGTTCCAGTTCTTATGTCTAACAGTGAACCCAAAATTTACAGAGTTGTAGAAGTAAGTGTGCTTTGTCCTTTGAAACAGTTTCATGTTTACAGAATTAATCGTCATACTTAAGTCTTTTGTTTCAGACATAACTCATCATTTCTGTCAAAGTAATTTGTGAGCCAGTATTGTTCCACAGTTTGTCTAGGAAAAATGTCACAGACCTATAAAGCTGTGATCAACATTCACAGATCAGGGCTTAATGTCACTAACCATAATCCAGTATTCATTTAAAGCCTTTTTCTTTTTTTAAAAACTGAGACTGAACTGGCAATTAGATACATCATATACTTTACAATGATTTGATATGTGATTCTGTTAGTGAAAATTGCCACAAAACGCATGGATTTAGGTTTGTCAAATTGTGTCTTGGACTAAACAACATTATAATAAGTTTTCATTCTGAAACTGAAAGGGCACTCATGATTCCTTACTTTTGCTATTTGAAATTTGTAGCCAAGTACTGCGGGAGAATGTGTGACCAGATACTGGGTGAAACCAGAGAGGAGTGATGATGATGTGCCTAGTATGAAGATACAGAAGATACGTGACTATGATAAATGTATGGAAAAGGTTATCCATACACTAGATGTATTGAATGGGCGACCATGCCATACTTGTGATGAAGATTGGGTAATTATATTAATTGTGGAGATCATTAAAATAAAACCATATTTGCAAAAGCCACATATTTAAAACTGGACAGTCAAACTAAACAACATCAACCAAAAAGTTTTAAACATTATATTATAAAATTTTATACTTACTAAAAGTACTTTTCCATATACAGATTATATGTTATGAAATAATTCAGTTGCTGCTTATTTCATAAAAAAATATCTAAAGCAATACCCTTTTGGCAGATGGAAAATAAAAAATTGCTGATCAGAAACTGGAGATATTTGACTTTTTTGTTCTTATTGGTAATGCTATGTCACTATAATATTTTCCTAACACTGCTGAGTTTTATTTTCAGTCTAGAGAGCATATTTCAGCTCAGTCATCTGTAAGATATGAGTTGTTGGGTTCTCCAGACCATTACATCATCGTAAGTGCTAAGTCAGAGGCTCATTATAACTTTGCACCATATTCTGAGGAAGCTGGCAAACTTACAACTATCTCAAAGTGAGTACTGTATTTTCACACTTTCTTTTTGGTCAGTTTGACTTGGATCATTTGATTATTTATTGATATGAATACTATAGCTGTTCTATTAGACATAAGATTTTTCTGCTTTAAATAATTTTTGAAAAATCAACATTACTGCTCATGAATAAAGAATATGTTTATGTACATGTCTAATCTTTAAGAATTAATGTATTGTGAAACAGACAGGCCTTAACTTTGTTGGAGGATGGACCAATACACGATCAGATAAACGATCTTCGATCTCCTGTACACCATGAGAGACCTCTTAAAGTGAAAATGTCGGAGGATACAAGCACCCCAATGTCTCCTGGAAAGCTTGAACTAATGAAGGAAGAAAAAGAAAACATTATGGAAATGGTATGACATATAGTATTGATCCCTCATGTATAGCTTAATTATCAATGGAAGATCAGCAATTGCACTGATTATAATTTGTCTTTATGACTTGTCACTTGTAAAATGTTTTGACATTTTATTGCTTACATTTTGAAAACTTTTCTGTCACATGTAGCTTTTGCTCTACATTGTATTTAGCTTTCAATATCAGAGTTACCCTTTATAATTTATAACTACCTGTACCACAACAGTTAGGTAATTTTGAGGTATACTCTACTGCCAAAATGACTGAGCTTGAAACTTGACAAGGTTTCATGTGTTCATTGACAGAGGGGAAATACGTCTTAAGGCATTGATTTCCATCTAGCATTTATGTTGGAAAGTTGTTTTTCAAAGAACAGTACTGACTGGAAACCCAAGAAGACTAGCCATAGTACATGTATATGTACACAATATGGTTGTATCAAACCTTATCCTGTCTAGTGCTTGTGTGTTCAAATTGGGTTCCAACCTTGATGTTTTTCTCCTAAAGGTGCAGAAACTCCTCACTGGCATTGAAAAACTGCTGGAGGACAAAGTTGATGAAGAAAGTGGAGAGCTTGTATTTGAACTCAGCAGACTGTTGAGAAAATTAGATAAAAACTCATGGGACAGACTTCTGGATGAGGTACTTACCAAGGACATGAAGATGCCCAAAGCCAGGTGAATACTTCTGGTTTGCTGTTTCAATTGAGAACTTATTTTTTAAATATTTGAAAAATCTTGAAGTGACATTTCGTTCTGCCAGTATGTCTGTTAATTATATAAAATGTGTCCACATCTTTAATGAGTTTGTGTAGTAGTGACACAATTTTTGTTATATTGAGAATGAGTACAATTTCCCTCCATGTCCTTTACAGTCCTGATCATATAGCAAGATCAAAGTTCATATGAGAAGGGGGCATGTTTTTTGTTCATACAATTATCTTCTTTCTTTGACAGAAAACTGTTGATGGATATTCTTCCTTCACTTGGAACATATTCATCAGTAGATGTGCTGCTAGAGAGGATAGAAAAATCTGAGATCCCCAAAGATTCTGCTGCCATTGCTCTGATGACTCTATCTGTATTACCACGACCAGATGTATTCATTGTAAAAAGGCTAATGGTATGGTTGGTTTTGTGGTTACCAAACTTTCTTGCAAATTTACAGTATTGTCTGTTGTATTCGTATGATAGGTAGAAGATGGGACCTAGTCTCTATTTGA
This sequence comes from Mactromeris polynyma, assembly GCA_032209605.1. NCBI lineage: Eukaryota > Metazoa > Mollusca > Bivalvia > Venerida > Mactridae > Mactromeris > Mactromeris polynyma. Next base: position 15,798,348 of record JASFXZ010000008.1, read on the forward strand.
TTTGCTGTACTACTAACTAGTTGTTTTGAACAATTTGGTAATTTTTTGTTCCTTGTTAGAAAAATATGAGCCATCAAAATTATCTTTTAGAGATAGTTTCTGTCTTGTATGCTTTTTTAAGACTCTTTAGACATGTTCTTGTGATGATAACTATGTAGACAAAATTATTAACATAAACCTGACAGTTGTATATTAATATTTTGTGTAGGATTTCATTAAAAGTAAAGATATGGATGAGGAGATGAAGCATGTGTTGCTACGAAGATCTTCTTGGCTAGCACTTGGTTCTCTGGGTAGCAAAATGATGAAAGTTAGCCACTCCTTATTTAAAGGTATTATTTGGTTGTTGGTAACAATTTTTTTGCATGTTGAATTTATTTTTGTGGAAATTAATGTTTACTGGTTGTCAAGCATAGTAAAGGGCCTTCCCAACAGTGGATTAAATGAAACTCCAGGTATATATGTTATCTAATATGTTAACAATTGTAGATATTGAATAGCAGTGATATGAGATTTACAATACAACGTTACTGTTATTGGCTTGGCATATCATAATGTGACATTGTCTGCTGTCCCACTGAAGTTGAAAATGGAATCACTTTGTCCATTTTCACATTTTATATCTGATATTATTCTTACTCTAACAGTACCCTCTTCTAATGGTTTTGTCTTCTTTAGATATTGAAGATGAACATAAAGCTCTTGAAGAAATACGTATTGAGAGTAATGAGCGAGAAATCAGGAGAAAATTGGATGTTAGAATGGAAGAGGTCAAGAACAAGGGGATGCAGACTCATGAACTTTACACTACTGAAAAACTACGCATTATTGATGTAAGGTTTATCCCTTGCATAGAGAGGGCTTGTTTGGTTGCAACTATTCTATTCAAAATATACCCCTGGACATGAAAATGAGATAATTTTAAGTTCAAATTCAATAGTATAAATTAAGAATTACAATAAATAAATTTTATGAGATATTCTTTGATGATACGAATTTATTGCATTATAGAGATTTTATGTGATGGCAACCATTGCCTGTATGTCTACTGATTTATGAACTATTATTGCAAGGTTAGACATTGGCTTCGCAATACTTGACATGAAATGAAATGTTCATTCTTATAAATGTTTGCTGTCATTTCTTTACTTAAAATAAACTCTGCCTTCTCTTTGATATATGTATTAATTAAGTAACAAATTCTCAGACATAAAATCTTTTTATTTGAGGTAATTCAATCATTAGGTTTAATTGCCAGCCACTTTAACTATCTAGCCATAGGGATTTCTGTAATGTTGAAAAACAAAGAAAAGGCTGTTAATGTTACTTAATGCTGTGTTTGTGAAATACATATATAATTTGTCTTTATATCAAGCATGGATTTAAAACATTACCTTTAAGATGGTGAAAAAGTTACATGAGAAGGAGGACAAAGATTCAAAGCTTCTTGTTGTCAAAGTGATGGGGAGTCTTGGATATGAGGAGTTCTTGCCAATGCTAGAGAATGTGCTGAGAGATGAAGACAGTCATGATACCTGGAAAATGGAAACTGTTCACAGTTTATGGCATGTTATGAAGAGCAACCCAGAACAGGTACGTTTGCTTTTTATGTATACCTCTTGATGGAAACTTTATTTCTAGCATCTTGAAACTGAGTAGTAGACAGCAAGTGCATTCCAAACTAATCACAAGTAATGTCTGAAGACAGCTTGATATCGATTTTGATTGATTGAATGGTTGGTTAGTTGATTGATTAATTATTTGATTGGTTAAATATTTGAATGATTGATTGATCAGTTGTTTGGTTGATCCATTGCCTTTTCAGTATTACAGTGTTATGTAGATACTTTCACCAAAAGGGAAATGCTGCATACGCATATACATGGAAGTTTGAAGATGTCATTGTAGATGCATATTTTAGTCCCCGAAGAACTCTTATTACTTTTTGCAGGACATTTTGTAACATCATTCATTTATACTGTGATGCTATGATTACCTGTTTCCACTCATTTTCTCAGCAGTCATGAAAACTTTTGTTCTTTGTTAACATATTCACTGCTTATGTGCAAATGTTACACAAAAACTTTATTGCAGATTGAGAAAATCCTCTTGCCAATCTGTCTGGATGAAAAGCAGCATGATGTTGTGAGGATGATGGCAATAGAGGGTGTCTTACATAGTGAGAAGTCCGAGTCTGCAGTGGAAATGATTGTTGAGTCCCTTGAAGACAAGCCTAATGAAAATGTTGGACATTATGTTATGTCATGCCTTGAAGAATTATCAAAACTGCCTGCAGTTTGTGATGAAATGAATTCATTGTAAGTTGATTATATGCCTACATTCAGCAGCTCTTATTTCTTGCATTATGTTGGCATACCACCTTTCACCTAGTTTTAGGGGCTCTGCTATATTTTGAATTAGAAGAAAAAAATCATCTTTTTTATATTCCATGAGTCTGTAGCATCCCATTTAGGTCACTAGAGCTAACCAATGTTACTTTTTAGTTAGAGCGAAAATTTGGTTGATGGAAGGTAACATCAAATTTTAGACTGGATTCATTTTTCTTTGCTCAAAATTTGCCCCAAAAAAATGAAATTGTATTTTTAAGTGATAGCTGGTTCTAACACAACTTGTTATATCATCCTTTATTTTGCATTTTAAAGTGATAGGTGGTTCTAACAAAACTCGTTATATCATCCTTTATTTTGCAGAGCAAGAAATAGTAGTTTTGCTAGGAGATATGCTTCTAAAATGCCATCTGATAGTCACCCTAAATCTAGGATGAATGTCCGCTCAGATTTTAGTGGTATGTATCTTTCATTACTCTAAGTCAATTTCAACAGTGTAATTAGACTCATAACAGATCAACATTATGGAATTTCTTCAATTTTGTACTCCGGGATGTACATAAAAACAAAATGAGTAGCAAATATCTTTGACACTTGTCTTAGTTATGGGATGTGAACATACATACCTGGTCAAGAAAATCAGCTCTAAACTTGGTTGTTCATATTGAATCATGAGACACAATGAACATATGTTACATGTTTATAGTAAAAGACAAGTAAAATAAAACACTATGAAGGATCAAAAGGGAAACTTGTCTATGTGCACGCAAGTTAAGAAGCAGGTAGACTTGTGTAGTTTTCATCCCTCATCTTGGATTCTGCCACTGAAGCAAAATGGTTTAATGAATGCTAATGTCATAGCAACCACCCGTTCATATAAGAGATGAAAATAGCCTGAAAGCTTGTTCAGTATAACGATTGTCATGTAAGTAAGAGGTTCATGGGTTGCTATGGTTTCACATTTTTCTAACTATGACGCTGATATTACTGAATCAGAAACTACAAATATGCCAGATGTAATAATGTCTCTGAACTCTTAAATAAATCATTTTTAGAAAAAATGAAAATGGGGCATTCATACAAACACACCATTATGTACTCACCTGAGGAAACAACACCAAGTCTTCTAAAGATGTCATACTCAGCAGTGTTACTAGGAAAAGTCTCAGACGTGTTTGAGGTAATTTTATTTTATTTTTGTAAATGATTAAAATACTGTGATTCAACTGGTAGTTGATGATCTCTGTGTGGAGATGATATACTGATTATTTTGATTTTGTTGATGAACACCTTCATTTGTGCTGCTCAAAATGCATGGTTTGTATTGCTTATACTGTAAATCTGGTTTTAATTGCGACTGTTTTATTTTTGCTAATTTTCTTGAACGGACGAACTTGCTTATTCATAATTACTGTGATATTTTGCTTATAATTATACCAGAACATAAAAATTACTGTCTGGCTAATTGAGATCTTGCTAATTATTTGAAAGCAGAGTACTTTGCTAAATAATAGTTAGTGAAATATAAGAGATTTACAGAAATCATGAAAAGTAGATGGTTCAAATGTCTGGTCATGTGAAGTTATGACAGATATAAAATGTATTATAATTAAGTTTTTTCTGTAGTTGAATACTATTTAATACTTCATACTGGCTTGAATCTTAAATTACTGATGGACGATCATAGTACTAGAGCTAGTTATGAATTCTTGTAGTGGAAATACAGTGGAATGGGAATGGATTCTGTTCTTGACGAGTTGTTGGAAGATTCAATGGACACAAGTCTAGAGACTGTCTTGAAAACAATACTTCATCCTCGCAATAGGAGAAGTCCTGAGCCAGAAACTGAACAAATGATAAAAGACATCAAAGAAAAGGTAAGTATTCTGTGAGTCATTATCTAGCACGGTCATTGTGTGACCATGGAGAATGCTTTAATAACCAAGTTTCAAGATAAATTGATTATACTATTATATTAATGGTGAACAATGCAGCACCTCAAGACACAGTACAGACTTAGATGTTGTTGTTATAAATAGATGTATATTTTAATCAGAGGTTAATACTCGGCTCAGAACTGTGTTAAGAGTCATAATGGACAAAAAATGGAATGAAATTGCTTGAAAAATCAATCTGATTTGACTTTGTGCTGACAAATTGTATGAACACTGTACTGAATTTCAGATTGGAGTTGAACCTGTTGTTCCAAAGGAAGTAAATGGCCATGTGAGCTTACATTTGTTGGGACATGAATTAATGTATATGGACACTGATTCCTTGTTTAGTTTTGGTGCTGAGCCCAGAAAAGGTATAAAAACTGTCCAATCGGGCATGATAATGCATGTAAAACATTTCATCTAACAATTGCATGACCCAGGGTGGACAAGACTTGAACTTTGTGTTTGTGAAACCTTAATAGACTAGCATATAATATTAGCACAAAGACTCAAATTACTATTAGTGTAAAACGGGAATATTGATAATCACATAGTTTAGCATGCTACTCATGTAACTTAAAGAAAAAAAACTGCCTTTTGCTTAATATCTCTAAGCTTGAAATACAAATTTTCCATACATTTCAGTTAAGAATTATATATGATATCCATACATGATAATGCATACTGTCTTTATGTTTCAGTGGAAGGACGAACATCAATGTTGGAGAATCTAAAAGATAAACTCCACCTCATAGATACAATTAAGAATCTTATGAAGATGCAGAGATCAGTTATGCTTCCAATGCTGCATAGTACCATCATTACAGAAACTGGACTGCCATTGACACTTAGGATTGATACATTTGGCATCATGAAGATGGAAGGTGACTTGAACATGAAACCTGACCTTGAACATTCACAGAGAAAATCCCTGATTGGCAAAGTTGATGCTCTTGTGAAAGTCAGACCAAGGTTAGTGGTGTTATTTATTGAATAGTATCAACTGTGTTGGGCTTAAACTCATATGATTCCATCAGCACAGTCTTCTCTGACCCAAAGAATTGGTTTAATGACACTTACATACTTAAAGAGTTGAGACTTCAGAAATGCTTGATCAACGTTTTTACTTCAGAATTTGTTTTATAGATTAGATCAAGTAAACCTGATTATGATCCTGTTGGTTTGAGATGAAATGTGTAATTAATACTTTACCATAGATTAGAGCCACATGGTTTCTTTTTTTCTGATGCATATAAGTGATGTATATTTTTTAAATTCTAAACATTATTCCTGTTGTATCAAATATTTTAGTGCCTTGTTAGAGATGAGATGTATGATGGAAGTGGACATGGAGCATATTAGGTCGGGTATATCTGTGAAGGGTAGGGTACATTTGGACGCACCAATGTCACTCTCTGTGAATGTGGATCCTGAAGTATCAAAACTTATGGTCAAAGTCAGAGACGAGGTAAACCTTTGATGATGTAATGGTGTTTAAACTAAACCTTGAATCCAGATGTTCAGCTTCTGGCTCTTTTATCAAGAAACTGGGAAATGTTTTCTTCAAGCTATGTAAACATGAAAAGCTGTAAGGTGAAAATAGTGATACCATATTGAATGATATTTAATTGGACAGCTGACACAATAATTTTGGATGAACAGTTCTTTGAAAATATTTCTAGGACTGAGTTTATGCGATGACATGGTGTCTGTCATCCGTGAGTCTGTCTATGCGTCTGTAAACAATTACTTGTGTACATAATAAAGTAGTCAGTTTTGATTGTATTAATTAGACTTGAACAGATATCCATGAGAGCTTGGATTATGGCCCTTAAAAATTGGAAAAAATCCTATAACTGAGGTTGTGAACACATTAGCTCTTTCATATAATATCTGATGGTTACTAAACTTATACAGAAGTTAGAGATCCATTGGTGCTGAGTTCTTTTCGAAAACCAGCTAGATCCACCCATGCATGACAGGGTTATGGCCCCTTGAAAATGACAAAATTGCTATACATGAGCTTGTGAACAGAGTTTCTATTTTTTATTTGATCTTTGTCAAACTTGGACAGTAGTTTGCTATCCATGAGACCTTGGTTCCTATTGAAAAGAAACAGACAGAACCGTGCATGCATGACTGCATTATGGCCCTTGAAATTGGCAAGAGTTCTGTAATCAATAGAGTCTCCATAAAAGCCTTCTTAGAACTTAAAGACAAAAAGTGACCGAATTTGGCCAGCCAGTAGAGCACAGGCCCTCATGGGCCTCTTGTTCCAATAACTCTCAATTGTTTCATCAAGATCTGCTGCAGTTAACAACAGTAATTTTGGAATCACTAAATTACTCAACCAAAATATTACAATGTTTTATTACTTTTGAAAATAATGGTATGCTGATACTGTACTGATATTTAAGCAGAGTTGAATGTTCTCAGACTTTCTGATTCTACCATGCAAGTTTTTTGAAGCAGAATTAGTTGTTAAATGCATATCTGAAAGTACAACAGTGTTCAGCATATGTTAAGTGTACACAGTATGTTCATGCTACTGAGATAAAATGTAATGGGTGAAAGTAAGATGCATCTGACTCATTTTATGTGAATATCATTTTTTTTGATGATGCAGTTTTGATGATGCTGTCTTCAATTGTATTGTTTCAGAAAAAAATGCGTCCCTTAAAACTTGACTTACATTCTCATACTGTGATAAGAAGAATTCCTTCGTCTGCTGACAAATATCCAATGTCACCAGAAGTAAAAGAAATATCATGGATAGATGGCACTGATATCAAACTGGTAAGTACATAAGAATATCATTCAACTTCGAATATCATAGAAGCATTGTATACTATTTTCAAATAAGCTTTGATATGGAGCTAAGTATGATTGACTGACCATAGATGACTTTGATAGTTGAAATAATTTTTGGATCCTTATGGAAAGTAGTTATAGAAATATTCCAATAATACTTGCTTCAGTTTCTTTCGAAAGGTCATAGATTTAAAAAAAATCAAATCTGCACAATGTTCTTTTTCTTGTAACAGTTTCATTATAGTGTTTTGTGTAAGTATGAATCTAGTCCACTTGTCAAATTGTACAATTTTTAAATAAACATTGTAACAAGAGGCAACAGGTACAGTGTACTGTATTCATCACATATTCGCCAATGACATGTGTCTAAGCAGTTCCAAATAAAATTGAAAGGACTGTTTTGATCTAAAAAGTTAGTTATACAGTTATTATTCAAGTTCTTGTATTTATAAAGTTTAGTTCTATAAACTCACTGCAGACTCTCCATGAGATCGGCAAAGATGTCCTTGGAAGAAGCATAAAGGTTGTAAGTGAGAGAAGTGTAAGGAAAGATAGCCTTGTACCCTTACATCCTTTCTGTGGGAAGCAGTCATGGTATGTAGAGTATGAACCACACTCTGATGATGGTCTAGATATACAAATACAACATGTTAGAGGTATGTGGTCATCTCAAAGTGCTTGAACTTATCCCTTTACATGTTAGTCTGATCATCTTGGTACATAGGGTATATGCAGTCTGCATGTCTGACACTTAACCTCCCCTGAGACGTACAAAGTCCTATTTTCTATCAAAGCATGCTAAGTAATAATTTTGAGACAATGGCGTGTTAATGCCTTCATACTGACAAATTCTAATACATTGCATGATGAATTTTCTTTTAAAGTTACATGGAACTGAAAAACACAAGTATGATTAAGGTATTTTCTATGCTTGCACTAACTGGGCATGTAGGTCAAAAAAAGAAAATACCTCTATCGGACACTTGAATTTGTGGTTTTGGGAAACATGTAGTGATGTAGAGAAGGCAATTACCACCAATTTTCTCATCTTCATGACTATGCCAAGGTTCTCCAAGGTTACGAACATAATCCCTACAAAACTGGTCTTATGTTGCCTAGCTGAGCTAGCCAGGTACTTGATGTGACAGCTATGATTTGGCACAATGCTACTCTCCTTTCTATTACCTGCACCAACATAACTTCTGTAATGCAGTCAATGCTCACATACCTGTGATATGAAATATTTTTGTTTATGCTCATTTCACTTTCTTATGGTCACTTAATTTCTTTGTATATTGTTTCTCCATAGTTATTGATGAGATGGATGAAGATCATGAACATTCATGGTACTCGAAACTTACTGGTTGGTTCTCATCACCAAAGGAGAGTTCTGCTGAGAAATCAGGAGAAGAAAGCTCTAGCAGTGAATCTGATGAACGGTACTTTATTCATATGCTGTATAATCCCATATAAACACTCCTTACTGATAATGCCTCCACAATAGACTTGCCTGTAGTACTAGCAATTTATACTGAACAACACTGCTTTTAATGCATGGTAAATAGCTGTACAACATCTTGTAATACTTAATTCACGAGGTGAAGCCATGTGTGGTTCGCTTATGACCAAGCAGTTGGAGCTTGAGAATTCAATCAGATTGTAGAGTTTGTACAACTACATGGTCTTGGTCTTGGAGAAGAAGCTGTAAATGCATCACATAGATCCAAAAGTTAAAAAAGGTATGCTATGTTTGAAATAGTACATGTTGCAGTTATAACAAAGTATTGTATTGTAAGTGTATACTTGGATGTTTATACAAGTACTTCATCTCAAATTATAGTCTCCTTTGCATTTGCAGTGAATAATGTATGAAATGTGATTTTCCAGGGATGACAGTGACAAAGATTTCCTTGACTTGGAGGAGAAAGATTTGTCTATGACATACATGAAAGAGAAATTCATGAAGCATACTGACTTGATGGAATCTGGTTCAAAATGTGGTCTTGTTTTGCATATAGTTGACTCTAAACTTGAGAAGGAACATGAAGTGCAATTGTCCACACTCTATCAGAGAGACCATTCTAGACTTAAAACATCTTACACTGTAGAACTAAAAATGAGGACTAAACCAGAAGAGACAAATGTTTGGAAGGTTTGTATTTACTAATACATATCACAAAACTTTATATTGTTTCTGCAGCATTACAGGCCTGAGTACACCAATAGCAGTCAGCATTGGCCAGAATGAAAAAAATTTCCTTTATTATTAATCAATGTTTCATATCTCACTTTTTGATCAGTTTTCAACAATAATTGCCAACATTAAGCATTGTATATCATGATTTAAATGTAGTGATGACAACAAATATTCGAATATTCTTTTGTACTTCCGAATAAGTTTTCATAAATATCCGGTGCTAAAGCTTTTCTCGAAATCAAGCACAAACCTTGTATGTGGGCAAGCAGAAATGATGATGATAAACAAATAATTGATGCCATGTTTAATTGATTAAAGTTGAATATTCCAAAATTGCAATTTTTTGACGTCCCTATTTAAATGTAATATATATATTGTAGTTGGTGACTGATATGAGACTGGATCTACCCAGCAGAAACTTTGAGCCTTCTGAACTCCTAGATGGCCAGTATCAGAAGATGGTAATGGAAGATATACGACTGTCTGTTAGACAAGATAGTAAATCAATTGACTCACTTCTTGATCTTGGTTCAAGACTTCTAACAAGAGCTGTGAGAAAAAGTAAAGAATTTGAATCAAGGGGAAAAAAGCATGACACATTGGAAGAAATTATTAATTATGTTTTAGATAAGTCTTCAGATGCTGATTCAGTCCATCTTGGGATGTTCATTCAGAAGGTGCGAAAGGTACTTAAGGATGCCAAGGAGTTAAGTCAGTCTCCAGATGATGCATTGAAGGTTGAAGAAAAGTTAAAAGATGTGGGAAAGCTTCTTATAAAGTCTAAAGAAATGAATCTTGAAGTTAACAAAAAACTTGATGAAACAATTAAAGGTGAACAAGATCCTGAAGATGCAGTCATGGTTTTATACATTTGTAAAAAGCAAGCAAATCTTCATTGGGAATTACAGAAAACTGTTGAGAAAATGCTTCCACTCCTAGATCTTCAAGACAGAAAAGATGTTGAGTTAAAACTTGATGCCCTTGAAAGTTTACTTAAGGAAACCAAAGACAAGCAAATGGAACATTCAGAGAAAAAACAACCAACAGAACATGAAAAATCTAAAATAGAAGTGGCTCTAGTTGATAGAGAATTTTATTCAACACTTTTAACTGTTGAAAAGAAGTTGATTGATGTATTGGTTAGCAAAAGTAATTTGATTAAGGGTGAAAGATGGCAGGCGGAAATGGATGAAAAAGTAAGACTTTATGATGGAGCTGTTAAAGACTTAGAGGATCTAAAAACAGAACTTGATGTAAAATTATTAGAAAAAGGTGGTTTGGAGAGAGTCCTACGTGTGAAAGTTTTGGAAATAATGCTTTATCAGAAATGGGCTGTTTTTGATCTGGAAAAGGATATAAGAGATCTTGATAAGAAGTCCCAGATTGATGATCTGGAAAATCTGAAAACAATGTCTGATAATATAATAGAAAATAGCAAGAGGATACTCGTTGAAAAGAAGGAAGATTTGGATAGAAAATCAGATGAGTTGTCAGAAAGACTTGTTCTTGTAATTGAATCTAAAAGAAAAACTACAACCCTGTTACCACATGATGAAGACAAAATGCATATGCTGTTTAAAGTTAAATTAGATCAAGTTAATGTACTGGAGGATTTGAGAAGAAAGTGGCATCTGGAAGATACTGAAGAAGATCATGAATTGATCAGAGAAATAGTTGACAAGGTCAAAGATATTAGTAAGAGTATAAAAGAAATCATGGACAAGGCACCTGAAGACGAAGAAAGTGAAAAAGATCATCCTCTTCATCCAGTATTTGTAGAGTGTCTTAAAGCACAATCCAAACAAATAATAATTTTAAACATGGTTAAAAGGCTGGTCCATGATAGAATTGTCAAGATGGCTGTAGCAGGAGATCCTGTTCTAGAAAAATGTGAAGAATTGAGGAATGAAACTGAGCATTTGAAAGCTGAAATGATCAAGGAATTTAGAAAAATGGAATTTGTTATGACCCTAATGGAAGGCGACATGCCCGAGTATGAAGACGATGACGTTGAGCCAAAAAAGCATGTATTGCTCACTGACATCCAGAAAGGAATCCATAACGTATGTACTTACATTGGTTATTTTTTACCAAAAATAATATACTTTTTAAAGTATTTTTCAGAGTTTAATGAAATGTTATTCATTTGGGGCTCTTTTTATTATAACGTTTTGTTAATGATGCTCTTAATGTTGCAATTTTAATACTTTTTATTGATAGTCATGTGGTATGAAATGAGTTAAATTAAATAATGTCAAGATAGAAATAAAAGGTTAATGAAAGTCATAAATAGTAAGTCAGTACTTTGAGAAACTAACTAATTTTATAAAAAATTAACAAAACATTTTTATCTTTACTTGGGTTTCCTTTTATCTTGTATAACTGTGTTGGTCGTGGTAGGATTAATGAAAAATAAAGATATAATCAGTGAATTCATTCATGAGTGAAGTGTTCTATTAGATTCCTGTTTAATCCAATGTTTTGTGCACTCATAGGTTGAAGTTAAACATGCAGAATTAAAGGATTTAGAAAAAGAGCTCATGGACAAAATGGACAGTAAATTGGTTGATGAAAAGTCTCCTGAAAAGAAGTCTCATTTGGTAAAAAGGAAGAAGATCTTGTATAATGTCATAGACATGCTTCAGTCTTCTCAGGTGAGATTTTATCCAAATCTTTGAAAAAAGCAATATTTTGGACAACCTTCAACCTCTCCAGACTAATCTCGAGATTCAATAAGTTCAAGAGAAAGAAATCAGTGACAGGAGGGTATCTAATGTAAGGCAGCCTTTGTCAGCTGGCAAACATTTTCAGGACAGCAATATCGGGCCTGTTTTTAGTTATTAAAGTGTTAGTGAACTTTAATTTATTTTTTTGATTTAGTTGAATGGAATATCTGAACTGGGCTGCTTCTCAACAGTATTTGTGTTATGTAGGGTGGTCGATTAACGTAATGATTGTTCCTAGGTTACCAAAAAGATCTAACCTTTCTAAGGCAAGCAACTGAATCAGAGGTAGATGACAAATTATTTTGATATGTTATATTCGATAAAATTGTGAAGGATAACATGCGCCTCACCTGGGGTTCAAACCAGTGACTTCCAGATACGCAGTCAATACTCTGCTGACTGAATGAACCAGTTTGGCTTTGTGGCATTGAAGTTAAAACAAGAATCATTCATATTCATCTATTTTCAGTCCTCATTCATTCTATGTTTACTATTCTTTAGGATGAACTAGAAAAAATTCATGAGGAACTCATGAGTGAATTAAAACAACATCCAGACAAAGAAGAACTAGAACATGTGATCAGGGAAGTCATGGACAAAGTTGAAGATCAATTGAAATGTGTGCAGAGTGTTGAAAAAGAAGTCGCTGACAAATCGAAGGCTGATGAATCACTTTATGTGCCACTTCAGGTAAGGATCTTCATGTTTGTTAGATGGATTTATGGAATTATTCTTGTAGTTAATTGGCAATTTACACTGTTTTATCAGTATTTCAGTTTTATATGGTTGTCTGTTGACCTAACTTCTTTGGGTTTCATATCAGTAATTTATTACTTCTTCATTGCCAACAGCTGACAAGTCCTTCATACAGATCAGAAGATGAGGACAGATGACTTTAGATGAATTATTTTCAGTAAACTTAGCAGATTTAAAAATTCAGAGAAATATTAGTGATGATATATCCATTCTTATACTGAAGGGCAAATGTCTTGTTTGAAATGTTGACAGTAGAATTATATCCTATTTCAATATTACAGGATGTTCAAAGAATAAAAGATAGCACTCTGAGATTAAAACATAGTGCAAAAGTCCTTCAGACTGACATTCAAAGTAGATCCGAAGCATCGTCAGAAGAAGATGAAAGAAATCCTCACAAAGGCAATAAAGAATTACATAGTTTGCAGAAAAAGTTCAAAGAAATGAAAAAGGATAGAAGTGACATAACAGGAGTGATACAAATCTGGTATGGTGATGAAGAGGACAAGGAACCAAAGATAATCAGTATAAGAGTAAGTATTGTTGTTGTTGTTTTTAGTTATGGTACATACTTCACAAATGTAATTAAATATTTTTATACTCAAATTCAGTATTTTGGCATTGCAGTGCAACATTCCTACAGTGAAACCCCTAGAACAGCAAAAGTTATATTGTTGTTGAAGTGAGTTTGTTGCTCAATAGAGGGCAGCTCTGGAAATGTATTGCTTTTTAAAAAAAGAACATTAATGAAAAATACATGTATTACTGGTGTTATAGCACTTCAGTTGCAAGTCGATTTTATGTCCTGTTGCCATAAGACTTGACAAACCACACCTTTTTTCCTGCTGACTATCGGCTTTAAAGCATTATGACTTATTATCTTAAGATTTCTTCCATTGAAATATATTTTAATATCAGCCTCCTGAATATTATATTCCAGCTATTTGCTAAGAAATCTTTAGAGCAGTTGCTTTGGGAACTAGACCAATCCATCCCAATGAAACAAGACAAAATCGTTCAATCTTACCTCAGTGACAGACGTGAATCTGATGATCCCACTGCTAGTGACTACATGAAGATCAAAGATCGACTTAACTCATTGAGACATTTACATGTATTAGTGGCATATGAAGTATGTATACATCTTGTCTGTTAATGCAAAAACTTTATATAGTAACATAATATTTTTTAATATGCTTTAACTTATTATAAGAGTGATTTTCTCGTTAGAATAAATTAAAATGTCCGATTTTTACGAAAAAAATGAAGAAATGGGCGACAGAGGCTTGATTTGGCGATTACATGAAGACCCAGTAGAGGCATGATTCGGTTTTTACATGGAGATCGGGTAGAGGCGTGATTCAGTGTTTCTACGGAGTAAAGGGTTAACAGACTTGTATCTAAACCAGTATTCTCAATGTTGAGTCTAAAACCATTAAATCATTTAGAAATAATATCAAGATTATGAAGCTTTTTTCTCAGAATAGGAGTTAAAGGTGTATTAGGTGACACTCAGATGTGAGGGGGTTTGTTTTGTTTGTTAGAATTGTGAAGTCAGCATGAAAATAATAGGGTGGGGAGGATGATATCAAGCAATTTATTTATTATGGCTATGCTTTTATTTTGAATCTAAACATTTGATTTGTAAGCTGATGAAGTCATTCCAGATGAAAAATGCATAACTTTCGTTGTTTCAAAATATTAATCAATACATGAGCATGTGTGAAAGTTTATTTAATTTTTCAACAGGACAGTCTCCCCGAGGAAGTGAGAAAAATTATGTGGGAACTGCATGAAGTGATGAAACTCAGGTTTAGTGACAAAGTTGAATTAATAATGCCAGACAAAAGCAATATGAAGAATAAATTGGAGGTTGTTTCTGAAATCAAAACAGATGACAGATGGGTAAGTATATTTTAATGATGTATGGATTAGTTAAAAGAGACCCAAAAATATAATCCCCTTATACAAATACATGTATTTTTAACATTGTACGAATGGCAAAATGCACATTTTACCTGGACTGCAAGATATGTTTTTTGTTATTGTTTCGTACTTTTAAATTTATCCAGTTTTCTCTATGAGATCATTGTTGGCCATTATTCTGAAGCCACAACTGTCTATATGTTCATGCAGCTTGGTCAGTGGCCATAAATTAATCAGGAATATTAATAGTTAATGTGTATTAAATGTTCTTAAACTCTTAATTTCTACTTATTTCCTAATTGTTAACATTTGTTTGTCATTTTTAAGTCAGCCTATTAAGAAAAGGTAGTGGTTATTATGTGTAAATCAGCGATGCCCTCTGTGTCTGACTTTACCCTTCAGTTATCTGAGTAAGTAGCCAGTACATTATTCTAGTTGATTTTCTATATTCACAAATACAACTAATTTTTTGGCCAGATTGACGTTATGATAAAAACACCAACAGAAACGACAAAAGTGAGGAACATGAGAACACCAGAAATGTTGATGAAAACATCATTATTTGATAGTATGGAAGTCATGTCTCACTCTGCTATATATAACAGTTGGCCATTGGCAACTTGTGAAGTAACTCCAGAAAGAGTGAAAACATTAAAGGAAAGAAGTATTGAGGTTAGTGCATACTATACTTATGATATTGAAACTCCGGTGAGTGTACAGTGCAAGCTTTCATGAACAACAACTTCCTTCAACATTATCATCAATTATCCCGCAATAACATTGACTACCAATTTAATTAACCTCTTTTGGGCAATAACATTTCAGCAATAGTTGAAATTGGCATCTTTCAAAGTATGTTGCTCTACAGAAGCTGCTTTGCATATTGTCTTTCATCTCTGATTCTTATGGAAAAGTTTCTAGCTGTTTATGAAAGAATAGGTCATTACATGTTGAAACCCAGGCAAAAGTGCACATATAGCCAACATATTATTGAAAAGTGTGATTATAATTAAAAACAATTAAATGCAAAACGGCCAGTTAACCTTTTAATATTATGGTATCAGGGTAATAATTTACTGAAGTTGACTCAAAATTTACTGTAATCCAAGAACTCTTTAGCACTGACATTTTCACTTCACTTTGGGCAAACTTGTTTTCTGGTTTAGTGGGCACATAGTAAGTAAACACTTGATAGAAGTAGCTTTTCACTGATGATCGCTTACAGATTCTTGAATGTCTGGTTTGTATTGTCAGACTATACCAACTTGTATTATAGGTTGATCTGAAATCTCATCCATGTACCACTGTATTGACAATGGATTGTTCTTCTTCTGACTCTCTTGTCGTCACATCTAAACCTTACCTGCAAGATCCAGAGAAAAAGGTAAATTAAGTTTTTCAAACATTCTTGATGAAAATTACATGACTAGTTATGGAATTGAATGTGTTATAGTATAATTGCTTGCAATCTAATAGGAATCTGTAATTATTTATGAATAATTTTCTTGGATCAAATCAGTACTAAATGTATGGTCATGAAAATTGAAACCAACAAAATTGGTTTTGGACCCGGTCCAACAGTGATATGTTTCATGTTAGGCTTAAATTAAAATTAGGTTTGTTTGCCCTTTACCGACCGACCCGAGATTTGGCCGCCGACTCAAATAATTTTATTGCAAAATTCGGATTTTAATTTTTTTTTTTTTTTAATTTTTTTTAATTTTTTTTTTTTTTTTTGGTTATAAACCCGACTATACACCATTATGTCACACTACGATGTGTGCAGTTTGTTCTTCTTAGTTACAAAACAATGACTATTTTTGTTTCATTATGTTTGCCTTATGATAACTTCCTCTTGCTTAGAAAAACTTTGGAACCCAAAGTTAGAAAAAAGTATGACACAAAAATGGTCATAGTTGCCCTTATAATATTTTCATCAACAATTATTGAAGCCTCGTGCTCATACTCACTAAAACAGACGGGCTATATAAAGTATTAAAAATAAGTACACATAAAAGTGTCAATTTTGCTTTCATTTTACCAACATTAATTTTTTCTGAATTCATCCAAGCTTATGTTAACCATGTTTTTGACAACCACATGTCATTTAATCGTATCCCTTTTATTATTTACAATTATTTTACTGTACCCGCCCACCCAATGTACCACGTGCCAAAATTACCACGCACAAACTATACATTTTGACTAAAACATATTAAAATTTCCACAATAAAATAAAATATTTTCCTACCTACCTACCCACCTCTAAAATCTAGGGTCGGTAAAGGGCAAACAAATACTTTTTTAATTATGGCCTTAGCCTGTAGTTTATTTGGCCTATGCTTCCTTATTTGTGATATTTATTTAAAGCACACAGTTTGACATGCATGTTGCTGAAAGAAAGTACAATTGTTGGTAAATTATCTTTTTATAAATGACTCTTCTCAATATAGTTTTGACTGCATTACTGTTTCTTAACTTTTGGTGATTTTGGAAATGATCAAATTGATGTAATTCTTACTCTATATATAGGTGATAACGATTCTTACTAAGGAAAGGAAAGTTGAAATTATCCCAGAGTCATCAAAAGTAATGGTGAAAGTTGATGGTGAATCAGTTCCCAAGCCAAAAGACAAAGACTTTATCAAGTAAAATTTTGTTTTCTTTTGCATGAAAATGTCTTGCTTGTGTACAATTGATTCCTGTTCATGCAAAAGCTGTCTACACTTTATCATCAGTATATGTCTGTTCAGAGTTATGTTATGCATGTCAACCACTAAATTCCTGTGTGTGAGCTTTTAGGATCGATGAATGTCCGTCATCCTGCGTCATGCGGTGTGCGTCGTCCGTCAACATTTTCTTTAAACAACATCTCCTCCTATACCACTGATTGGATTTTATTCAAATTTCACAGGAATGATCCTCGGGTGGGCCTCTTTCAAAGTTGCATAACTCGTTCCGGTCCACTGCATAATTAGGTCACAGGAGCTAAAAATAGATTTTAAAAGTGTAAACTTTGAAAATCTTCTTGTCCAAAACCATAAGGCCTAGAGCTTTGATATTTGGTGTGTAGCATTGTCTAGTGGTCCTCTTACAAGATTGCATAAATCATTATAATCTGTTGAAAAACCTGGTCGTCAGGTGGAGGGCCTTGTTTCCTATATGTATAAAGTGGAAACTATAAACGTCATCTCCTCTTAAACCCCTGAATGGATTTTGACCAAACTTTACAGGAATGTTCCTTAGGTGGTCCTCTTCCAAAGTTACATAGATAATTTTGGTCTGTTTATAAGTAGGTCACAGGAGCTAATAATAGATTTTAGAAGTGAAAACTTTGAAAATCTT
This sequence comes from Mactromeris polynyma, assembly GCA_032209605.1. Classification (NCBI taxonomy): domain Eukaryota; kingdom Metazoa; phylum Mollusca; class Bivalvia; order Venerida; family Mactridae; genus Mactromeris; species Mactromeris polynyma. The sequence goes on from JASFXZ010000008.1 coordinate 15,816,394, forward strand.
CTTGTGCAAAAACTATAAGGTCTAGAGCTTTGATATTTGGTGTTAAGCATTGTCTAGTTGTCCTCTTAAAAGATTGCATAAATTATTAAGTTCAGTAAAAAAACATGGCAGTGTATTCAGGTGAGCGATATAAGGGCCATCATGGCCCTCTTGTTATACATGCACACAAGTTTCGCTTTTACCCAGCAGCATATTCCCTTGAACAGAGTTCTTGTTCAGTTCCATCTGAAAGAATTAGAGTGATAAAGAATTTTGCTGCTATTATGACATTTTGTTGATGTTTTTTTCTGAATACAGTACAATGATACAAATGAATGCTGTCAGTAATAGCCCCCTGGTGGCTGATAGAGACATAACAATGTTTGGCTTTAAGCAACCCAGTTGCTAGTAACGTTTCCTTTGCTCTTTCTTTCCTATTTGTGGTACTGTTTACTTTGCTGATTTTTTAGGGTTTCTGGTAAGTCCAAGAAGCACAGTGTAATGATAAAATATTGGGAAGATAAAGCTGAAGTCAAGATCCCTCATGTTGATTTGTCTGTCATATCAGATGGAAGGAAAATCTCAATTAAGGTAAAGATATGATATATATCTTCAGATTTTAGGTACTGTTCATTCTTTTATTGTGCTGTTTATGACTTCAGCAGAAATTGATGGTTAACCTATTCACTATTACAAGCATTGGAGATGATGTACATGTATTTAAATCGACAAATAGTTATTTAAATCTTATTGATATGGTAATGTTGCAGAATTTACTTCATCTGAATTTGCTGGATAACCACTACTTTAATAGTGTTAGAAACATAAACATGACCTGAATTGATTGTTCACTCTCAGAATTACATGTAGTGCTTTTGTTCTTCAAATTTGTGACATTTTTTTAAGTATTTGTACAGATCTTTGATCAAATACATAAAATAATATCATACAAGCTATAATAAGTCTAGCATACAGTGTATTGAATTTGGATTTTGGTTGATTTCCACTTGTATTTACATTTTATTCCTTGAAGGTTCCCAAATCCTACATGAATAAACTTTGTGGTGTATGTGGCAACTCTGACAAACATGGTCGCGATGCACTACATGGTCCTAAGATGGTGAAGTACTCGGACCCACAAGCCTATGTCTCTACCTACATGGTGCCAGAATCATCATGTGATCCTACTCCTATCATGAAGGAATGGGGTGTGCCTGAGATCAGAAAGAAATCTAGTAAGTATTCAATCATTTTGAACCTTATTAGGGAGACTTTGATTTAAACTTGATCTCCAGATTATTTTTAAAATAAGTTGTTTAGCAAGTTTAAGTCAAATAACTTTGCATATAAACTATAAAGTTAACAGCATATGATATTATTAACCATTCATGTGTGTGCTATATGTTGTTAAGATCAATCTGACAGGGTAACAGACATGGATTTGTATATTCATGCTTTCACAATATCTAACTCAAAGTGGTGATTGTTGTTTTAATTAGTACGACACAATACCTGTTCAGTCCTCAGAGATTGTCTTTATGTGAAGATAGATGAGTGATGTTTGAATTTTTTGTACTGTCAAGATTTGTTTAAAATTAACAGTTTTTTATGTTTTTCTATCAGAACAAGTTCAACCAGAAGAAGAAACTTTGGTGAAAGAAGAGACTATTGATAAAGTTAGAAAGACATGCTTCTCTATCAAACCAGTGAAGAAATGTCCCCCTGGAAGTGAACCAGAGAAAAAAGAACATTGGCTTGTGTCATATTTCTGTATACGATCATCAAACTCTAAAACAAAGACATATCTTGATATAGTGAAAAAACGAGTATTGGATGAAGTTAGAGCTAATAGAGTAGATAGGAATGAATATATAGAGATGCCAACTGTCTGTAACAAACAGTAACATTCCACTGTAGGTCTGTGATCGAAACTACTTGGCACTGTTTAAACATTATTATGAGCCTTACTTGATAAATATTTTTCGGAAATTTTGTACAGATGTTGATGAGAATTTGTTTTAACATCTCAATTTATATTCCGAGTTTGATTTTTTCTTCAGTGGCTTGAACATCAATTGTTAGTTATATGTTTTCAGTGTAAATAGTTCAGGAGATCTCTTGAATTACGGCCCATTTGGCTGCTTTTGTTCTATGGACTTTGTCTATGCTTCAGCTTTATGCTTATATAGCTTTTTTTATGCTTCGTGTCTTTATTTTTTGTTTCCTTTTTGCTTATTTTGATTGCTTGTTCCCGTTTTGTTGGACATTATTACATTACGTTTCTTAAAATCATTGCAAAGTGATGACTGTGTTTTAATAGATCATATTCAAAACATGTGTGGTTGTTTTATTGAAATTGGCCAAAAAATCATAGATCTTAATCAGCAGAAAATTGGTTGAAAAAAATGTGTTTGTTTGTCTCAGGCTTTGTTGACATTCTAGCAACTTCATGAACCCATATGATTTATTGCCCAAGATTTGATACAGTATATATCAGCCTTCTGTCACTATTGATGTTGGGATCTGTATAACTAGGTATCATCCTTTCACCATGGTGTTTTACACTGTTTTTGTCTCCATCAATGTCAAGATCTGTTTTGTCTCTGTTTCTTATTTGCTTACAATATTTTCTTCATATTTTTTTGTCTTTAAAGTCTTCATCATCTAAACATATAAATGTTATTCCATTGTCTGTCAATACTCGTACACGCAAGGTCCTCCATTGCAATGTTGACCAAAAGTAGCCAATACAAGTACATTATACTGCCATTCTTAGGTCAACATTAGGCCATGCCAAATTCTGTCTATATTTAGTGTCGGGCTCATTCATCGAAACCTACCAACCAGGTTGGAAAAACAATGCGTCGATATCTTTCTTCCCCATCAAAGACATTATACATTAAATACAAACTACTTGTTAAAAAGTAACACTATAAGTACCTAGTGAATGCCTAGATTTAATAAAAAAATCAGCTTATGCACACGGTGGCTACCTGACACCTTGTTATTGGCTAAATGGGCCTTTTTGTTATGCTTTAACATCATTGTTGGGGATTTTGACTTTTTTTCTCAATCAGATTGCCGAAAACCTGGCCGAGGACGCTAAACGTAGATAGATATTGGTATGGCCTTAGTTATAGGTTAACACAGTACGTTAGGTGATTATGCCTTTGCTAGTCAAAAGTGCTTAGCCACGGGTATAATTCCCGATAGTTTCTGTTAACAAGTCTCTAAATAAATTTTGAATACAGCGAGTAATAATACTTCGGTTAAGAATGAATTAAGTCTATCAGTAATGATCGAGATATCAAATAATACATTTTTTTTAAGACTACAGGTATACTATACAAAATGGCTATTTTTGACTAGTACATTTTCATCAATGACATACAAAGCCAATACGTACATATCAATTCCAAGTTGATCTCAGGAATGTCATTCAAATTCTTGAACTGTAATTTGTTTTTCGTCTCTCAACTAGCCTTAATTTAGAGATGCCCGCCGCCATTTTTACATTAAATAAGGTAAATTTGAAAATGCACACAAGCTGTCAATGTAACCTTTCAGATAAGAAACATATTCATTATCTTTATGTTACCAAGAGATTATTTGCATTTGGTCAGTTCTGTAGTTCCAGTTCAAAGTGGAGATACCCGTTATGCAACCTACTACACTAATATTTTTCCAATTGTTCACAACGTTCTTGTTGTTTATAAACTAACCTTAATTTGTTTAAGCAGAAAATGATTTAGACTTGAAAGATGGGATGCGAGTCAGAATGAAGTTGCGTAGAATTTCGATTTTAATCGAGCGATGATACAAAGTGACCTATTATATAAGTTTATCTGTAACATGCTCAACAATTTTAAAGATTTTTTTTTGTAGTTTAGCATTCTTTTAGGTTCACAGAATCTGAACTCGTCTAGAAATTGAAGAACTTTTCACATTGTTCATAACCTTGATTGTTGTTGTTGTGCAACATATTCATTTGTTTGTATTGTCGAGTTTTATGCATTTGTTTCTTTTTGTGTTTTGTACTGTTTCTCCTTGTACAATGTTTCTTGTATCCAATATAATCTTTTTGTCAACGCATTGAAAGCATTTGTATTTTGCCAGCAATAAACTGCATGCAGCATCACAAATGTGTTATTTATGACTTTATAGGAAGCTTTACAGTTGTTCATACAAGAAAATCCAATACAAAGATGATATATTCAATAATTTATTTGAATGTTATCACAGACAATAATCATTAATAATGACAAAGACATAACAAGTGTATTTAGTGGTCCAAACCATTACCTGAAGCAGCAAAAATATTGATGTGTGGAGGTTTCTAAATGAATACGTGTTTCAGACATTTTTATTCAAATCAAAACATCAAAATATGTCATATATAGTGCAGATAAAACAATAGTACAGACCACGATGCTACTTCAGGACATTACCATCACATCTATTGCAAACACTTGAACAGCACACACATGTATGCTTGTCAACAAGATGGTTCAAGGCTTTACATCTTTACTTGCTGATGCAGGGATTCCAACAACTATGTCTTGGGAGCAGACTTACGAACATCGAGTCTGGGGGATGACTCAGAACCTAGTCTTCCTAGTGTTCTCCATCATGTAATGAACAAATCTAGACGCAATGCTTATCAGCAATATTGCATGGAAAATGCCTGAACCAAGGTTCTTCCGCAAGATTAAGCACTAAGCATCACAAAAATATTCAAACAATTTTCAATCCTTTCATGTTCTGATTTACATTTATAACTTCTTTGTCTTGTCGAATCTTTTCCTTGGTGAAAGCTTTCTTGTTCTCTTTCTTTTCTTGCCTTCTTTCCTAAAACACAAATATATAAATTGAACAAAAACACTTCATCACAATACTGAATGTGTCTATGCATCAAGGATGACCCCGCTATTGGCTTTTCAGTAAAATGCAAATAATGTTGAGGCACTATTAATTGGAAACCAATATTTTTGGTACAAAAAGGGTCATAATGTATGTATATTAAAGACAGTTTCACATCAGAGGTTCCTTAGACGAGCATCATTATGACATGACATCACTCGCTGTCTTAGTTATGCATCACATGTGAATGTACAAAAATGTAGTAATATTTCTATAATTACTTCACATAAATTCACTTATGCAATCAATAAAGACAATTTGTGAACAATTATAATGTGTGTATTTATGCTTAATTCAGACCTGATATAAAAGATATTTAACTATAATTTGTACATTTCATACAATTATCAAGTCAAATCGGAGAACTTGCATACATGACAAGTGTTATTTAAATTGGCCTCCGACAGATTTAAATCCAGCTGATGTTTTAGAAGTCTTATTGAAAACATTTACATAAAAAATAGTTATAATAATCACAATCTGGTCACATCAGTGGTTCCTTAGACATATATCATTGTGACATAATGTCATTCAATGTCAGAGTTATGCATCATACGTGAACAAGGCTGGACTGAACAAACAATTTCTATACTTAAATCTGAAGGCTACTGGCGTAAAAAAAACTCTTGTAAAGATTCACATCAGTGGTTCCTTAGACATATATCATTGTGACATAATGTCATTCAATGTCAGAGTTATGCATCATACGTGAACAAGGCTGGACTGAACAAACAATTTCTATACTTAAATCTGAAGGCTACTGGCGTAAAAAAAACTCTTGTAAAGATTCACATCAGTGGTTCCTTAGACATATATCATTGTGACATAATGTCATTCAATGTCAGAGTTATGCATCATAAGTGAATATGGTTGGACTGAACAAGAATTTTCTATACTTAAATCTGAAGGCTACTGGCTTAAAAAAAACTCTTGTAAAGATTCACATCATTGGTTCCTTAGACATATATCATTGTGACATAATGTCATTCAATGTCAGAGTTATGCATCATAAGTGAACAAGGCTGGACTGAACAAACAATTTCTATACTTAAATCTGAAGGCTACTGGCTTAAAAAAAACTCTTGTAAAGATTCACATCAGTGGTTCCTTAGACATATATCATTGTGACATAATGTCATTCAATGTCAGAGTTATGCATCATAAGTGAACAAGGCTGGACTGAACAAACAATTTCTATACTTAAATCTGAAGGCTACTGGCTTTAAAAAAAACTCTTGTAAAGATTCACATCAGTGGTTCCTTAGACATATATCATTGTGACATAATGTCATTCAATGTCAGAGTTATGCATCATACGTGAACAAGAATTTTCTATACTTAAATCTGAAGGCTACTGGCTTTAAAAAAAACTCTTGTTAAGATTCACATCAGTGGTTCCTTAGACATTTATCATTGTGACATAATGTCATTCAATGTCAGAGTTATGCATCATACGTGAACAAGAATTTTCTATACTTAAATCTGAAGGCTACTGGCTTTAAAAAAAACTCTTGTTAAGATTCACATCAGTGGTTCCTTAGACATTTATCATTGTGACATAATGTCATTCAATGTCAGAGTTATGCATCATAAGTGAACAAGGCTGGACTGAACAAACAATTTCTATACTTAAATCTGAAGGCTACTGGCGTAAAAAAAACTCTTGTAAAGATTCACATCAGTGGTTCCTTAGACATATATCATTGTGACATAATGTCATTCAATGTCAGAGTTATGCATCATAAGTGAATATGGTTGGACTGAACAAGAATTTTCTATACTTAAATCTGAAGGCTACTGGCTTAAAAAAAACTCTTGTAAAGATTCACATCATTGGTTCCTTAGACATATATCATTGTGACATAATGTCATTCAATGTCAGAGTTATGCATCATAAGTGAACAAGGCTGGACTGAACAAACAATTTCTATACTTAAATCTGAAGGCTACTGGCTTAAAAAAAACTCTTGTAAAGATTCACATCAGTGGTTCCTTAGACATATATCATTGTGACATAATGTCATTCAATGTCAGAGTTATGCATCATACGTGAACAAGAATTTTCTATACTTAAATCTGAAGGCTACTGGCTTTAAAAAAAACTCTTGTTAAGATTCACATCAGTGGTTCCTTAGACATTTATCATTGTGACATAATGTCATTCAATGTCAAGAGTTATGCATCATTAGTGAACAAGGCTGGATTGAACAAGAATTTTCTATACTAAAATCTGAAGGCTTAAAGAAAAACATGTGAATTCAAATGCATAAAAATGTATTTTGTAAGATATTTTTGTCTAAATTTGGCTTTGTCAGGTTATAAAATCACTAGAACTAATAATTAGGGGCAAATGTCTGCCACATTGCATTGGTACTCCAAACAAAGTGAATAATCATGAATAAAAACAATTTGCATCATTGCCATTGATAAAGGTAATTTGAGCTGAAATAATGTTTAAAAGACAAGTTTCAATTTATAATATATTTTATATTTTTCTTGCAACTTCCCTTAAAATTATTTTCAAAAGTAAGAAATCGTTGTTTATAGTAGAAAGTACAAGTATATTCACAAGAGAAGGGCCAAACTTTCAAGACCTAAGTAATACACCTATCTCATAATTCACTTTGGTAGTCTTGATAGTCCTATACAGTGTGACTGTCACAAATATGTCAGAAATAACAAGTCAATGCCAATATACACAGTTTATCATTACATTACACCTCACCTTTCTTTCTTCTTTAATGGCCTTTTTTCTTTCATTCCTCTCTTCATTCGTTTCACCCCTGGGTCTGTAAGTGCTAGCTTTGTCAGTTTTGTTTCTGTAATTCAACTCTTGATTTATTTCTTCTGCTGTCAGACCACGGCTAGCAATGGTATCGGCCGGAAGTCCATCTTTACCCAGTCTTATCTCTCTGTTTTGATTCTGAAAGTATTTAACTAATTCTAAGTAATATGCCAATGTGAATCTTACCGTCATTGAACTTTGCATCAACTTATACTGGACTAAAATATCATTTGTGACATTTTCTTCAAAGTATTTACTGCTGGTTTGAATTCCACCCAAGATGTAAACTTGTATGAGAGGAAGCTATTCAGTTAGCTTACGGACGGCAAGTGGTTCTACCCAGGTGCCCACCTATTCCCAAAATAATGCTAGAATGGGCAACTTATGTCTACCTTCCCTAATCAATGGAAAAGTCACATGACCCTGGCGTTTAATGTGACTTACTGTTCCCATTACAAAAAATACACTTGATTGCATTTCTAATAGATCGCTGTTGTATTGTGATGCTTGTAACAATAAGTGATGAAACCAAATATATTCCACTTTGCAGACGCGTATCGCAACTTTAAAAAGCAAATTTCATATGTGAACTGCATAAAAACCATAAACTAGTAACAGGTGTGATGAAAAATGGATATTAATTAACAACAATAACATCAGATGACTAATAAAGTTTGCCAGTGCAGTACAAAGTACATAAGAAACTAAGTCTCACTAATAACTCAAACAAACCGGGGAATGAACATAAATAAGTCACTAATATGGTGGATAAGGAGTCCATCACTCAACAACGAGGTATGACCCCACAAAGGTCACAATCACACTTCCACATAAGACACTAAACTGGTTTTCCACAAAGCTGACTCGTAATTGATTCAATAAGCAGGAATACAAGTTTTAACAAAATGGTCTATACATCACAAAGTGGCCATACCTTCTTAGGTTCTGTTATAAGTTTGGGATGATTGTACAGATTGGAATAAGTACTCAATATTGATTCACAATCCCATTTCTCCTCTGGTTTCACTTCTACAGAGATCAATTCTGTTTCATCTGGCTCATCATCATCACTGATCACACCAGCATCACCGCCTACACCCTCATCAACAACCTCTCCTAAAGTCCTGTAAATACAGACCAACAATTGGTATAAATCCTGTCGACATTATACGACCCTAAAGGAAATTCACCCAACAGGTCATAAAATTATGAGCAAAACCTTTATTATCAAACTGAATCATCAAAAGAAATTCCAACTTATATTTCACAACTCACTTATGTCCCATGGCGAGAAAGTTTATATCTGGACATGTTGATTATTAAAAGTATAATAACAAATGTCCCATGGCGACAAATATTACATCTGGGCTAGTCGATTGTTACAAGCATATAATACAATAATTCAAAAATGGATTTCGGTCAGCAAGAGCTAAAATAAGAATTCCATCGATTGAAACAAATGCAAATAATTTGTAAACAAATGTTGTAAATGTTTCATTCTATCATAAATGTTAGCTACTTCAGTGGTTCCTTAGACAAATTCATCTGGCTTTGTAGCCATATTGCCATAGTTTATGCATCATCGGTAGCTACAAGTTCTTCTTATTATTACAGTTTGTATGAAGATTTAGCACATTAATGCTGCATCCAAAACAGGTGTTCATAATACAGATCTTGATATTATCTAATCCAATTTACAATAAGGAACGATCGACCAATGCGAACAGAAACAAATAAATGAACAGTTAAAATCTAAATAATTTCATCAACTGGAAATATTCAACAAGACAGAAACAACGACACAAGCTAAAGTATGTAACTTTTGACACAGACAAAAATCGACCCAAAAAGGTTGTGTACACTAATTGTTCAACCTACTTGAGTATTTGTTGTTGTTCAAACTCTTCCATGAGCGAGTCTAATACTTTGCTACCCTGCTGTATGGATCCATCAATATCATCCTGGTCCAAGGCACCAATCTCTGCATCATCATATTCTTCATATAGCTACAACATGAAGTGAAATAACAAATATTACAGAACTAAACCTTCATACTTTTGCCCAGTAAGTAAAATGACTAAACTTTCAGGGCTTTAAAGTTTATAAGTATGAGGTGATTTTTAATTTTCATCTGCTAGACGGCAATTTTCCACCAAATTCGTCCAAAGACTTCAGGGTTATCAAAATAGATCATTATAAAAATATGTAATGAAATGATCAAATTAAATATATCTAATACCTTTTCAAATCTATCATCAAGCAAGCTAAGGCCCTGATTTCTACGTATTACACTTGATGACATGGAGTAGCTGGTAAATCTAGATTTGGTTTCCTCGTCCATAAACATGTTATCACCATACTTGAAGTCAGCATCAAAATCATCATTATCCGACATCACTGCTACATCAGAACCAAGGTCACTGACCTCTTCAAGGTCGCTCTCACAATCCCTGCAAAAAATGCATTGTAATATTAGTATGTCAGTGAATTCAGTGTTCCTGGGTTAGCATAAAAAACTAACCCATTATTCTGCCATCAACTGAGAACTTCTCTAAATAAACCAAAGGTGGAGAAGGAATGACTTTGGATGCAGTATAAGATACAGTATCGTGTCATGGAACACATACACATCAATGACATCACCCATAGTTTGAATCTATGACCTCCATATTGGCAGTCATATTCTTTCAACTGATTTCATCTGTTGAATGCCATGTATATTACAGATATTCAACAGAATATAGCTGTACATGCCGTCAGACTGCACTAACTTTCCTTGTTTCAAACCTGTCCAAACTTGATTTGCATAGAGCTGAAAACCTCCCCACGTCATTTCCACAGTAATTCAAGAATTAATAATTATTCACAACTACCACTCATTATTGATATATAAGTAATGCAATTCTCGAAAACAATCACTCACTCATTCCCATCACCATCTCCTGGGTTAGCCATTTGTATAAAGTCATCTTCTAGTTGGTTGTTAGGGTTATTGAAGTCAAAATCATCATCCAATGCCTCAACTATATCTGGGTCCCAGCCGGGTTGAGGTCCTGAACAAACAAGATATACAATCAGATATTAACTGAGAGCTCCAAGGCCTTAAAACATTCAACATGCACTAGGAACATTTAAGCATCTATTATACAGTAAGACTGTTAACCCCAACAGCCCAACTTGAGAAAAGCAAACTTATATAAGAAACTGATGCACTGCACACTAGCAAGGAGTTCCTAAGAGAGCTTATTTGAGACGTGACAATACAGAGTCCATTTTTGTCCAGATAACTAATCTTAACGTACCAGCTGATGTCAGTTTGTATGCGTTTGAGTCAACAGCAAAAATAACAAGGCATGGTACTTCAAGACACTAACATACAATTTTTTATTTTTGGAGATCAAAGACAAACTCTTAGATGAGTTTATGACATTATTCTGCCGTACAAATTACACAAAAATAGTTTACCTCGTATAGGAACAGCTTGGTTCAGGAGTCCTACTGGTTTCTCGAACTCTGATGGAAGAACACTGGAGGGTAACCTCAATGTGGGGCCCTGTAACAACCAAATATCTCTTTAAATATGTTGTCGAGTTTTTGAAAGTGTATTAAGTGTGGACAAATTCAGTAAATTGAAACAAAACACACAGTGTACACAAGTTTAATTAGATAACATCAAATTTAATTGTAACAGCTATCCTTACTCAGAAAATTAATAACGACAGCATTCTAACATTGGCAATCATTAAATATTTTTTTAAACACAGACTTGCAACATTCAGTGGTTCAGACATTTGTTTAATTATCAACATAAAATGTCAGTCAGAACATATCATCATATGTTGCAAGATATTATTTAATGTACAAACCAGCATGAACAAAAATTAAATGCAGTATCAATAAAACAAGTACCATTCAGTGGTTCAGACATTTGCAGTTAAGTATCAACATAGTGGATTATGTCTCACAGACTCATCATTATGGTAACTTCAGACAAATTATGACTAATTCATATATACATAAATTTATAATCCAATGGTAATGATGTAGTACACATAAGTTTATGAAGAATGCTCATACATTGTGCCAATAATGAATTCTAAAACAATTATTTTAACAATAAATTTTCATAACATGTATGAGTAGCTTAGATGAAATATATTCACAGCATAAAAATGACAATTATGCTCATGCAGACATAATTCTAATTTTCATGTGCTGGTCTGTTTTATCAATTCAATGGCCATTATTCTACTTTTACAGTGATATCCAGAGTTGAAACCTCAGGTCAGAAGACTCCCTCTCCTTTAAGAGAAGGTAGTAACAGGCCTTGGTACGGGAACTTCAAGGAAACAGGGGGGGGGGGATTTTTAGACATCATTTCCTGTCGAGATCAAAGTCATTTTATATGACAACAAATTTGAAATAATTCAATCAGAATTGGAAGATTATCTCATCTAGCATTGACCAAAGTTATAGAAACAGTTGTTGTAATTCCAAAATTAATAATGACAGCATTGCAACGTTGGCAAACATTAAATATATTTTTTAAATACAAAATTGCAACATTCAGTGGTTCAGACATTTGTTTAATTATCAACATAAAATGTCAGTCAGAACATATCATCATATGTTGCAAGATATTATTTAATGTACAAACCAGCATGAACAAAAATTAAATGCAGTATCAATAAAACAAGTACCATTCAGTGGTTCAGACATTTGCAGTTAAGTATCAACATAGTGGATTATGTCTCACAGACTCATCATTATGGTAACTTCAGACAAATTATAACTAATTCATATATACATAAATTTATAATCCAATGGTAATGATGAACACGTACTTATGAAGAATGCTTGTACATTGTGCCAATAATGAATTTGAAAACAACCATTTTAACAATAAATTTTCAAAATATATACGAATAGCTGATGAAATATATTCACAGCATAAAAATGACAATTATGCTCCTGCAGTCAAAAATTCTAAATTTTCTTGTGCTTGTCTAATTTATCAGAATTTATTCCAGAATAGAAATATCAGGTCAGTCTACTCACTCAACTTTTGGAGAAGGTGGCAACAGGCCTTGGTTTGGGAATTTCAAGGAAGCAGGGAAATGTTTTCAACATCTTTCCTGTCGAGATCAAAGTCGTTTCATATGACAATAAATTTGAAATAATTCAATCAGAATAGGAAGATTATCTCATCTAGCATTGACCAAAGTTATAGAAACAGTTGTTGACCTGGTTGTTGTAATTCCAAAATTAATAATGACAGCAATGTAACATTGGCAATCATTAAATATTTGTTTTAAACCCGAACTTGCAACATTCAGTGGTTCAGACATTTGTTTAATTATCAACATAAAATGTCAGTCAGAACATATCATCATATGCTGCAAGATATTTTTAAATATACAAGCAAGCATGAACTGAAATTAAATGCAGTATCAATAAAACAAGTACCATTCAGTGGTTCAGACATTTGCAGTTAAGTATCAACATAGTGGATTATGTCTCACAGACTCATCATTATGGTAACTTCAGACAAATTATGACTAATTCATATATACATAAATTTATAATCCAATGGTAATGATGAACACGTACTTATGAAGAATGCTTGTACATTGTGCCAATAATGAATTTGAAAACAACCATTTTAACAATAAATTTTCAAAATATATACAAATAGCTGACAAAATATATTCACAGCATAAAAATGACAATTATGCTCATGCAGATATAAATTCTAAATTTTCTGGTGCTCGTCTGTTTTATCAATTCAATGGCTGATTCTACAGTGATATCCAGAGTTGAAACCTCAGGTCAGAAGACTCCCTCTACTTTGGGAGAAGGTGGTAACAGGCCTTGGTTTGGGAATTTCAAGGAAGCAGGGAAATTTTTTCAATATCTTTCCTGTCGAGATCAAAGTCATTTCATATGACAATAAATTTGAAATATACAATCAGAATTGGAAGATTTTCGCATCTAGCATTGACCAAAGTTATAGAAACAGTTGTTGACCTGGTTGTTGTAATTCCAAAATTATTAATGACAGCATTGTAACATTGGCAATCATTAAATATTTTTTAAACACAAACTTGCAACATTCAGTGGTTCAGACATTTGTTTAATTATCAACATAAAATGTCAGTCAGAACATATCATCATATGTTGCAAGATATTATTTAATGTACATTTGCAGTTAAGTATCAACATAGTGGATTATGTCTCACAGGCTCATCATAAATTTTAATAATATGTATGAGTAGCTTAGATGAAATATATTCACAGCATAAAAATGACAATTAAGCTCATGCAGACATAAATTCTAAATTTTTTCGTGCTTGTCTGTTTTATCAATTCAATGGCCATGATTCTACTTTTACAGTGATATCCAGTGTTGAAACCTCAGGTCAGAAGACTCCCTCTACTTTGGGAGAAGGTGGTAACAGGCCTTGGTACGGGAATTTCAAGGAAACAGGGGGGGGGGGATTTTTCGACATCTTTCCTGTCGAGATCAGTCATTTAATATGACAATAAATTTGAAATAATTCAATCAGAATTAGAAGATTATCTCATCTAGCATTGACCAAAGTTATAGAAACAGTTGTTGACCTGGTTGTTGTAATTCCAAAATTAATAATGACAGCAATGTAACATTGGCAATCATTAAATATTTTTTTAAACACAGACTTGCAACATTCAGTGGTTCAGACATTTGTTTAATTATCAACATAAAATGTCAGTCAGAACGTATCATCATAATTATGTTGCAAGATATTATTTAATGTACAAACCAGCATGAACAAAAATTAAATGCAGTATCAATACAACAAGTACCATTCAGGGTTTCAGACATTTGCAGTTGAGTATTAACATCTGTTTTTGGCTCTAATTATGAACTACAAGCTGTCGACAACAGGATGGCGGAATGCAGTACGTTTAATAAAAAGTTAAATGCGGAGTGTTCCGTATTCATATGTGGCATACGAAATACATTGTGATACATAAATACATGTAACAACCAATTTTCACATCAATTTTGCTTGAATTATTTACTTTTTTGCTTGATTAATAATCTGGGCAGGTATATCAATCAGTGAATACATTTATATGACATAATTATCAAACGATACATTGTGTTAATAAATATGTACAGATCTTAGAACTTAAGCATACATATTATGCAATGGTCAGTAAGCGATCAGTTCCCTCCCTACAACAACTCCCTCTCTACAACTAACACTCAACCAAGCCTGTCTCCGTGAAATGTCGCTCAAGAGAGGGACTACTGTATTACATAGTATCCTTTTTGAGATACGGGAGACACGACTTTTGTAGAATGAAAGGACAGAATGACACCAATAAATCGGAATGGAAACAAATGAGGAAAGCAGTTATCTCTAATTGGAAATACAATTCAGTGGTTCAGACATTTGCACCTATAGTATCAACATTATATATTATGTGGAACAGACTCATCAATATTGCACTTCCAGCCATGACAGACACATTTGGCAAACTCCAGCTTAAGATGGATGGTTCAGATTTTAACATTTACAACAGCATTAAATCTAGCAGGCTTGACCAATCAGCATCCAATCTAGAAAACCATTAAAGACAAGATTTTTTCTATGGATCAGCGGGTGAATCATAGTCTACCTTAGTATCTTCTTCATCTTCAACAGTTCGTCCATCAACCATCTCCACTTCATGAATCTCATCGGTGTCCTTCAAGTGTTGCATATAGTTATACTCATCGTCGAAAAATACTCCAAACTTTCTCTGCTCCTCTCGTTGACATTCTGCTTTATCCTGTAAAATTACATTCCAACAATATTGCAACATTATAGTTTAAGTCAGTACATAAATTTGTTAGGTCAATCTTAGTGACAGGCTTTTAAATGAGACTGTTATGCAGTTTGGCAACTTGGAATTTGTTTTAGGATAACATCAGTAATAATAACTTAATAGTAAAATGTTTAAAACCTCAAGCCATGATTTCTAAACATTGAATCTTAATTACGTTTGAATGTTAGCGCATAATGGGAACAAGCAATCATAATACATTACGCGGTTATTAACTATTAAACAAGAGCTTATAATAATTAGCTATTTACAAAGAGTACTATTCAGTAGTTCCGACATTTGCAGTTAAATATCACCATTGCATAGTATGTCAAACAGACTCATCATTATGGTACTTAATTATCACTCATTTCATTTATTCCTCTGTTTGTATAATATCCCTCCTTATCTGTAGAAATAATGTTCTACACTAATGACATTACCAAAGAATGGAGTAACAGCATGTTAACTGTAACTTGAATATTGTCAAGTGCATTCAGTAGAACATTTCTAACAATTCAATGATTTACATCTTTCTCTGACTGGAACTGAATCATTTACTCACATTTTCACCATCTGGCACAAGAACATGCTTTGGTGCATCATCACTAACAAGCAATGGATCCTTCTGACTTCTGTGAACTAAATGAAATGTAATTGCATTCTTCTTATCAATGAACTGTTTCTTTTTTCTAAGAGGCTGAAATGAACGAATCAACATTATGTTGAATGCAAAAAAACAAGTTAATTTGTTGCCGTTTTTGATTTCATCCTTAACAATTGAATGTTGTATACAGTTTCAAATGATGATAAAGTTCATACAACAATGTAAAATTGTCACCTAAGGTATACACCTATCAACATTTTGCCCCGGAGGAGGTGGCAATAGCAGGCTGACCAAGGGAAATTAGCAAATTCCCTATTTCCAGGGTTTATTTAAAAATCCAGCCTATGTCTATTTCCCAGGACCCGAAATTATTCAATGCATCAACATTTCAAGTTCTCACATATAGAGAATTGTCTTCGCTCCAGTTTTCTGTATCCCCCTCAGTATAACATTGATAAAAGCATTATGAACTCAATTAATTGGCTTTAATTACAACACAGTTTGAAATTACTTTCTGTTGAGTGGGGTAAATTTCATTTTATTCTTTAGGTTCATTGCATTTAGAAAAAACAAATGGTTGAATGTATCTGCACAAAGGAAAAGAAAACAAGACAATATTCAGAAGAAAAAATTAATGTCAAGAATGTCTAATTTGCCCAGTTCTCGCTTCAATTATTTAACAAGGGACGTATAAAATTTTGACCGTCAAAAAAGAGGCGTCATGCCTCATGGCCCAAGTTATGCATGGAACCTGTTCTTTAACCCAAAATACTGTAGAGATGACTGATGTTGGCACTAAGATAAAATTTGGCACTGAAATGAAACTACCGCCAAGTAAATTACATCCGAGGTGATATGTAATGTTTTATGCAAAATTAAAAAGAAATACTGATACTTCAAACTATTAAAAAGTCCAATTGATAATGATTTTAAAATGTAACAATTTGTCAACTATTGCTGATTTGGATAAAGTACAGCGTGCCATCTATATGATGGATCTTGTCCAAGGTGACATATCTCAGCTATTTGGCACATAGTACTATGTAAGTACGAAAGATGTTGAGTACGAAAGGCAGAAGCGAGATGTCTATTTACGTTTCTCCTGATACTACGGAAATCACAACACATAAATCACTATAAAGTGATGTGAAACGTTTGGTCTGTCCTATATTTCAGCATACATACCATTTTTGGAACGTGTCGCACGTGTTCAGCTATAGGAAATAAGTAACACGAGGCCTACATGAAGTCTTTCCACCATCTTTATGGCGTAATATCTTATAGACCAATGAGATTTCCCGACAGAAATCGATCGATTGTCCAATAGAAACAAACGACGCAGCAATGTGTCGCCACCTACAATTCAACGATTGTCTATGTTATTTGCAAAATACGCATGCACGAATTTATTGCATTGAGGGCTATTTCAGATGTTTTAAGGCTTCTGTAACGAAACAATAAAATAATAATGTAAACTATAGGTTAACAGTGTGCATAAATGACAATTTACAGAGAAATTAGCAAATAAACATTTGCATGAATGATCTCCCTTGGAAAAAGCAGCCGACCTTGCTCAAAAGCCTGCGCGCGACGATCATTCGGCCTCTCTTCGTCAGTCTACGTCACGCTATTGGAGAGGTTTCCCAGATGCCACTGCGCAGCACAAAATTGTTCAATTTATGGATGTCCGCCATACTGGTGGGAGAGGATCGGGCACCAAAACGGCACATATGCCTAAATTTCGGTGTTCCTGGTCGCACTGATGCAGTACAGTCCTTCCCAGTTAAAAGGAAGATTGCTAGAGGGCATAGATAGCGACAATAATGTAAGATATGGCCTGAATATTGTAAAATTACCGATGTTATGATACATTTTGTTTGGCCCTTGTGGCCGACATGGCTGGTAACATGTCGGATTTTTTTTGATGAAATTTCAAAGTTGAAAAATAGGCTTTTGTAGCGAGTGCTTGTTGTGTTATGTGTGCACCCGCCTAGATTAAGTTGTTTTAATGTGTGTTTTCTATATTTAAACTACTCATTTCGTCTATGATTTTGTTAAAGAAGCGTCTTTGTATGGGTATTCTATTTAATGGTAAATTAATACGTATCTGGCTTAGACCTGTTGTAGATATTATAAAGCGACGTGCGTGTCTGTGCTTTGTTTGAATTAATGTTGTTCATTATTTTTGATTTATTTATGGTAACGTTTTATGTTTTAATCAAGTTATTTTTGCTGACTAGGTCTATTTATAAATGGGCAATTACAGTTATAAATTGCTTGGAAATGTGAACCTGAGTAAAATCATGTGTCCAAACTTATTGATAGAAGGATATAATCCACTCGGGACGTAATTATTCAATCCAAAGTTGGGCAATTGGTTACAGTTAACAATACATTTTAGTTGAAAGTTCAATTCTCACGTTTTTGTATAAAGTATCTAGATTGGCAAGATTTATTGTAATATTTACTTGCGGGCTTTGTGCAAGGCATTCTATTTTTGCATATTGTGTGTTGTGAACAAAAATGCTCAAAATGTGGACCCTTTTGAACTTGCAACAATCGATGATACCATTGCACATCCATATATACTGTTTCATATCATTTATTCCAACTTTTCTAATGATAAACATGCAAAATGTCATATTAAATGTTCCAGAAAATGATGTCATCACACATTTGTTACATGGTATATAATTATGTTACAACAAATTTGTGTTAATATATTGTAAATTATTTCAGGCATCCAATTATCCTAGAAATTCTGTGTCAGTATATTTTGGACATGAACAATAATAGTTTAAGGCATTTTTAGGGATGTCCAAAAACTTCCTAGAAATTATAATGCATCCAGTCTTCACAGTGACCCACTAGCCAGAAACCTGGCGCTATTTACTTTGATTTCGGGCTATGCATGATTTTTGTTCCATATTTATAATGTCCAATGTTAATAAGGTTTAAAAACAGACTTGTCTTAGTCTAACTTCAACTCAACTGTTGGAAGCCCAATTCAGCTATTAAGATTTGTCCAGGATGTTGGGCTAATGGATTTAGAGAGCCCTGGTGTAACTTGACGAATACACATACATTTTTGGCATTTGTATTCTCAAATTACAGCAGTTTTCAGTATTCTACTTGTTGCCTACTTTGGGTCCAATTCACCTGTGTTAAGTTCGTATTTCCCTTGTTCTGTGTCAAATTCCCCTCTTGTAGGAGAATAGACATTTTTGTTCAGAAAACCTGAAACACTGACCAGTAGGATCACACGTCTGATGATACTAATATGCACTTGTTTATATACATAATTACATTATGTATCGTATGTTCTTCTTTCATTTAGTAAAATGTTGATAATGGTTGACATTTAAACATGACAATACATGTGTCTGGATCTTTTGTGTCTCTAAGTCTTACTATTAGCACATCATTTTGCTGTATTTCTATCGGGCATGAAAGTCTCTGAGGAATTCCATGGAATTCAGGTCTGCCTGGGCAGTTTATAAGATGGATGTAAATGAACATTACAATGTGCACTCGGGGCCAGGAAACGTTCCACTGATTTTAAAATTGTCCATTACATGTATTGGTTAAATACTATGTCTATTTTATTTTAGGTGGTTGACATGCCAAAAGTGTTGGAAGTCGTCAGCTTATTGGAAGAATATCCCATCACTAGGGATATTTTGGAGGTACTTCTTCAAAAATATTATATTATCGTGTAGCTTTGGTTTACTGTGCTGTGCAATGCTAATTTTACGAATGAAAAAAGTGTATCTTGCTATGTGTTATTATTAAAAGTGTTTCTTGTTACTGGAAATCAAATAGAAATGGTTATACTAGATTTCACAGTGAATATTTCAATTTGTTAATACATGTAGGGAATGGATATTGTACATAAAGATTTCAAGCGTTGTTACTTATGTGTTGTTTAAAATAATTTTGTCATTGGTAATTGTTTTATTTCACTTTTTTAAACCTGTTAATAAGGCGTGTTCTGACATGGCTTTTTGGTAAAATAAAATAATGTGTTACAACACCAAAAAAATGTTGTTTCAGGAAACCCGAATTGGACGTCTGGTCAATGATGTTCGCAGGAAAACCTCAAATAAACAGTTGGCCAAGCGTGCCAAAGAATTGGTGCGTAGTTGGCAGAAGGTGGTCAGTTCTGGCCCATCGGAATCGCATGCCACAGTTAATGGAGACGGGGTAACTAAGTCATCATCACAGAGCAGACTGCAGGCCACAAACAATCCATCAATAAGTCCTGCGGCTGCACCTCATATTGGCAAATCTGCCTCAACAAACGTTGTAAATAGACTAATATCTCCAAGTAGTGTACATTCTAGTCTTTCAAAGGGGCAGATACCAAGTAAACCAAATACACCCTCATTATCAAATGTGAACAACAGACATGTATCTCAGCAGGCTGCCAAGAGGTCTATCTCATCGCCGCAGCTGACATCTAGTGCTAAACGATTGTGCATATCACCTAATACTGCTGTCTCCCAGCCTGGTACGCCAGACAGTATTTGTAGTCAGAGTAGTTGGGCATCCAGCACCTTGACTCCTAATGAGAGACCTCAAAAAGTGTCGTCATCTTCAACTCAAGTAAGAAAAACAAATATTCCTAGTGCTTCAGATTCATCTAAGTTAAAACGGACTCATTCTAGTGATAGTTTTTCAATAAAGTCGCGGGATTCTGATTTAAGGGTTGTTCAATCGACTAGTTACCTGTCTTCTAAATTATCAAATAATTCTGGGCCAAACGGTATGGTTGTGTCAAATAGTCAGCAAAATGGCTCAGAAATATTAACACCCACTCATTCCATTGAGACAAAAGGACTCAAAACAACAATCCGTTTTAATAAAACTTCTCCACCAGCCCCTCCTGTAAATGGAGTCGTAGAGACGCCAAAGAAAAGGGGTCGGGGCAGACCTCCAAAAGTGAAGCCCCAAATTCCGGGTGATCAAACAAAACCACAAAATGGATCTTGTGCTACTAAAAAGACACTGTGTGATAAACGACAAGTGAAACTTGGACTTAACACAGACCTTGATTCGGCATCTAGAGCTGTGAGTCTTACTCCCAAAGTGAGAAGTACTGCTGAGTTAATGCAGGATTTACAAGCAAAGAACAACCTATCTGTTGGCAAGGATACTGTTCGACAAATTCAGGATAACTTGATTCAAAAGGAGGCTGATGACGAATTTCAATCCGTTGTGCCTGATGGGGCTAAACCGAGACATCATCGTAAGAAAGGTGCTAAAAATGATCTTGTGCCTCCCAGCACTCCAGTATCAAAAACTGAAATGGTTGAAAAGTATTTACAAAATTCAGTTATACAGCAACCAGAAGATCTAAGTCCACTGAAGTACGAACTGCCTCGAACTGAGTCCCCGAGTGCCTCGACTAGTTTTGAAGACAATGTGGATGGAGCTCAGGATTTTGCAACAAAAAATACACATCTCTTGGACAGAGCGGATACGCCTGGTTTTGATAAAAAATCTGTGATTTCTAATAAAGGTGCAGCCTTGGAAAAGAGGTCGAATTCAGAGCCGGTTCCAGGAACTTCCACTGAACGGGATAGACCTTTGTCATTAGATGAAATTTACAGCAAATATCCACCTTTAGATCTAGATAATTATATGCTCGACGATGACACATATGAAATGCCTGAACCATTGGAGATTACTGATGATGATGTCAGTAGATTGCATCGTGATCATTGGCCAGGACTGAATGGATGTTACGACGCATTGGACAGTTGGCGGAACTGGTCACAAACTTTATCTTTACCGTCTTATAATTCAGATCTATTGCATATATTACCTTATGTTGTCACCGATGATTAGTTTTTATACAAATTATACTACCTTGGAATTCTAAATGTGATGTAGTTCGATGAATTAGGATGAAAAAATTTGCTGTATATGTGCTAATTAAAAGTTCTTCCGACCTTTCGTTACCTGTCCATTATCTGATTATTTCATTCTGTTTGTATGAATGTCTTTTACCAACAGTATCTGAAATTTATACTATGACGCTTACTGATCTCTTAAATTGTATTGGACTGCAAGAAAAAGTGGTTCTTATGCTGCAAAGAAAAGTATTACTGAATGTTCTGCCTGAACTGTAGTCAATACGGGCAAATTAATCATGAATTGAGATAAAGATTTATGGGAAATTGCTGTTAAATTGGATTGTTCAAATGCTCTAAAGCAACATTGTCTCAATGCTGATCGTTGGTTCTTAAGTTTGCTCTAATTATTATGGCCATGCTAGTAAAAGTCTTATTTTTTGTCAAAATAATTATGCTAAGTAATGGTTGTGAGAAAAATTGATAATAATGCTTTTATACGGTGTTACTGTTGAACCATTGCATTGTATAACTTTTCTTAAAAGGCATAAATTTCCTATAATGGCACTACCTCGGCATGTAGGTCAGTATAGAAAACACCTTATCAGACTTGTGTGTTTGGGGTTTTGGGAAAGATGTAAGAAAAGTGACAGTGCAGAGTTATAGAGTACATCTGCATGAAGGCATTTACCACCAACTGTCGCATATTTAGGCGTAAGCATATTTTGACAAAAAATCGAGACTACCTACCGTTAATGGCTGTGTATTCTGATATTATGAGATAAATTGTGTGTGTGCTGTATTGCACCATTTTTCATTAGCTGTGTTTGCTTTGCTTGCTGGACTTATGCCTCATAATCCAACTTGTATGTGCATGCTTAGAAATTATATTTGAACTTTTCTTTCTGCATTTGTGGTTTTTAAACACAGTCTATTTTTATCAAAATCATTTCATTGTGTCAGATACTTTTGAATTGATATCTATATGCATTAATCAACCAAATAAACCAGCTTCGTACTCTCAAACTATTCCTAGCGGTTTTTGGACTGCAATCTTTGTGTTACTCTGAAACTAATAAGCTAGTTATTCAATACCTACTTGCCACTGAAATTGCTCAACTCATACCTACTGATTGGCTGGAATAGTGACCGGTTAATTTCCTGAACCTATGCAAATTTCTCATTGTAGGACACTATTTGAGTTAGCCCTTGAACAAAGCACATAGGATACATGTTCAAGTTCAGTTATTTTCACGGCCTTTTTCATCAAGTCCAGGCCTTGTTAACCTGATATCATTATGAGGTTTGGTAAACCACTATTTATTGCAAGCAATTAATTTGTTTCATGTATCGTCTCGTTTGTCCAGATGAAGAAAGTCTGTTTCATTTCAGTATGAATTAATGATTTATTAGAAGTGTTTAGTTTTAACTTGATGATTGTGATAAGTATTCACCAGTAACTTGTGAAGTTTTGTTGTAGTTTGTGATTGTACAATGTGTGTGATTATTTTTTCTGTATCTCATTTCTTATGCATATTCAGCAATAACTCGCATCTGTTGATAACTTTTGACTGAATACAAGGCTATTTTTTCCAAAAGGGCATTTGTGGTGTATGTGTGTTAATAATTTTATATTTGTCTGAGCATGATGAATGTTCTTAAAACGTTTCAAACACAAATTGTGTAAAAGGTTGATTTTTCCATTTTATGTGTTATATTCCATTTATTCGTCCGCACAGTATCATTCATTGAGAATATTTATACAAAATGGATTAAAAAAATTCTGCAATGGTTATGTTTTCATTTCAAATGATGGGTGTGTTGTGTTTCCATTCATCATCTGCTGTTAGCTATTCTAGGTTGTTACATAATGTTTGACGTCAACGACACATGATTTCAGCAGGGATGAGGACTTCACAAAAGAGTCCTTAGGAAATAAGGAGTCCTGTGTTATTTTAACCCAAAAAATGGTTTAAAGTTGGACACACTTATACAGAAATCAGGACTTAATTAGTTCCCGAGAATGCTGATTGTTAGAACTAATTGTTTTGTAAGCTCATTGATGTTTTTTTGCACTCGAGTGCTACATCATACACTGGAATAAAGTTGTTAAGAGGATGGCAATTATTCATTGTTAGAGGATGGCAATTATTCATTTTGAGTTTTTTTGTCACTCTGTGAAAATGTTGCCGGTCAAGGTGCATGGGTTTTAATTACTAAGGTTCACTTTTAGTTGAATATATACTTCTAAATGAAATTGTCTCAATAATTAACTAGAAAATTTTTAAGCTTTTAGAAGCAAAAATATTGACGTGAATTCTTATTGAGGGGAGGTTCAGTGTCTTGCTTCAGACTGCTTTTTTTGTTTTCTCAAGCCTTGCTTGCTGGTTTCCTATTCCGACAAATGTAGAAATCCATCTTATTCTTGGCATTACAAGGTTTTTGTAGAGCAGGGTACAGATGTGTCAGATTATTAAAAAAATTATTCATATTTGAGGGTGTATGTAGGAACACATCCCATGCTACAATCTGATCTTCGTGGCTAGACATTTCATATTCTGAGAGTATCATGGCTTGAAATTTACTGTATTTTGTTGTAGTATTGTTAAAAACTTGATTGTTCTTGTAGAATCTTAATTTAAAAGTGTTCATTGTAACATGTCGAGGTACCGAGACGTAATTTTACTTTTAAGTATTTAAATATATGTTTTTGTATATCACCGAGAACAGTTTTGAAGTTCATCATCGCACATTCCCATGCTGTTTAAAATGTTATATTGTATCATTAATAATCATCAAATAATAATGCATTTGTTCATAATTCATGGCAAGACTGCCTTTTATTATTTTTGTCGTTGAATATTTAGTGATTGCTTATAAGCTAAAAGCTTTTCATTTATGAATCTTGTTTGTTTTGTGTTGGAATATCTGTTGTTCATCTCCATCGGTCAGCAAGTTGTGATCTCATTTCCCAAGTTATCAAAACCATATTTCGCGTACATGAGTGTTTGAATATTTAACTGACAAATTTGTTCAGTTCGTTTTTACAAAATCAGTGTTTAAATGAATGTGTATTTGCCCAATATTTTGTCAAAGCATAGGTCCAATTCTAGAGGAAAGAGGATCAGCATTATCATTGGTACGTACTAGAAGCTGTTGGTGTCTAGACGCAGTATTTGGAATGAGATGATTCATGATGCAAATGTTGTTTGATGTACTTCGTACTTCATTCAAACAGTGTAGTTATTTTGCACGTAGAAAACATTTTATGTGCCTGTTTATATGTAAATGTTATTTATTTCATGTTGAAAACTTTTGCAATTCTATAACATTTGTATGTACAGTCATGCAGCTGAAATACATTCTTAATAAAACATAAACATTTTGTTGTGATTTATAAGAAAATTAAATCCTATTGAAAAAGTAAGGGTGGAACATTTCCACTCTGTAAACAAACTGGTAATTTTCCATTCCTGATACTTATCTCCCCAGTAATGTGGGTAGAGTGCTTAGAGTTCAGACAGCTTTAATTATCATGTCTAAAACTCCAGTGCAGAGGTGGTACACAAAGCTATTTGCTTATTATTAACATTGGCTACACAAATACAATCATATAAACTTGTACTTTCAACTTAAAAGTGAATACCACTCTGGAGCCGAGTCAACAAATGATGTGTGGTAAAAAAATCTGTTTACTTTCATGAAAATGGTACATATTGAAATTAGTGATATAGCCAGATCATTGGAAGTTTCCTACAGTCGTGTGATTGTAGCCAATAATTTCAGTTTCTTCAAACATTCAAGAAAACAACGGGAAAATCTGATAAAATTAAAAAAAATACACAATTCATGAACGGCTGGAGAAAGTGTAGTATTTAAGGGCAAAATCTCATTACGAGAAACTTAAATAATCTTGTGCTCGTATTGGTTACATTGATATAGAGTATAATGTCATTACAAATAAATCAATTTTCTGAATACACTCCATCGTTGTAGTTTTCAAAAACATTGCATTAAAAGCCATAAAAACCATACTTGAAATTCTTATTCATGAGGGATTTCCAGTTGAATAAACTACATACTTATCGTATTCGTGTTAAGCATGTTGATGATTTAGATGTCATTTGTAGTATACAGTAAAATCTCTGCAGATGCAAATTTTGGCTGTAGATTGTTGTTTTCACAAGGTTAAATTGGTAGTAAATTATAACTACTGGAAAACTGATAATGTAGACAAGGGTCATTTTTGTGAGGGTGCACTGTACTCTTAGATGCAAGGTTTACAGAACTTGCTGTCTGTGAAATAGAGCAGTAATTCTGTTTTGTTTATGATAACTTGCCGACAATTATTTCATTATGCTTTCATATATTGACTTGAATGTCACATCAACACCCAGGGGAATGGTATGGTGTGGCTATATAAAACACAAATGCATTATTCCATAACCAGGTCCATTATATTGCAATGTAATACATTTGTAATATTGCTTTGTTTATGCATTTCCATTCCGACTAAGAAAAAGCTAAAATTGTTTTGATAAAAAAATAGATCAAACAGCTTTTACAGTTATACATATACATGTGTAGTATATTAAAGATATGCACAAGTACAATAAAATCACTATCTTAACCAACATGGTTTGTTTTGGAAAGTGCATATACTTGACAACAGTCGATGTAACAACACCATACAAGCAATGTTAAATCATGGTAGTAGGATGCCTCCAATGATAGAACTGGATTCTTCCTACAAGCTGATAGACATGTGCTGTTCCTGTTTTAAGTCTGCAGATAACTTGCGAAGACTCCTACAACCGAAACTATTATTCGTCATTAATAATTATTAAACAATTCTTCCTCAAGGTTTAATTAAGCAAGTGGAAGTTTGAAGACTTACATAGACAGCAAGTTCTGCCTGACAGTGGTAATGTAATAATATTTGTTCGAATGGTCATTTTTGTATGACATCTGAAGTTGGGCAAACCAAAAACAAGCAAGACCAAAATATGAAAAGATAAATAATTTATTAAGATATAATACACTAAATAAAATAACAAGTAAGGTCAGTTAAGCCTAACAGCTATTTAGTTTCACTATCTTTCAATCAAAGCATCCATATCAGGCAAAATACATGAATACCCTTTTAATTTAAAATGCTGTGTCCAAGAGTAAATCTTACAACAGACAATTCATAAAGACTAAAAGCAAACACATCAACTCAAATTGGTTTCCTACATTAAAATATAAGCCATTCAAATACAGTGAACTATTGTTTGTGTTCTATTTCTTAACAAAGACAGACAAACTGAACTGAATCCTCAACAGCCATATATTATTATCGGTTTTTGTGTAACAAAAACATCACTGGCCAAATATCTGTTCTTTTTCTAAGTTGGATATTAAAATTGATGCTACTATATATCATAAGATTCTATGTTTACAGACCTCTACATCAATCTATATCATCCATATATACTTATCTATATAATCTATGTAGCATGTTTAGTATGTGGTGAATTTTATATGTCTAGTAATACTAGTGAACACTACATAAATCTCGAGACTACCTACCGAGACTATAAAATGCATTTATTTTGGACGGACAGGAAAATAAACAGCTGCTTTTAATTTCGGTAAAAAAATGTAAATAATAAAATAAATAATAAAAAAACCTGACATAATATATGAGTAACAGAATATAAATCATCACATTAATAAGATGAGACAATAGAATAAAGGATATCACAGACTCTTGTATAATGGCAGGAATTTCAATAAATATAAAAACTCTAGCGTCATATTCATAATCTTTATACAGTGTTTCTTACATTGCCCACTTGTTCAATGGGAACGTTACTGTCATTTTCACAAAATGCCCAAATGGTTAAAAAATTGCTTGCAGCTAAAAAGTAAAACTAAATAAATAAAACCTAATATCATTCTATTTTTAGAACTATGTTAAAGCTATCTAGACTAGAGTAATTTTGGAAGTTGTTTAAGCCGAGTGATATCTAATATTCTATCATCATCAGCTGTTTCTCCTCGACGTGGCCGAGAGTCATAATAATTCGGAACACCTTCACTATTAATGGCTGCTGTTTGCTTTGGTTGGTCAGGCAACTGTGTACCGTATTGAATATTTTTAGCAAAGTCATTAGCATTTTTCCCAGCCCCTTGAGTAGAATAATGATCACGTGGTACTTCCCTTTCTGGTGGAGAATGGTTTTGCTGACTTGGGGGCCTTGTTATTAATGGGCTCACATAGCGACCACTAGCACCAATAACTTTGACAGACGAATCCTGTGTATATGGGGATGTGTGTTGCCCAAGTGGTGAAGGTTTGTGCGACAATGGAACTGAGCTATCGTGACTGTTGTAACTATTAGGAGTTACCCTTCTATGATCTTCCAATCTGCTTTGAATGTGATTTGGTTTTGGAGTGCCATTAAAGCCAACACTCTGACGAGAGTCATTAAAAGGAGTCCTAGAATTATCGTTTGTAGGTGTAGTACCATTACTGTAAGTTCCAAGTCGTAAACCAGATGGAGTACTAGATTCATGTAGTCCACTTCTCCTACTTGAAGGTGTACTTAACACTTCATGAGTAACCTGTGCTGGACCATCATCTGAACCACTTGTCATTGTGCTATAGTTAGTTCGTAGTCTATAACTATCATTTTGAGTGTTATCACTGGCAGATGCCGAACCACTCTCACCCGTAACTTTATCACCGAGTAAACCATGTTTTTCTAGATATCGTTTGGTAGCAAATGTTAAATCATTAGGAGACATGCCAACATTGGTTACATTTGGTGTACTATCGTCCTCCATTTTCAAAATTTTCTGCAGGAGTGCTGTTTTTTCTGAAGTTTTCTTAGAGCCCTGCATTAGTCTATTCTTTGCTTGAAGCTTTGTTAACTGGGTAAGTTGTTCATCCTTCAAATATTTCATTGCCATAGCATTAATCTCCATTGATGTGTCTGTATCAGAATCTAACAGCATAGAGACGTAGTTTATCTTTGGAATGAATGTTGTGTCGGCAGGACCTTTCATTGTTGTATTCTGTTCAAACCTAAAAACATTGAATTTGAATATTGATAATTATATTTCATCATATGATAATGCTGTGACATAATTTTTTTTACAATATTAAAGGTAAAATGGTTTAAAGCGTCAAGAGAGCAATTCCACTTCATAACAAGAAACTAGAGACATGCACAGAGAGAGAAAATCAGACATATATGAAAAGTTCATGTGATGATTATGTTAAAGCTCATATAGACAGATAGATCAATCATTTAAAACATAAATTATTTAATGTATTTCTGTATTGTAACAGGCTTTATGGGCTAGAGGATTCCCTTATGCATCAAAGTATTGGAAAACAGGAAAACAAACGAGTATATGTTTCTGGAATATCAAATCAGGAGCATCACTCTATTCAGTGGACAGGGGTCGCAGTCGCAGGCCTTGGTAGGGGGAATTTCGAGCAAAAACTTGAAATTTTTCGACATCGTTTTGGTCAAGGTCAAACCAGTGTAGACATACAATGATCCTCATACAGTTGCATGTATCAGTAAACACAAGATGAGAATGTATCAGATATAACATCTGGTTGTCCGAAAATTGTATCTTTCTGGTTAAAAAACAATTTTTCCACTTTTCATTTTTTGGTTCCAAGACAGAAAATTGAATTTTAATGGAGGAAAAACGATGCTATTTTGGTGGGAGACAGGATCACAGGGCCCTGCAAATAGTTAGAAATATTTACCTGAAGAATGACTGAAGGTGTTCTCCAAGCTTTATTTCCTCCTTTGCCAGTTTTACTGGTGTGCTAAGACCTGATGAAACGTCTCCCGAGTAACCAGCATCTCCTTCAAATGTATTCTCTGTAGTATTCTGACTTAACAATTTTTTTATATTATCCTGAAAAAAAACAAGGCACAGAGATCAGTAAAACATAATAAGAACAAACTTCTTCCCATTGAAGACAGATAACAAATACTAAATAAATTCCCACAAAAATACAGAAATATCAAGCTAATATTGCCTGCAACAAAATAAACTAACCCAAAATCAAACAAGCACAAAATTACGATATTTCACATTTCACAAGATGATAAAATGGTAAAGTTTGTGTCCTGGTAATGTTCACGAATTTAAAAAAGTTGCAATAATTTCAGCCAGTGTAATTTCCTCACTTTTACAGTCTTGACTTTAATGGTAACAATACCTTTTTCGGTAATTCGCAAACATTTCCACCCAACAAACGCCTGAAATTGGCCGATTCCCCAACTTTCTTCTCAACATCTTTGCACTATTCAAACCACATGCGTTATTCATTTACATTGCACAGAGGTACTATGGAGGTATCAATATCCTCCTACAAAATTCAGCAATTCTAAGTATTTTTGTGTCATTGTAGTATATGTAAAATCCTACCATCAGTCTGTTATAATATTCTGGATTTTCTGTCCCAGCAGTGTTATCCTCTCCTTCATCATCAGAATATTCAGACTCACTACCATCAGGTTCAGCTTGTTGTTCACACATACTTGCTGATATTGGGGAACTCTGCGACATGTTGAACGCTGCAGAATCATTACAAGATTCTTGCGATCGCGGTGACCTGAAACTAGTTAATGGCGTAAAAGAATTAGGACAGAGTAGATTTTGTTTTATTATTATGACTGTCTGTAAGTTTCACTCAATGTAAGACTTTGCACAGAAGTTTTTGTGCTATTAAATAGGATTCAAAAGACAACAAATGAAACAAATATTGCCAATACTTATTAGTTTTGAATTAAAAAAAATAGCAACAGCTGGGAAAATATTGTCAGGAAATGCACGGCAGGAATTTAACAATAAATTAATATATAAATCACTTATAAACTGCACCTGGGAGAAAGTATTACACAAAATGACTTCCAAAGAATATAATCATCACAATTTAAAATCAGAGTAACAAAAATCCTACCTTGTAGGCGAAGATTGGAAACTTGGTAAATCTACAATCATCTCAGACTGCACACTATCAATGGTTTTATCATGCATGTTGTTCATCAGAGCAACTAGTTCGCCTTGTGACATATCTAGATCTGCGTCATCTCTCTGAGTACTATTCATGGGTAGACGCCCTCGATGTCTGATTTCAGCTGGTGTGCGAGTATCACATCCACTTCCATTGGAACTAGAGTGGGACATGTCATGATGAACCCCTAGGTATGCTGCCGTGGCCTTCTGTGAATGCTGGTACCTGTTTGAGTTAGAATATTCATCCTCTTGTTGGCTTGTCTGCATGCAAGCCGATACCTGAGCCTTGGATCGTTCACCTATTCCAATTGATGTGTTTGTCCCTATGGTACATTTCTCAGATGGAACCATTGCCTTGATTTGAGCACTTTCAGCTGTGTTATTTAGTGACTGAGCTGTAAGAACCTCAATCTGTGCTTGCATTTGTTTCAGTTGTTTGTCTTGCTGCATAAGGAGTTGATAAATTTCTGGTGGAACGTTTTCCCAGTTTACCGTAGCCAGTGATGATTTCATATCACCAGCAGGGGCATTAGATTTTGGACTTGGATTCTGTGGAGAATGGTGCTTTTCAGGTGTAAAACTAAGACCACTATCATCACTTGACCTTCCACTGCTGTCAGATGCTGGATTCGACCTTCTGACTTCATTACTGACAGTGATTCCGCCCTCAGCACTTTGTCCAGGTGTTCTAGGCATTGGCGTCTTTTCTTCTGCTTTCACAGGGAGACCCCCACTAGCCTGAGGCATAGGTGGATTGCCATTGGATTTCGTAACTGCTTGAGAACTTGATGGACGGACAGTGTTAGGATATGCCATTGCTCCACTTAAAGTCTGTACTTGATTTGTAGAGTCTACAGATGGACGACCTTGTTGGTAGCCATCTGAAAGAGGGGCTGCGTTTGATGATACTGGATTTTGAAAAGGTGCAGATGATGGGACATTTTGTTCTTGAGGATAAGGTGGATATGGCTGATTGAAAGGTACATGCTGAGATTGATAACTCTGTGGAGGAGGGTAGCTTTGGTACAGTCCGTTCATTCTAGGTGGAGGGGGCCCATAACTTGGATAGACTGGTCTAGGATGGTGTGCTGGTGGTCTCATACCATCATATGAATGACTTCGACCATACATCTGCGGTGGTTTAGGACAACTTGGGCAGTTACAATAAGATGGTGGTCTAGGACCCGGCCCCATAGGTGCACTCGGAGCTTGAATGTAACCTGGTCTTGGAGCATGGGCATGATTTACACTCTGAGGAGGCATGGAAGAATAATTCTGATGACTAACTGGTTCCTGGTTTACAGCACTTGGATGAGAACTTGGATGTGACTGAACATTAGGTCCTCTGTAAATATTTTGAGCTGAACTTTGAGAGGTTTTCATCCCCTGTGCACTATTGACATAGCTATTTGCCAGAGTTGTTGCCTGTCTGCTTTGAATGCTAGGATTAACACTGTTTGGTACGGACTGGTTCATAACATGTCCATTTGATGAGTGAGGCTGCGCTGAAGTGGTATTTACTGTTGCTTGTTGACGTCCAGTGTCTGGTCTGGGAAAATGGTTATCTACCTTTGGTTTTTGAACACTAGGAACAAATGTAGTGTCTTCGTCTCCAAAGAACAAGGATACTTCTGGAACCATGGAATGCATTAATGGTAGCTGAAAAAAGAAATATAATCAGAAACATTCAAAAACTACAAAATACTTAATAATAAGGTAGTATGCCAAATGTATCAAAAAAGAAATGAATAAGGTTCAATAAAAGTAGGAAATATTACTTTTTCAGTGTTGAAAAGCTGGCTCGACTTGGTAAACTCTGATAAGGTGAGATATAAATACATATAATTAGCAATCGAGTGGCAGCTCACACCCACAAGTCCTGATCAATGTTAAGTCTGGTGCTCTACTATCTTAACTAACTTGGCGACAGGAGTAACAATCGCCTACAGACAATACGGAGAAGAAATTGTAACACGAAACAAAAAATCTTTCATATATAATTCATTGTGTTATCCCATTGCTCATACTATTAATAAAATGAAGTACTAAAGCAATATCTGCTTCATGAATCTGTCGCAACAATTAATTGCCTTCATCTCAGAAATAGATTAATTGTAGCAATACCTTAGATTTATGAGGGGCTGGTTTCAGACGGGGTGTAATGTCATCATGGTTTACTGGGTCAGGGGACAGCGATCTCCTACTTGTATCCAGGCCACTGAAACAATGTAATCACAACAATAATCATCTAAGATATAAATATCTCACTCTATGACCGTAATCACTTCCTTAGTAAATATGACGTCATTTTACTGTTTGTCTTTCTACATTTTCCTTAAAAACACTCTTTTAATTTTCCTGAATACATTGTTAAACTTTGTCATAAATAAGGGAAGGCAATACTAATGGACATATTTAAGACTCAATTTAAAAATGACTCAATAAAAAATTGGAAATAATTTCTAACATCTTAAGCAGAATTTGCCAAGGAAGTATGCTTACCTGTCATTAGCACAGCTCATTACTGCATCTTGAAACAACTCGTATTTGTGTCCATCACGCATTAAGTTCAAATCTACTTCAACAATTTCATTATTACCCATGCTATTCTGTAATGAAATGAAACATTATTGTGAAACTTTTCTTCAAAGTTTTGTTTCAGGCTTTAGCATAAAACATCAAAATGGTCAACAGCTTGTTATATGAATTTCTATAAACTATACTGACACGCCTGCAATTGTAAAGAATTTACAGAGAAAACCTTTTCATTCTACTCCTTTAAATTTCTCTGAGAATATCAATGAATCTCTAGAATAACAGGATTAAAATCATGAATCCTGACTTGATCAGGAAAATTCTCAGCTTTGTTTTACACACCCAGAGGCAGGTCTAATTCGTTATGTGATATAGAGCTGTTATATTTACTGCTAATGCATGAATATATTACCGGGACCATTACATTTCTAAATAGGTGTATTGAATGTTTGTTTACAGACAAATATGAGCTTGATATAGAAAAGGCCACGGTTTTAATAGAACTCTAAACCAAACAGCAGTTAATAGTTTTACACATGAGAGCACTTTTTTACCTAAATTGACATGTAACGGTCTAGAAAGTTCATATACCTGTTCACAGTCAATCTAACAGCACTATACATAAGTGCAAATATTTTTACCTTGTTCATCTGAATAGCTTCATAACCAGTATAGAAGTCAAATGTCATCTTATTGGACCCAGTAACAGTTGCACACTCGTAAAACTCTGGTTTGGAATGTGAAGGATTATATAGCACTAATAAAAATGGATCTGGCGGTGAACATACTCTGAAATGAATTTCAAGAAGTTATTCATAATTCAACAATAAGAGAGACTCTGACTGACCATCAGAATGAAATACATTCTTGCAAAAATAGTAATAAAATAACAATGCATTGAGGAACATTCTTACACTTCACAATGTCACTTTAACCAACATGGACAGTTTCAAGTTGTGAAGACAAAGAATATACAACATGACCAGAAAGCCTACTATTCACACTGCATTGAAGAAATATACACTTCACTCAACATTTGCTTTCTATACTTCATAATTCATCCTATCAAAAATGTACATGAATAAAAGGGAATAAAGTAAAAACGCTGGAAAAATGACAGATTTAAAGACACTCTTTTTTATTCATAAAGCCAAACAAACCTGTCTTGTATTGATGCATTGTGTAGATATCGAAGACAGCATGCCCACACAAATGGACTATGAACATATGATACACCACTGATCCATCTGAAAAATTGCAAGAATTCCTTTACAGTTATAATATTACAATGTTATATGTTGATGAGTGAAAGTGAGACTAGTCTATCAGCATATAAATACAGAGGTCTACTAGTTTTGCCATCATCCTTTGATGTGTACAATAAGCATTAAAGTTTGTAAATATGTAAATATCTAGATTATTGATAAACCCTCACAAAAGGTGATTAATTTAGATATATATATGTATTTCAAATAAATCAAGAATTATGAACAAATGCTGTGACAAATTATGTTACAATATCAAGTCAAGTTTCACAATATACATTAGAATATATAATTCATAACATCTGACAAACATTCAAACACAGACTATACGTATATAAAAGCATACTTACATGCCAACAAGAGGTAGACTAATCACTTTTGGATCAGATTCTAGCACCAATAAAAGTTTACGGGTATGATCCATTGTGAGATATCTGAAAAAATCAAGTCTTCAGTGAAATATATTACAAAAACCCAATATTTATCAGTAAGCCATGAAATAACTTTCATAAACTATTTACAGGCGTTAAGCCTTGTTCATTTAGAGAAACAGCATTATTTTGCTTTCCAATCATTTGGCATATATAAACCTTACAGGTCACATAACAACTTAAAATTTTGTCACAACTGACATCAAAAGTTGTAACAAAATTATTTCAAAATTACTGGCTAATGCTAATCACTTTATAATATAAAGTGATTAGCATTAGCCAGTAATTTTGAAATAATTTTGTTACAACTTTTGATGTCAGTTGTATAAATAATATGACCAAAAAATTGTTAGTTTGAACAACATACCATGTAATTCACTTGCTAAGTTTAAATTGGGACCATTTGCAGCTTAACAATAACTTACCCAGTTTTTGGAGTACCCTGCATATGACTTATGCTCATTGGACCGGACAAGTTTTTAGACAGAGCAGTCGGCACAATCGGGACTGGACCAATTGGAACAGCCTTTATTTCCGTTCCTATGGTAACCACTTCAAATTCTAGATGATGAACACATGTTTCTCCAGAAGAGTAAAAGCTGCACCATCCCTTTGTGAGGAGAAAGTTGCCCAAATCTACTGGATCTTTAGAGCAACATCGTTGCCGCAGTAACTGAAAAGGGATAGGCAGTATGCAGAACAAGCGAAATCTTGGCACATATTAAATCTCCAAATGTTTATTTTGTAATAGGGCTTAAAGTCACATAAACAGCCAGGGTCATGTAGTGATTATTCCAACTATTATTGTGGAGGAAGCCCCATGGCAGATACCGGGGTAGAACCACCGACCTTCCTTAAGCCAGATGGATGGCTTCCACTCTTACAAATTCTACATTCCTGTTGGGATTCAAACCTGCAGCAGTAAGGGGCAAGTGATTTGAGGTCTGCGACTTCAAAAGTAACCCAAGTTAGGGACACAATCTGTGCAATGCATGAATAGCCTACAAGTTATGCTGAATATCAGTCTCTTCAGCAGAGCAAATTGACGATGCAGTGCTCTTTTTACTTTCAAATATCCAGGAATACTGTACATTCACACTAATACGACGCTTTACAACAATTATTAATTAAGAGATAATGCTTTGCTATCGGGGATACAGTCGACTTTATTCAATATTTACAACAATGCATATATCTCACAAGATACACACTTGATGGCTCTAAACCTACCTACCTGTAAAGCATTACAATAATCTTCTGCTGAACTACCTCGTTCCTTACTGCCAGATTGGATCTGAAATGTCGTACATTATACACTTTTACTTTCTACCAAACCAATATCATTGAAACAGATACGTCTTTCAAATATTTTTGATAAACATTTATGCTTAGCGACATGGACCAAACTTTTCTTTCAGCATAAAGTGAAGGTATAGCTGCCCTCCCACAATATGAGAGAACAGAATACTTTTTCCATGAATTTGAGTTAAAATATTGACATAACAGTAATAACTCATCAACCAGTTAAGATCTACCATTCTTGACACAAAATGTCTATGCTAAATTACATACAAAGGCAATAGAAAAAATACTCATATATACAAATAAGATCAAAATCACCTGAAGTTTATAAACATATCTATGCAATCGTGAGTACCGGTACATAATAATTTGTACAGCCCATCAGGTATACTGAAATTCCATGCTAGATTAACATGAGACATACACTTTATTTCACCGCTTAAATCGGGCATTAAACTCACTGCATTCTAGTTGCTACTGTAGGGCTCCACCTTTTGAGCCAACAGATCAGGCGAGGTATTGAGACTAAGAAATTAAGCTTACATTGAAAGGTATGAGCATATCTCCAGCTGCATGACTAGTAGAACTATTAGGATTCCCAGCTGGATCTAATCTTTCTACATTGAACAACACCCCTTCACAATCTGTAGTATATATATATATATAAACGGCTATAAAAATGTATCAGAAATCAATTCTTTTCCTGATCAGACAATCTTCATCAATGTAATGTGATAATAACTAAAACTCAAATATATCAATCTGATTGCAAAAAAATATCATACAAGAAATAGCCTGAAAGCTGAATTTGTAAGTGACTGTGACATACATGGCTCAAAATGTGCACTTCAATACAAGTGAAAGTATTTTATATTAAATGCCAAAATAATTAAATCTCTTTCTCTTTGATTATTTTTATTTTAGAAAATCATCAGAATTCTCAGCAAGACATAACAAGTAAGATATTGGTGAACACTTACCTTCATCGATAATCAATGATCCCACCAATACACAATTACATGATGTCTGACCACTGCTTTCCACATGTCTTTGAGCAAATCTTAGAACTTTTTCTGTGACACATAATTTTGGTTTTCTGTAATAATCACAAAATGTTTCATCACTTGTTCAGACATGGGATAAGTGTTACTATATCCTTTTGAATTCTAGCTAAATATTAAACATTAAAAAATTATGATGTTGCCCTCCACACAAAGGTCTGTAGAACTACTGTACTACACTAGTCGCAGAACCTAAAATCTGCAAGTTCGTTTTGGGTTTTACGCCATTTCTCAGGGGTGTTTCAGTTATATATGGCGATCAGTTAACCGATTCAGAGCTCCTGGTCTACCCACCAGAACTAACCTGCACCTCAACTAGCAACTTGACCACATAAATTATAGTTCAAAGGCAGAGGACAAATGACTTTGGATGCATTTTCTTCAGTCAATTTGTCACTGAAGAACATAAACCTTGTCTGGGGTTAAATTCCATGACCTCTAGATTAGGAGTGGAGCGTCTACCAACTAAGCAAACCAGACAGGCTTAATCTGCGAGTATTACTGTACATATTAAGGGTATGGTACAAACCTATTGCAACTGCTTCTGAGTTACATTTAATACTCGTGCATCAAACCCTTAATATGCTGCAAATAGCTACTGGACCCTCAATGTTTTGAAAATAAATAGATTGAAGTGAGCAATAAAATGTGTGACAACAATGAACTGAGTTTACGAAACAACTTCATGCAAGTCTGTAAAAGTCATGCTCAACATTTTGATAAAAATATTCTAAAAATATTGGAATCAACACTTCACAATGTGAAGGTCTAAATTCATGGACTTTTATGAAAATTTACATTAAAGAATCAGCACATATATATAATCAGTTTACCTCAAATATGAAATATGTAATGTCTGAGGATCCCCTGTGACTGTATGGTCCCATAATATATTCTTTGTGCTAGGGAACTTCAGTAGCTGAACATCTTCAGCATTTCTGCAAGAAAAAAATATCAAATGTACCTAAAATTTGGATCAATAAGAGTCACCTACATCAGCATTCTTCTTATCATCATCCACTGATTGCATATTCAGTTCATAAACATCTGGTTAAGCACTTTGTAAGAATACACATATTACAATACACTGTACATACAAAGAATTTAAAAATATTTTCGAAAATGTTTCTGCTAGTAAACTTATAGCTTAATGGAAATTTCAATGTCAGCAATACAGACAAAACTGATGAATATAAATTATTATCCATCAGTAAGATACAGAAACATTCATGAATAACATACTAAATGCTTAGCTCAAATAATGGGAGAAACAATTGGGATGTTTTAATATGTATGTTTTGAGACAGTAAATACAGGGTATCAGGACGTACCCCATAGCCAATAACATATTTGCCTGTACATGTATGTCTTTGCAAACTGTTAACATTACTAAACTGGTTATCTGAAGCACAAGCTTGCAAAGTCTGGTACAGATCTTAGAAACAATTATAAACAATTAATGAATCTATCTAAGAAGAAATAAATATTTAATTGACATGTACAGTTGTAGAAGGTAATCATAATTTCAATACATGATTACATATTATACCTTTGATACTGTCGTGGAACTTCTCTCGCCATTTGTGCTGCAGTTAAATCCAGAGGAAGTTTATCATACTTTGCTCGAATTGAATCCGGTACGCTGTGTATCTTTAGTGAAGCTGCTGCCATTCAATGCTACAACAGATAAATGAACAGGTTATTATACTGACTGCAGAAGCGGCTTACCTGAACCTCTCCATAAAGCATCTTACAAGCGGAACGTTTGCTGGCAACCAATCTTCTTAATGGTTCTAAACCTTCACTCAGCAGAAACATTATTTCAAGATATATAGCCACTATAGTCCTAGTATAGATGAAATTCAAGAATTGGGCCATGATAGGACTGTTTATTTGGATATTTCATCATCAAAGGCCGGTCAGCAGTTGTTTTGACAGTTGATATAAAATCATAAGTCACTGAATTTATCATGGCCTTTCGCTTCATTGATCAATTATAAATTCACACACATCTGTCTTGTAAATGGATTCAAGTTCAACTTAGATATCAAGGCTCACATATCAGATTCAATCTGTATGTATAAGTTATATAATACGGTATTATAAATAGGTAAAAAACAGTACAAATAATAACATAACCAGATTCTGCAAGGATGCAAAACCCCCTGACAAGTAAGAACATTTTCAATCAGTTCCAGTAGCTTTTTGCAAGGTCCCAGACCAAATGTGCGTCAAGTTAACAAGCTAACATGCTTTCAAAACCAGTAAATGTTTGACGAAGTGTAAGTTTCTCTGACTGAATATCGAGCAATCTATGAGGCAATTTCGGGAAGTCATGTCTGATAGCATCTCAACACTGTTAATTTCAATCTGGTCAAGTACTGTCATAAACTCAAATGTCAAGGTCAACATGGTCGCACATTTATCAATATCAGTTACATTGTGAGTCAACATTTTAACAATCATACTACTACTGTATTAGGGTTGTAATTTAATTGACAATTTTAATCTCTTGAACTCCATCTCTTAAACTTTTACCCAGAAATTCAATTTACCATTAAGTACGGTCGAGTTGACAATATAATGCTCTGAATAAACAGATTTATCAGGACATTAAACTAAATAAATTATACATTAAGCTTATTAAATTCTTGCATAAAATGTGCATATTGACACTATGATGATCAATATTTCTGAATATTATAGAATAATAGAATTATGGATTCTAGGCTTTGTTAGAAGCAGGGAAATTTATTTGCATGTTTCTTATTATAAATTAAGAATTGATTATCATTAAGTCAAGAATAAGCATATGGTAGTTTATTATAATAATATATAACATAAACAAAATGTGGGAGTAATTTTACCACAGATTGAAATACGGTTAGTTTTTCCAACTGTGGCAGTAGAAATGTCCTAAACGATAGCTGAATAAGCCCATAAGGGCTGTGTTCAACAATTTAGATAAAATCTTACAAGTGTATGAAATGCTATTGTTAACTAAGCATCATGAAAAATGGTACACATGTAAGCACAGCATTTGAATGACTTGAATTTAACAATGTTCAGTAGTTCAACTAGTTGAGAACAATTGAAATCCACATTCACATACTCTCACCTGCTTCATTTCTCTCAAGATTGATCACACATGCAGACGTGACAGAGAAACTAATGTGTTTACTAGCAAACAAATAACCAAAACAGTAGAGCTTCATCGATTCGATGCATCGGAATTCAACTACGGAGCTCACAATGCGATTCATGATTGATTCATACCCTGGTATTTTCGATTCGAGTCGCTTTCTTTAGTTCCAGTTTGCCAAACTGTTATTTGGTAGTTATCACGGGTTTTAACCATGCTTAGTCTAGTACTTTTAACTGTCTAGTAGTCGCTTCTCTTGTTGCTACGTTATTTACCGGAAGTTTTTTTTTTTTCCAATTGTATTCTTTAAATTTGAGAAGTAAGACCACTGTGAACAAATACTTAGTTGTTTCTTTAGTCTATTAATTTTTATTTGCAAATTTTTTAATTTCAATTGGCCTGAAATTAATGCAAAAGCCTTAAGATGAATGAGAATCCTATAAAAAATCGACTGGAAAAAATCAAAGGAAAAAATTTGAATCGGTTAACAGTTGAATCGTTGAAGTTCTACAAAACAGTAGAAGTGTCAAGATGTGCCAGAAGCATACCATGATACATGTAGTTTCATTAACCTAAGCTATGCCTGAAGATTTTTCTTACTTTTATACAACTCCAAACTATTCAAAGAATGAACTTTCATAAGCTAAAACAATACAACTAACCAACTCATTTCAGTTTATGACCAGTAATTCAATAGAAAGCAATTAGCAATATCTTTTAAAAACCTACCCCTACACAATTGTGGGTTGCCCCTTAGATTTACCCTTGTCTGTCAGACCACAAAACCTGTGTCATTCATATTTCATGAACAACTGGACCTACAGTCTTTAACAGTATAAGAATTTATCAGCATGTGAAGCTATGCAGCTAAGCTTGAGTGTTCTTCTCCACCACAGGAAAATAGAGTTATGGGCTTTTGCTTTAATGCACCAGTCAATTGTAACCACGGCCCCCCAAGGTCCGGGGGTATACCGGGGATAGCGGGGAAATGGGCCGTGTTTTTACCTTCCAGGTGGCCCTGCAGTGCCGAGTGAATGCGGTGGTTTTGTTTTCGCGCCGAAAATAGCTGGGAATGGGCCTTACCTAGGATGTCCCCGGAGTGCAGGGGCATTTGGCAGGGATTTTACCAGCAATTGACTGGTGCATAACAATAACATAGGGACATATTTCCAGTTCTTGTTCGAGGTTTTCATGAAGTCATTATAACTAGAAGTAGAATGCAGAAGGTATGTATCGTAAAAACAGGTATGTGTAGTGCCAGTCAGGGAATCATCAACATTTCTGACAATGACATACCTAAAATATGTCATGTATAAAACATTGATATTTGTTCCATTATGAAACACAACTATAATAATTTTAATAGCAAGACAAAGTCAGACCAAAAGTCAGAACACAGCAATGTCAAGAAAATCAGATCATAAACACGGCTATAATGATCAAGTACATGTCCATACATTGACAAGACCAAAATAGAAACATGATCGAAATATTGCCACTAGGGCACTAAACAAATGTATTTCTGCCATGAAAGTGGACAGTTTCATAGTTAATGAGATGGCAAGCGAGTATAACAAGCATCAAATGTTAGCTATTACCTAACACGATGTAATCCAATATTTATCACAGTTATTCACAACATTTTTCAGGTTGCCATTACATGTCATTCACAGGCAACTACAGAACATGCACAGACAAGTCGACCATAAGTCCGCGAAGGAATTTTCAATCAAACGGACATATTTCGGAGAAAATAAGGGTAGAAACAAATAATTAATGTTTTAATTACATGATTTTCATTCATAAGACCTCATGTGATAGGGTTTTGGGGAAGAAAACACGATTTTATCGTTTTGTTTACAACCGGAAGTCAACAAAAGCCGCTGAACAACTGTCACCGACGGAAAATTCGAATTTGTGTTTCAAGTATTACGAAATAAAACGGTTTGGTATCAACAATATATATAACAAGGGTTTGTTTCGGAATCACATACTTGACGAATATTTCTTGTTATCTGATTTATCGTGATTCTTTTTTCTCTTTGCACACTATTTCGAAAAAACACACACCATATGCTTTGCGCATGCGTTCAAACGAATATTTATAGGTCAACATTTTGGCGCGCGATCTTTGAATCACTCTACACAGTGACTTCCATTGGCTGTAGTGTAAAGGGAAACAACTGTTAGTAAATCACAATGTTTATGTATGCCAGAGTTATTCATCTCAATTTCCCGTCCTGAGTTATGGGGCGACTATAGAATATTATAGAACGTTTCAATTTGGTCCGCAAAATATCAAAGATGGACGTATCCTCTCCTTACATTTCCCGGGACACTAACACCGTAAGCAGTGTAACTGGTGGGAGACAACTATCAGTAGCAATACCGTAACAGGGGCGGATCCAGGATTTTTCTCCAGGGGGGGTCCAACTTTTCCCCACAAAATTACAGAAATATAATCCCTTTCCACATTCAAGCAGATGTTAGCCGTTTGTATCTGTTTTAACAAACGTTACCGGTTCTAACCACGAGGAGGTCTCCACTAATATAGATCCGTTTTTATTTGTGTTTTTTTTTAAAAAGTTTTTTTTAGTATTTTTAAGAACAAATTGCGGAAAAAAATCAAGCTAACAAGAATGACGTGCTGTTTTTACTCGAAAGCCAAACTGCACTGCAAATTCTTGATACATCAAATAACTACGTCACTATTGCCTTAAATGACGTCACAAATATGAATATTTGCGTGTCAGCTATAAATATTTACGCAGCGTAGCAACAACCTGACATACAGCCTAACACAGTCGCTTACACATTCATTACACGGGTGATTGATGCAATATTGAATTCAGAAAGATACACAATAACGATAAAAGTGAAGCTATGGAACATAATGTTTGATAAATTTATTATTCATTGATTAATGTTATAGAAAGCTGTCGATTTATCACGCTTGTTTATCATTTTTTAATTTTTTTCAGGGGGGGTCTGAGCCATTCCAGGGGGGGTCGGACCCCCCCGGACCCCCCCGCTGGATCCGCCCCTGCGTAAACATGTCTCTGCCATCGAACTATGACTTCGATCCTGTTCTGGAGGCTGATGCTCTACCACTTCAGTTATTGTCGTTAACAATTATTCTATGTCGGAGATAATCCACCCATTTAATGTATTTCAGGGAGCATACCTAAACCTGTTCAAGTTGTGGTTTAGGTTAATAGAGTTTATAAGTATACTCCCTGATCAGATTCCGTTTCTGGAAATATCCCACTCTTATAGTGCATACTAATAAGTATATATAAAGATACTATTAAAATCGCTAAATATGCATATGTAGTACCTTAAACAGTTGTATATATGTATGATAATACAAAAAATATACGTGCGACTCATATAACTCATATAATATAACAATTAGACGAGATTCATTTTCAACGCAGTTTGCAATAAATATTTCACAAACGTCAACGCTTTTTGCAATAAAAAATTAAAATCGCTAAAACCGCATGTGTAGTGTCTTAAACAGTCGTATATATGTATAATAATACAAAAAAATGTATGTGCGACACATTTATCCCATGAAAGATAACATTTAGACGAGATGTATGTTCAACGTATTTTGCCAAAAAACTTCACACCCGACAACGCGTTTTGCAATAACATTTTAAAATCGCTAAAAACGCAAGTATAATACCTTAAACAGGTATAGATATATATATGTGATTTCGTACAGAATATATACGCGTGAGACTTATTTCTCATATTACATAACATTTAGAAAATGTTCATCCGTAAACGCGATATGCAATAAAAATTTAAATCGCAAAATACACTCATAATTATTTTATATATGAATTAAACATGTAACATAACTGCTATAATCGCTAATAAAAG
Organism: Mactromeris polynyma; assembly: GCA_032209605.1. Lineage (NCBI taxonomy): Eukaryota > Metazoa > Mollusca > Bivalvia > Venerida > Mactridae > Mactromeris > Mactromeris polynyma. The sequence goes on from JASFXZ010000008.1 coordinate 15,861,054, forward strand.
GATTTTACTAAGTAATATGTAGGGGATTTCTGGAACTCGTCCAGGTCAAATCGAATCTGTTTCCTGTTATTCTGATAAATCACGAGTATAACCACGTAAGCATTTATAATACTTACTTACTTAGCTGATTTCCGAATTAATTAAATTTCAATTTAAACCAGATACATATTGCAATCAAGACCACTTTCAAAGCCATACTGTGTAGATTGTATCAGCATGTACAAGTTGGTGCGAGTTATCTACAGGATACAAGCATGTTTATCAGAGTGGATTTATCAAAGCATTCAAGTATTTACTAGTTATATGCAATTTATTTCCTACAAGAATCCGGGATGACTGAGATGTTTGTCATATCACTTAATAGCTTTCATGACTATCTCTTGACTATCTCTTGACAATACCTAGAAAGTTCGTTTCTACATAGTCAAAATTTAAAATCAATTGTAAATGTCCAATAGAGGTTAAGATTTAAACCGTATGCTCGACTTCATCATTCACTTTTTATCTATATTATGTAGATTAGGATTTTATGAAGCTTGGATAGGACAAGGTGTGGGAAATACATTGCGTATTTAAATAAACAGGGAAGCATGAAGATCACATTTAATTTAATTTTTAAAAACACCATTAAATTATTTATATTTTGTAGTTTGTACACATATGTGAATAAATTTTGTACTATAAGTATAAATACCTATGTATCTAAAAATGGGATATTTTATAAAATTACAGTTTTTCGTGTGTTTTTCAGTTATAGGTATAAGGAGCAATAGTAACAATTTTAAATCAAACAGGGAAGCATGAAGATAATAATCAATCATAAAATAATTTATATCATTTTAAAAAGGAAACATTGAAATTTGTGCTCATATGTGAATAAATTATGTGAAATAAATAACAGAAACATTATGATAATATAAAAAGCTGTTTACTCTATATTTCTATAGCCACAAATTGAGACTAACTGACAAATCGATACCGCCGAGAGCGTATTTTCAAGGGAGACAATTTCATCAATAAGCCAGCGATTTGCTTGGGATTTCTGGCAATGGTTTCGTCAGTCTGAGTCTTCAACATAACTTATGTTTTCACTCAATTTTGATCAGAGTCAATTCACTCACAATGCTGTCAACTCACTTTATTTAATATCACAGTCATAACATCACGATCAGGATTGAATATTTTAAGTGCAATACACTTACATGACATAAACATAACAAAGTTTTAGAACATCGTCATCTATGATCTTATATTTTATTAACTTTAAACATTGTCTGTACATTTTTCTTTTGTCTAACATGCATAGCCTACAGTGACTGAAAATATCGGTTTAATATTTACCGACGTTTTGGCCACAAACTTTCATTTCTAATGATGACATTGATTCACTTACCAAAGTTCCAATTATCATTTCGATGTGATCGAAAAGATAAAACTGGTGCCGGAGTTGCAATATACCTATATGTCCGCGAAGGTAGGACCTATACACGCGATCTATAGAGCCGACATGTAATTACAAAACATTGAAGCTGTCATGATGAGTCGAAATAAACATTCACAATCTTAAACTTCTCATTGGTGAGGTTTACAGGCCCCCAATCGCTAACAACCAGCATTGATCGCTCTTAGAACAAAGTATTGATCAGGCTTTTAACCAACTATCTGACGACATTCTAATAATTTGGGACTTTAACACCAACTTAATTCATTAAGCCAAACAAATTAACACACCTTATATCTTCTTACAATGCAACGCGACTTATTAATTATTCCAACCACTTAATCGAGTCATCGACTTGTCTTATTGACCTTATACTAGTGAAAAATAGCCGGTATATCCTCTCGAGCTTCGTAGTCGACTCATTGTCCATTTGCTGTACGTTTCCATTGCCCAGTTATTACCATTCAAAAGTTCAGCAAACCTAAACAAACTACTGTATATTCAAACGCAAAACATAGCTTTATGTTAAAGGTGATTGTATTACGTTTCTAGCTAAACTTTCCGAAACGCAATGGGATAAGATCATAGCGTACGACGACACGGATCTAACTAGCGATAACATTATGAAATCTATTTAAATGCTGCTTCTAAAACGATACCAAACAAACTCGTTACCATTCATCGTAACAATATACATTGTAGGCCTACCTTGGCGTAATAATAATATTCGCAAACTGATTCTCAAACGTAACAATCTAGACAAAAAGGCCAAATCACTAAATACCGAACAATTATGGACAAACCTCCGACAAGCACGTAATCTAGTAATATCTATAATTTTGCAAGCAAAACAAGATTACTAATAAAAAATAATAGATAAATAGTATTTGTCTACATCGCTCCTCATTGGTTAAAAAAACATAATTGAGCGTTGCCATGGGATTTACAACCTCTTCTGTAAGTGACGTCATTTCAAATGGCAAGAAAATGCAACATGTGGTGACACTATTTGCAATATACGCATGTAATATTAAAACTATGTTAGACCAGATAGGATTATCTATCATGTGGGAAAATCAATTTAATATGCTTATTAACTATGAAATTGTTAAACAGCGAGTACTTGATATCTATAAGCAAAGTTGGTATTCATCAATTACTAATTCTACTCGCCTTGATACTTACTGTGTATTTAAACACTCGCTCAATTTTGAAGACTACCTAAATACAATAACAGAGACCAGATTTAGAACAGCACTTACCAAATTTCGCATGTCATCACACAACTTAGCAATAGAACAAGGACGTCATATTAATCTCCATAGAAACGAAATAATCTGTCAAAACTGTAATAGAGGTCAACTAGAAACGGAATACCATTTTTACTTATCTGTTCCAAATACGCTAACTTAAGATCAACCTATATTAAAGGTTATTATTATACGTGGCCAACGAAACAGAAAGTCACTAATTTGATGAAAGCTACCTCTCGAAATATTCTTATTAATTTATCCAAATACATTTATTATGCTAGTCTTGTTAGAAACTGATAATGTATTAACTATACCATATACATGCTTAATGTCAGAAACTTGAACACACATTGTTAATCAATATATGTATCACCATAACTGTTTGTTTATATACATGTAATGAAAGTTAAACATTTGAATATGCACTGTATAACATCATGTGCTCCTGCCAAACCATGTCTTTTGTTATTATGTACATTATGTTGCTATGAAACATGTTATGTTTTAATGCAGTAAACTAGTTGTATTGCAATTGCAATCAGGAAACAATATTTACTCCATGTGGTCACTTTGTTTTCATATTGCCTTTTGTGGCAAATATTGCTTAGGCCTACTGTCAGTACATGGTGACGTCACATGTGACGTTTCTGGAAATGACGTCACTTAAAGAAGAGGTTGGAAATCGTACAGCGACCCTCATATAAACAAAAGTGCACATTCCTTGTACTTCCAACACTGATCGACAATAACAACCTAGCATATGAACACAGAGATACGATCAAGTTGTAAAACAATATTTCTGCAAACAATAAACAATTGATAATCGCAACACACACAGGTCTACATGTATACCATTGACTCAATAACTCAAATAAATATATGTAAGGCACATGGCCCAGACGGCGTCAGTCCTCGATTAATACAATAAGGTGCGTCCGTTATTTCAAGACATTTCTCTTCTTTCTTCAACTAACTTTTATCACGTCTATTTTTTCAACATCGTGGAAACGTGCAAATACGGGGTAAGTCGGTTTTTACCAGGAAAGCAAAATCAGGATTAATCTTGTATTGTAATACACCATTACACATATTTAGGTATACACATGACGACATTAAGCTGACACTTATGATGTTGTTTTACAATACAAGTAATGATTATGCTTTCCGTGTAAAACCAACTTACACCACTGTTGCATTTTCAAAGTCCGTAAGTATATATCGGCAGCTCGGTTTAGATAAAAGGTATATTGGTTTAGTCCTTGCATACTTCTATTCTATTATACCCGTCAATTAAACCAAATGGTTAATGCATCAATGCACAAAGTGCATCGTGCAACAAACAAACTCCTTTTGGCGATTTAACGGATTGTGGTGTACATTAGTTCTACATTATGTAAATTGATAATTTAAACCACCACTTACATCCGTATGATATACGGAGATGTAATGAATTTTGTTTACTCAACATAACTGTTGCGACAGTAGACTTATAGCAGGCGTGGATCAAGACAACTTTCGTTTATCGGTTTTTATAAGAGGGGTTGTCATGTGTTGTGTTTACTAAGTACATGTACATTCAAATTCGATAACTCGAACCGTGTTAAGTCGAATACATAATTTTAGTCTAATTACTGAGTCGGTGAGATAGCTTACGCCAGTTCGATTACATACAAGCATGACTCAAGATGTCTCGAAGTTTCCTTCATTGTCCATTACAAATCGAGTTACCGAGTATATAGTGTGTGACCCAAGGTCCAAGTATTTGCTGTTGTCCTTATAAGTCATAAAGTGAACGAGTTAATAAGTTTTGGCACATTGTGATAACCCACAACGTAGCAGTTCAGGACTTACACACTATAAAGACAGCTATTTATCAATAAATGAAACTGGATTTTAACACGTCCACTTCCGGCAGTCTGGGCCTTAAATAGAGCATAGGTACGTTATACTTCACTGCTGTTGTTTTGAATATGTAACTGAACACATAGATAACAGAGAACCATGAATGGCGAATATAGCACAATAATAACACAAACAGAGAACCATGAATGGCGAATATAGCACAATAATAACCCAAACAGAGAACCATGAATGGCGAATATAGCACAATAATAACCCAAACAGAGAACCATGAATGGCGAATATAGCACAATAATAACCCAAACAGAGAACTATGATTGGCGAATATAGCACAATAATAACCCAAACAGAGAACCATGAATGGCGAATATAGCACAATAATAACCCAAATAGAGAACCATGATTGGCGAATATAGCACAATAATAACCCAAACAGAGAACTATGAATGGCGAATACAGCACAATAATAACCCAAACAGAGAACCATGAATGGCGAATATAGCACAATAATAACCCAAATAGAGAACCACGAATGGCGAATATAGCACAATAATAACCCAAACAGAGAACCATGAATGGCGAATATAGCACAATATTAACCCAAATAAAGAACCATGAATGGCGAATATAGCACAATAATAACCCAAATAGAGAACTATGAATGGCGAATATAGCACAATAATAACCCAAACAGAGAACTATGAATGGCGAATATAGCACAATAATAACCCAAATAGAGAACCACGAATGGCGAATATAGCACAATAATAACCCAAACAGAGAACTATGAATGGCGAATATAGCACAATAATAACACAAATAAAGAACCATGAATGGCGAATATAGCACAATAATAACCCAAATAGATAACCATGAATGGCGAATATAGCACAATAATAACCCAAATAGAGAACCATGAATGGCGAATATAGCACAATAATAACCCAAACAGAGAACTATGAATGGCGAATATAGCACAATAATAACCCAAACAGAGAACCATGATTGGCGAATATAGCACAATAATAACACAAACAGAGAACCATGAATGGCGAATATAGCACAATAATAAGCCAAACAGAGAACCATGATTGGCGAATATAGCACAATAATAACCCAAACAGAGAACTATGAATGGCGAATATAGCACAATAATAATCCATACAGAGAACTATGAATGGCGAATATAGCACAATAATAACCCAAACAGAGAACTATGAATGGCGAATATAGCACAATAATAACACATGCATCGTATATTTCGTTAAAAAAACCCACCAAAATGAGATAAATCGTCTTCTTTTATTCTTTGTCGCGTTAGCGCGCAGACATGGCAACAATGTATTTCCTGTCTAGCGATGTCAGCGTTACATATGCTGTATACCGGGCCACCATGGGACCTCATTATGTCTATCAAATACACACCTGAACTATATTTAAAACTCCATTCATACACACTTACTTTTACGTTAAGGTTGGTTTGATATGATAAAGTCACTCCAGCCTGGCAATATAAGAATTACTACTCATACGCTAGTGTCATACATTTATGTACGAGGAAAATACGTTGTGAGAATAATTGACGATGGAAAAATTTGATTTAAACGTAAGTTTAATTTTCGACATAAATGTTCTTCAGTTTATAAATTGTTTGTTATGACTCAATTATTACATCTTGTTTTATAGATATATATAGAATGTATTATGGTTGAAGGACTCACTATGATGTGAAACTAAATGTGCGACCTGTTCCTTCAAAATATTTTATTGAATTTGTTTCAAAGGCTGATTATTTTAATTCTACTATTATTTTTACAGTGCAATTTTGTTTGATCTTCGCTCTTGCGATTATTTGATTACATGTACGCGTAATTTAGAAAGAAATTTGAAACGAAGTGTCTAGATTTTATGCATTTCAATTTTCATATCGCAACTTTCGAAAAAGTTCAAAATAAACTAAAATAGAGACGTATTTGATTTTTGTAGATTCATAGTGACTTATTACAACAGGCCTCAACGTTTGACCGACGTATGTTGCATCGAGTTTGTTGATAATTATGATGTTACAATTTTTTTACGTTTTTGGATGAATAACAACGTAACCTTAAAGGTCATTAATTAACGTTTGTCTCGATTTAAACTCAACGTTTGCCATAAAGCAACCTAACCATGGTACATATTTATTTTCTTCAACAAAGAGATTCGAAGATACAATGTACTGATTTTGCCAGAGTTTAAAGAAGTAAGACTTGTAGTACTGAAATTACTTAATTGAGCTGATAAGTCTGCTCTTAAGTTCTTAATATCACTTTAACGTAATAATCATCTCAAAAATGAAGCTCACCTCCAAATAAAAATCACCTCAAGTTAAAGAAGAGATTTGATGAGCGCCAGTTTAGTACTCTGTAATAATACACAGCGTTCATTCATCATCAGAGTAACGATTGAATTTCAGTATACACTCAAATATTTTTCTAATTGATCACTTCTGATGTTGTCGATTGTTGAAAATGTATACACATGGATACAGGGATGTATACATTTATTAAATTTGTTTAACTTCATTTTTACCTATACACGTACATCAATCTTTTAACTGCTCGAATGCATGATTTTAGTATTTGTACAAAAATCGGCGTATGAAGATTTCTATCAAAATAAATAAACGGCAGAAACGTAGGACGACTATTTAGAGTATGAATACAGTAATCACGTGCACACGTGACGGTAGGGCGATTGTACCCGACGTACCCGTCCCTGTAGTCGGCGAATTACAATGTCTGCCAGTTCAATGTTGTCATATTAAAGTGAGTACATTTGCATACAAACTTACGGTGTACGAATTTCTTGTTAAGTACTGTACACAATTCATTATTTTAAATTTGGTTCTTTTGGTTCTTATATGTCAAACTTTTAACAATAAAAATATTGCACATATCACCCTATTGCAAAGGTAACATGGTGGTCAAAGGGCAGAGCGCCGGATTTCCATTCTGAAGGTCGTGGGTTTGAGCCCACCATATACTCTGAGATAGTACTGGTATTGAAATCCAGGAAGCATTCACCAAAAGTGATTAATATAAGTTTTTACAACTTGTGTCACAATCCGTGTTAAATAAATAAATTTAAACTAAACCAATACACGGTGAGAGTTGGAACTGTATTGAAACACAGGAAAACCTATTTTGTCAACTGACCGTAGGACATGTATATGACTAAATTCTGAGAAAAAAGTCATTCCAACAGGGCGGTACTTGACGGAAGAAGTTACATCCAAAGGCGCTTGTTCTCCATGTCTGACCCATGCTTGTGTCAGTTGCTGGTCGACGAACTGGGTTGTAACACAGGAATACAGGTTAGGTCACCTGGCCGCCTTCATAATTTGAATTACTATTAAAAGCGGCACAAATTAACATCAAACAAACAGATATATAAAGATTGTGACATCACCGTATCATACAAGCCATTTATTGCACACGTACTTATTTTATGCTGTTTTTTTCATCGAAGTTTAATAACCAGACGATAATGTAGACGATAAATTACGCAAACATACAAAACAAGGTTAAATGTAACGCAGTTATGTACAAATGTCTTAATGATAAGATATAATCATAAGCTCAGCAATTCAAATAAAAGAGTGTACCCTGAAATAGTTTTTGTTCATAACTCGCTAAAATTTCAACTTTGGACCTTTTCACCGATTTTCAACAATATAAAAGTTACGCACCATGGTAAGATGCACAAAGTGGTGTTTTGGGGTTTCTAACCAGGGGAGGCTATGCGGTCTGAGGAGGTAGGGGTAGCCGACCTCCTACAATTCTTCCAAAGTCTGTGCAGTCACTAAATAAGGTACGGGTATTCAATTGTTCATGATAGTAAATCATTATTGCATATTTGTTATTGGTATTCAATTGTTCATGATAGTAAATCATTATTGCTTATTTGTTATTGGTATTCAATTGTTCACGATAGTAAATCTTTATTGCTTATTTGTTATTGGTATTCAATTGTTCATGATAGTAAATCATTATTGCTTATTTGTTATTGGTATTCAATTGTTCATGATAGTAAATCTTTATTGCTTATTTGTTATTGGTATTCAATTGTTCATGATAGTAAATCATTATTGCTTATTTGTTATTGGTATTCAATTGTTCATGATAGTAAATCTTTATTGCTTATTTGTTATTGGTATTCAATTGTTCATGATAGTAAATCTTTATTGCTTATTTGTTATTGGTATTCAATTGTTCATGATAGTAAATCTTTATTGCTTATTTGTTATTGGTATTCAATTGTTCATGATAGTAAATCATTATTGCTTATTTGTTATTGGTATTCAATTGTTCATGATAGTAAATCTTTATTGCTTATTTGTTATTGGTATTCAATTGTTCATGATAGTAAATCATTATTGCTTATTTGTTATTGGTATTCAATTGTTCATGATAGTAAATCTTTATTGCTTATTTGTTATTGGTATTCAATTGTTCATGATAGTAAATCATTATTGCTTATTTGTTATTGGTATTCAATTGTTCATGATAGTAAATCATTATTGCTTATTTGTTATTGGTATTCAATTGTTCATGATAGTAAATCTTTATTGCTTATTTGTTATTGGTATTCAATTGTTCATGATAGTAAATCATTATTGCTTATTTGTTATTGGTATTCAATTGTTCATGATAGTAAATCATTATTGCTTATTTGTTATTGGTATTCAATTGTTCATGATAGTAAATCATTATTGCTTATTTGTTATTGGTATTCAATTGTTCATGATAGTAAATCATTATTGCTTATTTGTTATTCGTATTCAATTGTTCACGATAGTAAATCTTTATTGCTTATTTGTTATTCGTATTCAATTGTTCATGATAGTAAAATGATAGTAAATCATTATTGCTTATTTGTTATTGGTATTCAATTGTTCATGATAGTAAATCATTATTGCTTATTTGTTATTGGTATTCAATTGTTCATGATAGTAAATCATTATTGCTTATTTGCTATTGGTATTCAATTGTTCATGATAGTAAATCTTTATTGCTTATTTGTTATTGGTATTCAATTGTTCATGATAGTAAATCATTATTGCTTATTTGTTATTGGTATTCAATTGTTCATGATAGTAAATCATTATTGCTTATTTGTTATTGGTATTCAATTGTTCATGATAGTAAATCTTTATTGCATATTTGTTATTGGTATTCAATTGTTCACGATAGTAAATCATTATTGCTTATTTGTTATTGGTATTCAATTGTTCATGATAGTAAATCTTTATTGCATATTTGTTATTGGTATTCAATTGTTCACGATAGTAAATCATTATTGCTTATTTGTTATTGGTATTCAATTGTTCATGATAGTAAATCATTATTGCATATTTGTTATTGGTATTCAATTGTTCATGATAGTAAATCATTATTGCTTATTTGTTATTGGTATTCAATTGTTCATGATAGTAAATCATTATTGCTTATTTGTTATTGGTATTCAATTGTTCACGATAGTAAATCATTATTGCTTATTTGTTATTGGTATTCAATTGTTCATGATAGTAAATCATTATTGCTTATTTGTTATTGGTATTCAATTGTTCACGATAGTAAATCATTATTGCTTATTTGTTATTGGTATTCAATTGTTCATGATAGTAAATCATTATTGCTTATTTGTTATTGGTATTCAATTGTTCATGATAGTAAATCATTATTGCTTATTTGTTATTGGTATTCAATTGTTCATGATAGTAAATCATTATTGCTTATTTGTTATTGGTATTCAATTATTCATGATAGTAAATCATTATTGCTTATTTGTTATTGGTATTCAATTGTTCACGATAGTAAATCATTATTGCTTATTTGTTATTGGTATTCAATTGTTCACGATAGTAAATCATTATTGCTTATTTGTTATTGGTATTCAATTGTTCATGATAGTAAATCATTATTGCTTATTTGTTATTGGTATTCAATTGTTCATGATAGTAAATCATTATTGCTTATTTGTTATTGGTATTTGTAAAATCAATGCAAGAACAAGTAGCTGGGTTTCTAATATTAGATAAATTCTTAACACTTTAGGATATGGAACTATTTTAATATGTATGATATGAATGTAAATTAATCCAGTATGCTTAAACAAAGACTCCGGGATCAGTATGTACAAACATGGAGTGATACACTCAATAACCAGTCCAAAATGTTTTATTGCAGGAAGTTCAAAACAGATTATACTTAAGTTATAACAAAGTTTACATGTACGATTTTCTCTAACAATCTTCCATTTTCAATTTCTAAGCTATGTGGCTCTAATCTAAAACGCGTAAGTTCTTTTCTAATGTTTTCATTTTTAATAATTTCTAGGTATTTTTCAAGTGTATAATCTGTTTTTGAACTTCCTGTTGTTAAACATTTTGGACTGGCTCACATATTCAATACGAATGATATACATGTATAACATTCGATAACAATAACAAACATGCAATACTGTATAATGAGTTATGAATTTAGCAAAGTTTGACATGCCATAATGAACATCATGAATAATTGAAACTTTGTATTTATGTCTTTTAGAGCGAGGAAAATGACAGAGCTATCTATGTGGGATCAACCAATTTCGTAAGTATTATATTTAAATTTATCTATTGCGAAATTTATTGCTTGAACTCAGTACCCAATTATGATTGGAAAATTGCAAGCCTTGCCTTACGATCAACTGATCGGGCCACAAACCTTGCACGCCGGCTGTAGTCGGATTAATTATATATTGTCGGTTGTTTGTCGAATTCAACCGGATTTTCCGAAAGATTGACAAGAGTTTGATAATGTTGTGGAAAAATACTATAGTCATTAATTTGATGATCCAAACCATTAACAAACCCTCTGCTTCGTTAAAATATAATGTCATTTTCTGTAAACGCTTTCTAATTTATTTTGCAACATGCACACATTTTCCTGTTTAAACTGGTTCTCATTCATCACCAGTTGATACACACTTAATTGACATTGTATAACGGTATATTTGCTTAAGCTTTTAAGCAATCTCCCAGGATCTATGCACATATCTGCATTTCGAAACAGGAATTTTCGTTGTCATTTGATTTATGTACATAAGATTTGGCTTCCGATAATTTATATGTGCTAAAGTGGTGACAGTTTTTGCAACCTGGCATTTTTTTCTAAAGTTAACATTTCTTTTTTTGCAACCTTGGCATTTCTACTTGTGATATTATAATTTATTGTAACAGTGACAATTTCATTGAGTCCACATTAACAATTTTTTTAATGAAGTCCCATAAGAAGATTTGAGACTTTTAACTTATTTTGATATCAAATTTAATTTTATTTATTTGCTTGATGTGTTTTTTATATTAGATCCGGATTTTTGCGGTGTATTTTGACGCATCAAAGTAACCTATCCCTGCTGAAAAACCCGTAGTGTACACGGATGTAATTCACGCAACATATCAGTCAATGCAGTTGTACTTTAACAACGTATTCTTTAAAAGGGTTCTGAATATTTTGTTGATTTTGTTGTTACTTTTTCGGCGCAGTCGTACTAACATGGCTTTGCTATTTGCATATCAGCGTTGTGTAAACCAATCAAATCTTACGGTTACCACTAAAACAACTTCTCTTCAACCGAACAACGTTTGTAACCTTGACGCGGATTGGTTAACCTTTCGATAAAGGGTACGATACCTTACCGAACTCCACTGAATTTCGGTGAATTTATCGATATCCATTTTGGATCTGGAGTGACCAGCAATCGCAACCTTCAAATTGCACCGATAATCTTTTTTTCAAAAATGTTCTTGTTTCGGATTTTTGCGGTGTATTTTGACGCATCAAAGTAACCTATCCCTGCTGAAAGACCCGTATTGTACACGGATGTAATTCACGCAACATATCAGTCAATGCAGTTGTACTTTAACAACGTATTCTTTAAAAGGGTTCTGAATATTTTGTTGATTTTGTTGTTACTTTTATTTTTTAAATTTGGACAAATATCTTCATGTCAATTCCTGCAAATAAAATAAGCGGTGCTATGGGATTTTCAACTTCTTCTGTAAGTGACGTCATTTCAAGAAAACGCAACATGTGCTATCACTATTTGCAAGCAGGAAACAATATTTACTCCATATGGTCACTTCGTTTTCATACTGCCATATGCGGCAACAGGAAACACTATTTACTCCATATGGTCACTTCGTTTTCATACTGCCATATGCGGCAAATACTGCTAACTGTCAGTACATGGTCATGCTTTTTAAAAGTAGGCGACATAAAGATTAAACTGAACAGCTCGTACAAAGATATGATCTGATCATCACATACATGTGTACTTTGAATTGAAAAATGTCCTTATACTTATTTTTTAAAACGACAAGATAAAATGCAACATAAAAGGGATGAGATGAGACTAGAAACATTGAAGCCCAACATATAAAAGCTATATACAGTCAAACCTGTCTGCAAAGACCACCCATGGGAACAGCAAAATGTGGTCTTTGTTTACAGGTGGTCTCCATTAACAGATTAAATATCATTGAAAATGGCCTGATGGGAGATAAATTGGTGGTCTTTGCAGACAGGTTTTGCAATAGTGGTCTTTGTTCGCAGGTGGTCTTTGACACAGGTTTGACTGTATACGTATACTCAAAGTGGCCAATAAAATTACCAGCAAAAGACGGATGACAAACAAAAAGTGGCAATTAAACACAATGACAGCTTTATGACACGGGATTCAGAGCATGTAGAAATAATATACATGTAATTTATTGAACCCAAGTTATGGCGGTAAAATTAGGACAATGGCAGCTGATGTGTGTGTCTACATTTGTAGCATTATAATCAAAACTATAATATAATAAATTCATTTTAAGTGATTTTAGGTGTTTGATATTTAGTGATAAATCTATCCTGCAGCTGCTTTAATGTCAAGGAAGTGATTTTTTGTACTGATATGTGCATCTATAGGAGACAATTTTGTAACAACGATGCAATGGTTCACGAATCTACGAATGTTTTAATCAACAGTTATCAATGCTCAATTTATCAAAATAGGGATGTTCTAGAGAGGTTGCATTTGGGTGCACTGTCAAGTAATATACTACCCAACGTCTTAAAACATTGTATCGTTTCATAACTGAGTGTTTTCGAAAACATTCAACTTTTTAAACGGTTTTTATTATTTCATGCATTGTTACCCTACACCAATAAGTCACGTAGCCCGCTCATAAACACTTATCTACATCAACGAAAACAACAAGTTGTTTATATATTATATCAGTGCATATTGTACTAATTATTGCGCATAAGAACTTTGAGCATGGGGTAGCGTATCTTAGCACCAGAAGAATTCACCCTCATTCTACCCTAGCTCTATCATTTTCCTGGGGATAATATGTATAACATGGGCAAACACTGTTTACGACCCAGATACTGAATTGCCACTTTACGCATACAACTCAAGTGTTTGTATAGTCGAGTTTGACTTGTAATCAAATTATGCAACATATACACATATAAACCGCAATGGATCATAACGTTCCTAATGTGAAGTGAAAAAAAATCATCAATTTTGTGAATTTTATCATATAGTGGCCATTACAGGAGATAAAGTATGTGCAATAAATAGCGTGGATTTATTTTCGGACTTCATCGAACTTTGAGACATAAATCTTTCTGAATAGATAGAATACATACACACCTAGATAGAACATATTTATTTACTGTCATAAATAAAAGAAATTTATAAATATCTGTCACTTACACTTGTTTACGCAATAGTAATCCTGCAGCCAAACACTTGACGACTTTAAAATATCCGGTACGGAACATGCCCTAATATTTTTTCAACGTACTCTATTGTTTAAAGATATATTAGACTTCAAAACCACCAATAAATAATTCTCAAACAAATGCCAAGAGTATGCAATTGAATACATGAACACGAGCATCATGACAAGTAACACATTCTATCTACTACGACACAAATGTACGATGCATGATTTGATATTACAAGTACAACATTTGTTTAAATATTCTGAACACTATAACTTTAATCCATATTGTTAGGTGTAATATTTTTTATAGTTATGTTTAGAATGTCCGTTATATTAAGAAATTCGTCAAGGTCGTATTAAAAATATTATTGGAAAAATGCAAATATTAAATTTATTGACTTGATCAATTCAAATAACAAAACTATTATAAGAAAAATCTTGCCATGTATACTTACAAATCATTTGAAATGAGAAACAAAACATTTTATATGAATAAATATACTCTTATGTAGCTTCGTACTCCACGTTTCCTATGTCTTACTATAATTACATTAATTTATAGATACTGTTGTTTTTTTTCAGTACAATGTTTATACATGTACTTATATAGGTTCATTAGATCTTATTATTATATGTAAAATTACCGCTATTTAGATAGTATCACATTTTTTACTAAAACTGTTGAAACTATATACATATATTATGATAGTATTAATGTGGCCATTGACCACATATATTGTAATTGTTCAACTTGTTAATTGTGTATACTCATAGACTGTAAAGTCTAATGTATTGAGAAATAAACAAATATTATAAGTTATCAATTATAACGCTGCTAATAAATACAACCGGATCCCATTATTCAATGTTGGTCATTACAACATTCATATGACTCGGTTATTTGGTTATTGGTTTAAATTTTGCCAATTTAGAATATTAATAAACTCATAGTTTTGTATTTGAATCAATATTCTCATTTGAATATATTGCTTTCATTTGTTCATATATTCAACCTTCTGGAGCTTGCACCAGCATTTTGTAACATTGCAAACCTACTGGACAACTCTGCTTTAACCAGCATCAAGCTATCACCAGCAAAACTTAAGCCAACCGACCAAAGCAACCGATCATCGTCGCTATAGTTTAAACCAGCCGCTCGTTGCTGATTTAGCTTTAACCAACCGATCATCGTCGCTTTAGTTTAAACCAACCGCTCGTTGCTGATTTAGCTTTAACCAACCGATCATCGTCGCTTTAGTTGAAACCAGCCGCTCGTTGCCGATTTAGCTCGAACCAACCGATCATCGTCGCTTTAGTTTAAACCATCCACTCGTTGCTGATTTAGCTTTAACCAACGGATCATCGTCGCTATAGTTGAAACCATCCGCTCGTTGCTGATTTAGCTTTAACCAACCGATCATCGTCGCTATAGTTTAAACCAACCGCTCGTTGCTGATTTAGCTTTAACCAACCGATCATCGTCGCTTTAGTTTAAACCAGCCGCTCGTTGCTGATTTAGCTTTAACCAACGGATCATCGTCGCTATAGTTGAAACCAGCCGCTCGTTGCTGATTTAGCTTTAACCAACGGATCATCGTCGCTATAGTTTAAACCAGCCGCTCGTTGCTGATTTAGCTTTAACCAACGGATCATCGTCGCTATAGTTGAAACCAACCGCTCGTTGCTGATTTAGCTTTAACCAACGGATCATCGTCGCTATAGTTTAAACCAGCCGCTCGTTGCTGATTTAGCTTTAACCAACGGATCATCGTCGCTATAGTTTAAACCAGCCGCTCGTTGCTGATTTAGCTTTAACCAACCGATCATCGTCGCTTTAGTTGAAACCAGCCGCTCGTTGCTGATTTAGCTTTAACCAACGGATCATCGTCGCTATAGTTTAAACCAGCCGCTCGTTGCTGATTTAGCTTTAACCAACCGATCATCGTCGCTATAGTTTAAACCAGCCGCTCGTTGCTGATTTAGCTTTAACCAACCGATCATCGTCGCTTTAGTTGAAACCAGCCGCTCGTTGCTGATTTAGCTTTAACCAACGGATCATCGTCGCAATAGTTGAAGCAAGCCACTCGTTGCTGATTTAGCTTTAACCAACGGATCATCGTCGCTATAGTTTAAACCAGCCGCTCGTTGCTGATTTAGCTTTAACCAACGGATCATCGTCGCTTTAGTTGAAACCAGCCGCTCGTTGCTGATTTAGCTTTAACCAACGGATCATCGTCGCAATAGTTGAAGCCAGCCACTCGTTGCTGATTTAGCTTTAACCAACGGATCATCGTCGCTATAGTTGAAACCAGCCGATCGTTGCTGATTTAGCTTTAACCAACGGATCATCGTCGCTATAGTTGAAACCATCCGATCGTTGCTGATTTAGCTTTAACCAACGGATCATCGTCGCTATAGTTTAAACCAGCCGATCGTTGCTGATTTAGCTTTGACCAACCGATCATCGTCGCTATAGTTGAAACCAGCCGCTCGTTGCTGATTTAGCTTTGACCAACAGATCATCGTCGCTATAGTTGAAACCAGCCGCTCGTTGCTGATTTAGCTTTGACCAACGGATCATCGTCGCTATAGTTGAAACCAGCCGATCGTTGCTGATTTAGCTTTAACCAACGGATCATCGTCGCTTTAGTTGAAACCAGCCACTCGTTGCTGATTTAGCTTTAACCAACCGATCATCGTCGCTATAGTTGAAACCAGCCACTCGTTGCTGATTTAGCTTTAACCAACGGATCATCGTCGCTATAGTTGAAACCAGCCACTCGTTGCTGATTTAGCTTTAACCAACGGATCATCGTCGCAATAGTTGAAGCCAGCCACTCGTTGCTGATTTAGCTTTAACCAACGGATCATCGTCGCTATAGTTGAAACCATCCGATCGTTGCTGATTTAGCTTTAACCAACGGATCATCGTCGCTATAGTTTAAACCAGCCGCTCGTTGCTGATTTAGCTTGAACCAACCGATCATCGTCGCTATAGTTGAAACCAGCCGATCGTTGCTGATTTAGCTTTGACCAACGGATCATCGTCGCTATAGTTGAAACCAGCCGCTCGTTGCTGATTTAGCTTTCACCAACGGATCATCGTCGCTATAGTTGAAACCAGCCGATCGTTGCTGATTTAGCTTTAACCAACCGATCATCGTCGCTATAGTTTAAACCAGCCGCTCGTTGCTGATTTAGCTTTAACCAACGGATCATCGTCGCTATAGTTTAAACCAGCCGCTCGTTGCTGATTTAGCTTTAACCAACCGATCATCGTCGCTATAGTTTAAACCAGCCGCTCGTTGCTGATTTAGCTTTAACCAACGGATCAACGTCGCTATAGTTTAAACCAGCCGCTCGTTGCTGATTTAGCTTTGACCAACGGATCATCGTCGCTATAGTTGAAACCAGCCGCTCGTTGCTGATTTAGCTTTGACCAACGGATCATCGTCGCTATAGTTTAAACCAGCCGCTCGTTGCTGATTTAGCTTTAACCAACGGATCATCGTCGCTATAGTTTAAACCAGCCGCTCGTTGCTGATTTAGCTTTAACCAACGGATCATCGTCGCTATAGTTTAAACCATCCGCTCGTTGCTGATTTAGCTTTAACCAACGGATCATCGTCGCTATAGTTGAAACCAGCCGCTCGTTGCTGATTTAGCTTTAACCAACCGATCATCGTCGCTATAGTTGAAACCAGCCACTCGTTGCTGATTTAGCTTTAACCAACGGATCATCGTCGCAATAGTTGAAGCCAGCCACTCGTTGCTGATTTAGCTTTAACCAACGGATCATCGTCGCTATAGTTGAAACCATCCGATCGTTGCTGATTTAGCTTTAACCAACGGATCATCGTCGCTATAGTTTAAACCACCGCTCGTTGCTGATTTAGCTTTGACCAACGGATCATCGTCGCTATAGTTGAAACCAGCCGCTCGTTGCTGATTTAGCTTTCACCAACGGATCATCGTCGCTATAGTTTAAACCAGCCGCTCGTTGCTGATTTAGCTTTGACCAACGGATCATCGTCGCTATAGTTGAAACCAGCCGCTCGTTGCTGATTTAGCTTTCACCAACGGATCATCGTCGCTATAGTTGAAACCAGCCGATCGTTGCTGATTTAGCTTTAACCAACCGATCATCGTCGCTATAGTTTAAACCAGCCGCTCGTTGCTGATTTAGCTTTAACCAACGGATCATCGTCGCTATAGTTTAAACCAGCCGCTCGTTGCTGATTTAGCTTTAACCAACCGATCATCGTCGCTATAGTTTAAACCAGCCGCTCGTTGCTGATTTAGCTTTAACCAACGGATCATCGTCGCTATAGTTTAAACCAGCCGCTCGTTGCTGATTTAGCTTTGACCAACGGATCATCGTCGCTATAGTTGAAACCAGCCGCTCGTTGCTGATTTAGCTTTGACCAACGGATCATCGTCGCTATAGTTTAAACCAGCCGCTCGTTGCTGATTTAGCTTTGACCAACGGATCATCGTCGCTATAGTTTAAACCATCCGCTCGTTGCTGATTTAGCTTTAACCAACGGATCATCGTCGCTATAGTTTAAACCATCCGCTCGTTGCTGATTTAGCTTTAACCAACGGATCATCGTCGCTATAGTTGAAACCAGCCGCTCGTTGCTGATTTAGCTTTAACCAACCGATCATCGTCGCTATAGTTGAAACCAGCCACTCGTTGCTGATTTAGCTTTAACCAACGGATCATCGTCGCAATAGTTGAAGCCAGCCACTCGTTGCTGATTTAGCTTTAACCAACGGATCATCGTCGCTATAGTTTAAACCAGCCGCTCGTTGCTGATTTAGCTTTAACCAACGGATCATCGTCGCTATAGTTTAAACCAGCCGCTCGTTGCTGATTTAGCTTTAACCAACGGATCATCGTCGCTTTAGTTTAAACCAGCCGCTCGTTGCTGATTTAGCTTTAACCAACGGATCATCGTCGCTATAGTTGAAACCAGCCGCTCGTTGCTGATTTAGCTTTGACCAACAGATCATCGTCGCTATAGTTTAAACCAGCCGCTCGTTGCTGATTTAGCTTTAACCAACGGATCATCGTCGCTATAGTTTAAACCATCCGCTCGTTGCTGATTTAGCTTTAACCAACGGATCATCGTCGCTATAGTTTAAACCATCCACTCGTTGCTGATTTAGCTTTAACCAACGGATCTTCGTCGCTATAGTTTAAACCATCCACTCGTTGCTGATTTAGCTTTAACCAACGGATCATCGTCGCTATAGTTTAAACCAGCCGCTCGTTGCTGATTTAGCTTTAACCAACGGATCATCGTCGCTTTAGTTTAAACCAGCCGCTCGTTGCTGATTTAGCTTTAACCAACGGATCATCGTCGCTATAGTTGAAACCATCCGCTCGTTGCTGATTTAGCTTTGACCAACGGATCATCGTCGCTATAGTTTAAACCAGCCGCTCGTTGCTGATTTAGCTTTAACCAACGGATCATCGTCGCTTTAGTTTAAACCAGCCGCTCGTTGCTGATTTAGCTTTAATCCAACCGATCATCGTCGCTATAGTTTAAACCATCCACTCGTTGCTGATTTAGCTTTAACCAACGGATCATCGTCGCTTTAGTTGAAGCCAGCCACTCGTTGCTGATTTAGCTTTAAACAACGGATCATCGTCGCTAAAGTTGAAGCCATCCACTCGTTGCTGATTTAGCTTTAACCAACGGATCATCGTCGCTTTAGTTTAAACCAACCGCTCGTTGCTGATTTAGCTTTAACCAACGGATCATCGTCGCTATAGTTTAAACCAGCCGCTCGTTGCTGATTTAGCTTTAACCAACCGATCATCGTCGCTATAGATTAAACCAGCCACTCGTTGCTGATTTAGCTTTAACCAACGGATCATCGTCGCTATAGTTGAAACCAGCCGATCGTTGCTGATTTAGCTTTAACCAACGGATCATCGTCGCTTTAGTTTAAACCAGCCGCTCGTTGCTGATTTAGCTTTAATCCAACCGATCATCGTCGCTTTAGTTGAAACCATCCGATCGTTGCTGATTTAGCTTTAACCAACCGATCATCGTCGCTATAGTTTAAACCAGCCGCTCGTTGCTGATTTAGCTTTAAACAACGGATCATCGTCGCTATAGTTTAAACCAGCCGCTCATTGCTGATTTAGCTTTAACCAACCGATCATCGTCGCTATAGTTGAAACCAGCCGATCGTTGCTGATTTAGCTTTAACCAACCGATCATCGTCGCTATAGTTGAAACCAGCCGATCGTTGCTGATTTAGCTTTAACCAACCGATCATCGTCGCTTTAGTTGAAACCAGCCGATCGTTGCTGTATTAGCTTTAACCAACCAATCATCGTCGCTATAGTTGAAACCATCCGATCGTTGCTGATTTAGCTTTAACCAACCGATCATCGTCGCTTTAGTTGAAACCAGCCGATCGTTGCTGATTTAGCTTTAACCAACCGATCATCGTCGCTATAGTTGAAACCATCCGATCGTTGCTGATTTAGCTTTAACCAACCGATCATCGTCGCTATAGTTGAAACCAGCCGATCGTTGCTGATTTAGCTTTAACCAACCGATCATCGTCGCTAAAGTTGAAGCCATCCGCTCGTTGCTGATTTAGCTTTAACCAACCGATCATCGTCGCTATAGTTGAAACCAGCCGATCGTTGCTGATTTAGCTTTAACCAACCGATCATCGTCGCTATAGTTGAAACCAGCCGATCGTTGCTGATTTAGCTTTAACCAACCGATCATCGTCGCTTTAGTTGAAACCAGCCGATCGTTGCTGATTTAGCTTTAACCAACCGATCATCGTCGCTTTAGTTGAAACCAGCCGCTCGTTGCTGATTTAGCTTTAACCAACGGATCATCGTCGCTATAGTTTAAACCAGCCGCTCGTTGCTGATTTAGCTTTAACCAACGGATCATCGTCGCTATAGTTAAAACCAGCCGCTCGTTGCTGATTTAGCTTTAACCAACGGATCATCGTCGCTATAGTTGAAACCAGCCGCTCGTTGCTGATTTAGCTTTAACCAACGGATCATCGTCGCTATAGTTTAAACCAGCCGCTCGTTGCTGATTTAGCTTTAACCAACGGATCATCGTCGCTATAGTTGAAACCATCCGATCGTTGCTGATTTAGCTTTAACCAACGGATCATCGTCGCTTTAGTTGAAACCATCCGATCGTTGCTGATTTAGCTTTAACCAACCGATCATCGTCGCTATAGTTTAAACCAGCCGATCGTTGCTGATTTAGCTTTAACCAACGGATCATCGTCGCTATAGTTGAAACCATCCGATCGTTGCTGATTTAGCTTTAACCAACCGATCATCGTCGCTATAGTTTAAACCAGCCGATCGTTGCTGATTTAGCTTTAACAAACCGATCATCGTCGCTAAAGTTGAAACCATCCGATCGTTGCTGCATTGGCTTGAACAAACCGATCATCGTCGCTATAGTTGAAACCAGCCGATCGTTGCTGATTTAGCTTTAACCAACCGATCATCGTCACTATAGTTGAAACCAGCCGATCGTTGCTGATTTAGCTTTAACCAACGGATCATCGTCGCTTTAGTTTAAACCAGCCGCTCGTTGCTGATTTAGCTTTAACCAACGGATCATCGTCGCTATAGTTGAAACCAGCCGCTCGTTGCTGATTTAGCTTTGACCAACAGATCATCGTCGCTATAGTTTAAACCAGCCGCTCGTTGCTGATTTAGCTTTAACCAACGGATCATCGTCGCTATAGTTTAAACCATCCGCTCGTTGCTGATTTAGCTTTAACCAACGGATCATCGTCGCTATAGTTTAAACCAGCCGCTCGTTGCTGATTTAGCTTTAACCAACGGATCATCGTCGCTTTAGTTTAAACCAGCCGCTCGTTGCTGATTTAGCTTTAACCAACGGATCATCGTCGCTATAGTTGAAACCATCCGCTCGTTGCTGATTTAGCTTTGACCAACGGATCATCGTCGCTATAGTTTAAACCAGCCGCTCGTTGCTGATTTAGCTTTAACCAACGGATCATCGTCGCTTTAGTTTAAACCAGCCGCTCGTTGCTGATTTAGCTTTAATCCAACCGATCATCGTCGCTATAGTTTAAACCATCCACTCGTTGCTGATTTAGCTTTAACCAACGGATCATCGTCGCTTTTGTTGAAGCCAGCCACTCGTTGCTGATATAGCTTTAAACAACGGATCATCGTCGCTAAAGTTGAAGCCATCCACTCGTTGCTGATTTAGCTTTAACCAACGGATCATCGTCGCTTTAGTTTAAACCAACCGCTAGTTGCTGATTTAGCTTTAACCAACGGATCATCGTCGCTATAGTTTAAACCAGCCGCTCGTTGCTGATTTAGCTTTAACCAACGGATCATCGTCGCTTTAGTTTAAACCAACCGCTCGTTGCTGATTTAGCTTTAACCAACGGATCATCGTCGCTATAGTTTAAACCAGCCGCTCGTTGCTGATTTAGCTTTAACCAACCGATCATCGTCGCTTTAGTTGAAACCAGCCGATCGTTGCTGTATTAGCTTTAACCAACCAATCATCGTCGCTATAGTTGAAACCATCCGATCGTTGCTGATTTAGCTTTAACCAACCGATCATCGTCGCTTTAGTTGAAACCAGCCGATCGTTGCTGATTTAGCTTTAACCAACCGATCATCGTCGCTATAGTTGAAACCATCCGATCGTTGCTGATTTAGCTTTAACCAACCGATCATCGTCGCTATAGTTGAAACCAGCCGATCGTTGCTGATTTAGCTTTAACCAACCGATCATCGTCGCTTTAGTTGAAACCATCCGATCGTTGCTGATTTAGCTTTAACCAACCGATCATCGTCGCTAAAGTTGAAGCCATCCGCTCGTTGCTGCTTTAGCTTTAACCAACCGATCATCGTCGCTATAGTTGAAACCAGCCGATCGTTGCTGATTTAGCTTTAACCAACCGATCATCGTCGCTATAGTTGAAACCAGCCGATCGTTGCTGATTTAGCTTTAACCAACCGATCATCGTCGCTTTAGTTGAAACCATCCGATCGTTGCTGATTTAGCTTTAACCAACCGATCATCGTCGCTTTAGTTGAAACCAGCCGCTCGTTGCTGATTTAGCTTTAACCAACGGATCATCGTCGCTATAGTTTTAACCAGCCGCTCGTTGCTGATTTAGCTTTAACCAACGGATCATCGTCGCTATAGTTAAAACCAGCCGCTCGTTGCTGATTTAGCTTTAACCAACGGATCATCGTCGCTATAGTTGAAACCAGCCGCTCGTTGCTGATTTAGCTTTAACCAACGGATCATCGTCGCTATAGTTTAAACCAGCCGCTCGTTGCTGATTTAGCTTGAACCAACGGATCATCGTCGCTATAGTTGAAACCATCCGATCGTTGCTGATTTAGCTTTAACCAACGGATCATCGTCGCTTTAGTTGAAACCATCCGATCGTTGCTGATTTAGCTTTAACCAACCGATCATCGTCGCTATAGTTTAAACCAGCCGATCGTTGCTGATTTAGCTTTAACCAACGGATCATCGTCGCTATAGTTGAAACCATCCGATCGTTGCTGATTTAGCTTTAACCAACCGATCATCGTCGCTATAGTTTAAACCAGCCGATCGTTGCTAATTTAGCTTTAACAAACCGATCATCGTCGCTAAAGTTGAAACCATCCGATCGTTGCTGCATTGGCTTGAACAAACCGATCATCGTCGCTATAGTTGAAACCAGCCGATCGTTGCTGATTTAGCTTTAAACAACGGATCATCGTCGCTATAGTTTAAACCAGCCGCTCGTTGCTGATTTAGCTTTAACCAACCGATCATCGTCGCTATAGTTGAAACCAGCCGATCGTTGCTGATTTAGCTTTAACCAACCGATCATCGTCGCTATAGTTGAAACCAGCCGATCGTTGCTGATTTAGCTTTAACCAACCGATCATCGTCGCTTTAGTTGAAACCATCCGATCGTTGCTGATTTAGCTTTAACCAACCGATCATCGTCGCTAAAGTTGAAGCCATCCGCTCGTTGCTGCTTTAGCTTTAACCAACCGATCATCGTCGCTATAGTTGAAACCAGCCGATCGTTGCTGATTTAGCTTTAACCAACCGATCATCGTCGCTTTAGTTGAAACCAGCCGATCGTTGCTGATTTAGCTTTAACCAACCGATCATCGTCGCTATAGTTGAAACCATCCGATCGTTGCTGATTTAGCTTTAACCAACCGATCATCGTCGCTATAGTTGAAACCAGCCGATCGTTGCTGATTTAGCTTTAACCAACCGATCATCGTCGCTTTAGTTGAAACCATCCGATCGTTGCTGATTTAGCTTTAACCAACCGATCATCGTCGCTAAAGTTGAAGCCATCCGCTCGTTGCTGCTTTAGCTTTAACCAACCGATCATCGTCGCTATAGTTGAAACCAGCCGATCGTTGCTGATTTAGCTTTAACCAACCGATCATCGTCGCTATAGTTGAAACCATCCGATCGTTGCTGATTTAGCTTTAACCAACCGATCATCGTCGCTTTAGTTGAAACCATCCGATCGTTGCTGATTTAGCTTTAACCAACCGATCATCGTCGCTTTAGTTGAAACCAGCCGCTCGTTGCTGATTTAGCTTTAACCAACGGATCATCGTCGCTATAGTTTAAACCAGCCGCTCGTTGCTGATTTAGCTTTAACCAACGGATCATCGTCGCTATAGTTAAAACCAGCCGCTCGTTGCTGATTTAGCTTTAACCAACGGATCATCGTCGCTATAGTTGAAACCAGCCGCTCGTTGCTGATTTAGCTTTAACCAACGGATCATCGTCGCTATAGTTTAAACCAGCCGCTCGTTGCTGATTTAGCTTGAACCAACGGATCATCGTCGCTATAGTTGAAACCATCCGATCGTTGCTGATTTAGCTTTAACCAACGGATCATCGTCGCTTTAGTTGAAACCATCCGATCGTTGCTGATTTAGCTTTAACCAACCGATCATCGTCGCTATAGTTTAAACCAGCCGATCGTTGCTGATTTAGCTTTAACCAACGGATCATCGTCGCTATAGTTGAAACCATCCGATCGTTGCTGATTTAGCTTTAACCAACCGATCATCGTCGCTATAGTTTAAACCAGCCGATCGTTGCTAATTTAGCTTTAACAAACCGATCATCGTCGCTAAAGTTGAAACCATCCGATCGTTGCTGCATTGGCTTGAACAAACCGATCATCGTCGCTATAGTTGAAACCAGCCGATCGTTGCTGATTTAGCTTTAACCAACCGATCATCGTCACTATAGTTGAAACCAGCCGATCGTTGCTGATTTAGCTTTAACCAACCGATCATCGTCGCTTTAGTTGAAACCAGCCGATCGTTGCTGATTTAGCTTTAACCAACCGATCATCGTCGCTATAGTTGAAACCAGCCGATCGTTGCTGATTTAGCTTTAACCAACCGATCATCGTCGCTATAGTTGAAACCAGCCGATCGTTGCTGATTTAGCTTTAACCAACCGATCATCGTCGCTTTAGTTGAAACCATCCGATCGTTGCTGATTTAGCTTTAACCAACCGATCATCGTCGCTATAGTTGAAACCAGCCGATCGTTGCTGTATTAGCTTTAACCAACCGATCATCGTCGCTTTAGTTGAAACCATCCGATCGTTGCTGATTTAGCTTTAACCAACCGATCATCGTCGCTATAGTTGAAACCATCCGATCGTTGCTGTATTAGCTTTAACCAACCGATCATCGTCGCTATAGTTGAAACCAGCCGCTCGTTGCTGTATTAGCTTTAACCAACCGATCATCGTCGCTATAGTTGAAACCATCCGATCGTTGCTGTATTAGCTTTAACCAACCGATCATCGTCGGTATAGTTTAAACCAGCCGATCGTTGCTGATTTAGCTTTAACAAACCGATCATCGTCGCTAAAGTTGAAACCATCCGATCGTTGCTGCATTGGCTTGAACAAACCGATCATCGTCGCTATAGTTGAAACCAGCCGATCGTTGCTGATTTAGCTTTAACCAACCGATCATCGTCGCTTTAGTTGAAACCATCCGATCGTTGCTGTATTAGCTTTAATCCAACCGATCATCGTCGCTTTAGTTGAAACCATCCGCTCGTTGCTGATTTAGCTTTAACCAACCGATCATCGTCGCTATAGTTTAAACCATCCGATCGTTGCTGTATTAGCTTTAACCAACCGATCATCGTCGCTTTAGTTGAAACCATCCGATCGTTGCTGATTTAGCTTTAACCAACCGATCATCGTCGCTATAGTTGAAACCAGCCGATCGTTGCTGTATTAGCTTTAACCAACCGATCATCGTCGCTTTAGTTGAAACCAGCCGATCGTTGCTGTATTAGCTTTAACCAACCGATCATCGTCGCTTTAGTTGAAACTATCCGATCGTTGCTGATTTAGCTTTAACCAACCAATCATCGTCGCTAAAGTTGAAGCCATCCGCTCGTTGCTGCTTTAGCTTTAACCAACCGATCATCGTCGCTAAAGTTGAAGCCATCCGCTCGTTGCTGCTTTAGCTTTAACAAACCGATCAACACCATAAAATGTTTGCCCTCTGCAACAAACCAGTTCTCGTTCATCGATACACGTTTCCCAGACTAAACAAACAGTGAAATGTCGAATTGCTTGAAAAACAAACATTGAGCGTTTTATATGCTTGTTGCTATCATCTTCGTAAACGATTCACCCCCAGTGGCACATCCATCATATTCATGACAACAGAGTCACACTGATTACTCACATCGATGGTCTGGTGAAATCTAATGTAACTCACCTTTTGTACAGAAGTGGTTACAATAGATTTGCTCAAACCCCTCGATATCGTTTGCTTGGACTGACATTGGATTTAAAAGGTCACTATTGCACCATCATATCTGTATAAACTCTGACAATTACACCACTCATGCTGTACAAATGTATTGTGTATTAATTCCGTGGCACCAAAGGTATTGTTTTCTAAAATTAGTTCTTATTAACGCTTAGTTATAAGTACAAATGTAGTATAATATAGTTTTAATTTAAAGCATGATATTACAAATTATACGAGATTGCTAGTAAATAAAAACGTACCGAATCAAATTACGTCACTGTGGAATCTAAAAAAGACGGCGAAGAGAAAAAATATGTATGTAACCACCGAGGGTTTTAGACAATGCTATATAATTGTGAAATTTAAACAGACGCGAGAAATATTGTGATAATGACAACAACTGAGACAAGACATTTCGTTTGGTAACAGCGAGAATTGACGCCTGTTGGTGTTGTAAAATATGCGGGTACTGACTGGAGTTATACATATGTGGATATGTCCCCATTTATACCCCGATACACGTAGTGCGGGGTCTCGTTTATTGTAAATGTCATTTGCGAGAACAGTAACTTTTTTGGGACAAATGTAAGTCAAGGTCAGGTCATTAAATCAGTCTGCAATCACATTGGATTTAAAACACACATGAAAATGGCACACATTGTAAATATAAGTTCCGTGGTATCAAAGATATAGTTACTCGAGGTAGTTCATAATCTGTGTATATCAAAGCACTGTGTGACATGGGAACAATCTAGTGTATGTTAACAGTGTACATTTGACAGCACTTTACTTTTCATTGTTTACATATGCAATTTGCAACAATTTTTGGAGATACATGATGATGAACGTCGCTTACATACTATAGTTTTCTGACCTCACGACAAGTTGTACACACTCGATGTAAATGACTTGTTATGCAATACGATGGACGAATGTTGTAATCAGATGTAAATTTGTGCACAATCCTTAAAAAACTATCTTCAAAATTTCCTTCCAATTATTAATCATCGATTGTGTTAGATTCTTAAATCGAAATCGCTTGACTAACTATAGCCTACTGAATATTAATCGGTTGTCTCGAGCAAAATTCCTTTACATGCGAGTACAGGCACTTAGACGACGCCTCGTACAATGATATGTAAGGGTATTTAAGGTGATAGCCTTGCCATGTGTTTTTACAAGTTTATGAATATATACACATTTATGGATTAACTCAATACACTGTATAGTAATTTTTTACATGTTGGATAACTTTTGATGATGTACATTCCGGCAAAATTATATCAATACAAATATAAATCAAAGCACAAAAGTGCTGTGGGACGGTACCACTCGTCTCTGTAGCAATGCTGGCAACTTGTTTCATACAAGTTTCTGTTTTGTAACTATACAGTTTTATAATATTAAAGTATGTGTTTATAGGTAAGATGGTTTGCATGGAAAATGAAACAAAACTAAAACATAAGACAGAAATGCGAAAAAGAATAAAAAAATATTGAAAAATAGTAAACATTTTTTCCAAGAGTTCTTCAACTCTTTTATTCGAGCGAGCGTAAAAAATATATTATGATATCAGTATGAAGCAGAAAAGGGTAATAGAAACTATACAACAGGATACCCACAAACACTGACTAGATATCATGATTATAATTAAGTGCCAACATTTTAAACATGATAGACATGCAGACGCGACAAATGACAATATAAAGGCAAATTTTATAGAATGTATTATGCCTGTATATATGGGCCGAGTCGGACCGGAATGTGCAAACAACTTTGCATATTCATTGCACTTCAAAAGTGGGCCGAGTCGGACCGGGCCGAGACTGTAAGTGGGCCGAGATGACCCTTTACCGGTTATGCGTAATCCAAAATAGTACGCTTCCGCTGATTGGCTGATTGGCTCATAGACTGTTCGACCCCAAAACAAAACAACTGACACTTCGACCCCTGACAGTTTCACCCCGATCGAAACGTCTTGATAACGACTGATTAATATGGTCTCGGCTTATCGTCTATGTTTTACGTAATTTATGCAATGTTTACACAGATTGTTGTCGGTACTTTTAAATCAACCTATTATTTAATATTATAACAGGAAATAAATAATATGCATTCCATATGTTATATTAGAAGTGTGTTTCAGTTATTGAAAACAGATTTCGTAAAATGGTCGGAAATTTCAGTGAATTTCAGTATGGATGGGTACCAGTCTGATAGCATTTGGGTCACGCAGTGTGTATTAATATATTGCTTTAAACCCATCTGAACTCCTCATGAACTCCACAGAAACAGCTAATTATTTCACAAACCACTTTAGCAGGTCACCTTTTCAATATTTCATTTTATTGAAACGTTTGTGATGTTATCAAGGTTGGTAAACTTTAGAACTACTTCTGTCACTTAGTTATTGGGTCAATGTGTATGAAATTGACGTTTTCCCGGCCTTCAGTCTGTTTTGCGTTTTGAAAACGGGAACCAATTGTTGTATGCCTCTCAAAATTGCCACTACTATAGACGGTACCTGAGCGGTACCGTCCAAAAACTAGAATCTGTACTCACCCCTTGTTTCTGTTGTTGTTATTTTGGAATAAAAACTTAATTTTATGTGTTTTTTGTGTAAAAATCTCGATATCATAAGGTAGATTTGATTACTTTCTTTGTATACATGTGTTCTTTTTGCAAAATTAACGCTTGTGTAATTAGCCTGATTTACCAGACCAACATGTACAATTTGGCAGTACCAAAAGTTCAAATAATTCGTTATTTTTCAACATTTTTACAAAATTATAGCAGTATTAGTTGAAGGACTGTATAACGATAAAACAGAATACATTTCATCTTGCTCTATTATGTGGTTTCCAAAATATCGCTTAAAAGCAAATATGGATATTTTCTAGGGCATATATCGCCTTCAATGGGGCCTTATCAGTGAACGGGTTTTATTGATTAGGTAACTAAAATGGTGATAAATGGTAGTTTGTATTTTTTAGCCGTTTTCAACAACAGTTCTAAAAGGTTATCAATTTGACTGACGCTGGTATTTAGGTGAAGTTTCAGTTGTTGCTAGGATATAGACCACACCAGTTTGTGAACATGACAACGATATATTGCATCACTGCAATCAGTCTTCATTAATTGTTTATATTTAAAATGAATGGTCTCATTCAGTACATGTTATTATCACAAAGAGTTGCATCGGATACATATTGTTTGCATCAGATTAAATAACCTAATAATGCTAAAATTAAAATGTACCGATTAATTATATAGAGAATTTGTCAATAATGGGACATAAGGGTGTTTTATTATACTGGTGTATGCAGGGAAAGAGATCAATCAACACACTGTAATAAAACATGCACATGATTTAATGATGTGTGCACATATGGATATAAGATGTCTGCATGATATAAATACGTATCTACGTAATATAACAAAAATGACTTAAAATCACAACATATAGCGATTACGGACATAACATCAAAATATGTCTGCACAAGATGTAAAGAACTCTTGGTACATAATGTAATAAAACATAATAATAGCTTTTCATGACTACAAAAGACAGTGCCATAGACAACGATACTAGATTGTCTATTCGACTTCAGACATCAAGCACATTGGAGTTTGTATAGTGTAGTATGTGTCGTATGAGGTGCAAGAATTTATTTCTGACTTTTATGTATATTAGCTACTTCATATACTTATTGATTTCTGGGACACATAGCAAAGATACATACATGCCTGCCCACTTTTATTCTGATTATATACTAAGAAAAAAAATCAAATATAAAACGACAACAATCTATGTGTGGATTCATCCACTTGCAGGCGTGACAGGAGCTTTTTTAAACATTCATTGAAAGTAAGTTAAATGTAATTAAAACAAACAAACAAACACACTAAGCAGCAGCCTTCTCTTTGGTAAACGATATTGTAAGAATGTCAGTGATGTCGGATATCGCAGATGATCCACAAAGACAAAATAGGCTGTTGACAAAAACTGCCCAATATGAGATTAATGAAAGTTTTGGTTTGCATGTATTTTATTCACAAAAAGCAAGATTCATACAATATTCATACACGCATACACACGTAATGATAAAGGATACTATAACGTTCCGAAATGTTCCAAGGTAAATGTTGATATAATATTACTATCAGAAATAGTCCCTACTTTATAAAAAGCATGCAGCTTTGTTGATGAATCTAAATTAATGCAGGTATGTCCATTAGTACTTAAAATGATTACATTTGTATATCAAAATGATCTAAGATCGGCTTATTTGCAGTTAACCGAAGAAGGCAAATTTTACCGGAACAAGTCACGATGGAGATACTTGCTCATAGCCTTGGTAAGTGTTCATTTGTGTTAAATCTTTTTAAGATAAATGTCAGTATGACCTTTGAATCTATGCTTTGCGAATTTACAAAGGGTTACGATATAATATTGCTTGACTTAACATTTTGAAAATCACGGATTTAACAAACAAACAACAAATTAACAAATGCCAAATGTAGAAAACGAGCTACCCCGAACAAGCGAACTGACGGACAGACGTTAGAACGAACAGTCAAAAAATGAAACAACAGGAAGTCCCTACTGTTCTCCAAACAGATGGAGAACGGATCAATATAACACAGGCTGGTAATAGAGTTGGTGACTTTTGACTTCGTGATAAACCACCCAGGAGTCCTAATGTACCTGTATCAATTTACCAAATTTACAAAACAACTTCCGGAAACTATATGAATACATTCTGATTGATGTTAACAGTTAGGCCATTACTAAGTTACAGATGCTTGCTTTGGTAAAATTTGGTGTAGTTAAAACACTCTTATATAGACACAAATTGGTGCAATAATTCAACTAAGAACATACCGGTCAATTGGCAGGTTGACTCTGATATAACACAAGTTGACGGGTTAGCTCTAGCATTGTTTAACACTATTAAAAATACAAATTGGCGGGTCAACTCTTGGGTATATTAGAATTGAAGAACATTATTTCAGGGTTTACTATGTCTGGTTGGGTTGATTATTGGTCTTGCTGTTGGACTAAACAAAGACTCGACGAATGGAGAAAATGCTGCCCAAAGTGAAAACAAACAAACAACAACAACAGAAACGGAGATTTCGTCCTCTACGTCAACCAAAACTACCACGTCGGTAATCTCATTCTACATATTTGCATAGCCTTTGGAAGCAGTCGATAATTATATATCACTCATGTTACTATTTCTAATATCATTGTTTAAGTTTGTCACATTGTATTTTCGTTAAATTTTGTTTTCCGGTTTCGATGAAGTTTGTATTAGTATTCGATATTTGTTAATGTGCTGCATCTCAAAAGGGCTTGGGCGATACTTGAAATAGCGCTGAATATTTTCTTAACTTAAAACCTTAAACATGTACTTGTATATGTCGTCTATGACCATTCTTAGCAGACGACAACCAGCAGTGTATCTCCGCCAACATCACAGCCAACTACAGCAGAGTCACAGACATCAACATCAACAAAACAGACGACAACTGAAAGTGTTACGTCGCCGACATCAACGATCTCCACTCCAGACTCACAGACAACAACAACAACAAGACAGACGACAACTGCTAGCGTTGATTGGCTGACAGAACCATGCTCAGATTCTGATACTTCGCCACAATGTCCATGGAGGTGGGTATTGCATTTAATTGGTTTTATACGTCGATATTAAACCGACTTTCAGTAATGCACGAACAGTCTGTTGATATAACTTGCAAACCGTGTATTCACAACACCTTTTTATAAGGCATTGCTTTTAAAACATACCTTCGGTGTATGTTTTTAATTAGAATCTAATTATTTTTATGATTGTGTACATATGTTCGCCGTAATGAAACAACCTGCGTAAAACCAATGTCAGCATACCTTGCCTTCAGTTGGAATAAAAAACTATTTAGTTACCTAACTATCATTCTGTTTTGTTTTCAGTTTGGATTCAAACCCTTTGCTCTTAGTATCGCTAGATGGATTCAGAGCGGAATATTTGTTACGAAACTTAACTCCAACCATTGAAAAGCTACGGACATGTGGAGTTCACACCCCTTATATGAGATCCGTGTATCCAACATTGACATTTCCAAATCATTACTCAATCATCACGGTATGATACAAAACAACGATGGTGTATTTCATAATTGTATTACTTCCATTTCGTCATAAAATCATGACGTCATGAACTTATGAATTGAGTATATTGTAATTTAACAATTCATTATTTTTTTTATATGCTGAGAATCATTGAATGTATTGTTCGTATTTATTAGAATGGTTTTGTAGTGTACAAAGTACATACATTTTACATAACTAAAAGAACGGTAGTTAATTATGTATAAGGACTGTATCTTCTTAGGGACGTCGAATTGACAAGAGTTATTCGAAACCCTGTATTATTCGAAATCGAATTTCGGAACGGAATTCTATCAGATTCGAATAAACGAGTTCCGGCTGTATTATTGGTAGCTCTATTTCTTAGAACGTTATTGTAGTGTACTACTTTTGTTGTGTGCAGAGAAGCACGTAGGGTATCCATGGTAACGAATGAGCGTCTGTCTTTAAAGTTACGGCAAAATATCAAAAGTTTCAATCCGTTTCTCTTATTATCAGAAATTAATATAGTTCGTGCAAAAGAAGCGTTTAATGGTAAAAAAATTATTTAAAAACCCACTCGTACTAGTATATAAATAGACAGGTCTTACCGGTTGTAAAATCCATATTAAGATCAAATGATCTCCCCAAAATGTGTGTGTAAAAGGAAATTATTTGTGCAAATAATTGATTTCCATTTCGTTGTTTAATTCACATTTTTGATTTGTTTGATAATATTTGAACCAACAGAATGGGTTCAAGGTCATGAAATGATATAGTGAAATGTAACGATAAGAATTAATTATTTCAAACTACATGAAGATGGTAGATATTTGTCTTTTTTGTATTTTAAGGGATTGTACCCAGAATCTCATGGAATTGTTGGTAATTCTATGTATGACCCTAACTACAATGAATCATTCACAATGGGTAGTTCAGAAAAGTTCAACCCCTACTGGTGGGGTGGCGAACCGGTAAGATTATGATTTAATATTGGCTTATTTTGTGGTTCCCTTAGATTCAACATATTGAAAAAAAAAACTCGAACATTTGTCTTAAAGAAAGAATAACACAACGGACAGGCGATCAAATATTTGGCCCTATTGAAATAGTGGGTATCTTATTTCCGTCTATGTGTGTATTGGCACCATCCCGACCAGAAAACTAATTCCGTTGAGTACCTGACAGTCACACTGGAGATCGTAGGATCGAACCCGGGTGAGACATATTTTTGTTCTTTATTACAATTTGATGGAACATAAAAACGTTCACATTCATTTTTCCTTCACCATTGATTCACCCGGGATGTTGTCGTCTGCATGCGGAACACTGGTTGAGTCAACTCACTGCAGCGCATAACTAAAATACCGCTGAAATTCAACACAACTACTTTCTCCGTGAAATAATTTCTTCGAACGCGACGTAGTGTCTCTTTTGATTGATATATGACCTTCAGCGGTCAAAATGTTTCTTTGTTATTGTCTGTCTTCATGCATTATATAAAGCGTTTAATACTCCAAATCGAGCAGTCGATATGTTTTCATGTGTGACGTAAAATGGACCATTTGTATCATACTGAACGATTCTTCTGGTGTTGATGAGAATATTGCACGTACGAGTCTTCTGGTGTTGATGAGAATATTGCATGTACGAGTCTTCTGGTGTTGATGAGAATATTGCATGTACGAGTCTTCTGGTGTTGATGAGAATATTGCATGTACGAGTCTTCTGGTGTTGATGAGAATATTGCATGTACGAGTCTTCTGGTGTTGATGAGAATATTGCATGTACGAGTCTTCTGGTGTTGATGAGAATATTGCATGTACGAGTCTTCTGGTGTTGATGAGAATATTGCATGTACGAGTCTTCTGGTGTTGATGAGAATATTGCATGTACGAGTCTTCTGGTGTTGATGAGAATATTGCATGTACGAGTCTTCTGGTGTTGATGAGAATATTGCATGTACGAGTCTTCTGGTGTTGATGAGAATATTGCATGTACGAGTCTTCTGGTGTTGATGAGAATATTGCATGTACGAGTCTTCTGGTGTTGATGAGAATATTGCATAATTTATAGAATTTACTTGTGAACTTTTTAAGTCTAATCGTAAAAGTGACTTTTTCCATCTAAGTTTCTAAAAGTACGATCACTGATGTATTGGTAATTGTTTCATTATATAGCTGTGGACGACAACTATGAAGCAGGGTAAAAAGGCAGCATCTTTTTTCTGGGTTGGTAGCGAAATGAACATATCAGGTAAATTTACATTTTAAAAAGCAGAATCTCCTGAAATCGTGATACAGTGGACTTTGTAATCAGTTTGATTCATCAAAGTTGTTCGACACAACCGAGTTCGAGCCAACGAGAGTCCGTTGTATACAAAGCAAAATGTTTAATATGGATATTAACTCTACTCTTTCGTATTGATATAATACAAAACATTTTTTGGAAAATAGTGTAAAATATAATGAGAACAAAAACGAACGAAACATTTCTAGATATTTTTGCAATGAATTTTATGACACAATTATATTGCTGGAACTTGCAAAATGTCAATAATTGGGGTTCAATGTCGTAAAGGATGAAGTATTAACTAGTCGTGCACATGTATGTGTCATTGACTTAATGATATTCAAATAATAAATGCCTCTGGGATAGTGTAGGATTTGTACAGTATTGTGTTGTTTCTTATCTTAAAATACAAAATCTTTCTTTCAGGCAATCAGCCGAATATCTGGTTCGAATACGATGGGTAAGTACAACGATTTAGTGTACAAAGCGAATTTATCTTTTCTTTTCTTAATAACGATTCTCCTAAAATACTTGTTTGAAGTCCTCAAAAGTTATTTGCAATCTAACTCATTATCATGGAATCTCAACTGCCCAACTAGTACCATACTTTCTTCTACGAGTAACAACATGCTAACATGAATCAGAAGTAGAAACCAATTATCTTGAAGTTCCTATCTCCGATAAGATCGTCACAGAGAACATATCTTATGTAAAGGTTTTGACCTTACGCTCTCCAGTTTGACAGTCTAGTGTTCAAACGACCGAGGCCGAGTGGTCGAGTGATCGAGCGCCAAATGAGACTAAGTTTGAATCCCACCTGGTACAGAGCTAAACCGCGATCTTCACCTTCTCTGAATTTTGGCATGAGTACTGATTAGTAACCTAGAAAGCAGTCATCAAGGGTGATTCATATAAATTTTGTTATCTTTTTTCATAATCGATATAAAGCAAATAAGTTGAAACTTAATTAGCCCGCTGAACTTATTACATTGTAGTGTTGCAGTAGTATAACTTATCATTTATTTGTAAATGTAGGAGCATTACATATGAGCACCGAGTAGACACTGTTTTCGAATGGTTAGAAATGGCTGAAGGAGAAAGACCGGACTTCATGACACTGTACTTTGATGAACCGGATCATACCGGTCACGGCCACGGACCAGAAAGCGTGGAGGTAAATACAACATGAAATAACGATGTTCATTGCACAGGATTATAACGTATACTTACACTCAGCACTAAAATCTCAGATTACAAAATTCACTCTTATAGGTCTGAAATTGAAAATTTAAGAGTGGAAAATGCATGAAAATGTCAAATGAGTGCTGAATATGCGTTCTTGTCCAAATTATAAGATATAGGAGAATTTATTGAGTGCCACACTCCACATTCAGACTTGGTAATTACTCCAAGTCTCGTGTGTAACAAAATGGGTCCCAAAGAATATTAAGCACACATTTTACATTAGGATACATTTACGCACTCAATATAAGTCTATTTTAGACTCAAAATAGTAAATGTTGAAATGTTCCGTTATAATCCCGGGCCTAGATGTAGAGATTGCGAACCGCGTGACTATTTTGTCAATCAAACCTTTTTCGGGTGTTTTGTAAAGAGTATATAAATTGCGTTGTTTGTTTAATTATTTTTCTTGATTTTTCAAAAACACATAACCACAGGGAAAATGCCGGTTTTATCAACATACAATTATAAACATATATATAAATGGGACGTTGATACAAAGAAAAATGTAAGTTGGTACAACCTGACCTTCCCCTGTGGACATAACCAAATATAAGTTTTAGCATAATGAACTGTTTTAATGTCTTAATTCTGTCCAAACATAATCAATAAAGGATCAGGACGATATATACGTACGTAGACTGATAAATTATTTTACTAAAAACAAAAGCATTTACATCCTGTTGATCTGTTAGAAATATTGTTCAGTATATGTTTATACCATACATTCAGGTGGACGAGATGTTAGGACGAATGGATACAGTTATACGACGACTTATGGATGGACTACTGAGAAGGAACTTGGAACATTGTGTCAATTTGGTGATGATAGCTGACCACGGTATGTGAAACTGTATGGAAGGGTGAGTGGTCGTTGTGTTTGCACCCAGCGACACATACACGCAGGAGATTGTCACGAGTTATCTACCTTTATCTCGTCCAGAGTTATCTCCCTTTGTCCCTTTGTATAGTACATATAGAGTTCTTCCCCTTTATTCCTTCTATATGAAATTTAAATGGGATAATGGTTCATATTGACGTACTCGACATAAGTAAACACCTTACAAGAAGATGTTTGACAGCTTTCTAAACAATGACTTACAAAACATCTTCAAATTGTTGTGTGTTGCTTCGTATACGTCGCACTTGACATATCTTCATTGTGCTAATATATACTCGTATATACGATATACGGTTTTATTGGACAAAATGTGTCGATGTAGATGACATTCAGACAAATTTAAGGTCCATCTGTATTTTGAATGGTTTTTGAAAAAAAAATGAATGTCATTGAATGTGGCGCAATGTAGTGTGTCATAGGTTACCTAATTCTTGAATATAGAATGTTCAAAATCACTCATGTGCATCTTTCTGGGATAAATATCAAGAATGATCTCCCTTGATTATCGGCTTTGTTTAAGCCATTTCCTCTAGCTTGGCTTGCCTCCCTTCCCCACGAAAATGACACCTGTCAAACTAGTCAATAATCAATAATCGATATTGGCTCCATGATATAGGCCTTTCCCAAAACTAGGTAGTCTCCCTTGAAAAGTTGTCGTTCCTGAGGCAGTTATACGCATGCGCAAGTGTTTAGTAAACTTCCGGGGACTATCGATACGTTAATCCGTTAATCAATATATCAATAACAACAGCGATTAAGAGATGAAATCAGCGAAGAAATCATTGAAATATTGTTGTGTTTGTAAGGGAATCTACCGTGGAAAAGTTATCGATGGAAGAACTGTTACTCTTCACTCGATTTCACGCCCTAATACCATCTCCATGATCACGCGTTTTCACTCAACTTGTTTTTAAACCACTATAAATCCATTTTTTTTTTCGTAAAATTCGGACATTCTAATTTATTCTTATAAAAAGATCGCTCTTTCCTTAAGCTAAAGCATGTAAAAAAAAATTGGGTTACTATATGAAGTCTTTGCATAAACTGCATTTAAGTTATCATGGGTAGCGATTTTGCGCTGCACTCGCGGAAGCGTAATTTCTTCACATACTCGTGGCAAGTTTCCAATAAATTTTCGTTTTTTTTATAATAAGTACTGTAATTTTAACTAACACTAATGCAAAGAGCAATCTTGTAAGATGTTAATTCCAC
The DNA here is from genome assembly GCA_032209605.1 of Mactromeris polynyma. Classification (NCBI taxonomy): domain Eukaryota; kingdom Metazoa; phylum Mollusca; class Bivalvia; order Venerida; family Mactridae; genus Mactromeris; species Mactromeris polynyma. The sequence continues at coordinate 15,900,028 of JASFXZ010000008.1, forward strand.
CAAAAATATATGGTTAATAATAAAAGTTAATCCATAAACGGCGATCAAACAATCCATTTCCAGAAAATTTTCAGAGCACGATTGCATCATAACTATTTCTAAAAATGTCGGTAATTTTCCGAAAATGACCGCTTCAGTTTGGATATTTTCATTTAGTTTAATTGTACTAATACACTTCCTTGTAAACAATTTATTTCAAAAGAATGCTGTGAAAAACAATTATAGAAGATACAGAAAATTATAATTTGAGATACACATGCACTTAGTGTATTTCTAAAAAAATTGTGGTGAAATTGGGTTTATAATCCTAATAGAACATATTAATTAGCAATTATAATTGTTTATGTATAATCAAAGTTTATACTGCAGTCACCATTTTAGTCAATATTTATATTTTGTTATAAAATTAATTTATACAAGCAAAATCTATGCTCAAATGCAGATTTACTAATACAGTTAGAGTTACATTGGCGTATGTTGGCACATGTAAATAAAACAAATATTCCTAAATGTTAAAATTGCCTTCAGTAGCTCTATTATCACAGCTAATGATAATTGACATTAATTAATATATATTTCTTATGGTTCATTTAATCTGATTGGTTGATGCTAATTGTTTTGTAATTCATAAGCCACGCCCTACACAGAAGATTAGTCCTACCTGTCACTAAATTGCCCCATGTGTCAGCTGTAAAAACATAAGAGTCATAAAACCCCAGGAGATCTTTATTATGTGTTAATACATATTGCTATTTTCTGTTTGATTTATTTAATCCCATTGATAATTGCAATAATTAGGTCATATCAATCTTTGATCTCCACAACGTGGCTGCAACTGTCCTCCAAAAATATTTACTTCAAAGACTTAGCCAGTGACTTCAAACATCTTTTATGTTTATTCTTGTTGAAAATTAAATTGTTGTCACAAGAATTGCAACACAGACAATAAGTACCTGTGGTGAAATTTTCAGAAAATAAACTTGTGTACGATGACGTATTGCTCGCGTAATTTTAATACATCCTTTGTTTGGTCCATCTTTACACCTTTTTAAAGATTATTAAACCCAGATTGTTTTTCACAGCAGTCTTTAAAACTATTTAATTGGCGTGGAAATGGATTAATACAATTAAACTTTGATGAAAATATCAGAATTGAAGTGGAAAATTACCAACTTATTTAGAAATAGTGATGATGAAATCGTGGTCAGTGAACATTTCTTATGGCCTTATGGGATTGTTTGATGGCTTTTTTTGGAATAACTTTCAATATTAACCACATGAATTTATTTAGGATTTAACATCTTAAAAGGCTGATTTTTACAATGGGTTAAGTTTAATCCACTTTATAACTACTAAATGAGTCATTCTTGCACGCTTCGATAATTTTCGCTATCTCCGCCATTATTGAGCCGACGCTAATAGTCCCCGGAAGTACTGAAGAAGTAATCAGGGGAAGTAAGCGGTGATTTACTAAGGGAGACTACCTAGTTTTGGGAAAGGACTATAACCGAATATACTCGGATTTAATGTCTCTTGATCATTATCATTAGCGACTAACTTAGCCACCCCACTGTGTTTCGACAGCATGTTGAAATTGCCTTCGGCAGTAGTTTGACTTCTTGGGGGTGTATAGAACAACAATGACTACCGAAGGCAATTTCAACATGCTGTCGAAACACAGTGGGGTGGCTAAGTTAGTCGCTAATGATAATGATCAAGAGACATTAAATCCGAGTTTCTGTTCCTACTGCATCAACTAAAATTTCAGTAGAAACAGAAAATGTGTTGTAAAAATATTTTTTTTTGTAAATAAGTTAGTTACCTCGAAAGTATGTGAACATTACTATACTGGTATTCAGGTTAATTGTCGCAGATTGTTTAAAGATGAATTTATAAGATCGGAAAACGAGCTTATAAGAACAACAAGAGTATTGCAGTAAACTGTCGTAGTGGACATTTAAATACTATACATGGCTTACAACCTTAAATAGAGCTACAATTACTAACATGATAACGATTATATAGGTCCTTTGTCTGAATAATTGCAACATCTCTATTACAATATATATAAATACAGAGATCGAATTAAGCGTGTTACATATAAATAGCATCACTTTAAATATTTTCATTCTAGTATCATCGCCAAAATTGTTTTGATTGTAATGAAGTTTTACTGTGTTTAAGTTAACACCTTTACAGATCAAAACGTCAAGCTGTATATTGCCACCCAATATAATTGACCATACCAATATTTTATCTCGAGGCTATTCTATAAAAGTCCTATATTTCCCCAGATTTCACCCTAAAAGCGCTTTCGGTGTTAATGAACAGTTTGTATAATCGCTACATCCGGATATGTCACTTTCATCAGATGCCGTGTTTGGACGCCGATAAAGCGTACAAACCAGTACCTAGTGTATTCTAAATTAAAACAGAACAGAACAGAACTGAATCTGACTATTATCAACAAAAAGCGTTAAAAACTAAAACGCTAAAATGAAAGATAATCCACACAACAGCAAAAAAGTTCCATCCAAAGAACATAATTTGAGCAATACTCGTAATATATATGTGCACAATGTATCTACCTCTATTGGATAATGTTTAAATTATAATATAAATTATTGTTTTAGTCTATCTTAATTTCAATGTGATAAAGTAAAACATAATATTTGCATCATGATAAAGTATAGAAAGTTTAATCTGTTCATTTGTTTGCGCACGTACACTGACTGTCATCAGTCAGCGGATTAATGAACCAGGTGACAAGTATACTTATTTACATATATTTATTTAGCATAAACTTTTACAAGTTTATCGCCATTTACAATTTAGTAATGACAAGATGGCGATAATACATGAGACAGGAGAAAAGCATGCAAACATAACATTTACAAACATAAACATATTTTGGTTCGTTAATGACATTGCAGTGTTTGGAAAGTTCTGAATATGCGTTGACGCGGGACTATCCAATTACCACCGAATGTGATTAATTACATTTGTTTGTATAATTAAATACTACATATGCTAATTTACTCATTTTTCTTTTTTAACCTAGTAGATAACACATTTGTTGCACTTGTGTTTTGTGTGAACTATTGCACGTATTGTTTTCGTGATTTCGCATTTGCTCATGATGATGACATATATCATTGTTTATATTGCTTTCATGTACATCAATGAATACATTATAATGCGACTGAACTGTTTCAAAATATATCCTTAACAGTCCCGTGTCCTTTACAAAATTACACATATACATGCATAAATGTAATACCTAACAAGCAGCAAACAATTTTTCGGAAAATATCATTATGATTTATTAGCCCCTAAACTTTTGGAAATGGAAAATTTTACTGATTTTTACTCTATGTTCTATGTAATGATAGGTGATACTTTTAAAATCAAATTGGAAGCAAGAAGATGTTTAGTTAGAATAAATAATAATTTTCCTCTATAATCTATTGATCAAAACTGGTAGAGCTGGGAACTCGATATCGATTTTCGGGTCATTTTCAAGGGAGACGATCCACTGCGATAAGCCAGCTAAAAGACACGGAAAGCTGCGTATGGTTAAAATGACTACATCTGACTTTACACTTTATTGAATAAATGATATATGTATTCTGAAGTCAATTTATGAAAGAATACAACTTAAAACTTTTTTTTGATAAGTTCTAAATTACTGTCCCTGCTTCCAAGATTCCATGACAAGTTTTATCTTTTAGGTATGGCGCCGACGTCTTGTCAACGACAGGTAGTGTTAGATAAATATCTGACAGATGTCTCCGACATGTTGGTATATTCTGGTACAACTGGGTATATACATACACACTACAGGAAACAAAAAAGTAAAACTGTATTAGAAAATGAAAAAGGTAATCCACATTCTACAACAGACCGGTGCTGGCATCTTTGTTCACCTTTTCAAATTTTAAGAATGTGAAATCGTGAACTACGAAGTCATGAACTTCACAAAATCAATATTCACGACTTCATGAATTCATCCAAAAACGTGAAATTGTGAACTTTGAAGGCATAAACTTCACGAAATCACTGTACACGACATCATCCAAAAAGTGTGAAATTGTTAATCGTGACACAGGGAGCTGCATATGAATTCCTATTTCAAAATATCACCACTAGGTTTGAAATCGACAAAATCGTGAACTATGAATTTTCGATGTTCATGATTTTACAATTTACGCTTTAACGTTTTAAGATGATTTAGAAATCACCACCGTTCTTTCATAGCGCTAAGCATTCTACGATGAAATCAGTATAATAAGCATATTTTGTATAATACAGTGATTATTAAATGGTAACATTTGTTAATGATGATAATAGTTTTTAACGAAGGTAGGTACACTAAATTACAATGTATGCCAAAACATGTTAGGTCCGAAATAAAAATCTGGTGAATTTGATTTTCTAAAATATGTACACGTATGAATAATTAAATATACCTCGACCTGCCCCACAAGAATGTCTCGTTGAATAATATGTTAAAACGTCGTATTAATTATTCAAATCTGCGTGGAGAACTCGGCCGTCGAATGTAAAATATTTTCAATGGTTGTTTTGGACAATTTGTTGTTCGTTTAGCGTTTCTAAGGGGACACTTTTGACACAACTATTGTGGATATTTGTACTGTATTTATATACAAAAACTTGGATAAATACATTTTTGTAGTCTCAGCTTTATTTTCATGATTATATATCAGTGGTTCCTACTGAGGAGGTGTTAGAATCATTGAATTGCAAGAACTCGCATTTGAACGTGTTTTCCCATGCTACCACACCCATACGTCATCATTATACCAACAATGATAGGATTGGTGATGTGTTACTGGATATAGAAGAATCTTGGCTTGTGAAGTAGGTATACTCTTACTAATTTCATATCTTAGTTATAGTGCGTTTTGATTTACTTCAGAACGGTTGTAAACAAATTGTGAGGGGGCCAGCTAATCAAAACGTGTTTTAGAAACTATTGACCAATGAAAACATGTTTTAGAAAATATTGATCAATGAAAACATGTTTTAGAAAATATTAACCAATAGGCATAGGATACACCATAACGGTATTGTCAACTTCTTTTGCGTCGACTGTAAATTAGGAATTTTTCGGTGATTCCTTTTTTATAATGCTATACTGTTAGGTAACATCCGTCTGCATCTTCTGTGTGTTTATACTAACAAATCTTTTCAAACAGCTTAGATTAAATTAAAAATTAATGCATATAACACGTGTAATACAAATGTAAACGTTGTTAACACCATTATTTGTATGCACGTTCAGATCATCTTCTAAAACAAATTAGCTTTCCCCCAAATGTGTGGAGGAATTAATTAGTGCTAATTGTCAATAAATTCTATGTGTTTTTACAGCCCAGGAACAAGCCATAGCTGTTTGAAAGGAAATCATGGATATGATAATATTTACAAGAGTATGCAGGTAGGGTGTATAAATATTTTTTTCGTGATGGTCGTACTCGTTCTTGCAATAAATCTTTCCTCTAAGGAGCGCCCACAATATTTAAAGTATTTAAAACATTTGGACATTAATTACTGTTAATAAGTATCCCTGATATATATATCTTGATAAAATCATATAATTGATTCCGAGGTTCCCTTCCAATCCTTGTCACTGACAGGCAACCTTCCACACACCAACTGGTATAATATTGTACACGGTTGTATATGAAACAGGTCTACATCAAGCAAAGACCGAACGGACCGTGGTGAGGGGGGAGGGGGAGTGCAGGAATCTTACCCACTCAGTCACTGAGGTCCAGTTTAGTTAATCAAATATTCTGTACTGTACACGTATTATATATTATTCAGGCGATGTTTTTGGCACATGGACCAGACATCAAGCAGAATATTGCAACAAAACCATTTGAGAATATAGAATTGTACAACTTTATGGCAGGTAAGTTGGATGTTGAACTAATATGTAATATGATTACCAGTATATAATTGCTAAAGTTTGTTGCAGAGACCGCGTGAAAAAGCACGACACATTATGCTTTCCTTAACAAAAGTTTTCTTGGTACCCTACCTTATGTTGTTTTCTGGCGCGTAGCTACCTATACGCAAAAAACGCCGTTGTGTACACGTGGTTAGCAAAAAAATGAAAACGCGAAGAATGCAATGATTAACATATGAGCATTGCATGCACTTTGGCGTATAACTTTTCTGAATATAAAACGCTTCAAAATTTGCTTCTGAAAATGTCACCAGATTGAATCTTGAACGTCGAGAAAACGGGAGTTTTACCGTGGTAGATCATGCCCCTAGACCCCCTTCATTACTAGCGTACACATTTTACAAGCTCTGACTACGAACCTGAGTTCGTGGGCTCATTAGTTTTAGAGTGTTTTTAGATTGCTTTTGACAAGGAAATTTCCAGTGTAAAACCAAAGTCCTGGAGAATTTCGGCGGATCGGTAGGGGTATATCAAACATTCTATTCTATTAATTGTATTTAAAGGGATACTGGAAATTGTTACTATTTGCCTAGACATTCGGATAATGCTGTTCATACTATTGTTCTTATTTGCATGTGTTCACTGTTTAATAAATACAATGTCATTATGCGGTTAAAATAATACCCAAATCGAATTATGGGTTATTTTCTTGTTGGCAGTTAATAGGTAAGCTATAGTGAATGTCGCCAGTAGTTACCCGGGGTATCCGTACCTGTGTGTATTCATCAGTATCCCCATTTAGCCATCCGTGGTAAGGCACATGTGTGATGATATAATACAGAACACCGAGTCCTCATTTTCAGTTATTCTGTCGTATTGATGTGCTTATAAAAACCGATTCCATTTTAATTCAGATCTACTGCAGTTACAACCAGCCCCTAACAATGGCACGAAAGGAGCGTTATATCATCTTCTCCGCAATCCACCACCGTCCCCTGCAGAGCCAGCGCCTACACTTCAAGTGTGTCAGAGCTCTGGGACCGCGGCTCCAAACAGCTGTCACTGTAACTTGGTAATTATATTTTATGATTTAAGATCAGTTTCCACTGTTCTGGTGTCAAGCCTCCAGACGAACACTTGAAATGTAGATTTTAAAAGCGAATCGGAACGTATACAAGTAATTATTTATGTGATAAATATTGATTTTTCTTGTCATAAGCATCGTAGTATCAGCCAAAATAATACTATTATCATCAATTAATATTTTTATAAATGTCCTCAATTTTAAAGGCACGAGCTGTCATTCTGAATTTCTATAATTAACAGATACCTGAAAATACACCAAGTGCGTCCGATGAGGATGTGTTACCGTTCGACCAACCTGAGATTGAGAAGGTTCCTGCGGGATGTATTCTTCACGGGAAGCAGTTTACATCATTATACCAGACATTCTTCAAAGCACCAGTGTTGACTTCATTTACGTTGACAGCGGAGCAAGTAAGTCGCTCTCACTTTGTCTGACAAAAGAGAGTGTATAATAATTTTACATGCTCGATGTTGTGGCAGTAATGGTCCAATAACTGATTCATTATATTTTACATTATATACGACATCACGCACGTGGACCAGCTTGATCACTGTCACCTGTGCAATATAACTGTGAACATACACAAAGGGTTGAAAGACAATGTCACTACCACATATTTTCTACAGAACAGTATGTTCGTTTCTGTATCTAAATAATAAAGATGTACGTACAAAGTCTTTCTTGATATGTCGGCATCACTCATGTGAAACATGATCTCAAATTCCTGTGAAATTCCTAAATGTACACATGTATGTATTATGAATGAAAAAGTCGCAAGTTTAGGTATTATTGCATAATAACCCATTATTGAACATTTCAGTGAAAATCTCATATTTCTGTGGCTTTGTCCACGATTTTCATGATCTAATCAATTTTGAATGTACATGTATATGCATGTAGTTGATTACTAGTATTATGTTGGTTAGCTGATGATTGTTAGGCCTTTGAGTGTTACCGCGAGTATTGTACGTGCCTAATCAATGACCACTTTACTTTTGATAGCCATTACTTCGTTCACGAATATTTGTGATTGTCACATAAGGTTCGAAATCATGGTACTGTAGTGCACAATCCATAGTATGCTTATTTCCCCTATATTTTAAACCAGATTTTCATGTGACATTGCTTGCTTTTGTTTTAGCTTGCATCGCGTTTTACGCCGTTTTTTAACAATTTCTAAGACAAATACGGCGGTCATTGACCTATTCAGTTTTCATTGAATTTATTATCAACCAATAATAACTGACTCTTCCGCAAGCAACTGACAACTTCTCCACTAGTGGAGGACATGACCTTAGCCATTGTCACGGAAGAACATAACCTGCACAACTCAAGAATCGAACTCGGATCTGATTATTTTGCACTTTATTTTCATTTACAGAATTAAATGTTAATACGGCAGTACATGTTTTTAAGGTATCTAGAAATTTTCCCGCTTTAACTCAATGAGGAATTTTAGATGTACAATCTTCAGTTAAATCATCGCGGAAACATGTATCCAAAAGGTTGGTAGTCGTACTCCACCAACTGAGCTACTTTGGTGGGCTATATGCAACTATTATGCAGGTGATGTTGTTTTTCAGGCGTCTAACTATAGTCCTGATTCTGAAAATTGTCTTGTGTCTGATACAAGACTTGGAAAAGACGATTTGCCAGATTGCAACGAATACAAAAACACGAATGCTGACATAGATATTGCTCGCATGTTTGATCCAGGTAAAATGTGACTAATTGTAGCCACTAAAGTAACTGTCTCCCACAAGTTACCATGAGTGCTGTTCATTTACTTTTAATTAAGAGCAATTATTCCAAAATCTTACGAAATGTTCTAATACGAATTGAAGAACGAGCTCGACTGATTCTTTTCGGCTTGTGCCAACAGCACAATTAATTGTGGTCAATTGACACTATCAGTCAGTATTACCAACATTTAATATAGAATTATTCAGTAGGTGTTCAGAAATTGTGTACAATATTTCTTGTGGATAACATTTTGTCTATTTTATGATTTTAAACTTGAAAACAAAGTTCCGGATCTTTTGAATTTTAATATAAATTACACAGCACTTAAATAGTACATACATATGACGATCTAGTAACAATCAAGTAAACATTACTTGCAGGGAAACGAACAAGGAAAATCAGCCAAATAGTAATAACTTTGATGATTTCTGTTTTCAGGCTTTTCCTCAAGTAATAATTCGGAGTCTAGACTATCATCAAATAAAGTTCCAATGATGACTGGATTTCGTGACGGTTTGTTTGAATTATGTTTATACAGATCAGCATTCTCTAGTCACGTTTTTTTGTATTGGGACGTTAAATCACATAAACAACCAGGGTCATGTAGTGATTATTTCCAGCTATTAGGGTGACGAAAACCCCTGGTGAATACCTGACTAGAACCATCGACTTCCCGTAAGCCAGCTGGTTGGTTTCTATATCCCGGGTGGGATTCCAACCGACAGCGGTGCCTCTTGTCATAATATTTGTATTAAACTAAGAATAGATTGCAATGAAGAGAACTAACTGCAATAAAATGACACTAGTGTGCAACGCGGTATGTGAAGCGGTTATATTGTACTGTTAACGCTGTATGTGAAGCGGTTATATTGAACTGTTAACACAGTATCTGAAGCGATTATATTGTACTGTTAACGCTGTATGTGAAGCGGTTATATTGTACTGTTAACACAGTATCTGAAGCGATTATATTGTACTGTTAACGCTGTATGTGAAGCGGTTATATTGTACTGTTAACACAGTATCTGAAGCGATTATATCGTACTGTTAACGCTGTATGTGAAGCGGTTATATTGTACTGTTAACACAGTATCTGAAGCGATTATATCGTACTGTTAACGCAGTATGTGAAGCGGTTATATTGTACTGTTAACACAGTATCTGAAGCGATTATATTGTACTGTTAACGCTGTATGTGAAGCGGTTATATTGTACTGTTAACACAGTATCTGAAGCGATTATATTGTACTGTTAACGCTGTATGTGAAGCGGTTATATTGTACTGTTAACGCTGTATGTGAAGCGGTTATATTGTACTGTTAACGCTGTATGTGAAGCGGTTATATTGTACTGTTAACACAGTATCTGAAGCGATTATATTGTACTGTTAACGCTGTATGTGAAGCGGTTATATTGTACTGTTAACACAGTATCTGAAGCGATAATATTGTACTGTTAACGCAGTATGTGAAGCGGTTATATTGTACTGTTATCGCAGTACGTGAGCGGTTACATTGTACAGTTTATGCTGTATGTGAAGCGGTTATATTTTACTGTAAACGCGGTATGTGAAGCGGTTATATTGTACTTTTAACGCGGTATGTGAAGCGGTTATTTTGTACAGTTTACGCTGTATGTGAAGCGGTTATATTGTACTGTTAATGCTGTATGTGAAGCGGTTATATTTTACTGTAAACGCTGTATGTGAAGCGATTATATTGTACTGTTAATGCTGTATGTGAATCGGTTATATTGTATTGTTAACGCTGTATGTGAATCGGTTATATTGTATTGTTAACGCTGTATGTGAAGCGGTTATATTGTATTGTTAACGCAGTATGTGAAGCGGTTATATTTTACTGTAAACGCTGTATGTCTAGCGGTTATACTGTATTGTTAACGGTGTATGTGAAGCGGTTATATTGTATTGTTAACGCAGTATGTGAAGCGGTTATATTTTACTGTAAACGCTGTATGTGAATCGGTTATATTGTATTGTTAACGTAGTATGTGAAGCGGTTATATTTTACTGTAAACGCTGTATGTGAAGCGGTTATATTGTATTGTTAACGCTGTATGTGAAGCGGTTATATTGTATTGTTAACGCTGTATGTGAAGCGGTTATATTTTACTGTAAACGCAGTATGTGAAGCGGTTATATTGTATTGTTAACGCTGTATGTGAAGCGGTTATATTGTATTATTAACGCTGTATGTGAAGCGGTTATATTGTATTGTTAACGCTGTATGTGAAGCGGTTATATTGTATTGTTAACGCTGTATATGAAGCGGTTATATTGTATTGTTAACGCTGTATGTGAAGCGGTTATATTGTTTTATTAACGCTGTATGTGAAGCGGTTATATTGTATTGTTAACGCTGTATGTGAAGCGGTTATAGTGTATTGTTTACGCTGTATGTGAAGTTGTTATATTGTACTGATAAATACATGAGCAGACTTTTTAATACTCACCAAACCATCTTTAGCGAATCGCTTGAGAAAGAAGCTATTTAATCGTCTCATTAACAAATTGTTTATAGTAGGTACGCAAGTAAAGTTATGTTGTGGTTCTTAATCTAAAAAAATATTGGTGTAGCTGCCAATGTATGAGAAAGCTGCATCACAGTTAAGTCAATACTAGTACCATGTTCATATACCTTTATCTCGCCATGGATACCATTTGTTTCCTAGAACTTCGTTGTGTATGGTGCTTTTACACAAAAGTATCTTTAAAGCAACACGACGTTTCTCCTAGGCAAATAATACTTAAACACATGACTTGTCGATGCTTATTCAAAAGTCCCCTAATAAAACATCGCTATTTACAGGAATCTGGTCATATGCTTGGCGTCTAGCGAGAGAATATGCAGTTAAATACAAAACATTACATGTCACTGTAGGCCCAATCTACGACTTTAATTTTGATGGCTTACTCGATGAAGAACTTACAAATAATACAAAGTAAGTACACGAATGTAAATAAAGGAACTTTTTGAAATGACATGTATTACTAAAGCATAATATTTCTGCCACTGTATAGAGCGACAAACTGGAGACGAAAATGATTACAATACTCAGTCCGAACATTGTTGGTTTGAATCTCACCATGGTCAACATTTTCAGAAAATATTACAAAATAATAGTTTGATTTAAGTAATCATTAATAATGCCTTTTATCACAGTAGAGCTGAAATAATTTGCCATAAACCAAAATGGCCATAAATGTTTGAACATTTGAGATGATACTGAAGCTATGGTACAAAGTATGAGATAGAAATCTGATTCACGACAACCACGCCCATAAATGAAGTAAATAAAGTTGAAAGACATGGTACTGGAATACCAATATTGAGTTCAACGATGATGCAAGCGAAAATCGTCAGATGTTTTTGTAACAATTTTTCAGATATGTTCATAATGATTCAACCGTTCCATTACCTACACATTTCTATATGGTGCTTGCAAAATGTTCTCAACAAAACATGTCGTCACAATGTCCTGAAGGCAGTTTAGACGTAATGTCGTTTGTATTACCACATGAAAACCACACAAACAATTGTTTGGTAAGTTTGCTACATTCTCCATATATGAATGTTACATTTCCGTTATCAATTATATATGTCTTTGAAACCAACCCCACCATATATTAGCCTCTGATTGTGTTTTAAAGCATGGTTGTGAACCTTGAACATTTTAAAACAGAATGTTAAATCTTTTACAATAAACTTTTGTTACATACCTTTAAGATTATCCAATGGTCGCTCAGTAGAACGGTATGGAGTCCAATGCTTCTACAAAATTACGTTGCTTGACATGCGTATTACGATAGCTTGATGTGATAAACTTGACCACAGAGTGGCTGCAATTTTGTTCAGTATTTTTTGTTTAGTTTGGTTTTAAATCTCGTTACATGAACCAATGTCACGTGGTTACTCTCTGGTTATAACGTCCCCTAGATGCCCGTGCAATCTATACAAGTATTTCAGTCACGTACAGGTATCGGGTACAACCAACACCCTTTCGCAAGCCAACTCGATGGCCTCATCACATGAACAGATCATACCCTGTATAATTATGTTGTTTACTATCACAACGATAATTGATGCAATTTTTGTTTCTATTACCAACAGACCAACAAAGATTTCTTGGTGAATAATGTAGTAAGGATCCGAGATGTTGAGATTCTCACGGGATTGCGCTTTTTATCGGGTTTGAACTTTTCATTAGCAGCACAATTGCGTACCTGGTTAGCTACGTCACTGTGGCCAACAGCATTAGTGACACCATGGACAGAATTACCTTGTCCGGTAACAAATAAAACATGTCCTTCTGGGTAAGTATTATACTAGTAAGCCAAATCTTTGTCTGAAGAGGCTTAGTGTATCAGAGCGCTTGAACAATTGGCCATGAGGAAAAGAAAAAATACTAATATTTTTAAGAAAAGCACAGCTCATTGTCACAGTTATAGACTTTCCAAAAATACTTAAAGAACTGTTCATGTATAAGAACTCCTTTGAAGCGAAGTGATATGTTCTGTATCAATTCACATTGTTTTACGGGCACTTGTTTAGCAGGTTTTTCGAAATTTCATTGTCACAGTTATAATAATATTTGTTAATTATTTTGATAACACTTTCGTAGAAGCTATAACAGTTTGATTTTCAGACCTTTACCACTGCTGCTTATCTCACTCGATGGTTTCCGGGCCGACTATTTGTCAAGACACCTGACGCCCACTATTCAGAGGTTGGCAAGTTGTGGCATTCATACACCATACATGCGTTCTGTGTATCCAACAGTCACGTTTCCTAACCACTATACGATTGTTACAGTAAGTGAAATGCATGTAACATTGTTGCAAGGCGCAGTGTGAGTTATTGTATACCAGTCAGTGTAAGACGTGATGTGAGTTGCTGTATACCAATTGTTGCAAGGCGCAATATAAATTGTTGTATACCAATCATTGTAAGGCGCAGTGTGTAGTATTGTATACCAATTGTTGCAAGGCGCAATATAAACTATTGTATACCAATCATTGTAAGGCGCAGTGTGTAGTATTGTATACCAATTGTTGCAAGGCGCAATATAAACTATTGTATACCAATCATTGTAGGCGCAGTGTGTAGTATTGTATACCAATTATTGCCAGTCAAATTATGAATCATAACATTAGTTGTATATTGGGCGAGTCGTGAATTATTTAGTAAAAAATCGCACATTATTTTTGGAAACCACAACATGTTGTAAACAATTATTGCAAGGAATAATAATGGTATGCCTCTTATTGTAAAACGTTTCGTCAAAGAGGAACAATCTTTTGTTTCAATTATTTGATTTAAACATATTTAACCAGATTGTCCACATTTTGGACGATTTTAATTTCAGGGTTTATATGCAGAGTCACATGGAATCGTATCTAACAATATGTATGATGAAGAAATAGACAAGATATTCTCACTATCTGCATTTACAGCAAAAGACCCAAGATGGTGGAAGGGAGAACCGGTAATCATTACTTAATCTTTCTGTCGGTTTCTTTTGACAACAAATACTGTTTTTATGAAAAACTGACGATATTAATTAACGAATATTAGTCATAAGACGTTTTTTTTATAGATTTCTGTGTGCGCAGTCTTTTCGAAACTTTTGACGTCAGACAAATCTCAAAATGAGTCTTTTTGAGAAATCTGGATCACATTTGGTGGGACTATATTGTTTATTTGATATTAGCTGTTGTGGCCATGTTTAATAATATTAATTTCATAATTACAATAAGGTCTTTTGTCATAAGTTTACCATAGTAATAATATAACTTACAGGAATATGAAGATGTATGTATTTAAAAGCAATGGATACGTCTATAACTACTTCAACTTTTAACACATTCTTTAATGTGAATATTGAAAGATAGTTGCAATTGTTTGAATGTTTAATTGATTAAATACAAATGACAGATATGGATAACAGCAATGAAGCAGGGTTTGAAAACAGCTACATACTTTTGGCCAGGTTCAGATGTCAACATATCAGGTATGTTAATTTGTAAGGTGGTTAACATCTGAATCAAATTTATACAAAAAGTGACACAGGCACAGGAGAGGCTTCATTCACAAAATACAATTTTTCCACTCGAATCCCTTAGATACAAAATAAAGTAAAAACGGGGAAGGTATATGAAATAGAGCTAATGATGCAGATTATATATCGAACTACACAGTCATACACATTGATTAAATCTGAAGAGAAATTTAGCAACACGACGGCCCTACAGTCATGGTACTGTATACATACTTTTTCACGACACGCTAACCTTACACATAACTGCTGAATTGCCAAATAATATGGTCGCTGAAAGATACATAGTCTTACTTCTTCTTTTGTTGTTAATTTTGATTTATATCTAATATTTTCTTTGTATGAATGTTTGTAAAACAGTAATGATTAGTATGTTATTTAATAAATTAATATTTCATTTTAAAGATGATATGGTTATCGTAATTTTCATTAGTAATCAGTATTAATATTATTAGTATTATTTATTTCCATTTTCAGGAACCTATCCCGACTATTACAAGCCCTATGATGGGTAAGTTAGTCTTTGTAGGACACATTTTTTTGTATCGTCATTGACATACATATGATAGAACAAACATAATTGTCAATGTAAGTGTAAATAAACAAACAGAACTAGAACGATAATCATTCGTACCGCCCTCCTTTTTTGTTTGTTTCGATTCACGTTATCTTATATTCCATTCATTATGCCATGTTTATAATCCACTGTAATTTTGGTTCTTATCCTGTAATTGAAGTTTAATTAAAACGTTATTTTACATCGATTGTGGAACAAGCTCTTACAACTAATTATAATCGCTCTTCGTGACTGCTTCCTGGGTTACTTAACCAGCACTCATGCCTTACTTAGGGATTTGTGAAGTTCGTGATCAAACACCTCCCAGGGGGGCTCGAACTCACGGCCATCGGATCAGAAGTCAGGCGATCTACCCCTCGATCAATTAAGTGTTCAATTTGTAACATACACCGAATACATTCTTACCAAAATACATGCCCATAATTCAGGAGAGAAGAATTAAATGAAAGTAATTCAATTCAAATGTTACGAGAGATCTAGACCTTCCCTTCTGAACGTGGCTCTTTTCAAACAAGAAATGAACTAAATAGTATAATCAAACAAAACCAACAAGTTATCAACCATGGATAAGTTATGTGTGAATATATGGTTGCACTTGGTATTTCAGTAAAGCAGGATATTCACAGCGTGTGTATGATGTGTTAGATTGGCTGACACTACCAGCAGAAACCCGACCAGATTTTATCACGTTGTACTTCGACGAACCGGACCATGCCGGACACAACAGTGGACCACAGAGTGAAGAAGTAGGAATAATACGCTGACATCATACCCCCCTCTGTACTATTACTTATGTGTTGTCTTTTAATATTCAACTTCGCTGGCATAACATCGTAACAGCCCCACGTTTGAACCTATCAGTAGGAATTATAACATTATTTCAAGATGTCACTGCAATATATATGTGTAACCTCAATTATAAGTTATGCTTTTATTTTTCTTTCATTTTGCTATAAAACGATATTTACATTTCTTTACATACACGACTTGTTTCAACGACTTAGACAACTGTTTGTAAAGAGGTCCCTGATATAGTTAGTTGTGAAGATCCCTTGTTGACATTATATTACCATTGTTAAAGCGACATGGCAGGGGGATTTTGACAGACTCAGAGAAATAAAACATATTTTCGTCGGCCAGAATGTCATTCCTTACCGAATTTTGATTTTTACATACATTACAAAAATACATATATTATGTTATGTCGTATTTAATTGTTCAGAGTGCAGATGAATTTGTTGATATTTAAAGCATATTTGTATCATGGCCTAAAATGATGACTTTCATAATACAATAAACCTCACTTAAAGACCACCTCAAAATAAAGAACATAATTTTCAAGTTCATTTTCACTGTTTTGCTCTTTATTCAACCTCAAAATTAGGACATCCTCAATAACAAGACCAGTTTTCAAGAGTCCCAATGGTGGTCGTATTATTGAGGTTTTCCTGTAACGTATACATTCTTCATTTCACTATGATCTTCGTATACTGACTTCTCTCGCATGTTTCAGTCACTGTTTCGTATATTAGTTTCGTATAATCAAATGGTTTCTTGTTACCTTGTGACAGGTGGATGGTCAACTGGAAACTGTGGATGAGTTAATTAATATCCTGATGTCGAATTTGTACGAGAAAGGACTTCATAACTGTGTGAATATGATCATCGTGGCTGACCATGGTAGGTAGATATATTGATTAACAGAGCAAATCCATTTGTTTTATTTTGTCAAATTAAAATCAACAACGACAACAGCATATCAGAATTTTGTATTAAAGGTGAATGGTCATAATGCGTTCATGCGTTCTGTAAGACAGTTTATGTACATGTAAAATGAAGTCTTAAGAGTCAAATTGCAAATAACACTTTAAAAGTTGGCCTTTCATTTTGTTTGGCAACACTGTTAATGCCACACTAGTTTGCGAAGCAGACAGTAATAATTTAAACAAATGAACAGTGTTGAAATTGTATATTTTTCGTAGGCTGTTCAAGGGTGATGTATATACACTAGTACCGATCATGATACTCTACTTTGATAAAAAAGTAAAAGTCATTTAAAACCATGATGTATGCTTTACTGAATGATGTTTACATTACAGGCATGTCCCCACAAAGTTGTGATAGAAAAATAAGTCTTAAAGACCTTTATCCAAACATCACCGAAATGCTTGTTTTCGATCGAACTTTTGGACAAATATTTCCACAATTTGTATCCGACAGCAAATATGATGCTCACAGACTGAACGTTTGTAAGTCAGAGAAAGATTACGTTTCCATGTGTCATAAACTTTATTATTCCCTGTCGGGAATACACACGGGGAGGTCCGAGAGGGAGCGGAATGTGGAGAATTGTGTATATACTGTCGTCTTTTCTTTTTCCAGGACTCTTTAAACAGTTTTAACTCAGAACATAATATTTACAAGAACTCAATATGTATATTTGTTTTACGAATTTTAAAACACACAATGTTGCAGTTATCTTAATACAACGTCATTTGTAAAGAATGATATCCTAGTAAATCACTAATCCAAATGAACATCTGTGACATTATAACTTTAAGTACAACTTTCTCTGGACATAATTACGCTGACCAAATTTCTGACCGTCAAACATTTCTTCTTATAGTGTTTTCCTCTCTTGGTTTCCTAATGTATTACTAAAGAAGAAACATATTTCAGCCTACCCTCGGGATGAAATCATAGATAGTCTTATGTGTGAATACTCAGCTATGAAAGTATTCACCAAGTCTACGATGCCAAGGCGACACCATTATATGAATTCAAACAGAGTAGGGGAAGTTCTACTTGACATGAAAGATGAGTGGCTTGTATTAAGGTGTGTATCATTAGTTTCATTATGACAACATTCTGTGTTGGCGAATTCAGCAATATGTGTCAGGGGTGGGGTTCAAGGGCTCCAGCTCCTGTTAAGGCAGCGGTTCTAAGTCAGCCTTTGTAGTCCCTAGATATTTGCGATGCAATGCTTTTTCTTGTAATATAATATGCTAATTTTGGACAAAACTTTGAGGTTCTTGAATTAGGGACCCGCTCTTATTCTATGGTCAGATATGGATTATCATGTTTACCAAAATCTCAGGGGGTCGGCGGTCCGGACCCCGCACCCTTCTTGAACCGCGCATGTTCTGTAATACCACCGACAACCTGTTCATATGTTTGTCTAGCGGTTCTGTCAGACCACTGATGTATTACGCTGTATGTACAGCAATCTCCCTGCTCCCATTTATAATACATGGATCACTGCTAATACGCTTCTAGCTTACAATCGACTGCCTTCTGCCGCTATAAACATGTATATCGAAATTCTGATTAGTCTGGTTTTTCATCTTTTGATGACACGTTTCAGTTATTCTCGTAATTGTGCAAATAGGCGAAATTTTAACATGTAAAAAGTTGATCCGACTGCTACGTGTGCTCAGTATTTTAACCACATCGCGAGAATACTTTATCAGAGGAATGCGATTACTGAAGATGATGATGATGGTTGACATTGGTTTGTACTTATACAATTTTGAAATGTTTGTTAGTGTCGTCTTAGATTTAGTTTGTATAATTTGGAATGGTCTAAGGTTGTTTTTCAAAATGTTATAATAATACAATATGGCATGGTGGTTTTATAGATTTAACTGGGTAGTATGTATTAAAATATTCTTTACTTACTTTATTACATATTGTGTGGTTTAGGGATTCAACAACATGGTGTACAGGAGGAAATCACGGCTGGGATAACACATATAAGAACATGCATGTAAGATAATTGCAATAGTTTTATAGCTTGGCTGTGGGGTAGCGATGTGTTAGACTTTTAGATGAAATTTAACTTGTTATCAAATATTGGTTTAGGTATGAATATGAGTGGTTAGCCTTGCCATGGGGTGTAATTATCCGGTTTTGAAATGCTAATAAATGTCACAGTATTTTTGCAAATTTTATTTACTATTCACTGATATGCCTTAAACATACATGTTTGCTCAATGAATATTTAAATGAGATGTAACATACATGTTTCTGATGTATTATTTCATTATTTGAATTGTTAATTGAATTAGAGATATATACGATACAAATGTACTGTCAGATAGAGTTCTATATGAACATACACATTTCTTTCATTAATTTGCCGCCAAGTAATTCTCAATGTATGTAAAACATACGTGCTCTTCAAAAAACGGCAGTATGAGTATAAAAGATTTAATTATGATGACTCTGAGATATATATAAATTTTAGGCATTATTTTTGGCTCATGGACCGGCGTTCAGGGAGAATTTTACAGCAGAACCATTTGAGAATATAGAATTGTACAACTTGATGACAGGTAAATATGATACAATGTAGTTACACTTGCTGCTCCTGAAACTCTTTGAACATTCTGTGTTAGCGCGACAAGATAACGTCGCATCATATTTTAATGTATGCTTCAACAATTACCACTTTAAACTTTTCTACGATAGTTTTGACTTATCAGAATATTAATTACTGAACAAAATATGAAATGTGCGATTTAGGTAAACTGTTGGACAAAACACTATATTTGAGTTAGATTAGAAGCTATTCTGATTAAAACCATACCACCAAAAACGCTATCGTCTGAGGAAAGTATCGCGGCTTAGCCAGATTGCATAGTATATGTGGGTTCGTATTCACTTGTAGAAATATTGAATATATCTGGAGCGGATAACAATGGGACCCGAGGAAGTTTGCACCATATGTTGAGAGATGGTGGCACCTTGCCGAAGGAGACTGACCCAGTTGTTCCAGAATCATGTAATGTCAATGACGATACTGTCACAACACCAGCAACTTGTGGATGTGATACAAATCTTGTATGAACCTTCTTTCATAACATTTCGACTAAGTACGGCAGTCAATTGACTAAACTAGCCTGTCTGGCCTTTTGATAGATTTTAATTTGTTCTTCGGTCGGCAAATTCTTCACATGTTTATATCAACTTGAATAAATGGGTTCAAATCACCTGTTGAAATAACAGCAAAAAGGACCAGTTGCCTTACCAGTCAGGTTTTATCTATAACATATATGTGTTTTAGCAATGATTAACTGTATTCGGCGACAATAAAGTATTTAAACTTTTCTTAAATTAATTAGCTGTGATCTGAAAAGCATGTAGTGTCACGCTACGCTTATAAAAAAGAATTAAAGACTTCCACCAGGAAATGACACATAAATAGTACACAGACACAAGTCCCGAGACACTGAAAAATACAAACATGTTATAGAATGACGATCGTTGTATGGCCTACCTTATGTTTTCAGGTACTTTCTAATGATGACATTTATCTCACGGCGGATGACCAGTTACTCCTGTTTGGTGAGCCTGTTGTGAAGAGTGGTGATATTCTATGTATGCTTTACCAGAATAATGTCACAGTTGCTTACAGTAACTTATATAACAGCCCACAGATGCTTGCTACAATTGTCAAAAATCAAACCGTATGTATTCCATTTGTCCATTCGTCTCCTCCGTTATGTTTACTTCTTACAATATCTAATGTATATAATATAGTTTGATGCTCAGTATGTAAATACATACGCTGTAGTTCTAACCGGTTACTATGGAAATTTGTTTTCTTTGCCTGATATTGTGTCAGTGTAAGCTGTTATAGAATTGGTTTATGCGTAAATCCGTGCAATTCTATGTTAATATGAGTGGAAATAAGTATGACTGGAAGTTTGTTAAGCATTAATCGAAATTTGTTTCATTGCATGTGTGTTAACTATGAGTGAACTGTGTAGTGCTAGTTGCATATATATTGTTGAGCTTGAATTATCGCTTAATGTTGATTTTTGTTTAAGAAAAAGAAAATACTATCCATAGGTAGATAGATAAACGTTTAACTATAAACAAATTGTTGCATAAACAAAATAATCTTATACCACCAACAGATGCTCATGTTTTATTTTATTTTATGTTGCTACCACATTATTTTCAGACTTATGATGCTGATGGTGATGCGTATGTTGACATATGTCTGGTGAATGATACCCGTATAACAACAGAACATTGTACAGTGACCGCTACTGATGATAAAATACAACTTCTACCACTGTTTGCCAAAGGTAGGGATGATTCATTAACAAATGAAAACAAAACCCAGTACAACCTCTCTTAAGCAACAACTTGACTTCAACAAAAGTATCAATTTTAGTTTGGTAAATTAAGTACCCATTTCATCTCTCTGTAGGAACAACTTCTCAACAACAACAGAAAGTTTCGTCCCTGCTCTGAGCAGGTGGCACTGTATGTATAGTGCAGTTCAAAAATTGATGTCATCTAATTGTCTAGTAAATGAGTATAGATTTGATACACAGCATGTATCTGATGTATTCGCAATTAATATTTTAAAAAGAAATATGTTTTAGTTTGTTTTGCAAATAATTTGATCAAAACAGTTATAAATGATTTTGAATGGAATTCAAATTGTGCCAACTTAAGGAATTATAAATTATTATAAATTCAGTCAAATAGTTTGGATAAGTGTCATCGTATAATAATGTTGATGAAAGGCTAGTCTACGGCAGTCAGTAACATATTTTTGTTGTTTCAGAATCAAAACTTGCAGACTCAGCATATTTAACATCTACAGTGTTACCGATATACACAGGATTTTATACAGGTACACAGTATTGAGTATTGCCTTTAAAGTCCCGGGTAATTCGACGTTGGATTTTATATTTCAAAATATTTACATCTTTTTTAAATTTTTACAATTATTTGTACTCTGTGTGCACTTTAATCAAATATTGATCGCAAAATTACTTAATTTATAGATTGATCATAAAACATCAATGTTTTATTCATTGTTATTCTGCTACTGTCTTTAAAAACACTACATGTTTACTTTGCAATCGGCTGATTTGTTTACGCCATTAAACATTTAATACCGTCTCCCTTGGCCGAGTGGTTAAGGCATCAACCTTGGGAGCGGGAGGTCGAAGGTTCATAGTAGGGCTTCGCTCTGATATACCCGGTTTGTGGGCCGCCAGCTAGTAAAATAATGGTTACAGTGCGCCTATCTGCCTGGTGCCTGGTACTAAAGGATAAGAATCGGGAAGTAAACGTGCTCCGAAAGTAGGTGTCTCAAAAGTCAGAAATGGCTGGCCCTTTAACTAGGGGTGATACTATAATAATTTTGTTTTTTTACTTGACTGTATTTAGTAATT
The DNA here is from genome assembly GCA_032209605.1 of Mactromeris polynyma. Taxonomy (NCBI): domain Eukaryota; kingdom Metazoa; phylum Mollusca; class Bivalvia; order Venerida; family Mactridae; genus Mactromeris; species Mactromeris polynyma. The sequence goes on from JASFXZ010000008.1 coordinate 15,922,644, forward strand.
TTATATTCTGATTTCAGGCGTGTGGCAATATATGAACACTTTATTACGTGACTATACAAACATGCATGGCGACATAAGCATGGTGTCAGGTCCAATATATGACTATGATAATGATGGGCTATGGGAAGGTTTTATAAATGAAACCAGGTAAACAAACACAATAATATTTATGGATGTAATATACTGCTAATATAGTAATAAAAGGCAGGCATAGTGGTCAAATGATAGAACACATGACTGCTGATAGAAGATCTTGTATTGAGCTCCAGATTGAGTGGGGTTTGATTACGAACGTCACAACCCCTGATTTGTGCACGAGTAATGGTCAGCAACCCAGGAACCAGTCACTAAGGGTGATATATCACCATCGATAAAATTAACTCAAGTGAAAAGCAGAGCTGGATAGTTTAAACTATATGATAACATTATTAGATCGAGGGTTCACCGCAAGACTATAGTAACTCCTATGGATACTAAAGGACTTATGGTAGCCTTGCACTGAACCGTCGAGATACTTGTCAAAATTGTTGAAGTTAATCATACTGTCTTGTCACCTAGTTCTATAGAAAGGTAAATATGAAATGCCATGCTCTTATTAGGAAATGGTATAAAGTGAATTGTTTTATTATAATGCGTTATCGATAAGGAACATAACAGAACTAAATATTTATCAACAAAATCAAAACTGATACTTTATTGCACCATTACTCACTGAGGTAGTGTACATTTATATTAGAGATTAGGGAAAATGATTATATATGAGTTTGTTTACATTTGAGATATATACATTAACAACCATATATGTATATGCTTTTGTACGGTAGTATGTGGGCGTTCTCGACTCGCATCTACCTAGATTAGATGAGGAAAATAAACGACTCCTAAGAAAATAATTTTTATTCGATATAAATATATATAGACTACCATTGCACTTACATATGTTATAGTCAAACGTTGTTTATGACTTTCTGAAATGCTAACTTGTATACATTCGAATAACATGGTCTACAGTTTCACTATATCAAAAGCCCTTTTCCCTTTAAAATAACCATACCCATAGTTATTACCTGGCTAAATTGGTCACCCGTCAATTATGACCACAGTCGGTCACTAGAGACCGCCACATTCATCAAAAAGTTCATTAATATAGCTATATTGTGCTAAAACTATTTTTTCAGATATTTCGACACTGAAAATAAAACGGCTATACCAACACACATATATACAATACTTATCAAATGCCGAGAGAAGGGAGATAACTTGCCATGTGTTGGAGAACTGGACATCTTATCTTTTATATTACCCAATCTACAAGAGATCCCTAACTGTTTGGTTAGTAACACAGGACATCGTCATGAGTTCCTTCCTTTGTCCCTTCTATAGTATAATTATGTATATATCACGAGTTATTTCCTTTTATCCTTTATATAGTATTTGTATATATCACGAGTTCTCTCCCTTTATCCCTTCTATAGTATATGTATATATCACGAGTTCTCTCCCTTTATCCCTTCTATAGTATTTGTATATATCACGAGTTCTCTGCCTTTATCCCTTCTATAGTATATGTATATATCACGAGTTCTCTCCCTTTCGCCCTTCTATAGTATAATGTATATATCACGAGTTATTTCCTTTTATCCTTTCTATAGTATATGTATATATCACGAGTTCTCTCCCTTTATCCCTTCTATAGTATATGTATATATCACGAGTTCTCTCCCTTTCGCCCTTCTATAGTATTATGTATATATCACGAGTTATTTTCTTTTATCCTTTCTATAGTATATGTATATATCACGAGTTATCTCCCTTTATCCCTTCTATAGTATATGTTTATATCACGAGTTCTCTCCTTTTATCCTTTCTATTATAGTATATGTATAGATCAGGAGTTCTCTCCCTTTCGCCCTTCTATAGTATATGTAGATATCACGAGTTCTCTCCCTTTCGCCCTTCTACAGTATACTATATATACCACGAGTTCTCTCCCTTTATCCCTTCTATAGTATATGTAGATATCACGAGTTCTCTCCCTTTCGCCCTTCTATAGTATAATATATATATCACGAGTGATATATATAGAGAGAGAACTCTATAAGGGATAAAGGGAGATAACTTGTGACAATCTCCCGTGTTTTGTTACTAGTCTGATGTTTGATAAATGCAAGCCAATTTAATATCATTGGAATAATTGCCTTCAAGCTAATACAGTCCATCACTGGAGCAAACATTTAATGTAAACAGGGCGGCATCAAGGGGGGAATTAAAAAATGTATGAATGGTCCATTTCCATCGTCTTTTTCGGGAGTGATGGGAATTGTAGATAACGTGATGCAAGTGCCTCCGGTTGCCGCTGTATAGTCACACGGCTGTTATGCCGAAATAAAAATTTCTCTTGAAATATATTTTCTCGTTTACAATTGATATTCATTGTGTTATTCAATCTATTTGTCCTGAATTTTCCAGCGTACTTTGCTGAAGAGCATTTTTAACTAATTAATTTAGCTAGGGTATTAAGTTTTCATTAAATAATTTCAATACAACATTTAAGTATTGAAGAAATAAAGTTTCCATGTAAACCATTAAATGTACGAAAGTGACATTACAGTAGGATTTTTTCTGAGAATAATTGTGTTGAAAAATTCAGTCATTTTCTTGCAGAATCCGGATGTTTATCTGAAAGACAATGTTGCAAGGATTCGTGATATCGAACTTTTGTCTGGTTTACAATTTATGACCTCATATGACGTCACCAAGGCAGCGAGAGTTAGAACCTATTTACCAGAGGACATATGGGAGACGACATTATCCCGATCATGGACAGAATCAGAATGTCCAAACGAAAATTCATGTCAGTCTGAGTAAGTTAAATGCAACTAATATGTCACGTGTGCATTGCGCTGTTATCCTCATGATCAACGTCATTTACCAATCGATTTTTTAAAAATAGACCTCGGAAGTAATGTGGTGGGAAAGTAGTTCCAAACTGGCTGCAGAAAGTGAATGTATGTTGACTCTGTGGAGAAATATGACAGAGATCGTTTCAATCTAAGGAATACGATACACACAAAACATTCAGATAATGTTGAATTGTGTTTCCCTGGTCAGATGTCTTATAGTCAACAGTGTAGGAAACCGCATCACGTACCAAGATTTTTAGGTGTAATCATACACGTATCTTCGAGGTATCTAACCGAACTGTTACGGAAATTGCCGACATGTTGAAATTGGTCATTTACGTCGCCACCGTCCTCAGTTGATCTTAGCACACTGATAACTCTAAGTTGTAGATTTGTTCGCTCTTAAGGTTGTTAGCATTATTTTGCGTTCTTTAACAGTAACGTCATTTGAATCAAGATACATAAGTAGTTATGCAATACCATGCAACACTACGGGAGGCGAAAAGTTTAATTCTAATTGAGTTACGTATTTATTATTTTCTACAGTTTAGAAACTGTATCCGTAAATGTAGCATGCGGTGTCTCTCTAATCTTGCCAGCTTAATACTGTGATCAGAATTTTTAGAAAGGCTTAGACATAACCGGTTAATGTCATAAATGGTAAGTAAGTCGATGGACTGTTTTTGTTTGTTTTCGACTTAAGATAGTTCAAGTCATCAAGGTTTAACTGCATTATGGTTTGAAACATTAAACCAATAAATAAATAGATAAACGCACATGCCAAAAAAGACAAATGTATCTTTGCGATGCAAGAAAGCTAAGTAGCTACCATCTGCGAAAAAACAAGACAAAACCTTATGGTGCATAATTCAATATATTTGTTTTGAAAGAGGCTACAATATAAGTATCATGAATGTATAATACATTCCGTTAAATTAGTACAGCCCGGGGCAATTTCATTATGCTGAATAAACACAGCGGGTAGGCTAATCAAGTCGCGAACGCATATCGATCCAGTATTGATTTTTTATCCGCAACGAATTCCCCGCGATCGAAGTCTAAGGGAGACAATTCAATTAGTCTCGCACCTTTGAGAATCAAGGATAATCAAGGGAGACTATCAAGTAAAATTCTTAAAAAATTCTGGCAATGTTGTTAGTCGTTTGTTCCGCTATATCTTTATATATTTTTCAGTTACAAGCCAATCTTACTGATTTCCTTAGGAGGTTTCAGAGCGGACTATTTGCAAAGAAATATGACGCCAACATTAACTCGCTTGAGTGAGTGTGGTGTACAAGCCCCTTACATGAGACCTGTATTCCCTACAACAACATATCCAAACCACTACAGCATTGTTACAGTAAGTTTACCATCCATGTGGATATCACCCACCACGGTTACTGAGACTTGGCCACGTGAATGGAAATTGGTGTATTATAAGACGACCGCGAGTGCGGTTTTTTGCTATACGTTTGTTAATATGCAAACTTAACAATATATTCAAGTTTTATGGTTTTGTTCAGATATTTCCCTACAGCAATAAAATTGCATTCGTGTTGACTATATCTGTTAATCTGCAAAAGTAAAATTAAAGCGTAAGTAATTCATTGCTGACTACAAAGTCTTAATTTGTTCTACCCACGGACTGCTCCAGCACTGTGCTCAGCTCTATAATTACTGGTCAGTATGTGTGATTTAGTTCTCCAGTGGTACAGTACTTCTTAGATATTCTTTCGCAAAAGTTCTTGATTTTGAAATTGTCTTCACCTATGCTCAGTTTTTTATGAATATCACCCACACACACTTTTATAATACTTAAAGTTATATAAGTGTTCAAAATTATTGTTAGAAGCAATGAAATCTGTTACAAGTTTTGCATTTAATAAATAATAAAAGCATCAATACCAACCGATTTCAAGAAACTAAAATGGCACTTTGTATGGGATAGATGTGTATGAAACTGATAAACTTGTCCAGGTAGTCCTTTAGTTACCCTGCAGCTTTCACTTAAAACGCCGGATTTTATTTGGTAATGTTAACAAGTTTTTCGTTTGGACTTTTGGACATGAATCTATTTACTAGACATTCGTTCACTTTTTGTGTAGATTTACAACTAGAGTAAATTGTATTGTTAAATATCTGAACCGTAGAATGAACTTAATTTTCACATCGACACACGTACACTTATATATACATATTTATCAAAATATATACAAACACTAAATACTGATTTTTTCTGATACAGGGATTGTACCCGGAATCTCATGGAATCATTGAAGATAGTATGTTTGACTCTGAGATTGGAGAACAGTTTTCTAGCAGTAAAGAAGATCCTCGCTGGTGGAGTGGGGAACCAGTATGTATCATTTTCATGTGGGTCTTAAATTTATGTCAGAGGGAACCAGTGAATGGTATTTTTCACAATGTATATTATACTAATCATTATACAACATACTCCCATTCCTTTTACATTCATGTATTCCTGTATGAGCAGAACTTCATATTGTTTATTGTATATATTGTCGCATATCATGTGTAAATCTTTGGGCGTCACGTCTTGTGTTACAATCACTATCTGTCTGTGAAGTGTTTGTGAAAAAGTAATATTTAGTGAAATGCAGTTGCTGACTTATAACGTTTCTCAGACGGTTGGCATATTGTCGATGCTGTCTAGAAGTTAAGGAATCTGATATGTTGAGAAGTTAATGATACATAAATCGAAAGAAACTCCAACTGTTTTCAAGAGTTTATAATATCAATAGGTCACATGACATTATTGGTATTCTAACATATACTTGTACTAAACATATTACATGTACAATAATACTCAGCAATTTTGACAATCGTGAATTTATTGAGAAGTATAACAAATGAATAAACTACAAACATACATTTAAACACATTTATAATCATTTCTATCTTATGCATGACGAGTCTAATAAGTATTCATGTGTATATCGTTACTTGTACAGATATGGACAACGGCAAAGAAACAAGGTTTAAAATCGGCATCCTACATGTGGCCTGGATCAGACGTAAATGGTATATCAATATTATACATGAATAAATATTGTCTAAAGACAGCACATGCCTGTATCATTTTAATTATTTTCAAAATACTTGTGCATGCTTGATACTTCTTAAAACCGTTAATCTAGTGAGTAACATTATATAATATTTATTTGAAAAAAAAACAATGAAATATCGAAACATATCAGTAGTTGCCAGTCTGTCATTGTTATGCTAAACATGACTTCCATGAATACAAAATGAGTCTTAGGGTTCTTTGGTTAGTGTATGAGACAGTAGTATATTACTGTTAAACCATTAACTACAAACATAACAACAGCAGATGAAAACAAAGGATACTCATAAAACTTCACATTGACTATACGTATCTATGAGACAGTGAGGACAAGTAGTAATACAATATGTACATGTATAAGTTCGGAAATTATCTAGTTAAATTAGCCAGTTCTTTTATTCTACTTTCTACGGGAGCCAAGTGTTTGTGCCCACCACCAAGAAGGGGGACAGATATACCCTTGTACATCTTCCAGTGTCAGTTGTGTTGACCATATCACAAACATTATTTGACCTAGAGTAAAAACACTCTAAGGAATATTACGCACTAGGGGTTTTGGATTAATTTAGTAAGTGGAGATTTATGCGCTTTGATTGAGTAAATTGGGGACACTTGTCTCCTGTGGATACATTTCTAGTCATTCTTCACAATACTTGAATAATGCTATAAAATAGCGACGGTGACATGTGTATCGTACAAAAAGATCATTGATTGGTTCAACGAATGTTTCTTGTATTTTTTATGCTTCTTATTATTTGTGTAAAATACAGACAAAGTGTATGCCTAAAATAAATGTATCATATATCATTGAAGGTAAACGTCCAGACCACTGGTACCATAAAAACAAGTAAGTAGATTTATTATCATACTTTTTAACAATCTCCTACGGAGTGGCCTCACTTGACATAGTAGAGATCTCTGCGATCGCAAATATTTTAACAATTTGTTGTGATCCGTTTTTTTAATTTTATATAATTAGATGTTGACATTATTCTGGTTATAATTAAGAAATTAGGCTTATGTAGGCGTTATATGAAACAATAGATTTGACAAATATAAATCATCATGTGACATTCGTGATAGCGATGATTAATGTAATACTAAGGGAGGTAAACGCTGTGGGGAGTTCGACTTGTAACGCTGCATGAGCATAATCTATCGAGAGATTTAAAATAAGGAAATAGATACTCACATGTATATCTAAATATGCATTCCGTTTTTGATTATGTGTCTTTCCTTTATTTTGTATAAAAGTGTGCACATTATGTTTAAAATTTAGTTTAAATTTCCTAACCTGGACAAAATAAGCATGTATAAAGATAATTTGTTTAGTAGTTCCATGAATAACATCTTAATATTAAATCATAATATGAATCATTAAACGAATATATGCTAATAGAATGTAACGTATTTAACATAACATTGTTCTCCGTGATTTAAGCCACGTTAGTCCTATCAAACAAGTCATAGATTGGATGGAATTGGCCCCAGAAGAAAGACCTGACTTCATATCACTTTATTTGGATCAACTGGACATTACAGGAAAAGACAAAGGGCCCAGTAAAGTAGCCGAGGTATGTTGCACAACGTTATAGTCCCTACTGAAAGTTCTCTTTTTTTTAATCGGATTTTTTTTCATAATCAACGTTCTACTAACGTTGAAATATGGATCACTGTTGTTTATTACTGACAACTCAGACAATCAGAAAAAAGACCAATATATTTTATAGAAACATACATTAATCAATCGCAGTAATACTTTCATGCAAGTACATCGTGATAATCTATTGTATATAATTGAACAGCGACATAATCAACAAAGCAGAGCAAAAGAAACTAATTTCAGTGAAATCAGTTACAACATAATTTGTCAGAAGATTACGGTTGTCTTTGATAGTACATGTATTCACATGCTTTGATATCACATAACAATTTTACTGGGATAGTAAATGTCCAAAAAAGGAAATAATGAAGCACTGAATATTATATAGTCTGCACTTAAAAAAATCACATTTTCTGCTTAAACCCCACTAGTACCTGGCCGAAATCTTAGTTCTGCGTAATGTGGACGACTGATTACTAGTGCCTAGTTGCCTTAAGTCATGTTTCCGCCCAATTTTACAAGTTATAATTCGTATAAGTTGCTTTCTAAATCGTGATCCAACCAAGCAATATACACAAACATTCATGCAGCTGTTTAGAACATTCAGCAAGTCAGTGATTACTTCGATTACAAGATATGCTTTAGTGTCTGGAGAATCAATTTTATTCGTTATATCTGTACACTCATCCTTATCCGAAACATCGGTCACTAGTTTATAAAACATGAATATACATTTCGGAAAATTGCAAACTATGTAGACGGAAATAATGAATATAATCATTAAAGTTAATTTCCTGTTTGGATTCTTCACGTTTGGTAAACCCACTCGAATTCTGGATGACCTATGGACATGTATCGACAACAATATGTTCATAAGTGACAACATGGCTGCAGGAATTATGTACCATAAAATTGGTACAATATAATTATGATACACACATGGATAGGCATCACTTTCACCAAACTCTGTCAATGTTGCAACTGCTACGCTCATACTGAAGAAGTCGAAATGGACAATCTTATAAGACAGAAAATTTGGAATTGTCAGGATGGTAGTCAACCCCACCACACTTACGATACATAGTAACACAATCACTACATTACATCGTTGCTTAATCACAAGAGGATATTTAACTGCTAAGAATCGTTCCAATGATAATGCTATGGTGATGAAACTTGACGAGCCTAAAGCGACCCAGTGCAATGGTTCAACATAGACCTCAACGTAAGCGTCAAAATGAAATGCTGTTTCAAGCTCTTGAAGGTCATTCAGAAATATTTTGTAAGTTTTATATCTGAACACCGCCGTGATAAGAACACAGATATCTACACTTGCTAATGTTCGTAAATATACGGAGGTTGTTGTGTTTCGTATTCCTTTTGTCGAGAATGTAACAAAAGACAGAGTGTTGCCAATAACACCAAGGCAGCATATTGTAAGCATTACATAGCCCTCTCCAATGCGCCGGATATCTGCCTGAAACTCAAGCATGTCTTTATTCATTGACACCATATTGTAGAATTGAATCCGCTACAACATCAACACACGCATTGTCTTACAAAACATCACTGTGTCTTTGACAGTTTCCCTTTCCAAAAGTGTGCTTTCTTAACCTGCGTTTTCCATGCTCCCTGAATCAGTATTTGAATCTGTACACAATATAGATAAATCAATGAAACAATGTTGATCTAATCAAATACAATCGGTTAGTTCCAATTAGGTCCATTTAACAACTGGCTTGTTTTGCACATTTCTTTCCTGGGTCATCGAAGCGCATACAAAAGTCAGTATAAATGTTAACTGCGCAATTGCAATACCGTTGAATAGTAAAGCAATGGTTATAAAGTTGAGATAATATTCGTAAATCATGGACAATTAAGTAGAACCACTTACAACTTAGTCTATTAATGATTTCAAAATTTTATGATTTTATGATTATACAATGGTCATATACCTGCTGTGATACAGATTGAACTTAACATGTTTATACTTCAGCGATTATGTCGTAGAACGTACAAATAAACTAAAGAAATCAATGTTTGATATTAATGATAGGACCAAAGGACCATTATCAGTGCCCCTTGACTATATTTCAAGTCGAGTTATAATTATTACCAAAATAAATATTTCTCATTTAATGTCAGATGAAAACAAGAAATATGTTGAAAAAAAGGTCGGCGCAATTTGAAGATTAAGATTTGTTGTACAACATTAAAAATACTGAGATGTTACGATTGCTGGTCACTCCAAATCCAAAATGGATTTCGGTTAATTCAGTGACGTACCCTTTATCGAAAGGTTAACCAATCCGCATCAATGTTACAAACATTGTTCGGTTGGAGAGAAATTGCCTTAGTGGTTAACGTAAGATTTGATTGGTTAACGCAACACTGATATGCAAATAGCAAAGCCATGTTAGTACGGCTGCGCCGAAAATATCATGTAATACCCTAGCATTCACTGAACATACACGTTATTTACAATACACGTCAAATGTGATTACTTTGATACAAATCCATTACATAGAAACATTGCAATGGTGATACTTGTTGTCTCCTGATCCGTCACAAATAAGCGGCGTATTTATTTCATGTATTTTTTCAGATTGACCAAGCACTTGCTAGTATTGAAAATACTATAAATGATCTGATGGAATCTTTGTTTCAAAAAGATCTACATCACTGTGTTAACATAATAATCGTATCAGACCATGGTAAGTAAATAAGAGCAGACGCCTCGGATATTTAAAACAAATCGAACAGTCACTTAATAGTTCATCATTTTCATGTACATTTATTCCGAAATGGAAGACACATTTTTCTTGAAATAAGTTAATAATGATGCTTTTTCTATTTATTCAATATGTTTTCAGTAAAATCCACTTTGACACTCACTTGAAATTTAGGACTGATTAACAACAACCCGAATTGTTTAAGTAATGAACAACGCTATACTGTATGTTCTCGTCACTATAAACAAAGTGGCCAATTAGACACTTTTCTCAGAGTACATTCTCGTATATCTGTAAATTGAACCCAAAGTCCTCTCCACAGTATCTACCAACCACACATTAATCTACTCACTAAGAATTCCTCATTGAGCATGAAGAGCATTTAACAATTTTGTGCAGCTCAACATATATGGTTTTGTTATATTCATGATTCAAATGCAAAAGATCGAAATTTGTAATCACTAATGTAGCTAAGCGAATTATCGTCAAATCAGTTTTGTTGGAAACAATGTTAGCAACTTATGTTTGCTAGAAATGGACGCAACAATAATTCGCCCTTGCATACACAATATAATCCCAATACTGGTGGTATTTGAAAACTGTGCAAAATAACCCACTTGACAGTATTAAGAAATGGCAATTTACATTATTCTCTTTTTATTTTATTTCCGAAAAAAAGTTTACATTCGATAAAACTACATCACTGTCGAGTAAATACCTTCATTTGCATGTATCTAAGAAAAAATCTCTTTTCCCAATTACGGAGACATTTTTTCTGGGAAACTCGCTCTAGTCACTAAGCATGAGTCACTTGTAGATATTCATTTATCTCTTAAAGGAGGGGATGTGTTTCTTGTGATGGTGTTTTATTTGATGTTTTATCATTTATTTAATGTAATACTTAGTTTTTAATTACTTTAAACGAGATTTTGAACAGTACTGTACCTTAGAGATGTTTAAATACATTGTCATAAATCTTGACTGAACTATGATTTCGTATATAATGTTTCCAGGTATGGCTGATGTCAGTTGTAAGCGATTAGTTCGATTAAAACACGATGTTGACAATGATTATCTATCCTCCAATTTCTTTGTATGGGAAGGATCATTTGGAAGGGTCGCCAATGAATATAAGTACAACTCCACACTGAAAGAGATCGAAGCCGCCGACAACCCAGGTTCTTTGTCAATACAATTTTCTATAAAAAAAATCTAAAGATTATCCCATGATAACAATAACGTTTGTTTTTCAAGGAGTTGCATTCCAATTTAAAGGCGGAAATCTATCATCATTTATCAACAAAGTCCGCTCTTTATTATTTCCAAAAGGTAGTTTTTACCGATAACAAAATTTCTATGTATAAAGTGACTAATGTCCCCCAGACTCTGATAGTGAAAGTAACTCTTGTTCTTTAAGTACAGGTGGTCAGTCTGATGGGTCAGATGCTACTGAGTATTTTTATGAAGTAGTACATCATACAAAATGTGTTATCTATCTTGTTTTAATTGAGCATACACAGAAAAAAATGAAAAAGATCTATTTCCCGACTTTAAGTTATTTGGTATTGTATTCGTTTTATTTTTTAGAACCATATGCTGGCTTATTTTCAAACTTGACATGCGCAAATCAATATATGAATGTGTACGACAAATCAGATTTTCCTGTGCGGCACCATTACGCCAACAATCCTAGAATTAACAACATGTTGTTGGATATGCAGTCAGAATATCTCGTTACCAGGTACATGCTACACCTTGGTGATTCCAATACATTTATATGGTGTTTTTCATGAAAAGAAAGCCTCTTGACTGTGTCGTGGTAATGTTTTACTGAACGCTTGTCGATTGATTTAAGATTTCTTTTACCTCCAATTTGGTAATAAAACTCCGAAATATGTAAAATATTCCCAGTTATAAAACCAATCAATCTTCGAATTATAAGGTAGCCGATCACATAGTTTGACAGCAGCAATCTTTGGAAGCAACAAAAGTACTTTGAATGGTACATAACAATATCTCTCAATTATTCTACGAGTCCAGGCGTTTAGCGCTTGACTGTCGACCGGGTCTTGGTTCTATCCGGACAAGGAAGGTCACGTCCTACTGTGACATTTTGCTGCAGTCGTTTGCCCTCAACCTCTGATTCCTATGGGGTAGTTGTCAGCTGCTTGTGGAAGGGCAATTTGTACTGGTTGATAATTAATGCCAGGAAATCTGGTTAGGTCAACTGATCGCAGTGTACAACGGACAAAGATTGAACAAATACATTAAAATCCAATAAAAATCTAAAAACTAATAACCTTTTGTGTTTTGACTAAAGCGCATTGGATGTTGTAATACCATCTATCTGATCCTAATTCACTCTTACATCAGTTTTATTTCGTGTTTTCAGGAGTTGGGCAACTAGCTGTTGGGGCGGCCGAAGTGGCTATGACAACATGTATACAAGTATGGAGGTAAAGTTTGTTTGTGCAAATTGTTTTGTATAACAATGTTAACATGTTGTTTAATATCCACGTCTAAATGTAGGTCTTGTTGTTGTGTCTTTTTTTGTTATTTACTAGAATTGTAAATATTAGATTGTCCGCCTAGGCAGAAAATTATTACATTTGTATTGAGGCCCATCAAAATCATTTGATTACTAAGTAAGGCCTCATATTTGGTATATCCCCTCCCTGAGTGTGGCTTCTGGTCCGTTTGGTCTTGTTTCTGTCTTTTATAAGTTTTATTCATAATAATTTATAATTTTATTTTTTTATTAAAATACTTTCACACATTGTTCTTTTCACAGGCGTTGTTTCTGGCATTTGGTCCTGCTTTCAACATCAATCAACAAGTAGAACCATTTAGCAATATTGAACTTTACAATCTATTCGCTGGTAAGTCAAATGTCTCATTATCTATACATCCAAACTGCCATTCTCCGTATAATAATATGACGCATCGTTTTCTGATTTTTTGAAGATAATTTTTTTATATGTGAGATTCACACATATCTTTGATAAGTTGCCATATGTAATTAATTACAATGTATGATTTTAGCTCTAACTCGGATAGATACGAGTTTGCTTTATATTGAGAACCAACAATACTACTTGCCTCGCAAATCCTAATAATTCGTTATCCACCATTAAGGGGCTATGTAGTTAGGGTACCAAACTGAAGCATTTTCCATTTACTATTGTGTTTGAGTCTGATTAGGGCATTCATTTTGTCCGGTGAGCGTGGCTTTCAGCAGGCCTACTGGCGGATGGCGGCAATATTATACCGGTTGCCACGTATGTCAAAATAATAACGTACACAAATAGTTGATAAAGCGACGTGCCTTCTAAATTTCGTTTTGTTTCTCAAATTGAAGTTGAGCGTTTCTGTTTATCAGACGTTGTCACATATCAGACGTTGTCACATATCGGACGTTGTCACATATCAGACGTTGTCACATATAAGACGTTGTCACATATCGGACGTTGTCACATATCGGACGTTGTCACATATCAGACGTTGTCACATATCAGACGTTGTCACGTATCTGTCACATATCAGACGTTGTCACATATCAGACGTTGTCACATATCAGACGTTGTCACATATCAGACGATGTCACATATCAGACGTTGTCACATATCAGACGTTGTCACATATCAGACGTTGTCACATATCAGACGTTGTCACATATCAGACGTTGTCACATATCGGACGTTGTCACATATCGGACGTTGTCACATATCGGACGTTGTCACATATCGGACGTTGTCACATATCGGACGTTGTCACATATCGGACGTTGTCACATATCGGACGTTGTCACATATCGGACGTTGTCACATATCGGACGTTGTCACATATCGGACGTTGTCATATATCAGACGTTGTCGCATATCGGACGTTGTCACATATCGGACGTTGTCACATATCAGACGTTGTCACATATCAGACGTTGTCACATATCGGACGTTATCACATATCAGACGTTGTCACATATCAGACGTTATCACATATCAGACGTTATCTAATATCAGACGTTGTCACATATCAGACGTTATCACATATCAGACGTTATCACATATCAGACGTTGTCACATATCGGACGTTATCACATATCAGACGTGGTCACATATCAGACGTTATCACATATCAGACGTTGTCACATATCGGACGTTATCACATATCAGACGTGGTCACATATCGGACGTTGTCACATATCGGACGTTGTCATATATCAGACGTTGTCACATATCGGACGTTGTCACATATCGGACGTTATCACATATCAGACGTGGTCACATATCAGACGTTATCACATATCAGACGTTATCTAATATCAGACGTTGTCACATATCAGACGTTATCACATATCAGACGTTATCACATATCAGACGTTGTCACATATCAGACGTTGTCACATATCAGACGTTATCACATATCAGAATTGGTGGCTATGATGTTTTTCTACTGAACAGCTGGAATTTGATTCGGCATATAAACTTAACTGGTGTAAGTATGACTTTTAACCCAGAACAACAAAACTGTATTATTTGTTGTTCTAAATTTGTGCGGTGTGTCATTTTATGTATTTTTGCTTTTTCTTTTATGCATTATTTTCCCTTTTACAGATATTCTTAACATAACTTCTGCACCAAACAATGGAACACGTGGTTCTTTAAATCACTTATTGAAATCCCCGAAGAAGCCCGAAGTTGAAAACTCAACCCACAAACTGAACACTTCAAAATTGATATATGATGTTAAGGATTTCATATCTTCCGTGCAAGCGCACAAATGTACAAAAGGTTGTAAATCATTGAATGAAGATGAGGTAAATAATTATGATCTTCTCAGACATGTACTTTCAAATACCTTTCTAATTAGTCATTTGTCATACTGTCTTAGCGTTTCAAAACAAATACATTGTAATACAAATTGACTAGTTAATGTATTTCATACTGACCCATACTTTAATCTTTTATAAACACAATTTCATTCATAATTGTAAAAAGAAACTGCTTAAACAAATTATTATCATAATGAATGAAACCCAGCAACGTATGGTAACCGGTTAGAAAAATGTTTCATATATTTTGGACCGACATTTCCATTACTCGAATTGACTGTTTTTCCATGCAGTTGTAAAGACCTTTAGTCCAATGCAAAATACCTTGGTGTATCTGAAGCTGATATGGGCTAATAGGTAAGAAAGTTGTAAAACAATGGGCACATTGTAAAATATCGCGCACAAATCATTTCTTGTTTTGATTCAACACGTACGATTCCATGTGGGCCTGTTTTCAATAAAAATATGTTAAGTTTAAAAAACTAACGTCCTGATATGACTACTCTGATGGTATTTATACTGTTTGTTTAATATCACATGCTTCACTCTGATAGTATTTATACTGTTTGTTTAATATCATATGCTTCACTCTGATAGTATTTATACTGTTTGTTTAATATCACATGCTTCACTCTGATAGTATTTATACTGTTTGTTTAATATCATATGCTTCACTCTGATAGTATTTATACTGTTTGTTTAATATCATATGCTTCACTCTGATAGTATTTATACTGTTTGTTTAATATCATATGCTTCACTCTGATAGTATTTATACTGTTTGTTTAATATCATATGCTTTATCATTATGCTTCTTTTTTTCAGATAACCCAAATTTATTTACAACTAAACAAGTCAAATATAACATCTGTGCCGTTTGGTATACCTGTTCCATCCTCTGAGAAGTTGTCCACTGAGAATGTCACATTGATCACTTACCCTGATCATATTATTGCCTTTGATGCTGATATAAAACAACCGAGATGGATATCGTACACTCTCACTGAACCATTGGTATGTATAGTGGGTGATTGCATAACGCTGTCTGTTTATGTGATCACATGAGGAGCATGACTATTGACCCAAAACATGGGAAACAAATGTTATGAAATCAATATTTTGAATGAAGTGACAATTTAGTAAAACGTGCATTGTATGATGTTATAGTGCACTCCATTCTCAAGGTCGTACAGTACATATGTACATATAAGCCCACGTGTTTAGCTCCGTTGGCAGAGTACTAGACTGCCAACCTAGAGGTCGTAGGTTCGAGCTCCGGGTAAGACATAGGTTCTCTGAAACAATTTGACTGACGATATTAATCCAAAGTCATTTATTCCTCAGCATTGATTAATAAGGGAAATTGTCAGTTGCTTGCGGGAGAACATGTTACTGGTTGATATACCATAAACTCTGGTGAGGTTAATTTACCGATGTACATAATTAATCAAAGCGCTGAAAGCGCAGACAGACTGGGGCAGACGAAGTTTCTTGTGTTCTGTAAAGACTTGTCAACCAGAGATTGTAGAAGCATTGTACAGCCTCACTCGGGGGTGGAAAGAGGGACTGATTCATTTACAAGCAATTTTACTTTCAATGCGTCCATGTATGGACTAGTTTAAACTGGACCATCGATAAGACAGGTTTTAGTTTACCGGCTTCACTTTGAAGCGATCTGTGTGTCGGCGAGTACTCTCACTGTCTTAACGATTCTTGTTTTTAAACGAACCTTGTTATAAATCATTTGATTGCCAGTGGTCAAGAGTTGTCGTTCCTGTGAGGATATTTTACGTTAAATTGCATGGGAGGAATTCAAGAAATAAAAGTTGGGGAGTGCCTCATTAAAGGTGTCGTTCTGGGAGGGATAAAAACATACTTCAATAGTTTGTAATAAATTTAGAATTTTTTTTGGTAATTGAGTTGAAGTATATATATGTATCGTATCGGAAAATATCGTACATTATTAGTTATACAGGTTGTTGACAGGGTATATGGGGGAATATAACCAGTGTGTGTGCCATATAACCCGAGGCGTTAGCCGAGGGTTATATGAATCGCAGACTGGTTATATTCCCCCATATACCCTGTCAACAACCTGTATAACGAATTTATAATACTGCAATTCCATGTTTTCATACGAATTTAGTTAAACAAGCAATGTTTCGATGCCTAGCTCTCTCTAGATCTAATAATTAGATCTGTGTATTTTTGGTGTTTTTGGTTCATAAACTTGTTTAGAGTGTTTTAGTTTTGTAAACTATCAGTTATTAAAACGTGTTCCTTTAAAAATATATCGGGAATTACTTGTTATAGATCAAATTTCTTTTATTTCACTCACACGTTACAATGTCTGAAAATTAATTGCATTACCCCGTAAGGTACCTCAATACACATGGTTAAGCGCTTGCTTGCACTCTAATTTTTATTTTCAAGCGTCTGATCTCATGGACTTTATCGAACTGAATTTGGCTCAAACCTTAAAAAATATATCGTTTTGAATATAAATACTAGCACACATGTACTCTGTTCAATATTTATTGAATCATGTGTGAAGATCAATTGTCAATTTCTAGTAACTTGCGGATATCAAGAGATAAAAGATTTCGAGTCGAGCCGTCAGCGAAAATTGTCACGAGGCGCATGAAGGGAAAAACGTCATATACCCTGTCAGCGCCGTGTATATAGAATCCTATACGCGAGCCTTTAACCAATGAAATTACTGGATTTTTCTTTGCAGTATTATAAGTAGTTTTATCGATTCATATAGTATCATGTGATGACCGAATCGTGTCATGCCCTACATGTAATACCCGTCGAGTGACAGAAATGTTTAACTTTCCACAATCTAACTTTGTCTGCTTGTCATCCAGTTATAAAACCCGAAATCGTTTATAATATGCTGAATAGGGTTATGTCCGAATTCTGGTAGTTTCGGCATACTGTTCAGGTCTGTATAACAGATACTGCATTTGCCCGATCATGAGTTTATCCGAAAAAGATATTCGTTTCCATAAAATCTATATTTGTTTAGCTCCATCAGGTTTTCAACATTTTTCATTCATATACAGCGGCCAATTGACCTTACCAGTTTGCCTAGAAGTAATTATCAACCAGTACTGCCAAATTCTTCACATGTGCAAGACATTATCACTGAATAACATAACCTGTCCAAAACTGGTAATCGAATCTGGATCTGCTGGCTGATAGTCTATCGCTCTACCAACTGAGCTAGCCCGGCTGGTTTCTTATTTCTTAAGCGTCAGTACATTAACTTTGTTGATGGCCCGACTTATACCATAGGTCAACAATAAAAGATTACGTAATTAAGCTAGAATTTAATCTAATCTAAAATTGAAGACTCTTCTCATAGTCATAGACATCGCGACCATTTCCTTCCGTGTCACAGAACGCCATATGTATCGGGACCACGAGAGCGAATAATATCCTCTAAGAAATTGTTCCAAGTTTATACGAAATTCGGTGTGGATGCCAGTTAATGTTTCCATTCGATATATCCATGCATCGCGGTTTAATAGTGAGAATCGCATTCCATGCTTGCTCAGCATACATGTTTCCTTGTAGTGCGACCTTTATTGAACTCTAGCTTCAATCGCAACGTCTCGGCAATTTCCGTACAGTTCGGAAATCAGATAATAACCGATGTTATCCGAATGCTCTACCTTATTCCTAACAATACGGAATAACGGACATGGTTTATAAGTCTTCGATGAAATTTAATTATTTTTAAAACATGCAATAAAGATTAACAGTAACTGCAGCTGTTATTTAACGATTTGCTACAGTATTCAGTGTGCGGTAAAATAATGGTCAGAATCCGATTCCGGAATATTGTTCCAACTCGTCTGCCGAGCGCGTCCAGGTACAAGATAATTCCTTTGTTGTCTATAAATAGTACTTTGTGCGAGCGGGACTTTTTTATGAATGAAAGCGGGAATTGTTTGTGAATGAATCGTATCGACGATATACTTAGTAACCTCGGCTGGCAACAAACATGTCAACAACAACAAGAAATGTATCCAAATTAAGCACTTATTTCCGATAGAAAATAGTCCTCCCTCAATTCATCGATTTCTCATTTTTATGTATCAAAAAGTAGTTGTTACCTAGGACATTTTATCAAAAACACTTAAACAATAATTCAACAATAATTTTTGAACCAGATATTTCACTTTAAAATAAAATTCTCACGATGGATTCGGAAACGAAGATCGGATGTCACGTCAATTCGACATGTTGATTGGTCATTGCAAATGATGCGCAGTGATACATAGAGTGGTATCAAACTCGTCTAACTCTGCCACGGCTGTTTCCAAAATTACGGTTACTAAAGACATAGGGCTAACGCCCCCGTCTAAAAACTGCAAAAATGGGGTAAAACTCAAATGCTACATTTTCTTGAAAATCACGAAGTTATATGTGATTCATACATAATATAGATTTTTGTAACTTAATTAACATGTCAACTATTTTAGGCTGAGAATAATCTGCCTACCTGCGTGATAGTCGATCCTAGGTTGGAGCATTCTACATGGCAAGACTTTTGTACTGAAGACAAGCAAGTTGTGAAGATGTCATTGATTGGTAATGTACTATACTGTGCTAGTATAAATTCTTCTTGTTTAAGCATGTTAACTGTGCGCTCATTGTAATCAACTTACAACACAAACTTATAAAGTATTATATATTTATTGCTACATTCAATGTATTTTGTAATTATTTCTACACAAAATTATTTCGTAATTGTTCTTACACGAAATGTTTTTTCCTTGAGTAAGACCATATAATTTCTGTGTCACCAAGACCATGTGGTCAATAAAATGTGTATTTAGTATTTACATGTATAATAAATGCCACATGCTCCATGCCAATGTAGAGACGTAATGTTCTTGTACAGCCACACCTTTTTGCGTGTGTCATTGTTGACAGAAATTGATGACAATCAAGAAATACTTTTCAATGGATGTGTACTCGTATTTTAATTACACATAAAACTGTTATAAAGCTGCTGTATTTGCACGGGTGAGATTTCTAATCACCAATTGAGACTGAACTTTCTGCCTCGTCTTCGGCCAACTTCATCCGCCTGTAAAATAGTTCATGACATTACTGAGCAATTGACTGCTACTGCATTTTGGTGTGGTTTTAGTTGTGTTTTCTTTTGGAAACAGTTTATGTCTAATGTTTTAATCACGTTTTTTTTCCAACAGAGAATACGAAAGTGAGAGTTAAACAGAAAGAGGTTACCATGGCAACGAGCCTCGTTCGAATGAAGAAAGAGTATTACAATGGTTTGTTAAACAGTTTTGTTGTGTCAAACGCAATGTTTGGCATAATTATAATCATTTTCGTCTACATAATTACCCTTGTCATCATTTTCATTGTCGTTGGGTTCATCATCGTCAAAGTTATCAAAGCCGTCACCATTGTCACCATTATTTTAATTGAAGTCATCATTTTATCATCAGCATCGTTTTCATGTTAGACATATTCATTGTTGCCATCATTGTGAATGTTTTGTGATACAACTGTTCATTTTGTATTTTCGTGTGTAAAGTTGGCTTAAAATGATTATTATATCGTTATGTTGTAGATATATGGCTACCGGTAACTCAAGTTTTAAGATCTACATATACCGGTAATAAAGATGTTAATATATTTACCGGTCCAGTTTTTGATAATAACCATGATGGTTTACCAGACATCGGAAATACTACAAGGTAAAGTCAACATCACATATAGCGCACTCGGTTATTGCGAATTTTCAGTTATAAGAAACACTCCTCACTGGCCTGATCTTGGCACTTTAGTATTCTTTATCAAACATGGTTATAACGAGCAAGGTTTTAACGAACTATCAAATATGAAGAACGTATGTTTTCTGTCTCGTTTATCGTTGATTGTATTGATCTCCAAATCTGGATGTCTGCTTTCATCAGCTAAAATGTACGCGAAAATTGATCTTTGACTATTCTGTAATATACAAACGAGTAGAACTGTAAACGCTTGTTCCACAATAGATGTAATATAAATAGATGTAAAAAGTTTAAATTAACTTGTCTAGATGAAACTTATCCCTCTTGGCCACACGACGCCTGAAGTAAATTTGCTGAGCTTGCTGTTCTCTTCATGTATTTCAGTGAGACACTTCCGAGTCATTTCTTTATGGTATTGACAACATGCAAACATGTCGGTGTATCTGTTGATAATTGTGATGATTTCATCATAACTTCGTACATCATTCCACATAACGAGAAATTCAAGTTATGCAAGGTAACTATTACAACTCGTGTATGCGCGTGAACCATATACACGCGTTGAGACAACATTAGTGGTTTATTGAAATATGTCATGTAATATTTATAATTCAGGCGGTGATGCTTATTTTGATTTAAATTTACATTAAAACAGGCTAATGTCATTGTGCGTTCTCATATCTTAAAAGTTTTTCATAATATACAAAATGTTTTAATGATTTTGATCTAATTCAATTGAAACATGTCTAAAACATGGCGTGCTACTTGAATTGCTATGTTAAGCTATGACAATGGTGCATTGTTGAGTTGTTGTCTATTTTTGCTTTGATTATTTGTGTTAAATTTCTCTGGAGGGTCGAATTATATTTTGTTCACATTATATATATTGCATCAATAGAAACTAAAGACGAAATAATGTTATTTCAAATGTTTTATCTAGTTTCAGGGCGCAGAGATACTATTAGATAAACATCAAGCGAGGTTAAGAGACATTGAACTTATTACAGGATTCAGTATGTTGACTAATTTACCGTTTAACACAGCCATGCAATACAGAACACGTTTACCAGTCTCAAATATTGTAAACTAGTGTAAACCGTCCTTAAGTACATTTAGAGAAAATTCTGGAATCCACAGAAATGATCACAGTATCTTTGAACTCATGTGAATATCGCAAACACCTAGTGTAATAGACAAACTGAGTATATTTTAATAATCTTGAATGTAACAAGAAAGTACAGTTTGGTATCAGGGAACTTCGGAACCTTGTGATACAGTATCTAAATAAAATGTAAATTGAGGCAATAACAGCAAAACCAAGTTGCTTCATACAGGGAAAGCTGTGTTCATGCCATGAGTCGGACATACCATCTCTTTTTATCTCAATATTACTTGTTCATGTACAGATGTTAATGAAAGTGTGGATACATGATCTGTGTAAATGGCGTGTGGAATTCGTGTTGGGGTAATGATTCAATTTTTGAATGTTATGGACACAATATGTGTTTAATGTTCGTTATCCACATTCAACCAAAATCATTATCGATGTATATTTCGATTAAACAATTGTCGAGTAAATCATTGCTCGATAAAATTGCAAACATGTGACAATATAGATGTCATGTCTTGTTTATGTTGTATTATTTTACCTTTGTGTTGTTTTTATGTATCACGATTGTCATATTTTCTTATGTTTATGACAGTTTTTTGATAATCAGATATTTTTGTCGTATATGTATATTTTTACCTTAAAAATAAAATTAAAAATGTGCTTGGTTATTTCTTATACATGTACATTGATGATGGACGTGATACTTAATGTAACCACTCAGTTAACTCAGTTAGTAGAGCACTTAACTGCAAATCGGGAGGTCGTGGGATCGAACCCTGGAAGAGGCGAATGTTCTCTATGATAGTTTGACTAAAGGTAATTCATCCAAAGTCACGTGTCATCCGCCTCATATTGGGATGTTGTCGATTCCTTGTGGCAGAACAGGTTAGTACACAGGAGATGGTCGCAAGATATCTCCCTTTATCCCTTTTAGAGTTCTCTTCTCTTATCCCTTCTAGAGTGCTCTCCCTTTATCCATTATGTAGTATATGCATACATAGTACAGATACTATAGAAGGAAAGAAGGGAGATAACTCATGACAATCTCCTGTGCACTGGAGCACTGCTTGGGTTAATTGACCGCCATGCATAACTGAAATACTGTTTTTAAAATCCGTGTGCAGCTGTAGCGCTAACACAGAGTGTCCAAATTTGCCCAGACAAAGTTCCTGCTATTATTTTTACAAGGCAGATAAAATACCCGAGGTGAAGCGTTCACCTTGGGTACTAGTATTAAGTACGTACACCTGATCCGAGACACATATTCATGTTTAAATATCACTTTTTAATAGGATACGTTTTTAAACAATGCCTCCGTCAAATAGTGTACGTTAAACTTTAAAATTAATTCAGCCTTGGTCATATATATGGCTATTTTCATTACGAAAAAATTTCAAATAAAATGTAACTAAACACTCAAAAATTTACAGTTGTAAAGTAACAACGCGATGCAAATATATCAAAAGATAATTTTAGCATATTTATGTATATTTTACAATCGTTATTCAAGTATTCAGTGTACGTCTAGGAAACCGAACTTATTTATTTATATACGCGAGTGTTAATAATAATAATAATAACAAATACATTTTTTTCAAAAAGTGACATATTAAGGTTAACAATAAATTGTACATCTTAGTTTCAATACGGCCTTCTATTAACAGGATCAACACGCACTAACAACCAACAATTCACACACGCACAAACAACAAGCATTCACACACGCATAAACAATCGAGCATTCACACTAGAACACACAATACATTGTACAAGTACATCATATATTTACATCAGGATGTAAATGAGATTTTTAAAAACTACAAAAGTTAAGATGATCTGAAAATATAAAAAAATTAAAACAACAACAGACACCTCACATAATAAATCTGCATCAGACATAATTCATGTCAATTGTTTTGCAAAATGAATTTAAATAGACAATTAATAACATATTCAATTGCTAATTATGAACACCGAAGCCCCTTTTTAGTAATTATGAAAATGACGTGATTCATATAACGATCCTGTGGAAAATCATAGTTTCAAATTCACAGGGTAAAAAAAACCATGGCGTTTTGATCAACTTGTCCTTTGTTTATTTTTGAGGATTTTTTCTGTAAAGCTACAGATATTGTATGCTTCTTTGTAAAGGAATTTGTTTGGGGTTGAGCAATTCTTTAGCTAAATTGACTGGGACGATAAGGAAGAAAAAGAATTGTATAAACTAGTTTGACTGGGACTATGAGGAAGAAAAAGAATTGTATAAAATAGTTTAATACATGTAGTTTAAAATACCTGAACACAGAATACAGGGTAAATGTATTCATGGTCATGATGCGTTAAAAGCTTACGTCACTTGAAGTTTGAAGTGCAAATGTAAATCTAATAGCGAAATCTATGTAATTGATATAAACTAAACACCTAAATGACACGGATAAATGTTAAACTGCCCGACTGAATCAATGCAGGGCCATACCATATATGATCAATGTTTGTCATCCTCAGGATGTAAGAACTTTTTAGAAGATGTTTATACATACAACCGTCGAAAGGGTTACGAATATATATATACATGATATACAATAACGATATACTAGCTAATATTAAAGTTCTTAGATTTCAATCTTTTTGCTTTTGTGTTGAACTAGTCTTTTGATTATCACTCCTGCAGGTACTTACACAATCTCGGTCAACACTGGCATTGTAAATAATAGGAAATATATGGATTGAACGTTTGCCTTATTCATGCGATTCCTCAATGTATCTGATATGTTTTGCGCCATACTTGTTCAGTTACATACTCTGGTCAGTTGACCTTATCAACTTTCCTGAGCTACCATCTTGTACTAATATGTTCGTCCGCAACAACTGAAATATCGACAAGAAACAGAGGTGGAAGATAGCTTTGGCTGTATTCAGTCACATTATCCTCTAATGCATCTAAACAAAGTGTATGCTACTGACGAACTAAAATCATGTGGGCATAAATGTTTTCATAAACATTTGAAAGGGTGAAAGCATTAATTCCACCATAGAGATATTTACCCAAAACATTCGTTTTCTTGCACTTCTAACTTGCTAAACCACTTTTGAGGAATCCACGTTATAAATTTGTCATAGATGTAAAAGATATCAGTTTTGAAATGTCAGATATAAAATGTTCAAGGGCTAAAGAGAGGGGTTTAATCATAAATCAAGTAGTTTACCAGTACTTTGTTAATCATATTGTTTTATAAATAAGTATTTGTGTTAATATTTGTCCTGTTGTTTAACGCATTCGTTTGCGTTAAGAAAGACGCCGAAGAAAACAACGCAACGCCAGTTGGGA
The DNA here is from genome assembly GCA_032209605.1 of Mactromeris polynyma. NCBI lineage: Eukaryota > Metazoa > Mollusca > Bivalvia > Venerida > Mactridae > Mactromeris > Mactromeris polynyma. The sequence goes on from JASFXZ010000008.1 coordinate 15,948,011, forward strand.
GACGCAAAGGTTGACTCTTGTTGATAGGTTGTAGACCTGGAAACCTTAAATTGGTCGTAAATTCTTACTACACGAATATTGATACTATTTAAGATAGCTTGTTGCTCAAGAGAGATTTAAAGAATTTGTGTTTGTTAGCGACGCTCTGATTTTCCCTGTCTGGTATGTTTAAAATGAAGAGGACACAAACACGCAACTAACATGGTTAGGCCTAGGATATTTGATATCAAAGTTAAGTTAACGACGACGTTGTACCTGCACTTCTTAATCGTTTCAGTACTTGTTTAAATCGTCTTGCGTAATAAACACATTTCCAAGATGACTGACACTGAAGTAGCGGAGTTAAAACTGGAGGATATTCCAGTGATAAATATGGGGAAACATATTGTCGATAAAATGAAAGAACATGACCCAGATTGTATAGCTCTGGTAGGTACAACTTAGTTAGTACACAGGTATAGTCGCTTTATTGATTGTAAAAATATGTAAATGCATAGCTTTGTGACAGAAATTCGTGTCAGGTTTTCAGCAGCAGACCTACGTATATTGTTACGATTTAACACCACGTCGACACGATTATATGTGCCACTGTTTTAGCAAAATATCACTCAACTTCCTATGATAGAAGAAAATAAGTATTGTAACATATCTCATGAGAAAACAACTTGAATATTTTATGGACATGTATACGTTTACTCTATCTCTATTTTTAGAACTATGAAGGAACTCCCCAATACTTTTCATGGTTTAACTATAATATTGATGGTCCAATAATTTTCGATTTAAAATATTTGTGCATATTTCTTCAGAATATATTTTTTAAACATACATTGGTTTATAAAACTACAATATAGACTCACATTTCGTTGTTCTCTCCAATTCTCTCAGGTTGTTTTTGATAATGAGCTTGACAATTCCTTGCTTCCCTTATACCTCATTAACCCCTGATGTTTCATATACTGATGTTTATCTGGGATCTAAGTGGGGAGGCATTGTTGTGTAAATATGTATTTTATCATATTCATTACTTTTTATGGTTGATTAACTTGTCTGGAATAGCATTCATTTCTATTCTTGTACATACGCATACTATCGTATGTTACTACACTATTTTCTATTTATGCTCTCATATCTATTTGTTTCATCAAATATTGTAATCTTTATATCACTGAAAAGTGGAATAAAATAATATATATTGAAATAATTCAGGTTTATATACTGAAGCATTTATCGTTTTTATTATCGTTTTAAAATATACTTCAATACAATGAATGAAAAATATCGATGGCTTGAAAGTAGGCCTTGCTTAAAATAGCACGTAAACATACTTAAGAAATATGACCTATATCAGTTAAATAGGTTTTGATTATGCAAATACTACTTCTATATGGAAGCCATTTGGCGACATGTAGTAAAACGTCTCTCAATATTTTGATTGAGTGTGGCTCTACAGGGTGTTAAAAAATATTTTTTTTATAAAATGAAAATAATACTGTGTGCACTGACTTTATTTCGCATCATGAAAGCTACTGCTTTTTCATGAATATCTGTTTTATTTAGAACTCTCACGCAGAAGTAAACTATTGGCCCATAGGGATATAGATAAGGAAGAGCATCTAAATCAAATACTACAATTCAATCTTTGTGAACGACCTTTTTAAAGCCCAGTATATCTAACCTCTATGGGACTGTACGTGTGAGGTTAAATGCATGCGGTAATTTCGTTTCATGAACCAACTAAAATCAAGTCTTATTGAAGTCTTAGCATTATTGATGTACCAGCGGAATCCAGACATGACATTGGAATTGTTATCGTTTGTTTTGGCAACTAGGCCCCGATTTTAAAAATGCCTACTTCTAAGATTCGTCTGAAGTTATTCTTTTCAATTTTTATGTTCAATGTACTTGAAATATACGCTCTGGAAATGTTGTCAGCCTGAGGCCAGAATGCATACTCGTACATCTAATAAAAATGATTATAAATACATTTTATTTGTAGAACATGTACTTGGCTTCATGGTTCTAGACATATTTTAGATGCGATATTTAATCAAATCTGGACTCTTCTGTGCAAAATGTAGGTTGATGGTCAAACAGACAAAAGTTACACTTATCAACAACTAGTAAACAGAATAGAATTGGCAGCGGCGGGATTTCAAAAGTTTGGCGTGAAAAAGGACGACGTGATTTGTGTAGTGGCCTCAAACAATATGGACTATCTTGTGGGGTTTTACGCTGCCGCCCTTATTTACGCTGTGTATCAGCCAGTGAACCCATTGTATACAAAAGGTATGCCATGTCTTATTAGTAGCAAACGGTTTATGAACATTCATTTAACAGCTATCAAAACTCTTTATTAATCAACATTGAGCTAACATTAAGCCAACTGCCTACAAAAAACGAACAAAAAACATAGTCGAGCTACTTCATAGAGCGATGTTCTTTTGAAGCCATCGTGCGTTTATAGCTGCAGCAAAAACGGCTGCCGTGTCACGGTATGCTAAATCTAGATCTGGTTTTATGTAACCATTCCAAAACTCGCATCATGAACAGGGCATAATGCATTGACTATGTATAATATAGTGGCACATGTATTGATAGTGTTTCATAAATAGTTATCCCTGGGACGCCATATATCACCATGTCAGCTCCCTGAGAAATAAATACAAAGTAGTACAAAGGAGTTTCTACCCCATGACCTAACAACGGAAACTATTCAGACAAAACATGTATGTTAGTCGTTTCACGTTTAGAAAGTATTATATCAATTCTTCAGGTTTAATAATAACACAATGTATCCATATATTTGCTGATTAATATCGTCTTTATCTTATAGATGACATACAGAGAGTTGTCAAGGATTGTAATACCAAGTATTTACTCACAGAACCTTCATTTCTACCAAAGGTGAAAGAAGCGCTTGTTGATAACAGCGACATAAAGGTAAGTGAAAGTTTGTGTATAATAGTCGGAAACTTTCAGAATGGCCACAAAAAACGGAAAAAATTCCAATTGGTTTACACCACCTTCGAATCTTTCATATCAGCATCTTCATCTCTCTTGACACCTTAAAATGTGCATGTAAGTCTCATTGGCTCATATGGATCTCTAGAAGTGAAGCCGTTGTGGAACCAACGGGTCACGTGTTCAGCTGTCGTCTGCTGTCTCTGGAACGGATAACAGAGACGAATTTAACTCTCCAGTCGATTGTCATAGCTTTCTTCCATTTTACAAAGAAGTGGGTATTTCTCTATTCCCGCAAAAATCGAAACATACAATGTGTTATACAGACGGCAAACCCTATAAGCTAGTTTGAATATAAAGTATTGAATCAGGAAATTATGCAAATGCCAAAAATTGGCTTCGATTGCGAAACTAAATAATTCAAATAAAGTGTTTACTACACAAAGAACTGGAACACTGTTTATGGTAATGATTTATTAAATTATCTATGGATTCTGATTATACTAATATTTATATCATTTTACTTGTCTTACATAGTAACTCTATATTATAGTTGTACAACGCAAAATAATTAAATTTGTAACGTACATATAGTCATATTTTTGCAAAGAAGCAACCTTAGTTTTCAAATTTCCAATCAATTGATTATTTTTTAATATTGTTGTTTAGGTTATCATATTCGGAGAGGCTGATGGCTACACATCGTTCGACTCCTTGGTTGACCCTAACAATAGACACTACACAATACCGGAAGCTGACCCTAAGAAATCTATTGCAGCCCTAATGTCGTCATCAGGGACAACTGGTTTCCCTAAAGCTGTCCAGATTTCACATTATAATATTGTAGCAAGTGCTTTTCAAACAAGGTATATATTAGTCCCATTGTTCTTTTCTGTTTTGCTATTAAATGTATACAAGAACTGACTACTTTGTCTGCTATATGCTTGAGAAGATCTCATCTAAGTTTTAATAACTTTTTTCACAACCGATGTAAAACATACAAAATATGTTTGTTCCAAAATATTGAATCAATACGAATTGAAATTCATAACTTTGTAAAGGACGATTATTAAGTGTTTAAATGTATTTCAAAGAATATGCAAACATTAATTTAAAATCACGCGGCCAGAAATGGCAAACAATGGCTAATACTATATGGACCATTGTCATGTGGAGATAGTTCTGAATTTCATTCGGAATATCTTGGACTTGCTTCGTTTAATACACCATATCATCCGCGATATTCCGCATAAACTGAATACTTGATGTATATATTTCAGCTCTGTAAAACTGGACATCAGTGAAACCAGTAGTTGCATCGTTTTCTTGCCATTATTTCACGTATTTGGACTTATTTACACCTCCACCTTAAGCTTTCGTTTAGGCGCAAGAACTGTACTAATGTCTCGATTTCAACCGGACCTGTACTTGGAGCTTATACAGAAACATAAGGTAAAAGTTAACAGTTTCTATGCTTCCACTTATGTATGTCGAGCGTAGTCCCTTTATTTGGTGCGAGTACCCTATAGACTGTCATGGACATTTATGAGTATAAGTTATAAACTTGTTTCACAATAGACGGGAAATAAACGATTTTAATAGTCAGTGTTTGTATACGAAAACAATTTCCGGCGAATACTTGTACATATCGCTCCGCCTAGCGTGCTGCTCGTGCGCATCGAACACTTATTTCAAATACGGTCTTGGGCGACGACGAACCAAGTTTCTTGTGCTTGATACAAGTTTTGCCGGACAACTTACAAATGAACAAGTTTTATTTTGGAACACTGTGTCACGTGCTCGTGAGAGATTGGTTATATGTTGTCATCTACTTGTTCCCATATATAAAACATAGTAAAAATGTTATAGAAAATTATTTCAGCATTGTGAAGAAATTTGTTTAGTGACTATTAAAAGTTTGCCCTCGTTTGTCTTGCACTAAAAAATGAAACAAAAATGACGAATGTTTATCAAAGTTCACGATTTGATTGCAGCCGGAATTGCTCCATGTTGTTCCGCCTATAATGGTGATGTTTGCTAAATATCCGAAAGTCACCGATTATGACTTGAGTTCAGTCAAAACGATAATCTGTGGAGCTGCTCCTTTAAGCAAGGAGATAGAAAATATAGTAAAGGCAAGATTGAATATACAATGCGTTCTCCAAGGTAAATATTCATACATCTATACACATCAATGAGTGTGAAGGCAAAATGTGGTTGTAGTTTAGAGGTTATTACTCTACAGAGGTTTAATTGATAGTTATTATTGTTGAAGTGATGTTATTGCTCAAGAAAGGGCTACTCTGGAGAGGTTGTTGCTCAAAAGAGGGATGCTCTGCGTAGGTTGATGCTCAAAAGTTGGCCGCCCTTGAGAGGCTATTACTCAAGAGAGGGCTGCTCTGGAGAGGTTGTTGCTCAAGAGTGGGCCGCTCTGGAGAGGTTGTTGCTCAAGAGAGGGTCGCTCTGGAGAGGTTGTTGCTCAAGAGTTGGCCGCCCTTGAGAGGCTATTACTCAAGAGAGGGCTGCTCTGGAGAGGTTGTTGCTCAAGAGTGGGCCGCTCTGGAGAGGTTGTTGCTCAAGAGAGGGTCGCTCTGGAGAGGTTGTTGCTCAGGAGTGGGCCGCTCTGGAGAGGTTGTTGCTCAAGAGAGGGTCGCTCTGGAGAGGTTGTTGCTCAAGAGTGGGCCGCTCTGGAGAGGTTGTTGCTCAAGAGAGGGCTGCTCTGGAGAGGTTGTTGCTCAAGAGTGGGCCGCTCTGGAGAGGTTGTTGCTCAAGAGAGGGCTGCTCTGGAGAGGTTGTTGCTCAAGAGTGGGCCGCTCTGGAGAGGTTGTTGCTCAAGAGAGGGTCGCTCTGGAGAGGTTGTTGCACTGAAGTAGCAATAATAACAGTAGCCGTAGTATTATCGTTACCTACCACTTATTGCGCAACTGGCAACAAGACTTTTAATTAACAGTTCTACTAATCCTTGTGCCAACAGGAAGCATTTACTAACTTGTGTAAAGTCCTATAATGTCAAATATAGAGATTGAAGAAACATTACAAGTACATGTAGTATAGAAGGAAATAAGTAGTAAACAGTCAGTAGATTTACAGATTAAAAATAAATGAAATAAAAATGTGGGAAATGATAGAAAACGCCAACATTATTCTCATTATCGCATGAAATAGTACCAGTGCTATATTTTCGGTTAGGACGTGTACCCGTTCGTCTGTCTGTTCATACTACCTCCAGGCATGGATTGAATTCTATACTTAGTATTCATTTAACTCATTCAAATCTTTACTACCTGATAGACATGTTCGCCTTAAAAAGTGTTTTACAAAAAATAAAAACATACATTTTTTTCTGGCCTGACCATATAAATATAGCATCAAGTGTGACGAGCGCCTCAGATGGTCACGTGATTGTTACACTACACTGTCACTCTACATTACTTACTTGATTAAAGTAATTTAAGTCTGATTAACATACTGATTTGATATTTTATTTTCATCTAGGCTATGGGATGACCGAAGTTGGAGTGACACATTTCTCTGGCAGCAAAAACTTCAGGTACAAATCAGTCGGCCAAAGGTATCCTTTAGTAGATCTTAAGGTAATACATTGTCCTTATACCCGATGTGCTTACTTACACTCGATTATTCTACAACTATTTATTACTTCCCTAAATAAGTATAAGACCTGCCCAATTAGCTCAGTCGGTAGCGCTCTCGACTGCAAGACTGAATGTCATAGGTTCGTACCCTGGGTGAGGCGCATATGTATGGTCTTCGTGACAGTCGGACTGCAGATAATACTTCTAAAACTATTTGTCTTCAACCTCTGACTCGTATAGGAATATTGTCAGTTGCTAATAGAAGAACGAAGTAAGACTGGTAGGTTACCCTAGAACACTGCAAGGGGCGAAAGTAAAACTGATATATTTGCATACGAATAAAGAAGCTGATATACTTGTTTCGCTTTCATCCACCGACTGGTTAGATCAACTGAGTGCCATACATTTGTTTGAAATGCTGTAGAAAAATACTACAAATGTCTACCACAAGATAAAGTCGATTTATTCTCGCTTCACAGAAAACAGCTGTCAACATGTAACGCACAAATGAAGGATTAACCTAATTCATTTTACCAGCTAATTGAAACACTACCCGGCGATATCATGTATGACTAAACAATAATTAATTTGCCCAATGTCCATAATATTATCAGAATCAGACACAGAATTTAAGCATTTCCTAATGCATATTTTGCTTGCAAGTATTATTTGGACTTATTACATCTGCGCTAAGTGTTCAATAATATGTTCATTTCAGTATTACTTCTTTTTAGATTGTAAACGCAGATACTAAGGAAACATGCAAGGCGAATGAAGAAGGAGAAATTTGGGTGAAAGGACCACAAATATGCCTTGGATATCTTAACCAGCCAGAAAAAACTGCCGAAATGTTCAGTGAAGACGGTTGGGCTAAAACTGGTAAATATAAACAAAACACGTTTTTGTCTATGCCGAATTGTTTGAAACTGAAATATCACATTTCCCTGTAGCGTCTTACTGTATCATGTGTGTTGCATGACGGACCGTATCGTATTTGGGTGACGTATTTAGGAACAAAGACTATCAAAACATGCATATAGTAATTTAAAAGTAAAAACAAAATCTGTAAGAGCTCACGCATGTAGAAACGAAGTGAGATTTAATGATAGTTATGCTTTATTTTTTCAAAATCCAATAAGCCTTGCAGCCCATATTTACAAATATATACAATCATATGTAAACATATGCGGAGAAGAATATGTTATTAATTATAACAATGTAACATAAATATAATTATAATTGAAAAAATCATAAACAGGCTCAAAATAGTAAACAATGGCTTATACATGGATATTTAGTATAGCGTAAACGACCCGCTCCGATTAGTCACCATTCTATCAGAAGTCTAACGTATTTCTCAAACGAACCAACCAAACGACAAAGGTACATGTATGTTAGGAATTGCAGAAATTGGACGTATTTACATCAGATCTACGAGTAGTAGTCAAATATATTTACAGGTGACATAGGATACGAAGATGAAGACAGGTTTTTATACATTGTTGACAGACTGAAAGAACTCATCAAGTACAACGCGTGCCAGGTTGCTCCGGCAACACTAGAGGATATTTTATTGCAACACGATGCTGTAGCAGACGTTGGTGTTGTTGGAATGCCAGATGAACAGGCGGGAGAATTACCGAGAGCTTATGTCGTAAAAAGGGCGGGAAAAGACGTAACGGAGGAAGAACTGATCGCATTTGTGGAAGGTTGGTTATATATTTGTGTTTGCAAATTTGTTGAATATTCAAAATTTAGACGTGATCCTATACATTGGATTTCAGAGTTTCTCATTTCTTGAAGTTGTTTTGAAGGTATGATGCATTAAAAAATGTAATTATGGTATCAAGATAGAAGACGACATCTTAACAAATATTTACCGTTTATTTATTACACAAACGTCGAAATATGAGGTGATTTGTTACGTTGTAAATTAAACAACGAATGAGTTTAAAATATTTCTATAATTAACAAGCAGAGTCAGATATTAAACGAGAACATTAAGTCCACATCCTATTAAAAATTCAAATCCATAATGGCGAAAAGAGCAGTATGTACCTCTGTCCCAGCAAAACATTGTTCTCCGTGAAGTTCAACATTGTAATTGAAAAGTCAGTTAGACGTAGAACAACATATTTCATACTGTTCACTTCAAGTAGCACCATCTATTTTTGAAAAACAATGTAAACGTTAAAGAGGATTGAGTTCTGAACATTGAAGGACACAGGAAGAGAAATATGTGTTTTAATTCTTCATGTACACCAGTTGCTCCTATCTTTACAGACAAGGTGGCCCCACATATGAAACTTCGGGGAGGCGTTGAATTTGTTACCGAAGTACAAAAAACCCCGTCTGGGAAAATTCTCCGAAAGTCTTTGCGGGAGAAAGCCAGACAGTTAGCAGAGCAGAGACAGAAATCATCATAAATATTCATTTCGGTTATGACATCGACTTTATTATGTTTCACATTCTTATCAGATTTTTTAGTTGTAAGCTTATTAGAAGCGATTAAACTGACATAATTTTGACTAAAATATTTCAAATGCAGTGTGAAAAGACAGCACAACCATTCCGGAGCAACGTCCTTTGAGAGATGCAAATGTCGGCAAGTTTGTTGCTCAAAATATATTTAAATCAGTAGAGCATTTTTCTTCGAGAAAACTGATAATGCTGCTGAAATGAATTGTTGCTAGAGAGAGGGTAGATTAAGAGGGTTTGCACTGTATAGTTAAGTTCATGTAACTATCGTAACCAAAAGCTGCTTATGAATACTCAAAGTATAATGATTATTTTCCCGAAATGTGAAATGTTGAAATTTACCTCATTTCTTGCAAGACAATCGAAACATAAATCGAGATGTTGACAGACATTTTGTAAGGGTAACAACATTGTTTATTAATATTCGGAGTTTTGGCATTTATTAGCACCAAATTAATGTATTCTGGAACTTCTGAGAAAGGAGGTGTTTTCGATGTAAAATTTACATGTATATCTCGAAACACAAAAACCACGTGCGCACGCCCCGAGAGGACTTCGTTCCAACTCAGTTCCAAACCACGTTGTACTCTATATAAGTGTATATGGATTCGGCACTTTACCGCCGTGGAGATGGCACTTAATACAATAGGGACACACAATCGGCCACTTGACCCCAAGTCCTTGGTGAGAAATTGTGTAAGAGACGTTAACTATAGCAATTGCGTTGTCCCTGCGTTGGGTTGCCACTTACAGTACAATAGCACATTCTCCATAATACAATAGGCTCGTAATGTTGAGAAATTTTATATAATGCAACTATATTGTATCAATATTTGGATGGATGACAGGCATATTGCCTTTTTCTTGATAAAACTAACCAATGTATATTTTATCTAAGTTACGTATAAATGAACGAGTATTAAAATTTGAAATAAGATATCGTACAACCGTCACCTTTTAATGTGTTAGGAAATAAATATATACATTTGATTCAATGCCGACTGATGCAATAATGTTTTATATTGCTCTTGATAAGAACAAATAAAATAAAAGTAAAATAAATTAGGTAAGCCAGTGAATGGATAGTTACATTTATGAATGTACATGTAGATTATATTTCACTCCTGTGCACCAACTATTAATGTTCGTCTGCTTTCTGAACCATGATGTGACAGTCTGTTGAAAATATATATGTTAAATTGCCAAGCTGTTTTATTATTGTATAGTTGTTTAATGATATGCAAAAATGATAGCCTAGATATATGATGATATACAAGAATAGAATACAATGTAATCTGTCTGTCAAGACATTTCAAATTTAAAACAAAAATGATGGTCGGACGAACAAAGATGGTTCATCTCATTCAAAGTACAAATAAATCAGTGGCATCAATGACTCAATTGGTTGTATGCCCGTGTGAGTGTGTGAGGTCGTGGGTTCAATCCCTGGCCGTGGCATACCAAAGATGTAAACAATGGTACTGGTAGCTTCCTCGCGAGGCAACCTTTTTTTCAAAGGGTAGTATCAGGAGATAAATAAGCTCAGGTAAGCATCTGTAAGTGGATACCTTGTAGGTCACACAAGAACTTTGATACTTGTTGATGATATGCGACATTCAACTACATGATGTTTCTTTAGTGAATGCAAGTTAACTTTTCTTAATTTTCGCATCCAAGTTTGAGGATAAACTGTGTCCGGAATATGCATTTATAATTACTGGTAAATATATCTGGATATAAAAATTACAAGTTAGGTTTAATCTCTGTGTTAAATTGTCTCCTCGCAATTTCTATTATTATATAATCTATGAATAAAATCGTTGTATAAGTAAATTATGTGATGCGTTTCTTGTTTGTTGAGAATAAAAGCAGTCAGTACATGAACCTATATCACTGAGATGTGGCTGATCTTGTGATGAGCCATACTTGGCCATGTACGTGCACGAGATAATTCGTTCATACCGAAACATACACCGACCCGGTTTCACAAACAATCTCAGCTGAGATATTATGTGAAATTGGAGCCATTTGACCTTACCCAGCATTCCTATGATTCTAACTTGTACCAAAATGTATTTGATACGCATAAATTATAGTTAAATACTCTGCTGTATATATGATACTTCTGCCAGTACATAATTTATACATCACGCAAAACTAGGGCAAACTTTGCCCCTGAATTATTTTTGTCACAGAAAAAATACAATACTTGAAGGTCAGGTGACCGCATTTTAGTGATATAGATAATCAAAGTACTGATGGTACACTAAGAAATATGTTGTAAGTTATAGGCAAACATCTCTTTCAGCTTGAACATGTCCTGTATGTATAAACTGGGAAGTAAAGTAAACCCCTCTAATTAGTCCTGTTATTTTATTGTAAATCTCAATCAGGGGTTCCATTTGATACTGAAGTGGACCCTTTGACCCCTGGAATGTGCAAAAGGCCACATTTTGACACTCAATATTCAGACTGAATTGTTCTCTACATTATAGGTATTTTGGCTATAAAATGGTAAAATCTGTTCAAAAATTATCAAAATGACCCTCGAAATTCAGCACCTAGTGGAACCATTGTCAACATGAGTTAATCAGAAGTTAGCAGCTAGTGGAACCATTGTCAACATGAGTTAATCAGAAGTTAGCAGCTAGTGGAACCATTGTCAACATGAGTTAATCAGAAGTTAGCACCTAGTGGAACCATTGTCAACATGAGTTAATCAGAAGTTAGCACCTAGTGGAACCATTGTCAACATGAGTTAATCAGAAGTTAGCAGCTAGTGGAACCATTGTCAACATGAGTTAATCAGAAGTTAGCAGCTAGTGGAACCATTGTCAACATGAGTTAATCAGAAGTTAGCAGCTAGTGGAACCATTGTCAACATGAGTTAATCAGAAGTTAGCAGCTAGTGGAACCATTGTCAACATGAGTTAATCAGAAGTTAGCAGCTAGTGGAACCATTGTCAACATGAGTTAATCAGAAGTTAGCAGCTAGTGGAACCATTGTCAACATGAGTTAATCAGAAGTTAGCACCTTGTGGAACCATTGTCAACATGAGTTAATCAGAAGTTAGCAGCTAGTGGAACCATTGTCAACATGAGTTAATCAGAAGTTAGCAGCTAGTGGAACCATTGTCAACATGAGTTAATCAGAAGTTAGCACCTAGTGGAACCATTGTCAACATGAGTTAATCAGAAGTTAGCACCTAGTGGAACCATTGTCAACATGAGTTAATCAGAAGTTAGCACGTGCACAAAGCCGAGTAATTAAGACAACATTATGAAAATCCACAGTCAAAGGATCACTTTTCCCTATTTTTTCTAGTACATGTTTTTGCCAAACGTGGAGTAATATATTGCATTTATTAGTGAAAAACGTAATAAACATCAAAGAGGTTTCCGCTAAAACAGAGGCGTACTAGATTACGGACAATGACTACATGTATTGTTTCTCACATCGCCTCATTCTCTTCAGATTACATATTAAGATTTAAATTTGCCCGATATAACAGAATAAGTATTTGATAAAGCATTTGGTAGCGTATGTTCGCAATCTGCACAATACCTAATTTCGCTACGATAAACGTGCTTTCGGCTATTGTTTTCATATAATATTTTGAGTAAGTATTTCAACGACATAGCACCTTTTTCCTTTAAATCAAATTATGGTAAACGAACATTCCCTGTTGATGCTCGTGGGGTATGGAACTCTATTCCTGTAAATATACGTTGTATATCTAATTCAGATACATTGTACATTCAAAAATAATTATAGGAAATATTTAATGCTGACTTAATATAAGTTATTAATTTTTCATTCTTGCATACACGTGTCTTATGTGAGGTGTCTGTGGTTGTTTTATTTTCAAATCATCGTAACTTTTGTAGCTTTTAATGATCTCATTTATCATTATAATTATGTTGCATGTATGAAATGTGTGGATGTGCAGATATTTTTAATATTGATTGCTTAAACTGTTGTTGTTTGAAAACCACATTGTAAAAAAGTTGCATATGTAGATATTATTATATAGCGCTGGTAAAACTTATAGTGCGAAATTAAGGTTGTCTGTACCATCGATAGCATATGATTTTTGTTTATTCATGGTTGTGTACATAACGTTTTACTTTACAACTCATGTGGTCAGAAACCATTTATCAATTGTTCTCAATGAATAAATTTAGACAGGTCTTCTGTTATCTCAGTGTTACTTTACAGCATACGATATGGTAAGTGCGAAATCAAGAGATTTCAAACAATAAAATTTATATAAATTATCAAGTTACGCATTAATTATCATAGCTCACCTACATTGGGTTACCCTCAATGGAATATTTATTCAAATATCTGGTTCAGGACAAAGTCTTTACTGCAAACAAAACAGAGCCGATTTTGTGAAACAAAACACCTTCGTTTAACCTAAAATTAAGCGAAAATAAAGAAAATATCTAGTCGGAGTAGCATACTATTGAATTGAATTAAATTGTGCACGATTCTATTTTGGAACACGCACACTATATTGTCGAACTGTGCAGTTGAACTGAGCTTTTTCATTTACCTCAGTTTTGTCAAAATCATGAGCATATGATAAAGTCATGGTTAAATAGAATGTAACTCACCGATGGTAGCAACACATCATCAAAACGTTTTTGTAATGAGACTTAAAGTAACATTGACAGCCAATGTCATGTAGTGGCTTTTCCAGTTAAAGTATAAGAGTGGAGGAAGACCACGGGCGGACACCTGGGTAGAACGGAAGACTCTAGGCGGACACCTGGTAGAACGAAAGACTCTAGGCGGACACCTGGTATAACGGAAGACTCTAGGCGGACACCTGCTAGAACGGAAGACTCTAGGCGGACACCTGGGTAGAACGGAAGACTCTAGGCGGACACCTGGTAGAACGGAAGACTCTAGGCGGACACCTGGTAGAACGGAAGACTCTAGGCGGACACCTGGTAGAACAGAAGACTGTAGGCGGACACCTGGGTAGAACGGAAGACTCTAGGCGGACACCTGGTAGAACGGAAGACTCAAGGCGGACACCTGGTAGAACAAAGACTGTAGGCGGACACCTGGGTAGAACGGAAGACTCTAGGCGGACACCTGGTAGAACGGAAGACTGTAGGCGGACACCTGTGTAGAACGGAAGACTCTAGGAGGACACCTGGGTAGCACGGAAGACTCTAAGTGGACACCTGGGTAGAACGGAATACTGTAGGCGGACACCTGGGTAGAACGGAAGACTCTAGGACGACACCTGGGTAGCACGGAAGACTCTAAGTGGACACCTGGGTAGAACGGAATACTGTAGGCGGACACCTGGGTAGCACGGAAGACTCTAGGCGGACACCTGGGTAGAACGGGAGACTCTAAGCGGACACCTGGGTAGCACGGAAGACTCTAGGCGGACACCTGGGCAGAACGGACGACTCTAAGCGGACACCTGGGTAGAACGGGAGACTCTAGGCGGACACATGGGCAGAACGGAATACTCTAAGCAGATACTTGGGTAGAACCACAGACCTTCCGTAAGGCAGATGGAAAGCTTCTATATCTCGCATGAAATTCGGACTCGCCGCGGTGAGTGGCAATTGATGTCCCTTACTAAAACTATTTAATACACAATTATCAGGAGAGTATTTGTGTTCGTATCTACTTCTGAATATAATCCTGATGAAAACTGTTGCCGTAGATCCATGTACCTACATACGTTTTTGGTATTATGTAAGTTTAGTTCGTGACAAATTGTTGAATGTTTATAAAAAATGTTATATTATACATTTCTTAATAATTATGGTATTTATGCAAGTTTTACAAAAGATGGAATCAAGTCACAGTTACGATCACGCGAATGTCATAATTAGAATAATTAAAGAAAATTACTTTACATATATGCTAATATTTTACTGTCAATGTATGAGGAGTAACAGAATAATTCATCTGAATGCAATTCACATTCTAAACAGCAGTTTTCGAAGGCCCGTGACCGGCCGAGACCGGGTTTCATTATGTCCCGTTTGAACCTAAATGGTTAATTTGTGGCGCCTTTGATTCTTTTCTCGTATGTACATGTATATGTTATACCTATACCATAGAATGTATATAGAAGGGGAGAGAACTCGTGACAATCTCCTATTGTGTCGAACATTGAGTACCATTTGAAATACTTGACGCGTGAAGCGCCTATCAATATCAAGCACACATCTGGGACGTTATGCATGTATACTGTCTCTACTCGACTGTTAGTGTGTTAGCTCAGTTACATTTTATCTCAACAGTAATACGCTATTCTATTTAAAACGTTTGAACTGGTTTTCAATACGCAAGATGGATACATTAAATCTGGAGGATATTCCTGTGATGAATCTGGGCAAATTTATGTTGGACAAAATGAGGGAGCATAACCCAGATTCCATTGCTTTGGTATGTAAACTTGTTTAATCTTATTGAATTAGTTACATCGAATGCAATAAGGCCAAAAATGAAAATGTAGAGGTCGGTAGGCCTAGGTATTTATTTATTCGTTTAATCAGTAAGAACTGTAAGTCGAAAATCAATTTTACTTCTTATCCAGCTAGTTATTATCAGAGCATTATTCCCAGGTTTATATACCTTTCGATTTTATTAATATGGTTTGTGCTTGGGTAATGTTCGCATCCTTTAAATCAAATAAGGTTCTTAATTTCTAACCGAGTTATGGATACTATAATACACATGTACTACATTGTATAATTAAAAAATTCGGTCGTCAGAAAACCAGATAATATTTTTTCACCAAGACATATTTTTAAGGGTATTATGATATCTCGACATTGAGACATCGTTTTCGTAAACTTACGCTGTGGTGTAGTGGTTAGCATAACGGACCGGCAATCCGTAGACCTGGGTTCGATTCCCGGTAGCGCCATTGACCGATTTTTCGTGTTTCTCAAACATGACTTTATTTCACTATTTACTACAGCTGGGTACCGTTTTACTAACATACTTACGCTTGCGTAAATCAAAGATTTTCGTAAGTTTTTGCGTACGTACAAAATTTCTACGTAAATGCGTTTCACTAATATTTGCGTAAGTAGGTTTTTGCGTAAGTTAGAGCGTAAAGTTACGTTACAAATTACCGACCGTAAATCTCTACGTTTTGCGTAAAAATGGCCGACCGTATGAACGCTCGAAGAACTCGACATTTCAGAAAAATACCTGACAGTTTAGACGGATCGTGAACTTATAGAAAAGTACAAATTATCACGATATCTGATTGGCGTAGTTTATGGTTTGATAGTGAATGATATTAAGCCTCGTACAGATAGGAGCCACCCTATCTCAGCGATGACGAAGGTAAGTAACGCTAAATTGTACAGTTTACATATTACTAGCATCACATGTTTTGTACACGATAAGCTCTGTAGTGCCACATATAGTCCGTGCCGCATATAGTTCGAGCACGAACTACATGCGGCCAAAAACGCCGCATTAAGTTCACCCGTGAAAGAGAAGAGACAGTGGTTTAGAAACATTGATACATAAGTCAGTTTATCTCCTTTTCAAAATTAACTTTTTTGATATTGTTTTCTTTATCAAATACACATTTCAAAAACATCTTTACTGTATGTCAAATTAGTTATGACCCATTTATGTACAAATGCATTACAGTGAGCATATACGATGCTTTGTTAGCGCTTCGCCTTCTGCATATATGACCAACTTGTGGATTTTAAAGAAACCTCACAGAAATAATAAGTTTAAACACATTTGTAAACATCTCTATCAGTTGCGAAAAAAGCATGTAAATTCCTTACGCACATTGGTATTATCTGTAATGATGATTAATCACGAATCCCCGTCTAGCGAAGCCGGTATCGCACTAAAATTCCAGTCAGAAGGTCGCGAGTTTGATCCCGGGTCCGACCGTCTACGGCTGTGGCGATGACGTCACAACTCAATCCCACGATGCATTAAATACAACTCGATGAGTACTTCCTGAGAATATGAAAACAGACGATGATATACGTTACATTTATTAGGATGTCAGGCTAATTTATGTTTGTCACAACAGTGAATCAACCATTTGAAGGTAAAATGTGAACTAATCTGGACAAGGTTGGAATTGGTGATAATAAAGTATACCACGATAAGTTGAGAGTGACGTCATGCGATGTTAACATGGTTTGACCACCTCTATTATTATCAAAATAGGTAAATCAAATAACAAACAACCCTATTTATTGTGATATTGATTTCATTATAATAACAGCCTTGATACATACCCAACTTTCGTATCACTGCGGTCCCATCATCTTTCTATTGAATTATAGACCCCCTTTTTTACATTGAACATAGAAGGGGCTAAAGCAATATCTCTGAATTTAAATACTTTCCAATAGAGGTAGTTACTGTGTGCAGAGATATATTAGAGTTCAAAATGTGCACTTTCGAACACACTTTTTAGATTTAATGTAGGTGCTCTATTATGCTGTCCTTTTTAACGATTTTTGTTAAAACATGCCATTTTTTTCCTATTATTTCGAATACACTATATATCGCGGTGTACGCGTGATCGGTATCCAGCAGCGCACGCGCAGCATGACATGTTGAGGTGCGTCAGAAAATAATGAGCATCGAACATCAGTCCGACATAAAATTAAACTATTTGTACATCCCTCGTATATATATTAATGTACAACTTTACTTCCTCCGTTTACTGAAGAGTTACATATAAAAAGTACTATATTATTGAACCAGTCATTGAATACCAATGCCTATAAAGACGATAATGTTCTTTAATCATTGCTCCAGAACAATGAATGTCAAACTCATATATATACTTGACTTATAAGAACGGTACCGTCCAAAAACTGCATGGTAGTAAAAGAAGGGATATTGATAATAAATTGATGTTAGTTTGTACTTAAAGTGCTTAAAGAATAGCAACATTGAGACATAATCTGGTCACTTCATAGCCGACTTGGGGGCCAGCCCCCCCCCCCCCCCTTTGCCCCATGGGACCGGGCCTGGGAAGGGATAGTATGGGACGCCATGACCAGTACGTACTATATGTTCTCATAACAGTTTGTCCCACAGACCCGATCCATAGCGTAAAAACTTCTTAAATAAACCATGAGGAGGTCCTGCTACAAAAATCCTGAGTGAAGAACCGCGTGAAGATAAATACATATTTATTGCATTGCTAATAAACTTTCAATAATGGTGGATATATTACACAGATGAAAATCAAACAAATATTTTAATGCTAATATAAATCATTATATAAATCTGCGATACGTTGGCAATGTGGAAAAGTATATATGAAAATATGTTTTACTCGGTATAACTATTAGCGTGCACCACAGTATAGGCGCTATCTTGCGTATTCAATTTTGTAATTTTAATTGGAAATGGAAATAAACAAATATGGGCGTATTTGTAATTATTTTATGCAAATTTATGAGCTTTTTATTTTCTAGCGAAAGCTCGAAACGTATACTACATTCATATCAAGAAATAACATCGTGACAGCTCAAGTCTCTTATCGTATATCAGAAAATGGTGTCTTCCACAAGCCATTACTTTTATCAATCACGATTCGATTTAAACACCCTTTAAACTATTTTTTTTTCAAAACTCAACCGCATTTTGTCTAGGAAAAAGCGAAAAACTGCGAATAGATTATAATTATACTTTAAAAACAGAATAGTTTAGACATGTGAAAAATATTATGATTTAGGACAAAAATGCATGCCTTATATAAGATGGCCTTCAATATCTATGTTTAATAACTGAACAGTCGTGATAGCTCATATTGTAGCGGGTCCGCGCCTTACAATGCAATTTTTAGTTTTGGGTCTGAGTTCGAGACCATCGGGAGGTAGTTGTTTTCTTTTCATTACAATATTATATATTTCGTTGGTCATCTACAGTTGTACTTACACGTCTTATACAAATTACAATGTTCGCTCGAATATCATTAATTAAAAACATTGTGTAACATGTGTATTCACTAAGTTATTCACTAAGTGCACGATACCATCGTGCAGTAGATTTACATGTAAATTTATCGCTACACAGTATATAGAACAAAGTTGATATGGCTACTTGAACGTAAGGGGTTCAAATGAACATTTTAGCTATAGCCATTATTAAACATGTTTGATTTAACGACAAAACAATTAGACGATAACAACAAGAATGTTAGTAAAACAGTACCCTGGTGCTGTGTGGCGGATGTAAAAATTCGCCCCGTACTTCGTCCAAAGTGTAGTTTACCTTAATCATAAATTTGTATATGATACATTTACACGAACATGACGTCAGGTCGCTGTGGTGTAGTGGTTAGCATAACGGACCGGCAATCCGTAGACCTGGGTTCGATTCCAGGGTACTGTTTTACTAACATTCTTACGTTTTGCGTAAGTTTTTGCGTAAATTATCAATTTACGCAAACCTTACGCAAAACTTAAGTCCGTTTTACTAAAACTGCGTAAGTGTTTTACACTTACGTGAAATGTGTTCGTAACTCTTCAATCAGAGGTATAAATTTTGATGAAATATCGCTCAAGTAGACAGTAGTAATAGCTCAATTGGTAGCGCGTTCGTCTAGTAACTTCGACCAATAGATAGGGTGTGAATTCGAGACACATTTCAGTCTCCTATTTTTATGGACAATATGATTTTTTATCCCTTACTCTGTGCTTGTAGTTTGTCTTTTCTGTCTGCTTTTTTGTTTTGCTTTTTGTTATCGTCTAATTGTTTTGTCGTTAAATCAAACTTGTTTTAATGATGGCTATAGCGTCGTCGCTAAAATGTTCAATTGAACCCCTTACGTTCAAGTAGCCATATCAACTTTGTGCCATATACATGTAATGTGTAGCGAAAAATGTACATGTAAATCTACTTAGTGAATAACTTAGTAAATACACATGTTACACAATGTTTTTAATTAATGATATTCGAGCGAACATTGTAATTTGTATAAGACGTGTAAGTACAACTGTAGATGACCAACGAAATATATAATATTGTAATGAAAAGAAAACAACTACCTCCCGATGGTCTCGAACTCAGACCCAAAACTAAAAATTGCATTGTAAGGCGCGGACCCGCTACAATCCGAGCTATCACGGCTGTTAGTTTAATGAAATCAATATCACAATAAATAGGGTTGCTTGTTATTTGATTTACCTATTTTGATCAATAAAGGTGGTCAAACCATGTAAACATTGCATGACGTCACTCTCAACTTATCATAGTATACTTTATTATCACTAATTCCAACCTTGTCCAGATTAGTTCACATGTTACCTTCAAATGGTTGATTCACTGTTGTGACAAACATAAATTAGCCTGAAATCCTAATACATGTAAATGTAACGAATATTTACATCGTCTGTTTTCATATTCTCAGGAAGTACTCATCGAGTTGTATTTAATGCATCGTGGGATTGAGTTGTGACGTAATAATACAAGGGAGCTTTGTAATGCCACATATAGGCCGTGCCGCATATAGTTCGCATACGAGGCGAACTATATGCGGCGAAAATGCATGGTCATGCCGCATATAGCTGTTTTATGTCTTGTCCTAATGAAAGTCATCATCATCATCATCAGCTGTTCTAATTTAAAGAATACATGTTCCTCAAACTGCCATATACACATTAAAAAGGAAAATAACTGTGTGTCACCTGAAATATATTCCCCACATCCGACAGTGGACAAATCCTTAGGACCAGTTTGGGGTTTGTTTAATAAAATAACAGAATAAAATATGCTAAAACGAAATAAACAGTTTGGTTTAATGTTGCTTGATTAAAATTCTACTAACAATTTCGAGCAGATAAAAGTGAGCAATCATTAACATATTATTTCATCGCCACAGCCGTAGACGGTCGGACCCGGGATCAAACTCGCGATCTTCGCACTGGAATTTTAGTGCGATACCGGCTGCGCTAGACGGGGATTCGTGATGAATCATCTTTATTATCTTAACAGATAACACCAATGTGCGTTAGCAATTTACCTGCTTTTGTCGCAACTGATAGAAATGTTTACAAATGTGTTTAAACTTAATATTTCTGTGAGGTTTCTTTAAAATCCACAAGTTGGTTATATATGCAGAAGGCGAAGCGCTGACAAAGCATCGTATATGCCCACTATAATGCATTTGTTCATAAATGGGTCATAACTAATTCGACTGACAGTGGTTTAGAAAAACATTGATACAATCATGAGTCAGTTTATCTCCTTTTCAAAATTAACTTTTTTATATTGTTTTCTTATTCAAATACGCATTTCAAAAACACCTTTAAGAGAAGTGAGCTAAATGCGGCGACGAGGCACATGTCCGCTGCATAAAACTAACGTGAACTTAATGCGGCGAAGAGCGCCGCATATAGTTCACGCATGAACTTAAGGCGGCGTTCTTCGCCGCATGTAGTTCGTGCGCGAACTATATGCGGCACGGACTATATGTGGCAATACAGAGCTTATCGTGTAAAAGACATGTGATGCTAGTAATACGTAAACTATACAATTTAGCGTTACTTACCTTCGTCATCGCTGAGATAGGGTGGCTCCTATCTGTACGATATTTACTATCAAATCATAAACTATGCCAATCAGATATCGTGATAATCTGTACTTTTCAATAAGTTCACGATCCGTCTAACATGTCAGGTATTTCTCTGAAATGTCGAGCTCTTCGAGCGTTCATACGGTCGGCCATATTTACGGAAAACGTAGAGATTTACGGTCGGTAATTTCTAACGTAACTTTACGCTCTAACTTACGCAAATACCTACGTACGCAAATATTAGTGAAACGCATTTACGTACAAATTTTGTACGTACGCAAAAACTTACGAAAATATTTGATTTACGCAAGCGTAAGTACGTTAGTAAAACGGTACCCAAGTAGCGCCATTGACCGATTTTTCGTGTTTCTCAAACATGACTTTATTTACAACATATTATTTAAAATTCTGAAGCATAATGTAAATTTAAGCAGACTACTTTCTTAATTATCTTACAAATGACATGATTGCACAGTAGTTACGTTATCATTCGTATCTAGGTCGCTGATAAGGAATACGAACGCTATCAAGCTAACTGGTGGCAGTAATAAACGACTCACTTATGACTGTATGTTGCCAACTGTGTAGCACATAAAGAAGGTCATTCACGTCAATAAAACAGTCACTGGCCTATCTAATAGAACATATACAATGGTTAAACTTAGTTGAATTTTACGATACTTCAAAGTGTGGTTATGGTCCATTATAATTGGATTATCATAGTGGGATTTGATGTCTTGTATCTATAGCCTATGGTGGCATATTGCTGCCACCAGTTAGCATTATAGCGTTCGCGAATTATTTCGTGTTAACCACTTAATTATTGCGATAATTATCTAGCTATCTTGTTAATATTCGTGATACATTTTCGGTAAGGTAAATATCATAAGACTAGAAACAGGCTTGAGAGTGCCCAGAACTGCCACCTCTTACCTTTTTATGATGTATTACACTTACGGGTTATCTAGTTCTGGTTTGCGAATTTCACTTAATATACATATTTCGATTTTTAGCTCACCTGGCTCCCATATCTCGTGGTGAGCTATTGTGATCACATTTTGTCCGTCCTCTGTAGCTTAATAACACTTGTTTTAAAGACATATCGTCATTCTTAATACAAACATAATTACCCTAATTCAAGCAGACGCGTAGTTATGTAAACCATTGATCAGAACTGAAAACGAGATGGTATATTCGGTCATTCAGGAACAAATTAAGACGTTTATTAAATAATTCTGTCACGTTTTAAAACATGATCGCTTAGGGTCGAATTATGTTTTTAAATTACAAATAAAATCTCTAATCTGAAATTGAATGGTCAGAATTGAAAAGTTTGTGACCCATCAAGCTTTGTCAAAGGAAGCATGACAGCCAGGAGCCGGGGCTGCCATCCGTACATAGTGGACCTACACAAGTTAATCGTCATATCTGTATTACTCAGTTGAGCAATATTGTCCACCATGGCCCTCATGTTTGATACACAAATTGTTCAAAGGTTGATGGAGAAACTGAAAAAAGTTACACTTACCAACAACTTATAAATAGAACCGAACTAGCAGCGGCAGGTCTGCAGAAATTGGGAGTGAAGAAAGATGACGTCATATGTGTGATGGCACCAAACAACATTGACTACGTGGTGGCGTTTTATGCCAGTGCTCTGGTGTATGCAACTCTTCAACCAATCAATCCATTGTACACTAACGGTTAGTTCTTTAGAATTAGATATGTTTATAATGTTTGTAATAATATATTACTTTTATTAAGCTTATTTATTCGGTATTTCAATTGTGAAACAATATTATAGCTAGATTTTATCACTCGATCTCTACTTACGAGGTTACTAACCATTCCCCTATCTAACTAGGGGATTGTGAAGTGCACGATTCAACCTGGACGAATGTGAAATTCGAACTCGGGACCTTCGGATCAGGAGTCAGTCGTTTTTCCCATAGACCTCTATGTCTCGCGTTCGGTCCTTTTTTTAAATCTTTTGTCTCTAAATGTAAAGTGAAATGGCATAATGATTTAGGGGTAGAGTGCCGGACTCCTGATCCAGAGGTCGTGGGGTTGACTCCCAGTATGTGCGACATTCATTTGACTACGGGAAAATATAGTGTTGCAGCGAGGTTGTTTTCCAAGAGATTGCAATGTATCACGAATAGAAAAAAACATTATCGCCATTTAAAGATAATAAAATGAAGTTTAAAGTGTTTATACATTATCTGCATAAATCAGTTTCAAAATTTTCTATAATCACTTGCTAGGCATTTGTTTTCAACTGGCCAAATATTGTAATGTCCTTCCGCTTTCGTATCAGATTGGCCATTTGTGGAATACAAATTTTGTCTTGTCGTACTGTATGTATTATGAGTACATCAATGATATGTTGTTTTAAGCCGAAAATGATATTGACGTGCGTCCTCATTTTGGCTCTTTATATATTCGAAATGTAAATATCCGTAATTCGATTATTAGATACATGTATCTACTACTCAAATTGTTTAAATCTGTCATTTAAATCACAATGTTTATGACAAAATCGGTATTTTTCTCTTGTTGCAGACGACATTAAGAAAGTCACCAAGCAGTGTAATACAAAGTATCTTTTGACAATTCCTGTATTTGTGCCAAAAGTTCAGGACACACTTGGTGAAGACAGTGACATAAAGGTAATATCTAGAAATATGTGTGACGTTTAATATGTTGTTTCAACGTTATATTGTTACGGGATGAAGTAAGACTCAAAAGAGAAACTGGTAGGGAAACAATAGACTACTGCACACTAATGGTCTGCAGTCCTTTAACTTCAACAGTCAGTATAAATAATTTTGCCTTACTCCAGTTTGACGATATGTCAACCTCGCCATAACTTTTTCTATTGCAAAAATAAGTTCGCGGTAGAAAACTACCTGTTCACGTTCGAAAAAATGATTACCTTGATGAGATGCTGACCGCAATGGGTATTGAAACAATGAATGATGAAGCCAAGCACGAAATGACACATCTAAATGTGCGTAGCCACCCTATCAATCTCATTAAAATCAGCCCCTAACTTTAGCTCCATTACTTTCCGCTGTTAGGATCTGACTACACTCCGTAAGAGGTCACGTTCATATAACCTCTCTCGAAATAAATATGCGCAACCAGGTGCTCGTTTGTGGTCCAATGAAGTTTCTTCTTACAAAACCGTATTTGTCGTCTTTCTCAAAATGACTTTATCGTTCATTCGGACTTTCTGTTTATACTGTTTTTAACGTCCTTCCTGCCGCAACAACACCGATCAACCTAGAATGTTGCCGTGTATGAGTTGTGGTTGTGTCCAAGGGCACAGCCATATTGAAATTGACGAAAATATGTAATCGGAACGCCTCGGTGATCTACGCTCAAATAGAATTTACGGATATTCATAACTCTTTACCACAGAATTTTGCAGTCGACGATTTGATTGGCTACTCAAAGGTCACAAGAACGTGACCTGTATTGTGCAGTCATCAGATCCAGTTAGCGTATAGTATAGGAGCGTGCGACTGGAGCTGATTTTAATGAGATTGTCACCCCATTTACCTCTCATTTTGTTTAGGTTGTTATTTTCGGAGAAATTGAAGGTTACACGTCATTTGAATCTCTGCTTGATCCCGCCAATGGACCTTATACAATACCGGAAGCTGACCCTAAGAAATCCGTAGCGGCCCTATTGTCGTCATCAGGAACAACTGGTTTCCCTAAAGCTGTCCAGATTTCACATTACAATATAATAGCGAATTGCCTTCAACAATGGTATTATAACTTCGTTTTTCTTTTCGTATCTTACAAGTAAAATGTCAATGTTTATTTTTTATGCTAAACCTTAATTTGTCATTCTGTAAAATGGGAAAATCTGATAATTCCGACAGGTGACTTTGTGCTGGCGAACTTTAAATATCCGAAGATAGGGGTCCCGTAATTACTGTCTACGTACTATGACCTTAAAAATTGTTCAAAATCTCCCAAAATGCTAATATTCCACATCGATATTTCATTTGAAATTGAACGCTTATCCTTCAATGAGATGCGTACAAATGCCACAAAATTGCCAGGTATTTTGGTATTTTTCTTATTGTGCAAAACTACGATTTTGTCAAATATCATTCAGAATATTCTGATACGGGTAGAACGGGTACTGGTTGGAAAACTGACTGCAAAATAAACAACTGAAATGATGTTGTAAAATAAACTAAAAATGCATTGTTCCAATTTTCAGCTCTGCGAAACTGTCCTACCCTACAGACATCTTTATTGTCTTCATTCAATTATTCCATGTATATGGCTTGTGTTTGATAACAGTCGTAGTGAATTGCATTGGTGCTAAAATTGATATTTTGGTATTTTTCTTATTGTGCAAAACTACGATTTTGTCAAAATATCTTTCAGAATATTCTGATACGGGAAGAACGGGTACTGGTTGGAAAACTGACTGCAAAATAAACAACTGAAATGATGTTGTAAAATAAACTAAAAATGCATTGTTCCAATTTTCAGCTCTGCGAAACTGTCCTACCCTACAGACATCTTTATTGTCTTCATTCAATTATTCCATATATATGGCTTGTGTTTGATAACAGTCGTAGTGAATTGCATTGGTGCTAAAATTGTGTTCATGTCCAAATTTCAACCAGATTTGTATTTGGAATTGATACAGAAACACAAGGTAAACATTTTGTGTCATTTATGTTTAGATGTACATAGTTACAGATATAGATATAGGACCTTAGCTTTATATCGAATAACTACGTTTTCGGATACAATGTTGTCGAATAATGGGGGTCCGACTGAATTTCAAACATATGATTGAAATAAAGTCCCCTCAACACACTGCAGCATTTGTCGATTTATATGTTGATTATAATTTCTTTTTTTCTACGAAAGATTAACAGTTCAGAACATGATAATTATTATAATGTCCCAGCAATGAGCGTACAATCAATTTTCGAATTCATTCACCCATTGACTTTTTCAAACGAATAGCAAAACATGGTTTTAAAAATGTTAATTAATGTATATCAGAATTGTTTCTGCAAAGACCCTCTCTCAAAAATTAAAAAACGACTAAATAAATTTCGAAATACTAAGATGTGTCATTAATACCTTTCTGATTAAATACTTTCATCTTTACATGTATATATTTTACAAACCTGTTTCATTTCCAGCCCCGAATATTGCACGTGGTCCCACCTATAATGGTACTGTTTGCTAAATACCCAAAGGTGTCCGATTATGACCTAAGCTCAGTTTCAACCATCTTATGCGGTGCTGCTCCACTCAGTAAAGAAATTGAGACTGCTGTCAAGGCTAGGCTGAATAATCCGATTGTAAATCAAGGTATACATATTCTATCATTTTCATTGTGAAAGAAACTATCAATATTTAGAAACCCTGCTGACGGATATTTAAATTTGGCGATCCCAACATGGTGCCCAAGTCAGCCATTTTGTTTTGTTTTTATGCTTAAGTCATAGTCCTTGTCAGTTTGTTCGAACAAACGCAGTAAGATCTTATATTCATCCAGAAATTGTAAGATCATAAAAAATCCACAGGTTCTCGGACTAATTCCTCTGATCCCTACCCTTAGTTTTCCTATAAACCCAGTATGTATGTCCTAGTCGTTCAGCAAATTTCAGACATTCTTGATTGGGTTTATCGGAAATATTGTAAATGAAAACTGTTGGTGGTTTTTATCAGCATGTAATTCTTCATTTTTGTATCTGTACAAGGGTATGGAATGACTGAAGTTGGAGTGACACATTTATGTGGACATGAAGACAATAGATACAAGTCTGTTGGTAAACTGCTCCCTCTCGTGGAAATGAAGGTAACAATAAGTTAACTAACTCTAGTGAATATATTATAGACACACAAGTATTGCATTTCTGGTAATATATACGTATTCCGCCTCAGATGTTGGGAGTTTTATATTTGTTTTAGGAAGAACAAGTTAGTACTGGTTCTTGGAAACTAGGAAATAGAAAAATTGAGCTGGTACTCTCTTCTGTATATAACCTTTGAAATTAATACTGGGTGAACAAATCAAAGAGTTAATCCCATCACTTTCTATCTAGGCTAAAAGTATAAAGAAACGCCGCTATAAGAGTCGAGTTCAAGCTAGCAACCTATTCAAGTTACCCCTGGAAATCTGAAATCGATTTTATATTACCTCCGGGGGTAACCTTATCCCAATTTTATATTCCCCCTGGGGTTAACATAAATCTGATTTCATATTACCCCCTCGCTTCAATTGAATTGAATATTTTAGGCAACAATGATAGTGTTGTTCATCAACGAGGATTTTCATTTCAAACGATTTCTTTGTGTATTTAGAACCAGTGTTTAATGAAGTGCATTATGATAACAGCAGGTGATTTACTTATCTTGCTATGTATCTCACAGTGTTCATTGGTTACAGTATGTTGATCTTTGTAAGAAAGTACTAAACCTCGTCCTATCCTGAAGGTGGTATGTGTAGGTTGCACGTGTGCTCCTTATGCAGGAAATATCATCTTAGCAGCTCAAAATGCTAAGTTCTTCTTTGTCAAACATGCCAATACTATGTTGAGAACTTGAAATGCTAAACGCATGTACCGAAAACAATCTCCGATAGGAAATAACGGTGCAGAGAATATTCATTCAAAGATTTCATGAATGCGTTTATAACACACCGCTATTGTCGTATTTGTTGACATACAGATAGTTAACGTGGATACAAAGGAAACATGCAAGGCGAATGTAGAAGGAGAAGTTTGGGTGAAAGACCACAAATATGTCTTGGATATCTTAACGAGCCAGAAAAAACAGCCGAAATGTTCACGGAAGATGGATGGGCTAAAACAGGTAGGTAACACTTTATATATACTCGTAAAAGGTTTTTGTATCAACTCCATGTGTGTCTATCCTTTTCTCTTGTCCGGATTTTTCTATGGGAAGTTCTTATCAGTGAACGAGGCCTTTCCTACTTTGCTTTGTTTACTTTTAAATTGAACCACACTGTTAACAACAATCAGTTTATAAAACTTTGTGATCTTATGTTTTCACATTCAATGTACAGTTAATAATAAAATAAGCGTTTCCTCTATCCCTTTAATGCAAACAAGAGTCACCATAACTAGATAACTTTGCTATGCTTTTCGGCACTATTTAAAGATTATTTCCACGATTGTTTCGAGACAAGCCAATGACGAACATTACAGTGTTGGACAAATTACTCGTTGTGCAATTGTGTTACTGAAAGATCCACATAACTTTATCATAAATTATCAGGGGAAAACTCACACCTGCAGTAGTATTTGTTAAACTTGTTGTTTACAGTGTCACTTTCACACAAGTAATGGAATTTTAAGAAAAGTGTTAGCACAGTTCTTGGACAGATTGTGTTACTCGAAGTGCCATTATGACAAATAATTTGGTAAAATCTCACATGTACATTTATATTTCAAGAGAAGTACTGTGTAACTGTCACACACAATTAGGTAAATTCAGAATAAGAAGTGACGTGTAATATTAATGCAGGTGACATCGGATATGAAGATGAAGACGGGTACTTATTCATCGTAGACAGACTCAAAGAACTCATCAAGTACAAGGCGTGCCAGGTTGCTCCGGCAACACTAGAGGATATTGTGTTGATGCATGAAGCCGTAGCAGACGTTGGTGTTGTTGGAATGCCAGATGAACGGCCGGGAGAATTACCGAGAGCTTATGTCGTAAAAAAGGCGGGAAAAGACGTAACAGAAGAAGAACTTGTTGAATTTGTTGCAGGTTTGTACAATCTGATTTGTTTGGGTAAGACATATTATCATAACTACAGCAATTAGTTACGAGCGTTTATTCAATCTATGATGACAATGTTTTAAGCGAAAAACTACTTTTTTGCTTTCCTTGAAATGACACCGCGTACTTAGTAGTCCAGCGTAGCGGCTTTATATCACGCCTAGGTAAGGGTTAACGTGATTAAACGTGCGCCATGGAATAGTGTCATTTCGGACCATGGGAAAAAGATAAAATAAACTCTAATCCAGACCAGTCTTGTTTAATGCACCTGTTTGCATTTCTTTTGTATTATTCTGATATTGTATTATCTTAGTTGAATGCGGTCAGTTTCATTTTCTAATTATGATGTCAGTAAAATGTATTTTTATTGATTGCAAATATAAACTACTTTATCTCACTCTGTTCAATAAATTGTGGTTTTATAATTGCATTTCCCTGTCTCTGAAGTTAATTTATGTCACAGTGGTACAACAGTGTAATAGACTAGACAAACACAAGGTTTGATTGACTATATCTGCCATCTAACCAATGGCAGACGTTTTAATAAATACAATAGTATTATAAATCAATAGAAAATATAGTGACCAACAGTGACATAAAGTTGGACTGACTAGTCCACACCACCCAGTCCAACCAAAGAGACAAGGGAAGAAAATGCTGTTAGGATATAGTGCATTAAATAAATTAAATGCAGCGAAGTCATAAATCATGTATAACAATAGTATATGTAAGTTAATCAGTGTAACTGATCTGACTAGAGGTTAAATGATAACAACGAGATCATGACTAGAGGTTGAATTATAAAATTGAGATCAATTACTGCACTAAAGTTCTATATGGCATTAATAGATTGTATTTAATAAACTATTAACAGCAATACATACATGTGTGTTGCATTGTTGACTTAAGGCAGCGCAATGCAATTTTTAGTAACAAATAACAATCGGTACAAAGTTAAACAAAGTAAAATAGAACACAAAAATTACTATGTACAAATATACACGATGTACGTTATAAAACAGCCATAACGGTTAAACAACATTGAAATTAAAACTTGCACTGAAAACAAGTCTGCAAAATGCAAACTTTTACAAGTCACAAATACATAAAAAATACCCAAACATATAGGCAAAGATATGTGGGTGTTGAAAAATATGTTACATATATACAAGAAGGTAAAGGTAGCACAGACACACCCCTATGTCTATGACTACCCTGAATCATGAATAACAGTTCACTATGTATTATGCATAGACTTGTAAAAAGCAATTTT
This sequence comes from Mactromeris polynyma, assembly GCA_032209605.1. Classification (NCBI taxonomy): domain Eukaryota; kingdom Metazoa; phylum Mollusca; class Bivalvia; order Venerida; family Mactridae; genus Mactromeris; species Mactromeris polynyma. The sequence goes on from JASFXZ010000008.1 coordinate 15,978,685, forward strand.
GGAAAACAAAACAAAAACATTTATAAGGTAATAAGCACACACCAATGTCTAATACCCATGCATAATAATTACAGTAAAATTGTGAAATATAGTTTGCAGACAATGACACTTAATGTCCTATCAGTTGCAAAAGTTGTTAAAAGCACATAAACATTGTATTACATTGTAAAATGAAAGTTATTGATTTGCAAGTGTTTATGTTTTCCTGCCTTGTTTATAAACAGGGCCAGGACCATTGTCTGTAAATTGACATGTGAATGTATACAATGATGAAATAGAATTAGGGATAGACACACACCAATGTCGAATTCCCTAACATAATTAATTGTAATAACACTTCAAAAAGAGCACATGTTTATGCAAGTCTGATGACAAAAATAGGAAGAATAGACACACCCCTATGTCTATTTTTCCAATAAGCAACAATTGTAACAATACAATTAAAGCTGACATTACATATTGATGTCTATAATTATAGCAATGTACTCATGCAAGATAGTATAACACTTTGAACACCAGTACGCAGAAATGGCACAGATCAATTGAATTGATATTTAATTGGACTTAGCAAATGGCGCTTAAATGTAATAAGCAGAACAAAATGTAAACCCAAGACCAAACCACACACCAATAGTTTGGTCAAGAGCATACAAAGTGTTTTAACAGGTCATTAGTTCAACAGTTGAAAATGAAAGGTTATACCTTGACCCTATTAGACACAGTTAAACTTGGTGCACGAATATACCTCCTATAGGCATGTGATTTCCACCTCCCCAATTGCATTATAGTATGTTCTGGGGTACCGGACAAGAATGCTTGCGTACAAGCACCTATGCGGAAACTGTGTAATTTGTATTGTTTTCTAGACATGCTACAGAAATCTAGCAATTTGTTAAACATTCCCCTGAAATGGGCCAATGTGAAAGGACTTAGCGTTGATGTTATGAATAGGGGACCTTTCTTATCTCCCCTGTATGAAAGGTAATGCTTCAAAGCTTGAACTGGACATAGTTTGGGAGCAGACGATATGATAATACTAATAGGTTTACCTGTCCGCTGTGTTTTGTGATGCACAAGTTGGATGTGTACTGATGATGCAGAAAATTTCACATGTTGGATCTGCACAACATCCATATGTTTATCTAATTTAGCAGGGAGCAGTTCACCTAGTCTAAAGAAGCCATGGAATGCGATAAGAATTATGGCTCTAAGCATGTTTTTTACATATCTGTTGGATGCATATAAATTGTCAACAGCACCGATAAGAGAACTAATGTGTTGTGACAGAAGTGGTAAACGGGTATCTTGTACAAGTTTTAGTTTCCTACATCCTAACATCATTCTTTTTATCATGAACCTGTTGCATGGGTCATCATGCCCTGCAAGTTGGTGAAAAAATGAAATAGCAGACAAGTGACTGCTTATAGTAGAAGGAGCAAAGCCTGTTTTGTACAAATGTGCAACAAATAGTGAAACATGATTTGAAGTGGATGGAAAGCTGAATGTTAGACCCCTAGTATTTGTACAAAATGCAATAAACCTATTCCAGAATCTGTTATATGAAAGTCTGGTTTTTTCTGCCAATGAGGACTGTAGAAGGGAATCTCTCAACGCAATAACTTCCTCGGGGACATCGCCCAAGGAATCGCAGTCGGGATCTTGTCTAGGTACGGGGCGATTTGCATGGCCTCCTCTACCTGAAAGCGTGAGAGTTTGTCACAAATAGTGTTGTCAAATGTGGAAATGTGTTTTGATGTAAAGCAAAAATTGAATTCTAAACCTTTTAACACTATAATGCGAATAAGGTTCATCATAATTACATCTTTGGACGACTGTTTGTTCAAACAGTAAACAACAGCCAGGTTGTCACATACGAAACATATGTTTTTGTTTTGCCACATATGGCCAAACAATGAAACTGCCAAAGCGATTGGGTATAATTCCAAGATGTTAATATGATGGATGTTGTCTTTAGGGAATCCCCCATAGGTCCAATGCGTGTTGAACATGCAAGCGAATCCTTTAGTACTCGCTGCATCAGAGTGGAGTTTCAGGGTAATGGACGAAATGAATCTGTCATTGGTCAATAAAGTACAGCCATTGTATGATTCAAGAAAAGAAAACCAAAGCCGCAGGTCTGCGCGGCATTCTGAAGACAACTTGATGAAGTGGTGACCTATAGTTTTACCTATTGTAAGGTCATATAACCGACGTAGGAAGCAGCGTCCCGGTTTAATAACTTTACAAGCAAAGTTTAGATGACCTAGTATGGATTGAAGCTCTTTAAGAGTTATTTTACGACGTTTCATGGCCTGTGACAACATGTTTTGGAGGGACATAATTTTATCCCTGGGCAGAGTGGCCATCATGGTGGTAGAATCAATAGTAATTCCATGAACCTCAGCCTTGGAGGTTGGTAACACTGTCTTACTATGTTTGATAGGGATGCCTAGATCCTTTGATAAAGAAAAAAAAAGGCATTTAAACTGTTAAGACACTCATCTGAATTTTCTTTACCCACAAATATGAAATCATCAATAATGTGTGATACTTTATCCACATTGAATTTGTGTTGTAAAATCCACTGAATACTTTTAGAGAAAGATTCAAATAATTGAACAGATGAGGAAGCACCCATAGGTAAAACCCTATCAAAATAAAATTGACCATTTAACATGAACCCCAATTTATTATAGTCTAAAGGGGATAGAGGGATGATGCGGAATGCATCCTCTATGTCTGCTTTGGCAATGAGTGAATTTGCGCCAGATAAGATAACAAGGTTAGCAACATGATCGAAAGTTTCCAGGGAAACCTCAAAATTCTCCTTAGGGATAAGTGAGTTAACAGAAAGAGTACCCCGGGAAAATGACAAGTCATGAATGAGCCTGTAACTATCCTTAGTTTTCTTAGGAACCACACCCAAAGGGCTGCAAATGAAGCCATTGAGAGGGGGGGCATCATACGGTCCTTTGATACGTTTTAGAGCTACTTCTGTTTTGACCTTTTTAGAAACAAATTCAGCATGTAATGTAGCAGAAGGGTGATTAGGAACTAAACGAGCAGGTGGTGTGCCTATACATCCTAATGGAAAACCAAAACAAAACCCTTTAACCAGTTTAATGTATTCAGAAGTGTTGTAACCTTCTAAGTAAAGGGCCAAGGTTTTAGCACATATAGGGCTTGGCAGACAAAATTTATTCGCTACTTTTTCTAGGATAGGTGCTCTTGTTTGATGCAAGTTTGAAGCACTTGCTAGCCCCATGGGACTTTCCATCACAGTTGGAGCATTGGTGCAACAGGGGACAGTTTGATTTGGAGCATGTTTGTTTATTTTGAAAATCCCAGCAGTAGCCTTTCCGAAAGAAAACGTTATGTGAGACTTGTTTCCCCCTGGTTGCTTTTGAGGAGATAGGGACTTGGGCACGAAAAGGAGCTCTGGCCATAGAACAGAACAGAAATGTCTCAGTGTGCAGTTGGCCCCAAGGGACGACCCGAACTGCACGTAGCTGCCTAAACTTTTCATCGTAAGTTTGCCAATTTATCTGGCCTTGGCTAGCCATCATCTGAATTAGGGACATGTACTGAAACATTTGAGAGGCCTCTTTATGGTACTTTGAAGTGTATATATTGGCGTACACTTGAAAGGCGCGACACCAGGCCAAAATATTAGTAATTTGTTTCTGGGCAGCAGTTTGGATAGATGTAACGGTTCCCATATTTGTTTTTCTGATCGTTTTAGTTTGGGCACCCTGATCATTGGTATAATATAACTGTGCCAAGTCTACGTACTGTAAATTTAATATTTGTTCCCTTAATTTCTGAGGAACAGGATCATGTGTAAAGGAGAACAATCCTAAATCCACTAATGGAGGTTCAATACTTCCTAAATTAACTAATGGAGGTTCATTACTTGAAGTATTACCGACAACAACTATACTGCTTTCAGGTTCATTGTCATTCTCGTCCTCCATATCATCACCATCTAAAGACTCTATGATGTATGTATGCGTTGTCGTGAAGAGCCCTTCAATCCACCAACAGAGGTCAAGAACAACCTAGCAACCTCACCGCCATGCCTCCAGACTAAAACCTGCACAGTTTACAGTGCAAGATGTAATGCCGAACATGTATTCCCACTGAAAGGGGATAAGATCATGTAAGACTAGTCATAAAGAGCATGTCGACCTGCCAACGGAAGTTCAAAACCGCCATCTATTGGACAAAAAACCCTCCTGACTCAGCAGTAAGTCGGTATGTATTGTTATGTGTTGTAGATGAATAAGGATCAGACATAGATAAACAAACATAGTTTGTGTCTGTATCCTGTATAATTGTGCTTTATAGTGCCATTTAATTAAGGCACACTTTGGAACCATAGCCTGTAATGATCACATAAATTGAATCCAGGCAGAAAGTGTAACTATAAATACTGATGCACTGCACTAGATGGTTCCATAATATTCTATAACCATATAGCATGATACATGCTGTGATAATTTCGAATAATAAATACACTAAAAAGTGCTGCTCTGTGGCATTTCATAAGTGTGAAATAATAATTGTTACTAACTGGGTATATATGCCAGTTTGCATCCCCAGAATATGTGGCGATACAGTGATATAAAACCGCCCACTATAGGTATATTGCCTCAGCGTTCCTTAAATGTGGCTCAGTACAGTAACTGGCACACAGGAAGTGTATGCTTATTGGCAGCCTGTGATATGGCGGAACACATGTATTAATTTCGCACACGCTAGGTATATGATGCTAACATTAAAGGCATCCCAAGATAGTTATAGTTGAGTAACAATTGATAAATATATATACAAAGCCCATCTTAGTGTGTCAAATAATGTCTATGGCGCTATCCAGAATAGATAACATTAGACTGCCTTAATGGTAATAATTGAAAGGCAATGTAATATTATACATCAGGTGATGTACAAATAATTTTAGTAGAATAGGTAACAACACACATACTCCACCCAACTTGTTGATCTATGCAAGTGTCAACCAGAGTCCTTGTATATGAATACACTCACTAATGGCACGTTTCCACTATCCTCACACAATCCACACGCAATCCACTAACAAAACTAAAAGGTAAAATATAATTAATTAACACAATTTACAAATATATACATTCTAAACCCTACCGAAACAGTATCAATTACTTAACATGTTTCTACCATAAATGATGGCTCCTCGGACTGACATGTAGTACCTAGGCATCCCCTGTTGGCCTACATGAACCCCATCACTGGCAACATAATCCCTCAGGAAACGTCTGTTGTAGTTGTTTCTAGAATGGGACCAAAATTTTATATTATTAGACTCCTCACATGCTGACTTAAGAAGGGTATTAGTCGTGTCAACACGCGAATTGTACATCCCAGCTACTCTGCGGTGGGTGATCTCTGAAAATATAACAATTTTAGCCCCTTTTTCCAACAACTTCTTTGCAAAGTCCATCATAATGTCGACTAGAGCAGCAGGTTCGATCAAGGGCCCACACAGATCATTACTACCTATATCAACAAAGACAATATCAATATCTAGGTCATTGACAAGATGTGCATCCATCCAGATGGACTTTGGATGAGATTTGTGATATATCTTCCCACCGCCAATACCATGCCAGTACACCTGGCACCTGCCTGAATCAAAGTTTAAATTAATGTGATTATTAGTAAAACACCACTTCTGAAGACGCATTGTGAAAGAATGGCCTAGTAAAAGGATGTTATTTTGATGAGCCATGATAACAATGAATAATCTATAAATAGATTATTATGACGTAATATGGAGGCTGTTTCACACAAACAGATCAATAAATTGCAGGAAACCCAATTAGTACAACGCCCTGCGTTTAAAAATAGAGGAAAATATAAATATACAGTTCTAAACTTATGATCTTTGCTTCAGAACAAGAAATAAAGTTACGAAAAGCAAATAATTTTTTGAACAAATTTAGATCTACCCACGCTAGCCAATTCTCAAAACTAGGTCAAGACGCGGAATTTAAACAATTCTTACTTATACAAATAAAACGTCTCTGATGAAGGTAAAGACCTATATCCTCGTGTAGTCCGATTTAAACTACACTTGTGTACAATAAAAAATAAGAATAACGGTCTATAAACGGTAAATAAAAATAAAAAAGCTTCTCTGAAAATAATGCGTGAATAGCGTCTTGGCGAAGAACTGTGAATGAAGCCAAAAGATGTGAAAGTCACGAAAAGTGACAATTAACCCAAATATGCACAAAGAGTAACCTATGGCCCCCATCCACCTTTAACAGCACATATACAAAGTAAATAATATTGATTGCAAATATAAACTACTTTATCTCACTCTGTTCAATAAATTGTGGTTTTTTCACAGGTCAGGTTGCGCCGCATATGAAACTTCGAGGTGGGGTGGAATTTGTTGCCGAAATACAGCGAACCGCATCGGGAAAGATTCTTCGTAGAACGTTGAGGGAAAAAGCAAGACTGTTTGCGGAACAGAAAATGTAACTAACATTTCTTTGACGTACACAAAACTCGACGATCCCTTACATCAGAGTACACTTGTATGACGAAGAAGGGCTCGTTTACATATTTTATCAAAGGGAACTGCGGATCATTCAATATTTCCAGCAGCGATTACCTCCCCTAGTTTTTAAATAGAGTACACTACGAAGGAGATCGTGGGGAATCTGGTTGATGTTTTAGAATTGGTGCATTAACTTGTTTGTACGTAAAATAGATAGCATCAAATACCTAATGTCATCATACACTCTCACAGTTCTTCACATATCATACTTATTTGCTGTCATCTATACATGCTAAGAGCATACAAGCATATTTTTATGGAAGTGTAATTTAATTTAAACCATGTACTCGTATATATATTTGATTCACTTTATTTCTCGTCAGTTAAAAATACACTCTAACACATTTTTAATAAATTAAAAATTTAATAATAAAATTCTATAACACAAATTGGGTTATCTTTCCTTGTTTTCTTTGCCTTTTCCGTTATTAGTCTTGTTGAAAAAGTTAGAAAACAACGCAATGAGTGATATGGCATATAGAAACACTGCGTAATTAAAACCTTGAGGAAAATCACAGTCAGACTGAACCATGTTGATGCTTGTATGAACAATCACGGCGAAAAATTGGCCCTGTAAAGGTAAAGTTAAGAAATATTAAAATAATTCCTAACAAACAATTGACAATTGTTTGCTTCTGGACAGTCGAAGAGAATCTAAGAAAGATATAAATATATATATTCGCTCTCATGGTAAACAGAAATATAACTTCCAGAAGACCGGTGTGAAGCAATAATAGCAGTAACAGCAGTAACAGCAGTACTACTGCTCTTACTGCTACTACTTCTAGCAGATATGTCATTAAATCAGTGTGTGATCAAAAACATATTATGATACAATACTAATGTACCCACTACTTTAAGTTCACTTTAGTTAGTTGTAATTAATATTTTTTACATACCAGTTGTAACATAGTTAGGTATTTCTTCCACCAAAGATACTTTTGGACGTGTGGACCGAGGGCAGATAATCCAAAATATGAATACATGATTACGTGTACAAACGTGTTCAACATTGCCAAAAACCACGCTGAAAAAATAATAATGACAATGAATAATGGTTGTTGTAATAGTGATGATGATTGAGACGATGATGACGATACACATTATGTGCTTAAACCATTACGCGAAGATCAAAAAAAGTATAACAGAATCGTGAAAACTTTTCGTGGCCTGCAGATGAATACAGCGAAACCAACAGAGCAGCCTTCGCTCGAACATTAACCTCTCTTAACAACATCATCATTGTTTTCCTTTAGTAAAAAATAACTATGATTTTAACCTCTCTATAGCAACAAACAACGAACAACAGCCAACATTCCCGTATCCCTAGTGGTGTTGCTTAGGAAACTCCATTTATTCACACAGTCCAATGGTAAGTATAGATAGTTCCCACATCTATAATATATACCCCCCTTGTTCTTAATCATCGGCTATTTTGATATGCAAAACTGACAAGCGTTTATAGGAGTTATTCCCAAATATATAATAATTGAGAAAAGAACAAGAGCATTTGCATGTGACAACCACTTTTTCTTCAACTGTCTGAGCCATCTGCCACCATTAGCCATATGAATAAGTAATGTTTTACACTATCTGATTAGTTTATCATAGTAAACAGTATATTCCCTATAAACTTAAGGTTTCTTTACCAATATGGCTGACTATTCGGAACAAGTTAGGTAAATATTGTAAATGTGAGAACTATCTATTGGTCGGATGACCATCCCATACCGACTTGACAATATGCACATGTAAACAGAATGGTAAACAATAGTGAGTAGCCACTCGGTCATACGAGAGCTAATCTTTAAATATTGTGTGTACATATGAAAACTTACATTGTCCACCAGCGATGTACTTGACACCCAGCCAAGCAGCATGGTACTATGATGATAAGAGTGAAGAAATGAAATAGGTTTCTTTCTTAAAATGAGAAATACCTGAAACACAAAAAAATAAGAATAACGCATACACATACTGTAGAAAATCGACATACATGTAAAATTAGTACGATCTGGATGTTCAGTGAACAATTTTAAAGTATGTAGTTAACCCCAACTAGTCATTAATCGCAGCAACTATATTTTAAAGGCATAATATAAATGAGTAATTGTGACTCCAGTTCTAAACATGTCGGCTACTTTTACCACAGTAAGGGCGGATTAAATACCTGACAATACAATTGGTTGTTGTAACGATATGGTAGAGCCTGACGCCTCGGTTTTAGTGCTTCGGACGAGATATTGTTGTATTGCTCAACCTATAGTTACTGAGTTCTATCCTTGCCAATGTAATATATGACGAGTTTCCTTATCTAGCTACGGTCAGGAAAGCAGACACCGCTGACGCTGATACGATTGAGACTAAGTGTAAGCGTGTTGGTTTCAAAACAGTGAGCCCATACAATATGTATCTATAAAATAATCATAGTAAGTTTGATACAATGTACCAGTATCTGTACGTACTGTATCAGAAAGTTCGATGATTTTCGAGAAGAAATACCACCAACAAACACTGGCCATCTGAAATCAAACAAGTACAGTATTATATCCTCCAAGATAAACTTCAAGTAACTCTCACAATTTGTAATATATACTTTGTATTTGTTTGTGTTGGATTTTACGACGTTTCTGAACAATATTTCACTTACATGTGACCTGTCCAGTGCTCCTGGGTAACTAACCCAGAACATACGCATCGCTTGTCATTCGAACCGTGGCCAAGACCTCTTAGGGCTTAGGAGGGCTTATATATACACATACAACACAGGCTTGCACTATAGTATATACAATGAATATATATATACACTACACTGGGGACATTTAAAAAACACTGCATAACATTTCATTCTAGTGAAACCAAAGAAACATAGACTATTTTAAAATAAATACATTGTGTAAATTGAATCAATCAATCAATCAATAAGACGTTTTAATAAAACCATAGATCGTTCTATCAATCCATGCCTACAGACGGTTTTGTATCAGACACGTGGCTTACCCTGACTGCTAATGGATCCGTGGAATAATCCACAGGCTGACAAACGTAACTATATCCCGCCAAAAATGATGACATGAAAAACTGAAAAATTAAACAGGATTTTCTTACATATGAGAGATGCAATATGAACAATATTATGATAAACGAAAATATTGAGAAGAATTAATTAAATGTATTCAATTATACTGATTTAAGTGTTTAACAATAGCGTTTAATGTATCAATAAATAAAATAATTTTTTTTAGAAAACGTGCAATAAATGACTTCAATTTCCCATTTCAAACAATTAAGAATTTCGCCAAGCAATATAAATATTTTGATTTCCATAAATAAAAAGTCAGAATATTCACATTAAACGCATATTGCACGTTTGTTATAACTTCGTACCTTAAGCAAGGGAACGATTTAATTACAAATAATGATACACAAATATATCATTTAACCTAGTGTTGAATATTTCTAGTTTATAAACTTCACCAAGAACTCGAAGCAATTTTGATTCTGAATCAACTTGTGTTAGTTTATAACTGCTTCTCTTAATAGAGTGGCTTTTATTCATTCGAATAGATTTACAATGGATTGTTTACCTCATAACACATATACGCGGACAGCAATACTAGTCCAAGGTTGTATACCACAATCACACTGGACAGAGTCATCGCTTTCTGTCCTTCCATCAACCTGGGTCCTTGTTTTATTGTGATTAAATACATCAGAAATATAGTCAGGACAGCTCCTGGGGTTACCATTAGGGGCCATGTCGGTACACGTGGATCTGTAAAACAATTCAAGAAAGTTGGCTAATCTCATACATAACTTTCGAGAAATATATGTTTACGTTTGTTTGTATCTACAGGTGCTGTTGAGATTCCGAATTACATAAAACATTACGAGAAAATACTTCACTGACACACAGTTGTACAGTCTCGACGCCTAATTAGGTTGAGGGATTGGCACGTACAAACATAGAGTTAATTGTCTTTTATCGCGCTTGGTATTCGTTTTTCATATCACTTTCATAGTTGCTTTAAAATGTGTGGCAATAATAGATCACGAGCATAATTCAGTCCTCGCTCACTCGTGAATTATTATTCAGTAAAACATTCTCTGGCGTACAATTATGTTGCAATGAAAGGAAAGTTATGACATTACCTCTAATTAAGGTATTAACTTACCGGGTACTGTTCGCTGATTTACCATGGTCAATACTGCTGTTTACATACTGAACGACAACTAAAGCCACTTTTGAATGCCGTTACTATTATACAAGTATATGATCCGACTTAGTTGCGAGTCATACCGTTATATCCTTGACACAATCAGTTACCAGCTGATAGTTGAAATAACAGCGATCAGTTTGTTAAAGGAGCGCCGATTGGCTGTGTATCAACGTGACATTGGTATTTTTTGTTGTATGTTGAACGAAAGCCATCCATTTTTACAGTTTATACTATAAACGTGTTTCTAACACATTTTTGTTAATTGATACATAAACGTTGCATTTTAACAATCTTTATCGACACCAATAAGTAAACTGGTGACGCACAGGCACTCGTTTCGGTCAATTAAATATATGCAACGCAAAATAATATAATAAACAGTGTGTTGATGTATAAGCCAGACGGGTATTATATATGTTTTATTGACTGGAACGAGTGCCTGTGCTGTGACAATTTGTCAGATTTGTTTTAAAAACGACTTAATAATTCCCTGTTGAATTAAAGCCAGTATTGTTTCCTTCAAATTCAGATAAGTTTGTTGGTGAAAACAGCAAGACCAGGTGATTATTAACCAATGCCTTAAGTAAACATGCAGTGGTTACAGCTTGTAAAAAAAATCAGCATTGTCCCATATTTCAAATCAAAGAAAAGTCATAACTATTGATCGTGTCGGTGCTTAGTTGTTGAAATTAATTAAAGTTCATTAAAGTTACCCAAGACCGAAATGCACCCAGTCGGAAAAAAATGTCCTAACATATACGTATAAAACACATGTTCATCCTCTACGACAATACGTCATGGGGAATTAAAAACGAGCGTAGAGAATGATGTTGATAAAAGCGAGGCTGCAAGAAACATGTTTTACTTACCACCCTTTGTTAACATTCATTCGTAAACATTCGATATTTGTCCTAGCGTAACCATGGCGCTAATTTCCGTCCCCGATGCTAAATTCTAAACTGAGTACACTTGTACCCAAACTACAGTCACAGTTCTCTGTCAACGGTGTATTATATGTATAAGGTCCTCATTTTCAAACCGATCTATGGATACTATAATACTATAAATAAAAAATTGGTCGGGGTAAAATTGAGGGGTGGTTGGATAACCAGAAACATATTTTTCGCCAAGACATATTTTTCAGGCTATTATCTCGACATTGAGACATCGTTTTCGTAAACTTACAACATATTTTTTAAAATCCTTAAGCATATTGTAACTAAAAAACATCTGTTTATTATTTGTGTTTTGTTTTTCGAATAAGATTTTAGAACCAAAAACATTCTAGAGATGCGGAGACCTTCAAAGCCCCCGTTAACCTTTAAACCGATTGAACGCTTTTGTATTGAAACTGCAAACATTAAGCACTATAGTGGAATATAAATCATCTTTTTCTATGCATTTAAAAGAACAGAGAGAAAGCTATAGACATCAGAGCACTAAATCACATATACTTGATTAGATAAATTTAAACTAGTTTGGCCATAGTGTTTGTATGCGTTTACCTTCTCCAAGATAAGTTAAATTGTTTGACACTGATAATACGCTAGTTGTTGTTTTTCTGAGGTCAGTGTGTGGATAAATGGTGACTTGCTGGTCTATTGAAGCTGTTGGCGTTTTGTTACCTGTAGAAAAGAACGGTAAATGAAAAGAACGGTCATGTTAAACAGCCACAATAGAATAATCAAGCAAACAATGCTAATGTTCTTTCGACAAGTCTAAGAAAAAACAGACCAGTATATTATACTCTCAGCCCTGCAAATCGAATACTTTTAGCTTAACATTCTCACCCTTTCAAGGCACATGGAGATAGACCCAGCGCTTGTAATCGGTGTGAAATCGACAGTAACAACAATAGCAGCACCACGTTACTACTCTAACTTTGATTCGTACAGAGGGTTATACGGCTGGTGTTCAACACTTATACTGTATTAAGTAATACTTATTTAATAATATTTCATTCTTGCATACACGTGTCTTATGTGAGGTGTCTGTGGTTGTTTTATTTTTCAATCATCGTAACTTTTGTAGCTTTTGATGATCTCATTTATCATTATAATTGTGTTGCATGTATGAACATGTGTAGATGTGCATATATTTTTAATATTGATTGCTTAAACTGTTGTTGTTTGAAAACAACATTGTAAAAAAGTTACACCTGTAGCTTCATGAAATAAAGATATTATTATATAGCGCTGGTAAAACTTATAGTACGAAATTAAGGTTGTCTGTAATCGATAGCATATGATTTTTGTTTATTCATGGTTGTGTACATAACGTTTTACTTTACAACTCATGTGGTCAGAAACCATTTATCAATTGTTCTCAATGAATAAATTTAAACCGGTCTTCTGTTATCTCCGTGATATTATTGTTTACTTACTTTACAGCATACGATATGATAAGTGCGAAATAAAGAGATTTCAAACAGTAAAATTTATATGAATTATCAAGTTACGCATTAATTATCATAGCTCATACATTGGGTTACCCTCAATGGAATATTTATTCAAATATCTGGTTCAGGACAAATACTTTACTGCAAACAAAACAGAGCCGATTTTGTGAAACAAAACAACTTCGTTTAACCAAACATAAGCGAAAATAAAAAAAATATCTAGTCGGAGTTGCATACTATTGAATTGAATTAAATTGTGCACGATTCTATTTTGGAACACGCACACTATATTGTCGAACTGTGCAGTTGAACTGAGCTTTTTCATTTACCTAAGTTTTGTCGAAATCACGAGCATGTGATAAAGTCATGGTTAATTAGAAAGTAACTCACCGATGGTACCAACACATCATCAAAACTTTTTGTAATGTGACTGAAAGTAACATTGACAGCCAATGTCATGTAGTGGCTTTTCCAGTTAAGGTATAAGGGTGGAGGAAGACCACGGGCGGACACCTGGGTAGAACGGAAGACTCTAGGCGGACACCTGGGTAGAACGGAAGACTCTAGGCGGACACCTTGGTAGAACGGAAGACTGTAGGCGGACACCTGGGTAGAACGGAAGACTATATGAGGACACCTGGGTAGCACGGAAGACTCTAAGCGGACACCTGGTTAGATCGGGAGACTCTAGGCGGACACCTGGGCAGAACGGAAGACTCTAAGCAGATACTTGGGTAGAACCACAGACCTTCCGCGGTGAGTGGCAATTGATGTCCCATACTAAAACTATTTAATACACAATTATCAGGAGAGTATTTGTGTTCGTATCTACTTCTGAATATAATCCTGATGAAAACTGTTGCCGTAGATCCATGTACCTCAAAGGTTTTTGGTATTATGTAAGTTTAGTTCGCGACAAATTGTTGAATATTTAGGAAAATGTTATATTACACATTTCTTAATAATTATGGTATTTATGCAAGCTTTACAAAAGATGGAATCAAGTCACAGTTACGATCACGCAAATGTCATAGTTAGAATAAATTAAAGAAAATTACTTTACATATGCTAATATTTTACTGTCAATGTATGAGGAGTAACAGACTATTTCATCTGAATGCAATTAACATTCTTAAACGCAGTTTTCGAAGGCCCGTGATCGGCCGAGACCGGATTTCATTACGTCCCGTTTGAACATAAATGGTTCATTTGCGGCGGCTTTGGTGCTTTGCATCAATGGTTTTCTCGTATGTACATATAGAAGGGGAGAAAACTCGTGACAATCTCCTATTGTGTCGAACATTGAGTACCATTTGAAATACTTGACGCGTGAATCGCCTATCACTATCAAGCACTCATCTGGGACGCTATACATGTATACTGTCTTTACTCGACTGTTAGTGTGTTTGCTCAGTTACATTTTATCTCAACAGTAATACGCTATTTTATTTAAAACGTTTGAACCGGTTTTCAATACTCAAGATGGATACATTAAATCTGGAGGATATTCCTGTGATGAATCTGGGCAAATTTATTTTGGACAAAATGAGGGAGCATAACCCAGATTCCATTGCTTTGGTATGTAAACTTGTTTAATCTTATTGAATTAGTTACATCAAATACAATAAGACCAAAGATGAAAACGTTTGTTTCTCGATACAGACTGAAATATATATACTTTTAATCAGTAAGAACTGTTAGTCGAAAATCAATTTTACTTCTTATCCAGCTAGTTATTGTCAGAGCATTATTCCCAGGTTTATATACCTTTCGATTTTATTAATATGGTTTGTGCTTGGGTAATGTTCGCATCCTTTAAATTAAATAAGGTTCTTAATTTCTAACCGAGTTATGGATACTATAATACACATGTACTATAATTAAAAATAATTAATATTTGTTCACCAAGACATATTTTTAAGGGTATTATCTCGACATTGAGACTTCGTTTTCGTAAACTTACAACATATTGTTTAAAATTCTTAAGCATAATGTAAATCTAAGCAGACTACTTTCTGAATTATCTTACAAATTACATGATTGCACAGCAGTTATGTTATCATTCGTATTTAGATCACTAGTAATAAATACGAGCGAGTGTTCATCTATGCAACGTTTACTTCTCATGAGTTTAGTAATAATCTCAAGTAAAACAGTATACACATACATGTAACAGTTTAACAGTATATATCCATTTAGGCCACGAGTCTATTCACGTAAGTTTTGTATTAAGTTTCGATTTAACCCCACATGACTCACTTATGACCATGACTAGCACATAAAGAAGGTCATTCACTTCAGTAAAACAGTCAATGACCTATCAAATATAACATATACAAAGGTTATACTAAGTTTAATTCTACGATTAACCAATGGAAATACAATACTTCAAAGTGTGGGATATGGTCCATTATAATTGGATTATCATGGTGGGATATAATGTCGTTCTTCTTGTAGCTATTTTCATTATCTCCATTTAAACGTTTGTTTTCGTCCTTTAACCAAAAATGGATTTAGATATAATTTAGATCTAATATATACATATATAGATAAGCTTATTCAGAAAAAGGCACTGTTTCCATCATTCCACAATAATAAATACAATGCAATAAATACAACATGTCAATGGTGATTTACAATACATATTCTATGAGTAATGTTTACAAACATAATTACGGACATATATCATTACGGAACTTTACAGTCCCTGATATAGGTGCGAGTACTGGTGAAGCAATCCAGGAAGCAGCCATCGAGAGTCAACATAAGTTTTAAAACTTGTTTCACAATCGATATAAAATAAATAATTTCGAACGCTTTAATACAGTACTGAATGCAATACGTCTACTTATTTCGATTTTTAGCTCGTCTGACTCCCAAATCTTGTGGTGAGCAATTGTGATCACATTTTGTCCGTCCTCTGTCGCCCATAAACACTTGTTTTAAAGTCATATCGCCATTCTTAATACAAAAATAATTACCCTAAATGAAGCAGACGCTTGTAGAGCTCTGGTTGCAATGGTAAGTTAGTTATCTAAACCAATGGCCAGAACTGAAAACGATTTGGTATATTCGGCCATTCGGGAACACATAACGACGTTTATTAAATATTTTGTCACGTTTTCAAACATGATCGCTTAGGGTCGAATCTTGTTTTTAAACTATAAATAAAAAATCTTATCTGAAATTCAATGGTCAGAATTGACGAGTGGTGACCCATCACAAAATCATCGATTTGTCAAAGAATATATTACAACCAGGAGCCGGGGCTGCTATCCTAACATAGTGGGCATTCACAAATTAATCGTCATATCCGTATTGCTCATGCAGTTGAGCAATATTGTACCACCATGGCCCTCATGTTTGATAAACATTTTTTTCAAAGGTTGATGGAGAAACTGAAAAAAGTTACACTTACCAACAACTTATAAACAGAACAGAACTAGCCGCGGCTGGTTTGCAGAAGTTGGGAGTGAAGAAAGATGACGTCATATGTGTGATGGCACCAAACAACCTTGACTACGTTGTGACGTTTTATGCCACGGCTCTGGTGTATGCAACAATTCAACCAATCAATCCATTGTACACTAACGGTTAGTTACTATGAATTAAATGTGTTTTTTATTTAAAGTTATTTATTCTTCATCAATTGTGAAACAAGTATATAGCTAGTTTATATCACTCGAGGTTACTAACCAGTCCCATACTAAACTAAGGAGTAGTGAAGTGCATGGTTAAACCTGGACCAAGGTGCACCTCGAACCTAGAGCCTTCGGATCAGGAGTCAGTCAATATTCCGATAGACCTCTATGTATCACGTTCGTTTCTTTTTTCATTTTTTTATCTCTAAATATAAAGAGTGTCGGATTCCTGATCCAGAGGTTGTGGGGTCGACTACCGGTATGTGCGACATTCATTTAACTACGGGGAAATATAACATCTGCAGCGAGGTTGTTTTCTAAGAAAATGCTGCTCCGAAGAGGTTGTAATTTACTACAGATGAAAAATAAAAACCAATTCGATTTAAATCAGTGAATTAAAAAATATCAACGCAGATTTCATTTGTAAATTGGTGTCATCAATATACACTAACATAAATACCTGACCTCCTTTAGAAAGCATATTCTCCTTGATGGTTTGACAGACAAAACAATGTATGGATGTCGTATTACTATTCAATACCTTTTTCATATATCAGTTGAAGTGCAGAAACCTAGTATTCGAGTTGTAGGTATCTACTCAATCTAGTATTCAAAGTGCAGATATCCAGAACCCATTATCGAAATGGTGATATTTGCAAATCAAATACTAGATATCAGCATTCCGAATTGTAAGTATCTGCAATTCCATAATACATGTAGTCCCCTACTTTTATCTACTACTCAAATTGTAGATAGATATAGATATATTTTTTGCAAAAAGGCAATATTGCCTATGAGCATACATGTAAATATTAACACAATTATAAATAAATGCTTTCGATCAATGTACAAATTATTAAAGCTTAATCAATTACCAAACAAACAAAATGTGTATTAGTTAAGAAATTGTAATCAATTTGGTTAGATATGTAGTACGGAGAAAAGTGTCTCCTTGTCTTAGTTAAATTTTTGATGCATATACCAACAGAGTAAATGTATGTATGACTTCAAAAACAAATACAGTTTTTACAGTAGATATCTGTCAATTAAATTACAATGTTTATGATGCGTCAAAATCGGTATTTTTTCTCTTGTTGCAGACGACATAAAGAAAGTCACCAAGCAGTGTAATACAAAGTATATTTTGACAATTCCTGTATTTGTACCAAAAGTTCAGGACACACTTGGTGACGACAGTGAAATAAAGGTAATATCTAGAAGTACATGTATGTGTGATGTTTAATCTGTTGTCTCAACTTTATATCGTTACGGGATGAACTAAGACTCAAAATATATAACGGTAGAGAAACAACACAGTTACAACAATGGCCTACAGTCCTTCTACAGCCAGTAATAATACTTGGGCCTTATTCTAATTTGACGATGTGTCAACCTCTCCCTGACTTTTTCTATTGCAAAAATAAGTTCCTAGAAAACTACCTGTTGACGTTCGAAAATGATTTCCTTGATGAAATGCTGATCTCAATTGATATTAAAATGAATGATGAAGCCGAGCACGAAACGGAACATTCAATATGTGTAGCCATTCTAAAACCACAGGAGCACATGAACAGTGTACATACATGTAAACATTTACAAAAGCAATTGGAACATATCACACGAACATATATGATACGTGAAGATAAGAGTATCGCCTCGGGACGGTCAATGGTCAAACACGAATGGACAATGTCTTACTTCTGGTATTTCCATCATGCAGACTGATGATTTTATTTTTACTGGGTTTGAATTAACTCAGCTAAATATAGAGGAAGTTGTCCATGGTAGCAGGGCTTTATGAAGGATTAATAACCTGACAAAGAACATGTATACATTAAGAGATACAAATGGAAATCAGCATTGGTGATTAGAAGATTTGAAGACCGGTCGGTATGTCGCATAAAACTTGTAAAATGTTTCTGTGGTATTTTTGAGATCGTTCGCAAAATCATGTTATTCCTCCGTCCCGTTCGGAAAACAGTATTTTGATGAATCCATTGAGAGTTTTTACATTTATCGAAGATTATGCATTAATTGTCGTGTTTGTCTGCGACTTGACTTTTAAACACATCTGAAAAAAGTTCGTCAATTTGTTTAGGTTATTACTTTCGGAGAAGTTGAAGGTTACACATCATTTGACTCTCTTCTTGATCCCGCCAATGGACCTTACACAATACCGGAAGCTGACCCTAAGAAATCCGTAGCGGCCCTAATGTCGTCATCAGGGACAACTGGTTTCCCTAAAGCTGTCCAGATTTCACATTACAATATAATAGCGAATTGCCTTCAACAATGGTATTATAACTTCGTTTTTCTTTTCGTATCTTACAAGTAAAATGTCAATGTTTATTTTTTATGCTAAACCTTAATTTGTCATTCTGTAAAATGGGAAAATCTGATAATTCGGACAGGTGGCTTTGTGCTGGCGAACTGCAAAGTAAATAACAGAAATGATGTTGTAAAAAAAACTAAAAATGCATTGTTTCAATTTTCAGCTCTGCGAAACTGTCCAACCCTACTGACAACTTTATTGTCTTTATTCAATTATTCCATATATATGGCTTGTGTATGATAACAGTCACAGTGAATTACATTGGTGGTAAAATTGTGTTCATGTCCAAATTTCAACCAGATTTGTATTTGGAATTGATACAGAAACACAAGGTAAACATTTTGTGTCATTTATGTGTAGATATACATTGTTACAGATATAAACTGCCATCCAAACGTTCCTTCACACTTTGACAATTTACCATTGCGAATAATGTATTTTCATATTTGCTTACCATGCAATAAATCGAAAATGCTTTTAAACACATCAATACTTCTCTGTAGAAGTATTTATAAATTTGTACTGAAACAAATTACATGTATCTAATGTTCTGTGTCAGATAATCAGTTACACACATACATCGGTTTCGGATGCAGACCAATTGATACTGCTGCCGAGATGTGCAATTTATTTAATTCTTAACTATCCATCACAGAAGTAGGATGAATAATTTTGCTTCATGATCATACATGTTTTATTTGAAATTCTGTAAGAAAAAGTAACGAAATTCAAAATATTCAAGTGTGAAGAAACTTTTGGATGGCAGTGTAGATATGGGACCTTTAATACTACGTTTTCGGATAAAATGTTGTCGCATAATCGGGGTCCGACCGTATTTCCAACATATGATAGAAATAAAATCACATAAACACACTGCAGCAGTGTTCGATTTATATGTTGATTATATGTCTTTCTTCTTCGAAAGATTAACAGTTCAGAACACGATAATTATTTCAGCAATGAGAGTACAAAAATTTTCCAATACATTCACCCATTGACTTTTTCAAACAAATAGCAAACATGGTTTTAAAAATATTAATTAATTTATATCAGAATTGTTTCTGCAAAGACCCACTCTCAATATCGTTAAAATAAAAAAAACGACTAAATAGATTTCGAAATACTAAGATGTGTCATTAATACCTTTTTGATCAAATATTTTCATCTTTACATGTATATATTTTACAAACCTCTTTCATTTCCAGCCCCGAATATTGCACGTGGTCCCACCTATAATGGTACTGTTTGCTAAATACCCAAAGGTATCCGATTATGACCTAAGCTCAGTTTCAACCATCGTCTGCGGTGCTGCTCCACTTAGTAAAGAAATTGAGACTGCTGTCAAGGCTAGGCTGAATAATCCGAGTGTTAATCAAGGTATACATATTCTATCATTTTCATTGTGAAAGAGACTATCAATATTTAGAAACACTGCTGACGGATATTTAAATTTGGCGTTCCCAACATGGTGCCCAAGTCAGCCATTTTGTTTTGTTTTTATGCTTAGTCATAGTCCTTGTCAGTTTGTTCGAACAAACGCAGTAAAATCTTATATTCATCCGGAAATTGGAAGATCATAAAAAGTCCACAGTCTCTCGGACTAATTCCTCTGATCCCTATCCGTAATTTCCCGATAAACCCAGTATGTATGTCCTAGTCGTTCAGGACATTTCAGACATTCTTGATCAAGTTTATCGGAAATATTGTAAATGAAAACTGTTGGTGTTTTTTATCAGCATGTAATTCTTCATTTTTGTATCTGTTCAAGGGTATGGAATGACTGAAGTTGGAGTGACACATTTATGTGGACCTGAAGACAATAGGTACAAGTCTGTTGGTAAACTGCTCCCTCTCGTGGAAATGAAGGTAACAATAAGTTAACTAACTCTAGTGAATATAGTATAGACACAAGTATCGCATTTCTGGTAATGTATACGTATTCCGCCTCATATTTTGGGAGTTTTATATTTGTTTTAGGAAGAACAAGTTAGTACTGGTTCTTGGAAACTAGGAAATAGGAAAAATGATCAGGTACTCTCTTCTGTATATAACCTATGAAATTAATACTGGGTGAACAATTCATAGATTTAATCCCACAATCTAGGCTAAAAGTATAAAGAAACGCCGCTATATGAGTTGAATTCAAGCTACCCACCTATTCAATTTCCCCCTGGAAATCTGAAATCGATTGTATATTACCCCTGGGGGTAACCTTATATTATATTCCTCCTGGGGTTAACATAAACCCGATTTCATGTCACCCCTCGCTTCAATTGAATCCCATATTTTAGGCAACAATGATATTGTTGTTCATCAACGAGGATTTTCATTTCAAACGATTTCTTTGTGTATTTAGAACCAATGTTTATTGAAGTGCATTATGATAACAGCAGGTGATTTACTTATCTTGCTATGTATCTCACAGTGTTCATTGGTTATCATCAGTATGTTGAGAAAGTACTAAACCTCGTCCTATCCTAAGGGTGGTATGTGTAGGTTGCACGTGTGCTCCTTATGCCAGGAAATAACATCTTAACAGCTCTAAATGCTAAGTTCTTCTTTGTCAAACATGCCAATATTATGTTGAGCACTTGAGATGCTAAACGCATGTACTCTGATAGGAAATAACGGTGCAGAGAAGATTCAAAGAAGATTCACGAATGCGTTTATAACACACCGCTATTGTCGTATTTATTGACATACAGATAGTTAACGTGGATACAAAGGGAACATGCAAGGCTAATGAAGAAGGAGAAGTTTGGGTGAAAGGACCACAAATATGTCTTGGATATCTTAACGAGCCAGAAAAAACTGCCGAAATGTTCACGGAAGATGGATGGGCTAAAACAGGTAGGTAAGAATGTTTATATAATACATGTAAATGCCGGTATTTCAGGACAGTATCGTTTTGTATTCCGGTAAATAGTGGAAAACTGTTATCAACCAATTTGTCAATAATGTCCGTATTTTATTGTTTTTGTATCACCTCCATGTGTGTGCCTCCCCTTTTCTTTTGTCCAGATTTTTCTATGGGAAGTTCTTATCCGTGAACGAGGCCTTCCCTACTATGCCTTTTTTACTTTTAGATTGAACCACACTGTTAACTAAAATCAGTATATAACACATCGCTATCTTCTGTTTTCACATTCAACGAACAGTTAATAATATAATAAGCGTTTCCTTTAAACCTTTAATGCAAACAAGAGTCACCACAACTAGTTAATTTTGCTATGCTTTTCGATTATTTCCAAGATCGTTTCTAGACAAACCAATGACGAGCATTACAGTGTAGGCCAAATTACTCGTATTAACCTTAAACTTTAAAGGCCTTCTCAGCATACCTACGCACTTGCATTACTTAAAGGTCCACATAACTTTATCATAAATTATCAGGGGAACACTTGCACCAGCAGTAGTATTTGTTAAACTTGTTGTTTACAGTGTCACTTTCACACAATTAATGAAATTGTAAGAAAAGTGTTATCAAAGTTATTTGACAGATTTATATGTTAATCGAAGTCCAACTTGCCATTATCACAAACTGTTTGGTAAAATCTCACATCTACGTATTTATAGTTCAAGAGAAATACTGTGTAACTGTCATACAATTAAGTAAATTCAGAATAAGAAGTGACGTGTAATATTAATGCAGGTGACATCGGATACGAAGATGAAGACGGATACTTATTCATCGTAGACAGACTCAAAGAACTCATCAAGTACAAGGCGTTACAGGTCGCTCCAGCAACGTTGGAAGATGTTGTGTTGATGCATGGAGCCGTAGCAGACGTTGGTGTTGTTGGAATGCCAGATGAACGGGCGGGAGAATTACCGAGAGCTTATGTCGTAAAAAAGGCAGGAAAAGACGTGACGGAAGAAGAACTGGTTGAGTTTGTTGCAGGTTTGTACAATCTGATTTGTTTGGGTAAGAAATTTATCTTAACTACAGCGATTAGTTACGAGCGTTTATCCAATCTATGATGACAATGTTTTATGCGAAAAAAATAGGGAACTACTTTTTTGCTTTCCTTGAAATGACGCCGCGTACTTAGTGGTCCAGCAAGTCTGGTGCAATACACTTTTTTGCATCAGCCTTTGGTATTAATTATTCTGATGTTTTATTATCTTAGTTGAATGCGGTTAGTTTCATTTTCTAATTATAATGTCAGTAAAATATATTTTTCACAGGTCATGTTGCGCCGCATATGGAACTTCGAGGTGGGGTTGAATTTGTTGCCGAAATACAGCGAACCGCATCGGGAAAGATTCTTCGTAGAACGTTGAGGGAAAAAGCAAGACTGTTTGCGGAACAGAAAATGTAACTTACATTTCTTTGACGTACACAAAACTCGACGATTCCTCTCGTCAGAGTTCACTTGTATGACCAAGAAGGACTCATTCACATATTTTATCAAAGGGAACTGCGGATCATTCAATATTTCCAGTAGCGATTACCTCCCCTAGCGTTTTTAAATAGAGTATACTACGAAGGAGATCGTGGGAAATCTGGTTGGTGTTTTAGAATTGGTGCATTAACTTTTATGTACGTAATATAGATATCATCAAATACCTAATGTCATCATACACTCTCACAGTTCATCACCATTCGTATGTGCTGTCAACTGTACAGGCTAAGATCATACAAGCATATTGTTATGGAAGTGTAATTTAACTTAAACCATGTACTCGTAAATATATTTGATTCACTTTATTTCTCGTCAGTTTTTCAAAAATACACTCTAGCACATTTTTAATGCATTAAAAATTTAATTAAAAAAATTCTATAACACAAATTGGGTTATCTTTCCTTGTTTTCTTTGCCTTTTCCGTTATAAGTCTTGTTGAAAAAGTTAGAAAACAACGCAATGAGTGATATGGCATATAGAAACACTGCGTAATTAAAACCTTGAGGAAAACCACAGTCAGACTGAACCATGTTGATGCCTGTATGAACAATCACGGCGAAAAATTGACCCTGTAAAGGTAAAGTTAAGAAATATTAAAATAATTCCTAACAAACAAATTGACAATTGTTTGCTTCTGGACAGTCGAAGAGAATCTAAGAAAGATATAAATATATATATTCGCTCTCATGTTTAACAGAAATATAACTTCCAGAAGATGGTTAATGTTTGTGAAATATTTTAATGTGACTCAATTTAGATTGGTGGCAGTGTATTATGTGAAGTCCATTTTCAGATCAGAGGCATGACGGTACTTACAAATCATCTGTAGCCAGTGTAGGCAATATTTGTATCGTTTGGTAAGAAAACTTGGTGATTACAAAATCCATCGATAATTCCCATAGGTCAAAATCGAACTATATACAGCCTCATTATAACAGAAAAATCTCATATGTGAGTAAGATCTTACTTGAGATATGTCATTAAATCAGTGTGTGATCAAAAACATATTATGATACAATACTAATGTACTCACTACTTTAAGTTCACTTTAGTTAATTGTAATTAATAGTGTTTACATACCAGTTGTAACATAGTTAGGTATTTCTTCCACCAAAGATACTTTTGGACGTGTGGACCGAGGGCAGATAATCCAAAATATGAATACATGATTACGTGAACAAACGTGTTCAACATTGCCAAAAACCACGCTGAAAAAATAATAATGACAATGAATAATGGTTGTTGTAATAGTGATGATGATTGAGACGATGATGACGATACATAGTATGTGCTTAAACCATTACACGAAGATCAAAAAAAGTGTAACAGAATCGTGAAAACTGTTCGTGTCCTGCAGATTAGTACAGCGAAACCAACAGAGCAGCCTTCGCTCGAACATTAACCTCTCTTAACAAGATCATCATTGTTTTCCTTTAGTAAAAATTAACTATGATTTTAACCTCTCTATAGCAACAAACAACGAAAAACAGCCAACATTCCCGTCTCCCTAGTGGTGTTGCTCAGGAAAGGTTGTACTTTAACTCCATTTATTCACACAGTCCAATGGTAAGTATAGATAGTTCCCACATCTATAATATATACCTCCCTTGTTCTTAATCATGGGCTATTTTGATAGGTAAAACTGATAAACGTTTATAGGAGTTATTCCCAAATATATAATAATTGAGAAAAGAACAAGATAATTTGCATGTTACAACCACTTTTTCTTCAACTTTCTGAGCCATGTGCCAACATGAGCAATATGAATAAGTAATGTTTTATACTATCTGATTAGTTTATCATCGTAAACAGTATATTCCCTATAAACTTAAGGGTTGTTTACCAATATGGCTGACTATTCGGAACAAGTTAGGTAAATATTGTAAATGTGAGAACTATATATTGATCGGGTGACCATCCCATACCGACTTGACAATATGCACATGTAATGAGAATGGTAATAAACAATAGTGAGTAGCCACTCGGTCATACGAGAGCTAATCTTTAAATATTTTGTGTACATATGAAAACTTACATTGTCCACCAGCGATGTACTTGACACCCAGCCACCAGTTAAGCAGCATGGTACTATGATGATAAGAGTGAAGAAATGAAATAGGTTTCTTTCTTAAAATGAGAAATACCTGAAACACAAAAAAATAAGAATAACGCATACACATACTGTAGAAAATCGACATACATATAAAATTAGTACGATCTGGATGTTCAGTGAACAATTTTAAAGTATGTAGTTAATCCCAACTAGTCAGAAATCGCAGCAACTATATTTTAAAGGCATAATATAAATGAGTAATTGTGACTCCAGTTCTAAACATGTCGGCTACTTTGACCACAGTAAGGGCGGATTAAATACCTGACAATACAATGGGTTGTTGTAACGATATGGTAGAGCCTGTAACGACATGGTAGAGCCTGACGCCTCGGTTTTAGTGCTTCAGACGAGATATTAGTGTATTGCTCAACCTATAGTTACTGAGTTCTATCCTTGCCAATGTAATATATGACGAGCTTCCTCATTAGATATAAATAAATTGCTTTCCTCGGATTAGTATGTCAAACAAGCATCAAATGACATCCTTAAAAACTAGTTTGAATATTTCCAGATAAGGTTAACGTCTGTGTAATAATAATGGTGAAGTCAGAGAATCTTTGCTAAATTGACCAAGATACGGTCAGGAAAGCAGACACCGCTGACGCTGATACGATTGAGACTAAGTGTAAGCGTGTTGGTTTCAAAACAGTTAGCCCATACAATATTTATCTATAAAATAATCATAGTAAGTTTGATACTATGTAACAGTATCTGTACGTACTGTATCAGAAAGTTCGATGATTTTCGAGAAGAAATACCACCAACAAACACTGGCCATCTAAAATCAAACAAGTACAGTATTATATCCTCCAAGATAAACTTCAAGTAACTCTCACAATTTGTAAATCTATACATTTTGTTTGTTTGTGTTGGATTTTACGACGTTTCTGAACAATATTTCACTTACATGTTGCGGTCAATTGACCTGTCCAGTGCTCCTGGGTTACTAACCCAGAACATACGCATCGCTTGTGGTTAGAACCGTGGCCAAGACCTCTAGATTATCAGTTGAGCACTTTACCAACTGGCTAACCAGGAGGGCTTAGATATACACATACAACACATGCTTGTACTATATACATTTGTTTTTATATTTAAAAAATCACTGCATATCATTTCATTCTAGTGAAACCAAAGAAACATAGAAGATGTTAAAATAAATACCTTGTGTAAATTGAATCAATAAATCAATCAAAAAGACATTTTAATAAATCCATAGATCGTTCGATCAATCCATGACTACAGACGGTTTGGTATCAGACACGTGGCTTACCCTGACTGCTAATGGATCCGTGGAATAATCCACAGGCTGGCAAATGTAACTATATCCCGCCAAAAATGATGACATGAAAAACTGAAAAAGGAAACAGGACTTTCCTACATATGAGAGATACAATATGAACAATATTATGATAAACGAAAATATTGAGAAGAATTAATTAAATGTATTCAGTTATACTGATTTAAGTGTTTAACAATAGCGTTTAATGTATCAATAAATAAAATGTGTTAATCTAGAAAACGTGCAATAAATGACTTCAATTTCCCATTTCAAATTCATTTGATTTCCATAAATAAAAAGTCAGAATATTCACATTAAACGCATATTGCACGTTTAATATAACCTCGTACCTTAAGCAAAGGAACGATTTAATTACAAATAATGATACAAAAATATATCATTTAGCCTAGTGTTGAATATTTCTAGTTTATAAACTTCACTAAGAACTTCTAATACTCAACAGCTCGAAGCAATTTTGATTCTGAATCAACTTGTGTTAGTTTATAACTGCTTCTTTTAATAGAGTGACTTTTATTCATTCGAATAGATTTACATTAGATTATTTACCTCATAACACATATACGCGGACAGCAATACTAGTCCAAGGTTGTATACCACAATCACACTGGACAGATTCATCGCTTTCTGTCCTTCCATCAACCTGGGTCCTTGTTTTATTGTGATTAAATACATCAGAAATATAGTCAGGACAGCTCCTGGGGCTGCCATTAGGGGCCATGTCTGTACACGTGGATCTGTAAAACAATTCAAGAAAGTTGGCTAATCTCATACATACCTTTCGAGAAATATATGTTTACGTTTGATTGTATCTACAGGTGCTGTTGAAATGCCGAATTACATAAAACATTACGAGAAAATACTTCACTGACACACAGTTGTACAGTCTCGACGCCTAATTAGGTTGAGGGATTGGCACGTACAAACATAGAGTTAAATTGTCTTTTATCGCGCTTGGAATTCGTTTTTTATATCATTTTCATAGTTGCTTTAAAATGTGTGGCAATAATAGATCACGAGCATAATTCCATCCTCGCTCACTCGTGAATTATTATTCAGTTAAACATTCTATGGCGTACAATTAAGTTGCAATGAAAGGAAAGTTATGACATTACCTCTAATTAAGGTATTAACCTACCGGGTACTGTTAGCTGATTAACCATGGTCAATACTGCTGTTTACATACTGAACGACAAATAAAGCCACTTTTGAATGCCGTTACTATTATACAAGTATATGATCCGACTTAGTTGCGAGTCATACCGTTATATCCTTGACACAATCAGTTACCAGCTGATAGTTGAAATAACAGCGATCAGTTTGTTAAAGCAGCGCCGATTGGCTGTGTATCAACGTGACATTGGTATTTTTGTTGTATGTTGAAGGAAAGCCATCCATTTTTACAGTTTATACTACAAACGTGTTTCTAACACATTTTTTGTTAATTTATACATAAACGTGGCATTTTAACAATCTTTATCGACACCAATAAGTGAGCTTGTGACGCAAAGGCACTCGTTTCAGTCAATTAAACATATGCAACGCAAAATAATATAATAAACAGTGTGTTGATGTATAAGCTAGACGGGTATTATATATGTGTTATTGACTGGAACGACTGCCTGTGCTGTGACAATTTGTCAGATTTGTTTTAAAGATTTTTAAAAACGACTTAATAATTCCCTGTTGAATTAAAGCCAGTATTGTTTCCTTCAAATTCAGATAAGTTTGTTGGTGAAAACAGCAAGACCGGTGATTATTAACCAATGCCTTAAGTAAACATGCAGTAGTTACAGCTTGTAAAAAAAATCAGCATTGTCCCATATTTCAAATCAAAGAAACGTCATAACTAATGATCGTGTCGGTGCTTAGTTGTTGAAATTAATTAAAGTTCATTAAAGTTACCCAAGACCGAAATTAACCCCGTCGGAAAAACATGTCCTAACATATACGTATAAAACACATGTTCATCCTCTACGACAATACGTCATGGGGAATTAAAAAAGGAGCGTAGAGAATGATGTTGACAAAAGCGTGGCTGTAAGAAACATGTTTTACTTACCACCCTTTGTTAACATCCATTCGTAAACATTCGATATTTGTCCTAGCGTAACCATGGCACTAATATTCGTCCCCGATGCTAAATTCTAAACTTAGTTCACCTGTACCCAAACTACATTCACAGTTCTCTGTCACGGTGTATTATATTCAGTCTACCTCTGATAACTTCACCGAAGCTCTCATAAAACCAAACAATCGATGGTTATTCGACTAGAACCAGAGATCGTGTATTGGTCGTTTAAATACAAAGCACATACATAAATATTCGTCTCAGTATTCTGGTATTTTTATAACTGTTTGCAAATTAGCACACACTCTCAATTCAAGTCTGGGCAAATATATTTTTGCCCCAATAAACCGACATGATTAGAGCTTTATGTTTATATGACCTCGGGGTATGTAAATACATGTATTATATTTAGTACTAGGGTTAAAGATTAGCAACGACTTAGGACACAGGTTGTGGTGTCCGCACACTGATTTGGTCGATTGCGTCGGCATTGTATTACCGATAGTCATGTATTGATAAGTTGTATTATTAAGTATTTATAATTGCTTATTATCGGAATTAAATACACGCGTAGATTAAATGTGTAGAATGAATGTAATTTGTTAAACAAATACCTACATGTTTTACTTAATGCGTATTTTGTTTGTCTTTTTTCCAATTTAAGATAAATTTCTTGCTGAACATCCAAAATCCTAATATCATTAAGTGTATGATGATGTTGCTTCAGATTATGATGCAGACCAAAACGCTGATGCTGCTTTTGCTACTGATAATGATGAAGATAATGATGACAAATATGATTACGATAATGTCGCTGATACGACTATAATGTTCCTGATGCAGATGATGATAAAGATAATGTTGCTGATAGGACTATAATGTCCCTGATGCAGATGATGATGAAGATAATGTTGCTGATACGACTTTAATGCTCCTGGTGCAGATGATGATGGAGATAATGTTGCTGATACGACTTTAATGCTCCTGATGCTGATAATGATGAATATGATGTTGCTTATACGACTATACTGTTCCTGGTGCAGATGATGATGACGATAATGTTGCTGATACGACGATACTGTTCCTTGTGCTGATGATGATAATAATATTGCTGATACGACTATACTGTTCCTGGTGCTGCTGCCGATGATTATAATGTTGCTGATACGACTATACTGTTCCTGGTGCTGCTGCCGATGATTATAATGTTGCTGATACGTCTATACTGTTTCTGGTGCTGCTGCCGATGATTATAATGTTGCTGATACGACTGTACTGTTCACGGTGCTGCTGCTGATGAAGATAATGTTGCTGATACGTCTATACTGTTCCTGGTGCTGCTGCCGATGATTATAATGTTGCTGATACGACTATACTTTTCCTGGTGCTAGTGTTGATGAGGACGTTTATACTGATGCTCATCGTGCTATTATCTACAACTGCTAACGGTCTTTATAATAAACGTTTTAATGGCGATGGACATCATAGCAATATGTCATACATAAGTTTGAATTATTTCTCAATCAATTATTTATTAAATGTACAGAATCAAATATGTAGTCATGCGCACACCAATATTCATGCATATGTTAATTTGCTTCCTGATCAACAAAAGGAGGAGTCATGAGTGCATAGAATTTACATCTGAAGCCAATGAACTTGTCATCTGAATGAAACGAATATAATGCCTTAACAACAAATCAAAAGTTTGCATTGCTTTACCGAGAATACAAATAGACACTGAGAGAAAAAAATATTATTATGCACGCAATTTGCATTTGAGACTAAATAAACATTTATTCTAACACACAATTATGAAAGTGTGTATTACAGACTGAGTTACGGTATATAGTATTGCAAGGGCTTTAGAAATCAGTCCGCTAGCCCAACGTCCCGGACAAGTCTAATAACTGATTCGGGCTATTATTAGCAAATTACTAATAACTATATCATTTGTTAAGAACCATTTGCGAATGATTTCATCTAAAATGAAACTTTGTTTACGATATGTTTACATGCGTATAACACGCTGCAATATTGCGCAAGCGTATAACACACTGCGACATTGCGCTAGCGTATAACACACTGCGACATTGCGCTTGCGTATAACACACTGCGACATTGCGCAAGCGTGTAACACACTGCAACATTGCGCATGCGTATAACACAATGCAACATTGCGCTAGCGTATAACACACTGCGACATTGCGCTTGCGTAAAACACACTGCGACATTGCGCAAGCGTATAACACACTGCAACATTGCGCATGCGTATAACACACTGCAACATTGCGCACGCGTATAACACACTGCAAACATTGCGCATGCGTATAACACACTGCGACATTGCGCAAGCGTATAAAATTCTGCAACATTGCGCATGCGTATAACACACTGCGACATTGCGCTTGCGCATAACACACTGCAACATTGCGCAAGCGTATTATACACTGCAACATTGCACATGCGTATAACACACTGCAACATTGCGCAAGCGTATAACACACTGCAACATTGCGCAAGCGTATAACACACTTCAACATTGCGCAAGCGTATAACACACTGCAACATTGCGCATGCGTATAACACACTGCAACATTGCGCAAGCGTATAACACACTGCAACATTGCGCAAGCGTATAACACACTGCAACATTGCGCAAGCGTATAACACACTGCAACATTGCGCAAGCGTATAACATACTGCAACATTGCGCATGCGTATAACACATTTCAACATCGTACGGTTTACATCTGTTTCTAATTCGACATTTCGCATAAAACGGTAGGGCAAGCATTTTCAGTTTCATAAATAATACAAATATTTTACAATGTCAAATTATGTCAACATCATCAAAATAATATTGTTGAAGTACACATACACATATTTATAATAATACACAGACCAATTCGCAAAGCCCTAAAGAAAATTCAAACACAACAACAGTACTACATCTGTATTTCCATCTTAGCTCATTCAGCTTCTGATTTGAATGAAGATCCTGAGATGACGACGACTGATTATGCGTACTTTTTGTAGTGGATTCTGGCCTGGTGTAATCGCTTTCATTTAAAGTTAAGTGTTTTAAAGTCGACGGCAAATCTATGGTGTATATTACATGTTGTACATCGCTCAAGGTGGTTGCTGCTGGCTGCTTCTTGGTTGTGGATTCTATACCATTACTGATGCTCTGTGAATTATTTATGACAGTGGTGGCCCCTGTGATGTGGGTGATGTGTCTTGAATGATAATGTTCGTATTTGTTGTCGACACATTCGATGGTGTTACAGTTTCTTCCCTTTGATTACCTGCTGACACTCTTCCACCACCTGCGTAGAGAACAAGCATTTAAAAGTACAATGTTTCACATGATAAACAATCGTGTGATGAGTAGCTCATTTGCAAGGCTATAGTACTTAACTATTCAAATAGCCCCATTCTCGCGTTCGTCACTTATATAAGTTATATTATGTACAGACTGCTGCATTTGCACAAACTCACTTATTCAAATCTTCGACATTGGGTCTATAGACTTTGTTAGCATTTGAAAGTAAGCGAATGAAACAGGATTCGAGAAATAACCCAGTGTAAGTAGTGTACGTTTTGGTTCCAATTGAAATATTTCGGTCTCGTTTGAGTGTACTTTAACGTTTTGGTTCCAGACGAAATATTTCGGTCTCGTTTGATTATACTAATACGTTTTGGTTCCAGACGAAATATTTCCATCTCGTTCGTCGCTTATTACAAATATCACAGAAAAAAATCAATAATTAAACAATTTATAAACGTAAACAAAACAATAGAATACATTAAGTAGAGGATATAAAATCTCACAGGTGACAGACACAAAAGACGTGTGCAATAAGAACGTCGCTATCTATTTCCTCATGCTAATCTTTTACAGTGTTGATCAAGTGAAATTACATTTTAATTGTAGTTTATTGAATATTTAATATAACAAGACATTAAATAAGACATCAAAGGATGAAACAGAATCGTTCAAACCGATACTGCTAAATAATGGATAAAGCTTTCTCAATTAGGGCCAATTTTCTATCGGATTGTTTCAACAAATGTTACTAAACCAAAGACATCATTAGTATTCATATAAACACATTCAATGGAACATCTAAACTTATAAGCGCTGCTTATAAAACTGTCGTTGATAATTACAAAGTAATTGGTTTATCACGGTAAACCGTATCAGTCTCACGTAAATAAAAACTATTCTTCGACAACCGAAAAAAACTTTGTATGTTTCTAATCGATTCACATTTTCCTATTTCCTTCTCAAATGTCAAGCCTGGGCACGTGGTACATCTACAGGTGATGTGCCGGACCTCTTATGGTTGAAATTGAAAATGAAGGCTTTTCTAATGGGTCACTTTTTGTATCGTTAAACGGTGAATTGTCCAAAATGTCCAAACTAAGCTATACAACTCAATCACATATTGCTCTACTGCATAATGACCAACATGTCGATCGTGAAAGGACAAAATACACAGCTTGTTTCTTAAAATTAAGGACATTCAAAACGGATTTAGACCCAGTGAACAAAGTGACCGTGGATATCTTGTGTGACCATTCAGGCATGTTGGTCAACGTGAATGATATCATTAACTTACAATTCTGTCTTTCGTCCGCCCAATCTTCGCAATCATTTTCACCATCACATTTCCAGGAATTTGGAATACAAGCGCCAGATGGACACATAAACGTAGACTCCCTACACGAATTCGATGTACAGTTCCTCTCATCAGATTTATCACGACAGTCAGAGTCCCCGTCACATCGCCAAGGGGTAGGATTACATTTCCCGGTATCACAAGCAAATTCGTTGGGTCGACATGTTTTTGGTCCTAAAATAAACATCCGTAAAAAATAATCATTTACCAAAGAATTGTCGTCGTTATATGATAGTACATGTACATATATTATATAAACATTATTATATTATATACTTACTTTTAATATTAAAATACAAGACAACGGTAACAGGAACTCAACTTGCCTTTTGTTGTTCAAGACTTGACTAATTCCTACATTTACAATATTTACCTCCCTTGTTCTTAACTGTCGGCCATTTTGATAGGCAAAACTTATAAGTCCCTATAGGAGTATTTCCAAAAATGTGATAATTGAGAAAATACCAAGAGAATTTGCATGTGACAACCACTTTTTCTTCAACTTACTGAGCAAAAAATGCCATCATGAGCATAACGAATAAGTTATTTTTTATAGATTGGATTAGTTTATCATCGTTTACATATTCCCCATAAACTTTACGGGAAATTTGCCAATCAAAATGGCCGACAATTCAGAACAAGGGAGGTAAATATTGTAGATGTTGGAACTATCTATTGAAATGCATATGCTACGACCTTTTTTCACATATATATAGAATACAATAAGCTGTTTAAATAGTGTAAGCACGCGTCAGATAAAACTTTAAATATATGATAATTCACTAACAATCGTTTCATCATACGTCTCTTTTAATGCTCTAATTGGACCTTTATTATTACCGGTCAATTCGAATATGTATACCCACACGTATGATATAAAATATAATTATGGTTGTGAGAAATAACACGAAAACTCAAGTGTTCCATGTAGTAACATTGTCTAAGATCATTGCGTAGGACAACAAATGTATTCTTACCGCAGTTATTCTCGTCGGATCCGTCGGAACAATCTGCATCTTGATCACAGACCCAGTTTCTGGGTATACATCTACTTCCTTGTACACACTTCACCATTCCTTCAGCACACCTGGAGGCGTCTAGTAAAAGAACAAATTTGGTTTTAAAACATCAAATTCAAATATAAATATTATACATGTATAACGGAAAAGGAAAGTGTGGGTGAGTGAACAATGTATATTTAAACTGATTCTTGCAAAGCATTATTTCGCCTCTGCCCAAATGTATCGTTCTTTGATACTTAACACTGTGTTACCAAATACTTTGTTGCATAAATATTTAACATGTACGTGATATTTGTATGACACAAAGAGCAGTTTGTCCAACATTTTCACCGAACATCTGCTTATTGTAATACAAATTGTGGTACAAACAATTTGGGTAGGTTTGGTATTTACGTATATGTGCAAGTGTTGTACAGTTTATTTTCGTAGATTTTATTTTCTCAAATCCACTGTCAAAACATCTTTTTGGAGTTTTGGAGAGCAATCGTTGTTCACAGTCATTTCAAGTAACAAACAATTAATCGTAATCATGTTAAATTTTACACACTTTGACTTGTATAAATATAATACATGTACCACAGAGTTTTTCATCGGATCCAAAAACGCATCTATAAATAAGTGGTAACACGAATCTTAAGTGAAATTCGCGAATTTGAGTTATTAAGTAACATAATAAGTGGTCAACTAGATAAGATTCGTGTTGCAGAGGTGGCAGTTCTGGGCACTTTCAAGCCTGTTTCTAGTTTTATGATATTTATCTTACCGAAAATGTAACACGAATATTAACTAGATAGCTAGATAATAATCGTAATAATTAAGTGGTTAACTCGAAACAATTCGCGAACGCTATCATGCTAACTGGTGGCAGTAATATGCCACCATAATAAATGAATAGTATTAATATGTTGTCGCCATTACTATTAAAAAGCCTATCAATTTTAATGTGGTTTTGGAATTAAATCCATTTGAAGTTTTGAACTTCAGTGAAAATATTTAAGATTCACTTAAGATGCTTCTGTATTACGGGCCCAGAGCACTAAATCACAAAGACTTGATTAGATAAATTTAAACTAGGTCGGCCGAAGTGTTTATAAACGTTTACCTTCTCCAAGTTGAGTTAAAATGTTTGCACCTGATACTACGTTAGTTGTTGTTTTTCTGAGGTCAGTGTGTGGTGATATGGTGACTTGCTGGTCAGTTGTAGCTGTTGGCGTTTTGTTACCTGTAGAAAAGAACGGGAAATGAAAAGAACGGTCTGTTAAACAGCCACAATAGAATAATCAAGCAAACAATGCTAATGTTCTGTCTAAGAAAAAAACACATCGATCTTACACAAACTAGTATACTAGTATTATACTCTCAGCCCTGCAAATCGAATACTTTTAGCTAAACATTCTCACTCTTTCATGTCACATGGAGATAGACCCAGCGCTTGTAATCGGTGTGAAATCGACAGTAACAACAATAGCAGCACCTTACCTTTAGTCGTACAGAGGGTAATACGGCTGGTATTTCTCAACACTTATACTGTAAGTATCATTGTGCAATGCAGTCACAGTCATTGTGTGTGACAATACGAATAGTGTTAGTGTTTTCCATTATTCCTACAGTCTTTGGGAATTTATAAATTAACATAGTATGACCATTTACTTTCCATACAGCCAGTAATGGTGTTACAATGTCTGTATTTGATATTCTAGAACGTTAGAACGTAAGACACATTTTAGTACACGTTTATGTTTACTTATGGCACAAGAAGCTCTTACTATTCAACGGGCGTATACTACTACCACTGCTAGAATTACACCGATTGGGCCCGTATGGTAGCTAAGAACGCTATATCTTACACCAACGTCTCATTCCTTCCGTCCATGACTGATGTAGCACGGTCATGGGTTAAACCCCGAAATTAATATACTAGTATTAGCTTATACGTCTTACCACAGTTACTTTCATCAGACACGTTCGGACAGTCCTCGTCCCCATCACAAACCCATACCTTAGGAATACACATCACGGAGTTGCAAGCAAAGTGTTGAGCACCGCACATGTCTGTCGAAAATACAGCAACTCATTAACATTTACAAAATAAGTCACAAGAATCAGCAACAAAAATGAACTGTTTGCTTTTTATCAAGATACGGAACAAACTTCCTTTGTTTCTTTCTAATTCTTCACTTTGATCGCCATAAAATAAAACTTCATTTCCATACCTTAATTCTACATGTATGATGTCTACATGTCGCCAAGAATTACTGCCACCCAAAGTGTGTCAATGATACATATAGTAGATGCTGAAACGCATATTTGACATCATTGCAAAAGCGGAAGAAAGCCTTAACCATGAATTATACAAACCTTGTGCCGATGTGGCACCAGAAGACACACTTGAAGTCGTAGTAGAAGACGACAGAGCGCTGCTAACCGAGGAAGTGGTATCTGAGGCCGATGAATTTGCCTTATCGACGGGTTCGGTGGAATAGGACACTGGTGAATTCGTCGTAGAATGTGTTCCTTCAGATACAGTAAATCTTGATGTTGTTGAAGAAGACAAAGTACTCAAGTTTTCTGCTGATGTACTTGTGGTGTTTAAAGTAGAATCGACTGGATCAGAACTTTTCTTTGAACTCAACAAATTATTATTAGACGACGGTACATATGTCGCGTTGTTTGGTGCATATGTCGTGTTGTTTGATGCATATGTCGTGTTATTATGTGCCTCTGTCGTGTTTATTGATGTTTTTGTTGTGCTATTTGGTGTCTCTGTTGTGTTGTTTGGTGGTTCTATCGTTTTGTTTGGTGCATAGGTCGTGTTGTTTGGTGCATAGGTCGTGCTATTTGGTGCATATGTCGTGTTATTTGGTGCATATGTCGTGTTATTTGGTACATATGTCGTGCTATTTGGTGCATAGGTCGTGTTATTTGGTACATATGTAGTGCTATTTGGTGCATAGGTCGTGTTATTTGGTGCATATGTCGTGTTATTTGGTACATATGTCGTGCTATTTGGTGCATAGGTCGTGTTATTTGGTGCATAGGTCGTGTTGTTTGGTGCATATGTCGTGTTGTTTGGTGCATATGTCGTGTTGTTTGGTGCAAAGGTCGTGTTGTTTGGTGCATATGTCGTGTTGTTTGGTACATATGTCGTGTTATTTGGTGCATAGGTCGTGTTGTTTGGTGCATAGGTCGTGTTGTTTGGTGCATAGGTCGTGTTGTTTGGTGCATATGTCGTGTTATTTGGTGCATATGTCGTGTTGTTTAGTGCATAGGTCGTGTTGTTTGGTGCATATGTCGTGTTGTTTGGTGCATATGTCGTGTTGTTTGGTACATATGTCGTGTTGTTTGGTGCGTAGGTCGTGTTGTTTGGTGCATAGGTCGTGTTGTTTGGTACATATGTCGTGCTATTTGGTGCAAAGGTCGTGTTGTTTGGTGCACAGGTCGTGTTATTTGGTGCATAGGTCGTGTTGTTTGGTACATATGTCGTGCTATTTGGTGCAAAGGTCGTGTTGTTTGGTACATAGGTCGTGTTGTTTGATGCATGGGTCGTGATATTTGGTGCATAGGTCGTGTTATTTGGTGCATATGTCGTGTTGTTTGGTGCATATGTCGTGCTATTTGGTGCATAGGTCGTGTTATTTGGTGCATATGTCGTGTTATTTGGTACATAGGTCGTGTTTTTTGGTGCATATGTCGTGTTGTTTGGTGCATATGTCGTGTTATTTGGTGCATAGGTCGTGTTGTTTGGTACATATGTCGTGCTATTTGGTGCAAAGGTCGTGTTGTTTGGTACATAGGTCGTGTTGTTTGATGCATGGGTCGTGATATTTGGTGCATAGGTCGTGTTATTTGGTGCATATGTCGTGTTATTTGGTGCATATGTCGTGCTATTTGGTGCATATGTCGTGTTATTTGGTGCATATGTCGTGTTATTTGGTACATAGGTCGTGTTTTTTGGTGCATATGTCGTGTTGTTTGGTGCATATGTCGTGTTGTTTGGTGCCTCTGTCGTGTTGTTTGGTGCATAGGTCGTGTTGTTTGGTGCATATGTTGTGTTGTTTGGTACATAGGTCGTGTTGTTTGGTGCATAGGTCATGCTGTTTGGTGCATAGGTCGTGTTGTTTGGTGCATAGGTCGTGTTGTTTGGTGCCTCTGTCGTGTTGTTTGGTGCATAGGTCGTGTTGTTTGGTGCATATGTTGTGTTGTTTGGTACATAGGTCGTGTTATTTTGTGCATATGTCGTGTTGTTTGGTGCATAGGTCGTGTTGTTTGGTGCATAGGTCGAGTTGTTTGGTGCATAGGTCGTGTTGTTTGGTACATATGTCGTGTTGTTTGGTGCATAGTTCGTGTTGTTTGGTGCCTCTGTCTTGTTATTTGGTGCAAATGTCGTATTGTTTCGTGGATATATCGTGTTGTTTGGTGCTTCTGTAGTGTTGTTTTTTGTCTCTGTCGTGTTGTTTGGTGCATACGTCTTTTTGTTTTGCGTCTCTTTTGTAATATTTGCTTCTTTTGTAATGTTGCTTGGTGCCTCTGTTGTGCTGATTATTGTCCCAGGTGTGTTGTTTGTTGCCTTTGATACAGTAGAAGTGATTAGATTCGAAGGTACTGAAGATGTTGAGGTAGGTAATGAGCTTCCAGATATAAATGGGACTGTCGTATGGGATGAGGTAGAGTGTGTCGCTTCTGATTGTGTCGGTCTTTGTGTTGTAATATTCCGAATGACAATAGGATTGTGGGTGTTTTTCTTTGTCTGTTCGGTTGTGACAATGGGACCTTCCGTTGTGTTTCTGGAGTTTGCGGGCGTGGTGCTATCAGCAGGAGTCGATGTGTTTGGAAGACTGTTTTCGGTAGCAAATGGAGAACCTACCGTTGCCTGCGACGGCTGGATAGTACTTTGCTTTAGCGCGAGAGTAGATGTATGCATATCAGTAGTGGAATGTAATTCAGCAGTTGATGACACATTGCCTTGTGTGCTAGGAGAGGCTGTGGTAACATTAAGAGACTGTGCTTTACCTACAATTAGAACAGCAGTGGTACAAAGTATTAAAATATCTCTTACATATGTTGTACATCTGTTAATGTATGTATTCCATATTAAAGATAAGTGTGTGTTTTTTTCGTTTGATGTGTACATTCATTGCTTCAGTATGTCTAACATTGAGTATCATGTCACCACCCTAACTGTTGACAATGAGATAATGTCTAAGTGGATTGAAATACAAATGTATAATCTAATGGTCAAATAGAAGAATCTTGCTCTTTGATACAGGAAGAGAGTAACAAGGGGAAACATATTCACAAAACAGAGCGTCCCCACAAAGAGACATAGGTTATGGAATGAAATAAAAACTGAGGAGGGGACGCAAAACAAGACTTAAAAACGGGCTTTGTGAAACAATACAGTACTGCGCAACACTGTTCGACATAACGGCATCAAAGTCTTGGAACTGTGAGTACTTGGCGCTTCGACAAGATTGACTATATGCTAACCTCGCACTTAACAGTTATATCGCCTAACACATCTTCAACAAGGGTATACCAGAAAGTAAACCTTAATGTGACTAGCAAGGAAAGTAAAGGGACAATGGTGTATGTTTGACAAAATTACTGCTTTTGTTTATCGGGTATTATTTTCTACTCACATGAGGGCGGTTCGTCGACCCCATCCTTACAGTCTTTTTCACCATCGCATACCCAAGTATTGTTGATACAAACTCCTGATGTACACATAAACTGATCTTGTCTGCACCCAGTTTTACTACAACCAATTTCATCAGAACGATCTGTACAATCATAATCGCCGTCACATATCCACGTCCTCTGAATACATGCTCCATTAAGACAAGCGTGCTGTTTATGTCCGCATGTAATCGGTTCTGCAATTGTCATACATAACATGTACGCATAAAGGAATGTAGGCGTGTACAAACTTTTGTACTTACGGTCATACATTTGGAGATACGGGTCACATATCGAGTATAAGGGGAAACATATATGCATTTATAAAAGCCGCAATACTTATAGTCAAAAAGCACTAAGTTGATATATTTTCAAACTATATTTTGTATGCCGGCGATATACTAGTAGGCCAAAACTACAATAAGACATTTTATAAATGTGTGGGACTCTTCTATAAAGATGAAGTCTCAGTTCCATTGTGTTTTTCTGTCATCTATTTCAATATTCAACATTTCTGGAATGTTTATTGACGGCATTTTGAGTCAGATGTACCAAGTTCAATTTCCAAATGTCGATCATTCAATTCGGATTGATTGTAATTAAATCTCCAATTGTTTGTATAATTATTATCATAAAATGTAATAAAACTTGATGAAATACAAATGTAAAGTTGATTAATATATATACATGTATATGCAACACATGTTTGCTTACTGCAGTCTCTCTCGTCTGTTCCATCCGTACAGTCCGGTTCTCCGTCACATAACCAGACTCGTTTAATGCATTGTCCCGAACCACAGAAAAATTCATCCATTGCGCATGTGTTTCGCACTATATACATAAATGTAGGTACATGTATTTCACAACAATTATAGTTCAACATAACGGTCAATATAGAGAACTTGTCAGTGCCATTAGGCGTACCACCATTGCATTTACATGTTTTATAAAATCTGAATCTATTTGGCATTAATATAAGTTATGACAACAAATAGGAGAACTTAAGCAGTGAAAAATATATTGTTGTGCTGGTATGCAAGTTGCAATCGTGTCCAAAGTGCAAGATTAGAAACGGTGTTATTAATTATCTGGTGAAGATTTATAACTACTAAATGACAGATTGGTTTTTTCATCAGGAATATTAGTTTATAGTTATTTACTTTATGTAGTTCGGTTAGATCGTGGCTGTCCTGTCGTGATTAAAATAATGACGTGATAGATATACCTATAATCTCCATTCACCATAGAAATAAAGACATATGCCAAATGACATTAATTCTATCCGAATTCTTTAAAACCAACAACAAACGAGGAGCCTAGACTCCGCCTATTACAGTCCCAACAAAGAAGTGGGTGGTGTGTGAGGGGTAAGCTTTCAGACTTTGCTGCAGAAACCGACACAAGCAAAATTCTACAAAATCAATTCAATGTAGACAGATGGAAAAGTGTAATTTCAGCTTGTATATAGACCCAAAACACCATTAAACACTGTGTTATCTGTCTCCTAAACTAATAATAAAAACCGATTGTTTGAGCATTGTTCAAGGGAGATCGTAAGATAGACCGAAATAATATACCACGCTAAATTATCAGATGGAACATTAGTAAGAAATATTATGACAGAAATCAAAGGAAGAAAGTAGAAATACATGTACAATGTACTAATAATGAACGACAGACAAGAAAACAGATGTACACCAACAGGGAAAAGAAATATAGACCTGCAGCCACTTGGAAAGGGGCTGTAGAAGCTAGGAGGAAAGAGAGAATTACTTTAAACAGAACTGATTAAGGGCACTTCGGGGATTAACGGAGAAAGTAGAAATCAATTCACCACAGTTTCGCTCGTCTGATCCGTCCTTACAGTCATCGTCACCATCACAAACCCAGCTGGTTTGGATACATTCACCTGTACCACACGTAAATTCATTCGCTTTGCACGTCTTTGGACCTTAGTAAAAACAGTACCAGCAGGTATAGTGTATGTACAAAACAGTAGTATACTTACTTACTAAGACATTGTGATGCTTAAAATGTACAATAATTTGTTTGTTTAATTGTGTGGGCAACTTGGTGAGTGATTGGATTATAAAAGAGAAGCGTGCGCTCCATTTGTCGATTATATTGCACTAATGTTAAGTATCATATCTAACTACATGTAAGTGACAGAGCCAATTGATGTGATCGTGAGATGATGGTAGCATTTCTGTTTATTTCGCAGATCTTTTTAGAGAATTTATAAAATAACAGAATGTTATGATACAGCTGTTCGTTCGTCCATGCTGCCTGTAATGTTGTTGCAATTTATGTATTTGAGATTTCAACAATTTATTTGTTTAATGTTAACTGCATGTACAAGGAGCAGTATTGCTGCTATTC
Source organism: Mactromeris polynyma (assembly GCA_032209605.1). Lineage (NCBI taxonomy): Eukaryota > Metazoa > Mollusca > Bivalvia > Venerida > Mactridae > Mactromeris > Mactromeris polynyma. Next base: position 16,021,529 of record JASFXZ010000008.1, read on the forward strand.
TGGCTTACAGTAATATGCTGCTGCCTAATAGTAGTGTGAAACATGTGATTGTCACGAGTTCTTTCCCTTTATCCATTATATAGTTTATGTATATATGACAACCTTTGTGGTTGTTACAAGTATCGCTTGCAGTGGTGTTTAGCAACAATGGTGTTGTTACAGCTATTACTGTTACTATTGCCAACTTCACTTTACGATTGGTCATACTATCTGCACGTACATAAGTTTTACATATTTCGTGATGCGGATTTCATTTACGTTTGTTTTAAAAAACATCGGAATGTGATAAATGGGATAATCAGCATTCAGAGTAAAATAAACACACACAGCATCGTAAGGCGTAACATAATACAATGTAATTGTTCTGTTTCCGATCACTTTCCATATAATATTTTTTCATTAAATTGATGTTACATATGTTGTATATAGGATAGATTCTGACTTTTATGGTGCTTGTCTGATGTTGTGATAACACCTTTAAGGCAGGGAGCCAAATATTAAGATAAGTATTGAGCGAGACATCGGAAACAAAGATATTGTTTTATTTGGCCTAACATAATACATTTGAACTTGTTCATGAAAATAGTGTGGTAGAGCGCACAAATGGTAACACCTGTGGCATAAAGATATTCAAACAAAATAGTAATTAATTATAAAAATATTATTTAATGCTGGTGTAAATTGATGATTATTGCTTAATTTATCATTATTTAAATGTGCTCATGTAGAACGCTAAATACTGGATCGTAATGATGAAGTGTGGTTTGTATCTTCACTTACGTGTATTCTTAAAGCACCTGATCAGCAGTTTAAGGAGTATATTGTATTATTTTGTTTTCTACTGGGGTCTTATGTCGGTTTTCAACAGTACTTCAGTCATGTACGCCACTCAGGTTTACCGACCAATGCTAACATACGCTTCATTAAGTAACAATTACTGATACTGTCACACATGAACCCGACAGAACATTACAGATATATTAACTTCAGTCAAATTATCACAAAGAACATAAGCCTCACCCGTGGTTCGAACCCACGACTCTTATGCCAGTCGAGTACGCTACCAACTGCGGTGGCTCGGCGGCCTTCCTGTTTTTACTGCTGTCATACTAAGAAATATGTTTGCAGTTGCTTCGTCAGTATATGACATGTGTAGTATTTATGATAAACGATAACTGATGACAAAATGGATGCGACTATGCTAGATAGTCTGGTGACACTAATGCTAATGTATGGCATTCCTATAATGTTAAATATATTCCGAAAACAACATTTCTCATTTACAGCATTTGGAAAATTCTGAACCATATTATATAACACTATAAAGGTATAAAATAAACGATACATTACCACATAGGTTCGGGTCTTCGTCCTCTCCACTCCGACCACAATCGTTCTGACCATCACATGTCCATGTGTCCGGTATACACTTTGTGCTTACCGTACAATAAAATTGATCATTTGTACACGTGTTGCCTGTAAAAGTTAGCGTTGTGTTAAAACATGGACGAATTTACAGAAAAGGTCAGCGATAAAAATAACCGAATTACCGATTTGGGACAGATTCATTGAAATTAACAAAATATCTTTTAATTTCGCCAATTGTACATAACATCTTAGCATCTATCAGTGAATAATGAGATAAACTTAAGATGCTGCAGACATTCCTTCCAAATGCGATATTTGCAGATAGTCTGAGAGTCTTAAATTTGAACAAAAACATATTGTACATATAACTCCAGGTCATCATTACACATATTTCAAGGATCAATAGAATTGTAACAGCCAGTTTTTATTTTTGAATTGTGAATAATGCGTATCGGTCGAGGGGTACTGCGTCTGAATACTGATCCGCCAAAGGTTCGAGCTCGCGTTGTGCGAGTGAACTTAAAAATTAGGCTCAAGCAGCTCTACTGGTTTGTAACCAAGGAAGCTTACATCGAGAGAGGTCAGTAGAGATTCTAAATAGATATATTTATTTGTGTGCAAAATGTATAAAAATAGGACAGTAAATAGCGACATACATGATATAACATAACACAAGAATGATATGCTGTTCCATGTCAACTACATTATGTACAATGGGTAACACAAAAAAGAAATTGGAAATATATTGTGTCCATTGAGCTCCTTCTACAAAACATTTTGACATATATAGGAAGACCCATTATATATATGTTATCGCAGATAATTGACAATTCGTTTCTGAGATAAAAATAAATAAGAACTTGTTTCACGATTTATGTAAAATAAATAAGTTTAAACTTCTAGTAACCATGCTCGAAGAATGTGATTATTTAATATGCCATATAGCTATACTCCAATCATTAGTAAATGGGAAAATGGAGGGACGCCATCTTGTTAGATTTCAAGTATAATGAGTACTTAATTCATGATTAAATTAACCAAAAAGTTTACTATTCCTTATTTACTATTTACTTACATCATAGATCACATATTAGCACAGAACATTGTTCCCGTTTACATTGGGTACCCGTAGAAAGTAGAGTGGATCAAATTACGATATGTCATGTATATAACTATATATATACATTCCCAACTTTCCCCTTCTTATTGAATGGATCAATTTACCCCAATCAGTGAAATCCACAAATATCCTACCAGGTTCAGAGTTAAGGCTGATGTTACCCCTGATGGAACAAATTATTTACTTTTAAAAGTATTTCTTCTTTCAAATGCAAAGTTTAAAAACACATTTTAAGCTCGTTTAAATAATGTATAGTCTTTCCTTTTTAACAGTTTTATAATGTGTAACATAATAAATAGTTAAATTTTATTTGTTTAGCTTTTTCATTCATCCATTATTCCTGTCAGAGATAACTTATTGTTTCATTGTTTCATCGCTTTATTTTATCTATTTGTTTATAATACATGAAACAAAATGACTTTCTTATATAAACTAACTGTGATATCTTTATATATAGCTTAAAATTCTTCTTATGTCACACAATACTATATATTAAGGACCACAATGAAAATAATAGCTTTTACTTGAACTCTTTTTTGTGTTATCCTTAACATATAATGTTGATTGATAAGGCTTTATTGATTCGCACATGTTGTTGTTACTAATATATGTCTTAATTTTATATTGACATGTAAATTGTACATTTTATGTTGAAATAAATATATCCCTTACCTTGAGTGGATACAAACGAAATAATTCCAACTAATAATATGAAAACACATCTTTTAATATTCATTTTCCTCATTTTAAAGAATAACAAATAGCAATACAATTACAATACGTCAATGCAAAGTTTATCACTGAAGAAAAACTAAACCACCAATCATTCTTGATCATTAGCAAACATGAAACGACTGCACCCTAACCAATCAGTGTAATAAACTGTTACTTCGACGTAAAACACATACTTTTTCCACGAAATAACAACAAATAAAAATTATGCAGTTCATGTTTAAATAAAAATTCCGGTAAATTCTGTTGATATACGTTTTTTTTTACTTAGATAATTGAAGAAAAATCCGCTTGTTTTTACCACCATTTCATCATATTTAATCATCTAAACGAAAAAATAATAAATTTACATCCGTGGTAAATCGTTCGAAATAAAAAACACGTTTTGTCAAAGTCATATATTAATATGTTATTTTCAGCGTGATGCGTACACTAAGGGTCGTTTCCGATCAATTATAAATTAAGGAGATTCAAAATGATGTGACGCTGGCATATGGCAATGTGTGTGCGCGTTACGTGTCACATTGGGGTCGCATATATTTAACTTCATTCGTAAAGATTGAACATGTTGAATTAATCATTCAGACGTACTTCAAGCTTGCATCTTACAACAATCAATTATTCAAACCAATTAGCGTGTAAATCACATGTATTTCTGGTATTAAATGTCACGTAACATTGTACACCATATCTTACAATTATGTCAAACATATATTAAACAACTGGAAAATTCGAGGAAGTCTGAAGCATTTAGTAACTCAAATTTAATTCAACTTACTAGTACATCGATAAATTTAAAGTTTCTTTTATAATAGTGTAATAATCTACCACGATTTATTGTTGACGGTAATAAGACATTCACAGCGTTATTTTATTTTGTCTAGCTGTGTGTTGTCTTTGACATGTCGTTGTGTCGTTTGGTGTTTGACGTTTTGTTTTGTCGATTTCTGGCGACCACTGTGGGTGCCAACTAGAAATGTGTTGGAACCTGATAAACATTGTGCACACAGGCATGATTAGTGTACATTTGGTTACAAAAGCAATGAGTAGACATTGGTATTGAATGTGCAATCATGAAACAAGCCGACATTTCGGTATCGTAAGTGCAGCCAGAAAATGAGTTGGCAGTTGGTTACTGTCATGTGTGCATTCAATGACTGCGTATTGAGATGGGTATACCCCAATTTGTAATTTTTTGCTCTTTGGATATTTCATACATATATAAATCAAATAAAACACTTAGAAGAAAAAAGTCTTATACAAACAGAAGACACAAATCACCGATGTTTCAGATGAAATTTATTGATCAATTCATATATACATTATTATTGAATGTAACAAACAATTGGCAACATCATAAAACTATCCAGTATTGTTCATTCATTTTGCTTCTGCTTTTGAGTTCTCAGGGTTAATTGTCACAAAAACATCATCAGTAATGTCACTGGGATAGGTAAATTCTGGTTTCCGATCTTCCAATGATTTCTTGGCTTCAACTCGATGAATGTATTTCTTGGCAACTTGTTTTCGGATTAATCTTCGATGCTGAAGGAACACAAATAAGAAGATGAGACAAAATATCGTACACATGGAAACAAGATGCAAAGTCACTTGCTGTTTTTTTCCAATAAACACCATGTTTAACAGCCTTCCAGCTATATATAGCAGACTGTTGACCATACTTGCTTCATGTGTATCCTGACAGAACTTTCCTGTTCCCTGTACAAGCATTATACACCTTCCCAACATAAATCAGACAAAAAGGACAAATGTACGAAAATTCAGTGGTGACATTCGCACTTCAGTTCTCTCCTCAGAAAGTCAAGATTTCAAGATTTAAACTTCACGATTTATAATCTTTAAACCATGAATTCATGATTTCACAAGTTCAACATCCCATCATCACGATTATGAATATGTGAAGTTGATATCATGAATTTGTGGAGTTGGAATCATAAATTCCTGATTCAGTAAAGAGAAATCTTGAAATCGTAAAGGAGAAATCTTGAAATTGTGACTTTCCAAGGAGAGAAATAATGAAGTGTGATTGTAACCATCGGTCTTTCGTACAAATGAGTTGACCTTCATTATCTTCAGGCAGGCTAAATGACTGCTTTCTGAACTTCTTACTAGTACTCTTTCTTACTATTCTATCACCTCATGAGGGTGAGAACTTTAAGTATGAACAAGTGTCACATCATAAATTGTCTAGGCTTAATCCAATGTGACAAAGTTTATGTACTTTGAACAGGTGTAGTGGCCTTGTAAAATTCTAGAGTTTTCTTATCACACATGTGAGAAAATAAAAGTAAAACACAGACACATACAATTTACATACATACATGTAAGAGTATGCACCAAGTTTCAGTCTATAAACAAGTACTTACAACTGTACCGCAAATCTGCACTGGGTCATTAATTTAGTAATAATGATGCGGTATTAACAGCTATTAGTATAACTCAAAAACATTCCAAGTGCATATTTAGAACAGACATTAATAAGCTATTCTTGTTATAAGGCAATGATTTTTCATGGTGTATTAATTAGGATTACAGGAGACACTATGTGTACGTTTACAGAAATTTATAGCCACCTTTCAGAAAATAGGTTTTGAAATGAAAGTTTGATTATTCAATGTTATTGTCCTTTGCATTCTCTCAGAGAGTATAAAGACCAGACAATTCAGCAAAAAATGTATGATGCTCAAAATGCCCAAAATTACATCTAGCTCAGATGCTCCGCGTCTCGATTTTATTGGTCAACCTTCAAGGATATTTATAGTGAATGCCAAGCTCATTTAACTTTGGAGCGCCACTGTACGATTTCCAACCTCTTCTTTAAGTGAAATAATTTCCAGAAAACATGTGACGTCACCATGTACTGACAGTAAACAATATTTGCCCCATATGGCAATATGAAAACCAAGTGCCTGATGGGATTAAGTGTATGCAGTCATTTAATGGTTATTTAACTACATTCGCATACCTGTTGGTCACATTGTAGAAAAGTCGTTTAATTGATATAATTCATGTAGTAAAAACACTTGGGGCTGGAAATTAAGTAGTCGTTTGTACAATGTCTACTGTAGTTTTGAACTCATACAGGGTATAAAAAATAATTCACAGCAATTTGCAGGATCAGAAATTAGAACTTAACAAGGAAATAAAGGGGATAAATTAGATTACAGTTGTTTATAGTACTGACAAAATGGACAGAAGTTAAAGGAATAGTGTCACACATTTCTGTTATTAATCATATTCAGAAAAAATGCACACAATTATCAACCCAAACTAAAGGATATTATCTCCCCTGACTGAAGGATATTATCTCCCTTAAAGGATATTATCTCCCTTGACTGAAGGATATTATCTCCCTTGACTGAAAGATTAGGACTAATAAAAGCTTCCCATAGAAATATTGTGGGAAGAAATGACAACAAAGGTCATCAAATGCATGTCTTACCTACCATTTTCATTACAACAATATTTAATCATAAAATGTTGAGATAGAAGTTTAGGTCTGTATACAAAATGTAACCTAAATTTAACTTCATCTGCTGATTGATTAGGGTAATATTTTACATTACAACAAGAGTGAGTATTATAAATGTCCTTACATCATTTGGTGAAACATAGCTAGGGTTCAAGTACAAAGTTGCTCCTCCAAAACTTCCTTCAAACACTCTGATAGGGTTCAGAACAAATCTTGGTCCTGTTGTAAGACATAGAAATCAATAAAATACACTGTTGTCAGAGATAATCAATAAATCATGCACCTGATACCAAAGATTAGATCAATCACATCAAACTTTACGAACATAGTCAAATGCCTTTTATTTATAAAAAAACAAAACAAAATACACAAGTATGCAATATTAAAACACTATGCAAGTAGACTGTACTGGATGTTTTCACCATTTTTACACCAAAGTCCAAGCATTATTTCCACCTTTACGAACAATTCTGGCTATGAGATTACTCAATTTTAAAATGAGCAATCTCGTTTTTGGGACAAAATATTTCCAATATTTTGAGAATAATCTTGCACAAGGATATTAAATATGTAAACAAGAAATGGGCAATGCCCACAAACCAGGTTTTAAACCTAATTATTTGTAACCAAGGCTCTATTTGTATAATGAATACATGATGATCAACAATGCTGCAAAGGTGCCAGAGGTGATACATGCATACAAACACTCACACTTAGATATATTATATATATATGGAACAACTTTACAACAACTTTGATGTCAATACACCCACGAATAGCGAAGATATTAAGTGGAAACTGATTTTTAAATTTTAAGTGACCTTGACCTTTGTCGGACCGAATCCAAAAGCAATCCCAAGCGAGATCTTCACATGTTCTTACTATACACCAAGTTTGATGTCAATATGACCAACAAATCTAAAGTTATTCGCCGGAAACCAAATTGCTACTTTAAGTAATGGTGACCTTGACCGTTGGTGGAACGAGTCCAAAAGCAACCCCAAGCAAGCTCTCCACATTTTCTTACTATACACCAAGTTTGATGTCAATATGATCAACAAAACAAAAGTTATTCGCCGGGAACCAAATTTCTATTTTTAGTAATGGTGACCTTGACCTTTGTCGGGCTGAACCCAAAAGTAATCCCAAGCGAGCTCTCCACATGTTCTTACTGTACACCAAGTTTGATGTCAATATGTTCAAAGAAACTCAAGTAATTCGCCGGAAACCAAACTGCTATTTTTAGTAACAGTGACCTTGACCTTTGTTGGACCGATCCCAAAAGCAATCCCAAGAGAGCTCTCCACATGTTCTTACTATACACCAAGTTTGATGTCAATATGATCAATGTAACTAAAGTTATTCGCCGGAAACCAAATTGCTACTTTAAGTAATGGTGACCTTGACCGTTGGTGGAACGAGTCCAAAAGCAACCCCAAGCAAGCTCTCCACATTTTCTTACTATACACCAAGTTTGATGTCAATATGATCAACAAAACAAAAGTTATTCGCCGGGAACCAAATTTCTATTTTTAGTAATGGTGACCTTGACCTTTGTCGGGCCGAACCCAAAAGTAATCCCAAGCGAGCTCTCCACATGTTCTTACTGTACACCAAGTTTGGTTACATTATGATCAACAGAACTCAAGTTATTCGCCGGAAACCACTCAGTTTGACGCCCGCCCGCCCAACGACACCACCATTCTAATAACCTGGTTTTTTTCAAAAACCTGGTTAAAAATAAACTGTAGGACTAAGTAAGCAGTCATAGAAATTAAGATCTGAACTTACAAGCAAGTCGGGCTAGTAATTTACCAATTTTCGCAAGCCCGAATGGAAATTCACTAGCCCGAATATTTTTGCGAGGAATTTTCTTAAAATCACTAATATAAAGATGTTGTATGGTCATTGCATGTCGGGCTAATATTTTCATATTGTTCACTAGCCCAAGAGAAAATCTTCCTAGTTTTTTGCTGACGGACTAGTGCAGATTTCGACCACTGAGTAAGAGTGTAATGAATCTTTAACTCCCACACTACATTTCTGATGAGAATCTTAGCGAGAGGTAAAAGAGGAAACAGACTATTTGCTTATGAATCAAGAGGGAGATAGACTGGTTTTGCTTTCATCCGTTCATTTTGAGCTCATATGACATAATTTCAGTACCAACCTATTTCTGCTAGGGAACCATCTTCCTCTAATATCTGATAATTTCTGAACCATATACGATTGTCAGAGATTGAAAATGTGAACACATGATCGAAGAATGGCTGACTCTTAGGATGATGATTGGGAGTCGAAAAAATCTGAAACCAAGCATATAATACACCATTATATGACAAACAATGCAAACACACTACAGGCCCCTATCACACGAAAAATCTTAATTTGAGATTAATCTTAGCTCAAATTTTGTCTCAAATTGTTGAGATTTCTCTCATCTGAGACTGGACTCAAAAGCGGTATTATAACACGAAAAATGAGATGAGTTTTTCTCTCAGAATTTTTTAAGCAAAATCTCAAAATTGAGCTGAGATTTCTATTTGAGATGCTTTGGGAGACCAGAGCCAGGTTTGACACAGAACTACTGTAATTGGTTATTGTTTAACTAAAAACTGAGACACAGCACAAAACTCCTGAATATAACATATTGAATTGATGGGTGAATTTTGGGCTAAGGGGGTGCATAACTTTTTGGTATTTTTTGGGGTTCGCTCAAGCCTTTTAAAATGGAGGGATGATATTACAAAGCATATGCATAAACATCATCATTATAGAACATAATGCTACAATTAATCAGGTTTGTTTATTTGAAAATCTTTTAAATAAAGATTTCTGTATATTTTCGTATTTACACCCAAACATACATGTAAGGTTGGGGAAATTTAGAGGGGCACACGCTGGGGACAGTATTCATAATCTTACAACTTTTATATGAATGCCGATTGAACATGTGATAATATATAGTAATAATAAATATAACAATTAAACATTTAGACATATCAAAGATGATTCAGTTCAACTTCAGTATAGGGATTGCAATAAATATCAAAATTCTAAATCCAGTATCTATGTTGAACAACAGTGTATCATACCTAATATGCATCTGCTGATAATGGACTAAAGTAATTCTACAAACTTTCTAGCATGATTTTAGATGGATACATTATGAACGTCAAAATTGTTTTCATACTGTTTCACATGCAAGTTGATAAACACATGGGCAGAGTATACAAAAATTGAAATAACACGTCCAGCACATCAGTCATGTGGGTATCCAGAGGGCAGACGAGGGGTCCCAGCCCCCTGAGTTTTTGGCAAAAATATCTGAAGACAGACTTAAGATCCTCTGTCTTACCAGGAGCTGGAACCCCCCCCCCCCCCTCAACTTAAACTGCTGGATCTGCGCATGTCAGTATCGTCATTACCTGAGTAAAAACTTCTTTACACAGCTGCCAGTGGGGATATTCATCAAATGCCTGGAAATTATTCAATGTTGTAATATAACATACTATAAACATATAGAACAGATTATTCAGATTGTATTACAGCCATTGTAGCCTTGCATGAAATGTATAGACAAATGCACTTGAGCAACAACTTTGAACATAGTGTATTAAAATAATGTAAGATGATTATCATTGCATAAAATGTTTTAAATTTGACAACTTCAAGCAAATACAGCAGTAACACTGACTATGTGTGTCTGGAGACTCCATGGAGTCAGTACCACATATAAATAGTTCTCATATAGAACAATTGGCATTAGCCATAAAAAGAATAATTAAACTATGATAATTCAAGTTGTGTTTACAGATTTCAAAAGATCCATACAAAATCATCATTTCTGCAGTTCTTATATCACATTTTATACTCAAAGCACTGGTTGTAGAGAAAATTATCTTGTTCATTATTAAGTTTTTGCGTAAAGTTACTATGGAAACCAATTTCTGGCATCAATTTCTTCTTCTATGGAGCCAACCAGTCAATTACCACTTCACATAAACATGAAAAAAACATTTCTGATACATCCCAAATTGCTCATTTGGTATTCTCTGTCAATGTTGCGAAGTTAGTTAGTGAAGAGTTCTCATTTGCCTCATATTGACAAAAATTGATTTCTCTGCTTGTATAGTGACAGTTACACTACCTCCGTCAACAATATTACCTTATCAAATGAAAGTAAAGGTCGAGATCCTTTCAAGCAGTTGCCAGTCATCTTCAATTCAGACTTTGTGTGAACTGCAATACATAAATATTAACATATTAAGAACAATGCATGTAATGAGAGATAACAAAATTCAGTATAACTCAAAACATTTTCAAGTTTTTTAAATATTGAAATACATTGGATACCTTCCATGAACACAATCTTAGTAACACTAATTTCTCCTAGCTAGAGTTCTAGGTCTTACAATCCACTAACTATTCTTCAGTTCATGAAAGTGTCTACCTGTAGCAGTCAGACTGCTGCCACATTTTGTTATCACACCATAGACACATGACACGATACCACATCCAGCCAAATGAGACAAACATGCACAGTACTAACCTTGTAATGCCTAGAGTAGGCAAAGGAGGTACCAGTACTGTTTTTAAATATGATAGTATGTTAAAATTACTACGAGTAAAAGTAAATTAACAAAATATTAAGGAATACTCAATCAAAATTCAAATTTTAAAGATGAGAATGGCTGATTTGGTACAAATCTATTGTAACTCAGTGCTGGTAAAGGTAAACCCACAAAATGTTTCCATTAAAATGAAGTAAATTTATCGACAATAACACTACACTCGTATTCAATTCTCTCTTTAGTGATACTTACCATTTTCAACGAGAAATTTTGCTGATGGTCCCCGTGGACAATTTGACACCCTACAATGTAAAGTATACAACAAGATATAGCTGATAGAGAACAATGCAAATATCAAAATACGAAGGAAATAGGTTTTATTTTAAATGCTCATTATCTACCAATTATGTTTAAATTTTTCGTTATCTGTGTATTAAATAACCATAAATACAGGAGGGCCATCATGACCCTATATTGCTCAACTGAGTACACTGCAATTTTGTCTGAATTAGACTAAGTACTGTCTAGGTTACCTTAAAACTGTTGATCTTAGTAAAGGATCAGCAAAGGGATATTTTTGTTCAATTATTTTTCAATTTGACATTCACTTTCAGTTAATATTTTTCCTAAGTTTCAATGATATACCGTAATTTTATACCACACATAACTTACCACATGTACAAGTCCATTTTCTTTTTTGCTTCAAAGAATATACACTTATTGCAGTTCTTCATTTCGCAAACCTGTGACAACAAAATATAGATAAATTCATTCAAATGACACATCATTTCTGGAAATTATTGACCTGATCAGAAAATCTTGATAATATAATGTATAAAAAAATATCACTTATGTTTTTTAAATGATTTTATGCAGCTTCAATCATATTTATTTTATATTTAAACAAGTTCTTGTACCTTAGAAATAGAATAATCTCTCTACCTTCTGCTTTCTGGGTTACTAACCAGCACAGGTACCAAATTCAGGGATTGTGAAGTTTGCTATCATACCCTGTCCAAATCAGGAGTATTTTCATAAATATATGAACAAAGCATAGGCTACACACATTATTGGTAGAAAACCATAGTAAAGATGTTGATTATTTAGGCAAACCAACATTGAGCAAAGGAAAAGCATACCTCGTTAATCACAAATAATTTGTCTTTCCTGTCCATCTTGGATTCTACAAGTAATTAAAACAAAAGCAACAATTAGCAAAGTATTTCCAACAATTCGAAAGTAAAAATAAAAATGCAGCCATCTATAATCATTCTCACCATCTTACAAAATGTGGGTAACTCAATAAACATAACCTGTCCCAGTCAATATTCTAAAATCCCTCTGAACAATAATTATCAACTCTCAACACATGAAAAAAAACCAGGGGAGTCCTGAGACACGTTTTTAAATTTAATGGCAAACATTCTTAGATCAACTCTAACAAATGCTTTATTCAATACCAAATACATAGTTTTAATAGAGAAGAAAGACACACCTGCTTTTGAGTGAGGCATCATAGTCCTCAAATCAATCATAAGGTGACGAGCTCTATGTGAAATACCTCGTGAAGAAAATATCAAGACACGCTCTTTGTTTGTCCATTTTGCCTACAAGAACAGATATACAACAACAATAGTGAAAACATTGTTATGTTCAATGAATCTATAAGTTCTGGCCATAACACTTTGTTTCTAAGATCTGTATAATATTGCTTATTGAGAGAAAAGTTAACAGTTTATATGGCATACAAGTTACAGATATAGTTAATAAAATTTAATTTATGATTTCCCAAATGTAATTTTAAAAACTGCATCATTTTTACCATTCATCTATTTGAAAAATGCAATGGCTTGCATGATTACTAAGGTCTATTCGTTAACAATTAAGCATTTCCTGTCACATAGTGATGTTTTTCATATATCTAATATTTTTAGCATCTACATTAGTTCTTATGCCAGAAAGTGTGAATGTCCATTTGCACAAACTTTGACAAAATGCAAACAGTGAATGAGAATAAACAGAAAGAGGGTTAGTCAGAGTTCACCAAATATAGCCAGTCTTTACCAGACTAAAAAAAACTTCCTTCTTTGTACATTGTAAAATTTCTAAATTTAGCAGACTAAATTAATTTTACCAGAGGTGTCATGCTGTCATACTCATTCAACAACACTTATCAGTTACCAATCTAATTAGTTAAACAAATATTTGGAGAGTATCAGATTTTTTATAAACTTCCAATTTAATATCATTAAATTACCTAACTCAGTAAGTTGAATAACTACCCTTTCTGATAGTGATATTGAACCTAGATCTAAATCATCAATATCAGGGTTTCCACTAGTTGCTGAATCTCAAGGGTCATTTTGATAATTTTTGACTGGATGTCAAATCAAGGGTCAAATGGAACCATTGAATATGTAAGTACTATAGCTGTCATTGATTCAACAAAAAGCATATCAACAGAATCGATATATCAGATGAGAAATATCAACGATACATCAATATATCAAGTATCATTTACTAAAATGCCATTTAGTAATGATTAACATGCCTGCAGTTCATGATTTCATTCCTAGTTAGGTATTTTACATGCTTAGGTATCACTTTGACCATCTTGTTGTTTCCTCACTCTTATTGAAGTATGTGTGTTATTTCCAAAATAAATAAGACAAGAATGAAAAATCTTAAGATATTTTTTTCCTTGAACACATTTGATTTGATAGGTAGGCCTACAGCGAAGTTTCGTACAGCCTTTTGACAGCGCAGCTTCCATACATGTTTGTTTTGGGTGAATTTTCAGGCATGTGTCGATATTTTAAAATATGTAAATTTATAATCTAAAGACAGAAAAATATTGTAGATACATCTAATAAGTACTATTTATAAGTTGTAATAAATTTTCTGCATAATCAGTATAAGGTTGAATATCTATGCTTTCTGATATCGAACATAAATATAAATAATCAATACTTAAGTTAAGTACTGTTAATAAATTGTAATAAATTCTGCGTATTAATCAGTACAGGACCAATGTCATCTTGGAGGCTAGATGGATAGATTTATTGAAAGTATACATTAAGTAATTATCATGACTCCTGCACTATTGATAACGATTAAACGAAGAGCAGATGTAACAGGCTAAAGACAGCCTGCTTCCATTAAACAAAGACCTAAATAGTATTTAGGTATTTGCATAAAAGGCCATATGGTAACCACAGGTTCTTGATACAAATATTGAATGTTCTATATGGCCTACTTACTAAAATAAGCATTTCTTATTATAGTAAGTAGGCCACATAGAACAGTAAAATAGTTTTTACTATAGGCCATATAGAACATTAAAATAGTTTGTTTCAAGTACATGTGATGGTAATTAATGGTATTACTAAGACGGGCGAGAAATACCCCAAGAATTTATAAAATTTGTGATTACTTAACTGATGTGGCAGTCTAATTAATTCGCAACGGATTGTGGCAGTCTAATAGACGCAACGGTTTAAATACCCCAAGAATTAGTTATTTAGTGATAACGTAACTGAAGTGGAAGTCTAATAGGCGCAACGGTTTTAGTGTTTTTGATAGTGATTTATCATCAATGGACTGAAATGAACACAAAACTCGAATTCCATGCCCAAAAAAAACTGTAAACATGATTATATGTGAAATAGGAAAACGTGTTTTCAGTTCATTTGTAATGTGTTTTCGCGACATACTATAGACATGGATATGCTCCATGGAAATACGTTCAATTTACTTGTTTTAGTGGTGGTTCATCCGAACTTATAACTGGCTCCAATACCACTTCTTCTGCTTCATCTTTAGATTTCTTTTTAACAGGTTTTGCAGCAATTTCTTTTCGAGATCTCTTGCCCATGTTTGCAGATGATTTACTGCGGAGTTAATGTTTACGTTTTACA
This sequence comes from Mactromeris polynyma, assembly GCA_032209605.1. Taxonomy (NCBI): domain Eukaryota; kingdom Metazoa; phylum Mollusca; class Bivalvia; order Venerida; family Mactridae; genus Mactromeris; species Mactromeris polynyma. The sequence goes on from JASFXZ010000008.1 coordinate 16,036,733, forward strand.
ATTTTAATTTTTATATGACAATTTTTTTTCCGGTTAACACTTATTTTATTTTATATTAAAAATACATGAAAATCAAATGATATTGTCTAGATAAATTATTATTTTATTTTTAATAAGAAATATTTGGTCAGGCTTAAGTTTAATATCCGTCAGCGCATGTGCCAAATTCCTCGCAGCAGTGACTTCCCCTGGTGGTTGCAATTACATTGGATTTGGGTGATTTCTTATAAATGTGCAAATCCAACACTGCGTTGTTTTAATTTGAGAGACGTAGAAAAATAATAAATTGACAAACTGCGAGTTAATGCAATGATAATAGTATACATGTATGTTCAAATTTATACAATTAATGCAAAATGAGAATGAAACTGTTTTGAAAAAATTAAGCCTGTTTACATATCATGCATTTAAGCTTAGAAATGAAATGTTGTAATTGAATTGATTGTCTTTTGTGTACGAGTATGTTTTACTATTGTTTACATGTATATATTATTGTGTACACATTGTAATGTAATAGGTAATAGACACATGCGCTGTATCTCGCATATCTTCTCCACAAAATAATGAACATGCTCTTTATTATGTTATTATATACACATGTACTGTACCACTGTTCTGTCAGTATGCTTTGTATTGTCCTCATGGGCTATCAGCCTTTTGGAAATAAAATAAATATATCTCTCTCGTGTATAATCATACTACTTTTTAACGTTAGTCTTGCTTCTGTAACGGAGTGGTCTATTCGATATGCTGTGTGTGTTTTGAATATAAACTATAATGGTATTAACCAATGTTGATAAAACTGTTGAGGTTTAACAGTAGATAATAATGAAATATAGACTTGTAACTAACAGCACGCTGTGACACTTCATTCATTATTATTTTTATGGAAAAAGAGAGAGAATGAGTTGCTAAAGTTTAATGATATCTTTATTCATTTTTATTACTCAGTGTACCATGAACACGCTGTTCATATACGGCCACATGAGTATACCAACAAAAGTAGATATTCATATGGGAACAAACTACGCTTCACTTTATCTTATGCGGTTATGAAAGAGACTGTAAGTTATTCTTATCCGAAGAAACTCAAATATGGATGTAATTGATGCTTTCAATAATACCTGCCGTTATTTTTAGATGCTATTTTGAGTATTGATAATGGATATTTTCCAGCTGAAATGAATAAATCATATCCAAAAAACGTGTGAAAGCCAACACATTGGACACACATTAATTCCTCGCTTCTTCACTTAGATATATTATAACAACACAAAATTACGATAAATGAGATGATTATGACTGCGATATTATAAAAAAAATCATTATAGACGGAGATATTCTGAGATCATGTTCACATGGCGTCTCTATTTATCCACTTTCAAATTTAAGTCACCTTTAGGACTTTAATAATCGTAACATTCTTCATACAGGTAAACTCCTTAAACAAGGTTATTGTATCATAAATTATGTAAGACCGTTCGTAAAATTTGCTTCAAATATCCGTGTATTATTTTAAAAGAAGAAACTACATGTACAGTGTTAAGTTTTTGTTAGAGATAAGAATAACTAAGCCATTTTTTCTGGAGATCGGTAATATAAAATTCACAACAATTGTACATTTAGCCAGTTAATTGTTAAAATGGTGAAAGAGTTATAATCCAGACAAAATGAGAACTACCACTGTAAGATTTAAAAAATCAACAATTCGCACCTTTAAGGCTATTACCCAACACTATTGAAATTGTGCTGTAGATTTAGGTTTCGGTTTATTAATTGTTGCTAGTTATTTTTGAAAATAATATCTTAAAGGTTATTATCAATACTAGCTGGGACCCAGGGTCCCATATATTAGGACCCTGATTCACTGTAGCAACTTATTTTCTCTTTTATGTTGTTGTTTGTCCCTGTTTCGTATTGTGCTGTCTAATGGTTGTCCATGTGTGTCAGAGCATTAAGGTTAGCCGGCTTATATTTTATTATTCCGTATTTCGCTTCTCTATCAGTTCTAGGCATTTCTTTCAGTTAGATTTTACCAAGCTTCTTTCTTTATTATGACGTCAGACATGTACATGTGAAGGCACTGTCTTATGTATGTGGCGTTTTCTGTAGCAACTTATTTTCTCTCTTCTAATGCATATGACGTCATTTGGTACTATTTTTACTGACAGTTCCAAAGCTGTTAATTGTGTTCTATTTATTATGTTTTAGATGTATGTTGAGTTTTCCCTTTTCCCACGTGATCTTCTTTCACTTGATATGGTATTCGTGTTGGTTGTAGACCATTCCTTACGCTCCATGCGTGTTACTCTCGAACCTCATCAGTTCCCAATGTTTTGTAGACAGTTGTTTTCCCGGGGTATGTGTGGGGATGCATTGTCTTGTTCCCTGTAACAACTTAATCTTTCTTTGAAAACGTGAAAAATTTGGACTTATCTATTATTTTTAAGTTGTCCGCTCTTCTTGAAGGACGACGACAACGATATCCACTCAAAACGTGTCATGTCGTAAGATTTTTATGGATTGATCAGCCACGCAGTGAATATTCTACACACACAGTCCATTGGAGAAACACGAGATTTACTATTTATTTTTGACATATATTGCTCATAATAACTGTGGAAATATAATAGACACTGAAATATTCTAGAGATCGTTTGTTCATTATGTCATCTAATCACACGGGAAGTGGTGAACCTGATTACCAAAACGGTTTAAACGGTAAGACTGAAATCTGTATATAGCGCATCATGCATATTTCGTTCACAGCTGGCAGAGGTAGAGACTACAGTACAAAAAGGGTGTTTCGAAATGTGATCACAAATCACTTGATGTACAATAAAATGTATTTTATTTTTTATGATTTCAAGTTAAATAAAATTGTATTGATTTTTGCTGGTTTGATGTTCAAAGTTATTGTTTGTTACAAAATATTAAGTAGGTCAATGTCCTATATGGAATATTAACCATGTTGTACCCTTGCGTTAACTCGGGTGCATGATCTCCCATATGTTTCCATACTTTTTGGATGTTGTGTTGAAGGATAGTGTGGTCATTTTGTGTAAAAGTTCACATTTTAGTGCATGATGTATGTTTATGTTCTATATTTGATCCAGAGCCAACATGAAAATGAAGTATAGGCCACATGGCATAGCAGATCAGTGTGTGATTAAATTATGACAATGTCCCTTGCTAGGTCACAACTTCTTGCATATTGTGTTTGTTTGTGGTATAAATTCAACATTGTGTGTGATGTGCCTTACTCCAGTCTATCAATGATTGTATCAAATCTTTAATAGATTGTCCTTACTGTTTAGTTAAAACAAATTTATTTTATATCGATTGTGAAGCAAGTTCCTACAACCGATACTAATCACTCTTGGTGACTGCTTCCTGCTATACCTGGTGGTCCTTGCTTCTTCTGATTAAGAATGAATTGTGTAGGTCGAAATCATATCCCATTCAGTGCAGACTCAAACTATTGGATAAGGAGTAGAAGTCAGGTGCTCTACCCATCGATCACTAGGCCTCAGTAGTCAGTATTGTTATATTTATCAAGTTTATGATCATCGGGTAGTTGATTGGTATTATTTAAGGTTCTAACTTATAACATTAATACTTAATACTCAGAATGTATCAAAGAAAACTAAAAATAGTTCAATACCATCATCATACAGTTACATGCACACTCAATCAGTCCGTGGTTCCCTTTGGCCCCTGAAATTTCCAAAAAGTCACATTTTGGCCCTCATGATTGTGGCTGAAGGGTAAATTTTTCTCTAAATTATAGGTAATTTGGTTATAAAATAGTAAAGGCTGGTCAAAAATCATCAGTATGACTTACGAGATTCAGCCCCTAGTGGAACCCCTGTCATTAAAAAATAAGACTTAAAAGTATCCCATACTCTTAGAATACCAGTCTAAAATTATCATTTGGTTTTTCATTCAATATTGTGCTTTTTAACCTGTGCAGAGCACATACATACACATGCCATAGATGTCCTGTTTATCAAGCTTCATGCAAATGCTTGTTAAAGTTGCTGTTTATGACCAGTTTGCTACCAAGTGTTATATGTATAGTGCTTTATTTTACTTATTAGGTTGGTATTTAAGATAGGTGGTGAAAATCTGTTTTATTACAAATCTCAAATAAATGTTTAACTCTTGTACTGTTGTTGTAGGGCAAAGTTCTGGCTCAGTAAAAGGCAGCCCAAAGAAGACATACACATTATCTGCTGATGCTCCTGTGTTTGTACCGAAGCAATATGCTACCGCACAGCCAGCATTTGAGGTATTTGTATTTATATACATTGGTCAATGACTGTTTCGTTGAAAGCATAAATGTGAAAGTAGAATCGGGTTAACCGATTAATCTGTTTGAGTTTCGACAAAAATTTTATGCATCTTTTTATATATACACTAACAAGTGGTGCTGACATCCTTGTTTCTGACAGATGTTAGACTTTGTTCCAATGTTAACAATCAAGATGTGATCTTAAGTTTGCTTCCGTTTTTGTTTTGGGTGAATTTTCGTCGTTTTCAGGCATGTATTTATTATTCACAAATATTGATATTTTAAAGTTTTGTATCGTTAATCGATCAACGGAAAAATATCAATGATACAACACTATTGTTTCTATTGACGACAGCTGTAACAAGTGCACATCTACAAACTATGCTCAGTGCAAGTCCGAAATGCTTGTCTGAAACATATATAATAGTCCAATATAAAAATTTGTACAAGCACTATTGCAACTGTGGAATATTTAAACAACAGCTGTAAAGTTCTGTTAAAGAACCAGGTATTGTTCTTTACTTTTAAGTAATTCGGGCTAGCAGACACCAATGATTTTGGTAACAAAAATATCTGTAAGATGTTCTATTGATTTTCGTGGACTATGGTTTTCTTGTTGACTTATATTATAAGTTATATTTTAAGTTAATGGTTCAAAATTGTCACAAATTGTGCCATGAGGAATTCCCAGTGGCTTTATCAAAAATGTATTATAGAACATTATTATTCAACAGTCCTTACTTATGAAAATGAACACCTTTGCTGTCTAAAATGGTAAATGAATGAAACATTTAAATATACTTAAAATGTTTGAATATTTTCAGCCCTTTCAAGTCTCCACAACTTTGATTACTGATAATCAGATGCCATCTCAGGTAAATAGTTTCATACTCTTTCTTATAGTTAGCATGATATACTGTTGTAAAGCTCAGAGTTTAGAATTTGAGATTAATTGACTTATAAATTGACTATTATTTATTGTGGGATGGGGGACTTAGATATACCCTTGTCCATCCGTCCCACAAAAATTGTGTTGTTCTAATTTACTGAAATGTTGGACTGTCTTCAAACTCAATAGGAATGTATATCAGCATGTGAAGATGTGTACCTAGGGTTTCGTATCCTTCTCCACCAAGGGAAGTTTGTATAGATGGTAAAGTGGGGGCACCTATGTCCTGTGGACACATTTGTAGTTATAAATGTTTTTATTTAGTAATACAGTTAGTTATTATTCATGCAGTGTATGTAATGACAAGAGATTGTCGGATATATGTGACATGACCGGCAAAAAATTATTCATTCTGGTAAAAAGTTGAAAATAAACAATACACATTAAACAAGGAAAGTAATATTTCTGTGGTCAGGTAAAGGTGGCTCTACTTGGTGAATTTTGAGAATGGCTATGTTCAAATATGTTGCTCATTGATAGTTGTATGAACTATGATGTTGTGTTTTATCTTTCCTCGTGTAATGTCTTAATACACCCAACTTTAACACGGTATTTAGCTTCACTGATTATGAATGATGTTTGTGATGAGTTCGTTTTCTTTATTGCTGTCAGATATTTTATTGTTACGTTTATATTTGTTAACCGTACTGTTATATTTGTGAATGACTTGTGGGAGACATTCCCTGCTTATTTTTAGTAAGTATAAGTTTATTATTTGTTCCATTTTATTCTTGTGTGAAGCTTAAAATTCTCTTGCTTCATCTAACCTAGCTTGCACTTGGACTCTGTAATATACTGTCTGAGAGCAGAATGGCTTAAAAGAATGATTTGAACGCAAATAATTTCTTGAAAATCTTACAATCAAATTAACTTAATGCCATAAAGTTTGAATTGAAACATTAATTGCATGTCCTGAACCATTCCTTTTAGCTGACTAAAAGATGTCTATTTTGGTTGTTTTTGTTTTCATTGTAGTAGTGTCTGCTGTACATTCGTATTTATATGATTTTTTATTAGGATGAATTGATCTCGGGCCAATTTTTGTGCGATTAATCTTTAATCAGAAGAGTTTTTGTTTTTTATTCTGACACTATGAGGGTTTCAGTAGGATAATATCACAGTACAAATCTAATCAGGTGACGTTAAACCTTGATCATTCCAAACTTGTAAATTTAAATACCTGGCATAAGCTGAAATGCTTTTCTTGTCCTGACCCCATCCTTTTAGATATATACATGTAAATATATATCTTAGTACCTCCATGCACCTTTACTGTCAATAAAAGTTGTGTCTGTCCAATTCATTTGGATAAACAATTTTTTTTCTTAATCAAGAGGTTACAGGTTCTGACTAGGATTTGAAAATAGGAGTCCAAAACCATGCTTTTGGAAATAGTTGCAGTCCTACAGTACAATTTCAAAAGAATATTGCCAAAAACATGAGTCCCAGAGAATAAATAGGAATCCAAAAAGCATAATTAGGAATCTACTGAGAGTCCTGATTGGTAGGACTTTTAATTCTTTATAAAAGGAACATGTAAGAATTACTGTTTCCTAGTTATCTACCTTTGAAACTGCACACTGCACAATACAAAAATATTGTATATATCGTATAATCATGAACACATTTCAACCTTGTGCCAATTAAACTATGCTTAATGGCTTCCACAATATTCCATTTTCCAAGTATTAAAGAAATAAACATTTGCAAACATCCCTTTCTTTTCCTTCCACCACCACATACCCAAGAGCAAGTGTACGGCTACTTAGATAAAATGTTGTATCACTTAAGATTTCATTTTGCTTGCTATCACTGATGTATTGATCTTGATATTGTCAGAAGTTCTTTACTCTAAGCCAAAATAATAATTAGGCATGTTCTCATTTTGTATAATTACTGTCTCCTGGCAACGATAGAGTGAATATTTCATTTTAAGTATAAAACAGTAGTATTAATGGAGAGCATTTACCTGTATGGTTGTTTTGTTTTTTTCAATTTTGAAGTCGACAATTTCTGTAAAATAACTAAGAAAAGGTAACATATGTGTTAACTGTCTCTTGAATACTGGATTATATTAAAAATAATTCCACTGGGTATTGTAAGTATAATTACTTCTATGAATTAGAGCTTGAATGGAATTTTATTGAGTTGTTTTAGCCTTTTAAATATATTGTTGATTTCATTCATTCATTTATTCAATCACAGTATGGCGTTGTTCTTGTCACAGCTATAGATTTTCTACTATGAAACATTGTAGCTTCACACTTCCTTTTGTGCAAGTGATATTTCTGCGCAATCTGTCTAGCTATGCCCCCTATTGAAGAACAGGAGTTTTGTTTTGCTCATGTTGGTCTGTCAGTAAATCGTTCGGTTTCCTGTCAAGACCTGGTGAACACTTGACCCTACAGCAGTCTGTCTTCATAGAAGGATTGTCTTTTGTCAGTGAAAGGCACACATATTTATGATATTACAGCATAGTAGATTAAAGGCCAGGGTCACAGTTTTCTTGAAATGGTTTTCGAACATTACCAGAGTATGCTTGTACCTTTGGCAATCAGTCCATAGGGTCTTTTTCTGTGTTAAGTAGATGTCCCTCATTTTCGGGGTCATTTAGTCAAAGGTCAAATGATTGGATATGGGGCCTACAGCTGTTTTTGCTAATGTTGTAGGCAGTTGTAAATGTCATTGTTGAAAATACATTGACACAAATATCAGCATAAACAATCACTATGGAGAATGGTTGGTCATTGGTTAACACTATTGTGGGGGCTTGTGTGTTACAAACAGCTCTTGTCATAAACCTCGGTTGACAGTGAGGTGACTGTAGTGCTTATAATATTTGAAGTGTTCAGTGGCATAAGACTGATTTAATATTTGGGCACAGAGATTTGAACTTATATATCAGAGCTTGGAGATCGGTGTCAAAACTCAGGCTTCTGATAAGTAGATACTGAGCACAGTCTTCTGATCGACCAATGGCGAGGCTGCAGTTTGATACTAGTCTTCAGCCTCTATTTGATTACATTAGGCCTAGATCGGCACACTTTAGGTAATGTCTTAGGTTATGATATGGACAGACGATGCTTGTATCAAAATCTGTGTATGATAATCATGTAGCATTCCTAGTTTGAATTATCAGTAGAACTGAAGCAATCTATTTTCAAAAAATATCTCTTTGCTTATAATTGGTCTGCATCATAGCGTAATTAATACTCTGGTACATTTAGTCTGATTAATTATTCTGCCTGTATAAAATTGCAATGTGTGTGAAACTATCATTTCATGTTTGTGGATGTTGATGTAAGACCATTGTGTACTTAGCTGTCATATGTAATATACAGATATAAGCAGCTTATTACTAATTAGCTAAAAATCTATCATTTCATCTGTCTGAGTAGAATGGCATGTGAATTCATATTTCATAGCAATTCTACCTCGTATCTTGATTTACTACTATGAAACACTTCTTTCCATTTGTAAAAATTAAGTCATGACATGTATTGACCTATGAAACAAGGGGAACTTTGATGCTTTTGTCATTGATGGACTAATATCACCTATAGCTGAATCTGTTCATCTGATGAGATCTTTCTGCTATTCAGTATTATTCTTATCAATTGTGTGCTTGTTGCTTTAGTATAGTAGTGTATTCATACAAACCTTCTGTAAATCATTTACCTTTAAAGAAAATTAAAAACAGGATTATTTAGTAATTTTTTGTTTGCTGTTTCAATGAAAATACTAGATGAACATTTTTACCTTGTTTTAAAACTGTATAATGAGATTTTTCATACCAGCTGATACAAATGTTGTCTTTTAATTTTGAAACTTCTGCACAGTGTATCTGATATTAATTCATTTTGATGTTCATTTTTTGTATTTATTGTTTTCCATTTTATCTATAAAAATCAACATTTGTAATACTGGTTACATTCAAACTTGCTTCCAGTACTTAATTTAAGTTTCAACTTAAGTATTTTACATCAACTGAACTATGGAAACATTTTAACATTTGAAGTTATTATTAAGTTTCCATGGTGGCAGCATCCCTGGTTTGTAACTAGTACTAATCTTGTCCATGGCGGGACTTGCATGGCGACTGACGTTCAACCTCTAGACCACGTCTCCACTACATACGCAGTTTTAATAAGGTCGATAAAAGAAAAATATAGATGTGAAATGTGAGACGCAACATATGTCAACTTAATAGTGTTTAATAGCAGAATATATCAGTATTATTGTCACATTAGTGCCTGTCTGACAAATGTGGTTTCTCGTAGTTTTAGGTAAAGCAATAATGTTATCAGTTTGGTGAAGATTTTATTTACAATAATTGTTTTGTTCTAACTTTTCAGACTGAGATTGAGGAATTTGAACGTTTTACTGAGCAGACACAGCTTGGCAACGTCCTCTATTCAGAGTCCGACAACCCAGTTGATATGTTCCGAGATGCCGTCATCATCTTGACTACGAAGGGCAATGTTGAGGAATATATTAAACCGATCATAGCTAGACTGAAAAATGGAATCAACGATATGGCAATCCTAAATGACATGATAGATGTCCTCTTTGATCATGTAAGTGGGTTTTGTTTTTAGAATGTGTATGTGGATGAGTCATTAGTGATGAAAATTATCACTTTTTAATTGCTTTCATTGTTTTGGAAAACTAATTTTAGGAATACACATGTAGTAGAGTCTGATTTGGTCAAATATGTGCAAAAATGGTAATTTGTTAAATATGGTACGGATATACTATGATTTCAGATGAGTTCCCATTTTTGTCACCAAGTATTTTATCTCTATCTTTATGTCCTGAGGTATTTCCAGTTCACTTTGACATTACTTTAGTTTTTTGTTAAATTCCTCATTGTATGGTCAGATAAATTTAATTCCAAATTTTACTGTATTGAATTGGAAGAATACATTTTTGTACGGGCAGAATTTCTCAGAATATTTACATTGACATTTGTACAACAGTGTATCAAGGGCTGATAAATGTTTATACCTGAATTCTGGCTATAAAACTTGCTCTTCATATTGATTAAAATATGATTTCAATACAGCTTATTTCCTGCTATGACTATCTTCATTATGAAAGACTTCAAAAGGAATAAATTTGTATGTTAAATTATTTTATGTTATTACATGACTGTCAAAACTTGATTGTCTGTATGTGTTTATCTTGGGAGAATCAACTTCACATAACTTATTATCTTCTTTGTGTGAAAGTTTGTTAAGTGAGAGTGAATAGAAATTATAATTGCATCATATTGAATATTTCACAATTAAAACTTGCGATGACATTTGAATATAGGACTGCAGGGAAGGGCCATCGTGCATTGTGCCTTCTTAAATAGTTCAATAAAGACAGGGATAAATATCACAACATTAATGTATTACTTTTTTGTGATTGGTCATTTAGTCACAGACAGCGAAGGTCAGGTACTGATGATGTCGTTATTTCTCCAGCCATTTGGATGGAGAAAGACCCTATGTTCCTCTTCTGGTGTTATTTTGGAAATAGGCTGGCACAGGGGTAGAACCACGGACCTTACATGTTACATAAATCGGCTGGGTAGCTTCCTCACATACTGCATGCTTACCAATACTGCATTGCAGGTCAATATGAACCTGTACCAGCGTAGGGCAAGTGATTTGAAGTCAGCAACCATAAGCAATCAGCCTCTCTGGCGCTCTGTATTAATTATTATTCATGTTTTATTATATATTTTCAGAGCATTAAGGAGACAAACTTCAGTTACACTGGTGCTCAAATCTGCAAATTTCTTGCGAATGAATTGAGATCCCACCACACATTCAGTAACTTCAGAACACTGTTCCTTAATAAGTAAGTATGAAGAATATTATTTGATCAATCAATCATTTTACTAGCCATTGGTTATTTGCATTATGTTAGTCATTCGTTTATATTATTGATTTCTTCGAATTATTATACAGGGTTAATTGTTTGCTGAATCTTCATTCTACCGGTCCTATGACCATCAAACCTTGTATCTAGATTAACCTGGGTTAAGGTTATTCATTGATTTTGTTACAGGTTTATATTATTAAACTGTTTTTCAGGTGTAAACGTGCCTATGACAGTCGGGAGGCTTGGGTTGCAGACCCCACCTTGTTTAATCAGCTCACTAATCTATCCATGTTGATAGGTCAACTATTTCTTGTTCTTGAGGTAGGTACAGTTATATGAGGCTTAACACTTGGTCTGTGTTCTTGTTTACTTTTTACCCCCAACCCAAAAAGTTTTTATCACTTTAAGGCCTAGTTTCATTTGAAATACTTTAAAGTGCTCTGTATTTATAAAATGTCATTTCAGTGTAAACCACTTTATACAAAATGTATACTTACATGTGTGTGTTTTAAATCTGTTGTATTTTTTTATCTTACATTCTGTACATTTTATCTTTAGGTCTCATGCCAGTGTTATCTTAAACTGTACAAATTGTGTCTGTTATCTATACTTTGTGCCATATCTTTAATTACAAATCATTCAAATGTTTCTATGTGCAGGATGACAATAATGGTGAGCCTCAGAAACTAGGTTTTCTACGCCTAGCAATCAGTTCATTAATAACGACTTTCCTTGCTGAGCCAAATGATGATAGAGTGAAAGCAGCTGCAACTTTACTCAAGGTAAGAATATTTCACTTGCTAATACAGTCAACGTCAGCCCACTCGAGTAGTCCTATGTTGAAAATCAACCTCTCTTTAACAACATAATTGATATTCCTCTAGAGCAAAAAGCCAAAATTTGCATCTCTCGAAGGGAGTCTGTCGCATTGAGTGGTTGTATGGTATTTTTCTGACTAAATGTTTTTAATACTGCATTTTTCAAAAAAATTGTGGAATATTTTTGTGGCAAATATTGTAATTTCTAACTTAATTTGAACTAAGCCAATTGTTGATTTCTTAACTTGCCTGGTATGAATTCACCCCCCCCCCCCATACAATATTGGATATCAATGTCAATACAAGTTAACATACTGTATACAACTATATTGTAGTTGACTGGTTTTGAAATAACAAAGAATGCCCATTTACCGGGTGAATTTGATGAAATATACAATGTCATCAAGAGCCTTGAGAGGCATCCATCTTTAAACAGGTATGTACTTATGTTTTTTACCCAGTTCATTATTTAAACTGTACTTTGTGGAAGCTTTTGTCTACATTTTGTTCTAATGACAGTTATGTCTCTGCAATGACATTACATAGTAATCATTTGACAAAAGTATTAAAAAAAATTGGGCTAACAAAATAAACTGTACAAAATTGTTCATCTCATGAAATATGATAAACACATCCTTTTATACAAATATTATAGAATTGTAAAATTATGCATAGACTGCCATTTCTATATATGCTAAAAATGGACATGCACTTCTCTGGGAATATAACATGCTATTGAGTAACTTGACATTACTTGAAAACCATTCAATAGGTCAATGACGTTACTTGAAATCCATTCAAAAGGTCATTGACAATAGTGAAAATCAATTATAAAGGTTATTGATTTTGGTTGAAATCAGATATTAAGGTTACTGACATTTGTTGAAATCCAGACAAGTCATATGCTTTCTGTTATGATTTGGCAAAAATAATCAGTATAAAGTGTTACATTCCCCAGGTTAGCGGAGAACCATCAGTTAACGGCAGACAAAGTTGCCGAGGAGTTGCTACTTAGGAACACTGGTTGGTTCAACTGAAAATATGGTTTATGCTACTCAAAGGAGGAGCATATAGCCACCGTCAGTCTGTCCATCAATCCATGCATTAGTGTATTTGTCTGTCCCACATTTGTGTCTGTGCTATTTCTCAGCAACCACCAACTGGAATTTAATGAAGCTTAATAGACACCAAGAGGAGATGAGCATATTGTCTCAGGTTCTGGTTCAATGATTTTTCACATACTTTAGGTAGCATCCATCGATTCTACCGATATTCTAGTTTTGCCCTGCTTTAATGAAGATGTTGAAATTCCATTTTATTTCAGGACTAGTCACTGCCTGATTAACTCAGTGTTGAGTCGACTTGAATACAACTGGGGTGTTCAAGCATCGTGACCACTGTTGTAGATATCAATGCACATCATGCACAACACACATGGTAACAAATTTAATATATGTATATGAAATATCAGCCCTGAGGGTTAACAATATAAATCATCTGTGTATTTTGGAATGTTTGAAAAAGCTATTTGGAAACCACTTACCAGGCAGCTTTGCAAATCTGCAACTTTTGGAGTAGATTGCATAGATTTCATGTTTGTGCTCCAGTTGTGAAAACAGATCTTAAGAAATGTGAACTGATATGATAATCCAGGACACTTGGTTTGTCTACACCACCTCGTTGGTTTTATGAAAAGTGGAGCATTATGTGACCAGTTTTTGCACATTGATGAGATAGGAGGTGCAGCCTTTGAAAAGAGAAAAAAGCGTCATTATGGGAATGTAGGGGGAAATGGTTTACATCGTAAAGTATACATTTCTGTTTCCAAGACTTGTATTCATTAACTTTCATTTGTACAGTCATGAAAGTGACTCATTGGTATCATGAGATAGGTTTTATTTTAGGTCAGTGTTTCTGTTTTTGAAGGAAAATATCTATAATGCTGTACTAGCATTTAACACAGAATAGGGGAAAACTTCTTATTTCCGGAGAGGGAAATGGGTCAAAATTTTGGACCATATGGCCCGTGAAAAACAATGTTCATACTGTCTTGCTTCCATATTTCTTAGGAAACTTATTTTCATAGTTTTTTGTATTTACTTTCAGGATTTTTCAGGATTACAGATATACACACATCAAATTGGAAGCAATTCTTTGTTACTGTTTGATCATTTAATATGTCAAGACTTGGGCATTATTTCATTGATCTATACAGTGTTTGTGCATATTGTGTTAAATAGAGACAAGGCCAATATATTACTGACTGAAAACTGAGACATTTTGTTTGTCCCCATCAATGAATATCTGGTGGAATTTTTAGGCTTTTTTGAATGTATATATTATATGTACATGTTTTAATCACTTTAACTGACTATTCACAAGAGACGACAGCCGGGAAATTGAAGGATTCCAAATTACCAAGAAGTTTGTAAATACTTGAACAAAATTTAGGCCACTATTCATCAATGTTGCTTACATTAAATATAAGTGATGTATAATTAATGTTTGAGGGATGGAGATGAAATAATGTTTATGAATTGAGCAGAAATTGAACATTGTTCAGATTGATTTGGCGCAGTTTAGTATAACTGTCAACAACTTGAAAAAAAAATTTGACCGCAATCTTAACCTGAATGATCATATATATTTATCAAAATAATCAATTTCTTTTTTATTAAATGATCCTTGATAGTTGATTTTACTCCATGTTGGAGTAACAACCACGTTGATGCCATTGTATCATATTGAGGAAGAATCACACAGCTTTATCAAGCGCTTATATTTTTATTCACGGTTTTCTGTCCGTTTTATTTTACCTATATACTAACAAATGGCTGATAAATGAATGTGGACGTTTTTCTTTTAACTGCTGCTGATATTAATAGTTGCTTTGATTATGTGTTTGATGGGGACAGATAGTAATTCCCTTGGCCTTAGAGCTGATTTGTCAGGGTGTGATAGTGCACCTAGCAGCCCAAAGGATCTCTTATGTAAATAATGTTCATTGTTTTTGACTTCCGTCAATAGTAGGATGTTGTTTTCATGCAGTAAATAGACAGACATATAACTTGACTTTGATAATTGTTAAATGCTGTATTCACATGTTTGAAATAAAGTGCTTGAATATTACTACCTGTGTGATGAGCAGTACGCAGTGTTTGTTGAAGTAATGAAGTGGTAGAGAAGTATACAGGAGCACACGAGTATACGATGCAAAATGATAAAAAGGTGTAATTTCGAAGGACAATCAAAATGGTGACAAGAAGATCTGGAAAATGAGAAAGCTGTTTGAAATCTGTGCAGTGTTTTAAATATATGAATTTATTGATTAATTATTTAATTAGTGTAGACATGCTGCTTTTGGCATATTGCTGTGAATTATGTCTCTGCGTATGAGGGGAGATGTATTTTGTCCTGTCCGTCTGTCTGTCGCAAGAATTGTCTGGACTTCTCCTTAGCTGCTCAACGAAACTTAGTGAAAAGTATCAGCATCGAGTCTAATTGCACATATTGACGGATTCAATTGTTTAATATTTTTAGCAAAGGTATGGCCCTTTGAATGTTTTACTGAATAATATTTGTCCGGACTATTGTACTGCTGGTTGTATTTTAACCTTCATAAAATGTGATGGTATGCGGAGACGTCTGCGTTAACAAAAGCAATCTCTGATTTTCGTTGATGCTTTCCTCTCGTTAAACATCGGAGTGACTGATCTATACTGGTCACTGAAAGATGTGAATGTGAGTGCTGGACAGTAGGACTGAAAAATGTTTAAAGTGTTCAATTCTTGTGAAAATGTCCTCAAAATATTCTGTAGTACGTGGATTCAACACCTCATCTGCCTAATGTCACGATATGTTCCGTCTGTTTTCGAAATTCGATCACTCCTTGGTTCTGGTTTCATTTATATCATATGGACAAAATTTTAATGAATTAAACGATGTAAACTTTTCATTTATAAATTCAAAAATGTGAACTATGACAAACGGACCAAAACGAAGGAAGTGACCAACAAGACTGGAAGAAATATCTCGGCAGATTTGTTAGAAGAAAAAATACTTTATACATATATGTAATCACAAGTGCAATGAAAATATGTTATATAGGAAACAAGATGTTATAATATTGTAGGTTTTCACAGGGAGGTATTTATCATTCTGGTATTGGTTTTGCTAAATTATTTGTGATCTTGTGATACAGTTGATTCCATGATGTATACATATACCAATCTATTTTGTCTGAAATAAAAACTTTCCAGAGGAATCAATAGTTTGTTCTGTGCAAAATGAAAGAAAAAAATCAATGAAAGTATGTTGTGGTACTGGACATTGGGTCCGTATTTGTTGTGTTGGGTTTTATACCATCCTTCAACAGGATTTTAAACATGGCAATAGGCTGTATGAAAAACGGGGAGAATTATAATCATCATTGAGAGGATCTTGTACAAACGGTGCCTATGGTATACAGAGGACAGTGTTTTTATGATTTTATTTAACAAGTTGTTCAATAAGATTTCACCATGTATTTCCTGAATGTTTAGACTCATACCATGAATAAATACAATGAAATATATATTGAAGGCTACATTATTTTTATTATGAAAACCAACAAAGAAGGTTTAAAGTTACTTGTGTGCTCAGAACTGCGCTATGTAGCGTTAATCAACGGATCGTCATATTATACGCCGCTCCTAATGGTAGTGAAGCTCTCCATCAACTTTCCTTGAAGTACAGACAACATTTGATGAGAAAAAGGGCAGACAAGAGTGGTGCTAAACATTTGAACCTATAAAGAAGGGGCGTTACTCGTTGAATATCCGATCTCCTACGCAGTGGTGTCCCTTTGCATAGTCAAGACCACTAGACGGGAAATTACGCACCGTGATGTCACTAGCTAGAACATAATTCAGGGTCCAGTGATTGAACAAAACAGAGAGATGTCTTGAACAAATAGGAAACGTTTAAGTTCCGTTGTGGTGTAGGTTAATAAAACTGCAATTATTGACATTCCAAAAAACTCATATCCTAACACGTTTTGCTTGCGCTAAAGTAACCAAGTCGGTGTTAGCAGGGACCATAGTTAGAACATTTATCATTTCTCGGTTTTCTTTGAGAAAATAAGTTGTAGAAAATGAAGATACCGATATTCATACTTGTACGGTTGCATACAGGTGACATGTGTGAAATTGGTTTTATCTCGTTCCCACGACATACTATCTCGTTCCCGCGACTTAGTATGTCATGGCCACGACTTCACTATCTCGTTCCCACGACTTAATACGTCTTGGCCACGACTTAATGATATCACGTTCCCAAGACATAGTTATCTCGTGGCCACGACTTATTCACTCGTTCCAACGACGTACAAAGTCGTGGGAACGAGATACAAATTAGACACATGTCACCTCTATGCCACTACTTGTGATGTAATCCAGTTTTAACTAATTTCAAGTAGAAAATGAAGATCTAAGTCTACCTACATAAGCTGAAAATACGTACACATTTACTGCAATTTTAAATGACAATGTAAAACAATAACAACAAGATAGCAGTCGGCTTAAACCAGCACGTGTCTACAAGCACGTTGCTAGTTTTGATTGTAATGGTACGCACAAGCTTGGAGAAATAGTTAGTGTGTTTTTTTCAGGTTTGGAAGTAGCTTCATAAACAACAAAAATGTAGGAGTTTGGCAATCACAGATTTTTGGCGATCACAGATATTTGATCGCATCGAAAGAAACAAAAGTCCTTGCGGTCCTGAAGCAATACGTATACTTTATTGTAAGCCAACCCGAGGGTGGCTTTTCCACGGTCCGAAATTACAGAGATCAATGTTAACGCTGACCCCTTACTCATTCACGAAATAACGCAGCGTCTCTGACACTAGTACTAGTACTAAGTATGCGACATAGAAGTTAGTCATTTTGAGGCCTTTTATCTAATTCACTTTAATTGTACAATAAGAAAGAACGTTTCGTATCCTTGTTTCCGATTCGGATGTACACTTTTTATTGTCCACGTGATAAGTACATAGCTTGAATGGAAAATGGGTGACTCAAATCATATTCATATCACGGGTGAATACTTACTTAAACATTTAACAGTCACGTGTCCCGCTTTCTTCCAACAAACAATCAGCCGTCCGAATAGATATTTCCTTTGTCTCTTAACATTAATGGAGTGATTTAAGACCAAATAACAATTCTACCATTACCTATGTTACTATAAAACAAAACTTCTTGGTATGCACAGTTTCACACATATATATAATGCGACTTATGACCGCCATCATTTTGCTCGGCATTATTTTTGCATGATTGGCGAGTGATTATAATGTGCAATATGTGATTGATTGATTGATTGATTGATTGTTTATTTCGATATTGATAGCATGGTAACAATAATAACATAACAATACAGTATTAAAATTTAACAGCAAGGTTAAAAGATAATAAATGTCATGGAGTATGCATAAGTAATGAACCATGAACCATGTGACGTCATCATCGGTCAAGCTTTCCACATATTATGTTATTTCATCACCCTCTCTACATACATTATGAATATGTTTTCACTTATGTTGCCTTTGTGTAATACTCAACTACGGACTTGACTTGCAATGAAAGTGTTTTATTCTTTGTTTATAAACATCATTATTATAGAATATAATGCTAGAATAAATGAGAAATATGTGTAAATGTCATAATTAAAGATCTCTGTATATTTTCGTATTTATACACAGATGTCGTCCACATGAAGGTTGTTTAATTTTATGGGGCGCAAGCTGGGTGTGCCCCCTGTGTCCGCTAGTGCATTTCCGCTCACTTCATCATCTCGATCTCGTGCAACGTGAAGTAGGCCTACATATACATGTTATCATAGCTTCCTCGAATAAAATGTATCGACATGACAACAAGATAAAAATATAATGACTTTTGGATACTGACAGGAAAGCAAATCGTTTTGTATGATAACTCTTAAGAGGCAAGCAGGAAATAAACATTACGTAAAGTATATTAACGGGCAGAGATGAGAGCATGGTATTTCCATACCTATAATGTCTTCAATAAATCATCAGTGTTCACAAAAATGCTGCCTTTCTGAGAAACGCGTAATCGTGATATAAATCCTGTAATACGTGTCCGGAATATTATTCTAGACCATAGACGACCTTTCCAAAAACTTTGATATGAACATACAAACAGATGTCGTCATTTTAGATTTCTCCAAAGCTTTTGACACTGTGCCACACCAGAAACTACTGTACAAACTTGAAAACTATTTCTTTGAAACCAACAGATGAGAGAAGTTGTTGATGGCGAGTCTTCAAAAGAAGCTGATGTTTTATCTGGTGTCCCTCAGGGTACAGTACTCGGACCAATACTCTTCCGGCGTTACCATATTAATGACCTACCTGACGCAGAACTTAACTTCTCAAATACGCCTCTTCTCAGATGATTGTCTACTATATATAGCCTACAGACGAATACACTCCATTGCTGAACAATACAAATTACAGAAAGACCTAGACAACGTGGAAGTATGGGCTAAAAACTGGGACATGAAATTCAACGGCACGTCATCAGCATCAAAAACAGACAACATTTCTATAATCTCGACAACACCATGCTGAAGTCAGTACCAAACAATCCCTATCTAGCTATGACTCCTCATATCCGACAACTTGAAGTGGTCTAACCACATATCCAGTATGCAGCAAAGCAAGTGCCATCCTCGGCTTCCTGAGATGTAACCTCAGACACTGCTCAGCAACATGCATGCAGGAGAAATGCCTACCTGTCTCTGGTAAGATCAACTCTGGGGTATGGCGCCATCATATGGGACCCATGCCTGAAACCGGACATCGACAAGCTTGAGGTCGCGCAGCTAGATTCATCTGCGACGATTACAGATCACGCTGACTTGACACGGTCACCAAAAAACTGCACAAGAACCTCCCAGCATTGAGGGATATAAGGACATTCGGCTTGACATTCTTATTCAAGGTGGTGGAGGGGTTGGTGCCGGTCATACAAACTAATAGAACTTATCTTGATTCTGTAGGCCTACCTGTAAACAGGCGCCGTATAAGGGCAGCCAGGTATAGTAACTGTTAGTGAGAACAGTGAAACACGTTATCAGACAAGCATCTCAAAGTGCTACACATTAATCCAGTGTAATACCACCAGCTACCAAAACTCATTCTTTCCGCGTACAATTATAGACTGGAATCAACTTGATGATGAGACTGTAACCAGTAAAACAATACCATCATTCAGTGAACAACTTAGAATACTGAATATTATATGCGCTCTATCCTCCATCTTTTCAAGCGCCAGTATTGGACTATAAGACGTACCCATACAGATTGTTCATGAATGCTAATCGATGTCGACAACGATATACAATAAACGCATTCGAGTTATTCATAACCATGACTTTAATGGCTGACGAGTGATCCAAGTGAACATATCTCAAAACGAAAGCACGCTATTTTCGACTAATCTTTTGACCCCTGGGCGTGTCAACTTGAGAATATTGTCTCAAAAAAAGTGAACGATGTCATCAGATCCGCCGGGAAGCTCTTCTGGCGGCAAAACGTCAGACAGAGGCAAAAGTTTACGCCGTCCTCACCCTCGTACACACGAACGACTACAAAACGGAGAATTCGGTAAATTTGCAATTATTGCATATTTCGCAAACAATGTTTCGTTGGATTTCCAATATGCTTTCAACTTCTAGAGATCGTTATTATGTTGTAGATCAAGAAGTTGATCACCTAGATCTTGGTTTGTATTTACGACTTGTTGTGAAATGACACCCATGGCCATGATGAACTATTCAGATCTGTGCTACTCGACTTATGTGAATCATCTCCTTGGTGATGTTATGTTTATTTTGAATTGTTACATTGTATGTTAGTTATCAACTGCTCTACACAATAACTATGTCATTGGATATTATTGTATTGTGAATATTTGTCTGTGGCGCCATTATTGCAGGAATTGGGGTCAACTCGGCCCAGTTACCAACTCAGCCCAATAATTGTGGCGTTATGTTATAACATTTTAAGTGTTGAATATTTCTATTTTTGATTCATTGATCATTACTATTTAAGTTAAAACTTGAAAACATTATTGAATATTCCCAGTGAAATGAAGATTCGCAGCACAGTGGAGATTTCCGACCCAATGGAGATGAAATTTCAGTGTGCAATTTAGTTTGACAACTGTTATGATTTAAACATGTTTGTCATCATTTCATCGCAGTTTTTACTCAAAAACAATATTTCTTTCACATTGTATTATTATTTTATTCTTTGAGATTTGAAATAGTATGAATTAGTTCTGATTTCGATTTGAACTAGTTGTACACCAGTTTTCGCCATAGAATATGCAATTTGGAGTGCCTGCTTATAACATAAGTTTACATAACATAACATTATTGACATAAAATATTTCCATAAATATAGCCAAGCAAACAAATTTTTTGTTTCAAGAACAAGATTGCATAATTGGTAGTAAGAATTTAACATCTTGTAATTCTAATTTCTTTAAAGCTAAATTTTTATTTATTAATTGCTGAGTAATTAACGACTCAATCACCTTCTTTAGTATGTCGAAGGTGTGAATATCTTCGCCTTTTTCATCGAGCTTCAAAGTGCGACTACTATTGCCTCCTTTAGTATGCCATAGGTGTGAACAACTTTAATTGCCTTTTCATTGCACTTCAAAAGTGGGCCGAGTTGGACCGGGCCAAAAAGGTTATTGGGCTGAGTTGACCATTTACCTTATCACAGCATGCCAGAACATTAGGGCTGTGAGTGCGGCCCTCCCGGCCCCAGATCATTCACTTATGTATAGAGTAAATTGTTACAGTCATTTAAACAACATTCATACAATATTATATATTGTGCTTCACACTAACTGTCTTTGAAATCTTTTTATTGGATAATGTCAGTCCACTTTCGAGTGTTAAAAGACATGGGTGCACATTGACTTGTTAGTTAAGGTGAATAAAGGAATAATAAAAAACTGATGAGGCCGAGTCCTGCATCAGCTTGAGTGAGAGAAGAAAATAGAACGTTGTGTGGTGAAGACAAAGGAACAGAGATAAAAACATTGCTTTCTGAGCTAATACTGCCACAGCCACCTTGAAAATATCAAGGGAAGGATGTGGCTTGGCAGATTATTTCAAAATACTACTGAATGAGGAAAGAATTAGAATTTGTTGTTGTCAGATGCTCAGTGGGTACATTTGTCTGCATAGTCTTAGTGGTTTTTGAATATTACTTGGAAAGTTGATATGTATGGCAACAAGCTGATGGTAGATTTTATAGAAATTTACTAAGCGAAAATCTTAACATCTGATATTGTGGGAGCCAGTTTTGTTTGAGAGAAAGAGGTTATTTACTTGTGAATGGGAAATGAAACTTATTTAATAAGTTTGTTTTATCAGCATTATTTATTTTCAAGATTCCCGAAACACTCCGGGAGTCTTGTTTTGAGTTTATTTTATCAGAGAGTATAACTTATTTGTAACAACTCTGTTTGTAGCACCATTATCAGGATCTTAATTACCGGCAATGTCAAGGATGTTATCTTACTACATGTGTGCTATTTTAATTTTGTTTTTGATAAGTGTTTTAAATTTACCACTTTTTGCAGGGCTGGACTGTTTTGTTTTTAATTTTTTATATGATTTATTGCTTTTGTACATGAGTTTCTTGATCTCTTTTGTAATCCTAGAAAGAGCTCATTTACAACCAACCTTCATAGTGGGACAAATGTGGAAATGCCACTTTCTATTGCACTAGTAAACCTCACATAGTAGACCTGATATCATCAACTGATTGGGAATCTGCATTCTGCAAAATCACATGTTTGGATTTTGTCATAATCTGTCTGAATCCTGCTGAGTTTACTTTTCTGTTCAATAGTACCGTAATAAGAATACCAACAGTTTGCAAGTCAGAAAAAGTTATGTGACCTTTTAGCAATGTGTGACATATATTTAGCAGTTAATCCAAATCGTGAACATGACATTTTCGTGATAGTAAACATTCTATTTGAGCAACTGAGATTTGTGGAAATTAGAATTCATTTCAGTTTGCTACAATCCTAAATGAAATAAATTTTACTTAGTGCTCTAAATGGATTGTATATATTTACACATGTATGTAAATTAGTCAGATAATTCCAGCGAGGTATACTGACAACGTAATCAGTGACTTTTGTTGTCCAAGTGTACAATATTTGTTTCAGATCCTAACGATAACACAGAAACAATGACTAAGTCTAAATTGTCAGTTGATGCTCCAGAGTTTGTGCCCAAGTTTGTACAAGTAGACTGCAGCCAGGTATTTATTTCTTTGTTTCAAGTTTCTTCAGCCTATAAATGTGTTTCGTTAGTTCCACTTAATTCATTACCCATTTATTGTAGTCAATGTGTAAATGGTTGTTATTCTACTGGAATTATCCAGATCGTGTCTAAATTAATTGATTATCTTATTTGACAAATTATATAAAATATGCTTGGTTTCTTTAAAAGCCTAATTATTTAAGTAGTTATGTCTTGTTTCTATGCATACACAGTAAATATGGAAGCTCTGTAGAGAATTTGCCTACTACTCACCAATGCAGCTCTGGTTTTGAATCTAGTTTGTGCATAATAGCCACTCACTTGACTTTGAAATGGATCCAGTTGATGGTTGGGCATATTGATAAAGCAAGCTGAAGTCAATGTTTTTATTTTGTACATTGTTTATTTAAAACAGTGACATTTAAGTTGTACAATGTTAATGAATGTTTTTTAGCTGATACAGTTAACATTCATTTACTATGTCTTAGCACATGTTAGTAATAGGAAGTACATTAAGCATACAAGTTAATATCATTAGTAATTTTTTTTCAGGATGGCTTATACGAAGACTTTCAGAGATTGGTCAGTGTACGACCTACACACCTCGGCGCAGTCTCAACAAGTGGGTCTGCAGGAAACAGTTCTGCTGCTGAAGTATTTAAAGATGCTGTTTTCAATTTGACATCAAATCCAGCAGCTATGGAGATGTTAATGAAGTCTGTGGTGGATATGTTGAATCAGGGACATAGTGATGAAAAGGACATTGATGACATTATCGAAACTTTATTTGAACAAGTACACTTTATTGTCCTTTTGTTGTAACTGCTCTTTTCCTTAAGTCAACTTAGATTAGGCCACATTAAAAAACACTTTGTTTGCTGTGTCCAAACTCTACTTAGTGAAGTTGGGTATGTAGGAAAGTAAACAAACACTTTCTTTAATGTTGGCCTTAATTTCTTAATGTTGTGTAATTAAAAACTGAGACACCACCAACTATAACGTTCCTTTGTAGTATAGGGTTTTGAATATTACATTTTGATGATTGTTCTAATCTTGACAATCCAATCAGTCTTCACTGTAGCCTCCTAGTCTGACGCCCGGGGCTAGTAACTTTGATTTCAAGCTAGCAGAAAATTCTGAGTGCAAGCCTGAACGGGCAAGTGTTTCTATTTTAGTACATGTAAATATTTTTTTCTTAGAAATAGAGAAAATAAAATCCATCCATGATTTTATCAATTTGTGCAGACTTTCTGCTGTTTATGTACCAGTGTCATAAAAGTCAGAGCTAGTAAGAATGATTTCAGACTAGTGGTTTGACTGAGCAACTGACCAGTGCTTTGAAAATATTAAGGCAAAAAGTGTCCAGTCTTTGAAAAATATGTGTATTATGCCAGTTGAGCTACATATCTAAGGGTTTGTAGCAAAACTGTTTTGACTCAGGTTTGATTCAGAAACCGTTACTATAGTTTTGCACAAAACCTCAATTTGAGTATTTCTTGCCATTTTATACTTTGTTGTTATTTTTGTGGAAGCCGTTTATCTTCATCTTATTACTTGAGCTTATAATGTCTGAAGTGATTTTAATGCAGATTTCTTAATCATTTTTTATTTCAGAGTTTGTTAGAAGCCAATTTTCGATTTACTGGAGCTAAAATTTGCAAATATCTCAGCAATGAATTAAAAGCCCATCCAGTACATAAAGACTTTAGAAGAAGATTTCTGACAAGGTTTGTTTATCATTGTTACATACTTAAGACAGTATTGATGCTAGAGAAACACCATCCTTACATATTCTTTTATTTTCAATTGAGACCATCCTTCAAAAATGGTTTGTTTGGCATAACCCTCCACTAAATATTTTTCAGGTGTCTGAGTGGGGCAGGTTTTTATGACTGCTATTAAGAGTTGAAAGTTGAATGACCTTATGGAGTAGCAAATGAAGTACTAATTGCCTACCTACCCACTTAAATTCTGCTGGGTAGAGTTATGCCAAACAAACATATTTTTAAGGATGGTCTGATATACGGCATGGCATTTCAACACTGGGTGTACTGAAATTTCAAAAGAAGTGTATTTAGCATTTGAGAACAAAACATGACTTGATGGGTTTATGATATGTTAATGATTTTTAAACAGTTGAAATATTAATTGTTAAATTTTGTATATAAACATCCTATATTTTGTAAGTGCTCTTTTAAAACTATAGATGCCAAATGGAATATGAGAAGAGAGAAGAGTTGTTGATAAATAATTTGGACAGGCTGTGTGGCCTATCTATGTTTTTTGGAGAATTATTTCTCGTTTTAGAGGTAAGATTTAATACACCCTCTAGTTGACCAGTATTGATGTATTTGTTCTGTATTTCTTTACCGTTTCTATTTGTCTTATTCATGTTGTGCCTTGTTACCAGAACATTGATTAACCATACTCTCTTATAATGTGTCTTCAACCTTATGGCTTGACCATTTGAGTGTTCATACGCCTGCCCCAATTAGCATTTCAAAACCCTGATTTGAAGAAATTTTCTAATTATGTGTGTTAAAAATCAAGTATAATGTTATATTCTAACTATCAGTGATGTTCACTGAGTCATAAAACACATTGTTAGCACTTCTGTATACTGTCAAACTGGCCCCAATTAACAATGTCGATAATTGCCCCTGTCTGCAGGGAATTTCATGCAGACAACTTTGATCCAAAGACTTACGTCATTTCACATGAATTGTTGGGAAAACATTTTTTAATCGCTATTCAATTTCTGTAATCAACTCTCATTGTCCTCAGAAATAGGATAAAATCAGCGTTGTACGGACTATACTGTAAAAACTGAAACACAATTCAAGGTTAATAACAGGTGATTTAATTAAGTAGTTGTTTGTTAATACTTTCTTGAAACAAATAAGGCTTACATAATTCAATGAAAGTTACTTTTTCATGAATAATCAAAGTTCAGTAGTTTTTGGATAGATTAAATTCGGATATTCGTCAATTCACATGCCCTCAAAACAAAATTAGATGATTTTTTTATTTTTGACTGTTAAGAAATATTAGCCACACATAATATGCTTTTTATTGACATTATTCATATACGCATGGCCTTTGGACAGTTAATTTTAAAATGAGGAATAATCGGGTGACAATGCTCATTGGCAGAAAAGGAAAACTTCAAAAATCAAACAAAGTTTAGGGGATAATTGGCATGACCAACACGCTATTATTAAATCAGAAGGTGGGGAAGTATTTGATGTTTCTTTTTAACAGTTTATCTAATTGAAATTGGTGAGTAAGAAAAGTGTGACTTTTACTTCTACATCTTGGAAATTTTCTGACATGTATCTTAACCATTCCTATCTTAGAAGACGTTGGTATTAATAATATCTTAATGGGCGTCACAAAACAGTGGTATTTAGAGAAATGAGTGGTTGCTTTGCGAGAGATCTCCCTTTTGACACTTGAAATCTCCCTCTTAGAAAACACAAAAAGTTGGGAAGCATGGATGTATGTCTAATTGTATATGTAAATTTATTTTGGTTGCTTTTTATTGGACAGAGATGTCATCATTATGATTTGCAGTCTGATCTAGGACTGCATTTTTTCAGCCAAATTTGTTTTGTCTAACACGTAATGTAAACATTCTTTGTTTGTTTAAATTATAAATCTATTACCGAAGAGTGCCTAATATTTTGTCTACAAATAATATAATGTCTTTCAGATGGAGAAAAATGGAGTGATTACGAAAATAGCTGTTCTTAGAACTGCCATTGCTGATTTGTTACGAACATTACTATCTCAGTTACATGATGTAAATTTAAAATGTGCTACTCAACTCATAAAGGTAATAATTCTTATATTAAATTTTAGAAACTGCATGTATATGTTAGCAAACAGCACATGATGTGTGTATGGATATATTTTGGATATTTTTTACTGTAGTAAGGATAAAACACCAACACCATTTTGTTAACATAATTAAAGATTATTTTATTAACTTTTTTACTTTATATTTAACATTTGCCCAAATGAGAGGAACCTCAGGAGTTGAAAATGAATGTATAGCATGTCTTAAAGGGAGCCACAGTGGGTGAGGAGGAGACCGCCAGACTCTATGGCATGTCTTAAAGGGAGCCACAGTGGGTGAGGAGGAGACCGCCAGACTCTAAGGCATGTCTTAAAGGGAGCCACAGTGGGCGAGGAGGAGACCGCCAGACTCTAAGGCATGTCTTAAAGGGAGCCACAGTGGGCGAGGAGACCGCCAGACTCTAAGGCATGTCTTAAAGGGAGCCACAGTGGGCGAGGAGGAGACCGCCAGACTCTAAGGCATGTCTTAAAGGGAGCCACAGTGGGCGAGGAGGAGACCGCCAGACTCTAAGGCATGTCTTAAAGGGAGCCACAGTGGGCGAGGAGGAGACCGCCAGACTCTATGGCATGTCTTAAAGGGAGCCACAGTGGGCGAGGAGGAGACCGCCAGACTCTAAGGCATGTCTTAAAGGGAGCCACAGTGGGCGAGGAGGAGACCGCCAGACTCTATGGCATGTCTTAAAGGGAGCCACAGTGGGCGAGGAGGAGACCGCCAGACTCTATGGCATGTCTTAAAGGGAGCCACAGTGGGCGAGGAGGAGACCGCCAGACTCTATAGCATGTCTTAAAGGGAGCCAAAGTGTGCGAGGAGGAGACCGCCAGGCTCTATAGCATGTCTTAAAGGGAGCCACAGTGGGCGAGGAGGAGACCGCCAGACTCTATAGCATGTCTTAAAGGGAGCCAAAGTGGGCGAGGAGGAGACCGCCAGACTCGTAGTCAGAAAAGTAATGAGTTCCAATTCCGCCTTTGATGAGGTTTAAACCACAAACTCTACAACGTCTGAATTAGGCGCAGGTACTGGTTAGCTCCTGAGGAAGCTGTCATTGAGAGTGATTGATAAAAGTTGTAGTAACTTGTTTCACATATGATATAAAATAAATAAGTTTTAATTTTGAAACTTAAATGCATGTAAGCTGTAGTTTTTATTTGAATACAACTAGGTATGTGATGTTTGTGTTTATTAAGGTTGACAAATTATGTTTATCACAACATTATCATGTTTTTCACAGCTTACAGGTACAGCATTGATGGAAACTACAGATCTTGGTGGTGATTTCACTGATACTTTCGCACATTTGAAGACATTAGAAAAGCATCCTCAACTAAATAAGTGAGCTTTATCCTAATTTAGTTCCTCACATCAATCACAATAAATATATTGTAGGCTGTCATCTGACTCAAAATTTAGCACTACTGAAGTTTTTCCACTAGTCAAATATTTAATTTCTTTTCTGATGGAACTTTTGCACCTAATAGTCCCGTCATTGATACGGCTGCTTGTTTGCCTATATCTAGATTATGTACTAACTCTTCTGAATGGCTATGTAACCTATTAATCGAAACACGAATACCTGAACATTTGAGTTGGGGACAGCTCTCAACTGAGATCTGAGGAACATGAGGATTCACATGATTGTCTTCTTCGTTTCATTCCAGTGAAATGAAGACAAATACATTTTAACTAGAGATGTCAATATTCGGTTATTTTGCTAATTGGTTAACTGTTTTATCTTCCGACTGGTTGACCGAACATGACATGTTACATGTTTGGTATTTTGTCGTTCATATTTTTACCTTGACTAGACTTATATTCTGACGTTGGGATAGTGTTTTATTTCTGCTGTACTGAACATAATTCTTAAAAGAAATATCGATCATTTCAATCATTTTTAAGAAAACATCATTTTTATGTCAAAAATTAATATATGATATATGAAAAATTTAGGTATTCCAAATCACATTTAACTTAACAGACAGTTACCCTGTATTCGAATCCAACAATGCAAAACTTTAGTACAATAATATACTTTATCTTTCATTTAAATATGCCTAAATTCTCGAACATCCAAAGAGTTTTACGACTGTCATAAACGACAATTAACTGACCTTTTCATTAAATATTTGTAGCAAACGCATATGTGTCAGACTGTAAGTTACGGATTATCAACCTTTCAGGGACAAAGTATTGAGATTTGTGACTAGGGAATTCTTGCAAGATTTCTTCGTTTTTTTTCCAAAATGAAAAATAGATGTTTTCATAAAAATATACGAGTAACTTGTTAGTGATTTTACTAACCGATAACCGCATGTTCAAACGCTTAACTCGTTAATTGTTTACATCCCTGATTATAACCAATACATTATACAATTTATGTTGATGTTTGTTGTGTAACTTTCATATGCTTTTTACAGAACAAGTCACTGTTTGATCAACTCAGTGTTAAGTCGAGTAGAAAGTAACTTCGGTGTAGGTCAACAACCATCACCGCAGAAACCTTTACAGACCTACCAAAGGCCTCAAGACTCCAGCTTTAGTGTACGTATCATGTGTTATGTGCCATAGCAAGATTTAGTGTATGTTTAATATAGCTGCAAGACGACATGCTCTTGACTTATTATTATATGGTCGTGACAGATGACTTAAAGATTAAATGGCGTGAAATGTGCTTACCATTTGATGTATATATTCAAGTTAAAGACTGTGAATCTCTGTGGCTCTTGGAAACAACACGTTTGACCATACCCATAAATTTAGATTGAAAAATGCTCAGTGTTTGTCCCAAATCCAGGATCCAATACTTCATTCCGTGAGACAAAATTTCTTTATATATATACATGGTATACACAGTACATTTTATTATGCATAATGTGGGATTTCTAAATTTTCATTGACTGACATTTAGGATACAAGAAAAGAACTTGACACAATATTATTGCATGTGTACGCAACTTGTATGCTAAATCTCATGAAATCATACTAGTCTTTTCATATAAAATGAGTTTCAAAAGTAATAAAATGAATTTTAATGAAGTATGGTTGGTAAAAAATGTGCATTTTAAAATTACTGTGTATATTGTTCTGCTCCGTTATGAATTATTTTGGCATTTTTCAGAATGAGCCAATTTTCTACAATGAGCAGGGCCAAGCTATCTCACGTGATGAGGCTGGATTTACTGATATTGAAGGCTTAAATAGTGAAGAAAGTGAAGCTTTTCTACAGTTTGAAGCTGAAACTTTAGCGAATTATCCATGGCTGGATCAAGGGGGTGATGGGTATCCTAACCAGGAACCATGGGCAGACCCTGAGGAATTCATGCAGCAGCAACCATGGTCTACAGGCATGTCTGACTATACACAGCCTGACTATACACAGTGGTCATCTGATCAAGGTTTTTCATATAATGAGTAAGTCAATTTTGAAATGAATGATTTTGTCAATATATTTATACTCCCTGCTTCACAAAGTGGATATAGGAATCACGCAGTTGCCACATCATGTCATGTGGTTTTCCATGAATTTTAATCACAAATGATAGTACCAAGCCAAGTTCTGCATTCCAGTTGGATGATTTTTGACAGAGTTGTCACCCTTCAATAATAGAAAATGTCAGAAAATGTCCTTGTCTGACTTGTTCTCCTGTACCACTGGGTGGTGGTTTTTCCCTGAAAGTACACACAAATGATTTGTACCAAGTCTAATTGTGCTTTTCATTAGTGGGTTCTGTTTGGATGATAATACCCGGCAAACATAGTTTGAGTGGGTATACTGGAGTCACTCTGTGGGTTGGTTGTTTTGTTGGTTGGTCTGTCGGTTTGTCTGAGTGAATTACTTCTACAACTTTCAGAGGATTTTCCTGAAACTTCACACAGATATTCGACATGATGAGAAGTAGTGCATGATGTTTTTTTCGATCACATTCAAGATGGCTGAAATATGTCTGACAAAGTGGTATTGTGAGGATAATAATCACCTTGCTGTGTAGTATGTAACTTTGATACTTTCAGGAAAGAGTGTGGTGGAAATCTCACTTATAATACTTATTTTCCTTAAGTTCTTTACTCATTCTTCTAGAAAAAACATCTTGTTAACTATGAATATGTCTTACGTGTTTCAGAGGAGAAATTGGTGATAATTATGTAGATATGGATGACGAGATGTCACGGGCGTATGAAGATTTCCTCCGAGAATCTGGCCAGGATCAACATTGATAGTGTTATAGTGCTATACTGTAATATATTGTGCATAGTGTTACTGAAACTGTTCAGCAATTTGGTGACAGAGTGCTAGATGTGGCAGGCTTCTATCCAACTACAACAAAAAAGATACGAAAAAAAACTTGTATCAAATGAAATTTGATCGTAATTTGTGAATATATTGCTGCAGCTAATTGCTTGACTTGGTGAAAACTGTGGATATTTAGCTTTGGAAACAGGAAAGCATGTTTTTTTGAACAAGTACCCACAATATTGTCTGATCTACTTATTCAGACAAAAGGGCATTAAACTTTACCACCTTCCAGTGACAAAATCTTCATGAACCTAATTGTAATAATCATGTGTAGTAAAATTGTAGCTAAAGAATAATTCAGTATTATTTTATTTGGACATTGGCACAATGAAGCTAGTATCTAGTTTGCTGTACTATCCTAAAACTTTCTATTTTGATAATTCCTTGCTCTTCATGTGAAATAGAAATTAGTGTATGAATTAATATTTTCTTTCTTTAGTTGTACACTGAACAAACTTTCTAATTGTTCACTTGGGGTTTATTGATATTTTTTAAACAGTTAATGAGATTTAAAAAATTCAAACACCATTGTATCAATTATTTCTTCGTTCAACTTTTCTGAAAATATTAATTCACTTTGGCCCTCAGGTAAAATTTATGACAGATAAACAACAACAACCCAACAAGTCATAAAACAGTAAAACTCTTCAATAAAGTGACCTCATAGAAATTTTGCTTAGTGTGTATTGTTTTTGTAATCTCCATCAAATATTAACACAATCAGAAATATACAATAGATTTACATGTGTGCCTTTTGGACGGTCATCTGTGCTCTATTCAGTAATTATTGTACTAAGAGCCTTCTCATCAATGTTTATCATGTCATAAGATTCTTCACCACCATTTCTCAGCATATCTATCAATGACCTGATGTTAACCGACTTGTAAAAAATACATGCCACGCCTGTCTACATTGTTCTGTAATATTACCAATGTATACACTGGTACACTGTGTAAATATGAAATATGTACATAGCATGTGAATGGGAATAAGGATATAAAATATATAAGTTAACAATCATGACATTGTATGCTATTTGTTGAGTAATGTATGTTTCTTTTGTATTTTGAAAATACTCTTAGAGTTACTGTGGGATGAATTCAAAGTTCAAAGTTATTCCGCTTGTACTGTTAATGTTTATCTGTTTGCTATATGCGTGTGTTTGTGTTATCATAACATTTCAAATTAAATAAGATTTATTTTTTCTGGATCAACATACCAGCTTGATATTGCTAATCGATCTTGTTGAATATCATTAAAGAAGTGTTCAAATTTCCGACCAAAAATTATATTTTACCCTAGTATTGCATTTAATAAATAATAAAAGAATCTCTTTGGACGCACTTATCACATCTCCTATGAGATATATTTGTATGGTAAAATATTTAGTGTCTTTTGGAATATTTGATACTTTTCACATTAAATATCTACTCTTATTTGGTATTGTGCAAAAGGCATTTTCTTTTTCACTTTTAAACATGTTCTAACTTTTTTTACTAGACATTGATGCTTTTTTCATAGATTTGCAATCTATAGATTTTTTTAAAATTATGTTTTCTTGAAAAAGACAGATCTTTTGTTACAACAGAGGGATACACTATTTTATGTGTGTTCTACTAACTAGTACTGATTTAATGTGTATGAAAATGATACACACAATATTTGTATGAATTATTGAAAAAGGAATTTTACATTTATAGAATGTTCTTCACTATATCAGTGTAGATTCTCTCACTATCTCTAAGATAAAACACGTTTTGCATATCACATATCCCTGGAATATATGTATATAGTATACTTTTTTAAGTTGAATTTCATTAAAACATTGTAAGAAGGCAGCTGTGTGTTATATAGTTGATATATTGAGGGGTGAAAGCAAAACTAGCCTATCCGCTTATGAATACAGGTAAGCTAGCTGTTAGATGTGCTATTTGCATATGAATTCTGGTAAGCTAGCTGTTGGATGTTCTATCTGCGTTTGAATACTGGTAATTTAGCCGTTAGATTTTATATTTGTGTATGAATACTGGTAAACTAGCTTTTAGATTTGCTATTTGCGTATGAATACTGGTAAACTAGCTGCTAGATGTATTACATGGTTCAAGTATGTGTGATTCTTTGTTACATAATCTGGGTATTTTTTATAGGGATGCCAGCACTTAACCAATTAACTACTTGAATGTCCAATTATCGATTAGTAAAACAGGTTAATCGAAATAGAATATAAGTGTACATGTATAAGTAATTTACTAAAATCTTAATATTATCATGTATATCACATTTCAGACACAAGTTATCATTGATAAAAAGAGAGTTGTACTCGCTATCTATGTTGTGAAATGTCAAAAAAAAAAAATTAAGTTTAGACATCTTTATGACACGGTCATTGCTGATAAACATACACATGGTTCAACTTAGCTTATGTAAACTTAAAACAGTGGTCTTTAATTGCATACTTTGACTATATATATGTATATTAACAATGAATATTTTATTAGGAATACTTTTCTGTCAGTTAATAAGAGAGTTTGTAAGAGAGGGCAAATCAGAGAAAGACATGTTCTGTATCATAAAGTCTATGTTGACATAGACTGAATTCAAAGGACATTCACAAAATCAACTCATTAACAATAATTGCTTGATTACGTCCTTATCTTTATAACAGCTGGTGTACTGGATTTAACTACAAATGGCGGTATTATGTACCAATTGTGTGTTAATTTCATTTGTATTCTTGTTCGGTTAATCGGTTAACCAACCGTTCAGAAGAAGTTTCGGTTAACTGGTTAGCAAAACAATAAATTATTCCCATTCCAAATTTTTATCATTTTCATATTCAGTGCAACTGTTATACCTGGAAATTGTGTTCATTTATTGATAAAAAAATGTTACTTTGTGTGATAACGAGTTAATTGAATATTAATGTACTTCTTGAATGATTCTGTGTGTGTGTGTAATGAGTATTGATAAAACATAACGATGCTTAAAAATATTGAAAACAAAGATTGATTATTTCGTTGTTGAAGACCTTGAATAAAAAACTCTTTAATATAAAATTAAATTTTTGATTTAATGTATGATTATTACCAGTGTAAATTTAATATATTCCTGAAGTTCACATTGAAGCATTATAAAGGAATGTATTGTTCTTAATACTCAGAATCAAAGTGTTCTATTTTTATAGTTATGGTGAAGATTTTTGTTTTCAATGCACTCTGAACTCGTGGTGTAGAATAGTTCATGGAGTTTTACATTGTGATTTACATCTGGTAAGATATAGTTTACTTCTGTAAACAAATGTTTCTGTCTCATAGGTAAATGGCAGTTGAAGCTAGGGCATTACAAGTTTCAGGAAGGGTCAATATTGGGGGTACCTGGGGAGAAATTTAGCCGCATTACGCGATCAAGTTAGGAGTAGTAATGAAATATACCAAATTGAAGCGAATTTTATTTCTTGGTGTGCAATGAAAGCAGAAGCTATTTGTTGGATATCACTAGGTGACTGGACGTATAACTCCCAAACATTTCTTTTTTTGTGGCAGACAACCCAGAGATCAGTGTAGGACAATAGTTATTCCAGCATGAATATTCTGCAGCATACAGTCATTGTGATCAGGTACCGGGGTACCTCGGATTTTGCTCGGTATTTTATATACTTTTAGTGGTGTTACGCCTTAGATGTGTATTACCTAGATATTTGATACCCAGAGCTGAAGTTTTTACCTGTCCCACCCCCTAGTTGAAAGTATGGGTTGTATTATAAGGCTTTGAATTTTCTGTTACATGTATTATGATTTTAATTTTGTGATGCATAAAATTAAATTTTGTAGTGTTGTAAAAATTATGTTGTACAGTTTAATTTAACGCATGATTTATGACTATGTGCGTTAATGTGCTGTCATTTGTGCTAATTGTGTTTTGTTGTCCCAAATTTCCTTTTGTATAAAATCAAATTTTATTTTCAACTCATTTCTTTCCAATAAATTTGTTGAAATTTCAAATCGTTTTTATGTGTTTTTATGTGTTTTTATGTGTTTTTATGTGTTTTTATGTTCTTTTAGGCGTTTTACACCCTGTGTGCCACACCTATCTTCACAAAAAGAAAAGATCTTGGTATCACACTGTAGACACAACACATTATCACACCCAGTCACATTAACCCGACACCAGGCCCATCTGTCTGTCCTGCCCTAAAAATGCCATGCACAGACAAAGGGAACTGCTGTTAGATCACCAATTAATTGGTGGGACTACTTTCAGTGAATTTAAAAATTACAAACACTAATGCCGACGTAAATCTTGTCCATTCATACCAAGATTGGTCCAAAAGCCGTCTTGAGGCAATGTTCACAAAGATTTGTACTTCCTCAGCTGCTCCGTTACTTCATGTGTGATGAGTTACAGTGACCTTGATGAAAATCATACCAGAGCTGAACTAAATACACAATCTTAAAATTGCTTAGTAGTCACTTGAGCTGAGTAAGTTGGTAAGTACAGGATAAGGATGTTAGATATGGTTTCCTTGACCCACATTGCCAGCTGTATTCAAGGTTAATGACAATGGAACTAACACTCTCAGAAACAGTATGCTAAACATTTAAATGAGTCAAATGTTCACCATAGTTTGATTTTGCAAATTGGCATACCGCTTGAATTCATTTTATTTTTCGTACCAACTAGCTGCTCCAATCGGCTACAACTGAAGAACAAAATAAAGCCTTTGAGGACTACATGATGGCTTCCTTCTCATCCTGCTACATGAAGTAACAGACGCCAAGAAACACAGGGCAAAGCTTAGTTATCTTGATAGATGGACAAGAGCCCAAAATTTCAAGATCAAGCAGACGTTTCCTATAATCAAATGCATTGAATCAATATTCCATCCATAGTTTCGTGGTTAAATGTTGTAATGTATTTATATATTTAGGTTACAGAAATTTCAATCAATCAAAAGGCAAAGCAGGTTTCTATTACTTTAATGCGAAGATTTTCTACCAGTAACAAAATTATCAACAGATCATGTTAAGCATTATAAGCTAAAATAACAGTTGTCATTAAAATCAGCACATTTTGATCTCACATATTTGACATCAACACAGAACACGTAGGCAAGATAAAAATAATACATTTTACGAACAATCAACAATGGATACCTCTCTATGATCATAAAACATCATTCAATTTTTGTGTCGTGTATTTGAGTGATGCAAAACTCGGGTAACTAAGTTTCAGTAAAAGGCAGCAACTTCAACTTTTTGCTATACCCTGAAAGCTCATTTTATTGTCAAATAACCAAGTTTAGAGTATTAAATAGACTAGATACAAAGTTCTGGTAATAAAGTTACTACAATTTTGCACTTTACCCCAAGAGCTAATTTCAGTGTAAAACCAGAGTTTAGTGCAAAATTCCAGTAACTACATTTTGGTAAAGCAACAGTTACTACGTACATGTGACAAACCCTTGATATAGATATTACATAGAAGCTGTGTCTACCAATTCTTCTACTACATGTATATTATACTGAATAATACGATGGTAATATACACATGCTATGTAATGCCTCTCTAAACGTTTGAATACTGCATTATGGGAAATTGAAGATTTTAAGATAATCCTTCTCCCCAGGGCACGAGATTATAAAACTGAGATTGGAGACCAGTCTCAGAAGACAGCCTTACCATTGGCCAATCTTAAAACTGAGTTCAGAAATGACCAATCAGAGGGTTGACTTTTAAGACTGGTCTCAAAGTTCAATTTTAAAACCACAGACCCAGTTTATTAACAGATTAACCCAAGTAAAAGCTGGGTGCTTAAGAGATTTGTGAGTGGAAAATATTAACATATTGCACTTCAAAGATTTGGAGCAAAGCTATTATAACTGTTTCCTTAACGAAACCAAAGCTACAGTAGTTTTGCACCCAATCCATTAACGAATCCAGTCAGCAGTTTGTGTATAATGACTACGGGTATGTCATTACTTACAAGAAAAAGATCCCGACCTGTTTTGGTAACATATTAGATTGTAAAATCCTTGATGAAAGACAAGAGAGCTATCTCCTAGAGTTGTAGCTTCAAACGTGAGGTACAACATTATTTCCTTACAAGTTACTTCTTCTGATAAAGAGGGATGATTATATTATTTTTGTTAAGCTCATGCAAAACTGCACTGTAAACATAAGGCCAAAAGAAATTAATTAATGACCGTCCCACAACCCTCTGCTTTCATGAGCCCCAAGTGCCTCATATGTACTAAAAGAGACATCAGATATCCATCATCAGGAAACAGGATTATTTCTCCAAGAAGCCCCATTTTACAAAGAAAAGGTGATAATCTACTAATCAATTCAAAACTGTCGAAAAGAATGATCTTGTTATAATGTCAAGTGAAAACACTTCATTCCTCAGTTATAATGTGATTAAACAAACTTTTAAATACAATAAAATATTG
Source organism: Mactromeris polynyma (assembly GCA_032209605.1). Classification (NCBI taxonomy): domain Eukaryota; kingdom Metazoa; phylum Mollusca; class Bivalvia; order Venerida; family Mactridae; genus Mactromeris; species Mactromeris polynyma. The sequence goes on from JASFXZ010000008.1 coordinate 16,074,625, forward strand.
ATGATTGAAGGATGACTCATATAAATTTGGTAATTAGCATAAACAGTACATTTAATCCCTGTATTTTAAACAATTCTCTCGCAATAAAGTAGATTCATACCCTGTCTTCAGTAAATGCAAAAATCTAAATATAAAGACATTAAACTGATCAATTAATAATAGACTTTTGAAAAAATAATACTATGGAATACTAAAGAAAGACATTATTAAGTAAACTTGAAACAAGAAGAATAAAAAACTAATACATTAGTAAATTATTAAGTATATAGGTATTTTCATCTTATATTTTCATTTTAAAACATAAAAAAGCTGATTTTATTCAAGAAACGACAAAGGAAAGTCAAAATACTAAGATCAGGGACTTCTTATTTGTGATTGTCAGATTTCTGGGTAGGTCATGTTTCAAGGTCTTACATATAAAAAAGTTAATTAGTCTGAGAAATTGAACAGGAATACAAAAATGTATGACAATAAATTGAACTAAATTCAGTCAAGAATTTCATAGTTAAGCTTAAAATTTATTTTTTCAAAGAAATAATTTACCTCTAATATTACATATCATTATAATTGTAATAGTCAATCCGGTAAGTCAGAAAAAAATGTATCAACCTATCTGATTGGTCAAGAGATATTGTAACATCATACCTGATGGGATGTATATTTACTTTCATCCATTCAATAGCTTATTTGGTATTCAACTTTTGTAAAAACAGCACTTATATTGTCTGCATCAAAATAGGTATACAGGCTCCATACATACAATATACGTGAATATAATTATATGATATTAAAGTTGTCACAAAAAACGCAACAATAGAGTTAATCACTCAATCTGTTTAGAACAGAACACACAAAGGAAGACTGGGAGAATGGTACAAGACAAAATATAGTTTTTGAAGTTTGTGGATCAATCACATGGCAGTTTACTCATTTCATCAGTCGTAGATACTAATATTTTTGCAACAAAAATACAAATTATTTCTTCACTCAGAAATTCAAATATTTCGTCACTCAAAAATACAAGTATCACTCATAAATGCAGGTCTTTTATCACTCATAACTTCAAGTATTTCATCCCTAAAAAAAAATACAACTCTTTTATCACTCGTTATTTGAAGTATTTAGTCACTCATAAATACAAGTATTTTGTCACTCCAAAACATACTAACAATCAAATACACAATCAGCACAAATAAGAATATCACAATGTGTGAATGGAAAGAAAACAATAGTAACAGGATTCCAAAATTATGCCAACACAATGGTAATAAATAAAAGTCCAGCACACAATACAGTGAATTAATGCAAAAAAATGGGCCTCATTCCTACACAAGACTGATACATGTACATTGTAATGTACTATAAAAAACTGGTATCATGTTCATATAAAGTTACAACTTCAAATTCAGCAAAAACTAAAACTGGCATAAAAAATATAGGAAAGATATTGCAAGAAAAAATTGCTAAGTACCGACATTGATGAAGTAATAGTAAGTTTTTAAAAGGCTAAAATTCTATGCTAAAGCATGCAAAACTTCAAACGAATAAAGCCACAACTTTCCAGTACACTCACTTGACACTAGCTGTCTTTTCATTATAAAGAGTCAAAGTACATTGAAATACCTTAAGCTGTTGTTACCTTGAAACATCAGGTAAGGTTACAAGAACTATACATTCAATCCTTAGTTGTTTGAAGACAATTTGAAAAAAGAGACAAAATTTCATAGATTCTTTAAATAATCACACTTGCATATATCATTTCCAGAATAAAATTTACTAACAATTCCATGAATATTCAGAACTCATTATTTGCTTGAATAATGTTAAAAAAAAGTAGTAGAAAAATATGAATGTATTCCTATTTGCACATCAAAATCATATTATTCAATCAATTGAGATTTTACAATAAATATCTTTAAGTTTATGTTCAAATGGTGACCTGATACCAAGTAATCAGAAAAATAATTAAGCACCAACAATAATTCAATCAATCAAGCTTTAGTGATAAAATTGCAACCAGTTAGTTTATAATGATTGCCAAACAGTACACTCACTCAATAAGAGATTATTAAACATTTATCACACAGTTTCTGACAGGTGTCATGGTAACGAATGTATCAATGTGCCGTAGGTCAGTTTCAGACTAAAAATAAGCTTATCGCTGTATAAATGCAAAAATATATTCTAAAGTGATACGCTGGCGTTCCAATGTAAGAACTAGGTAGTGAAAAAGGGGGTTACAACCATTTTATAGACATACAATAGAACACAGATGATGCTAGATTTCTATCCATTGTGGGAATGAACCGGGGGTTCTGGAGAATCATTGCCACTGGATTCGTGACTATCATTCGCATACCGATTGTCTTGCTCCTGTATAGAATTCATTGAATCATTCGCCAGATCTCTTGATGCCATTTCAATAATCTCATCATCATCGTCATCATCAACATCATGTAAGATGTTCATGTTATACTCATCAATTGATGGTCCATTATCAGCATAAAGCATATACTGTTCATCATAATCCTCAAAATTGTCATCATAGAAATTTTCATTATCAGAATTTTCCCTATCACTTCCACTGTCACCATTGTGCTCATCTTGTTCGTAATACCCGTTTAATAAAACATCACCATTATTGCCGTCTACATCAGGAGCTACTTCGATCACAGGACCAACATCTTCATTTACACTCTCCTGAATTAAACTATTATCCATCAATAATTGATGAGTCTGATTCTGCCCGACCTGATCGTCATAGTAATGTTCTAAATCAGGATTTTCCGCCTCCTCATCATCGTCATCTTCTTCAATATTGTCATCATTATCGTCTTCATTCCATTCACCCATTTCACGTGCAATACTTCGATATCTTGTCTCTCTTAAAACACCTTTAGCACGTAGAGTTTTCGGGTGTTCGGGACCAAGGATTTCTTCACTAACTCTCGCCCATTTTTTAAAATACTCGTAAGCTTTTTTGTAGTTATTATTATCTTCATATACAATTCCTATATTTATGTAAAGTCTTGAGGTAAGTATATGATATTCACCATACATCTGCATACAGAGATCCATTGCTTGGTTGTATAACTGAAACAGATAGCCAAGGTAAGTTACAGTGACTGATAAGACAATATTTTTACACCAAGTGGTTATTTTCGTCTTTACATAGATCTACAAACCAAATAAAATAACTGTGTGTGTGTTCTGGGTTTAGGGAAGAGACAAGTCTTTGAAGGGTTTAACTCAGCTGCTAACATTGGTGGCAGCATCTAATCTGTATTATATAGGGATGTCAACGAATGGCAATTATGTTTTTCAAATATTTGGTCAACCTTCTGAATGAATATCCCAATATTCGAACATTTGACTTCAGTCAGTCTAACAGGACATCAACTTTTTTTATCATTAACGTTTCTTCTTGCCTCTATACATAGTCCATGCTTGATTTATGGAAAATTTCTAATACCAGCATAGGAAAAGTTTAGTGTCACTTTTCTTAACATCTTTTTATGAAAAAGAAAGCATAATCTAAATGTGTATATATCTGTATTTAAATTCCCATCACAACAAAGTTATGAACTATTCTATTTCCTCACCTAACAGAATGTATGGGCAGGGTGAATCAATGAAGTAAAAACATTCCAGGTGACAATATAGACATATGTCGAGTTCAATATGCTGACAGCTACATTTCAATATTTTGATCATAATACATTTAAATGTTTATATTAACGTGTTGATACTGTTGAGTTACTGTTTTTTGTTTGAAATTGAACACACACAAAAATCCGTGATTACTTGATAAAAGACAGGGCTGAAGTGTCATCACCAGAGTGTTATATCTCTTTTCACCTCTAATATACAACACGACATGTATTAACACCCGTAAATATCATTCTTACATGTAGCATACCATTAAATTTGATAAAGACCAGAATATTCTAGCAATCAGTTTTTATATTGAAATGTTATACATTTGTATTTAACAAATATTTGAATGATTAATCAGTATTCAAATATTCAGACATAGCACGGACCTATATACCATATATAGGTCCGTGGAAATAAATAGTTGAATATTTGTTGACAACCTCAGTATTATCCCATGAATCAATACAATTAATTTTCTCCCTTTCCAATATCTTTCCAACCAGTTCCTGAAGAAATACTTCAGTCACATATGGTAATTACATCAATTCAACAGAAGTCATACAGCACAATCTAAACTAACAAATAGCCTAAATAGCTTATGATATATGATATAACTTCTAACATTTTCTTAGGATCTACAAATGTACTACAACAACTGATAAGTGCATTATATAATATAAAATGAATGCTAGAGTCATTTCAAACCTGGTAGTAAATAAAATGACAAAGAGAAGGACAAACCTTCAACTGTTCCATACATCCTCGAGGAGCTAGCACACCTTTTGTCATCAAAGCTTCAGCATAATGCCCTTGATCATTTAGCTAAAAAGAATGAACTCTCTCTTCAACACATCAACTAATCTACAGAATTATCACAACAATAAAACTCTGACACACAGTAAGTGAACTTAAAGTCAGAGAAACAAAAAGTACGAGGCCAGAACATAGAACCCAGGTATATTACATCATATCATCAACAAAACCACCTCATTCTTTAAGATATTGGCATCAGTGTTACCATGGGTTACCAGGCCAGATTTAAATATAGTGTCCTCCTGACAAATACCTGGCAACTTAAACATTGCAGATACAGGTCAAATGGGCCAACCAACTAAATTGTCTGTACATATTTGTGTCGAATACAAAAATGTAATGACATAACAATTCTAAAACTTTTATCATGACTTTGACAGACTTGGTATGGTCTCTTAATACAATGTCTCCTGTACTACATTTGTATACTCTGATTCACTGCCACAATACATTTTATTGCAATTGATATTAAAAGTTTGTTCTGAAGTAGTCAGTAAATACATTAGGTGGTAATCATACTTGACCAGTTAACCTAGATCATATATGGGAGATTTTTAACCAATAGAGCTGAGACAAGTTAGCATTTTCATACTCCATCACAAAAGAAATCAGATTTCAAATTTACCTCTTGAAATATTTTTAAAGCCTTATCAATATAACCATTTCCTTCATTGAGTGCGTCTGTACCCGTAAGCTCCGGTCCACCGCCACAAGCCTCCCAACTTTCCATGTTAAACGCTAGCTTCATCAGACTCATACCCAACTTGAACTAAAAGTTGATAACAATGATTGATATTAATGGCTGAATGTTCAGACATTTGTTTAGGGCTATATCAGAAAAGTCCCTTTGGAGGGGTAGTAATGACAGTTGAAAATAAGAGGACACCAAAAGTACCCCACCAAAGTAATTTTAATTGGTTATCAATCCTACCCCCTGGGAGATTTTCCTGGAATAGTCTTTAGATTAAAGCTTGTTCATATCCTTCCCTAGAATTTGCACCAATCAAATGACCACTGCAGTTGCATTTAGACAGTGAAGGTTCCAATGTATCGATAACATGTACTCACACAGTATCAAATTATTGAAATGAATCTGTCTAAAAGTTATTGAAATTTGAACATACATTGCGTTAAAACATTTCTTCCTAATGAAAACTAGGGATATCACAAAAAAATACTACTACCCCTGTAACAATGCTTTGTCAAAGGACACAACTCTACAATGCTTTGACTGACCCCGAAAAACCACATACATATCTACACTTTATGATGATTATGAGCATGAAGTTCCATTTGAATCCCTAAAAAAGTGTGGAAGCAGTTTGCAACAAACTGACCAACCAACCACATGACTATAAGATGACTCCAAAATTCGTTCAAACTTTGTTTGCTGTTGTATAACTAAAATACAGTCGGATCTCGTTTATTCAACATTCTTCTATCCAGATACTTGGTATATATCATCCCTAATAAATATCAGGTCCCTATGTATCTTCTTATACATGTCTAATTGAAATGGAGTATTCAAAAACCATGTATTATTTGTGCATTGTTCAAATGGTATAATAATGGTCTTACTCTATGATAAGTTCCAGGAAGTGATTTACGGATTGCGATGGATTTCCTACCATAGTGGATTGTTTTGCGTAAATCTGGAAGCTGACTAGGTGATACAAAATCATTCAGTTTTAGTTTCTGAAACATAAGAGCAACAAGACATGAAATAATATATGTACGACAATCATTCTGTACCCTTTATTATCATTAACCTTCATTATACATGTATTCATATTCCAAACATAATAACTACATAAATTTTGTTTTCATTATTGTATTATCTTTTCTATGCAACAAATAACTACAGGTATAGTAATGGCATATATTGTTGAAGACAAGATGCGCTATTGTTCAAAATCATGCATTTTTTGTGTTAGCAGAATCAATTGTGTTGGTCAAAATATTTCAAAGGTTTTAAACAGTTGATATGAATTTCTCACTGTCAAACAATGAGGATCTGGCATCAAGCAAGTGTAAGTCAGTTCAAATAGAGAAACTGTTACTGAAGTTGAGTACACGCCAATACCAAAGTTACAGTGAATGATGCATCAGCTTTGCTATGCAGACATAATGTTACCTCATCATATATTTCAGCCATAAGGGCATACAGTTCAACCATTCTGTGAGGTCTTGCTCCCAGTTCTTTCTCCTCTATCTTTAATGCTGTCTTCAATAACTCAAGTGCTTCATGATATTTCCCTGCTTGAATCCTGAAATATTGCAACACTATGACACTTAGAATAGTGGACAAGGGGTAAAGCCCCAGATGCTGGATATGGAAGCTGCGAGTTGAATGTCATCAAGAGGGATTCTTCTGCAGACTTCAAAATCCCTGAATTATGTGTGAGTACTGATTAGTAGCCCAAGAAGCAGTCATCGAGAGGGATAAGAATAAGTTGTAAGAACTTAATGCACAATGCATGTAAACTAAATATGTTAAGTTTTAACTACACTGAACTATTCACAGCCTTCTATTAAGTATCCTTCATCTAAAAACAAATCACAATTGTTAAAAGTAAGTTTATTTGACATTGTATCTCCTCAGTGATTGTATATGCAACAATAAAACCAAGGTATATAATTACTTTTTTATACAATGACAATTCAAAGGTAATTTTTATCAGAATTTAACACATAAATTATATGATAATTGGACTTAAAGAAAATAACTGTACTATGAAATAAACATAAAATATGAATATCTAGCACAAAATGTATGATAAAGATAGCTTCAAAAAATGATAGAAAAAAAAGAATGTGGAAATAATTCAATACAGTACATACACAACTCGACAGACTTTCTCATATCTTATAGATACAGCCTCTTCATTAGCATTATCATCTTCCTCAAATCTTGTCAGGGCCTCTTCATATTGTGATATCATATCAGAGGCACTACCAACCTGTAATATACATACATACAACATGTGGTCTATTAAACCATTATTTAACTAAAACTACGCTATTCTCAGATAGCCTTCTTATCAGTAATCAACCTCAAAAGAACCTAGATGGTTGCTTTCTCACATAAAAATTTATAACTCCTGCTAAAACTGTCAATATCACCTATTATCTTATTACAAGTGTGCATAATGCCTTTACCACAAAAAGTCCAAATAAGTAACAACATGTACCACACAGAACTGATGGTGACAAAGACATCAAACCAAGATTCATTTCCCTTACCTTTCTCCAGTATGCTAGGAGTTCAGAACTGAATTCTTCATTATAGAGAACATCAAATACTCTCCAGTCACAAAGGCATTTTCCTAATCTGTATGTATCCTCCAAGCACACCAGCTGATATGGGTACTCCTGTATGTATAAATTATAAATGTGAAGATATATCTGCATTCACAAATCACAATCAAATGAAGATTATCAATACTGACCTCGGTTTTGCATTGTATGTATAATCAATGCATCATTATCTAACAATTCCGAGAAATTAATCACATCCACTAAACAAGAGGCACATTGTGGACATTGACATCTGGACAAGACGAGAAGTTACTTCCTATATAACTCTATAGAAAACATGTGACCCCAGGGGCATAATTGGAACATGACCAGAAACCACAAACAATGCTACAAACCAAATATGCAAACCCTCCATGTGATCACCGGAGCAGAGCCAGTTTTGATCTCAGGGGCATGATTTGAAGAATTTTTTGAAGAGGATTACTAGAAAATGCTACATACCAAATATGAAAGCTCTGTGTATTTTGGCTCTGGACAAGAAGATTTTCAAAGATATTCCCTATATAATATCATTGAAATAACCTGAATTTGTTTTGGGTAAAGCTTTGGAATGAATTAAGCTAAAATCAAGTTTTGTATTGTCACTGTTTATCAAGACTTTGTCTGTCAGACGGTAATACCAATAATACCAATAATACCATATTAAATTTCACAATTCTGCCGTACTTATGTAAAAATAAAACTTGAAACCTCCTTAAATGAGAAAATCACTCACATTATACTAAAAAATATTGAAATAAATGAACAGTTGTCTGTAGCATTAAATATGAATCATAATGAAAAGCATCTTTAACATGATTCTCACGACACAAATTTCACCTCAACAAATCTGTCCACATTTTCTGCATTCTCGAAATGGTCAGCTAACTTTTTATGCCACCAATTATAGACAATAGGTCGTTCTTCCTCCACTTCTATATTCTCATCCAATTTCTCATCTTTCTTCTGGAAATATCTACAAAAGTCAAGCATAAAGGTTCAAAAGATAAGCTTAAAGAAGTTTCAAAAGTACAAAACAGAGTCGGTTCGAAAGTCAAGCATAAATTACAAGTACATGTATGTTCAATAGTCAAACATACATATGACTAGAACTAAAACAAATATCCATACCTTGACAAGCATAAAGTGAAACTGATAAATTTTGTCAGAGTAAAAATGTCCAAATATGTTCAACTGCCCAACACCTCTGGTAAAAATTAATTAAATTTGGTTTAATGACCAAATATGTACTACATACCTATGTCTTACTGCTTTACTCAATGTTCTATGATAGAAATCAATCCTGCCCTGACTACTGTCTCCATACGGTCTCAGATATGGTTGTAGGATGTGGAATATACGTGTCCATTTACTATCAGATAAATGACCACAGTGCTTCTTTGTCTCTTTTTCTGAAGTTTCTTTTTCGTCTAAAAATGACATGCAATACTATACTTCACTATCAGAAAGTTAACAAATACAAATTATTTTTTGAATTCTAACAAAAATTTCATAAAATGAGTCACTTATCTGAAATTAACCTCATTCAATTGAAAAGAATTAACCCTTAAGTTGTGATGACAGTGTGTGAGCAAGAACTTTATTGCACATTTCAGATTTACCCTCGGTACCACAAAATAAGAATAAATTATTTAATGGAAAGCTCACATGAATCACAACATTTTGAAAACCATTTTCCACTACGAAGGCCAAAGACCTATTATACAGTTATTAGTGTAACTAATTACAGTTAAGTCATAACTAAAGAAACTATTTGTTTGACATAACTCTACCTAACAATGAAAATGGCCACAAATCTTTTTGAGGGGTCTGAGCAAGAATTTGTTTTAGCAGCCCATTAATAGTTTGCAGTAGTATGGACAAAAAATTCATGATGGCCTATGCAATTAAGAAAAAAACTGCCATGGAATACATGATGATGCATTAAAGAATAATTGCAGTAAATATAAATTCTAGCATCAATGAGATGAAAATGTATAATGAGAAAAACTGGTTAAGCATCTTTGGTTACACTGTACCAAACTTTTTAATGGGCACAAAATGCAAGAAGATAATGACAATTGTCACAATACTTTTCGAGCATGACACACATTCTGATCACTAACCTTTTTCATCAAAAGGTGCAGGAGGCATAAGTTTATCTTCATCAGATAATATCTGTCTGAGTTCAGTTTCCAGCAGACCAGCCGCTGATGCTTCAATCAGACACAGTGTTGCCACGACTAATGTCCCTCCAGAGTCACCTTCAAATCTCTTCAGTAACTCTTCAAGTAAACTGAAAGTAAATGCATTGATGTATAGCACTACATGTACTGTTCAAATCAGTATGCTCAATATTGGTTTACCCTGATCCAGTGTGCAAATAAGATTTACTTGATCACTTGAAATTGATGTCTGCAATACCACAGTCAAGTTTGAGACAGATCTGGTAAAGAATAGCCATGGAACTGGGGGTCATTTCTGAGCCCAAAAATTATTAACTTTTCTCACTTGCCAAAAATGAACACAATTCTGTAAATTGACATTCATACCATAAGCAACAATAATGGTTATCTTCAAACATAGCTTAAATCATTGTCTTCTCTCACCAAGCACATTGAGAATAGAGATATAATGTCTAAAGCGGTCAATTTCCATCGATCTTAAGGTGACCGCTACAGAGGTTAGACTACACTTACTTGAGTATACCATCAGGAAAACAATTAATTCTCTCATCCACTGCCCCACTTCTACTATACTGACACAGCTCCTCACAAGCCACTGTTAACCACAAGGGATTGTCTGACGAATTATGGGCTAGCAAATGATCTATCTGTGTTTGTGACATTCTTTTATTGTATTTAGTCATCATCATTTTTACTATTGCCTGAAATTGAAATATAGAACTGTACTACACTCCTTCCCTCAGGTATGATTGTGAAAAAACTACCACAGCACCTTTCTATCAACATCCAGGTAGATTTTATAGTTTTAAATACAAAATGTAGCAGATAATAGATATATTCCGAATTGGTTTAAATATATATTTTTCTGTCTTATTCTGCTGTACAAACAACAATACCATTAACATAGTGCTCAAATCACAATGAAAAAATGTCGAAATTTAATATCTGACTGATATTCAATGCATCTTAAAATAAATTTTGTTTGTATACCTGGTAGAAACCCATTATAAGAGAATTCTGGATTTTGTCTATTACTCGTCACATAATAAAAGTAACTGGAAAAAGATTCATAAATTAATGGCTTAGTTATCCCCTATGGCTTGGTGGTTTTCTATCATTTCATTAGAACTGCAGCTAGTGCTTACATGATTATGATTTTTGACGTACCCGAGTAACCCACATTTGGGGTAATCGCAGGCGTCAGCCCAACCAAATTGCAATGGAAGGGCCTCATCCTGGGGACACGCAACCATCATTATTCTGGGTTAGGTAAAATAATAATACCAATCCATAACATAGTGGCCACGACCCATCAGAAAAATATGCAACCATATTATGGAAGTCAGATCTCCTTTTAAATCGTCAAACAAGTTTCAAACACAATAATAGGACAATATTTTATTCATAAATCAATGACACTGCAGTCACATTACACCATTCTAACATTATCTTTCAGCAACTTCTACTTGACTTAAATATATCTTTTTTAACCAATTGCAATTTGAACTGTTGCCCTGAAATTTTACACTGTTTTTCCAACAGTATTTAAGTTATGTATGACCGTCAGTTTACCAAACCAGTGTTCCTATGTTACCAACCACTACTATCTAACCTTTCTATAATCAACTTCCCCAAATGAATCAGAAATGGAAGGCAAAAGACTTTGGACATATTATCTATAGTCAAAGTATCACACGAAACATACTATTCACTCGGGGTTCGAACACAAGACCACCAGTCTAGCAGTTGAGAGCTTCCCCTACTGGGTAGGCACCTTTCAATCTTTAATCATTTAAATGACGAGTTATACTAATGCATTTATCAATATTTCACCCCTCCTTTGGGACATGCATAGAACACCTCTGACCTGATGGATTTTCACTTAAGTCCCTGCTCGAGAGGTAGTTTAGATAATGAGTTTTACAGTTTGTCTAAACTCCCTAGTAGTAAATGAATACTCGTGATACATATCCTTTGCACACCTGTAATGTTGTAAAACATGCACGATTTTTCTCTCCTCCAAACTAGGGTAATTTTTACAGTGATTGCCTGTAGCGGTTTCGAGGAGAAAAATTGTGCACATTTTGCAACAGAAAAAATTGACCAGGTGTCTACAGGATATGGACAAAACAATAATTCAAGGTATTATGCAGATATTAGGACTTTCACTTGTTTCAAAATTTAAATGCAGTATTTGATTACCTATGTCACAAATAGAATAGGACAAAACAACAAGGAAGTCAGGGGCACCATTTGTATAATTAATTTCCCTAGCATGCTTAAAGCCCAATCTTCTGCATTCCATTATATAGTTCTGGTAGAAAGGTTGTTAGTGGGAAACTCCTTATTATACCATAAGGGCTTCACACCCTGGCCCCAAGGTGGAGGGTTCAAACCCTAGTTCTCTTAATCTTGAATCACTAGAGCATACTTCAAGTCATATTTGCTAGAATATTCCATTCAGTAGATCTGAAGAAGCTGTTTGAAGAAAATGTTGACTGACTTCAAATTTGTAATAACCCGATCAAAACAACAACAGTATATGAAATAAAACATAACATACACATCACAGACATATATACCTTTCTTGAGTTCATATCTAATGGTGATATATTTAATTCTATAGGTTTAGTTTCTCTTTTCATGAGTATTTTATGTTGTACAGATTGACTGACAGTAGAGAACACACATCTAACGTGAGGTGACAATTTCCGTGGTACCCAACTCATCACCTTGGCAGCTTGTTCATCCGAAAACTGAAAACAAGATGGAAAACTCAGCTAACATAGTACAGAACCATGATGACACAGATATTACAATAACAACTATCACAATGACATAGACAATACACCAACCATACAACTAGACAGCACATAACGGTACTCCCATCAATGGTACACAACCAAAATGCCAAGATATCACACTACCAGAATGATTGACATAGATATCACACAACCAAGTTAGATTGACACACATAAAACTCAATTAGAATGATTGATGAAGACAGCACACAACCTTTAGTGATTGACACAGATAGTACACAACCAGAATGATTGACCTAGATATCACACAACCAGTTAGATTGACACAAATAAAACTCAATTAGAATGATTGATGAAGACAGCACACAACCTTAAGTGATTGACACAGATAGTACACAACCAGAATTGACTGACACAGATAGTACACAACCAGTATGATTGGCACAAATAGAACACAACCAGAATGATTGATGCAGACAGTACACATCCAGTATGATTGACACAAATAGTACAAACCAGAATGAATGACATACATAGTCAACAACTAGAATGATTGACACAGATAATACACAACCAGAATGAATGACATACATAGTCAACAACTAGAATGATTGACACAGATAATACACAACCAGAATGAATGACATACATAGTACACAACCAGAATGATTGACACAGATAGTACACAACTAGAGTGAATGACATACATAGTACACATCCAGAATGATTGACACAGACAGTGAATGACATACATAGTACACAACCAGAATGATTGACAAAGATAGTACACAACCTAAATGAATGACATACATATGATAGTACACAACCAGAGTGAATGACATACATATTATACAACCAGAATGATTGATGCAGATAGTACACAACCAGAATGATTGATGCAGATAGTGCACAACCAGAATGGTTGATGGAGATATTACACAAACAGAATGATTGATGCAGATATTACACAACCAGAATGATTGACACAGATAGTACACAACCATAAAGCTGCTGATGTGCACCAGGAAATGAATCAATAGTTAATGAAGTATGACACATGAGTAGAAAACTTAAAAACTGACCATAACTGCATTCTATTTTTATATTTGTCCTCAAACTCAGTTTAGTAATCTTAAAGCACTGGCAATAAGTGATTTTATTTGATGTGTTAAAATCAAGATTAAAACGAAAATATCACATTATCTTACCTGATTGAGAGCATCAACTATGATGATTAGTGGCTGTGTGTTAGGATTTGACAACATACTACAACACATCTGTGCCGCAGCATTCACATCACGGGGCATGTTGGAATCCTGTAATATCAGAAACATTAAATATAGTTTGAACATCATTATGGAAACATTGTTTACCTTGTACAATTGACTGTTACCATAGCATTTAAAACACATGATGAGGGAGTGGTATTTTAGTGAAAAGTGTGACCTGTCTGTCGTTCAACCCAGAGGTAGTTGGTTCGAATTATCACCATACTTCCTCATGACATGCCAGTACTGTTTTTTCCACAAAGTGGACTCTAGAATGATTTAAGTAAGCATATACTTTCATCAAAATCGAGTCTAAATGAATTGGTAGATATGTAGGTCACAATATACACATTGTGTTCATAGAAAATGGATGCCCCCACTGTGGGCTTTTAAGTCTTCGAATGGTGGGGGCATCAAAATGAATAATTTATGGGGTACTAGACTGATAAAGCGTTGTAGACCATTTGGATCAGATTTTGCAAATTATGTGACTGTCCAACTGAAGACAATTTACAATAATCAAAAAGGCAACTGGTAATTACAAAACCTCATTAGCAATTTAATACCAAATAACTGCACAAAACTGACAAAAAGGTCATCCTTATAATACCACATTTCCTAAATACAACATAAAACTGTAGATATGTGTAATACTGGAGATGACGTTTTCAGAACTAATTCAACAAAAATAAGAAATGTTTACATTTATAAAATCCATCTCTCTTAGAAGTCGTTTCAACATAGGTTCAAGGTTAGTGGAGCCTGGTACAGCACCAACAAAATGACAGAATATATGCCATGACTTGTTATCTGACCTAAAATATAAGAAATAAATAATATAATATATTAGCTCAAATTCCATGAAATAAGAAGTACTTTCATTGACAAGGATGTCTTCCTTACAAAGTACATAAGGGAGCATTTTTATACATTAGTTACATAAAAACGATTTAATATATCACACATTAAATCATGAGCAAACAAAAGATAGAAAACCACAAATGTAACTTCAGAGTGAGATTTGTTGCTATGAACTTACCTAGCAACAGATCCATCTTTGATTTGTTGGACATAAATTTCAGAAAATTTACAAAGTACAGATGATTTGCCAAGTCCTGGATCTCCCATTAACAACAATGGCACATCTTTATCATCATTGAACACATAATCTTTTATCTGTAACCATAGAAACATAATTATTTTATGCACAGAAAAACATCAAACAAATTTATGACATTGTAACCAGACTAGGATACCAGAAAAGTAGATTTGGGCCAAGCCTGGATTATTTTTTCCCAAATTAAAATCTCCACTTATACTTACAGAGAACTAATGGTTAGTTTAACATATATTCAATCATATTAAACAATTTCATCCGAAATAATTTCAATCATTATGTTCCACTAAGATTTTACATATTGAAACAACATGTACATGTATATGCATGTCAATTTGTGTGATATCATTTGACATTAATGTGCACTATAGATAAATATGTTTCCGTTAAATATCATATATCTAACATTATACAACAGGGACATTGATAGTGAATATAAATGTTAACCTTTTGTAAAACGTCGTCCCTTCCATAAACCATTGAACCTTTGAGTTTCATGAATGTTTCATGTTGTCGACATACAAGATTATCTTGAGTGTAGAATGACTGAGGAAGCTCACCACAAAAATCAAATGATATTCTTTGCTTGCAAAAATCTAGTATCTGGAATTGAATTATAAAGTTTTACTATGATTTTGTATGTTTAACATCAAATGTAAACAATATATTTTAGGAAAACATTTATCAATTTCGATACAACTTGTTATATGTGCAACACTCAACATTGTAAGGAAAAACTTTACTTATACTTATTTATTTTACATCAATTGTCAAACAAGTTATCAACTTACATTTATCATACTTGAAAACTACTTCCTGGATAACTAACCAGTGCTTGCACCTAATTCCAGGATTATGAAGGTCGCAGTGTAACCTCCTCAAGGCAAGATTCAAACCTTTGGATCAGGAGTCATGTACTCTATCCCTCTATCACTATGCCTCCATTGAGGACAATAATACGGATAAAATGCCAAAATGTGTTAGTAATCAACAAACAAGTGCTTCATGTTAAATCTATACTCTGATAAAAGTCAAACATTATTTGAACATGTATAGAATTATCTTCATGAAAGCTCATTTTGGTCCTTTATACAAAATTGTCATTTTGTTTGTATGACAATGGTGAACAAATAGTACATGTAATATGTAAGTTTTTGGTTGTTTAATAACTCAATACTTACTGACTGTCGTAATGTATCATCAAATTCTAATTTTATATGTTTCTTGGAATCCAGACCTTTGTATTCCGAGTGGTATTTGATTATTCTAGCAGGCTGCAAAAAAACATAAAAATAAAATATGGAACATTTGATCAATAATAACATTTTGATATCAATTCTTATTATGTAGTAACACTATGAATAATAATATTTCATCTTGTTGAAAAAGGCTTTTATGCTGAAATATCAATTTTGACTGAATATTTGATATAAATTTCAAGTAATTACCACATTATGTTTATCAAATGCTATATTTTAACAGAAAAGTATAGCCCCAAATCAGCATATATCCACGACATTACCACAATATGCAATGGACATTTTCGAATTTTGCATTAATGAGATAATGGCTGCAGATCATATCACAAGTAAAGTCTGGCAAAGTTGACCATTATTTGATTACCGGTACATGGAAAAAACTAAATGAGATAAATTCTGCTCCATTTGACTCCAGTTATGTCAATTGTACTCACAATGATAACCAATGAATATATATTTCAATTATGTCTGTAATTAAACAATATACATACAGGGAATTTTTGAGCGATTTTGTCTCCACAACACTGCATTTTATCTGATGCAGGCGTTCTTTTCAAGATATATTCCTGCTCAGGTTCTGGAACCTTCTCCAACACAGAATCATGTCTAATCAAAAACAATGCTGAAATAAATAAGTAGATAAATAAAGTGTTAAGAATAAGAATCCATTCCGCAGTAAGGTTCATTGTTTGACTGTCAGGAACAGTAAAAGAATAACACATCTTGCTATCCATCATCACAAAAAAGATAAGCATTTTCACAAACACCTGTGATCACAATCTCATCCATCAATGGTCTACGAGAGACTATTGTAAACCTCCAGCGTTCAGAACAACAGTGATCAGAGAAAATAATACATACCACATACATAGTTTTTTTTACAAGGCATAAAAACTGCATATGTCAATTTGATTCATGACAGGAATAGCGTAGTCTGCACAATAATTACACAGTAACGAGTCACAATTCTACAAGAATAAACTTGAATAGTGAAATAAATCCAGATATTTTTTGTATGACATGTCTGCACAGACATGTGAATCACAATAGCATACACCTTCCATATGAAACAATTCTTTCATATGTAAAAAGACAACCTGATTTGTTTTTTAAGAAACTTAACAAATTATAAAAACAAAATTACCAAGCATACTTACAGTTATGATTATCATCTCTATAAGCACCAGACATGACTTCTAAATCTTCCATCAATAATCCATAGGCATCAATAAAATCTTCGATATGCTCATCAGAACAATCACCCCACATAGGAACCCAACCCACTCCTTCACTGTAACATCAAACATATAGAATATATTAATTATTTAACTGGTATCAATGCAGAAGCTTCATTACACAAATATCATCACATATCTCATAGAGTGGAGGAAAATTGGCATATATCCATGGCCTTCGATAAATGCCAATTCCAACCTTAATTTTAAAAGTGTATCTTTTAAAGATATACATGAATGATACAAGTATTATGGTTCATATGTCTGAAAAAATACTTACACATAACATGAACATTGCATTAGTGATAAAAAAGTCGTTATCTAGCCACAACAAGAAACAAATCACTAGCCACATGTGGTTCTTAAACTATTACCTAGTAAAGTTTAAGAATATCGGCATAATATTGTTGAAGTAACAGTTTTCTATGCTAGTCTGTATCTTTTCTTGACCTGTTGGGTCCCTTTTATCTTTCTGCACTGAACCCTGAAAAAATAATGCAGTATTATGGGAATTTGTCATGACTTCAACAATGCGAAGGTTTTAAAGTTTGTATCTTTACATTCAATCATTTAATATCTTGACTGAGACTAAAGCACTGACTGCTAATATGAATCATTCTCCAGTCCACGGAAAACCTTAAGCTGATATCTCAAAATGAGACATGGTCATGACCTTTAGGAAGTCAAACCCAGCAGTTTGAGCAGTCAATCGCTTATCCACTACACTACTGTTCTCTTTAAAGATGTCTTCAGTTTTCAATTGGCTTTTTGTAAGTGGGCTTTAAGTCACATTAACTGCTAAGGTCTTGTATTAACGTTTCCAGCTATCTAGGTGGAAGAAGAACCCATGTGTCTCTTCTTACTTTGTTTTGGGCACCTGGGAAGAACCACTGACTTTCTGCAAGCCAGCTGTACAGCTTCCTCACCTACACATTCTACATGTAATCCTGGGTGAGATCTGAACAACTTCTGACAAGACTCTACAATATCTCTCTTCATGTATAACTTCGCAATATCAACTTACATTTGTAAATTCATTATCCACAGAAACAAAGAATTATGTTCAGACAAACTGAAACAATTGACTTACCCATTTTACATATTTTTCAGACAATGCTAACTGTTTTGTCTCCAACCATCTACGAAGCTCCGAAAAGACCTAGAGAAATGAATAAATATAATAATGAAACACATACATTAGTAATGAAAAAGCAAACAACCCTTGCCATGGTATAAATGTGTATACTTTTTGAAATGCTGTAATATTTTCTGAGCACAAGAAGGTCTCTACCTTTTAGCAAAAATAAACAAAATATGTCATCTTCTGCATTCCTGCAAAAATCTGTTGAAGAATTTACATGTCATTGAAATTTCTTTTGTATTAATGTTTTAAAGGCCTTTTTAAGAAAACATGTTTATCTCCTTTTGACTGGTGCAAAATATAGATATACCTATACACAATTCAATGAAGTTAATATCTTAATATTGTGATATGTATCTCATATGATTATCAATGGCAATTATTATACTATGTACTGTATCGTTGACAATTTAGTACAAGAAATGCATTTCAAAACAACCAATCAAACATTACTATGACTAACCTCTTTCTTTAAAAAATCTCTTTCTGCAAAGAAGTCATCTGTGTATGAAGTAACGAAAAGCTTGACAGTACTTCCTTCTTGTCTACTGACTGGAGACACACCTCCTGTTGCCATAGTGATTGGTGATCAAGTTTCCAATTCAGCTTACTTCCTATACTGTCTTAGCTGCGTTATAAAAGTGAAACACTGTCAGACATCCTTTACAAAATGGTAAACAACTTAAAATATGAATACCCAGAAAGTCTAGGGAATCCACAACGATTTGATATGTTTTGACCTAGTGACCTAGTTTTGAAAAGCTATAAAACATGACATGCCTTCCATTAAGTCAAGTAGCGGATCCGTGGTCCAGTGGTAAAACGCTGGACTTGTAATCCAGGGATCGCTGGTTCGATTCCCCGCTCCATCACTGACCGTACTAACAGTCTTTCAGACGAGACTTTAAAAACCGAGGTCCCGTGTATGATGCTTTACATCGAGCACGTAAAAGAACCAGGGGTGCTTCTGGAACTGGGGCATCTCCTGTATCATGCACTATCCTCCAAAAATCTAATATGACTAACATTCTTCTGGAGGCGTCGCCCATATGGGAAACCGGTGGCGACGATAAATAAACGCAAATACAAAATTAAGTCAAGCATTTTGAGGTTTCATGTTGCTGATGTTGAAAATGTGGCTTCAAGAGATTCCTTGGGGCTTTACAATGATTTGACCCAGTGATCTGCCTTTTCACCCCACATGACCCAGTACCAAATTTGACCTTCATTTTATTATGACAAACATTCTGATCAAGTTTCATGTAGATCAGGTAGAAAATCTGACCTCAAGAGAATACCCAAGTATTTCCATGATTCGACAATGTGACCTAGTTTTTTACCCCATGTAAACCAGTACTGTACTTAATTGCATTTCATTAAGACAAACAAGCAGATGGATTTCTATGTAGTTTGAGTAGAAAGTGTCATCTTAAGGGTCCAGAAGGATTTCTGCTTATTTACCTGTGTGACCTAGTGTTTGATCTCATGTGACCCAATATTAAAGTTGACTTGCATTTCATTTAGGCAAACATTCTGATCAAGTTTCACCGTGCCTGTTGAGTGTCCACAAGAATATTCTATGATTTGCTCTTGTGACCTATTTTTGACTCAAAATGACCTAGTATCAATCTTGACCAAGGTAAGATTTCACAGTTTTTAACTGGGCCTAAATTATTTAAAAACAAACATTTTGACTATGTCTCATACAGCTACAGGCAATAATGTTAACAAGGTTTATCTATCAATAGACCTAATGACCTTGTTTTGTCCCCTGCCCACATGACCCAGTTTCACACTTGACCTAGATTTCATTAAGAAAAACATTTCACCAAGTCACATACAGATAAAGTGAAAAATGTGACCTCTAAAGAGTTAAAAAGGCTTTTCTATAACTGGATGTAGTGTCTAGTGACCTTGTTTTTGACCACAGACGACCAAGATTTCATTGAGACAAACATTTTGACCAAGGTTAATGCAGATCAGGTAAAAGATGTGTCAATGACAGGGGATGCATGAAACACAACAATGGACATAGGGTGATCCCAATAGCTCGGTGAGCTAAAAAGGCTTTCTTCTTATTTTACGATCAAATAGCAGTAACTTTAGCTCGAGTATTGAATTTATAATTCTGGACAGATTTTCACCATTTGTTTGAAAATTGTACATTCAGTTGGAAATATACTTTTTGCAATTTATAAGGAATAAAACTGAATAATGAACACATCACAGCTGTATAAAGCCCTGCCACTCCACAGTAGAGTCTTGCTCATCTAGAAATTTGTACACTGAGTCACTATGAAACTGTCAGTGTTGAAATTCTAATATTACTGTCAGTTAACTACATACATTGCCACTCAATGGACAGAATTTAATTCTTCTTCTTCTCCCCATTAAAGTGCAGGGCCCACTCTGGAGCATGGACTCAATTGAAAACATGAACAATGCAGTCAATAATGAAAGTCAATATATTTTTCCATATAGATAAACTGGCCACTGTCATTGCGTTTCATTGATAAAACTTAAGTAGTGCACTTTGGCCACATAAGGATATTTTTTATTATTTATGAAATTGAGGTCATGTGTGTTGACAAAAATATAATAATGAGTTAACTGACAACACTGCGTACCATATGTCACAAATATGTCGAGTGTTGGAAAAAAAGATTTTTTATCAGGAGCAGAAAATGCAATGCGTCAGACAAAAACCGACCAGTTCCTCAAACCAAATGGCAAATCAATGAATGTCATTATCATCAATATGCAGTCTCCACTTAAGTTTGGCACACAAGCTGAGCAAAGTTACTAGCCAGAAGATATCAATTCATGGAAACTTACAATCATTCATACATAAGTGCGCAGTACCTTGTCTCATGGAAAAGGCTTCAGAGAAGCAAGAGAGCGACCTGACTGATTAATATTTTGGGAGAAAAGTTGTTTGTCTCCCATATTTATACACGGTGCATTATTTTTACCGCGTCGTGATATTTAGCTGTCTAGCAGAAATCCGGAAGTGGTGCATAACGAAGTTTACTCAACTACTCCCGTGCAGAAAATGCGGCTCCGCATTCGTAAATTACTGTACGGGATTACGGACATACATAAGCCATGTCCGTGGCGGGATCGACAAATATTGATACCATAGACATCATAAAATTGCTGCAATTTTATGATACATGTATTTATAGTTAATATAACAAAATAGAACATAATGTTTTAATGATATGTCGGTAAATAGGCTATATAAACGAATTGGTTATCTTTGTAAACATACGCATTTCAGATTCAAGATGCTGACATGAATAGCAACCTTTCGCTCCCAAGTTCTCATAACGGTTAATTGCAACTAAGCATTTACTATCATCTATAGGAGTCATGCTATCATTGAACTACAATTTTCATAACCATTTGATTAATATAAGATCGAGAGACAGTTGCAGTTTGTTTTAATAAACAGTACCCATGTTTTAAGATGCATTATACATAACCTAGTCTGAAATAATTCCATAAAGTCTTTTGAGACACATAAGCTTATCCCAAGCCTACTTACCTTATATCCATTTATCCTATTACTTTGTATGTGCTTACCCAATACGTTTTTCACTCTCGTTCGTGTTATTTCCATTTAGAAAATCAAAACAAAATTTACTAACTTTAAATTTCAACATCTTTATTACATGAACATTGATCAATTAACAATATTGACGTAGATGATAATCTTTCAAAATTCTTTGAAGCATTCTTTAGCAGAAATTAGCGATTTGATGGGAATATATTCGGTGCGTTGTTACACAGAAAAGGAATCACTTAAAATGAATTCCTAACATACTGTGCCTAATGATTTGGAGATGTTAATTGAATAATTTTTTCTCAAGCCTGTTGTATGGTCAAGAGATGGTATAATTAAGGTTAACATCTTAAAACGTCACACGCTTGAAAAATATATTGATTTTTTATTTGGAAATAGTCATACATTTCTCCCACTTACAGAAACCGTTCCCAGCAGCACTCTTAGTGTTTTGATTTTATGCGATTTATCCTGAATATTTTACGGTCATTCAACAAAACTATAATCTTTTAAGTTTATGTCCACAATAATAATATATAATTGACAACTATAACTATACGGTAGAACGGTAGGGGAGATAAAAACGTCAAAGTTGAATATCACTGTACGCAATGTAGTACTGCAACTAAAATTCACACGAATGATACAAATATACAGTACCGGAAAACGGTTCAAATAAGTGGGTATTTCATAAACGTTACAAGAGAGTACTGGAGTGTGTTTTTTATATGTTCCGTTCACAAATTTTCCAATGCAACATCAAAGAGATGCTGACCATTCGTGAATTAACTTTAAAAAGTTTACAATGATAATAAATAAACATATATTAATGCAGAATATATCCACCACTTTCCGCATTGTTTCATGACGTCTTTTATCCAAACAAGGGGACACACTCGTATAAGCTTATTTAAGTGTAATATATTTTGTGACCACTAGCAGAAATCTTGATGTTCAAGTATAACTCTTTGGACGTTTATTTGGTAAAACTGTCGACTCTTGAAGATAGAATTGAATAAAAATGTATTAAAACTGATTTAAACATAAATATATTACATCTGGAACATACGTTCATATACGGTCCCTGAATACATTAAGTCGATTGTATGTTAAAAGACATTCTCGATTCTTCCTTTAAAATTATTGCTTATTATCCGCTTATTTGTCATGCCTTGCATTTTATTAGTCTTTCCAAAAATATAATATCTATTATGCACATCGTATATATAATTTAATTTCTCGAGGTGGTTCTGTGAGTTAAATGGATTATTGAACATTGCTCAATTTTTTCACTAAAATTTGATCAAATCTGATACAATATCTGACCTTTTAAACGCACTGCATCGCGTGTTTTTTTCAGAATCGCAAAGATGAAGTCTATTAATTAATATGTGAGGATTTCGCTTTTCATGTGCAAGGAAAATTCGCCGCTCAGTTTGCTTTACGCTTGACGTCACGCTGACTTTTGGCATGTTAAGATACGAAATACGGCGCATTTAACAAGTGTGATAATTGTGCTAAAATTGAATAGCGTAATCTTCCGAAATATTTGCATATTTTGTATGAAATAAGAGTTTTATTTGTCACGGTATTTATCGCGGTGATATTATCAATAACCATGAAACCATGACCGACAGAGTTCTAACTCGCGAATATCTGACCACTGACAGTTTCTACTATTTTACGAGTGTCACGCTACGACGAACGCGAATTTAAAACTTCACGGATATATTTACTAACGTTTTCGTGCTTTGTGGATATAAGATTCTCTCTCATATTTTGGATTTTAAAATGTGGAAATTAAATGTTTAAAACGATAGTTTTCGAGTGGATTTCGTAAAACATGAGCACACCAGGTATTAAATTTGATTATCGTAATGTTTGTTTCACTTTTGAGATACAAAAATGTCGTCTGCTTTTGTAAACAATATTACAAGCGTCGGTAAAATCAGGTTTTACAAGCGAATTTGATTATTTAACATTACAGTGTAATATCATTTGCTGTAATTGTAGACCGACTCAAATGTTAATATGGAAAACTATTTCAACCAAGATTTGTGTTAATATATTGTAAAGTGTGTGTAAGGGTGTTGAGATATAATAGCTCTTAGCTGTCATTTCCCCCAATGTCTTTTCGTCTGCCAGTCGGGGTAGATCTTAAATGCTTATTAAATATTTCATTTCCTTTTTTACCACATACTTGGAATGTGCAGATATGAAAAGATAAAACAAACAGTTCTAATGTTATATGCTAAAAAAAAACAGAAATTCAAATCCATAGCTTATGTAAAACTTCCTTCTTATTTTATCTCCACATTTAAATATTCATAAATTTATTGTCTTAATGTTTTATCTCAGGGTTTCTGAATGAATTCATTGTTGTCAGATGGTTAGATGCTATTTTAAATAGGTTAAGTTATCATAATTATTTATGCCAGTGCATGAATACATAGGTGCATCTGCTACATTTCAGGTGCACATTTAATCTGCTTTTTCATTATTTATGCATATTAATATTCAAGTATAGGTAGATTAGTTCAATGAGCCTTTTTGTCTGTTTTGTCAAACAAAATAATGAACATAGCACATTTCAGTCGGTTAGTGTGATGTCTTTGGTTTGAGCCCTTCCAGATGCAATTTGTTTGGCTCTGTGCCAGATGGCATAGTGTGGCAGATAGTTGCTGTGTTAGGCACATTGTGATGAATAAATATGCTTTGTGAACTGACAGGAATTTGGAATAAATTCCTAATTAGTTGGGAAGTAATTTGTCACTGTGACACGATTTATTTAGCATTTTGGAAATCCCATCCAGCAAGTTATATATTGAACAATCATTTAGTGAACAACAAGAAAGTGAGGCAAAACAACCATTCTCATTTGATATGCTGTATTTAGTTTTATTGATTATTTTGTAATTTTTTTTTGCATTTAGTTTACTCCATTAAATGTGTTCCTTTGTTCTCCGGTGTTGTATTATGAAAAACTCCGGGTATCTTGGTTTTACAGCCTGCCCAGTTAACTCAGTTGGTAGAATGCTGGGACCTCACCCGGGAGGTCCGGGTTCAATTCCCAGATGGGGCAAGTCATGTCCGTCCATGAAATTGGTTGCAATCATCCCCCCACCTCTGATTCATGTGGAGAAGTTGTCAGCTGCATGCAGATGGGAAAGTTAGTACATGTACTCAGGTTGACAGTTCCGGGGAAAACTCAGGTTATGTCTACTGACCATCATATATGCCTGAAAATGGCATTAAACCCAATAAAGCAAACAAACTGGGTTTTGCCATTCATTCGAAGTCGGATGTTTATAATCATTAAACACTTGAACAGATCTCGAAAGTTATCATAGTAACAGTTCAATGATAAAATTAAGATCAGTGGAGGACATTTTTGCTTACAATGGAAAAGTAGGACTCACTGTGGATTTGATTATAGTAGTGTATTAAATAGGTGAGCCCATACACAAAATTATCAAAATTACGAATATATTGCTAAATGTTTATTTCACCATCCCCTGGCATTTATATGTAAAGCCTCATTTCCAGGCACCAATCAATGGTGTTGCTGAAGATCAATCAGAACCATGTGTAATTATGATAAAGTTAATTGTTGCTTCCTGACTTTTGTACTATAAAGTTAATACACAGAATACATAGTAATTAAATTACCAGTAATTGTTGCTGACTTATACTGAATATATCTTAAACATTTACATCAGACAATGTGTTTAATGGCAATTTATGTAAATTATTTTATCAGTTTTGAGAGAATTAAAGGTATCAGGTAATTGTCATAAACATGTCATAAAGATCTGTTAGCCTCTTTGAGTTGTTAATTTTCTGACTTCTACCATTACCCATACAAAATGGAGCCCTTGAGGTCAAGAACTGTTCATAAATGTTGAAGAGCAGTTCACGAACTGCCCTTAATTTGCCACCTATCCCTCCGAGGACCCAACTGCATGGATTAAGTTTGAGGACCTTGTTACTTAATTGGTGTATTTACATGTAATTTTTGGTGGTTTTATAAATGTTGTTTTTGCTGAGTATTCTACTCTGATTTGACAACAAAAACCCTGAAGGTTCAACATAGTTAGCTTAAGTGGTGAAATGTTACATATTAAGATACAAACATCACAAATTTGTGGATAATGGTAATTCAACCTGTCTCTGATTATGGTGGCCTATACAAATGTGGAATTCCCTTGAGGTGACTGGTGATTCTGAGAATTACTGCTTTTGATTAGTTCCTTATATATACATGTGTATTTTGACTTTTTTGAAAATTAAATATCCCAGTATGTTGTGTTTTAGTTGAAGTTGAGAAGCCAACGTTATTTTATGTATTGCCTAATTTGCCTTAGATGTAAATACCCTTCTCATTCATAACATTTGGTAAGATAAATCTTGAAATGTGTGAACCTTGTGCTTTTGATCTACCCCCCTCCCCCACACATACCTGAATACTGTTGTCATTGTACAGCTAGGGTGGCCTTAATGTGTTCAAATTTCATCTCATATCGAATATTATCCTCAATATTACCAAAGATGTCAATTTGCGATCTTCATGGTATATTACCCAATTTTAATGGATTGAGGGATTCAGGCAACATTTTGTATCAACTACGTTGTTTGTGGATAGATGTGTTGGTAATTACTCATCTCACACTCCTACACAAAATTTATGTTTATGTTATGATAACATTTCTTGCATTGAAACAGTTTGTTTTTCTGAATAATGAGAATACAGTGATATACTGTATCTGAAGGTAATGAGTTTGAATCCAGCCTTGGGCGAGGTTGAATGGATCTCTTCACTGTCCCTGAATTTGGCAAGAGTACTAAGTCAGTAAGGCAGACACAACAAGAATAAGGTGTAAGAACTTGTTTCATAATTGATGTAAAACTTATTCTCTTGTATCTGTCTTGTATTGTTGAGATAACCTTCACATTGAATATAGTGCTGAAACAAAATTGTTGACCACCTTGTTGCAAATTCAGTTTGGGAGTGAACTGGACAGATGCCATATTTATTCCTTTGATAAACATTCATGTACCATCTGGGACTCCAGTATAATTTGGGTTAAAAATTAATGATTCCCAGGAATATTTGATAAGATATTAAATTTGTCTGAACTAGCATTTGGGCATCAGGGGCTGTGCAACTCACTAATTAATCTTTAGCAATGTGCTTAATGACAGACAGACTGCATCAGTATTTTGTCTATTTTTTGTTGTACTACTGCAATTAAGTATTTCTTTTTACATGATAACAGCTGGCTTATTTGTTGGTGCCTCACAGTGACCATGAGGTCTACCCCAAAGAATTAAATATATTTAGCCTTTTGAACATGTATGTAATATATGCATCATGTTGCAACAAAGCATTCACCTGCTTAATTCAGTGTGTTCTTGACCAATGTTCTATTGACCATTTTGCAATGCATAAAGCCTACTACGTTTTGAACTTAATTATTTGTATGTCATGTGGGTTAACAGAATGTGAACTATAAATTATGTGATACTTGCTAATTGTCACCCTTAATTGATTAATTATGACAGATGTGGTTGTTATTTATCGAACACTTCCTTAAATGAAGTATTGATTTATTGTAAATTAGATATCGGTTGACAATTATAAACAAGTTCAAGCTGTGGAAGACCTTTCGCTTACATTTTCATTGACCTTTGTGGGTTAGAATACATAAAAGATGATTGTGTTACACATTTACTTACATTGGAAGCCCGCCCGGCTACCACAGTTAGTAGAGGGTTCGACTCGCCCGGTAGATCAAGGTTTGATTCCCGAGTTGGGCAGGTTATTTTCTTCCATGACTTTGGCTACCGTCATTTCCTCCACATGTTGAGAAGTTGTCAGTTGCTGGTGGAAGAACAAATTAGTGTTAATTCTAGGAAAACTCGTTAGATCAACTGGCCACCATATATCATGGAAGAAATTGTTTAATTACAGCGTAAAACCCGATGAAAACGAACAAGCTTATTTTAGATTTAAACCAAAGTGCCATGTCATTTTATTCAATAATCGCAATCTTTCACCCTGTACATAATTACTATTGTGTTTTCAGTAACTTCAAATAAGTCTTTTGGTTTCACAAGAGAAACTCGTCCACCTGTTTGTTAGTTGATGAAACATAATTGTTCTTCTTCCATCCTGAACCAAATATGGAAGAGTTGTCAGTGGATGCAGCTCAAGTATAAGTGTGTACTGATTTTGGAAACATTTTACAAGTTTCAAAGGTCAATCAACCCAGAACTATAATTGAAATATTATTAAAACTGCACATGATTGCACAGATTGTTACCATTACCTTCATGCAAGCTCTTGTTCAACATTGGTTCAAGGTGGGACTATAATTTTTCAGCGTTTGAAAATTACTGGTCAATAAAAGACTGCCATTCACAGTCATCCCATCCACAAATGCTACTATGACTCATCAGTTTTCTGTTTTCTGCAGCCGTTACGCCGGCCGCCAAATTGATTTTGTTAATTATAACAAAAAATTTCTAAGGTGTAGTATCAGTAGCATAATGTAGTCATTGTCCACCGTTTCTTCGGACTTTCAAATGGTTGTTATACTAATTATTATACCAGTGTAATATTGACATAAACTTTTCTCCCTACAGAGTGTTTGATTCATTCAAGCTTGCATATGTTGTTGTAAATACTGGCTGTGAAATTGTAATCCAAAGCTTGTTTCATTTTGAAAAAAGTGTGCAAGCCTGTGAAATTATTTGTCACATTTAGGATGCAGTTTTTACTGTTTAACATTTCATGTTGAGTTGTGGTTAAATCTACCGACTAAAACAATTGAAGCATATAAATTGTAATGCTAATATTATCGAAGTTTCTTATTAAAGAGCTATTCCTGTTTACACCAAAATGCAGTAACTGTTGAAGGGGCAAAAAAATTAATTGGACCATTTTGTGGGGCCAAATTGTGACCCTGTTCATCCTGATCTCCAACATTACTTTCTCCCCCTATATTATTGAACTCCCAAAGAAAAATTGAAAAGATTAGTTTCAAGTTATCATTTTTGCATAAAGTTGAATCAGTTTTCGATGAAAAAATGCCATTGCAATCACCATGTATGTAGTGGAATTGAGTTTCTGATACCTTGGAATCTTCAGATTTTTTGCATGGAAGTAAAATTTCCCTTTCTCATGGAGATGAAGCGAAATCCTCCAAGGGATCTTTCCCCACTTTCCTCAGAAGTCCATGGCCCCATTACCTCAATATAAAAGAAAGAACCCACTTTGTAAATTAGAAATTACGGTCTTTATTGACAAGAAGTCCCTCTGAGCAGGTTTGTTACAATGTACATTGTTTATCCTGTAACTGGAAGTCTTTATGGTCCTTCATTGGAGGGGATCCTTAGCGCAAAGTTACTTTCTCCAAGTTTACGTATTGCATTTACAATTTCTTATTCCTTCTATTTCAGAGGAGTTAAAACTATGGAAGGACTCAATAACAGCAGCAGAAAGAACCCATCATGAAATACTATTCTATAGTCAGGGACCTGTGGATGGATATTTGTCAGGTACATGTTCATTCGTATAGCAAACAGATGCAAGTTTAACTACACCATACAAATACTAGTCTTGTAGATGCAAAATGTTCTGAAGAGCCATGCATTTTTAACATTTGAATCTGCAGTTTATGAGCATACGTTCATTAGTAACAATGTGTCCTTGCAGATACAAACATTTTATGACCATTGGTACGATAATAATGTATGTTGTAAACAAATCACTTTTTATCCGGCAATGTCACATAATATCACATGTGTGTGCCTTTTTCAGGCTGAAGTTCTGTTAAAGAAACTCAGCATGACAAAATTTAATTTACTGGAATTGAATGGAAGATAATGACAATAAGATAATATTTGGCCTACTGGTTTTCTTTATCTGGTGCAAAAAAAAGCACATTTTTTAAGTATAATTCACAGTAAGCTAACAAATATGTATTCAGTCAAGTTCATGTAATCCAATACTTCCCTTACCAATTTTATGTCATTTAAATGAAATTTAATAGGGTACCTGTCTTCATTTTTGGATTTTAGGGCAATTATGATGCTACACATTAATGTGTAAGTATGTAAAAACTTCATCAGAGCGTGAATAATGGATTTTTTAGTTGAAAGACTTGAGTTGAACTATTTCTTCATTCTTCTATCATTTTCACTTTTCAAATTTAGGTCATAGCTTTTTGTATTCTAGTGGTTATACATGCATCAGTGAAATTGACTAAAATGTGCCAGAATGTTTCATGAAAAGATTGTACTATTTTTCTTTATTCAAAGTGTAATAAGCAACAAATTTTGTTTTGCCCCATTATGCAACAATAACTGTATTTAATGTATCTAGCCTAAAGACCCTTTTACACTATTTTTGCATCTACACCTTCGACTAGACCATAACCAACTTCTGCATAGGTAAAACAAATGTTTGATATACATGCTTCTTCAGTGGCCCTAATATCCTTGTTGACACATCCATTCATGTTTATTCTAAAATTCCTATTAGCACTCATTGATCTAATTTTGCTGAAAATCATGAAAATGTAAACATTGTGTTTTAAAGCCGATCTTTTCTGTTTTAAGACTGTTAAAGTGTCGTTCATTACACACCAGATGAATAGATCTGTATGAATGTTGACAAACAAAAACATCGAAAACTTGCCTAAATTCTAATACATCAAAATATATTTCATTACTCATAATGCCCAAGTTTGCAAATTTGATGAAATTATCATTTTTGAGGTGACATAGGATAAAATCATTATTCAGTTCAATTGGTGCGTGACACGATGATATATCGTGTACTGTAACAATCCTTTCATACTCAGGTAGTCAAATTGATGATATATATATGCTTAGCTTATCAAAAAGTAAATAATACTTGAAAAAAGCTCACATTTAAATACCATTGACTCATATACCAGTTCATATTAATATCAACCTGTCAATGTTGTGCATGATCTTCATGCTTCAAAGCCTTGATATTTTTCGTGTCAATGTATTAGAGCTTGTTGCTAATCATTTAAGAAAATTTGTCTGACTTTTATACTTTTTCTCTGAGCTTTAACAAGATAACAAAGAAGTCCTATTCATTTTGAATTTCATGTTGATTACATTGTTACTGTCTGGACAGTTTTGGTAACTTTGTTGCTCTTGTCCCAATCGCTTTGCCAATTTAAAGCTTTGGAGATATGTCTGATTCTTTGACTGTTACTATGGACTCCTTATGTGTAATATATATAACACAAATGGGCATGGATATAAGCCATTTCTCACTGCTCACATGTCTGTCCAATTTGCCAACAAGTACAGTAGTGATGACAACAAGTTTTGTATAAGTATGTGACCAAGGTTATTGGTGCTACAGTGGGTTTTGTCTGTGTCTTGTTGTGGCTGACACTGTGGATTGTTGCCCCATACTTACACTAAATGCTGTTATTCTTCATCCATCAAGGATAGCACCTTATTACAGTGATTTCATGGCCTGTAGGGATCTGTGTGGGGTGGCCCAATTTCAGGAAAGTGGCAACCTTCTTTAGTCACTTTGAAGCTGTATGGTAAAGATATACTGGATAAACAAGGTATAAGGTGGTACATAAAGGAATTGTTCTTATGTGTCATTAGCAGTTGGTTAATTGATATTTTATGTCATGCCTGTATTGAATCTGAGATAAAGTCTGTAACAGCTGCGCTTGTCACACCTTAAATCTGACAAGGTATATCATATTGATAGTCAATGAACACATATTTAACACTCTTCAGTATGCTTGTCAATGAAACATCTTAAAGTGACAGTATACAGAGGTTTGTAACACTCTGACGTTATTGTATACAGACACTTGAGTGAAGCATTTTCAGATATTATAAATTTTCAATTCAATTCGATAGTGCAATAACAATGATTTACTTAGTTGCACTTCATGTAAAAATGAAGCTTCTCAGTGCTTTTGTATCATCGGTTTTATAACAAGTAAACCTGTACAATTTTATTCGTCTTGGTATCAGGCTTTCTGAAAATGCTTTGCAGAGATTGCCTGACATCCACCTGTTGTCTGACCAAATGTCAGTGTGTCTGATGTTTACTAGTTTTGAATGCATGGTTACAAAGCCAGGTATTTACACCAGTTGGTCTGGGACCCTCCAAACGTCTACAGGACCTGTTGGAATGGTCCTACAATTATTGCGAATATGAACAAATTCAGGAACCTTCAGTAAAAATTGTTTCATTGGTATCAATGACAAGTTGGATTGCCCGAAATTGTTCCTTTGACTACAATCCATATGGTAGTATTCTAGAATACAAAATTGAATGAACCCATATTATTGAAAGATTGCCTTAAATGTAGTTTTTCTCTAACAACAAAAACTAGGTAAAGAAGTTTATTTAATGTCGCATACGATCAACAAGTAACATGAGCTACAAAGCTCTTGTGCAACCAACAATGTATCCACTGACAGCTTATTTATAATGTCCTTGTACTACCCTTTATATACTTAGCAAGGAAGCTATCAGTACCATTTTCGCATCTTCAGTATTTTGTGGCCATGTACCTCTGATAGAAAACTTGTTTTTGAACTTAGAAAGTGATTATAAACGCCATGATCTCTGAGGCATTTTTGAAATATATGTGTTATGATAAAAATATCATTGGCAGCCACTATGTAGCTTTAAATACCAACAAGTACCAGGTATCATACATGTCAGGCTTCAGTAAAAATATTCTTACTACTCATTTATCATTATTGTACCTATTAGTCTTAAATCAAGTATAACTAAGTGACTTTTCACCCTATGATACCTCAATGTTGATAAATAAATTTGTTGGTAATTTAAGATTGACTCTTAAAATACCAGGTACTAGTATACCCTGATAGATTAAGCATGCCTGACCAGGTGGCTTGGACATTTAATATGTTTATACTATATTTACAGAATAAATGTTGTCATTTTGAGTATCTACAACTGTATCGGTAATTTAATCATAAATGTTTACTTTCATTCAATATTTAGCTATCATTTTATCTCAATACTTCCTCAGAAAAACTATTTTGTGTTGACATACATTTTCAAAAATTTGTTTGCTCTTTAGCGATAACCTTTTTATGGGTATTTGGCCTCTTTGGTATCCATGCTGCGATCTCGTTTTTCACCATTTTAATATGACTTGTTCAGTAAACATATAAAATTAGTCTGATCTTTTGTATTTCATTGATCTCCCATTTTTTGCATAAACTGTTTATATTTGATAAGCAGTTTATTGAACAGCTAATAAGATTGAAGTTGACGATTGGGAAAAATCGGTGAATGAAACAAAATTTATCCTGTCTGCTTTGTTGGCTAAACACAATCACAATAAATCTAGAGCAATTTCACTATTCGGGGTAAAAAAAACAATTAATTGTTAAATACCAACTGACAGTTTTTGTCATATCACGATCAGGTGGGGGTGGTTCCTTGTGTGACTGTTGTGTATTGAAATTAGTGGTTACACTTGGTGAAGACTAGCGCTGTTTGTTGAAGTTGTATAAGGCTTGACATATATGTGATATTTCAAATTTTATGGACATGATATTGAGAGCACAGGTTATATTGACCTGTAAGTTGGCCAGTCCTTAACTGAGGCCATTGGCCAACAATGGCCAGTATAGATTCCTCCCATCAAAATATACTAATGGACTGGGAATTATATAACGTCCACCAGTGCTTTCAGCAGCCATATAGGCCACCGTTATACTTCCTATATAATTTCTTCTTGCTTTTTTGGTGCAAATGTACATGTACTAACATGGCTTTGCTATTTGCAAATTAGTGTTGTGTTAACCAATCAAATCTTATGTTAACCACTTAACCAACTTCTCTTCAACGGAACAATGGTTGTAACCTTAATGCACATTGGTTAACCTTTCGATAAGTCTGAATTTACCGAAATCCTTTTTGGATCTGGAGTGACCAACAATCGTAAAATCTTGGCAATTTTTTATGTTGCGCAACAAATCTTTACCTTCAAATTGCGCCGACCATCTTTTTTCTACATGTTTTGCACTGTTCAGTTATTTAGTTTGATCGGTGATGTGATATTTGACTTTGTCTGTTTACAAACTAAAGTCTGTAACAACATCTGTTCTATAAACAAGCTTTTATCATGATTTATACTGTACCATCCAGACTGATAATTCCTTGAGACAAATAATTTTTAAAGCCCTGTCAACAAGTCTCCCTAATAAATGTCAGTCTAATCTAATTACATTTATTATTCAAAAACAATTAAATTCTGTACAGAGAGACAGGAAATAGCTTGGTAGATGGGCAGAAAAGGCCCTTGGGGGGATAACTCCTTAATACATTGCAGACAGCCATTTAAATCTGTTTATCAGTAAGCATTATAAATTCAAGATTTTTGTATACTTAGATAATTACCATATTTTGCGAGGTAGTCATAACAATGTAATATTTCATTGTTGCCTGTTAAATGACATAAAAACTTCACTCTTTTGTTAGCTACTCGTGTGTATCTCTTTAAAACATATTTGAAAGGCCAAATAGAATAATATATGTGGTTTGGGTGACCCCCTGTATTTTTTATGAAATCTGGAAAAAAGTGTTGCTTATAAATGCCTAATATGTCTGATGTTAAGATCTCAGATCCATAACCGAATCGTTATTTTTAGTGGTGAATTCTGTTGAATATCGGTGATTTACGAAACTGTAAATTTTTTACTTTATATACTTTTTGTTTTGTTGTCGACTGTTAAATCATAATGATTGAAATATTAATAACAACGAGTAAAAAGTACAGTTCAACAAAAACAAATTGATAAAATAATAAGATTTGGCCCATAAAATGTGACGTTAACTTTCAAAATTGATCTAATCAAAACTGTAGCAAGCATGTTTTCTACAATTTCCAAGATATCTGAAAATGAAATAATTTTCTGACCTACCTGCTCTAATTATTTTAAAAGAACGAATAAAGAAGAGAAAATGCAATGTATGAGGTACAATGTAAGCCTACCCCAAAAACAACAGGAGACATGAATATGGGACATCAGACACTAACACAATGGATTTAAGCCATGATACTCAGAACCACACATGTTATTTTATTTGGCCTCACAGCCTATATCAGATGCTGGTAAAAAGATTTAACTGGTACAAAGTATTTGTGAACTCTTGACTGTTTGCTTTGAACCATTTACTTTATAAGGACCACTCCTCCTGTTTTAACATATTTTCCTTTTATAAGTCTTTTCAAAAATGTCTGATGTTTGGATTATTTTACAAGTAAATGAAGATTTTCGTGATATTCAAATATTTACCACGGTATTATTTGTCTGTGTACACCAACACTGTTTGTTGACTGTTTTATACTGAAATCGCACAAATGTGTAATTCAGCAAATAATTTCTATACGTGCCTCAATTATATTGCTGTATGAAATATGAATTTTATGCTTACATGAGCACAACTTTAATTTAAAACTTCACACTTACTTGTGCTGATAGCTCGTATACTTGCTGTTTTAGTCATGTAAGCAAAAACTAATGTACAAAACATAAACTGAAAAGAAATTGTCATATAAATGGTATCGTCAACAGTTATATAGCACTCAGACCATCCACTTGGTAATGTTTTTATTACCTAGTAGTTGGTCTAAATGCTGAGCTTGCCGGGACAGCTCAAATGGTAGGACTGTACGATGGCCAATCTTGAGGTCACAAGTTCAAACCTGTGGGTTAGACTTATTATATGTGGTAATTTGACGTAAGTTGTTCACCTAATGTTATTTAAATGTTCCCTTTCTGTTACACATATGTCTTCCGAGCTGTCATTTGTCTGTGAAGTGGCCCCTAGGTAACCTTGTATCAGATACTAGTTGCAGAAACCCAGGAAAGCATCAGGTCAACTGACTGCCATGTTACTCTGAAAAACTGGTGAAAATTGTGAAAAACCCAACACTTCCAAAACAAAACAAATAATTAGTGAATGGAAAATTATTATTTATTACTCAATGAAAAACAGACAAGCTTTCAATGATTTACATTAGAACTGACGAATTGTTGGAACCTAAAGTTGATGCTACAATATTGCTGCACAAGAAAGCATGATACAATATTTCATGAATTAAAACTGAAGAATGATGTTTTTTGTTCACTTTAAACAAAAAGTTGATGATTTCCTTGTCATATTAATAACGAGATCATTTGAATGATAGCAGTATTTTATTTGGTTTATTCCGGAGTCAATGATGAATTGCTGGTAATTATATGATAGTAAAATGGCTTAACTTATTCAATCGAGAAATGTGATATAAAATGGATGAATGAGAAAATGTTATTAGTAAAGAATACCATAAAACTCATAACAAAAGCCCCTTTCCTAATAAATGCCCCCTTACCCATCTGGAATCATACAATATTTTATGTTCCTTTGCCTTATAAATTCCTCCACTGCTTAGAAACGCAACATTTCCAAGTGTGTAAACTTAACATTGTAAATCATATACTGTATAGAACATAAATTCTGGGCTGTTGCAGCGTTTTGGAACATTGCATTTACATAATTAAAGCACCCTTCCCAAAATGTGGCATCCCTGGGGCAATTATTACAAATTTTACGGTATTTTTTTCCAGCTGAATAGCTCGAGGCTTGTTAGTCATATTTGTTACAGATATATAATATGGATATAAACATTTTTTTGTACATAACTAATGGACAAAGGATGTTTAAATATGTAACAAATGCCTCATTTACCTTGGTTTCCCTGACACTTGTATGACATTTCAAGTTACTGATGTGATCATGACATACTCTGTTACACTAAGCATGATTCTTGTTAGTTTATCATTTTTTATGCAATTTTTGGTTACGCCAATTAAAGCTTAATTGGTAAGAACAAAAACTTACTTTTCCAGAAGTCTTATTAATTACAAGATATCATAAGTCTTGAGACTTGCAGTGGGATGCACCATGTTGCTCCTTGGCTCACAGTCACATAAATGTGAATTGTAGCATCCTTATAATGGAAGTTATTATGTATTCCGTAGAGTTCAGTTAGTTGCCCACTATAACTAGTTATTTCACTCCATTCCGAATGAGTTCAGTATAGCCAAGTTAAGCTTTTCAATGATAATATTAGAAGTACATTAAAAAACCTACAATGTTGAAAGTCATGCTGCAGGGAATGTGCCGTACTATATTGTGACTGTAAAACTAAACTAAAATTCACTCATATCAAAGCCTTTTTGCAGAAAAATGTATTATTCACTGTGTTTAATAATTCATTGTGTATTCCTGTGATCTATATGTTGTTTTTCCTCAATAATTGCTTTTCAAACTGAAATAACAGTCATGAAAGAATTGGTTTAAGGCCAAGGTTGTACTGTTGGCTTAGTCAAAGATCAAAGATTGGCATAATTTAGTTTTCTCTTTGTCTTTAACCTCCTTGTACAGATTTTAAAGTATTTGGCTTATCAGTCTACACTCTTTTAGAAGATACATATGGTTAAACTTTGTTGCTTGTCCCGTTATCTCGCTAACATATAGGCTAGTCTCTGTCTTACATCAATCACCAATCCTTAGTGCATTATTTTGTGTATCACTAAATAAATGGTTCAATGAACTAGCTACCAGTGTTTATAATTTGACAATGTTATAGATCATGTTTTGATTCATTCTAGGCTCAAATCTCATCTGGTTTATGTCTTCACTATTTCTCATACTGCCTTTCCCCATTTGACATTTTCTGTTCCAGTTATTAATCTGTCAAATATGTATTAAGCACTGGAGGATTAGGTACAATGACCACGATTCATTATAAAGTTACTGTTTACTGACAAGGTTAAACATGTATAACATGTTGTCTTCTCAATTTGTTTTTGATTACAGACCACACTCCGTCTTATCAAACCATGTTGATTAAATTGTCATAAAAGACAACAAAGGTACATTAGTAGAGTCATGTAAGGCCATGTTGTTGTTTGTTCACAGTAGCCAGGTGTAAACTTGTCTGTATGTTATTGTTTGTGGTTTAGAGTGATGTATGGTTTATCTTTGTGTTACACTCATTTGTTGCTTAATTTATTGTTGTGGCACACTTATTGTAACATTTTAGTACAGCATAAATCTGTATATACAAAATGTTGAATCAGAAATACATGTATTAACTCATGCATGCAATGTCCTGCATACCAACAACTTAGACATGTTTTATTTGATAGAGCTAAGGATATCAAGGAAGATTTTACTAGTATGAGTGATGAACAAAAAAGTAGTTTTGTACTCCCAAATGTTGAAATTGCCAAATTAACTGCCAAAACCTGTTTTAATATACTCCAAATACGTTTTAATGTTTTGTATCATTAATACGGATTACTTTTAGAATATAAATAAGGGTTTCATTCATAAAAAGTGCATCCTTTTTAAACATTGAAATTTTTGTTTTTTTGCATTTGATGATACCTTATTTATTTTAAGATGTTATTACTATGTTTTATGTAGATAACTATTGCTAATCTGAGAAGCTCAGTATTAATACAGTAAAAAAAAGATCTGATCTGATATAATATTTGATGTTATTTTAAATTTATCTTAAATAATACTCGTTATGAAACTCATATCTTATACAGCCTTTTTTTCTCTTGTAGCTCTTTTTGTTTAGGATATTAATACTTAATAATACATATATTAGTCGAGATTAATGCCAGCCTCTCAACTTTTAATTTATCTGTTTGTATAGTGATGTAATTCAATTCTATTCAGATTGTAAATAGAATGTCTATAATTACTGTGCCATAGTCTCTTATAATTCTTATAGAATGGTCTTGCATGAATATGTATGTATTGTTTTTAATGAAACATTGTCTTATATGCAAGAATGAGACTCAAATAAATAAATAAACTACTAGTTGTAACTGTAAGCAGTGTTGTCAATAAGAACTGGCCACCAACTGAAATTGCTGATTCAAATGATATTTGGGCCAGTTCAAATTTGCAAAGGTTGCATATTTTGATACCCCTGAGACTCCCCTAACTGGCCTGTTACTCATCTGTTTGGGCTGATGCCAATCAAAACTTATTGACATCATTGTTTATTAGGATTGTAAGTACATGGTCATTCAGGTGACCAGTATGTGTAGTTGATATTAAGGTGTGACGGCCTACTAAGATTGGAGTTGGAACCCTATAAAGGTGACTCTCCTCATACGCACTAGTCCAGTACAGACTGGAGCTTTAATTAATCAGCAATGTGTAAGTAAGCGACTCTCTAATACTTATTCGGTTCAATATCATCCTTTGCATTGTCCTGAGGTCCCCCATACCTGTAATGTATTGACAGGTTAGGATGCATAATAATGTCACAGTTATCTGAAATTGCCATCTCATGGAATCATAACTTAATGACTTCGATGATAATAAAGGCAATTACCAGCACAGGGTGGGACATCTCTCAGCAGCTTCGTGTATTGATGTATTGAATATTTCATAAAACTCCAGAATCTAGATCTGATTGTTTCAATTAGTTTTATGCATTCGTTGCTGTTAGGAAGCAATTTCTCATGTTGCTTTTGAGCTATTTAGTTGCTTTTGTGTCTTCTTACCATATAATGCAACCATAAATTGTCTCTTTCGGTCTTTTGTGCAGATGTTGCTATGAGTAATCCATTATACTCAAAAATGTTCTTGCAGATTGAAATAATTCGCTAATGCATATATGTTTTTTCTGCCAAATGTGTCTTGATTACCATCTGATCCTGTCTGGTTAAATGATACAGTTTCATTCATTCAGTTAAGTATATTTCTAGCCAAGAATGAAATACAATATACATGTATTTGGCACTGCCAGTCATTACTATCAATCAATTTACAGTTATATTCCAATGAGTCAAAGTGAAACTAGACTATCTGCATATAAGTTATATAATGTTGTCTTGCTTCCATCCCTCACTTTCACTATGTGTAACAGGTCTGCTAAAGTTGATTGCTGATGTTGTTACATTGTCGGACACTTTGCTCCGGGTATCTGGAATTTTACTGTCCACCATTCGTAAGAAAAGTCAAATGTTTACGCCACCTCAATATTTGCACATACCAGATATCATGGTGACAGTGATGAAGTATAAAATGATAAACTGTCTTCATTGAAATAATTAGGTATGTGTGTCTTTATCTCAATTAATTATTCTTTTCAGATGACTTAGTACCTTGTAAACAAAGTTATTTCACTTCTGTAAGGTGTGTGAAAGATTTTAGTTCATGAAAAGCGACCCGAGGCAATGGTTGGCTACTAGCTGGCTGCCATATATCTTAATGCACTAAACTCGACTGATGTGCGCAGATAACATCCCATAGGGTAAAGTCTTTGTCAAAAGGTATCACACAGTGCAAATTATGGCCATAAAAATGAAGATCTTTAAATGAAACCACACAGCTAACAAATTAGCAAGTTGTAAAAAGCATTGTAGTAAATCCCAGTTTTTTATGAGAATGATATGATGTGGAGATTACAGGTCACAATTAGTGGTCAAAGGAATGTAGGGTAGAAAGTTGAAGAAATGTTTAAGGTCAAACAGAAAGTATTCTTACAGTCACCAATCTGTAATCCGTCTGCCTAGTTTGACAGGGGGCAAACTGTTCTGTTGTAAGTTTTGATACAGGTCGATTCATTAACCATTGTTGTATAAATTATATCCTCTATAGAGCTGTGACATTCTTGGTGATGTAGCAGATTGAACCTTCATTATCAAACTGTAGATGGCTTTCACCAGAGCCATGACTGAGATTCTCTCTATAGATGTGTGGCTTTAACAACTCTTTAGCAATCATCTGCCTTAAATTGTATGAATTCTTGCTGCATCTAGGTTAGAACTGTCTCTATGGTAACATTGTGAAATTGTCAAATACATTTGCTTTTGTCTCAAGTTTTTTCCAGACCATCAAATGGTATGCTTTGGTCTATATGAATGCTTTATTGCTGGTTCTTTAACCTATTTTGGCAATGCAATTTATTTTAGGTCAATATTTTGGTTAAAGATTCAGTAAATCTTGTAATATTCTTGATACATGTTTAATCATCCAAGGTTGGAAGAAATATATTTAAATTCCATGTGTCTTTGAACTCGAGCTCTCTTGATACTTAACAGATATTACCATGGCGCATTAGTAAGCCACATCACAATTGTTTAATGCTTATGCATTAAATTATGCCTTATATAAATGCTACTTTATTGATATCCTAACTTGAGTGTACATATGAGATAATACAAATTAATTTGATATTCATGCTAAACAAGACAAATATTTCACTTAGATTTCAAGCACCAAATCATTCCACTTGTGATATGATAACTCCACCAAAAGGATAATGGGTTATTCACTGTGAACATTTCACAATTTTATCCCACATGATTTTCAGTGAGCTTATGATATGTGAGTTTAATTGCCATTAATGCATTAAAGCATTAAAATGCATGTCTAATGAAATTCCATGGTACTGTTTCTGTGTGGTATACAGTAATTCATTTGTTACACTTTAAACGATAAAATCTGCAAAATTGTTGCAAAAGGAATATTAATGAAGTTGGCTTTTACTTTTCTCTGCTTGGATAAAATGTTTCATTGTGTTTTTATCTAAATGTCATTACATGTATATATGGTTGTATTTGAATTGCATCTGTTTTGATATAATAAATGGTTAGATTAAGTTGTGAGCGAACATAATTATTAATGCAAATCATTCTCAGTGTTTCTAAAAAATAATCCTTTCTTTATTAGATCTGTATCAAAATGTGATTGTAAGATTACACTCACTGTCTACTGATCCAGATTGATGATTGCAAACTGTAGTGCAAAAAATTAATAAGCTGGTCAGCCGGTAGAGCAGTTAAACTGGTCAGTTCATCCACTATGCTTAACCAGTAGAGCAGTAATACTTGTCAGCTCTATCAATGTGCTCAGCCAGTAGAGCAGTTAAACTGGTCAGCTCATCCACTGTGCTCAACCAGTAGAGCAGTTAAACTGGTCAGTTCATCCACTGTGCTCAGCCAGTAGAGCAGTTATACTGGTCAGTTCATCCACTGTGCTCAACCAGTAGAGCAGTTAAACTGGTCAGTTCATCCACTGTGCTCAACCAGTAGAGCAGTTAATCTGGACAGTTCATCCACTGTGCTCAGCCAGTAGAGCAGTTAAACTGGTCAGTTCATCCACTGTGCTCAACCAGTAGAGCAGTTATACTGGTCAGTTCATCCACTGTGCTCAACCAGTAGAGCAGTTAAACTGGTCAGTTCATCCACTGTGCTCAACCAGTAGAGCAGTTGAACTGGTCAGTTCATCCACTGTGCTCAGCCAGTAGAGCAGTTATACTGGTCAGTTCATCCACTGTGCTCAACCAGTAGAGCAGTTATACTGGTCAGTTCATCCACTGTGCTCAGCCAGTAGAGCAGTTATACTGGTCAGTTCATCCACTGTGCTCAACCAGTAGATCAGTTATACTTGTCAGTTCATCCACTGTGCTCAGCCAGTACAGCAGTTAAACTGGTCAGTTCATCCACTGTGCTCAGCCAGTAGAGCAGTTATACTGGTCAGTTCATCCACTGTGCTCAACCAGTAGATCAGTTAAACTGGTCAGTTCATCCACTGTGCTCAACCAGTAGAGCATTTAAACTGGTCAGTTCATCCACTGTGCTCAACCAGTAGAGCATTTAAACTGGTCAGTTCATCCACTGTGTTCAACCAGTAGAGCATTTAAACTGGTCAGTTCATCCACTGTGCTCAACCAGTAGAGCATTTAAACTGGTCAGTTCATCCACTGTGCTCAGCCAGTAGAGCAGTTATACTGGTCAGTTCATCCACTGTGCTCAGCCAGTAGAGCAGTTATACTGGTCAGTTCATCCACTGTGCTCAACCAGTAGAGCAGTTAAACTGGTCAGTTCATCCACTGTGCTCAACCAGTAGAGCAGTTATACTGGTCAGTTTATCCACTGTGCTCAGCCAGTAGAGCATTTAAACTGGTCAGTTCATCCACTGTGCTCAGCCAGTAGGGCAGTTATACTGGTCAGTTCATCCACTGTGCTCAGCCAGTAGAGCAGTTATACTGGTCAGTTCATCCACTGTGCT
Organism: Mactromeris polynyma; assembly: GCA_032209605.1. Classification (NCBI taxonomy): domain Eukaryota; kingdom Metazoa; phylum Mollusca; class Bivalvia; order Venerida; family Mactridae; genus Mactromeris; species Mactromeris polynyma. The sequence goes on from JASFXZ010000008.1 coordinate 16,118,076, forward strand.
CAGCCAGTAGAGCAGTTAAACTGGTCAGTTCATCCACTGTGCTCAACCAGTAGAGCAGTTAAACTGGTCAGTTCATCCACTGTGCTCAGCCAGTAGAGCAGTTATACTGGTCAGTTCATCCACTGTGCTCAGCCAGTAGAGCAGTTATACTGGTCAGTTCATCCACTGTGCTCAGCAAGTAGAGCAGTTATACTGGTCAGTTCATCCACTGTGCTCAACCAGTAGAGCAGTTAAACTGGTCAGTTCATCCACTGTGCTCAGCAAGTAGAGCAGTTATACTGGTCAGTTCATCCACTGTGCTCAACCAGTAGAGCAGTTAAACTGGTCAGTTCATCCACTGTGCTCAACCAGTAGAGCAGTTATACTGGTCAGTTCATCCACTGTGCTCAGCAAGTAGAGCAGTTATACTGGTCAGTTCATCCACTGTGCTCAACCAGTAGAGCAGTTAATCTGGTCAGTTCATCCACTGTGCTCAGCCAGTAGAGCACTCTGCTGCTAGTCTTGAAGTTATAGGTTTGATCCTTGGCAAGGTAAATGATATCTGTGAAAATGTAACTAAAGATTCATTCATGTGTCTTCCAGTCCTTTGATTCATATGGGGAAGTTGTCTGTTGTTTGCGGAGGAGCTATTACTGGTTGGTAACATTCTAAGGGAACCCTAATTAGGTTAACAGACCATGGCTTGACTGAAACACTGATGAATTATTGGCATAAAAATCAATCAAAAACAAGCATGACAATTACTTGGGTCTGACAATTTGCACGTAGGTTTACAGTGAAGTTGTAGTGAGGTGATTTTATGTATGCTTAGCAATAAAGTTGTGTTCCCTTTCATGTGTTTTAGGAAATATCTAAATTGAGATATATGATTTCCTTTCCGGTGCAGTCAAGGTCACCAAGTATTGTGTTACATTAATAGTTGCATAATTTCAGGTATTTATGATAATACAATGTAACAATACATGTACAACACTAGCTTATACATTGATAGTAATCTCCAGCCATTGTTCAACATTATAGTAACCTGACCGTGATTCATTTCATTCATTCAATACCAGTAAATAGTGGTAGAAAATTGTCCTTGCCATTATGCTTTGTCTAATCAGCCATGAAGAAATTATCAATTCACTTAATACAAAAAGTCAAATTGGTTGAAATCTTTTCATTATCCATAGAAAAAGAGATCAAATATTTATTGTGATAATTACGATATCTGAAAACAAATGACCCTGGGGAGGGGTCGGTTTTACGATAAAATGTTGAATCAGTATTTACAATCTACACTGTGTTGTGTGGTATCTGTCATCTCTATTTTGTTCAGTTGATACTATTTAAAATGACAGCTATTTGTAACTATATATAACTGTAAGATATAGAAACACATTTTATGTGAAATCATTCACTTGCACTCGATTATTTATAGGGTGCATTACCACAGGATAATTTATTGACCAAACATTATAATGCACTTATATTGATCTGTTTATAGTTTAACATGATTTTTGCCATAATACACATGAACAGCTGTTAAAATCAATTTCGAGGCATTTGTACAGTTTAATCCTTAGATAACTTTCATGTGATTGCTGTGCAAATGCATGGCCTAAGGATTGTCCCATTATCTGTAAGATGATGTTTTTGGTGACATCTTAATTATACAGAAAAGCAATGCATTTATGTTACTGGTAAATATCCTTGGATTGGTTGAGGACCATCTTGTTAACTGTGATATTAGAATAACATAATTTTAAGTAACCAGTATACATGTACCTGTGGTCTGTCTATACTTACTCTTGCTGGGGTTGGTTGGGGTTGCCATTTTGCTTTTTGGTTTTTCAATATTCTGTGAAATGCTGGTTCAATTATTTGAAATTAAGAAGAACAAAGAGATGAATAGTGCAGAAGTAACTCCAACTTTCTTGGTGATATGTCATTCAACAAGCCAAACATAGGAAATCATTCAGCAAGGTCTTAATCTAGGCAAAAATTGTCGTCACAATTGGATTAGACCTCGGTTAATACAATCTTGGGTGAAGCTTCAATATTTTTAATTTTGATAATCCCTGCATTGTCTGTTTCTTCTGCAATTATTATGACCATCTTATTTTCTTTGTCATATTAATCTAGCATACTGAAAATAATCTGTTTTTTGTATTTATTGATATTTTCAAAATTGAATAATAACTTGTTCTGTATTGCAGGTGATAGAGCACGTGATTTGTTCCTGCATTCCAAACTACCTCTTACAGTGCTCAGTCAGATATGGTAAGTGTTCATTTAAACAATCATGTGTGCAGGGCCATTTGTTTTCCTGCTGTAATATTTTACAAAGTAATTGTATTGAACAGCAATTTAATACAGAAAGAAATATCATATACATTTCTGTACTAGTATCAAGTTTTATGTAATTTGACAGTTCATCTTATTAAATGTGTTCGATATTATCGGTTTATGTTTTGTTGATACCTCAGGCATCATCTTATGTATTAGAATGTATGATAATTCCTTCTTTCCTCATGCCTGGAAGCACTAATTGATCACATATTCACATTAGTCATCATACCCTGCTGTGAAGTTTAGTGTTTCACTGGGAAAATTAATTGACAGGCGGTATTTTTATCAATTATTAAAGCATGTGCCAATAAACAATGGCTTCATAAAAACCTATCAATACTCCACGGTGTAACATTTAACTGGGTTTTGGTTCGCATTCTGAGGCGAGGATAAAATGGTTCAACAGATTGAACCACCACAAAATCTATGGAACATCATTGCTCTACTGACAGTTCACACCACAGCCTCTATGGAACATCATTGCTCTGCTGACAGTTCATACCACAGCCTCTATGGAATATCATTGCTCTGCTGACAGTTCACACCACAGCATCTATGGAACGCCATTGCTCTGCTGACAGTTCACACCACAGCCTCTCTGTAATATCATTGCTCTGCTGACAGTTCACACCACAGCCTCTCTGTAATATCATTGCTCTGCTGACAGTTCACATCACAGCCTCTCTGTAATATCATTGCTCTACTGACAGTTCACACCACAGCCTCTCTGTAATATCATTGCTCTGCTGACAGTTCACACCACTGCCTCTCTGTAATATCATTGCTCTGCTGACAGTTCACACCACAGCCTCTCTGTAATATCATTGCTCTGCTGACAGTTCACACCACAGCATCTCTGTAATATCATTGCTCTGCTGACAGTTCACACTATAGCCTCTCTGTAATATCATTGCTCTGCTGACAGTTCACACCACAGCCTCTCTGTAATATCATTGCTCTGCTGACAGTTAACACCAAAACATCTAGGAAACGTTATTGCTCTGCTGACAGTTCACACCACAACATCTATGGAACATCATTGCTCTGCTGACAGTTCACACCACAACCTCTATGGAATATCATTGCTCTGCTGACAGTTTACACCACAACATCTATGGAATATCATTGCTCTGCTGACAGTTAACACCACAGCCTCTATGGAACATCATTGCTCTGCTGACAGTTTACACCACAGCCTCTATGGAATATCATTGCTCTGCTGACAGTTCACACCACAGCCTCTATGGAATATCATTGCTCTGCTGACAGTTTACACCACAGCCTCTATGGAACATCATTGCTCTGCTGACAGTTTACACCACAGCCTCTATGGAATATCATTGCTCTGCTGACAGTTCACACCACAGCCTCTATGGAATATCATTGCTCTGCTGACAGTTTACACCACAGCATCTATGGAACATCATTGCTCTGCTGGCAGTTCATACTACAGCCTCTATGGAATATCATTGCTCTACTGAAAGTTCACACCACAGCATCTATGGAATATCATTGCTCTGCTGACAGTTCATACCACAGCCTCTATGGAATATCATTGCTCTACTGAAAGTTCACATCACAGCATCTATGGAATATCATTGCTCTGCTGACAGTTCATACCACAGCCTCTATGGAATATCATTGTTCTACTGAAAGTTCACACCACAGCATCTATGGAACATCATTGCTCTGCTGACAGTTCACACCACAGCATCTATGGAACATCATTGCTCTGCTGAAAGTTCACACCACAGCATCTATGGAACATCATTGCTCTGCTGACAGTTCACACCACAACATCTATGGAATATCATTGCTCTGCTGACAGTTCATACCACAGCCTCTATGGAACGCCATTGCTCTGCTGGCAGTTCATACCACAGCCTCTATGGAACATCATTGCTCTGCTGACAGTTCACACCTCAGCATCTCTGGAACATCATTGTTCTACTGAAAGTTCATTCCACATAATCTATGGAACATCATTGCTCTGCTGACAGTTCACACCACAGCATCTCTGGAACATCATTGCTCTGCTGACAGTTCACACCACAACATATCTGGAACATCATTGTTCTACTGAAAGTTCATTCCACATAATCTATGGAACATCATTGCTCTGCTGACAGTTCACACCACAGCATCTCTGGAACATCATTGCTCTACTGACAGTTCACACCCCAGCATCTCTGGAACATCATTGCTCTGCTGACAGTTCACACCACAGCATCTCTGGAACATCATTGCTCTGCTGACAGTTCACACCACAGCATCTCTGGAACATCATTGCTCTGCTGACAGTTCACACCACAGCATCTCTGGAACATCATTGCTCTGCTGACAGTTCACACCACAGCATCTCTGGAACATCATTGCTCTGCTGACAGTTCACACCACAGCATCTCTGGAACATCATTGCTCTGCTGACAGTTCACACCACAGCATCTCTGGAACATCATTGCTCTGCTGACAGTTCACACCACAGCATCTCTGGAACATCATTGCTCTGCTGACGATTCACACCACAGCATCTCTGGAACGTCATTGTTCTACTGAAAGTTCATTCCACAGAATCTATGGAACATCATTTGCTTTGTTCTTCAGATCAATGCCAAAACTGGTCTAGGTCTTTATTACGAATATTTTGTTTCAAATGTCAACTAGCAGTTAATTGAACCAGGAAGGTAATTGTATTTCAACAATTGATTCTTCCCTGTTCTAGGTACATTTCATAGTGTAAACACAAGTGGTATTCATTGCAGTCACGCTTAACAAATTAAGGACAAAATAAAACCATTTACAGATGTCATTAAAACAGTCAAGACTGATCAAAATCCATAAACAGTTTATGGAAAAATACCTTATCTTTATTACATCATGCATGTTTGAACATATCGATTTGCAATACAATTTTCTGGGTATGATGTGGGAAATGTTGTATATTAGGTGACAGCTGTGTGAAGAACAACGTTATCATAAAAGGCCAATCAATATAATGCTGATAGTACATCTTGTTTAACATGTATGTTAGTGTATGTTGTATTTTATGGTACTTTGATTATTTTAAGCACAATAAACCTGTTTGATGAACTTGTACTACTTTTTTTATTTCATACTCAAAATGTTTCAGGGCAGTGGCAGTATTAATAATTCTTGAACTTTAAATTGGTTCTTGTTTGTGGGTTGTATTAATTATTTATGTATGTTATTAGTTCTGTGGGTAACACATATTTAGTAATGAATGTAAGTAGATAATTCACCTTCCAAAAATTATATACTTTTACTCCGTTTAAACTTTATAATATTTAAATTTAAGACTTTTATTAAGTCAAACATCTGAAAAGCCAAACGGCATATCTTGACAATCCCATTCAAAAAATAAATATATTATATATATAGTTGTCTTATTTTGTGATTGTAAATAGAATGTTTTACATTTTCCTGTATCTGTCTAACTCCTGTCACTCAGAAAATGTATGATGCAACATATTTATATTTTCCCACGAATGGAAGATATATTGGTATATATAATGTTTTCTTGCATAAATTATTATTGCATGTATGAATAAACTGTATGGAAGGAATGTAATTTTAACTCTAATGTTTTCTAACTTGAAATGGATCTAAATATGGAGGATTAATTCAATCAAAGATTTATAATGTTGCATGCATAATTGGTAATTTCGAGACTAATAATATAGTAAATCATCGTATTGTGCACCCAGCAGTTTTGGAATGATATTTCAGTAAAAATCTAATCAACAAAACAGATTAACTTATAAATGCCCTATAAATGCCTTAATAAACTGGCAAACATAACCAGAGCTACAATTGGAGGCCGAGGCCTTTCAAGGAGATAATTCTTTCTGAAAAAAATGATGTTGTGAAATAATGTGATGTTGTATTGTAACTTTTTAGACCATGCAGATTATATGCTTACAAAACATTAACTTTGTGTCTCTGTTTGTATCAGTGTAGCTATGAGCTTGCTATCTCGACAATAACTTGACAATATAAATTATACTGTCTTATACTATTACCCTTTCCCTTAAGTAAGTCAAACACTCTAAACTTAAATGTTTATTTCACTTACAGGATATATAATTGTGAATTAGTGTTCTTTCTTCATTTCCGTCTCATTATTGTGTGTCAGTAATTCAGACCTTCAACTTGGGCTGAAAACAATTAATATTGTGTACTTGTTAATATTTATGTACTTTGCAAAATACATATTTAACAATGTTGTTCTGTTATCATAATTTTAACTCCATTATAGCAAAGTATACTGACATTTCGATGTGAAGACAGTTTTAGTCAAATGTAAATTTACTGTGGCTGGATTCCTACCAAATAAATTGGTATATAATGTTTGTACAAGTTTTTACAAATCAACTACCCTTAAACTAGGTTGTTATTATATACTGTGTAGCATAGAGAAACATACATTAAGTTTTATTGCAATTTGAACACTCCTTGAAAAGTTGATCTGTGGGAATTATGTACAAAAGAGAGTTAATTCAGCAGAAAGGATCAGTTATATATATGATTCATTCTTCTGTCATTAATAGGTTTCCAAATGGCTAAAAGTGTTAATACGATTTAACATTACACTTTGTACATAAATCTTTGGCACATAACTATAATTGTATCTGCTCTGTTGCAATTAACTCTTCTGCAAACCTCAAATTGTATTCTTAAAGATAGATTATAAAGTCTTGATCTTTTGTCAAAATATGCAAAATGATCGTAAATACGAGAATATCACTGGTAATTGCCTTCATACAGTCACTTTTCTAACATTTTTTCCAAAACCACAAATACTCAAGTCTGATATTGGTATTTTCTTCACTGACCATTACGCGCTGAGTTTAGCACTTATGTGTATGGGAAGTACATCTTCTCCAATATAGGACTCGTGTTTTGCAGTTCCAAGAAACTTTTAAGAAAAGATATATGATGCAGTGTTTTAGAGTATGTCTGTACAAAGGCTTTAACAATTGCTATTTTCTCAAAATTATTACTCAGCATATTTTGATAAAAAACGAAGAGTTACTGACTGCCTTTAATGGCATTTATACTTTAAACCAATATTTGCGATTTACATGATCATCATCTTAAATAAATGAAATTGTTTTATGCTGAATAATTTTCTAAAATTCGTCATGCAGATTTTGATTTTGTCCATTTTAATTTTCTATAATGACATCTTAAAATGTTTCTATAACTTGCTTGCTTAAAATGTATGCAGTATGATAATAGGCTAAATATTTTCTTAGGATTAAACTTATACAAATCCTGTTAAAAGCATTAATTACAGTTAAATAATTTGTTATCATAGCACTTAATGTTTTATGAATGGATGAAAAGACATTTCCAAGCTGCAATCATCTTTCTCACCTGGTCATCAGATAAAAATGTTCAATTATTATATTGCTACATATACATAAGCCAGGATGAATAAATATTTATTAACAATGACATGTGCGGATCCTGTATTTTACATTAGGGGGTTGGGGGTCCAGCTCCTGGAATTAGGGACCCCACTCTTGATCTAGGATTAGATATGGACAACCCTGTTTGAAACAAACTCAGGGGTCCAAACCAGTGTGCCCCCTATCTGGATATACTTTGTAGATTTTTTCCCACATATTTTCCCCTTATAAAATTACTTTTCCCCTCCGGATTGGCCAGCTAGGTCACCATAAGTGGAGAAATCCACAGAATAAATTGTTCCCAATGGATTGACTTCAACTTGCTTATTAACAGTCTTTTCAATATCAATTTATAACAATGATAAACTGACCTCTTATTCCTGACTATTTATCTTGAAGCAATATATGCTGCGGTCTTCAAGCTGTTTTATCATTGGTGCTCTTAAATCACAAAGACAGTTTGAAAAGTGTCAACTGGTTGTTTAGGTTACATCCGATTAAATGTATTGTGTGTTAAAAGGTGATTTACAACATTGTATTCTAACACTTCTGTGGTTAATGTGGCTATGTAATGTCAGTGAAGAATACATATTTCATTGTAACACCATTCTACACATGTCTATATTATTAGGGTTCTTTGTGTCATGATAACAGTTTCAGTTGTCATTACAAAATATTTTATTTACTACTGCAATTCATTAATTATAGTTTCTAAGTTCATATCAATTATCGGTATGTCAGTGGTTGTATTTGCTAGATATTAGTTTCCATCCTGTATTTACTTCATTTTACTGATATTGCATTTATGCTGAGTTCTATTAATAGTTTGATTGATGAATAAATACATAGTTTTGCTTGTTTTGTGTAATAATTTGGTGGGAAAACTTTTCACCTTGGTATTTCTTTGATTCAATGTAATGTCTGCTCTTTATTGGAATATAATTCATTGATTTTGTCTTGAAGACAGAAAATTACTTGTTGGTGTTCAAGAGCAAGAGTGGTTTTAAACTTCCACTAATAAAACAGTCTTTAATCTCTCTAAGTCTGCTCAGATATTTGTACCTATCATTCTAGAAGTCTCTGGTGACAAATCTTTGCATCCAGTGAGCAATTAGACCCTCACCAAACCCAATATGTCCACTGTGCTTTGGCCTCTCTATACTTACTCTGTACAGCTATAATCAAAGGGTCAGTTACCAAATGTTGACCTGTATCACTACATGAAGAAAGTATAGCCTACAGGTACAATGTTTGAGTCCTGTGACATGATTTGGCTGTAAAAGAATGCATGCAGTTTACAGACATGGAGGTTGTAACATCTTTCAAGTTGAAACTTTAGCCCATAGTATATTTTATCTCACATTGATATTTGCTCAGTTCAAATCCTTGTTGGTAAAATTTCTTTTATAGCAATACCCAAACTGTAAATTAACACATATTTCTTTCTGTTATGTGTATGTTTATAGTATACATTTTTTGTAACACTAATACTGTTTAGTATAAGGTGTGGTTTACAGGAAATGACTCAAATTAAGGTTTCCTTGTTTACTGCTGGTACTCGGATTTCATTCTGGATTGCTGGATATATCGTTAATGTCTCATTGACAATGAAGATGAAACTCTATCCAATACATTGTTTGGATTTGTTTTCACGAAATCCAATCATACACCTGTGTTGTTTTGTATTGAGTAATATTGTAATATCAGGATTTATGTCTTAATAGGCACTAATTGAAATGTTTGCATTTTGGTTATGCCTTTATTTGTTGGGAAATGTACATTTATGCCCTTTAGAACAATATCAAAGATTTTATTGCAAAATTAGATAAATATTTGATCTAAATTTAGTGTCATTCGCAAAAGTTGTTTCTGGTTATGATTTCCCCTACAGACATGGTCACAGTGTCTTTTCCTATTAATGTCGAGTTAATGTTCGACAATAGATTTATAAATTATGAAGATTTTTTCATGGCTATATTTTCCTCACCGGGTAATTACTTGGATATGGTAAAAAAAAATGGAATAATGACTAAACCATCAGGTTGGTTTTGGTAAATTTAGTCTTCAGAATGTACATTCTCAAGCTTTCCAAGGCACAATCTCATGTCCGACTATATTATGAAAGCTCTCGAGTGCAGAGCAAAATCAGATTAAATAATAAAATAATCCTGTTCATTTTTGGTACTGTATACATAAATAGCATACATATTACGTGTACTGTATATATTCTGATGGTACAGAAAACTGAGAATTTATAGGTTACATGGCATGTCAGGGACTCGTTTATTGAAATAATCCAAAGTAAAATAGCAATAATTTCAATCCAATAAATACAGTGGCCACTTTGTTAAAAGCTGGGTTTACAACAATCAAAATTCCATTCATTTGTAATCGTAGGGAAATGATATCTGTGTCAAACTTTTAAACTCCTTTAAAATAGGCTTAAACATTTCAATAGATCTGATATAACACCTCTCAAAGGATAGAAATCCACTTCAACAATTGTTGTCCCTTAAATCTCTCGTGACTATTTGATAGTATAGACTGCTTCCTCAGTTTGCTTTACTATCCAATTATACAACACTGGATAATTTATTAGGCCTATAAGCTTCTGACACTATTAGTTTTAACATTGTATAACCTGTTTTATCTGCATTCTTCCTTTTTGTTCCACCTGTTTTTTTAATCTTCTAGTGTGAATAATCTTAAGGCGTCACTGTGTATGTAATACCGGTACATATAGTATAACATTGACAGCTTTTCATATTTTAAAAATTGTCCGATTTTAAAGCTTATGTTGTTCAATACATGTATCAGACTGCCATTATAATTGATTTGTTGTGGTTCAAATGGTATTTATTTAACATTCATTGATAAGAATCTTCAAATTTATGCGATATATTATACTTATATGACTTTGTATTTGATGATAACTTTTCAAAGCTTTGTATAAACCTTGGGCTTGTATCAACAGATCTATATAAAAATCTAGCTTGACTTTGTCTGCTGTTTGTATATAACTTTCATTCATTATAGTTTTGTATTGAAAATCAGTTTACAGACACTTGCCCCTTCCTTGTAAGATGCACTGATAAAATTGTTATATATAATGTGCCAATAATTTGACAATGGACTCCCAAGTTTAGGTGGCGTGTGCCTCCTATCTTCTCTGTCATGCAGATCTGTCTTATAATATAGGGAAGTTCTGATTTGTGAATGTGGCCTGACCACTGCTCCACATTTATTTCACGTTTTTAAATTCGTCTTAATGCATTTTCATTGCCGTAATTACTTTAATTCTGTTTTCTCTTCTAAGTTTCTATTATTCATTACAAAAATATCAAAATATTGTAAAGTTATAATTAATGGACTCTATTCTTTGCAAAATGTCTACTTGAATTAATAAATATTACAATATCAAAATGAGTTTTTTTAAAGAGATTTTATAATACTGACTCTGTATTTGAAAGAAATAAGTCATAGACCTTTAATCATGTGGACGTACTGATATGTTGATTTGTGACCATTTCTTCCATATTTGGTGATGATTTGTAATTATCATAAGGATACTTGATTAGAATAAAATTGTATCATGTATGAATGATGAATCTTGCAATAATGTAATAATTATTACTTCACCTGTACGCCAGGCATCCTGAGTCCATAGATTTGGAATATGTAGCAACAGCAGAATGTTCTGTATGCAGCTAAAACAAGTACAGGCTTAAACCATTATAGCCAACTAGGATGGAGGTCTGAGGCCCTCAATAACAATGTCTGTGTCTCCAACATAATACACTAGGATAGCAATCATTCATTGTTATGCATTTATAAACAACTTGTTCGACAGCAGATTGTTCTCTACTCAAAGTTTGGCCCCAAATGCAATTTTATTATAAAATAACCTAAAATACTTTTTAGGCAATTGTAATGGCTTAAAACATTATGTTTGAGGTTTTAAATTCTTCTCAACTACTTTTAACTCCATGTTAGAATATACCAGCAGATTGTGTGAACAAATTGCCTAAAGTTTATTGTCTGTATTTAAATGGCACGAGACTTCCTATCTTCATAAAATTCTGCAGTGATACTGTTAGAATAGCGGTAGTACTCGAGATGTTTACAAACAGTGATAGTGCTATGTGAAGGTACTTATTTCAGTAGAATGTTGACAAATACAGATTACAGTTTTGTTATATCTGTTATCTAAGGCTTGGCTGACTTAAATACCATATAGGATTTACCCTACTTGAACTGTTAACTACTAAGTATTGTCTATCCAAGCATACCAAGAATGTTGACTGAGGTTATTGTAGCATGACCTTATAAGGCAATGTTCGCAAGCTTTTGTCACAGACCATCTCCAAATAAGAAAAACCATTTTGAAAACCTATCTGAATTTAACACAACCCTGGTATGATTTTTCAGAACAGTTCAAGAAATATTCTTGGGCTGTTCAAGAACTTAAGTTCAAGAACACTGCCTTAAGTTTTCTTGAGTGTTGAAGAACTTTTTAAGAATGTTTTAATGAATGTTAAATGAGACAAATTTTAGAACACCTAACTAATGCTCCTGAAAGGTTCTTGGACAGTTCAAGAACTTCTCTTCTAAAACTGTTCAAGAACAGTCTTCTTGAACATTTTGTCCTAGAACTGTTCTGGTTTCTATAATAAGCTGCAGAAGGATTTTTGTCATGCTACATGATCTACCCGGTAAGTAGTAAAGTTTGCGACAAAATGTTTGCAAATTTCATTAATTAAGGAAGTCACAAAAATATTAGCCTGCTAAAATTTCCTCAATCTCTTCTAAGAATAATTTTACATATTTGACAATTATATGTAAAAAACATTTTGCGAACAATTATTTTACTAGTGTAAGGTCTGAAATAATAGATTCTTAAATTTGACTTGCTAAAATGTAGCCACTTAAACAGTTCATTCGATTGAAGTGACTTTGATCCTGTGTTGATTTGCTCTCTGACTATTGCCTGTTAATACATTTTAGGAAGCAATCAATCTAAATATACTCTGTAAAAGCTAGTATTCAAACATGATTAAGGTGTTTTAAAGATTATCTTGTAACAGAATTACTTACTGCAACAAACAACAGCCTGCCCAGTTAGCAGAGTTGGTTGAGCACTCAACAACTAATCTAGAGGTCATGGGTTTAAAACCCTGGCAAAGCGTATGTTCTTCTGTGGCAATTTGCCTGAAGATAATGCATCCAAAGTTATATGTTCTCCACCTCTGAACTCTGATTATTGTGGAGTTAAACTGTCTGCTGCTTGCGGAGGAACAGGTTAGTACTGGTTGGTAACCCAGGAGCACTCGGGTTAGGCCAACTTACCGCTGTACATACCGTAACTCAAATACTGTTGAGAAGCAGTGTAAAACTCAGGAACTTACAAATAAATCAACAAACAACAGCTTAGAAGAGATCAGGAAATGTTATGAGAAGTAATCTAGAGTTGAAAAGTTTCACAACTGCATCCAAATAACCCAGTCAATGGTTGATAACACAAACATTCCCTTTATTCCATTTAAGTACCTTTAATGCCAAGAATAATAAAATAAATGCCAGCAAAAAAATTGACTGAGGACTTTGTGACCTATGTTGTAGTATAGCTCTGTATTTCCTTCTCTGTTTATGTTAAGTAGTGTATCCTGGTATAAAATCAACTGCTTGGTCCTTTTTTGTTGGCCACCAATGGTGACGGAGATATACATGTACGACCAGTTGAATGGGAACATTGTCCTGTTGTTTGAGAGCGTATGAAGCCTCATGTCATCTGATGACAAACTGAGTGGTTTTATTTGGAAGCTGCGGAGTGTCCTTGGTATGATTTAAGAGTGCATGCTGTTATTGTCTGTGTTTACTGAAAACATGAAATTTTGCGAAGTTCCGTGTCCAGTAATTCTGTGTGTTAAATAATTATGTATGACAAACTATATTTTTTATTGTATATTTGTATTTGTAATATTGATTTAACGGTCTTGGATTGGTTGAGATAATTTTCAATGTTCTTTTTTTTCCTTTTTGTCATGTGACACTTTGTATTCATTGTATATAAAATGTATTGTTGCTAATGCTGCCCTATTAAATTTCGGCTTTATGCAGAATATGTAAATAAACTTGAAACCACTTGAGCCATACCATTTCATACCAGAAGTTTACTCAATTACGGACTTAAAATGTTGCCCTGCTGAGGGAAATTTCTGCTGGACTAATTAGGGATCTCTCAGTTGATTTGAAAGGTGGCAAACATCGGACTCCCTGTTCTGCAAAAATGAAATGACCAAATTTGTTATTTACTTCAGATTTTTGGTATGTTTGTATGTCTGCTTTGTTAATGCACGTAGACAGGTTTGACAGTGCATTGTAAATGCTGTCATTTTAAGCTGAAAGGAATGCACTTAATTAGGTGATATTATTTCATGATGAATACAACTGTTTTGTATCTCACAATTAGCATATTGTTTGTATAAGGGACGTGACTACATGTTTTATTTACTTCATTAATTCTTTGTTACATTCTCTACAATCTTAGCAGTTTACTTTGATTGTTTGGTTCGTAAAACTTATAATATGTGGTTACTAATTGGCAAAAAATTGCCATAAGGACAGCTTGGTCTTAGCTTAGTTGAACCATTAATTTGATGTCTGTGAAAATAATGCTACTTGAACATTTTAAATATATATATATTGGTAATCGTCAATTGGGGTTAATTCTAGTAATTAAATCTAACTTTATCGAAAACAGAAGAGAAAATTAAGGATTTTATTTGAGTGCCGCTGTACGATTTCGAACCTCTTCATTAAGTGACGTCATTTTCAGAAATGTCACATTTGACGCCACCGTGTACTGACAGTAAGCAATATTTGCTCCATATGGCAATAGGAAAACGAAGTGACCATATGGAATAAATATTGTTTCCTGCTTGAAAATAGTGACATCACAATTATGTTGCTATTTCTAATGAAATGACGTCACTTACAGAAGAGGTTGTTAATCCCATAGCGGCACTCATTTCATGAAGAGTAATTATAATTATCTTGGGATTTGACTTTTCTTGATTGCTATACAGTCTTACTCTTGAAATATGTAACTTTAGACAACACTGCATACTGACAATTTGTTGCAGATTTTATGGTTTTTATAATTCCTCATAACAGCCTGACAAAAGTTTGTTTATATTAAAATAAATAAATGTCAGACATTTTGGTATGTAATGGATATTTCCATCATGCATGTTAAAAAAATATTAGGTAAACAAATAATTTCAGTTTTCCTCATAAGTTTTTGTCACTCTTGTTACCATCACATAATATATGGATATGTTTTGTCATATGAACTTTGCCTATCTTTCACATTCTGTTTTAATGTAGCTTAAAGTGTTTCTTCTGTGTTAAAAGCCCATCCTTCAATCTAAAAAGTACGCCATGATAAATTAATAACTTATTACTGGCCCACACTTTACCTGCCCACACCAAATTGTTATTGTCGGCTTGGTATTTTTATTTTCTTGGAGCATGATGGAGTAATTCAGTATCTATCAAATCTTATTTGTTTCATCAACTTAGATTTTTCAGTCATCAATTTTCTGGAAACACAAAAATATCCCCTACCTCATTTCAAGAAAATAAAGAATGATCTCAATCGATTTTTAGGACTTCGGATCTTAATGTTTCACACTTGAATGTACGTACAAGTAATTTTATATACTGTAATTTGACCAGTGTCAGTTTACCCTACAATCATGTCAAGGAGTAACGAGATACGTTCTATGTTTGGTACAGATGGTGACAGGTTGTCAATACATTAACAAGATGCTTGTTTATATGTGGTCGGATTTGTTTGTCTGCATTGATTGGTTAATTAATTGATGATTGATCTTAATTGGTTCAACGGATGACTTTACTAATTGTGCGACATTGCATGTGAATGAGACATTTAATTATTACAATCAAGAACATCCTTAAACAATTTCATCTCAGAATGCAGGCACCTTTAAGTGTAAATAGGGTGATTTCTGCATTTTACAGAATGTATTGAATTCTTCGATTTTGCAGAGTTTTTTTAATAAAATAAATCTATAATTCTGATGGTAACATAAATGTATTATGTATTCATGTGTGATAAAGCTACATTTTATAATTATTCAATGCATCAATTTAAGAATTTGGATTAGTGACAAAATCGCTGTTGACAACTTGAAATTACGTTATCCGAGATCCATCATATTTCTTCACTTAATGTACACATATGATTGACCTTTCTCACAATAGGAAGACATAATGTATTTGAAGCTGGGTTTCTAAGTTATTGTTGCTTTTTGCCACATACCTTTAAATAGGAAGAAAACGGGCTTCTGTCATGATACTTTTTACTAGCATTGATTCTCATTAATAAAAAATGTCCTTAAAACAGCAATTACGAACTTTATAAACTGATGCCTGAAAGCTGTTTTGTGATGGTTGATCAGTGAAATATTCACACTTCTAAAAGTCTTTGATGTATTTGTGTACTTTTACGTGGATTGAAGTAAAAAAGTAGGTAAGGTACTATGAGATATGAACAGTTTAAATTTCTTACAAAGGCATTCCTTTAAAACTAGGTTAATTATTTCTTTGTTGTCATGGTAATAGAAATGTTAAATGGAGCTGAACTGCTACACTGACTAAGCATTTTGTTGCAGAAAAAATCTCACCTAAAATATATGAAATTTAAGGATGTTCTACTGTAGCTTTTGTTATTAGAATTTGACACGATTTCACAGAAGTGATTAATTGTGAGGTTTCCCCTAACAAAGTAGGTTAAGTGTTCTCAAAAGTAATTCTACCGGCATTTACCCAAGATGCAAGAGATGAATGATGGTGTAAGACGGGTGGTGCCCAGTGGTGACCGCAGCATAGATTGAGTTGTAATAACAACAGTTTCATTTAAATCAGCATGTACTTGCATACTGTGATGATTATAAATGTAAGACATAATATTGTGTTGGTTGATGAGACTGGATGATTCTGCATTATCTCAGTTACTTTGTCCAATTTATGTCTATGTTAATTACAATATCAAAAAATTCAAATGGTTATTAGTCTTAGATCAGTAAATTTTGCTCTAAATAATAAAACTGGTAACTGTGTGGATAAAATTGGGTCAACTTTGGTAAATATGAATATGTTTTGCTGATATTGATATGAAATAATGAATCAGTACCTTTCATTCAGTGTCATTATTTGTTTAGTAATCAAAATGGCTGCAAATTATCAATATTGAGTAAAACAACATGCATACCCAACTTCCTATAGAATTATAGAAGGAAAATATCTTAAAACCTTCTACTTTATGATGGTATAAATACTATGTTTCTGTGATTTCTACATCACTGTCCTTTTTTGAGGTTTTTAAGGTCCCCTTTTTTACATAGAAATAAGAAGGGGCTAAAACAATATCTCTGAATTTAAATACTTTCCAATAGAGGTAGATACTGTGTGCAGAGATATATTAGAGTTCAAAATATGTACTTTCAACGCACTTTTTAGATTTAATGTAGGTGCTTTAATATATTATGCTGTCCTTTTTAACGATTTTTCCTATAATTTCAAATACACTATATATCGAGATGTACGCGTGATTGGTATCCAACAGCGCATGCGCAGCATGACATCTGATTAAAGTGATCAAGCCGGATGCAGCGATTATACAAGCTGTTAATTAACAATTAGTGCTCTTTATAGCGAAGAATTTGGGGGAAATGTGACATTTTTAAGAATAGCCTTGAAATAAAATATTGGTGTGGTCAATTATAGATTGACTTTTTAATCTGTGAAGGTGTAAAATTTAATACAGTATAACTCGATTACAATAAATATATTTTTTTTATGATGATATTGTTTAACTTGATATTTAAAAGTGAAAATATGATATTAATATTGTAATACAGATGTTACAATTATTTAGACAAATAGCGTGCATAACTTATATAATATAAATTTAATACCACTAGGTTTGATATTCATTTCATAAGTTGTATATATCGTTTTAAGAGAAAAGAGATATCATTCAATGGAAAATATACATTAATACTTTTTGTTTGCATAATTTCAGACAGGGTAGCTTGATGTTTATGATGAAACTTCTCCATTATGACTCTGGTAATATTTAAAAATTAATGAATCCAGATTTTATTCCTAAATCATAGACTAGTCGGGATCCCATTATAGTGCCAAAAACCTGCTTTTTAATTGAAAGTTTGTTTGCGAATATATTTTTTTAAACAAATACCCAAATATAAACAATGCAAAACTACATTGAACAGAACAGAATACTTTATTCAAACTTCAGGCTTAAATGTTATAATTATTGTCCGGCGTACACACTTGTACATTATATATCACAAACAATTTATATTTACTATCAATTAGATATTATCACGAATGCACATAATTATGATGATGGTATAAATAATTGCAGTTAATCGTAAAAATACAAGATCGTGTTTTTAAATGTAACATACAAAAAAAGGTAGTTGTATTGGTCAGTGTCATTATAATTTGTGTTGAAAAAAGAATAATGTATCTTTGCGATGCTAGAAAGTTAAGTAGCGTTACCATCTGTCGAAACAAAATACAAGGCATAACCTTATGGTGCATAATTCGAAAGAGGCTACAATATAAGTATCATGAATGTATAATACATTCTGATAAATTAGTACAGCCCTGGGCAATTTCATTATGCTGGCTAAACACAGCGGGGGTGCTTAATTAAGTTGCGAACGATAATGATCATGAGACGTTAAAGTGGCGTATATATAACCGGTTATAGCATGGAGCCAATATCGATCAGATCTGGGGAATCTTGCGATGAGCCAGAAAGTTGGACATGTTTTCTATCAGGTTGTGAGATAAGTCTGATAACAGGTTTTACTTTTTACAAAACGATATTTGGTTATATCAGCTAGATAAATGAAAATTATGTCAATATCGTCTTCCCTACGTAAATTCGTAAAAAAAGGAATTAATATATAAAACTGGTATGGTTGCCTACTATTCATTCTATAGTTGACCTCGTCTGTAAACTAATTGGCGTAAGTGTTTTATATTTCTCAAGTCACAGCAAGGAAAACAATAAACTGCTCCTAGTAGGCCAATCTTGTCATATTACTGTACATATTGGTAAAGGGAGATAATTTCTTCTGGACGAGGATGTTTCTGACAGAGTAACTTTTCTTACATGCTCTTCTTCAATGTCAAATAATCTACAATTTAGCTGATTCTGTATAAGCAATTAGTGTCTTTACCTGGTGTTATAATTTAGCTGTGTCCGGAAGTTTAACATGTGCTCTCTTACTACATTCTTCATGTGAGAGAAAATGTTGACTCTAACCTAGCCCTTGAAAAACATTTTATGTATGTCTAACAATTTTACTATTTATATTTTCAGGAACGTAGCAGATGTGAGCAACGACAATGTACTCAGTGTGGAAGAGTTTGTGCTGGCGATGCATTTAATTCTGAAAGTAAAGGAGGGACTACCAATACCGCGTACCCTCCCGAAACATCTGGTCCCCAACGTAGTACAATCACCTGAGGTTGCTGGGATATCAGACAGGGAGAGAGAGGCTTACCAAAATGTGTTCAACAAAGAATCTCAAGATCAAATCAATGGTGAGGGAATTGTATTTTCTTTGACTATCTCCATGTTGATATTGTGCATTGGAAGGCATAGTGATTGAGGGGTAGAGCACCTGACACCCTGATCCGAGTTTAAATCCCGACTTGGGCAAGGTTGAGCTCAAAGGGGCCGGTATGTAGAGGAGATGGTGTAATACTGCCTATTTTTACATAAAACAGACATCCAAGCTAGTACTGGGTGTAATATTCCATGGTATCATTGGTTTTGGCTTGAATGTTTTTTTTAGGTCAAAATAGGTCATACTACACCATCTTCTCAAAGTACCGTCCCCCTTTGGTTGAGCCATTGAACTTTACAATTCCTGAATTATGTGTGAGTACTGGTTAATATTCCAGGAAGCAGTCATGGAGAGTAATTATATGTTGTCATTTTGTTTTAGAATCAATGTAAAATAAAACTGTTTGCACTAAACCATGTGGCACTGCCTGTTACGGGGAGTCTTAGATTGGAGGCACTTTTGTTGAACTTTAAACATATTTTTTGATAGTGGATTTATGTAGCAGGTCAGTAACTACACTAGGACAGAGTCAGTTCTTTACAGTTAAGTGTGTAGTACACTTGATAAATACAGAAAATTACACCATGTAATAAATAGCTTGTCTGTTTTGAAAAAAAATGTTGAGCTATTGTTATAGCTTGATTATCATCGTTGTCTTTTGTGATCACAAAATGTTAAATAATTAAGTCCCCATGATTATGTTACCTGCAGACGAGCATTTGTGTCCTCATGTGTGCTCTTGTTTTGGTAGGTTTGCCCCAGATTGTTTCTATTTTCTGTCATATTTACCGTAATCTTGATTGTTATTGCCCATCATTGAAGCATTGTATTCCTGGGTTTCCCAGATTCTAGACTACATGTACTCATATTAGCTATACAACATTACAATTTCAAGTGTCCTTACTGTAACAAAACATCTATGTTGTAACACAAGGATTTTATCTCTGGATATATCAATCCCTGCTATGTAATGAAAACCAGAGTAGCTATTGAACATGTGACAATTTAAACTGTTGTCTGATATCTCAGTTATCCATGACTTTAATTGTCCGTAACTTCATCTGTCAACGTGCTGGTACATTAACACTGTCTGATGTTTGACATGCAATGTTTGTGGTTTACATTGTGATCTAAGCAATATGTAACGGATCACATTTCTATTACTGAATGTAATGTCGAGACATATTTTTGAGAATTTTATATCTTATCTATTGTCTTCCGTTGCATGTGTGGATTGGGCGCGGGAATCATTTGGTAAGAATGCTAAAATAAAGAAAGGATTTTTTACTGAAATTACAAAATGTTGGTTAGAAACCACAAAACAGACAGATAAGGAGTGGTAATGAAGTCATTTAGTTGCTGGCAATTATTGTAGTTATTTTGTAAACAAATGTACACATTTTACCTTGAAGGTTGACTGGTATGTCTATCTGCTTATAAGATCTAACTGGTATCATTACTTTGAATGATGCAAGGTTTTGTTGCTTAAAGGAAATTAGACCAAAGTGATGAATTACTGTAGGTGTAGTATTTAAACTGGTTACTACTTTGTTACAAATTTGCTGGTTACTGGTAAACTAAAACAATTAACAGGTAATACAAATGCATCTATCAAATAGTTAATGATTGTAGTCAAATATACTAAGGGGCTGTACAAATGTTTCTATGTTTCAATGTAAAGTCTATGCTCAGTTATTAGTTTACCTCATTAATTTTGTTGAAATTGAAACCTGAATTTTTTGTTTCAGCTGTTCAAGGGAGACTACTCATGTCAGAGTCACAGCTGCCTGTAGAAGAGTTGTCTTATGTTTGGGATTTGTCAGATGTGAACAGAGACGGACAGCTGGACATACATGAGTGGAATGTTTCGTGTCATTTAATCAGACATCTCAAACAAGGTATATATATAATGCTATGACGTATATGAATGAAATAGTTATCTAGAGCATACTACATTGTTGGTAAAGTTGAAATGGGATGTTTAGTGGAATTTCGCCTCTGAAATGGTACATTAGGGTCTTAGCGTTACACTTGGTTCATGAAATAATGATATTCTCATTGATAATGAAATCAGTAACAATGAAACTCTACCTCTACATAAAAACCCAATCACTACAGCAAATGAAAGGCTAGATGTAATATAGTAGATGGGTCAGATTATTAACATGGATGTTGTGAAGATGGACTATGATCATACAGATGGATACGTTCCTTTATAACATTATGGTAAAACATAGGATTAGACAGTACAAACAACAGAAAAAGTAAATTAAAGTTCTAACCAATACAAACAACAGTAAAGATGATACATATTACGGTATGTATAATGACTGCAAATGGTATAAATGCACAACTTAAGATTTTGATGAACTTACTGGTTGTGCAGAATGTATGGCAGTCAGGTGACCTAACCAGTATTCTTGGGTTTCCATACACCTTACTCAGGGTTCAAATCCACACTCTAGACTCACTATCACATGCTGTACAGGCTGTTCTAATGGGACTTAAGCTTCATGAACCTGTGTAACTCATGCATTTAGTACAAACCATACACAGATGATATCTGACAGACAGCAGACACAAGATATCTTAAATTCAAACCTGACCAGTTGTACCTGAAATGTAGACATGTGAACATGGCTTGGTGAACCTTTTCACAAACTAGTGAATGAAAGAACTTCATTTCATGCTATAAGAGCTTTAATGTTAGATGAATTGTCATTGTACAATATGGTACAAAGGTTTTGTTTTCATGTGACAATAAAAATGAACAGAAATGAATGACAGTATAAATAGTGTCACTAAGCCAGGAACATTTTACTACTGTTCATCCTCGATAATTGAGCTTGACTACTATTACTGGGTAGTTCTACCCATTGTGTTACTGTAATTTTCTCTGCCATTATTTTTTTTATAAATTACATGGTATATAATTGGATGTTAAGTGGAAATTCAAACCCATTGTTTGCCTTTTATGTTGAAATTCAGAACTCTGAGCTTAGCTTGGTAATGTGTTACTTGCTAAAGTGTGTGTTGAATGTAATGAAATATATTTTCATGGCATGTCAGTTCAATGGACTGAGTAATGTAAGAAGATATTTCGATCATACATTTTTCATCTTAAAGGTGTGTTAATAACTTTGTTAATTAAATATGGCAAATGATTTGTATAAATTAATGTTTTATTTTTTTGCAAACAATCCCTGTAAATTAATTTTCTGTAATGCCAGGACTATACCATTCAGATTTTGTAAATACTGCACTGTATTTGGTGTTGGTAAAGAGATTAAACTGTAATGATTATGTATATATTTTTATTGGTTAATGTTTCCATTTAGCAGTAATGTTGCTACATTGAAAAAAAAAATTCATCTGCAAAACAGAAAACTTGTTAAGTTTTGTTCTGATTTTTACGAATATTAAACCCCTGTACCTACTGAAAACATTCTGAATTTTAATAAAGAAAATGTGATTTAATTACATAGTGGAATGAAATATGTCGATTAGATTTCCATCTGAAGCATTCTTGTTAGTGTAGAATCATCATTGGGTGATAATGACAATATTGACTGGTCATGTGATAACTGCCAGGTTAATATCTGTCCTTATTTGATGGTATACAAACTCATGTTTACTAAGGATTACCTTTTAGAATTATTGGCTATTATTGTGTTGAAATTTTTGAGTGTGGATTTAAAGTAGAAAGTGAGTTAAATCATAGTTCTATTATCTTGTAGGTTAACTTAACTCTTTTTCAATTTTTGAATTACATATATTTTGATATATCATAATTATGTTAATATGCATTGTTATACTAAGTAGAAACACATATTCCAACTGATATTAAGACTTGAATAAATCAGTTTTCTTATGTTTGTTTTGAATTTTTCAGTGACAGCATTTTTCAGGGTAAAGCAATCATTGTTTATGTGTTGATACAGTGCAACAATTCCCAGAAGCACTGGTAGAATGCACCATGTATATTCCATATTGTAATATTTAAACAATGTGCATTTGCAAGATTAGTATCGTTCTGTAATTTTGTATGGTGCTCGTGAACTGATTGCAATGTTGAATGTTTCAGGGGGCAAGTTGGATGGCCCAGTCAATGTGTTCGAATTAATACCGCAGTGTCTTTCGTCTGTGTCGTACCTTGCAAGAAAACACAGGTGAGGAAACAGCCACTTTTCTTATGAACAATTCTTATACAAGCCATAAGACATGCAGTAAAACCTCATTTACAGACCATATTGAAATTAAATATTAAATATGGGAAAAAATAAAAACTTGGCTCTAGAAATTTTCTTTAAATACAGTTGTCTCGGGCTAGTGTTTTGACTTGTCTGACATGGGAGGCTAGTTGTAAGAGTAAAGAATAGAGTATGGATTAACAGTTAAGTCCAACTCTACTGTTGGTAGTCCGAATCGACAATCATACTTGTCCGGGACGTCAGGCTAGTGGATTTCTAGAAACCTGATTTTAACTTGATAATCAGACCATCTTATGAATAAGACTTTTGTAGGAACCAAAGGTGGTTTTCTTATTGAGGTTTCTCTGTACATAATATATTATCATTGTTTATTGTGCAAGTTTTGTATAATTCAAAGAATGTCAAATGTCAGACTTAGTTGGAATTTTAATTCTTGAGTAAATATAAATATTCACAGCATAGCTTCAAATGGTTCAATTTTACTTCAATTGTCATTGGAATTCCTTTGCTCTACTCTTGGGTCATTCTACTCAAACACAAACATTCGCATTATCACAGTGTCTTGACACGAAGTCTTTGTCATTTGTGAATGTCATATATCTGGTAGTGATATGACCCATTGTTTGGAATTCTTTCATGGTAGGAAATTCTTTTAACTTAAGAGCTATTGTGGAATTTTAACAAGTATATCTTATATTGATAGGGTTAAATATAGTTGGATTAACCATATTGGAGAGTCTGTAATGTGACAAAATTTGATGAAAATGTGACAGATATCTGCTCTTGTTGTTAATACGATGTTACTGGAATACTAATGGCCTATGGTTACATATCCAAGTATAGAGACCTGTCTCAAAACTCCAGCATCTCATTGGTTGATTTTGACCACAGTCTTTTAATTGATCAATGGCAAGGCTGCATTCTGAGACTGGTCTGTAACTCAGTTGATAACGATCTTTGCCATAGTACATGTATCCTTCATGTCAATTTCCATCTGATATAATGTGTGTATTTTGAATGCAGTTTTGTTTCTGTGCTTCACTATATACAAATTATTTATATGTGGACAAATGATTTTAGCTGTATTGTCTTCAGTCAAATCCTGTGTGGATGTTGTCAGTTACTTGTAGTACAACATGCCTGGGTTGGTACAGGTTGGAAACCAAGGAGCTAAGGTTTAACAGGCCAACAGAAATTGAAAAAAATATATTTGAATTTGTTTTCTAAATTATGATCTTACGTAGGACTGTTGTTTCCCAGTGTATAAAGTACTTTTTGTAAAACAACTTACTGTATTTCAGAGTTGAAGAATACAATAAAAAGAAACATCAGTTGATGACAGCAAAGGTAAGGGAATTATTTAATTCATGTTAGCAAAGGAAACGATATTTGCTTGCTATAACATTGTTTATGATTGATATGACATGTTCACATTTTTTCTCATGATCAAAGTTTAATGCTATTTATGAATGAAACATTACAGGCAGATCGTTGTTCTCTAACAGTTGTTTATTTACGACATTTCTACGACCATTGTGGGAGTCTAAAGTGGCTAATCGAGAAATATTATTGAATTTGATATCAGTCAATCATTGATTTAGCATGGTGTTGTCTATCTAAATAAATATGAGTTATTGACAATAGCTTTGCTTGAATTGTTTACATAGTTGTTGACAAGTTCTTCACCTGTACAGTTGGGGACATTTACAGGAGCATGATCAAGTTTTAATGACTTCTGGATATTTTAACTGCTTATCATTAAAGCAGTTAAGTAATTCTTTATGGTATATTTTATGTTTTCTGATCGTTTTTGGCTTGAGGACCAGGAACCATGATAAAACTGAGTCTGGAAACCAGTCTCAGAATGCAGCGTTGCCATTGGTCAATTTGAAGACCATGTTCAGAAACGACTAATCAGATGCTTGAGTTTTGAAAGTGATGTTCAAACTCAGTTTTATTACGTTGGAAACTAATATGAACCTCAATTTGGTGTTAAGGCTTTGACTGACTGTAGCTATCTGTTGCCATGAATATGGACACAGACGTCACCTCTAACCATCAAATATCTACCGTAGAGATTGCTTTGTGATTGTTGGTGGTTCATATGAACGTCATCAGTGTCAGTGTAACTACTTTCTATGCAGCATTTCCACCCCCACCAGTGATTTGATATACAATGTATATATTGCGTGCTTGCAGTTTTTTTAATGGGCTGAAAGAAAAATCCAGCCTGGCTCCAGACAACAGAACTGCTCCTGTCTGGTTTGTTGAATAAGTTTATTTGGAACCACCAGTAGCCATTAATATAAATGTTTGTATTTTATGTTGGCATCCTATAACAGATGAATAAGTTGTACTTAAGAGCTTCTGATGGTTGTTGACTTCAGTTTAAGTTGAAAATTCTGTATTTATAGCTCCTCAAGTAGATAGACAATGGGTCTGTATTCAATTTATGGAAAATTTGAATGAAATATCATAGTAAAGTGAGTTAAGTGTTAAGTTTGAAACCTACATATTGCAAGGCACTGCAAAGAAATGCTTTGAGCGACCATGTAAACATTCAGATAGAGCTTTGGTTTTATTGAGCAATTTTATTTCAACTCTTGCCTCATTAGTCTCTTCAAGCATGCACCTTGGACTTTCATAAGTATCTCGTTATTTTCTCGATATATTCAACAGTTGCTGATATAGTTGATTGCTAATTACTGCAATTATTAAATAAAACATTGGTGGAATAATTAATTTATAAACATCATAAAATAAATTGCTTTACAGTCCTGACCTGCTTTTCTGATACTTACATATATGGTAATACTTACCTGGATTACTTTATCTTTGTTAAAGTTCCTTCACCAGATTTATTTTTCATGTACTGTATTGATTCTAATGAATGCCCCGCTACCCTGTCAAATAAGTATACCCCTGGCTCTTTTTGTTTTTGTGACAAATGTTTTATATTAGATAGAAGCAGCTATTAGTTTAATATTTATTGCCCCTTTAAACTCTTAGACAGTTAAAGGAAGTTATTATGAATTTATTACATTACTGGTAGTATATATACGGTAATTCAGATCAGATAATCAATACAGTTCATCTTTATCAGTATATGGTATTGATCATTAATTATACAAGCACAGATTTCTGTGATTAAACTTTTTTAATGATTAATTAATCAATTAGTGATGATTAATTTTATTTAGTGTTCTTTGGTTCAGTAGACAAGTGCTGTGATATTAAATGGAATTTAAATTGATCACTGATGGTAGTTTAAGTGAGATGTGTCTTTTATTGCTTATTTACATGGGTTAAAACAATATTTACTTATCTTCAATTGTCTACTTACTGTACTGGGTGTAATACCGATGGATGACAGAGGGAGTACGGTATATAAATGTGACATTCTTTGGAATTCATCAAATTTCAAGGGATTAATTCTTGTATTCTGTGAGTGGTTTTGAAAATTGTTTTTATCTCATATTGTGAATTTTTATGTTATATGTGGTTTCTATGCCATATTTGTGTTATTTACTCAAGGGGTGAAAACAACACTAGTCTATGTGTGTATTTGTTTATATGCAGTTAGGCTGGTTTTGCTTTTAACCTCTGAAATGATTACATTGGTATAAGCAGTGCCCCTGTGTTAGCAGCTATGGTGTAACATTTAATTTTGATTAATTCTTAAGTTGCATTAAAATTAGTTGGATAAAATCAAGTGCTTTTAATTATATTGATAGAATGTAAGAATTATTATTTATTTATTTATATTTTCAGGAGAAGAGAAAATCTCAGATTGACAATGAACAAAGACGACTTCAGTTACTGAAGAAACGGTTTGCATTGCATACAGAATTGGTAAGTAATCTAATGGTGTATGGATAAAACCACATGACATTGTGTTTAATATTTTCATATGTAAAAATGTGCATAGGACATGGTTACTTAGTTCTCTTGGCATTAACACTTTTACATTGGTTTCTTTTTATATTTGTTTCAACGATCCTACCATAATGTGTTTTCCATTGCCATACGTATCATGAATAAAGAGTCTGTTGCTTCCTAGTTGTTTTAAATTTGCTGAGCTGTAGAAATAAGCCTTATGACAGTGACCCACATATTTACAATGATGTTAATCATAATAATGCTTGAAGATGAATGAAGGAAAAATGAAGTATGTTACGACATTGGAGGATTTAGGGGGTGGAGCTGATGTGTGTTTAGCATTATGTACCCCGAAGAAAAGTAAACACTTTATTTTCATACCCTATTGACAAATAATATGTGTATTAAGCATGGTGATACATTGAGCAACATTTAGTAGAGAATCAGCCATTGGCCCTCTGAACCACCCCTTGTGACCCCATCCTTAATTTACCCCTCCTTCTCTAATGGAAAATTCTGTATCCCATCCTGGTCCATGTATATCTATATTGTGTAATGTAAATAGGCCGTAAAAAGTGACCAAAGAGTGTCGCTGAGAAGACTTATATTGATCCATTTTTCATATTTTCAATTTATAGTTTGAGTGTTCCAAAACCTTAGATGATCTGTCAATACGAGAGGAGGACTATAATCTCTACAAACAAAAGGAGGAAAATAATATTGAAAAAGTTGAAGCTATCATATATAGGTAATATATCTTTATGATGTTTGGGGGGTGGGGGGTTGTTGCTATAGAGCATCTGGTTCACTACTGGTAGTTTATACAATATGCTTAATTGTTGTTGCTTGCTATGACTTTTTGATGAAGAATGTAGGCCTACATAAGATAATTAAAATTTTATTTTCAAAAATAGTTCAATGTTAAAAATCATTAAACTGTATTTGATACACTGGCGATATTTGATAAAAAGTTGTGTAATTGTTGTTATTGTTTTGAGTATACATGGTTGCCATACTCGCTTTCTGTCACATTTCTGAGGCAAAGTCTGAAGTCACTAAGTATGTAATATAATCAAAACAATTGATAGACTTGATGTGTTTTGTATTTTTCATGCTCTTTCTTTTCATGCAATGAAACACAAAGTATGACATGTATCAGGGGAGGCACAATGTTCTTTGGTGAAGCACCTGACTCCTGATCTTGAAGTTGTGGGTTGAAATCCTTGCATGAGCTGAATACTGCTGCACTCTTTATAAATCCTGGATTCTGTTGGAGGAATGTTTGAAACCTGGATGCAGTCACTGAAAGTGATTTATATAGTTTTAAGAACTTGTGTACAGTTTATGTAAAATAAATACGTTTTGACTCAACACAGTGCTTGATCTAATATTTTGCTAATTTCAGATTGAAGAAAGAACATGAAAACATAAGGCAGCAGACAGTGAAAGCAATCCTTGGTGAACAAGGTGGTCTACAGGAAGATGCTAGACTCATTAAACATGAACAGGAAGAAGTGAGACAGAAACTTGCCATATATCATACTAAGGCTACCAAAGATCCTGACCCTTTCCATCAACTGTATGAGCTAAGAAGAGGTACTTTACATTTTTGTAGCAGTCTAAGTACTATGCAATTTTATCTAGAGTAGTTTAGGGATGAAACATATACTATTAGTTATTGGGTTTGTTACTGACCCACTACGGAAATATAGGGGGTCTGTAGCCGAGGCGATAGCCGAGTCCCCCTATTTATCCAACATACCCCCTATATTTCCGTAGTGGGTCAGTAACAAACCCAATAATTGATTTATTTCATCGACCACCTTCCATCACTTATCTTGACCCAGATGAGGTGGGTGGGGTAAAATTTTTCAATAATAACCTTTTTTTATAAATCCAGATTTCTAAGTAAAAACATTCATGTACATCATATTTGTCAACATTAAAATGATTTTTTTTATTGTTATGGTAAAAGAGATGCATTTTTGTGCATTTTTTATGATTTCTAAGCCATTTTGTTCTTGTGTGCCAATAGTGGGTCAGCTTCTGACCCACTATAGAAAAATAGTGGGTCACCACGTGACTTCTCTTATCCAATGAAAAGGCCAGAAACTAGTGGGAGGTGAAATAAATGTACATATCTAGGTCAGAGGTGAGAAATCTGATTGTCTCGAGCCTTAAAAATCATTATGCTTCATTGATTGGCTTGGTGATATTCTGTGTATTACATTTCAGACTTACGCAAGAAGAGCAATCTGTCTGAAGGAGAAGAACCGGAGGTCCAGTACCCTTTTCAAACAAACCCTTTCGAGAAGGAATCATTGACCCCTAAATTCTGTGGACATTCCATATTTATATCACCTGATCCTCGTGTCTTTAACAATAACAACAGTCATAAAGAGACATCAGTTGTTAAAGATTTGTGTGGGTTTGGGGAGAAGTTTTTAGATAACTGGGCACCTTTAGACGGAAAGTCAAGAACTTGGGATTGTGATCCAGAATACGATCTTATCTTCATGTCATTACAAGGTGAGCATACAACAGGAGATCGGAGTTCTCTCCCATTCTATTTCCCTCTCTGACAATATAGTACTATATATACTTAAACCACACTCGCTGCAATCTGTCCAATCAGTGGCCTTTATTTCAACCATCTACATCGTATATACAACGTTCATGAAGTTCATTTGGTCTAAGTTGTAGAGACAATCTGGTAGCATTGTCTATCTTATACATATACTTTAGAAGGGATAAAGGAACAGAACTCTAGGAGGGATAAAGGAAGAACACTTGTGACAATCGCCTTTGAAAAAACCTGTTGCAGTTAAATTTGTATATGCTCATTAAAAGCCTTGATCTAACAATACAGTATGCTTATGATGCTTGAAAGCAATTAGGATGCAGTGGCAGTTAGGGCGTAAACAATATATTGCTTGCTTCCTATAATTTTCTTGTTGCCTCAGTATTTTTTGTTGTACGAAAAGATCATGCAAGCCCATTGTCAGAGACATAGATACCATTTCTGGAGATGAAAATGTAAAAGTTCCTTCTCATCACTATTCAACAAAAACCTGATTCTTATCTTGAACATATTTAAAAAGGACCTTAAGGGAGGATTATGCTTTGTTCTAATTTGAAATAATTGTAAAGACATTCAACCCCATTTATCATTATAATATGGAAGAGAAAGTACTTTCACATATGAAACAGTTTGCAATTAAAATAGTATCTCTGTTATATCTGGGAGTACTGCATCAGAAACTTTTTACCGAACTTGAATTATTTAAGCAGACAGTGTAAATAATCAAATTGATGAGTTTCGATCTATTCAGGATAGGTTTAATTATGTTGATAGATTGATATTTATATTTATTTTTACAGTTCCAATGGATGCTCGTAATTGGTCTGGTATTGATTGGAGTGGGAAAGGAAGCCAGGATAAAAATATTGAAGCTATACATCAGAAGTTGGTAGATTTAAAACTAGAAATAGAAAAACTCAATGATGATGCTGGCGGGCAGTTGTTGTTTGTAAGTACTTGGTTGACATATTTCATAACATGTATACATCTACGTTCTAACTTTAAGTCACTCTTTACAAAATATGTATTTGCTGTACCCCTGGGCACAATTCATAGGGTGTGTCATTTGGAATTTTTAGATTTCTAGGAATGAAAAAATACTGCATGGAAGAGTCTATGTAGCTGGGGCTAATTTGGTAAGTTGGGGGGTGTCACACAAACAACATTTTTTAAGATTGACCTTTATTTTCAGCAGGGATTATAGTTCTACGTAAAAACAGGATTTTCAATGGCCAATTGTTAACATTATTATCAGCCTATAACTGGTATTGTTTCATTAATTGTTTTCAATTAAATGAATTATATTACATTAATGTCAGACATACTTTTTTCTATTTTCTTTACAAGATGATTAACTCTGAACTGGATCTATTGTATGAATTATCAGTTACCTCCCATTATGTCACATACACCATATGTCACATAAATCTCCTCTATACTAATATATCTCACTACATATATGCATACCTGAGTATACTTTCAACATCAAGA
The DNA here is from genome assembly GCA_032209605.1 of Mactromeris polynyma. Lineage (NCBI taxonomy): Eukaryota > Metazoa > Mollusca > Bivalvia > Venerida > Mactridae > Mactromeris > Mactromeris polynyma. The sequence goes on from JASFXZ010000008.1 coordinate 16,149,697, forward strand.
GTTTATTTCTTTATCTATTTACCTCATTTTATGCTCCCCAAAGGAGGAGCATATATAGTCGCCGCTTTGTCCGTCCGCCCCACATTCGTGTCCCTACTATTTCTCTGCAACCCCTGACTGGCATTCACTAGAGATGCACATATTGTCAGCATGTACAGTGGATATATGATTTTTCACATACTTCTGGGAGCATCCATTGGTTCTACTCATCATTTCTTGTTTAATTGTGATGTCATTTTGTAATAAAATTAGAGTTCTGTTTAAGTTACTTTTATGAGTGGAAACTATTAATATGCTCTTTAATTACAAGAATAATATATTCAGTTTGATTGCATAACGTCACATTGACATATTCAAACTTATGCTATGTATTATACTGAACTAGATTGTGAAAGAAAGGCATTGCTGTATTTGCCCGTGTCGTGAATATTTGTGCTGTGTGGAACCATATAAGTTGTTAAAGAAAAATATTTACGCTTATAATTGTCACCTTACTGTGAAGTTCATAGAACCTTTCTATATATTGTACAACCTCTTTTAAATGATGAAGAAAAATACCATTAAATTTCAATTGTGCAAACATTGTTAACATTCACCATGAGCTTAGACGTATGAATAGAACATAGTTCAATTACTTTTAATATCATTTTTGTGGATTGGGCAATGAAATGAGATTATATTGATTTGAGAAAACATTTAATTTTTATTCATTAATTTTTGTTAACAAAGCAGATACAACCACTCATGTGTATTCTTACTTACACAGATTAGGAACAATAGTTCGTTGTAAAACAGATTTAAATAAAGAGGTTTATGCTTTTTATTTATGGGAAGGGTCATATTTTATTTCAACACTTAATGGTTGACTTAAAATATTGACTAGTTCTTTAAACAGTGCTGTTAAGATTTATGGAGTTATAGATATGTAAAAATCTCGACCCAGTCTGTCATCAGCTTTTTTGTGACTGTTCATTTGGAACACCTTTTGTTTTAAGGCGATCATTGATACAGAAACATCTCGGATAATCTTCAGTTTTCGAGGTTTGTTAACAGCTGATTGAATATGATTATGTTTGAGTTAAAATTGATTTTGACAATAGATAATTCTGTAGTATGTTTATATATTCTCAAGATAAAATTTAAATCAATTTAAATTTTAAAAAAAATTGAGTTAATTGCATGCTGACTGTTAGATGCTATTAAAATGTATTAAATCTTTTAATAATTTATGTTTAAGATGTTATATTGCTGCATTCATCCAATATAACTAAGTACATACTCACTATGGTTGCATTACCCCCCCCCCCCCCAAAACCAATACTAGATTAAAAGAGAAAAAGTTAAATTTTCAGTTTAAATGTTATTATGATAAATAACTGTGCTTTGATTTGAAGATATGCTTCGCTCATTTTTTGTTCATTTGTATGCATTATCACAGAATACATTTATAATGTATTTCTCTGTATTTGTCGAAAAAAGACGTGAAATTAAATCCAGTTTTTTAACAAGCGGTGTTTTTCTAGTTTTTTCTGTCAGTAATATGATTAAACAAGATTGTTTTAAATGGTTATATATTGCAATGGTTCTTATTACATGTAATGATGTTTTAGACTATGTAACAACAATACTTGATGAAGCCCATTACAAAAATTTAGGTTCAGATGAGCCAGATACATCTTTAAAAAAATTTATGTAATTAATATTATATATAATGAATCAGGTGCCTTTTTCTTGTTTTAGCTCATAGCTGGCATTTGTCAAACACAGCAATGGGGAAGAAATTGTACTTTTGATGTTTTGATGAAAAAGTGACTTCCTCAATATTATGTGTTTTCTGACTGTATTTGTTTCATTTCTGGAAATAATTTCCTTATTTACTATTCGTCTATTGAATGCATGTGTTAGAGAGACTAAGTTGTTACACTGGGACTGCCACATGCATAAGGCATGCCTCTCCACACAGACCCAAGGGAAACAACAGTCTACAAAACATTAGGGAAGGGTAAACATGTATGGGGAGACGGGGTCCCACTGCATGGAATGCAACCATCAAAACAACTATTGTTCTAGAAAGTATGTGAACAATGTACCAGTAGATCTTCTGGGTATTACTCTTGAATACATGAATTTATCACATCTTGCGGATATAAAGCTTTCATGTTGATTTATACTATTTTGTTTAAATATGAGATTTAGGTGAAATAAATTACATTCCACAACTTTTAGGTTTTTATCTATTCCTCTTTAATAGAAAATGCACTTAGGTTGAAACTGTTCTATCTTGTATCCCTGTTTGTCCTAGCTGTGTCACTTTTCGTTGGGATTCAGAAAGTTTGTTTTTAATTGCATGCAAATATAAAGAGTATATATGAGCACTGCTATGGGATTTGCAACCTCTACTGTAAGTGACGTTATTTCAAGAAAACGCACCATGTGATGTCACTATTTGCAAGCAGGAAACAACATTTACTCCATATGGCCACGTCATTTTCATATTGCCATATGGTGCAAATATTGCTGACTGTCAGTACATGGTTACATCACATGTGACGTTTTCTGGAAATGACGTCACTTTAAAAAGAGGTTTGAAATCGTACAGCGGCCCTCATATACTGACTGAGCAACCTTTGAATAATACATCTGAACATTTTGATAGACTTAGAGTGGTAGATGCTTTTTGTTTACAAGTCGAAATCATTGTGATAATCTATAGATGTCAGTGATGGCTGGCGACTCTGTTATGTTTCATACACTATATTCTTTGCCAATAACATTAATTACATGCTGTAACAGTGCTTTTTCATTCAATTGCTGGTGCATTTTGGATCTTATGTAGGGAAAGATGTTGTTTAATTTCATTCACTGAATATAGCGACTACCACAAAATTTGTTTACCTAAATGAACATTCTTTGTAATTTTTCATTTCTTTTATTTGTAGTTTCTGTAAATAAAATTCTCTGCTTCAGCTTGAAGCCTTTCCAAAGCCTTTGTATTTTGTATAAACTACAGAACTTGTCAAATTTTTATTTAGATGTCATACTTTATAATGTGCAGTTTAAAATGTTTTTTTTGTAAACTTAAATTGCTGCATTTTTTCTTGGGCAGACAAAACATTGCAGGAGTGGCAAATGCCTCAAGAAATTTTAATAAACAGATTAGTAAATGAAAATGTTTAAATTTTCGAACCACAAACTGAATTTCATGAAATTTGTTTGTATAAGAAAACAAAAACATGTCATGCTTTAAGATTATGAACATGCATTTTTTTTGCCAATATGTAAGAAAATCTGTTAATATTTTTAGTTGTCAGGTTTTACCTTTAATGTACAGTGTTTGCTAATTTACGGTTTTTAACATGAATTGTTGAGTGGTTGGTAAACATGTTTTATCTTCTACATACTACCTCCCGACTACCTCCCGACAGTCAATTTTGAATTTATTATTTCACTATAGAAGCATTTGGATAAGAACAAATATCTTCTCGATGGCATATTGTCAAACAATTCAAGGCCCTTAAAATACCATGAAAGTAATCTCGGCTCCCGTTCATGTACATTTTATATTTCATATTTGACGGCCGCTATATAGATAAAAATTTGGCCAGGTTTGGCATTTTGTAAGGAATTTCAATGTTTCACGAGTATGTGTGAACGGTTTGACCTAATAAAAGTTTGTTTCCATTTTTGAATAGATTTTTATGTTTAGGCAGTATATATACAGGCATGCGAAAACAAATAGATTTTAAACTGAGATACTGTATTTAATACAGTTTTGAACATTTTTATGTATTGTGTCAGAACATAGTCTTGCAATTTGTAAAGGTTTGGTATAACTGTAAAATAGCTGTATTTTATTTGTTTATTAGTTTATTATGTTGAGCAAAGATCTCTTTGTGCATAATAGTTCAAAATATTACAAAAGTTGGAAAACAGCCGCAATTGTGCTTTACTGTATAACGATTCTGTATGTTTTTTAAATCCATTTTTTCAGATATCTTTTGTCTAATCAATCTGCTTTTATTGAAAAAAAAAGTTTATTTTACATTATTTAGCTTTATAGTATTTTTTTAATTTGAAAACACAATTGTGACTAAATCACCCTAGTCTTACAGAGTGATAACAACATGGATCACGCCTCAGTCCCTAATATTGACAGATGATTGTGGTGAAGATAATTAGTATGACAAGGATAGTGGTTATATCTGTCAATAGGCAATTAATATCTCAAGTTTTCTACATGTAATTGTATTTTATACCCATGGCATCATGCACTCCCTATATTATGTTGTCATTTTTTGTGGGGAATAAAAAGGATGACTCAGTTCTGAAGCAAACAATACTGCATGCGTAAGTACAGCATAATATAAACAAAGAAGTGTGCTGTCGTACCTATGATTCCTTGTCTATTTGCACTTTATCTTTGCAATCAATTCTTGAGAATTGAAATAAGGTAACTGAGCTAGAAGAAGTATGAAGTGTATAAATTGCAAATGAAGCTATGCTTGAAATAAAAGTCTTCTGGTCTATTGTTGTGACTAAAAACATTGAAGCCCCTTTGCACAGTGCATGTTGATGTTATATTGCTGACTAAATGGGTGAGGTGTTAAAGACATTTTAAGGATGTCAACAAGATGGGTTCTGTGCAACACTGTTGTTACTGCCTCTCGACCTCAACAGAGTTACAACGTTGCACCAAATACATGCAAAATGACTTGCTTTGTTTTCGTACGGTCATTTTTTGGTGGAAACAAATAATTGATGTATTTCATACACGTGACATGATGGCAGATATACTCTCTTTATGTCATTATGATCATGATAATAATTTGCTATTGATTGATCAGAATATAATGGTTTGGAGCCAAATAAGGAAGGTTAGCATAATTTATGTAATTTCGTATTGGTGAACTGTGGTTCTTTTTTACGTAAATGTTATTTGCCTGACGTCCATCGTTTCATCATTGCGGTGTTTACCATCTCATATTAGGGCGTGCCACTTTTTTCCTCTGATTGTTTGGAAAAGTTATTCTTTGTTTTTAAAACAAATCGTCCTAATTCATACGATATGGTAGTTTATTTGTAGAACTAAAGAATATAACTGTGTTTGTTTTATAAATCCGTTTGTTTAACTCAAAATTCATCAACACACAAGACTATATACATACAATTTAATGTATCATATTAATACTTTGTATGTGTATTAATGTTAAAATAAAAGCAAAAGAAGTCCTATTTGCTTCTTTTTGTGTTATGTTTTATCTTTGTTTGCTTTGAATAGATGCCAAGATGTCACAGACACCTAAGCTTTAATACTGTGAATTACTGTTTTTCCTAAACAAACTTAAGTAAGCTTACAGCGATTTTGACACCAAGGATTCATATCTCGTATCAAACTTTTTTCGAATTTAAGACCAACAAGATTATTGTTCAAAGGAGAAGAAAATGTGTGATTTATGAGGTGTTTTTTGTTTAATCAAGTAACAAGTGCATTCTTGTATTGCTATTGATCAACAATTCTTTCTGTATAATCGTAAGACTATATTCCATTTATCGCTGTATTTCAAATCATTTAATCTAACACTATATTCTTCAACAATAGTCTCTTACTGTGAGAACATCACTCTCTCAAGTTCACAGTCAGTGTGAACAATTCAGTTGCTAAGTGATTGGAGAATGTCAACCCTTTTTATGCATTCTAAATCTATAGATATTTCCATTTTATTTATTGATGAAATGATTGGCGATTCACAGAGTACGACACTTTGAAGTATGATATTTCTTGCCTGCTAATCGTTGTGGAATTGTTGACTTATTGCATTGATATTTTCTGGTGAGATTTTACATTTTATTTGTTTACGACTTGATAAATTATATGGTATTTTGTGAAAATATTTCTATTTGAGATTTTATTCGCCATTGTTGAACTGATATGATGACAATTGATGTGTAAATTAAATTTTTTCTTTCATTTAGTTAAAGAGGAGATGCTTCTTGTGTATAATTATTGTCTGACAGACATATGTAATGCTGTAAATTGTTGCGGGTTGACAATACATTTTAAGTCACAGCTCATTGGGTAATTTGATATATTGTCTTTTTTATCGTGGTAAAAGTATTGTCTTGCATTATGATTTGTACTTTATAAATAAACTGGTAATCATAAAGAAAAATAGTTCAAGGACTTTATGCGGTTTATGTTGTGAATTAATAATTCTATGAATGTGAACATGCATACTTATAATGTATAAATTTACGGTAGTGTTACATTTGTAAAACCCTCTTTCATTTAGCTAGCAGGGATGTACTCACGCATGTGCTCTCATACACTTCTACAGTTTTCACTTGGAAAGATCTTAGGAAAAATATATATATTAAATATAAGTTGATCAGGTCGGTCATGATACATGTATATCCTAGGAATCCCTAATTCTGAAGTTCATTATTGCGTATGTCAATATGTGTCATTCAACTGGCTCATTGTTCAGATTGCTTCCGTGATGTATGTCAAATATTTAGCTTTGTCTTAAAGGGTTTTTCAGGGGGAATGTGTGACTGAGTCTCCACCTTTGTGCATTATAATATACAATTAAAACTGCAGTTTTATACACCTATGAAAAATTGGCTTTTTGTTCAATATGATTAGCGATCATGATTGATTGTAAGCGATTTTGGGAAAGATACTTTTTTCGACTTGAACAAACTATTACAATGATATGAAATAGAAATAAAATTGTAAAATTTTAGCAGCCTTCCACAGAATGTCTTTAGTGACTTTTTCAATGGATTACAATTATTAACGGATTAAAATGTTATGTCGCATATTTTACAACTAATCTTCAAGTAGATTATGTTCTCATTCTTTCGCGGATTAATTTTTGACAAATTGGGTCACAATAGTTTGGCTACCAGGCAAAAATGTTTGTCTTTGCACGTTGAAGTAAAGTTCTGAACTCTTTAAATATCATTATTGTCACCTCTATGCATATATACCCACAGTTTGATGACAAGCATACCCAGTGATGGTATTTAATCTTAAGTTTTTAATCTTAAATCAACTAACACTTACCACAATTTGCGCTTGAAAAATCAAAGGGCATTTGTTATGCAAGCAGTCTCAAATTCCTTTGAAAAGCAAGAAATACAATATAAGTTGATTCTGTTTGTTCTCATCAGTTTTTAGCTCACCTTAGCACAAAAAGCTTGTGGTTGAATATTGTTACCCCCTGTGTTCGTTGTTGTCCACCAAATCTCTGTTGCCAACAATTGTTAACAGTCTCTAGAGGTCACAAGTTTGGCCAATCTCAATCAAACTTGGTCAGAAGTTTTGATTTATTACATTCTTTGACATGTTTGCCTTTTGGTTATCATGGATCAATGTAATAGGTCACTGGGTCAAAACATACAAAAACCTTGTTAACATTCTTGAGGTATATTTTTTTAACCTATTTTCTACATGAAACTTGGCCAGAATGTTTGTCTTTATAAAATCTAGGTTATGTTTGAAACTGGGTCAATTGGGGGAACACAATTGGGTCAATAGGTCATAATCATATTAACAGCTTGTTAATTATAATCCAATGGCCGCAGTTATACCTGATCTACATGAAACCTGTCCAGACTGTTTGTCCGTTTAAAATCTAAGTCGGTTTGAAACTGGATTATGTGAGTTTTAAACTAGGTTATTAAGTTGTATTATAAAAAATGGTTTTATTGTTATAGAGGTATTTTAAGCTGTCTTTTCCAGGTACTCAAGTGAGCTGTTTAATAAATATGATCTTCAGTGCTTATATTGATTTTCATTGACCCCCATCTGGCCACTCACTACCTGAACAAGAAGTTCAAGTTTGTACAGGACTGTCACAGCTGACAGTGCTGCAAAAGGATGATCACAATGTTTGAAGCCCATAGCTTTTTCAGAACTTAACAAATGTGCTGCTCTAGGATTACCTAATCTGCATGCATCTTGGTCAGAATGTTTGTCTGAATGAATGCTAGGCCAAGTTCGAAACTTGGTCATCTGGGGTCAAAAACTAGGTCTCTAGGTCAACCTATAGTAAAACATTGTTAACACTCAAGAGGTCACATTTTTGACTTGATTTATATGAGACATGATCGAAATGTTTGCCACAATGAAATCTGTGTCAAGATTGAAACTGGGTCATCTGAGGTCACAGGATCAAATGATTGAAAATCCTTGTGGATTCGTGGGAGGCTGTATTTTCTACCTGACCTACATAAAACTTGATCAGAATGTTTTTCTTAATAAAATGCAAGTCCAGTGTGGTACTGGGTCATGTTGGGTCAAAAAATAGGTCACACCGTCAAATCATTGAATATCCTCTGGGACTCTCTTGAAGCCAACATGGCAATGTACTCAGATGAGCAGTATAGGGCCACCATGTTTAAACTTCTTCAAACAATGGTGTCCATTCTGGATTTTTGTTGATAAAAGTGTGTATTGTTCTAACACATCTGAAATAACATGAAACATACTGGTATATATATAGGGGCTATACTCCTTATGAATAAACATGACAGTGTACAAATTTATCTTTAACGATTTTAGACTTAATTATAAATAGCTGAAATGACTCAAAGGCACCAAAACAATCTTTATACTGTGATAATATCTTGTTAATTGATTTTAGTGTTCACACAAACACCGATGGACAGTGAATAGAACATATGTTACAGACATCAGTGCCTGCATACCATAGGCTTTTACCTAATGACTATTAAACATCAATATAAGCGCATGATTGTGTAAATTTATACATAATTGTGAATGTTATAGTTGTTTCTGGGAAATATATGCGATGGATTCAAGGTTTCAGGTACAACAATGTTTATATTTATGACTATATCTGTCAAAACTAAATATTTTTTAGTTTCACTCGGTATATTTCAACAGTATTGCAGTTATGCATGGTGGTCAAATTGACCTCACCATGCAGTGTTCCTGGTTTATCCATCAGTACTAACCGGTTCTTCCATAGCAGCTTCCCACTGTTAGTAGTGGAAGTTCGGCTGTATTATCTTCAGTCACATTATCACTGATCAGGTACGTCTCCCCTGAGGTTCGAACCTATGACCTCCAGAGTGGCAGTTGAGTGCTTTACCGACTTGGCTTACCCCATGCATTGATGTTCAATTAAAGAAGATAACAAATTTTATTGCAATTTACATTGAATTGATTTTGTTGTGATATGAAAGATTTAATGTTCATTTTATCTGTGTGATTTGTTATAAATAAAGTACCGGTAAGGTATTTAATAAAACTGAAAACTTGACAGATATGAATAATTTTGTTATTAAGTGTAATATCGTGTTATCTTGCAGAATTGTGCAATTTTGAAATAACTACTAGTGTTTCTTTTTTTGAGAGTTTAATTGAAACTGGAAATAAGTTATCAAATTGTTCATGTCATATATTTTAAAAACATGTTTTTTGCATACCCTATTTGCAGGCCTAGTATGTCATTTCAATAATCTTTTTTTTATCTTTCAAGTGGATTTCAATGATAAAACACTTTCAAGCATTTATTTAATGCATTTGTAAATACGAGTTTATGCAAAGTGTTGCATATTTTCTTAGGAAAGCTTTTGGTTATATAAGGCCACATTTACCAAAAAAGCTTTATTGTCTCCTGAGTAAGTTTGTTCGGTTGGCTTGTTTATGCCCCCACCATTCAGATAATGGCAAAGGAGTATGAAGGATTTAGCCCTGTCCATCCATCCATCTGAAAAATTGGTTTCCAATCAATAACTCTTGAAAGGATGGATGGTTCAATACATATTGGGCACATAAGCATATATAGGATAATAAAGTACAGGTACAGCTTGATTTCAGTTACAATCCACCAACTTTTGGAGGAGTTATGACCCTTTTTCGACTTAAAGATTGGATTCCATTCAATAACGCTTCATAAACCCATTGTGTGGGCATCTGTGCACTGTGGACACGTCTAGTTTTAATAAAATACTCCTTGTAAGTGAAAGCTTAAAAATATTTCTCTTATCCAACCATGCTGCCTTAGGTCAATGATTTATTTTGGAGCAGCACATTTTTGGCTGGTAAGGTTACAAGGGAGACATTCAACAAACATGGTTTTGATTTTGGCCTTTCCTGTACATGCAATCTCTTGAATGATTTTACAATGCATTGGTATGTTTGAACAAAGCTGGATATAGGTGTCTCTATCACATGTGAGATTTTCAAATATTTTTGTACATTGTTCTAAGATCTGGTTGATTTATTTCTGTGAAAACATTTGTTAATATTCTGCGAAATATTTCATGCTTCATTATAGATTTGTATAGGTATCACTTGACAGTTGCAGATGTTTCAATATTTTAAGACTTTTGTAAACTGGTACTATTGAGTCAAAATTAGTTGAGAATACTGTTAGTGTACAAGATGTCTATTGGTGAAGCGTTTGCAAAACAACTGTGTTCATTGGCTGACCTGAACAAAAAATAAACAAATCCATCTGTTATATGCTGCTTTTATTTAGATTTTCCAATCAGAAGCAATGGTCTGTTGTCTGTATGGCCAAATTTGTTATGAATGATAATTGTTAATTGTTGGCTTAAAATGTTAATCATTGAGCATACAATCATGCCTGTTGCTACTTAGATGGGCAAAGTCTATATACCTTAAATGTTAAGCATTTGTTTAGTATTTGTCACAATCAAAATGTGCCATCATAGAATATTTGACATATTCAGTACATGTAAATGTACTGTTTCTTGTTCACTTTTCATGCAAGGGCGTTTTCAGGTCAAAATACAGCAAGTGTTGTGTTTAATAATCTCGACCAAAACATGACAGAAACACTTCCTTACACTGTATATGTTACAAGATATGTATGTAAACATATTCTATGACCATATCATTTTACTTATGTTCATCTTGTTTTTCAAGTATTTGCTATTTTATCTCCTAGTTCGACCAGACACACAAATGTATCTCTGAGTTTTATATTAGAAACATTTATAGTGATCATATTTAGATGAGCAATCCCTCACTTTGATGTGATCTTCATATTTCACAGATTTATACACTCAATGTCTTTGGTATGCAGCAAATCTGATAGTAGATCAAATTGTACTGATTTTTTTTACCACCAACAGGATTTTTGTCACCATCATTAAGTCCTTAAAAGCTAAATGCAATGGCAAAAAATTAAAGATGTAATTGTTTGCTGTCTGCCTTAGTCATCCTTCTCTTATAAAAATGCTGTGCTCCAAAAGAAGTGTTGGCTCTCCGCAGCATGTTTTTAAGTCTGTTTCAGGTAAAATATGTACATTTACAGTTAAGTACAGTTAAACAAGACTTCTAAGTACTAACAGCAAGAGTTATATAAATATAGTGTTGATTTTCATCAAAAATACCTTCCTAAGTCAAGTTATAAGAAATTGAGTTTACTATTGTTATGTACAGAATTTCTGTTAGTAAATATTTTCAAAAACATATTTTCATTGGCTGATCTGTTGACAATTTGTTTACAACAAACCTTATGTAAATATATTTGGACTACACCTACCAAACCCCACCAACCAGGCTCTTGGAATAGAAACATACTTCTTTAAATGTGGCCCTGCAAGAAGTTCATAAAACAGAAAGATTTTCAAGTGGAGCCCTGAATTATAACACAGAACATTTACATTATCCAACTTTACTACCAACTTTTTTCTGAGCTGAAAAATGTGTAAAGTAATAGAAATATGCACAAAACAATAGAGTACTGAACCAAAGTAGCGATGAAAGATGGGAGTCTTTGTTCAAGAAGGGCTTCAATTCTACATTCTTACATGCAGAAAACAATGGACCAACTAACATAACAAAGATACGATGCATACTTAAGTGTACAAAGTATCTGTAATCATGCAAGCTTAAGTCTTTGTTGGCTGATGGAATGAACAAAAAAATGTAACAAAATCTGAGCTAAGAGAATTTTGTCTTTGACATCAATGTAACCCAGATGATCATACGCACACTTATACTGTCACAAACTTGTTACCTTGATTTATCTGGTACAAATGTTTGTGTCAGTTGAGCATTGCTGTGCGTAATGTAAGGCAGTGTTCGACTGATGTTTTAACTATGAGTACTCTTCAGTTTTTGAGGTTATAATAGTATCTTAACAAAGAATACTCTCTGAATTTGAAGGTAAGAATCTTGCAATATCACTCTTGTTAATGAAGGATTATTGTTTACAAGCATGACAATTGTTTTGTATTATTCTAAAATGTAAGTAATTAAACCTACTTTTTATCAATTCCAACATATGACAGGAGTCTGGTTTGTAATAATTTGTTTTTCATATTTTACTACAGAAGTGACTTTGAATATAACATACCATATTTGGTAATGTATTGAATTCCATATAAAGAACATTCTGATAATTGTGCAAGTGTGCAAGACTTCTACACTTTAAAGTCTCAGCATCATTATTTATCTTGAAGGATATTAATGTGCCTTGTTCTGAGTTTTTGAGTACAGTATATGTAAACAAGGGGCGGTACTCATTCACTTAAGCAATCTATGGTGCTTCCATTTCATGAACATTAAAACCTTATCATTCAGCTAATTTGAAGTCATTTGTCAAATATTCAATCAGTGAATATCTTATATGACTGGTCATTTTGTTTGTTTGGCCTACTTTTCAATTAAACAGCTAATTCATGTGACATTACTGTGTAATTTAAGTGTATTTTGACATCACTAATGTCTGGACAGTTCGCAATAAAAATTAATACCACTCCAGAATGGTATATGATATTTTGTAGATAATTTCAAAATATTTTTAATATATTTAATCCTATATATGATATTCTAGCAGCCTTATATTTTGTACTCCAATTATATTTATGCAATATGTCTCAGGATTTTGTTACCATTGCAAGAAATATGAGAGGCAATTCGGGAAAAAAACTAATTTCAGACTAATAATGAGTCGGGAAGGAAGATATTTAAGGCTATATATAGTGGTACAGAATTGATCGTGATGTATTTCTCCATTTAAATGTTTGGAACGATTAGTCCTTTACTGAAAGATATCAGCTGATGGTCATTAAACTACCAGTATACATGGAAATATCACAACTCTATGAAGAACAGTGAAATAAATGATACAATATAATGCTCAGATGTATCAAGTACATCGACATGTACAGTTTACTTGAAGCTGTACTTCAGAGGTCATACCTATGTGGCAAGAACAAGATAAAGCAAATGTATTTTATCTTTGCATTTATTAGCTAATTACATTTCATTAAGCATTGATAAATTTGGGTGATTTCATGGGATAGTCTGACCTTGAATATTATAATTATTCTCACTCGTCCTATTGTCTAGGCATCAGGTCATGCAGTAAATCTGATTTAACAATCAATTCACATGGGTTTTTCTAATGCATCTCATTGTGGTACAGATGTACAAGCTATTTGTGTTTTAGTGAATGATTAATTGCAGTAAAATAAATGCTTGGTATGGTCACTGAAGTTGTATGTCCACTGTGATACAAAAATCTTGTTATTTCATTTGGTAGACATTGAATAGTTTGTATTTGTATAATACTGGATGAAATTGACATGTCCACAGTTTACAAGGTTATGTCAACATTTTTATAAATACATTTGTCATTATAACAATATTTTCCCAAGTTTATGCACGGAAAATAAATATTGCTTTAAAATTTAAGAGATTTAACTTGTAACTAGTGTTCCCCCATGTAATATCAACCTGATCTCCAAACCAGCTGGAGTAGATATATGATGAAAGTCTCATTTTAGGTACAAAACTGTATTCCTTCAAACTTTTCTGAAATTTCACAGTATTCATGAAGTATATGTATTTGGCATGCCTCACAGACCAAGAACAAATTTTGAGTGTAAAATCAATGTCTGAGTTAAAGATTTCCCTCAAATGTTCACAGTATTGAATGGCATTTGAAAGAAATCTTACATAATTTGAATTTGGTCTTGAGATTTCAAGTGAATATATGTAGGGTTTGATTTTATTATTCAGAATGGTGAGTTGTGCTGTCAGTCTTCATTGAGTTGATAATATTTGCTTCAAGAGGTTTTTTATGCCCCTACCATTTGAAGATTGATGAAGGGGCATAAAGTGTTACCCAAGTGTCCGTCTGTCCAAATATGTCCATCAGTGCAAACCATTGGTTTCTGATCAATAACTCTTAAAAGGTTGGGTTGATTCAATTCATATTAGGCACATATGTATATGACAATATAATACAGGTCTAGTTTGATTTAGGTTACAATCTGCCAATTTGTTTAGGAGTTATGGCCCTTTTTTTCAATATACAAAATTGGTTTCTGATCAATAACTCTTGGTTGGATGGACGGATTCAATTCATATTCAGCTCATGAACAAAGAATAGTAATATACTGGCCAAGGTTGATTTCAGTTACAATCCGCCTATTTTTGGAGGAGTTATGTCACTTTTTTATTTAAATTTTGTATTTAAGATCAATAACTCTTGAAAGAATTTATATAGCTTCACAATTATTTAGCCTTTACAAACAAAGTGTTTGCATTCTACTGAAAAGCCCATAGCGGGGGCATCTGTCCAATGGTCATGCATCTAGTTCTTAATTATATTCGACAGTGAATTGTCTAGTTGCTATTGCATAAAAATGATACTTGTAATTAAAGAAATGTCACTTCAATATTTTTAAGTGGAAAACATTAAGGGAGTACATTGTATGCATTTTTCTGAGTGGATTGCATTATGCAAGTAATTTGCATTCAATTTTTTTAAGTAACAAAAAGTGCTTGCAAGTTCTTATCCTAAATAAACTTCCAGGATTTATTTAGTGACATGTTTACAATATTTTACTTGTATGTTACCCTTTTTATATGTGCAGGTGTTAAAATTGGTGATTTTTTTTAAAATATTATGTACCTGGTAAGCTTTTTCAGATCTAGCAATTATAAACCGAGGCAAACTTCCTTCTTACTGTTTCATGTTTTAAATTATCTGCGTATTAATCTTCTAGTATGTCGGTGAAGGTTACAATGCTTTACAAATTGTTTTCTTAGATTCTCTTCATTTTTGTGAAGGACATGTTATTTACACAATTTCGCCTGAATTAAAAAAGTATGAAGTTATCTTTGCGGCTTATATTAGTAAATATCCTTGTACCAACTTTAAATACAAACTGCTGCCATTGACTGTAATGTGTGTTTTGACATATCAGTGAATGCAACAATACCGTAAAAGCATAAACAAGGCTATTGCACTTGGATTTTGGTCTCACCATTGAAATCAATGCATTGAAGGCTATTAGGTATTAAAGCAAGGGCTTCCATCAGTAATTCAAGCCTAAGGTTTACGATTTATGCTCTAGTGACATATTATGATACAGTTATTGTTTGTTTAGATTGGTGATCTATTATCAATATTTCTACTAAAAGAGAAGAAATTCTTCAAACAAGTGAGCATTGAGAATCCCAGGTATTCTATGTCGACGGGCGGCACTAACCCATAATCACTATAAATGTCGTCTAATGTTACAACACTGTAAGACACTCGAAAATCATTCAATATAATATTAGCCCCACCTTATTATGATTGCCAATGTTTGTCTTATATCTGCTGGGATATGAACTCATTCTGCTTGGATATGAAATTATTTTGAAAATTTTGATTTATTTTAAGGTTATTAGTGTAAATTCGGAAATCATGAGAATTTGAACTATTTTGATTATTAAGTAAGGTTGAATTAATGGATAGAAAATTGTGTGTATAGCAAATATTGCAAAATGAGTAAAAAAAGTCGAATTCCTGTAAAAGGTAAAAATAAGGTATGTGAAATATTTATACTGAATGTTGCAATTACAAGATTATGAATTTTTTGTAAAACTTGTGTTTTTGCCATTTTATGAAAATACTTGTTTGTTTAGCTTTGTGAGCAAATTTTATTGTTCCTGCAGGTCGCCTTGTTATGAAAAATTATCCAAACTTAACTTCAGTAGAAGTTTGAACTTCTTGAATGCAAACAGTATAGAACACTTACTGAGTCTATATGATCAGGATGTTCGTGTAAACAAAAGCCACTTAGCTTCAGTTTTTTGTAAATGGTTATATAAAACAGCTTCAGATCAACATTTACTATATATCTCTACGTAATTTTATGTTGATTTCTGTTTTTCAGGGATATTAGCAAAACAATATTTTATATGAAAGCAAATCACTCATTATGTCAATGATGAGGCATATAAAAAAATTGCATGTTGAAATTTTCAATTTAGAAAGGAGCATTTGTATTCTTTACATTTATAGTGGACAATAACATGATTTGACTTTAACCATGATTCAAATAAGAATAGTTGTGTAGAAAACTTTTTTAATCAGTTTAAGAAGCCTATAAGTATTTCATGAGCATTAATATATCACAGAGTCTCTTGGAATTGGGACCCCCTCTTGATCTAGGGTTAGATGTGGACAACCCTATTTTGCCAAATCTCAGCGGGGTCCGGACCCCAGTCCCTCTAGGGGCTAGTGTGTAATTGTAAACTTGCTGCAAAAAAGCATATCTTTGTGCCATACCCAGTTACCCTCATCTTGTCCTGTTTTTTGTGTAGAATTTCCTTGGTTACACTAGCAGAGTGAGTCTCAGAAAAAGCCCTTTCAAAGTTGGTCTTCTAGCTGTGGCCAGTGTGGGTGACAGTTCTTAGACAGTGGAATCCTTTCCTTCCTGTGTCCCTTATATTCATTTAAAATTTTGTTTTAATTTAGTATGAATTTTAAAGAACTTTTCCTTCATATTTCTAGTTCTATGAACCTTAACTGTACTTTAAAATATTGGTAGATTTATTTAGTTTGCTGGTAATTATAAAAGAAACAAATTTGTTTAAACAATGAAAAGGTTTTGTTTCACAATAGGTATCAATTTCATAGGCTAAATTTCATAAACATTGTTTTTTATGTTGCTTATCCAGGTTTGATCTTCAAAGGAATTGTTTTCAATTTGAATAAATGAATGTTACACTTCACTAGGTGAACAGCAAAATGTTATTATGTACACATGAATATAATGTCACTATTTGATGCTTTTTTAGCAATCGAATATAGTTGTGAACTAACTTTATGTTCGACATGGCCTTTAACTTGACTGCAAATATGTGGTGTCAAGGTACAATATACCTGTGATATGATATGCTATGTCGTATCAGCTTTCATTTTTTTGTTGTTTATAAAAGAAAATTTGGGCATTTTCCAGGTTAAATAATTCAGACAGCCATTGTGTGCAGAACTTACGTATTGTGTTTTATTTACCGAGTTATATATATCCCATATTAAGTATCTCAATACGGAAGAGTAGTTGCTCATTTTCATGTTCATTTTCCTTCCAAAACATTAAATCTATTACAGTTTATGTCATTATCACTTGCTTGTATGGCACAATATGCTAGTGTAGTGTTGTACTGGAATAGTTTCATTGCTGAATTCTATGGAAATTTCTTGCTGAATCTGTAGGTGACACAACAATGACTTAAATGACACATTTTTAAGAGCAATGGTGTCTGTATATTAAACCATGGTTGCCATTCTTGCATCTTGGTGCCCATGTCCATGAGTGTCTTTTGAAGCTCCTTGGTATCCATCTTCACAGCTGCGTACTCTTTGGCATACTAAGTGATTATCAGTTTTACCTCAGCATGCATATATGACTTTAAAGTATGTTGAAACTGTTTAACATAATGATAGATAAAGATAAAATCAAGTCATACCTATTTATAACTGTTTTTATTTCATCAAAGTGTCTCTTATTCCATTGATGTGACTGACATGCATTTTTTGTGGAGCTGAAATATGAATGATACATGAATGTATATGAAATTGTTTATGGGTAATAATACATATGCTTTATTCATCATGCTTTTTTTGCATTTTAGCTTATTCAAATCTCATGACTGTAACAAATTGTATGCCCATTTATGAGTTAGCTAATGTTGCATGAAGGGACATCACTTTACTCACCAGCATTCTTATAATGGTGTACAACAGATAACAACATGATCAATTAGGATGTTGAATGTATCATGTTAACTGCCATGTTGTTATATTAGTAATCCAGTAAGACATTTAGTAAAAATGAGAATTTATATGGAGAAAACATTAATTTCTTATAATAATATAGAAGTATTAAATAGAAATACAGGACAAAACATAAAACTGTACAATGTGAAAAAGTTAAAATTAATAAACAGCAACAACAGGTACTCTGTATTATAGTCAAGTTGCTTAATATATATTCTGATAATCTGCGTTAACGTCTTGAAACTGATCAAATCAAGATTTTCTTCCCACAGGTAATGTAATGAAGCCAGACTCTTTGATCTTATTTATTTAATGTAAATGTACAAGTATTCCTGACATATACACAATATCATTTTTGAAAACATTAATTGACTCCTAATAAGCTCAGGTGTTCTAGCTCTTGCTGCAACTGAACGAAAATGTACTTCATTGCCATCATTAGTTCAGTTAAAGTCCTTGCTGAAACTTTCATTGATTCAACCATAGTTCATTATCAGACTGTACTGAAGCCTTATTCATGAACATTGACTGTTACTGAGACTTAGACTTTAAAATGTTAAATATTGCCTTTGCTTGTATGTTGTTACAACTATTTACATTTAATGAAAATTGGCCAAAGTGTACAGTGGGTAACAACAAATACTCTGGCAAAATTTCATTCTTTCAGATTTATTGAAACCATTTAAGGCTCAGGTTATCATACAAATTTTGCAAATGCCAAAGAAAGTAAAATCTCAGTCTTAACATGTTTGTGAATATAAGACTCCTGCTCTCTCACCTGCAGTAAGACAGTATAATGTACCTGTAGGTGACAAGCATCTCACTGAGATGATGTAGGAACTTTTCTATATGTCCAATTACTAGTCAGCAGCTGTCATGTATTATACAAAGAGATGTCTAGTCAGGTGTAATACTAGACTGACAACGTTTGATTTCTGACCTATCATTTATACTGACACATGACTTGTTCAACCTCATCAAAATGGTGTGAACAATCAAATAAAGTCTTCCTTATTGAAAAGCTTCTGTCTTGCTTCAATGAATGGACAGTCACTGATAAGGTATGGGATTGTGTAGTGTTCAGTTCTCATACTTAAGAATATGGACTGGACTTTCAAAAAGTGCATCTGTTGTTTTGTCTTAGTTTTATGTTATAGAAGTGTTTAAACTGTTGTGTGGCGTTTAAAACTAAAATGACCGTATTGCATTTTGCAGTTGGCTTAACTGAATCATTATATCAGTTTTAACACCCTCAGCCTCTGTTTCTTGCAGGCCTCAGTGTCTTTGCGACCTTGAAATGTTGGTGTTTTGAGTGAATAAAGTGTCGTTTCTCAAAGTAGATTCAGATTTTTATAATACATTTAGTATTGGAGAATACCTGTCAGATATAGGTTACGGTTTTCCACGTGTTCAAAATAGCAAAGTAATGAGGTGCTTTAAATGACATTTTTTCTGGTATTAAAGTAAAATTGAACAAAATTTTACGCAAAGTTTAATGTCCATTTACCTTTTGGAATGTCATTAATATTTATGATTTAACATATTTTAGTTGTTTATGGTTTATGAAGTTTACGTTCTACGCATCGTCGAACTCATTCACATCTTTACTATACTATTGTAATGAAGAGACGTCAACACCAAAAAATTCGTTTAAAATCTGTCAAATTGTAAAAAGTGTGTGAATAAGTTTATCGGTATTTACATTAAATTCGGTACTGAGTAGCTTAAAGCAATCTGTTAAAATCTGCGATTAGATGAACAACTTGTACAATATTGGATTATCTGTTGTTGACAATGGGAACAGTTGATTGTTAGATAAATTCTGAAAATTGGATTAAACACTAATTATGGCAACTTCAGTAAAACCAGCATCTGTCACTCAACAGGTAAATACGAGGTGCTATCTGTATATATTGCACACTTATTTCTTAAATAAAATAATTTTCAGAATGTGTTTTTTTCCCCCAAAATGTTGGCTAAAAACTTTATTTTTGTTACAATTCAAGCACAAGAATGGTTGGTAATGGAGATTTTTAATTACAGCTGTTGGTTTAAAAAAATGAATGAACAAGAAACTATGTGTTTGGTGACCGCATTTTGTACAGTTTATAATAGTAAAAATTTGAGTTATGCCAGAAGGGTGTCTCGTTTCGTAACATAGTTACGGTTGTCAAGCTTTCTCATAGCAGGTGTTTATTACTTTTCAAAAGGACAGCTATGAATTTTTGATTATACAATGAGGATGTAACGTGCATCTAGTATAAAATCTGTTACACCTTGTAATCTGAATGAATCTCAACAAAGTCATGTTTGTAGTATGTATATTTCTCAATGGATGTTAAATAGTTATGGTGCATTGATGATCAAATTTGTAAATTATGTACTTACTGTAGGTCAGAAATACATGTATACTCACAATTGTAAGAGATTGTGATATTGTTTTTTTACACAAGTAAACTAGTTGTTCTATGGAGTTGTATGAGCTAGGACATTAGTTATAATGTCAGTTAGTAATATTTTTTTTGCAGAGTCTCAGTAACCACATTCTTTATAAATCCACAAAGTTCATATTTTGAAAACGGACCATTTAAAGCAAAGCTCCCATATTGCGTCAGATTGGAGATCCATATTGCAAGGAACAAAATACTTCATGTTCCATAACTTACTTACCTGCTCTTCATATTGTAGTTTGCTTCATTATTGCAATGAAAACCTCATTTATGTACAATTCTACAATCTAAAGTCACCTTTAATGTATGCCCTTCAAGGCTACACTTTGCAATGACTTCAATGACAATATCGTTCTTGCTATAAGATCAGTGTCGAATGTTAAGCTCTTTACATTGTTTAAGCCCTGGTTCATAATGTAAAAAAACATTCCTTATAAAATACTTGTCATTGAATAAGCATGAAAATGTGAATGTTATGTTTAAGATTGCACAAAAGTTTGCAAATGTGCAGAAAAACATCCTGCGGTCAAAGTTCAGCCTCAGTCTACCAATTCAAATAAATTGTATTTAATCAGCCCTCGGGAAATGTTCACTGCAACCAAAATATTGTTACAGCAATAGCTTTTGTGGTCATTATTTATTGACTCCTCATGTGTGAAATTAATGTTTGTGGAGGTACAATGTATATATGTATCAAATATGTAGAAATAATGGCATTTAAACTTTCTATACTTAAACTATGTCACACACCTGTATTTTCTCTGATGTACTGGGGGGGGGGGGTATGGTACATAATGAAAAACTGTTTTATTACATGCAATAAAGTGCTAAGCAATATTGAAATATTTTTAGAAGACTTACTTTTTGGGGATAAGGGTGTCAGAAAAATGCAAGTCACATTACTCAACAGCTGTTATATATGGTGCAAATTCCCTAGTCTGCTAACACCATTCGGACACACCAAAACATTTGAATTAGAGGGGATTCTGGACTGGATTTCTCCATCGAGTGTCCATAGTAGTGTAGGCTAGACACTTTACTCTTGTATACATCTTTGTCACTATATAATATATAATTGTCCCTGTTAACAGTCTTACACATTCTTAACGTGCAGATAGATCATCAAAAGCTTGAAATTATTCTGTCCCTTTTCTCTAGTAATAGGTTTGCCATTCATATATTTAATATGCGTAGATTGGCTCAGTGTTAAGGGTACATTTGTGGCTTAATCGAACTACAGATAATGAAAAATTCCATTCTTACTAAGTTGATAAATTGACGCTCAGAGTCGCCAAAGTATTGACTCGGTCATCCCATCGTTGATCATTTATGATTGATTCTTTATTGACCTCGTTTCGCATTAATACTTATTAACAGTTTTATGATGATTGATCCATCGAAAATCATGGTTACTTTGTCACTTATAATATTAGTAACCATGTTACTTATAGATGTTACTCATATGTACGTGGTGTTTGTCATTTTGCACAATAAAATTTGATGGGTAAAACTGTGGCCGATTTTTATATGTCCAACCGCTACAAGTCTAGATATGGTTATTCTTATTATTTATAGTGACAATAATACGGGGCATCATTACGACCTTTCACCTCATTTGCATATTTCCAGATAACTACCAAAATGACCATGTGATACATAGCGCACATTATATGCACATAAATGCCAGGGATTGCAATAACGTTGGTCAAATTGTTTCTTACTGTCCAAGGCGGTACTTGTAACACAGTAATAAATAATTATTGATAGGAGTAGAGGAATTACGGTTCTCTAATCTTTTTTTATACAATTCAGTACTTTTCTGTTGTTTTTTTGTGAACTTTTGATTACTTTCATAACTTTTTGTGTATTGATGGTACATAATGTTTGTTGCTTGGAATAAACAAGAGCTTTTGGCGGAGGTAAATGTCTATTATGTTACTTATTGTATTACAGAAGTATTTGATTTTATTTAAGACATATTTCTACTTGCTTTTGGACATTAAGTTTCGTTTTTACTGATTATTGTAGATATAATTGTTATGTATTGACTTCATTGTAGGGTTTGTTGACAAATGAAAATTTTATGTGTGATTTTATGCTTTAGTCATATTTAGTTTACTTTTTCACTAATAAAACATAGCAATAGACCCCTATGAACTTAAGTACATGTGACGTAAGTTTGTCCTCCCTTGTAATTCTAGTATATTCACAAAATGTTGACTGTCATTTTATGTTGCATGCAACTACTGCTTCAAACACTTAAGAATTCAAACAATGTTCATTAGATAGTGAATACATTCAAATTTATCATTACATGTATAATTAACATAGTTTTTTGCATTTTAAGTGACTATAAACAGTAAGCTTGTGTGCTCACTTCTGGTTGATGAATGTAACATCATGTTTTTACAAGCTTGTCAATTCAGATGAATATTTGTACATACAGTTTTGTTTAACCTTTAACCAATACAACAGCCTCCATTTATAAATCTGATGTTTACCTTTGGACCTTTGTTTCCAGTGTGTCTTTTTACACTGTTGCTAAATAATTAGTGGCTGTCCACGCATCCTTAAAAGCCCCTTTTTAATTTACCAGCTAGAAGATGTAATGACCACCTCAATAATAGGACCACCTCAATTTGAGACTACAATTTTTGAGTAGTTTTGATTTTGATTGTTTTGCTCCTCATTCAACCTCAATATTAAGACCACCTCAATAATAAGACCAGTTTGTAAGGGTCACAAAGGTGGTCTTATTATTGAGGTTTTACTGTATTTATATACATGTATATAACAATAAAGTGGGCTTCTCAATGAAACAGATAATTCATTTCTGAAAAATGGGTCACATTGGGTTTAGAAAAGTACTGGGTTAAATTAAATATCTAGAATGAGCCTTTTGTACTGCAATGATCAATCAATCACATTATTGAGTAGAAAAGGAATGTTGTATTGTACTTGTTTGTATGGGATGTTCTCATTGAAAAACATCTCAATTTCCTAAATGATATCAGTGGAAGAATAGTGATATGTTTTTGCTCAATATCGAGTTTATTTCGCTTAAATGATCAATTGATTATTGATTTACAATACTGAACTACTTGGAAAACTAATTATCATGATGCCGTGGTCATACAATGAAATAAAACGTGGTCATACAATGAAATAAAACGTACCATGTATCAGCATGAGGAGTAGATAGGGGGGTTTCATATAACTATTGAAATGATGAATAAAATATGGTAACTGGAATAGTTTTGTGTCAGATTTCTAATGCAGGTTTAAATATGATGCAAGTGTACGAGTGTGTCTAAGTGACATAGTCATTAATACAATCCCACTTGAAAAAAATGTCTGAAGTGATTTGGCAAAATGGAGTATGGAAACAATTGTATTGTAGTTCTTTGCCTTGTCATGTGACATCTTGAAGAATTTTACTGATTTGTTTCCTCTGTAAGTTGATTATAGCCCTCGTTAGTGATTTAACAATGTTTGCTTTTTCGGAATATTTTCCAGAATATATTATTCAAAACTTTGAATGTTGTAAAAATATTCCAATAGTTTCAACATTTAATCGACATTGTCTCTGTAAAAAAAGCTGCATGTATTATACCAAATAAACACTTATCATGTTTTTGAAGCAATCACTTGGTTATGTGAGAAAGCGTATTACAAGAGTTTCATATGTGGTTTTAAACATCAGATCTGTATTGCAAGAACTTGAATCTAAAATATAACTGGTATACTTAGTATGGGCAATGACTGTGAGTGGTTACCATGTGATTTGTATCACACTGTCACAGTATAAACAATAAAGGGGACACCCATAATTAAAATAAATTCTGTGTGCCTGTAAAGTTGGTATTACAACAAAGGGTATTTTTTTTGTTTCCTGAGTTTGTTTTGATAGTAGCAATTTTTATGGGTGGTTTCTACTGATAAATTTGTTGCATTTTATTTAACCCATGAACATCTTCAGCGTTAAAAGCGGACAAAACTCGAAGTCGGACGTTTTGTTTCCCTTATGTTAATATAAATATTGTAACTAAACAAGGATACCTTAGCTGTTTGGTGTATCTTAAAATATGACATGAATTTTAAAGTAGCATAAATAAATGTGTCATGTTTTAGTATGTATATTGAAGTTAACTGCTGGTAGTCATAAAGCCAAGTCATCCATACCTTAAATGACAATGTAAAAGTCTTTTCAGTTTCGTAATAAAAAAAATTTCTATAGTTTTTAAAGTTAAACCTTAGAGCTTGTACCTGCCTTGATAACATGACTGAACATTCTCGGATCCAGCAATTTACATCAGGGGGTCCAGCTCCTGGTACCATACCCTCTGGATCTAGGATTGGATATGGACAACCCTAATAGGGGCCCGGCTCCCTGGTCCCCACTCTGGATTAGCGCATGACTGAATACTCTTATCACTTTACTAAGGTGTTGTTCGGTATTGTTTGATATTTTTCAATAAACAAATGACAATATCAACTCTTATCTGGTAAAATAGATATAATTTCTGCACAACAGCTTATTCTAAACAAAATATCCATGTGGTGAACTGCGACTATAAAACATGTCTCCAAATGATAATGTAAATGATTTTCAATCAAATCTGTCATCTAAAACAAAGACAGAGAACAAATCAAGGGGTGAAATTGCAACTTAAGTCTGTCTGCATGTGATTAATTCAAAACAGATTTACTTGTTTTTCACTTTCATCCATCAAAGTGTTCTATTTTTCAATGCTTTAATGCTCTATGTTCAGAATAAATGACAAAAAAATGTTAAAAGTATACCACTAAACAAATTTTAATTGATTCACCATGCATGTTCCTCTATATTTTTACCCATATTTAATACTTACCATGTTAAACTGTCAAATTAATGGGCATGAAAGTCCAATTAATTTTTAACTTCAAAATTAATTCAAATTCAATTTGTCATACAATTTACAACTTTTACAACAAATTTATTTAATGTGACAATTATGCTCCACCTGTTTCAATATTGGAATAAAATAAATATTCTGGCTCGATGTTACTCAATGTTACTTTTTTGTTGAAAGTTATGCTGTTACATATTTCATGCAATTTTGAATATATTTATGCATTACATATATTCTGGTTGTTCATTTTCCTATCTACTTTCTTTGTCTTACCTTCTATTACTACTACAACTACTACTACAACTACTACTACAACTTACTACTACAACTACTACTACCACTACTACTACAACTACTATTACATGTACAACTACTATTACCACTACTACTACTACATGTACTACCAATATCTTTATGCTGGCTAACCGAGTTCCATTTCACATTTGTATGTTCATTGATTATCATTATTGAATTCACACATAAGTGTATTTCTTTGTATACTTTCAGAGAAAACCTGAAGATTACCTTGCTAAGCAAAAAGCTCAAGAGGAAGAAGAGAGATTAGAAAAAAGCAAATACCAACGCCGGTTTGGTAGTGACAAAAAGTCAGACAAGGATGTAACTAAGCGTAGAAGTTATATACCTGCTCGATCAGCTGATGACGAAGCTCAGAGAGCTGCTCGAGAATATAGACAGAAAAGACGATCTCTAAACCTCGATAAAAAATCTGATATTTCTGATAAATCAGACAGTAAAAGTCAACAAAGGCCTCAAAGAAACAGTAAAAAGCCCAGTACTGAAGTGTCACAGGAGAAAGAATTGAAGGTATCAACAGATTCAACAGATTCATTTACTCCTGAGAGTGCTTCTTCGCCAAGGCCAACAAAGTCTGCAGACTTAAGTTCCAGACCAATTTCACCTAGGTCAGCCACTTCTCTTCCTCGTCCTTCAACAAAACGAAAGTTCGCCCCACCACCCCCATGTTCTCCAGTTGGCTCAGGTTCAGATTCTGCTTCATTCCCTGCATCATTTGCTGAAAATACCCCTCCACCTCCCTGTTCTCCAGTGCAATCAAGTTCGGGCACCACTACATTCATTGCCCCATCAACCAAACTTGCTCCTCCTCCACCTTGTTCTCCCGCAGGATCAAGCTCTGGCACTACTGTGACTTCTGCTTCAATTGATTCTGCCAAAGTTTCGTCATCTTCAGAAATATCAAATTCTCAACCTCAATCACCTCAGTCAAAGATTCCAAAGCCAGTTGCCAATCAGGAGCCAGTGAATTCCAAACCAAGTACACCTCAGGAGACGAATAAAGGGTCAGTTGTTGCTGCACAAAATTCAGATAAATCATTTACAGCTCCTAGTAGGCCACCAAGGAGGAAGAAGAAATCTGAAGAAAATAAGTCATTTTTGCACGATAATTTTGAAAAGGAACAAAGAAAATCAAAAGAAATTGCAGTGAATGTCAATATTAAAAACAATGTCAGTGAAAGTCCATACGTGAATGTGCCTGAATCAAACTTGCTGGAACCTGACTCTTTCCCATCTTTTCATGAAAATGAAGATTCATTGTTAGATGAGGTAATTAAAGAACTGCCTGACTTTAAAGGTGGTAAGACAAAAGTGGATGCTACTGTGCCTGTGAATGGTTTTAAAGAAGAAATCATTGTTGCCAATGTTGACTCTAATGTTGAATGTGAAATTCAGCCTCGGAAAATAAACAAGGCAAGAGGAAAATTTGATCAGTCTGAGGTCATTTCAAGTATTGAATTCAATGACAAAGATTTAACGGAGGATTTGATAAATGCTAATGATAGTGATGACGACTCACATCTAGTAGTTAAATCTTCTGGTGAAACTAAGAACCGTAACTTTAGGAATTCGGTTGCATCAGAACCTGATGATTTTATGGATCAAATTCAACCCACAACTTACTCTAAAAAAGGTGATGAATTGAAACAAGTATTTGAACGAATAGTTACACTTCGGGAAAAAGTAAAAGATTCTAAAGACACTATTTCAATAGCCTCAGATATTTCTATATCGTCTGCTGGTTCTGAGGCCCCACCTTTACCAGATAGTGCCCCTCCCCCATTTCTATCTAACACTGGTAGTGCAAGTTTATCTGCATCCCTTAGTGACGTTAGTGAAGTTATTGAACTGGTTGAAGTGAAAAAAGTTGAAACAAGTCCAGAAATGGCTGAAGTAATGCCAGAGATTACAGAGAAAGCAAGCCCTAGGGAGGTTACTAGCCCTATCAGTGAACTACAGGCATCCATGTTCAGTATGCGTGTTACATCACCTACAGCAGAAATGGATAGAGTTAAGACAAACGGACAACTTACAATTGATATTGGTAATGGAATTAGTGAAGATCTCTCCGACTCTGATATGTCCGATGATGAGACAGTAACTGGCACTTTTACACCAGGTAATTATTTTGGAATAATAGAACTTGTATGTAATGCTGTTACGTCACTTCAGTATGCTAGGAATAGGACAATAACTGGTAAATTGACTGACACTGGGTCAGTCCCTCCCAATTTTTCACAAAATTAATAATAAATGCTACATGCAAATGCAATATAATGCCAATTTCAACCAGAAAAAAGGGCCTGGCAAAACTAAGGATGCAGCTTTTGACCTAACTGGTAATAAAATGCATTCCCAATTTGAACTAGTTTTGTAATATGTTAATTGAGTTCATATATTCAAAGTCATGAACACTGTCTATATAGTGTATATGTTTAAAATTGAACTAGAACACATTTCATTTCTGTCAGTATTCTCTGTGTTAAATAACTTCATATGCTAATGTTATGTGTTTGGTCCTCATAAATGTATTTAATGGTATTTATCTTATAACTCTTCAGGGGAAAAGTTAACAAAGGATGTTCCTATGGAAACCAGTGAGGATAATGGTGAGATACAGTTGATTTCATACAATCCAAAGCTACACAGTCCTAACAGTGACTCAGCATTTGAAGACATGCAGTCCAGTATGACATCCAATGATCACCTTAGCAACACTTACGATGACTTTAGTCCACCGGAGGACTGCATTTCCGCAGAAACGGTCGAAAAAGTTGAGAGTACACCAAAGAAGGAAGTAAAATCTTTTGTTCTGGAATTTGACACTGATGCTCCTAGGAAGCCTCCAGGAGTCCTTAGTCCAACTGGGAATAAGAATTTCATGATGAAAGCTCAGCAATTTGCAGATACGGTACAGAGGCCCCCGAAGATGACAGTGAGGTTGAAGAGAGAGATTAACACACCACAAGATTTGCCAGATGAGAGATATGTACAGCTAGAGGCAGAGAGGCGGGCTGTTATCAGTTCTAGTACCATGAAGAAAAAGAATCTGGTACCCATGCCAGCAGCTGGTGAAGGTAAGCAAATATGGATATAGCCTTTAACCATGTTTTTCATTTATTTTCAAACACTTTATTTGGATCACCTTGATCTATGCTTGGTATGAGTGAAAAATGGAATAAAGGTATCTGTTTACTGACAGTCATTTATCACAAACCTCATGGGTTGTGCTCAGAGTGATGTTGCAGTTCTCTTGTTCTTTAGCTTCCAAACATGAAATATTTGATAAAAATGTTGATTTTCCTCCTCATGTGGAGAAGTTGCCGGCTCCTTGTGGAAGGGTAAGTTAGTACTGGTTAGGTTTCAGTCCAGGAAAAACTGGTCAGGTGAACCGGCCGCTGTATATAACTGAAATATCGTTGAGAAACGGCGTTAAACCCGATGAAACAAACAAACATGAAATTGAGTGCAGTCTGAAAACAAATGGTTTCTTTGCATAATAACTATTTCTTCAGATATATTTTATGAATTGAAATTATAAAAAATCTCAGTAGGAAAGTGTGTTGATAGTATGAATGTACTGTAGACTTGCTGTCAAATTTGTGTCAAGATTAGTTGAGTTACTTGACATGATTGATAGTAAATAATTACTATGAAATAAGTAAAACTTTAATGTGACACTCTGATTATTGGAGTGTTGAATTATGAGAAAATATGATAGCTAGACTTTGAGTATTGGTATATCACAACTAATCATATAGTCATAATTATTAACTTGATGTTTCGGTTTGTGAGGATATTTTTACTTGAGTGTGAAAGTTATTTCAAGCATAACTTCATTTCTTTTTACATTTGACATCTTGATTTTTATTGTTGAGAACCGATTCTCAAGTATACAATTATGTTCAATGCAGTCAAGGAATTCAGAGACAAAAATTAATATGCTTCTTGCTTGCCTTTTTAGTTTAAAGACAAGTGGAGTAACTCTTGCAATCCTGTTTATCAGGATATGAAGAGTTCTTTCCCTTGAATTGCATGAATATTTGGTAAATGATGCTTTATCATAAGATGACAGGCACTGCTGGAGTTATTAATTTGAAATGAAAAAAGTCTTACTTTTTATTTTAAACTTGTATTGTTTGTGCTTATGGATTGCTTATTGTTATTATTGTTCGCATATTCTGTAAATAGGGTTTGAGCATGTCTTTCATTACAATTAATGCCTTCATGTAGATCTACAATTTAGAGTTGTCATAAATCCTTATTTCATAGTCCCCCTCTAGCTGAAAGCCAGTTTTTATGCTTACAGGTTGTTGATTTCAATTAATCAGTTGATTATTTCATCTGCCTGTCCTAATTTTGTCTGGTCAATAACTTTGCTATCCAAATGTGGATCTTGAATTCACCTGCCACGAAGATTCACCAAAACAAAGGCAATGTGTTGCCTGTGAGACTCGGATTCTAACTTAAGGTCAAGGTCACACTTCAAAGCTCAAAGACATGCTTTATATTGTCAAGAAATGTTGTCTGCTGTTGATGATGATTGACAAGCTGAGTACCACTATTTAAATATGTTTTACATACTATACAGTGCAACCTCTCCTGAACAACCCCAGTTTGGGGGACACAAATTTTGACTTTTGTTGAGAGGTTGTTGCTATGGAGACTTTAAATTAATAGTGAAATCTTATTACTGTGGTGTTTCCCTGGCACCTGTGTGGGGAGGCATTGTCTTGTGTATGTGGCATTCCCTGTAACATCTTGATCCTCCTTTAAAAAAGTATACCTGTTGAAAAGAGGTTGTTGTATTGGAGGGGACGGCTGTGGAGATGTGGCTCTGTATGTTCAGTGGATGTTTGTCTCGGTTTGACGTTGGTTCTAATTGGGAAAACTATCAATTATCTGCTGTACATATTATATTCTAATTGCCGACAATGTTTGGTGGATTGACAGTTTTATCAAGTAATCAACAATGAAATCCTTATTGCTATTTATTGTCAGAAAAATTTGCCTCGCTTTTCAGTCATTGACACAAATCAAACAAGATGAATGAGCCTGCACGTTGAGGTGGTTTTATATGTTTGCCTGCTGATTGTTAAATCTTAAAGGTCGCTTTCCCACAAAGTTTTTGAATGTGACACTATACTTGCCGGCATGGTTGTATTCAGCCGGCATGGTTGTATAGTTACAAGCGGTTTAGCGATCATTTCATTTCGCTATGCATTATTTATGTACCTGTGTCTACCGTATTCCTTCATGTAGAAACTTTCTATTTGTAAATGTCTGAGTATGAATAATTATCTAGATATTTCAATTGGAGTTTAACAGTTTAAGCATAAAGACCAGCTAAATATTTTGATAATTTTCATTGTGTTTCGTCTATGCTTGAGTAATTTTAATGGCTAGGTAAGGTATTAATTGTTTAGGGCAGTATTAAGTTGCATTAAAACCAGTATTTCAGTGATCGTAGCAATGTGTTGATCTGTCTTGTGGATTATAACTGTCTGTTTGCATTTGGTGTTAACCACTTTGGATCGTTTTATTTTCATTTCATTCAATTTGAATAAGTCGGATTTGTGTGTTTTGACGGAAGTTTGTTACAGGTATGTCATATACATGTAATATGTACTAACTTACCTTTCCATAGCATAGAATATTTTCCAATATTACAGCTTTGTCAAATGATTTATTTTTGAACATTTGACAAAGCTTATTTCTTTGAATTATTGAACTACAAGTGTTCAGTTCTTATGGATTTACAGGTAATGGACATATCTGTGTAATGTCTTCCTTATATGGTTATATTGATTACACATATTTGGCTTGTATTGTAAAGTATTTTTGTCAATGTTCAGTAATGCTTCCCTATCTAATATTTAGTTACAATAATTCTTGATGATTTGCAAGGCCCAAATAATATGGATCTGTTAAGCTTAAACTTATTTAATTTTACAATTGATTGTGAAACAAGTTATTACAAATGAGATTTAAATCACTCACAATGCCTTTTTCCTTGTGTTTCTCACCAGACCTCATGCCTAATTCAGGGATTGTGAACGTCGTGAAATAACTCACACATGGCAGAATCAAGGGCCAGGCACTTATAACCCTTTGACTACCTTGCCTTTGTGTTTTTCATTTAGTGAAACGTTGTGTTTTGTGATCAATGTGTCATGTAGTACACATTTTTACAAATTGAAGTCAATTATATATGGTGTTATCTACCTTTCGTTGAACTAAAAATGTCCTTGCTATCTCAATATATTGATCAAATTGGGGCTGATTTTTGATAGAGTGGCTGAAAAGAATGCGATATACTTAACGGTCACTTAGTGTATACTGATATAGAAACGATAATTTTGATAAAAGATTTGTCTGATAAAAGCAGACCAGACTAGATGATGGACTAGATGATGAGTCAACTCCTACCGTGTGATATGTATACACCTTAATGACTTGTCACCTTACAAAACCACTCATGTAGCAAACATTTAAAATTATAAACAGGATATACTTGTGAAAACAGATATAACACTGATATGACGACAGTATCTGCGACTGAAGTAATTTTATGTAAAATTTGCTGAATATATAACTACCTGATGCAATAATCAGTTATTTGAAAGGTAAGAGCTAGTTTTCATTGTATAAATTTCCAAATTTACCAATTGTCAATGAATATTTGCAAATTATACACACCGTACAAATGTATACGTGTATTCACTATTCATTGATATCTAGATGAATGCATTCCTTTATGTAAACTATTTAATGCATTAACCAGAGAAAGGTCAGATTGTATGATGGAATTGTGGATCTTCGAGATCATTGTCATTTTCTTTTAGTCTGCATTGTGTATACCTGGTCATATTGTATACATGTATACCTGGTCATATTGTGTATACCTGGTGGTATTGAATTTGTATAGACCTGGTCATATTGTGTATACCTGGTCATATTATGTATACCTGGTCGTATTGTATATACTTGGTTGTATAGTGTATACCTGGTCGTATTGTACATACCTGGTCATATTGTATATACCTGGTCGTATTGTGTATACCTGGTTGTATTGTATATACCTGGTCGTATTGTATTATATACCTGGTTGTATTGTGTATACCTGGTCGTATTGTGTATACCTGGTCGTATTGTATACCTGTATACCTGGTCATATTATGTATACCTAGTCGTATTGTATATACCTGTGTCGTATTGTGTATACCTGGTCGTATTGTGTATACCTGGTTGTATTGTGTATACCTGGTCGTATTGTATACCTGTATACCTGGTCATATTATGTATACCTAGTCGTATTGTATATACCTGTGTAGTATTGTGTATACCTGGTCGTATTGTGTATACCTGGTTGTATTGTATATACTTGGTCGTATTGTGTATACCTGGTCGTATTGTGTATACCTGGTTGTATTGTATATACCTGGTCGTATTGTGTATACCTGGTTTTATTGTATAGACCTGGTTGTATTGTATAGACCTGGTCGTATTGTATACATATATACCTGGTCATATTATGTATACCTAGTCGTATTGTATACACCTGGTTGTATTGTATAGACCTGGTCCTATTGTATACATGTATACCTGGTCGTATTGTGTATACCTGGTTTTATTGTATAGACCTGGTTGTATTGTATAGACCTGGTCGTATTGTATACATATATACCTGGTCATATTATGTATACCTAGTCGTATTGTATACACCTGGTTGTATTGTATAGACCTGGTCCTATTGTATACATGTATACCTAGTCGTATTGTATATACCTGTGTCGTATTGTGTATACCTGGTCGTATTGTGTATACCTGGTTGTATTGTGTATACCTGGTCGTATTGTATGCCTGTATACCTGGTCATATTATGTATACCTAGTTGTATTGTATATACCTGTGTAGTATTGTGTATACCTGGTCGTATTGTGTATACCTGGTTGTATTGTATATACTTGGTCGTATTGTGTATACCTGGTCGTATTGTGTATACCTGGTTGTATTGTATATACCTGGTCGTATTGTGTATACCTGGTTTTATTGTATAGACCTGGTTGTATTGTATAGACCTGGTCGTATTGTATACATATATACCTGGTCATATTATGTATACCTAGTCGTATTGTATACACCTGGTTGTATTGTATAGACCTGGTCCTATTGTATACATGTATACCTGGTCGTATTGTGTATACCTGGTTGTATTGTATATACCTGGTCGTATTGTGTATACCTGGTTTTATTGTATAGACCTGGTTGTACTAGTATTGTATAGACCTGGTCGTATTGTATACATATATACCTGGTCATATTATGTATACCTAGTCGTATTGTATACACCTGGTTGTATTGTATAGACCTGGTCCTATTGTATACATGTATACCTGGTCGTATTGTGTATACCTGAGGTGTGTTTTTTAGAGGTAGGGGAAATAAGCAAGATTAGTTAGCCAATGTAGAAAAGGTAGCTGTCTAAAAAACGCTTGAACGATTCTCTAGCTACAAAATGGCGCGCGACATACCATACGACACTGTTCCACATGGACGCCATTTTGTTTAGCGAAGCTAGCACTGTCAAAACACGCTACCTATCTAAAGATAGGTGCTACTTTCCCTACGTTTAAGAAACGGCAGCGCTACTTTTCCTACCTAGCGCTATTTTGTTTAGCAAAGCTAGCACTGTCAAAACACGCTACCTATCTAAAGATAGGTGCTACTTTCCCTACGTTTAAGAAACGGCAGCGCTACTTTTCCTACCTAGCGCTATGTAGAATTCTACTTTTCCTACCTCTAAAAACGCACCTCAGGTCGTATTGTATATACCTGGTCGTATTGTGTATATCTGGTTGTATTGTATAAACCAGGTCGTATTGTATATTCTTTTACCAAGATGTTTTTATTTTGTGTTTATTCAACATTTTAAGCAGTCACAAGTATTAAGGTGAAGTACAAGGTATTAAGACAGATTAGGACAGAAATAAAATATACATGACTGGTGCATTATGTCAGAACTTTTTGTGATATGTCTGTATACTTTCGAAGCAGATTAGCTTGTAAGGTCATGGTTGGTCAATGAATTGCTTGCGTCACTAGTGCTTTTTAGATTGCATATCTTATCCAATTGAAACTACTAACATACCAATTATTCCAAAAACATGTGATATGTTATCTGAGTTGTGTTAAGTGAATCGAAGTGATATGCATTTGTATAATATGTTTTGACTAACACTTTGGGTAATTTAAAGTCTGGGATTTTAAGGTTTACTGTGCTAAAGGTAAGGTGTTAGTTATTAGGTTTGTTATAGATTAATAGTAGTTTGTGACATTATAATTATTATTTTATTATTATAATATGTATACATACATTCTGTATTCTTTCAAGTAAATCCATGTATTTCGTGCAAGAACTGGTTAGTACTGGTTGGAAATGAAGTTGGCTGGTTTCTCGGCAGAAATCCTGTTAAAAACTGGCGTTTATCTAACTCTCCCAATGTGTCATTACATTTGCATTTGTATATTACAACAATTGACCATTGAATACTTTAGATATAAAGTTAATATATATATTATTTGATTGATAACTAACACCTGTTTTTTTTCTCAAGATTAGAAATCATTCATTTTCCAGTGAACAGAGGAACCCTATTGATTTTGGGGTCAAAGGTCAAGGTCTCAGGGGGGGGGGGGGGCAAAATGTTTTACAAACACCTCTTGTTCCATTTGACTCGGATTCTAATGAAAATACAATTTCCCTAGTTGTTTATCAATATTAAATTATTCATATAACGACAGTAACAAAGTATGTACATGTATATTGTTAATAGGACATAAATTAGCAATTAAAGTATGTTACGAAATAAAAAACTGTCTGTTTAGTCATTGTGCTGACATATTCATTGTCTTACCAGATGATGGACTGATTAATTGTTTAATTCAGTATACTGGGAAACTGTTAAACAGACCATGATAAATACTTGATATATTTTACGGATACAGTCTGACATGAAATATGGTTGGACTTAGGTATCATATCAAGGCAGATACATTACATTGTTCTTTAAATTTCATCTGCAATGGAAGATAACATCATAAACTAGATTTTGACACTATATTGTCTTGTATCAAGGGAGATAACTTTATGTGAGCTAAACATGATAATCAAGGGAGATAACTTGGTGATTGTGACATTTTTGTCCTGGCTTTATAGGTCATAATGTGGTCTTTATATTCATGTTTGAGTTTAAAATGTATGTTATCTTATGTTCAACTTTCACATGGAGATAAAGCTGGTCCTTACAATGAAAGTGTATGGGGTCACAAACTACCATCTTTGATTACAGAATATATTATCAACAAACAGTATCACCTTGTTATTGGTATGTAGTATTTGGTCTTTGTAAGTTATCGGGTCATGTTAAATTTGAATGATATTATACATAATGAAGGTCATCTTGTGCTGGCACCGTCGTTTATCAGTCATCTAACAATTGTAAGCCATTGCATTAAACGTTTTTTTGTGTCACTGACTTCATAGCCAAGATCCATCGCATAGAAAAACTAACCCTGGCCATGGATGGTTTGTGGCCCACTGAAGGTTTTTAAACCAAACAACAATTGCTTGTTTCTTCTATGTAAGTTCAAAGTTAAAAAAATTCAATGCTGCATGAAAGCATCATTTCTGATAGTCTTTACATATCAGTAAGTCTCATTGTAGTGCTAATCATTTTTTTCATCCCATCCCTACCACTTCAGTTTTGGGTGGAATTTAAGAAAAAGTTGCCCTTTTAACTTATTAACGCCACATTTTACTACCAATATTTCTGTCCTGATGCATGTAAGATGGGTTTTATTCATTTTTAAAGGAGCCATATTGACCCATTGCCAGATGGAGTGGGTTTTATAGAACAACAAATGCTAAGTTTTCTTTCAGTGAGATTGGTACTGTATAATAAAATTGAGCTTCAAAAGCAGATTCAGGTGGGGCCCTGGACCATACCCCTCATGGTAGGTGAAATGTTCACATTCGATATTTTCAAATGAACACAAAATATCAAACAAACTTTCACTCTATTACTCATTTCTTCAAGTTGTTGACAATAAAATATGATTTTAAATAAGCAAGTGTCTGGCTTGTGCAACATTTATGACTACACTAGTAAGTGACCCCATCCAGTATTGATTTCAAGCTTGAAATCTTTCTTGTATCTTATAATTTACTCAAATATTTATTGCAATTTTAATATTCAAATCCAAACAAACCTTCATGCATTAATTTTTATCAATATTGAATTTACCATAAAGTTTAAATTCCATAGAAAATCTGCTTGATACTATACCAAAAATGTTTGGAACAGTTCCCAAACATTAACCGAGATTCAATATGGATCTATGATCCTATAATCTAGTCATTAACATTGGGCTTAATTTGAATTACAATATGAAATATTAAAATAGAATTGTAACACCTGAATATTCATTCAGAAAGACCTCAGTTTTTTTTCTGTACGACATATTGATTTTTGATTTTTATTGAATTTATGGAAATGCAAACACTGTTATCAGTGGCTATTTTACGTTAGGGAGTTCATTTTTTATCAATTTTAGAAAGAATTTTAAGCCTTACTTTGAGTTGTGGGTTTTGTGATGATTTTTGAATTTATCAAACTTGTGAGTTTTCAAAGGGTCCATTGTACAGAAATTAAGAAGGAATCAAGGTATCTGATATTGAGGTTGGGACACAGGGAGTGTTATTCAAGGGACAGACAGTGTGTAACATGTGCTTGTCAATGGGTTAAATGATTATTTCAACATGACATGTACATGAGTTGCAATGTCCTCCAGCCTAC
This sequence comes from Mactromeris polynyma, assembly GCA_032209605.1. Classification (NCBI taxonomy): domain Eukaryota; kingdom Metazoa; phylum Mollusca; class Bivalvia; order Venerida; family Mactridae; genus Mactromeris; species Mactromeris polynyma. The sequence goes on from JASFXZ010000008.1 coordinate 16,187,283, forward strand.
AGGTGGAGTTACTTGACAAATGACGGTCAATTTATTTACAAACGTTCGTGTATTAGATAGTGTCGTCATTATGTACGAGAGCTCGTAATTACCATAGGTTCAAAGTGGGCAGTTAAATGGCCAATTTTGTTGATATCTGTTGATGTACAATAGAAGAGAAATAACTGCAAATTACTGAAACAATATCAGAGTATCTAATTGGACTTTATCTCGTTAAGGTTTCAAATGAAGCGTTCTTGTATACAAGGACATCTCTGTAGTCTCGTACACTCAACCAGGACATTAAAGTATTGATAGACGTTTACATTTAAGAGTCTCGTCTATTTGACTTAACTTGAAACTTGTCTAGTATTTTGGAAATTATTATTGATTTTGCAAAGAAAATGGTCAGGATTTATAGTGTTATAAAAGGTAAGAATGACTTACACTGTATTCAGATATTTGCTCAAATGTTGTTAGAAGGGGAATATATTTTACAATGTCAATGAGTATTCAGTACTATTTTTGTAGGAAAAAGGTTACTACACTTTAGGTGAAATCCCCTCATTAAAGTTTGAACTCTGTATTGTAGATCAGTGGTTAAAGCTAAAATATAATCCACATATATTACTGGATGAAGAATGTTTGAAGTTTGGTAAATGCATCCATTCTGTAGCATCGACCAGGCTAGTTGATTAAATGTATATCAGTCTTTTTTCAGAAATATTTTTCAAACGGTAATAATTCTTGTAGCTATCAATATCACAATTGGCTTGTCATATGTTTTATCACATGCATCTCCAACTGATCCAAAATGGTAAATTTTGTTACCATATGAATGTTTGAATTGGTATAATTAATTAAGGCATGGAAGCTGGGGCATGTTTACAAAACACAGGGAATCAATATTTCCCAACTTAAGCATGTCAACTGTAAGCTTGGAATGTATTGACTGATCACTATATCAATGAATGTCCATGGGACGTGCTCTCGAGAAAAACACTTGAGAAACTTTCCATTGTCGCAGACTTCATTGATTATGAATGAATATTTATGTTGTTATAATTGAAAAATGATCGTCATATTCACTGATGCATAAATTGTTTTAATTATAAGGTAATTTAATATTCACAGTCTAGTTTTAATTTAATCAATTTAGCATGTACAGGATACATGTGTACAACTCAATCATGAATTATATCTACTGATTTATGCAAATGTTTGGTGGCTTAAATTTTGCGTCCTTATGGATTAAAAATAAAATGTTTTGTTTGTGAAGAAACAGACTCGATCTTCAAACCACTGGAACTGTCTAATGTTATTCTGGTACTGTCTGCAGATAGCATTAAGGGTCAGTACATTATCAATCTCATTGAAATCATCCCCTAACTTTAGCTGCATTACTTTCCGCTGTTAGGATCTGACTACACTCCGTAAGAGGTCACGTTCATATAACCTCTCTAAAAATTGATATGCGTAAACAGGTGCTCATTTGTGGTCCAATGAAATTTCTCCTTACAAAACCGTGTTTGTTGTCTTTCTCAAAATGTTAATTAGTTTTTTAACGTTGCACAGACGTTCTTCGTTTATTTGGAGTTTCTGTTTATACTGTTTTTAACGTCCTTCCTGCCGCTTCCGGTTAAAAATATTTCCAAACACGATACACCACACAAACAACACCGATCAACCAAAGAATGTTGCCGTGTAGGAGTTGCGGTTGTGTCCATGGCGGCAGTTGTGTCCATGGGCGCAGCCATATTGAAATTGAAAACGTCTTGGTGATCTACGCTAAAATAGAATTTACGGAACTCTGTACCAAAGCATTTTGCAGCCGACCATTTTATTGGCTACTCAAAGGTCACAAGAACGTGACCTGTATTGTGCTGTCATCAGATCCAGTTAGCGTATAGTATAGGAGCCTGCGACTGGGGCTGATTTTAATGAGATTGGTACATTATAATGATTACAGTAATTATAAGGGCTCCAGTGTGACATATTATGCTCTTCCATATAAAATCGAAGGAAGAAAACTTTAGATATGTTTAATTCAGAAACAGAGGAAATTAATGTAAACCACAATACTGTACAGAAAGGAAAGAAATGAACTTAATACCCCATCATATTTAAACGATAGCCTGATAATGTTTCATAATTTTAAGAATTTGAGCTAACCTCATTGTTTTTAAGACTGTTACTATAATTCAGTCTTTCATGAAACCTTAATATGTTTTACATCTATAAATTTGGGCAAAACTGACTTGTACAATCCTTCAAACTTGGCATCCGTCCCTGACCATACCATAGTTGATAAGACACTCAAGTATCAATAAAATCTGGTCATAAAATAGTTTACTAAACTTTTGGGTTTGGCTTATTATTAGCTTCACAATTATGCATACCTGTAGCCTGCACCCTTTGACTCATCATGTTCCAAAAATGTTTCAAGAAACGTGTCTTAAGATTGTCAAAAAATACCATCCTGGTAAATTAATTTTACTTATGTCTCATAGGTCACTGTCCAGCCCTGTAACCCTTGCATTCTATTATGCTGTAGGAGTTGATTCTTCATACCATACATTACCAGAGATCATTGCATGGAAGTGCTTGTACCAAAGACAATGGTGGGTCCTTTTCAAAGCAGCAACCGTAACTGGCACTGTTCATTTATCTTATGTATAATTCCATTAATAGAAATACTAGGGTCTTAGTTTTAAGGTGATCAAATTCTAACTCCAGTGTCCTGTCTGTAATATGACTTTAAAATACATTCAAAACATAGACCAGAATTTATTACCTTTGCTATACTTGACTACAGCAATATGTCTTGTCGTGGGATGTGTTCATTTAACAAAATGGCGTGCATACCTTTCATGTATTAATCAAATAAACTGTTTGAAGGGCGGACTTTTCTAGTTTTATACAAATACAAAAACATACATGTAATGTAAACTTTTCAGGCATCTTTAAATAGCCATTTGGTTTTCAAAAGCATGGCAGTAATGACACAAACAATTGTTTTAGGTTCAGGCTTCAAGGGGGTTTCAAATGTTTATTGAGAGTTTCCTATTGAAAGGTATATGAAAATAGTAACCAATGAAAGGAGAATTGAAATTGATTATGAACCATTGTGTGTTCCCTTTCCTCAACAACCTTGGGCTCACTAAAACATAGCTCAAATATTACATGATTAGAGGTTATGAATATGTGCTTTGAAAGCAATGTCAAGCCTCTGATTGGTTAGTTTAGAGCAATAAGACTTGAAATTGACCAATGGCAAGACTGCACTTGAGTGTGGTCCCCAAGCTCAGTATTGTAACATTGTAACACATTTGAAACACCAATGGCTGTATGCACTGGAGATAATGATGCTGTGCTGTAGTTCAGTATAGTATAAAACATTTACTGTCCGAGCATTCAGTTAGGCAGATTAATCAATGATGAGCCTTGGAAACAGTTTATATTGATTACCTTTGAAGTATATCAGGTTGCATTGATGAACAATTGTTATTAGATGCAGATCCTTATCTTAGTAAGGTATTCATGTCCTCAAGGTGTTGCCATTGAAAACTGTATATATTTCAATATTCACTAAGTTTCCGATATGAAGCAGGGGCTTCATGTACCTGTGTATTTCGTGGGTCAAATACAAAAATAGCTGAAGTGTGTGTAAATAAGGAAGGTATATACATGTAGTCTTTAATTTGAGGACTGTTTTACTCTCAACTTTCAATGTAATGATTATCCAGTCCTGTGTTTTAATATAACGTGCCTAAAGTAACACATTGTCGTCTTATTTTCGGAACCCCGTAACTCAGTTTTTGGCGGTTTTGAGTATTTGGTATCATTGAAACCGTCTTTCCAAGCTCTCTCCCTATCTGACAGTATACTACCTATATTGTTTTGGACTGCACATAATATAAATAAAATGCAATTCCATAACCCTGTATAAAAAACTTACACGAGGGTAAAACTTTAAAGTTGTTTTTCTCAAAAAGACGAAAACAACTTATGGGGTTCTGGAAATAATGGGATGACATGTAGATAGAATATTTGCTCTAGAAAACTTAATCTATGAAGTCATTTAAAATTATTTATATTATTTTTTATTATTTATTTATGTAACTTCAGTTTTTTTGTTTAAAACTTATCAATGTTCATTAACAAGAAGAAACATACTACAAGAGCGGCAGTTTTATCTATGGTACTTGGGGGTATGTGGGGGTGGTTTTGATCCAGTGATTTTGTTGCACAAACATATTTGATGCGTGAGTATATGGGCGATTTGAATAGGCTCTAAACTGATTGATTTGTTTGTGCCATACACACCACACACCTTTAAATGCATGTCCTTGTGTTTATCAACTGCATAGTATTGCAGGTTTTTTTAAATATTTACTCTCAAACACTTGGGATGATATGAAATGTATACAGATCTATAGAATTTACATTGAATGACGTAAATCAATGATCCCCACATGTTACAAGTATAAACTTGAATGTTTGTTTTATTTAGTCTCCAACCATTAACAATGTGAGAGATTATTGATCTTATATGATGTAGCCCTACAACTTTATTATCTTTTCTGATAGGATAAATACCTCCACATAAGGCTTGATTTCATTATTGAAAGAAGTGTTGAATATGAACTTTTAAAAATCTCACAGTAATCAATGTCATCAAATGCATGAAATTTTCAAGCTTCTTGTGATTGAGATTTTGTCAGTGGTTCAGGTATGTTACGTGTATTTTCAACTTGTTGGAATGCTTGGGTTATAAAGCAGGGATTATCTGTGTATTAGTACACGTATTATGGTTATTTTGTATCAGTTGGAAAATAGACAATTTGTGGATGACATGCATGTGTTCTGTGTAAGGTAACATTTTATCTAGTTACTTGTTATGTAACTTTCTGAATGTGTAAAACCAGGTAAACTGGCTCACAGTATGCAAGTTAAATTTTATGATCCATTTTGTATTAGATGCATTTGGTGGATATTTAAATAAAATGTAATTATTAAAGAAAAGCAGATTGCTGAAAATTTAGTAGGTTAATGTTGTCCTCCTAAACTATATATTTGGCTTTGTTGGTCGGCCTGGAGACCATTCCTAAAAAATGCTGCCCTATTCCCATACAATTGTTGACCCTTGCACATCCTCAACCCCTAATGTTGTGTAGACTGTTGTTTCCTTAGGGTCTGTGTGGGGAGGCATTGTCTTATGTATGACTGTTGTTTCCTTAGGGTCTGTGTGGGGAGGCATTGTCTTATGTATGAATGTTGTTTCCTTAGGGTCTGTGTGGGGAGGCATTGTCTTATGTATGACTGTTGTTTCCTTAGGGTCTGTGTGGGGAGGCATTGTCTTGTGTATGTCGTGTTACCCGTAATGACTTGATCTCTCTTTTGTACTATTGTCAGGTGTGCCTTTGTCACTTTGGAATGAATATTGATTATAATACTGTTGATTTTATTCCATTTATAGCTCTGTGAGTGTGATAGTAAAATAATAAACCAATATTAGAGCTAAATATGGTCAAGAACCAGGAATGGGAGATTCAACTGTCTTGAATAGAAAACACCATAAATTATATTGAATTGAAATGGTCTCCTTTTATGGAATTACTCTTGCTAACACTACTAATCAATATGTCTATGATAACTTTAATTGATTTATGTTTTGGGTGTACGTGCTTTGACAATATATTCTTCTGTGTAGTATTTCTGGCTTGGGTTAAGATTGTTTGAACTTATGTAATGACAGCTGTATCTCCTTATATGGTCTGTTTGTTGTAGCTATCTTTAAGTACTTTGTCACCCGATTATGTTAGTGACTGTTAACATTCTTACGTAGTTCACCTTTGTATCGATGATTAATTGTTTAATAAAATATTCTCTGCAGGCGTAGTTTACAACTTATGAATTTAAGATTTTTTATTTCATGTACGTTGTATGGGAAGAACTCTGTAGTTAGATACTGACCTGTCAAAATTGCCTGAGTTTGCAGATTTTTCTATGATTTATTATTGAGTGTGGGCAGAGCAATGTATCTACATTTTTCCTGATTATAGAACGTTGATGATAAATCATTGCTTACTTTATAGAATTTTAAGGATTTTGTGCAAAACGACCATTTTACCAAAGCTGATATATTTGAGCATGTTTGGTTAGCTCAGTCATTAAAGCACATCTTGCCTGCCATTCCAATGGTCCTAGGTTCAATCCATTGATGAGGCATATGTGAACCATGTCATTTTTTAGTGGTCGTGCATCCAACGTTACTTGCTCTCCACCTTGTATTTATGCTGGGAATGTGTCAGTTACATGTAGAGGAACAGGTTAGTGCTGGTTGGTAACCCAGGAACACTGGTTAGGTCAATGGACCAGCTCTACATTTCTGAAACAGCATTAAACCCTAACACAACGGCACATGATACATTTCAACTTTGCATGATTACAGTTTATTGTTAAAGGCCATTAAAGGTCAACTTGTGATCAAAATCATCCTGCCTTACAAGTCCTGTTTTAGTACATGTACTACCAGTCTGTTTGAAGCAATTCATCTGTTTACTTAATTTACAGCCCACCTTGATAAGGCTGAAATTACTGGACTGAGCATAATGTAGTGATTGATTTTAGCTGACCTCAGCAAATAAAGTCTATACTTGAAGCATCTTGGTAACATTATGATAAGTTGCCCTCACATACCCAACAATTGACCTTATTGTATAAATCTTGATGCTTCAAAATGAAAGCCTAAGGAGACACACAGTCTGACTAAATTGATTATAGAGTTTGATCTTGCAACATAACATATCTCCTTACCTATAAAATATATCTCCAATTTTATTTGAAGTACATGTTATTTGATGTCCTTGTGAGTTAAATTCAATCATATCTCCAGTTGCTTGAATATAAATCCCTTTAATATTCAGGGGAGATAACAAGAAAGACTGGAGGAAACTTATTGTTTGTTACTTACATTATTATCTTCTGTAATCTGACGTAACTTTTCACAAATTCTTGGTTTCCTATCAGCTACCACAATGTTGTCCTGACACGTAATCTCTTTTCTAGGTATTCGATAAGGAGCAAACTATACCACATTTGGTTTTCCATTGTCATACAAGCCTGTTTTCTTCCAGTTATTGCCCATGCTTGCAGATTTTGTTGTCAACAAACCCTAACATTTGAAATCAACTTTAAATCAGAATTAAGTATCCACTTTTCAGCTTGCTCAGAGTCCATGGTTTGATGTTATAAAACTGAGGTTGGAAACCATTGCAGTCTTAAATCTCGAGAATCCGATTGGTTGTTTCTGAGCCCTGTCATAAAATTGACCAATGGTTGGGCTGCATTCTGAGACTGGTCTCCAGGCATATATTTAGGACAGTTGGTCCATGTCTTATAATGAGAAATGACAATATCCACAAAAGTCAGTAATGACATTCATTCTATGCTCAAATTATAACTTTTAAGTTTTCATTGTCAATTCTTTGAAATACATTGTTCAGTGGTGAAGTTTGCAAATGATTTTTTTATCAATAAAATGTAAATGCTCTCATACAAGTGAAATGTAATTACCATATATATTTCTTCATTGGTTGAATTATGAAGATCAGGATATGATAAAGACAAACTACATAGTTGAAATGCTTCAATGATCTTCTTTTCCTTAATTGGACTTGATATAATACGGTGAAAATTGCGGTAATTGGCGAAAATTTAGTAGAATAGTTTCGGTCTATTTAGTTGTCATGTTTTGTGAATTATGAAGGAAATGCGTTTGGTGTGTCTCCATTTCACAAATGCGTGACATTTTTCTTGTCAGTTGGATTCGTCTTTTGTGTTCTACATGATTCAAGACATCATTTTCAAAGCTTTCTGTTTATTTTACATATTACTACAAGGTGTTTACAAGAGAGGAAATAGATATGTGTATCATGCTAGAATTGGAGTTGTTTACATGTAATAGTGTGTTCAAACTGTGTTTATTACATGGTTACCACAATATTGTTACCATGCTTAACTGTATATACGTGGATTTTGTGGGAAACGCACGAGATCGATGAATGATTTAACGTTCTTTTTACAGCAGTGTTAATATAGACTTTGTAGACTTTATTGCTTGTGAAAGTGTGCGACAGCAAGAAAGGACACTTCAACCAACGATGAAATGATGATATAAAAAACTGATTTGTTTTATTACAATACAACGTGTGGCACTGTAAGCTTTCTTGATTGATTTTTGCTGTAAATGTCGACTTTTGTAGATATACCACCCTGAACGAAACATATCGGTGAATCTTGAATGTGGAGAAATTTCAGTTGCATATTGAATTATCTATGAGTACTTACCATCACATTTCTTGTTCTCTGATTTAGATGTTTCTAGCACTAAAACATTTCTAAACTTACAGTCTCATTAGAGTACACATTTGATTGCATCCATTAAATAGAGTCTGTGTTAATGTGAGTCTGCAAGAAGAATGATTGTTCATTCCTAAATTGTCAAGGTGATTGTTATTGTGTAGGTCTTCTTCTTGCCAGTGTTTCAACGTGAGCAGTTTTTGGATAAGACACCATTTTTGACAAATTATCATCGTTTTGTCATTCCTTAGAGATAACAATGTGACTTTCTCCACAAATAGATGATAATATTGTGGACTGAAGTATTCAAAATTCCTCAGGTGGCTGCCTAAAGGTGTTCGTCTGTTGAAATATTCCATTGCTGTAACTTGTCAACTGAATTATTGCTAAGCATTTTCAATGTAAGCATTGCCCTCTGAAGTTGCCTGATAGCAATCAGTCATTTTTATGCTTCACCAGTTTGGAATGGCTTCTTAGTGGATTCTAGTGCAAACAATTTGAAGCATAGTTTTTCAACATCGGATACATAGAATTTACCGGATTAAGGAGAATAAGAGAATCCGGCTGGGATTAAGTTTGAAATTTGATAATTAAACGAAGCAGACGTACAGTTAATCAAACGATTTCCTGGATTCATAAAGCATCACAGCAGTTGTGCAAACAAACAAAAGTATTTGAAGGAAACAAACAAATGCACAGATGTTTTAACATTCTTCTGTTGTCAGGTCGAAGCACTATACACACCAACATTTTTTCCGTCTGTGACGTACTGGGCATAGAATTTTATGGGTTCGGTTTTGTTAAAAGGAATAGAGATTTGTGTTTTCACAAAACATACACCAAATAAATTGTTTAATTTGTACATTTCTGCCTGGTAATGATGGATTTTGAACCACCTAAGTTGTATTCATCAAGTGCTGTCCTTATATTGCAGCCAGTCTGCTATACAGGTGAGTTATACTCGTTTAATGGATATTATTGTAGTACATTAAGTTTGGATATTATGCAGATTGTGGGATTTATTTGTGAATCATATTACCCTGTTTCACATTGTAGTTTATATGCATTGTTGTTGGCAAAAGTGGAACCACTATTTTAAGGGACTTTGAAGTCAAAATGGCTAAAATTATGCTGCATTTATTGTCAATCAATGTAGCTTGGACCAGTCTGTAGTCATTGGCAGTGTTGTTATCAGATGTTTTTATTAAGAATAGAAGAGTTTTGAAATTTGCCTATACAAATATTTATGCACAAAGTTTGTTGTATACGCTCTGTATCCATTATCCACTGTTGTGATGCATGAGTAGCCACAGGAATGCATTTATTTCAAACTTATGTCTGATGATGAGTAATATTTCATACACTGCACAACATGAATTTCTTTATGAATAGCATGATTAATACACAGTTGTTGCTCAAGAAGTGGTCTTCCGGAACCCACAAATCTTTTTGTGTATTATTATACATGATTGTGATGTTCATTGATGTAAGCTGTCTTCATGTTAGGTTTTGATTTGGAAAGCGTGAATGAGTGATAGAGTGATTCACATCCGAGTTATATAATACCTCAATTTAAAAGACAAATAAATCTGTTCCTGCAGCAGATGCAATTTGTTGCTTAAGTAAGAAATTGGTATGACACACTGGGCCAGTTATACAAATGATTTGACAAAATCTGGGCAGTGTAAACACATAGTTTGGCCCTAACTGGGCAGTGTAAACACAGTTTGGCCCTAACTGGGCAGTGTAAACACATAGTTTGGCCCTAACTGGGCAGTGTAAACACATAGTTTGGCCCTAACTGGGCAGTGTAAACACATAGTTTCGCCATATCTTGGCAGTGTAAGCAAATGATTTGACAAAATACAGGCAGGTATTAAACAAGTATCTATTGTATACGCATGTGATATATGACATAGGATACAATATGTTCATGCTGCACCCTCAAATCAGTCCCATAGACTGAATGCACTGATGGCAAATTGACAAACAGCAGGTTTTACAGTCAATGTTGTCCTCTTGAGCCTAAAACAGTGATGATGTGATATTTGCATACTTATTGATAATCTTTCATCAAGTTGATTGAGTTTGTTTTTAAAAGGTCCTCATTGTATTATTCTGCATGACTACTTCATACCAAGGACACAATGTATTATTGCTAACCTTTTAGCTGTTCGAGCACAATTGTTTGCATTTTAGACAATTGATGACAAATTGCTGGTTATGCACTGTTAACTTAGATTGTTGCATACTTATGGAGGAAGTTAAATAGTACATTGGAAATAGATTTATCTTATCATACTTAAATTACAAAGCTATTGTTGCATCAGTTTATAGACAATGAATCACATACTTTATTCAATGTGTCTTCTCTCAGTGGATGAAAACAGTAAACATTGATATAATAGCGTTGAAATACACATGTATAGGAATGGGCTTATAATTCAAATATTTTTTACTGGCAATAAACATCGAATTTCCTCAAGGCCACCATGAATTAGTATTCACTGATAATTAGCATCCATTGTTTTTGAAATGAAGCCGGCCTGGTGAGGAGTATTTTAACTGCATGATATCCGTGTCCCTGATGTTATGGTAAAGTGAAGTCAGAAAGTTTAGTTCTTAAACAACATAATGTCAGATCAAAAAAGTAACTCAGATGAGGAAAATAATCTAGAAATAATTTTACAAAAAACTGTTGGAAATCTGATTATAAAACATCTCCTTCATGCCTTGTTGTATCATGTCAGGCGTGCTCAGTTTTCTGAAGAGAATTAAAATCAATTTACTTCATTGATCGTATAGGTTGATTGATTCTTGGTTGACATTTATAGGTGTAAAATATGTTACAGATTAAGTCATAGTGTCTGAGGCCAGGGGCAATAATGTTACATTGATTTGACATTGATAGTAATGTATCTGTTATGTACATTTTCATTGAATTAATGAAATAACAGGACGTTTTATTATTGACATATAAGTATATTCATTTACCCCGTCCCCATCTGCAGTTATAATTGTGTCGGTAGGAAGTTTTGCAATTTGATCGTTTGCTAAATTATAAAGGTAATGCTTATATCAACAACATCTTTTGTTGTATTTAGCTACTGGTATATTTGAGTCAATACATTGTATAGATGATTGTAATAACTGTTTATATGCTTTAATGTTTTTGTTGGTAAAAGTTGGTGAAATGCTTATTTGATAATTACCTTTAGTGGAATGATTTAATATGTATATTAAGAAACTTATGCACCGGTATGAACATATTCATTTTTGTTTCTTTTTCAAATATCTCATTATATTATACTGTTCTGGAAAATCGAGCAGTGCGTTTCACATCAGTGAGTTTTAAACACCATCATCATGGTATATCACAAGTGAATATTACTGATATGAAGGATCCAAATTCATAATCCTTCAACCCATTAAAAGTCTGGCTCCACCTATATTATATCAACCACATGATTATGTGGTTGATGACAAGTGGAAAACATGCGACTGCTGCATGCATATCATTAGTTAAAAGGTGATATTGTTTTTTTTATTATGTACTAATTAGTATTATATTGACCTTATGACATTGAGGAACTGACTGTAAGCTATGGTTTTATTGGGATGTTAATGATATGTGTGAGTAATTAATTGTTTATAACTATAATTCAGTGCACATCGCTTCCCTTGTCAACAAAGTAACCGAGTCAAAGCCTGTGGCCATCTTCTGCTTGATTTGTTGTTTTTATTGGGATTGATTCATGTATTGATAAGTTTTATTGTTCCCTTAATCATTGTTGATGACCCATGATCATATATTTGGTAACTTGATATAGCTGTACGTCTCTTTATTTGTGTCATTGTTTCATTGTTGAGCTTTTCTTGGTTTCTGAAACATAGTGAAGAGAGTTTGCTGTTTTGTGTAGTAACTTATTTGTTGTTGCTGGTCGAATTCGTGATTTTGTGGAATTTAATCTCCTCTTTACAAAAATGGTTGTTGAAATAAGAGGTATTTGTGACATTTTTCTGTTTTACTGTACAATTGATAGCTTAGGTTGCCTTGGTAATGCTTTGTTTTTGCTGTTATGACATTGTATATGAAAAGTTAATAATAGTTGCGTTGTTAATAAATTGCGCAGTCAATTAAAATGTAATATATTGTTGTAATAATTATAATAATGGTTGATTATAAACTGAAAAAAAATTCGTCTCAGCCATGACATTTACAAACATTTGGCCTACATGCACTAGTTATAACTTTTGTCAACTGTGTCTATATTAAACAAAACGTAATTATGAGTCAGTTTGATAAAGAAATGAATAAATACACTTATTATAATGTTTATCGTGTTCTATACTGCTGTCTGGAGTTCTTCCAAATGTATTTGTACAAAGGTCATGAAAGGAATGTTTGAGGTGTAATTAAAGTCTTACTGGAAGGAACAATGTTGACTCCATGTACAAGTCTTTAATAAATACAGTAAAATCTCGATAATAAGACCACCCTTGGGACCTTTGAAAACTGGTCTTCTTATTGAGGTGGTCTTAATATAGAGGTTGAATGAAGAGAAAAACAGTGAAAATAGACTTGAAAATTAAGTTCTTAATTTCGAGGTGGTCTTATTATGGAGTTGGTCATTAAGTGAGGTTTTACTGTAAATATTAAGATACACTTGCACTATTTCTTTCTTTGAGTCCCATCAAATTTTATATGATGTAGCGGGTAAAAACAAAGAATTATAGTAAATTTATCATGTTAACTTGCGGGGGCAACCAGTTATTACCCTCTGTAACGTTTGTGTCAAACATTAAATGGCATCACATTGACTTATATTTATATCTAAACTCTCTTTAATAGTTTGTTTTTTCATTGACCTAGTTTGTTGTCGTATGTTGTGTAAGTTATGAGGTACATAATGCAGGCATCTGCACCATATATGGTCAACGTGAGTTGTTTTTCCTTGTGAATACTTTGGTAGTCGTTAGAAAATCACGATAAATTAAATTTTTCTGACTCATCATTTTTCCTGTGTTACACCTTTATCTTAAGCTTTCATGATAATGTACAATGTTAATGGTGATAGTTTGTGTCCTACACTCATGATATCTGTCAGCAGTTACGTTTCTTCTTTTCAGTCTCTTTAGTGTTAATTAACACCATGTGCTGACCAGATAGATGTGTGGCCTTATTTGGTTGACCAATTATTTGTCCATTCCATACCAAAAATATCTAGTCACTGAATTATAGCACAAATCTTTCTTATTTTTGGGTTGAGATTATCTATGTGTAAAGATTATGGAAATGTCAGTGTGCGTTTAAAGTTTAATGTCTGGGATCTTGGATGATAATGTACCATAAGGCAGTTGTGGCCTTAAATTGTCAGACTTTGGTGTACTGCATATCTGTATGGAACCTGAGGTCAGAAGAAGAGGAGAGTACATCCAAGCCAGAAATTCTTCTGAACTCCAGAAATGTGACTTATAGCCTTGAGATTTGCAAAATTAGAGGTGAAAATTTGAGAAACTGGGGCTAACTTTTGGCAAAATTGACAGTCCTCTTATCCTTGATCAAACTTGAAAGGACTGGCAATTATAGAAAAAACACTGTTTGTTTTTCAAAAAGTTTCTATGTCATTTGGCAGTTACGTTTTTAGTAGAATCAATTTATATATTCATAAAATTTTAATTATACAAATGTACATTGTGTTTGTGTATATATGTGCAGTGTTTAGGTTGGTATAAAACAGCTAAATCATGCCAATAACTTTCCCTAATGAGTAATTAATTAATTTTCATTCTGTATAAATAATTGTATATGTGCAGTTATCAATTATGCTCATGAATAAATTACTAAATTAAAGCAGTATATATTTAAATGTGTTCTCCTTGGTATGCATGATATATCACAGTGTGTCCTTGGTTATTTTTGCTTACCTTATATGGGTGTGTTTTAAGAAAGCGAGATTAAGTATCATCTTACCAATGACTTCTGTGTGTATGACATCAGTCAATTCTTGTATGTCTTCTGAAAATAATATGAATGTGTATTAATTTAAGCTTTAACTCGGGTACGTAAATTCACGGACATATGTGGTTTATATGTCGGTGGTTAATTGAAGTGCTTTAGTGTTAAAAATTAACTGTTTACACGTAACATAACAGTACAAGATTACAAAAGGCTTGTTTCAATATTTTTCGGATAAATAATTTTGCTTGTTAAGTTTTATAAAAAAAATATGTTGGGGATTTTTTTTTGGGTCAAATTGGGCCAAATTTTACCCAGCCCAAGTATGCGTATTTCATGGTATTGTTAAATGTAATCGGATATTCCTGATCTGTTGTATTGTATTGTTTTGGGTTTATTTGTTTCAAACAAACAAAGGTGTTTAATCTTACGACAAAGAAAAATACGACGGCCTCAAAGTATTCCAAAAATTGAATTCTGAAACAAGAGATTTTATCAGTCAGATGAATAAATAGCTGACCTATATATGTCGATTTTATGTTTGACTTACCTTGAAAAAGAGCAATACTTTGGCAGTTTTACTTTGTATAGTAAAGACAAGTTACCGTTCTTTTATTATGTTCCCTCAGTTGGAAATTTTGCGGTGAATTTAGTAGAATGTACTTGTTATAAGCTGTTAAATTTTGTTTAATTTAGGTAGGTTTAAATTCTTATCTGAAGTATTAAAAGCCAAGCATAATCTATTACGTTTTAAACCACACCCCTGTCTCTGTAATGAAAGCTTGCTTGTTTGTTTTAGGACACATCTTTATCGAGGCATTTGACGTGACTCGTGTTTCCGAAATGATGCTTGTTATGTCAGTCAGATAATGTTTGCTTGTTAAGTAGAATGGATGTAAAACTGTTGACGATAAAGATTTTTGCATATATTTTGTCATTCAGGTATTTGTGATTCGATGTTAGTATGCAGTGGATGAAAATTGCAGTTTGCTGATATTCTTGTGCAATTTTTTTTCATGCTGAGGACCAATTTTGAATTTGTGTTAATTTCATTTTGTAATTTTTTGTCTATTTCAGAAGAAGCAGTCGAACGACCCCCGTCACCAGACCCAGATAATGCCGTACAAGAGTGGCGAACAGAAGTGAGCAAACGTAGTAACATTCCTTGGGAAGAAAAACCTGACAAAGTCAACTTGTACAGTCAAAATATCATACAAGAAACAGAGAACACAGATACAGTTGATCGTGAATCTATTGCAAATCTTTCTAGTGTAAGGGAAAAGTGGGAGGTTAAGTTTCAGAACACAGATATACACAACGAAACTCCCAAGAAACAGACAAGTAAACAGGTGCGTCACTGGGAAGTAAAACTTCCTACGCAGCTGAAAAAAGTACCGGCAAACGTTGTACACTCAACAAAAGTAGACTCGGATTCTGAATCAGAAAACATGGCGGAAGTGGAAAATTCTAATGAGAGTGCCATTGAGCGCGAAATTCGTCTGGCAATGGAACGTGAGCAATTGCTTAAAAAGGAGCAAGAGGATAGAGCCAATCTTCAGAATAGGCAAACGGCATCAGTGAAGAAAGAGTTCGAAAATAATGAAATTGAACAGAATAACAATAAACCGACATATCATGAGATGACGGAAGCAGATCGTGGTTCGGAATTACAACAACGTGAAGAAATGATTCAGCAGGAATTACAGCAACAAGAAGAGCGTGAGGCTGCTGTACGAGGGAACACTAGGCTGGACGATGTAAGTTGATACCAAAACATTATTTATTGTTTGTATATACATGTATATACAAAAATATTATGTCATCACTTGATAGTCATCATCATCGTCATTGGTGTCCCCTTGGTTAACCTTTATTTCAAAGTCCACTTTAGTACTGTATGTCTTTTTAACTTGGCACACATCTTTATCTTCTTTAGATGAGTAGACAAGAGTGATGACTCTGGTAAGAATTTTGCTGGAAATGTGCCAGTGTTTGCACTTATTAAATTACCATTTTGTTTGTTTGTACATTGCCGACTTGACTGCTCTTTGTCAATATAAACTACAAACTTAAGTTTATACCTTGTGTCCCACTGTGCTATTTAAATTCTTATTGACCTGATATCTCCTGATCGACCTGATTGTACTCACATTATCTTTTTCCGCTTGGATTGCTTGTCCTTCTAGTGAAGGTGATCTTGGTTCTGTATGAAGGACAAATTGACATGAATTCTATCCCTGCAATGTTAAGTGCAGTAAGAATTATGATAACATGCAGATGATGATATCATTGTTATAATACACTCACAGTATCTGCAAGCAGATCTTCTGCAAGCTGTCACTTCACTCAGTGATAAAAAGTATATTGAAAGTCCTTTTGATGGTGCACAGTATGTTTTGACTGCAGTTAATTGTAGATAACTGTATGAATTCGTCTGACAAATTTGTGTCAAAATGATGGATTGATTTGTATGGGTCTGTCTGATTTTATAATCATTAAATCTACATGATGTGTCAATTTTGTCTTTTGTAATTAATTTGGTGATAGATAATACTGGGGCTGAATACACACAGGTAATTAAGTGATTGAATAGAGTGGTTGTTGTGCTTGAGAAGAGTGTACCAGTTATTTACAATGCAAAGTTTAATGCAAAGTATATGTTTACCACTAAAAGCTCATGCAAACCATGAAAACTTGTACTGTGTATTCTCTATAAAGAGCTTAAAGCTTTCCATAAAAAAAAAAGAACAGAAAAATTGACAACTTCTCTGTATAAGGTCTGGAGCGATATTGATGCACCCTTTAAAGAATAATAAACAAATTAGGTATTTCTAGAAGATACTCATTATCATTTATAGCATAATTGGGTTGCAGAATATTCTTGGCTGTGACATACACAGTGGCTTTGGATTGGACAGTTAGTATTACACTTCAATCTTAAGTTTAACTCTCAGTTGATTTCGACAGTCAATGCATCATAGAAAAATGGAGATTAAAATGAATTTACCAGTTATGCCCATTTAGGGTTCATTGAGACAATGATCATAGTCAATAGGTATCTAACCTGGTGTCATGAATTCAGTGTGTTTGATTGTTGACCAGTTCTAAAGCAGAATATATTCTCACTTATCGTACTTTGTAAACATGGTATTACAAACCTATCCCTTAACATTTGAATGAAATCAAAAGTAATAGAAATATTGTATCTGTGATCAATACACAAATTTTATATCTAAAAAGGAGTGAAATTCATGTTTACTTATTGACATGTGAAGGTTTGGTTGTCATTCAACAGCTATATAATTTGAAAGCAGTCCGCAGGGATAAGATATGATGGATTGAAGTGATAAAATTATATATGATGTCTGTATGGGGGGGCTTGGGGTAAGAGCATTGTAACTCTGATTGAAGTAAGAAAGAATGTTAATGCATTATTGCACTCGTCTCAATATATTGATTTAGTATTTAATTAATGTTGAGGTATGTCTTAGTATTTATGTTGCTAGATATTTATAGTATACCGTTATTTTTGCTGGAAATTGCTTTACATATAGAAGTTGTAAAAGTTGCTAAGGACTAGTGATTTTAGGAGGATATAAATAGTCAAAATTTGAAGTATGGTAAGTCAAACTATTTGAAATACTTCTTTGCATTTTAATCTTATTCGTTGGTCATGCTTTGATAAAACATCTTTCTCTTATTAATTAAAATGCATATTTATGGTTGCAGGAATCCAGTCACTCTTCTGGAGAGGAGGACGAAAATGCCAATGAGAGTATTATTGAGAGAGAAATACGTCTGCAACAAGAAAGAGAGCAGGAACTTACAGTAAATAGACAACGACTTTCTACAACGAATATACAGGTATGCCAGGGTCTTGCAAAACATAAGAATATATACATCATCTATTAGCAATGTGTTGCTGAAATTCCTCAAATGTTTGAAAATCTGCACCAATTGCTTGATCCATGTTGGGGGTCAGAGTGACACACATTTTATGCCAGGGGGAAAAAATTACGTTTAACACCTACTTTGAAATAATAAGACTAAACTGTATTTACATAAAAGTTCATAGCAGGAACATTTAGGGTTGTCCAGTTTGCATGCTTCATGTAGTACTGTGGTAAAAATCTACTGGTACTTTATGGAAAATACACAGTTGAAATACAATTCATGATGGTACAATTTGCTTTTCTTTTGCAGGATGATGAGGATGACGAAGAGGAAATAGTTACAGATGAGACTGTGACTATAGAATATGTGAAAGCAGTCCAAGCTCCACCATCTGAAGAAGATGACACACCAGCCTCTACAATGGATGACACTCCTATATCGACCCCTGACGATCTGAGCGAGGTGGAGGAACAGGCTGTTGTTGCTCCTCAATTGAGAAGTAGAATTTCGTACGAACAGGCCATTTCAAGTGCTTCCCATGATGGAGAGAGTCTCATCGCACGAGAACTTA
Source organism: Mactromeris polynyma (assembly GCA_032209605.1). Taxonomy (NCBI): domain Eukaryota; kingdom Metazoa; phylum Mollusca; class Bivalvia; order Venerida; family Mactridae; genus Mactromeris; species Mactromeris polynyma. The sequence continues at coordinate 16,206,050 of JASFXZ010000008.1, forward strand.
GAGAAGGACGTGAAAGAGAAGATGAATTGAAGAAACAAAGGGAGTTGACTTCTGGTAAAACAAACAAGCCTAATCAGACCCCTGAAAAACAACCAGCCCCTGTACAACAAACCGCAAAGGAACCAGTCAAAGTTGTAGAAAGCCAGAAACCATCTTACCAGAAAGATGTTTCCCCGTTTAAAAAGGAACGAAGACAGTCTACTGATTCCCTATCCTCAGGTCAAAGCAACGAAAAGTCACAAAATGTCGCGCCAAAGACTGTGCGTGTTGCAACATTTGGAGGCGGTGCTACACTTACCTACAAAACACCTGACAAACCCAAAGATGCGAAACGACAGGAAACGCCGATAGAACGTGAAATAAGGTTAGCTCGTGAAAGAGAAAATGAATTTAGAGTTGCAAAAGGTCTTCCACCTCTAAAAGATGAAAAGACAATGGACTATGATATTGCAGGTGATAGTGGCAAAGATGATTTGAAAGTTACAAAATCTTCATTTTTCAGTACTCAAGGACAAAAAAACAGGGGAGATAAGATGCAGAGATATACATCGTCAAGGTTACAAAAGGAAATCAACAAGCAGACGGCCATAGAGAAGAAATATCGTGATGAAGGAAAAATAAAATCTACTTCTGAAGAACATGTAGGACTTATTAAATATACCGATATAGCACAACAAGAGCATACGATAGCTCCGAAACGGAACTTTAGTATAACACGTAAAAATGTTAGTAGTGAATCATTGGTTGAACAAAAACAAAATGGAACTCAAGAGCCCAAAATGACATCAAAACCCAAGGCAGACACACCCGACCAATCAGCACCCAAATTTGGTCGTAGCACATCTAGCGGAAATGTTACCTTCAGTTACAAAGAATCAAGACATAAGGCAGAGTCGAAAATAGAACAAGAATTGCGGGAAATGAGGGAGAGAGAAGAGGAATTAAGGTAATTTTATTCTGTATTCTGTGTATTGTTATTAGTGAAAATCTAAAAAACAAGTCATGTACGTTATAGTTCCTTGTTAGTTAGGTGATTGGGTGAAGTCCAGTTCTGCTTTAAGTATTGCCATTGATGAATCATGGTAGATGAGAAAAAGAAGTAATTAAGCTTTTCTTAGGATATATCCTAACTACCGCTTGATAAAAGCATGATAAAATAATTCAATTTACTAGAATGCATGTAATTATACTCTTTGGTAATATATATGTAATGGTTATTGATGTGCAAATCAGATGTGATAAGTTTTTTCTTTGATTTGCAATGATTGTCAAAACATGTTGTCATTCTGAATATGATTTGGCAAGGTTTTAGTAAATTGTATACAAAAACATAAATTGTGATACATTCTGTATGAAAAGTTGTACAAAAACTAGACATTTGATAAAAGATATTTCTGACTTGCTGGAGAAGATATCTAAGGAAATGTATGGCCTTCGAGTGGTTATAACACAAGATAGAGTGTGCGTAGAAAATACATTGATATGCATTTTAAACTCAATACCAGATCTTCATACTTGTCGTTACTTATGGTATGTAATTTTATATTTTACAGGAATCAGAGATCAGGTGCAGGTATTGTGTCACCTGACAGTCCACGAAGTCCCACCACAACAAGCGTAGTTAACAAACGCTCACAGTTTGAGCAAACCTCATAACTGTTGCTATAGAAACAGAGGAAATTTTTGTGTTCATGCGTTTTAAGTGGTTTGAAATACATAATCAGACAGTAAGACATGGCTTGTCAAGTCCTTGTTTCCTGTAGCGGAGACCAGGAAGAAGACACATACGGATTATGAGGAAACAATCACTAAGACTGAGTTTTTCTGATCCCCAATATCGACCGATAACAGAATGTTCCACTAAGACATCATATCAGAATCTGTACTTTGTATAGACTTGTGTTATTCAGTTACTCTGTGAAGATTACTTTGCTTAACTTTAACATTAAGTTGGTGCAGTGCTGAATATTTCCACAGTTGAATCAGTATTTTGTGTTAACTTTCTTGTTTTTGGTGCTGTAGAAAGCTTAAAAAATAATCGACTAGGTTTGTAGGGAAATGTACAATGTATAGAGTTTATACTACACTATCGTAATCACAACATTTTGTGTGTCTATGCAGACGGCTTCTCTTGACGTTTTTTCGATTCTGTAACTCTTAAAATTCATATATAATACTATGATATTACAAAGATGCTTGTGTATTGTATGAATATCTTACTGCAGTATTTTAGAGAGAGAAATCAATATTGTGAAGAACCATACACTTATGGTGTTAGACTTTGCAGGGCTCAGATTTTATCAACATTCAGTCTTAGACATGTTGACTTATTTTTCTGCATGAAAAAGCTTAATCCATGCAAATGAATGTTTGAATAAGTTGTAAAATATTTTATTTGAGAATATGCAAATATATGTAGTGATAAGTCCTTCTAAGTCTCACTCAAAGTCTGGAGTGTTGAAAACTTGAGTGTCAAATGTATTGACTTATTCATCAGTAGAATATTTGGAATGTAGATAACATTATAGTCATATTTTGTAACAATAATAACACATACTGGTTGATCAGGCTTTTGTGAGTTATGTTTTTTCTTGAAACAAATATTTGTTAATTGTGCATATCAAATAATTAATGTACTAGTTTGTAAACATGATCCTGACTTAATACATGTATATTGTAGTTGCTGAAGACTATTTTAAGTTGATATTTTGATGTTTGTATGTTTTATGTATTGCAAATACACTACTTTCTTCAATGTTTTCATTGGGACTTCTTACAAATGGTGTCAGAAATCAAATGTTTCCATGGTAAAGTTCATTATGGCTTGACATTGTATGGAATGGTCATGTATGCTTTTAAGCTGGTTTTTTTCCATATGGACACATTTGTATGCTTATTGTTTGAATTTTGTTTCTTTTTTGTAATTGATGTGTTGTCATGTATCACTTGTGCACGGTATTTCAGCTACCATATTTCTGCTGTTAAATGTACTGGTATTGCAACTACCATATTTCTACTGTTAAATGTACTTCCTATTATATCATTTTGAACATCTTATTTTCTTCAATGTTTTTCTCTGATTGCTTATATATTAAAGGTGAGATTTTTTTATAAATTTGTTGTTTATAATGATGTTGGGAAGATGAAAGATCTGAGTTTGACCATAGTAAGCTTGTAGCAAATTTAGGAATGATTTTGTTGCCACATTCGCTAGATTATTTTATAGTCACTTGAAGTCTGTAGCTCACAAAATCTGTTATTTTGTTTGTTTTTGACTGAGCCTTTAAAGATAGCAGTGTGTTAAAAAGGCTTGTTTAAATACTTATGGATAGCAATGTTTTTAAACCTTTCGGCCAGTGCTTTGCTTATACCAAGTCTTTAAAATAGGGGTTTTCATCATTACTCTGAATTTTAGGTGAAAGCAGTGTGAAGCTATGGAGTTTTGGATTTAGTTTTAATGTGTTTTGGTCTTATAGACTGCTAGTTTGCAAAAATAGTCAGGAGAGTGTTTGATTTCTATTTTTTATGTTTTAATAATCAAGTAAATGTAAATGTTCAAATTATAGAATGTACTCTAGACAAGTTTGTGACTGATGCCAATTATCTTTCATGTTCTACTCAATATGCACCACAAGAAATTATAACTATTTTTGTACAATTTTACTGTTGAAGTTATTTTTTGTTACTTAATGAACGAAATAGTGTATGCAGATTCACTGGTATCCCACCTTTGGTTTTATTCCATCAGGACTTTCGTTCACACACACAGTCTTGTTTCTATCTAGTTTTTTAATTGTTGCTAATGGACGATAACAAAATCACACTTTAAAATTCATGTATTGTTACCTATATGATAACTGTATACTTAGATGATATCTGTATTAGCAAGCATTTTGTTACTCCTACTTTTCCAGCATGACTTTGTGTGAATATTTCACTGGATTAAAGCAAAACAAATCTAACAGGTCTTTTAGCTCTATGCAGATAAACTAGTTTTGTTTTCACAAGTCAGTATGTACCGAATATATTCTGTTGCATACTACTGTTGTCAATGGGTAGTTACATGTTCTACCACTAATGCTTTTTCAATCGTGCCTTATGTTACTTCAATGTATTTGCCATAGTTGATGTTGTTATGTTTTACTAGACCTATACATATCTGCAATTATATCAATGCCAGTGTTAGTATTCGTACATATCATCGTGATATCACTCACACATTCCCAGACTTGTGATGTACGATTTTGTAAAAGTTTGCAGCAATTTGCAACAGTTTTTTTCCCATTAGAAGCACCAGAATTTTCTTCATGGTGTTTTCATCATTCTTGAAACATTGTAGTCCATGAATATTTAATTAACCAATTTACAAAAATAAATTGGAAAAAAAATGAATAGCAAAAGAACTATGAATAAATGAAAAATCTAAACCGGTTCCAGTAGTGATCCAACTCAGGTGTTCAAGTTCTATACAATCTGGAAAATAACTGTTGTCACTGTTCTTTTGCTATGCTTGAAACAAGTATGGTTCTGGTTCATGCATTCATATTGATGTTCATTTATATGCATTATTGACAATGATTTGATTATTCTTTTTTCATTTTTCACCTTTTATTCCCAATATAAGCGAGGCCAAATACTGAGGCCATATTATAACTCTTTGTGTTATCAGACATTTGGTGATACAACAATGTGTTGTTGTTATGCGTTATCTTCTGTCAAGAGTGGTATGAAGTATATATGCAATATATTCAGATTTTATCTACCTGTAAATACAAATTGTAATATTTTAACAAAACTATAATCAACTGTATGTTGCCTTAAAATAATGTTATATTAATGAAATAAAGTATACAGAAAAGAGTGTATTTTTTGTCATTGTTGTCATTATGAGTTATATGTTTCCACTAGTCTGGTTGGATGATTGGGGTGAATAATTGCCTGCTCCCATGAGAGGCATTTGGTACATTCATATATAGGGTCCCAGAATCCATAAAGTGATATTTCACCTTTCCATGTATTGACACTCGTGGATTGGATGTGGTGGTTGCAGAATACAGGGGCCTTCAGGCAGCATATGACTTCTGACTGGCATGAGTTTGACAGGCTTTAATAGTCGGTTATACAAGCTCGTTATGAGCTAATGTTATTTGTCTTGCCAACTCGAACCTTATTTATCTAAGCTGTGTGAGAATGGTAAAGCAGTCAGCGTTCATCCCACTGGTTTTTGACATCTAGTTTATCCCCATTATTTTGTAATGTGTGTAGATCCCATTGGAGCCCCATCACCCACCCATTTGCAAAACATTGATCCAATTTTGCATAAAATACAGTTGAAAGTGTAACCCAAGATATTGTCATGAGTTATCTCCCCTTCTATAGTATACATGTATGTACACAGTATATAGTACTAAAGACAGGGAGAGAACTCATAACAGTATCCTGTGAGTCAAACTGCTCGAGTGAAAAGAGCAGCGTTTGTTTTAAAAGCATACTAGAGTTACCAAAACAGTATCAAAAATATTTGTTAGAAAAACAATCCGACAAAGTTGAAGCCAGTATCGGACTTTATTGTTGTACATGTATATAACACTTACAAGTTCTGTTAATACGTGTAAGCATATAATGAACATAATTATACATGCATTTGGTACAAATAAATCATATATCATTGAAAATGAATCACAGACAATAAATCATTACCACAGTTCTACCTAAACTATTCACCTGATAAATGTATTACCAGCAAAACAATGGAGTTTTTTAGAAAACAAATCACTGCGGAAACAAAAATAAATATTGTTTTGTACTGTTTGTACACATTATGGCACTTTCCATACACATGTGAACCATGTATTATATGTGGCAATATCCTTCCTGTACACATTATGGCACTTTCCATACACATGTGAACCATGTATTATATGTGGCAATATCCTTCCTGTACACATTATGGCACTTTCCATATACATGTGAACCATGTATTATATGTGGCAATATCCTTCCTGTACACATTATGGCACTTTCCATACACATGTGAACCATGTATTATATGTGACAATATCCTTCCTGTACACATTATGGCACTTTCCATACACATGTGAACCATGTATAATATGTGACAATATCCTTCCTGTCACTTATTTACTGAATATTTCAGGTACACACTATCTCTCGCCCTCTCTCCCCTCAACCTCTCTCCCTCTATATATACCATAATGACAAGCTACATTACATACACTGTCGTTGCCATTGATAACACATGCATCTATGATATAAACATATAAACATGTCCCAGTAAGCACCATAATTCTAACACTATAATGATGTAAAGTAAACTTATTGTACAACAGTTATGCCAGGATGCTTCAATGATCCAGCAAGTTCTTGTGCTTTACTCGAGGATTGTAAAGTTTGCAATTCAACGTCGCTCCAGGTGGGATTCAAACTCATGGCCTTCTCATTAAGAGTTGGGCGCTCTACCCTCAACCACCATGCCTGCCACATAACTCCTCTATGCTTTAAGGTTTACAAGAACGATACATTATCTAACATCTAGCCAACTATTACACATCATTCATACAATTTTGTGAGATCATATGAACAGATATCACAAATTCAACAAGTACTTAAATACATACAATTTGTTAGATACATACAATAGTAATAGCTTTATACATTGTGATACTAAGACTGACTACAAATGATCATTGTTTGGTTTTGTTATAGTCTGATATGCACAGTTTTACTGTAGCAGTAAAATCCAAAAGAAAATCTTCTATACATGTAACACGTGATACAAAAAGAAATCCAGGGAGATATGGTAAAAATTACCAGTGTCTCTGTGTCCAGATAAAGACAATAATAGACTTGTCGCACTTTCGCCCCTGAACAGGTTTTGTTAAGTTTGACATTTCGTACAACAAAGAATCAAATATCTAACAAAGAGCATAAAAAATCATAGATCACATACAACTATAAATCGCTAATTACTCATAAAATTTCAATATTTTTAATTTGGTCTCTATCATGTTTTCCTCGAGGGTGTTTCAGAAAACAGAAAATTCCTGGTTTTATTTTTTCGGCTGTGGCTAAAACAATTCTGAAGTCTCCCTCAGCATTCAACTGTAAGTCGTTTCTCACTTTTTTCAACATTGGAGGCTTCAAAGCAACAGTACCATCATTACTGAAATAAATGAAGAATTAAATGAAGTAAAAAGTCATGTGACCACATTTCTGATCATTAATACAGCTACCCACCAATCTGTATTCAGAGTAACTGTGGCAACATTTTAAATACAGTCAAACATCACTTATAGGAATTGCTTGGGTTCAAAATTTTCAATAATGCATGATTTCAAATACAGTGGAACCTCCCAAAACCGGACCCTCTAAAAACCGGAATACTTCCGAAACCGGGCATTTTTTGCGGTCCAGAATTTTCTTCTTCTATTTTTATTGTATAAAAACACTCTGAAAACCGGGACCTCTGAACTCTGGAAACCGGACGAAAATTCAGCTTAATTTGTTCCATTTCTATATACATGTAATCTGATTTAATAAAAAGGGATTTACTGGTGCAAAATATATACTAGGGGTTTAACTCCCCTTGTGAAATTCACTAAAATTGTATGTTATGGGTAGTTATATGTATGAATGCAATCGTCATACAAAATGCAGAAAACATGTCAAAATAAATCAGTATTCTATTACATGTAAGTATAAAATTCAATGCAAATTGTTACTTGAAGCATACAAAATGATGTAGTACTACCCGTATCGTCATAAAATATACATCACAGAAATATGGTTGTCATCTAACTATCACACAAAGTCAATATTTACAACCAAACACAAAATCATTTAACCTTATGTCCTGTCAATCTGATCCTTCTAGTCATTTTGAATACATACAGGAATACATTCTACGCACGAAAACAAAAACAAATGAGTCAAATTATGCAAATTTGTCTTTATGACAACTCATTTTCCATATTTGTTGTTGTTTATGACGTTTGTATTTTCCAAACTGAACTTGGAGAGATGGAGGTCTGCATCTGCATGCATATGGGAGTTTTGGGTGTGACAGAGAAAATATGGCTTTTTTATGAGAGACACTGAACAGCAGATACAAAACTGACTAAATTGAGACAATGTGTTTAAATGACTTTGACATTATGTAAGTAACCAATAAAAAGGTTGAATTGACAAGAAAGCTTCACTGTGATCTAGAACAAGAACATGCCATGATTGACGTCTGCTTATTGGTATTTTTCTCCATTTATCAAAATGTTTGTCGTTCAAAACTGTTAACAAAGGCCAGATATGAAATTTTGAGTGCATGTAATACGACCTTTAAGCAGATATATGCCTAAAAGTTGTTAAGACAGTCGAAATGACAGGTCAACAGGCTACACTGTTATATTAATTATGCAGTCATTGATATAAAATATTTTTTGAAAATGAAATTGTTTCTCTTTAATTAATATACCAAAAGAGAGAATAAGTTTCTACAGGGAATGCCACATACATAAAACAATGCCTTCCCACACAGACCTCCCGCAAAACAACAGTTCATAAAACTTTATAAAAGAATTTACAATTTCTAATACATATTATACAATGCCAGGAGAGCGACAAAGGGAATCATTCATTGCTTACCTTTCTGCCCTCACACATTCAATCAGACATTGTGCTCTTTTGTGTAACATTCTAATAAACTGCGAGATATACGCCACCCTGACACTGCATGATTCTGGTAGTTCATACATCTGTAATAAACATATAATCAATCATACATCTGTAATAAACATATAATCAATCATACATCTGTAATAAACATATAATCATACATTGTAATTGTATATCAAAGGTTGGGTGCAGAGCTATTGTAATAGCTTATATACATAAATTGAGAGTAAATAGTTTTGCCTCAAAACTTCAATATCAACTTTAACTGAACGAAATCAGAAAATCTGAGTAATGCTCCAAAAACGTTTAAGTACAAGTTTATAAAATAATATAACTATATAAGACTTAGTGACAACATCACACTGAGCTTCAGTGATTATATCTGCCAAAATATGTATCATGTGTAATCTAGAAATAACAATGTACTCTAATAAAGAAGAAACACACCACCAAAGTTTTCATCTATAATTCTATGTATCAGTTACGTATTCACAGCAAACCCAAGAAGAAATCACAACAGGGAGATTACATCTGACAGTAGCAATGTGAAAACAATGTACTGAGATTTATTTAACTGTACACCTAGTAGGGGCATATCATTTTCATTGAAGTTTGATATGCCAAAAAATACTGTACATTAAATGGTGAGTTTTTATGTTTGTTCAGTACATTTCGTTGTAACCAAGTCTGAGCATGTGATAGAAATATGTAACAGAAACATTCTCACATATATGTTTTGATAATCTTTTTTAAATTATGTTTGACTTGGATCATGGGACTTTAAATGCCCGAGTCTGATCATGTTTTATGTACTTGAATCACATTTTCTTCTTTACATGGAAAATTCTACATGAAATACACTACATGGTGAAGAATGGGAAGTAGAGGAAAATTAGCTCTATATAGGAATTTACCTCTTTCATGAACGTCTGAACCAAGGAATCAGGATATGCAGAACTTGTATGTAGATCTCTGGAAATATGAAGTAAAATACATAAATTCCGATGAAAATTGAAATTCTCATGAAAATTGCACAAAAATCGCCACCCCATATAGATTATAAGAATCTTGAATGAAAGGAAATATGATCTATGTTGACTGTAGTTCTTAAAAAAGAATTTTGTATTGCCTTTAATTGTATATGTAATGTATCTATCCAGCTACACTATCTTTGTTATACATCTCAAGTCCCAATATGTCCATATTTCTCCATTTGAACAGCAAAAATTGGTTCATATACAGACATAGGGTACAACTTTAACTTTATTGGTTGATAGCATTCAGTAATTTCTGTTTTGTTCTCCAAAAAATGACAGTACATGTTGTTTACAATATAGGTCATGCTTGACTTTGTTGCAATTTCAATAAATGTGTTTCTGTGACTATTGTGTGACTGGAATATTTAGCAACTGCTTCCACTATCAGTTGAGTCCAAGATATAAATTAAATATACATATTCTCAATAGACATGTATAACAAAAATTGAGAATCTCATTTACAAAATTAGCATAAAAGAAATATTATCCTATAATTATTAATACATACTTACAAATTGTTTCAATGTACATGTCATTGAAATATATGCATAGTACAACAACAACTCGAAACTGCATAAAATCCTACTTACTGATCCAGTACCACAAGTTCTTCGAAGTGTCTATATTGAAGGCAGATAAGCTCATTTTTAATGGTCTCAAACCTATGTAAAATATGGTCACTGTATGCCTGAGACTGCTTTACATCTCTGGACGTCAAATCTATCACAGTGGTGGGGTAACGACTAGCAACAATTTCTGTCATTGGAAGAAAGGACTTACTGTCATCCTAGAAAATACAAATCATTTGTTATTAAATCTATGTCAATCACTGCACAAACCAACAATTAAAAATGAAACTGTCCTTAAATATGCATGTGATAAACAAGAACTTATCCGTAGAAACGATGGATGCTCCTGAAATATGTGAAAAATCATCAACCCAGAACTAGTCAACAATATGTGCATCTTAGTAGTGAAGCTTCATTGAATTCAGATCGGTTTGCTGAGAAACAGCCTGGACATGAAAGTGACAGACGGACAGACAGATGAAGTAGTGGCTACATGCTGCTCCTTAGAGAAGTATAATTGTTTTTTCCCAGAGGTCTGCATGGGGAGGCACTGTCTTAAGTATATGGCGTTCCCTGCAGCTACTTATTCTCTCTCTTTTAAACACATGCTCGACAAATCAATGAAAAGTGCTTACAATATCAACATATCAGTTAAATATATCATACTACAGTAAAACCTCAATAATAAGACCATCTTTGGGACTCTTGAAAACTAGTATTTTTATTGAGGTGGTCTTAATATTGAGGTTGAATAAAGAGCATAACAGTGAAAATGGACTTGAACATTATGTTCTTAATCTTGAGGTGGTCTTATAATTGAGATGGTCTATATGTGAGGTTTAACTGATTATGCAGAAATCAATAAATCCATAGAAGATTGTAACATTATTTGTAAGTAGGTAGTCACCACTTTGGCAGTATATAAAGTATTCTGTCTGTACTATACAGGGGAATATTGACTACTTTGAAGATTGTTACTAGCACCAGCACATAATTCAATGTTTAAAACTTATAAGAACGCCACTGATATGATCACCTTAATAAACCCTTGCAGATAGAAATCATGATGATATGGCTGCGGATCTTTCACACATAATGGCATGGAACATCTCCTCTCTGGTCGACTGTTGAACATAGATAATGTATACAGCACCTACAACATACCATATATTTCATTGCTAGATTTATGAATTCTACAAATAGTGGCTGGGGATGTTTTGTTGAGTGGGCATGAGTGACAAACATTATTCAGTTAATTCGTATATGTCAAACAAATGAGTGAATATTAAGTTTTAAAAGACATCCATTTTTTTCATCATTAACCCTTAAATTATGCATAGGCATTATGTATGGGAACAATCCACCTTAGTCCTATGATAACATTGATGGTTAGTTTTTGTTAATTAAGTCCAGTTAAAGGTGCTGAACTCCAGATTGAAAACAAATCGTCGTATTTTGCAATTCCGCAAAATATGTGTAGTCTTATCATCATAAACGTAAATAAAAGCTGTATATGGTGAATATTTAAATCATTTAAAGCCATTAGGCTAATTAAATCGCCGTCGTAATATCGAGCAAACGGGGTTTTCCAGTTTAAAAATACTGCGGAGTTCCCATCCAGCATGCACCTCACGAGTCACATGATCAATTTGCAATATAAACATACACAATGGCGTGATCCACTACTGACATCGAGGAGATAATTGTTCAGTGATTATTTATTTTCGTTGCGTGCAAATAAATAGTAAGTGACTTATAGCTACCTTGTTTACTGCATTTATTCTTTTCTTTGCGCTAATGAATTGTTTGAATGACAGAGACGTTCCGAATGCGCATGAGCTCAATGTTTACGGTTCTATTTTTAGATTTACTGGGTAGACTAACCATAGTAAAATTTTCGATAGTAAAAAACGAAAAACTACGCTATGACAATGTTGCGCAAGTAATGATGAATGAAAGTAACAATGTTTTAGAGCTTTACGTGCAACAATATCAAGATTTTGTAAATGTTTGACAATTTTCTCTTTTTTTGCTCACTCGTCAATCTGGAGTTCAGCACCTTTAAAACTGACAGATCACAATCTTTGAAGACTAAATTCAGCTGAAGACAATAAAATTTCCACAGTTAACTTATATTTGTACGTATTATAGATACAATCAAGTGACAAACCAGATTTATCCTTTCAGCCGTTTCCCCAATGACTAGACTTCTACCAAATGTCATTAGATGTGAAGATATGCATCGTGCCAGAAAATCTCGTTCGAGAACATGCTGCGGACTGAAGGCAGTATCAGTGATCTGCAAATAATGTGAGTGTAGAAATCTGCCAAAATTTATTCATTCATATTCGTACAATATATGTTGTACCCACAAACTGTGTCATGCCTTTCTTGATTTTAACAACACGTAAAAGAACGGGAAAAAAATCTAAACCAGAAATTGTTTTCCAAGTATTCAATTGTATCTAAGACAAAATACAGCGCACTGTAAATGTCATCATAACAATGTTTTGAAATGGCATAAATATTTTGAGTAATTAAAGTATGAAAAATGTTTTTTTACATATTCAGTAAGGAATGATATTCTTGCCAACAAAAATATTTTATTTCATTGATTTGACATAATTTGCAACAAATAAAATTCCTAACTATCTCCAAAGAAACTTTGCTGCCATCCAAGTCCTCCTGGCATAAATATCTGAATGTGACTATTTCTGACTTGAAAACACGAATGAAAAACTGTACCTTAACATATAAATAGCAACATGAAACCAATATTAATAATTACAATTTATACCAAAGAATACTTTGATAAAAAGTTTACACTAAAGGGTTACCATGACATTGGTGAGAGATGAAGAATGGACAAGGGAAAGAACTCTAACACATTCCGACAAACATTTCGTGAACACTTCAATAGATATAGCAAATGGATTCTGAAAACAGAAAAAAACACAGATGGTAAAATATACCTTATATGTTTCTATAAGCACAGCCACTAAGATCAATTTAAAATGGACTAAGTTCTATTGTTAATCAATTAATATAAAAGACATGTACACGGACACATTTAAAAAAATCATACAATAACCTACCAGTTATCATCATCGTACAGTAAAAAGTTTCAACTTAAACTCCATGTTAAGTTTTAGCAAGATGTTTAGATAGCATAGCTTGGAAACAGCAAGCAAGTTGCCATAGGCCCATACTAAGTTTAACTCTGTTTAAATGCATGATAGCAAAGGTGAGTATAATATAAATTGGGTCAAGAAGAGATACTAAAAATGTGTTACTATTATAGTGCAAAGAAACAAAATCAGCTATACGCACCCTTTCAAGAATCACTCGGAACTTGCCAGTCAGTCTACGAAAACAGCAGTCAAGTGTTTCATGGATCTCCAAGTAAAACTTCAGTTCCTCGCTCGGTAACACAACATACAGGGAATGTACTGCCAAACTATGAGTTCCTTTGGCAGAGAATACATACGCTGGAACTATAACACCTTTATGAGGCAGATTATAGAATTTGTAGTCTATATCACAGGTAAAAGGATCACGGCATATCTCACAGCTGAGAACTTGGCTAGTTATGTGGGAGAGTAAATCTGACTTCAATACTTCTTTTTGGTGTATTCTCCACACATGACGAGTTCTTGGTCCCAATATATTATCCCAAAACGATAAAACAATGCCAAGGAATGGACTATTGGTTTCATCCAGATTTGGAATGCATGATTTGGAATATTTTGAGCTTGGACTTGATGGTGTCATAACCGGAGCTGACTCGTCGGGATAACCCTGAGTGTTATTCACATGTATCACGCCAGTTTCCATCGAGTTCTTGTTTGAGTGTGACATTTTAAAACACTATTCACTTGGAGCCAAACTTAGCAACAAAATATTATTCAAAGTGCTTGAAATAAATTCAGCAGCGTTATACACAAATTCTTGCCTTAATTTACACACAGCTTATAATATAATCATTAAGGGCAGAATTCACAGTAAATTTTTGAAGTCTCGTTTGACGTGAATAGTCTGAACCACATAATCAGCAAGCACCATATTCACCATAACAAAACTAAAAGCAAGTATTGTCAATGATGTCATCATATTCCATGGTGGAGATGTTGAATGGGCCAAACAGAGAAGAAAGAGCAGACAACTTAATACTATCAAAGAGAAAAATATATAATTGAAGAACAGAAGGATGAAACTCTCTCGATTAAGAACAAGTGTAGTCCAGTCAGCCCTCATTGAGACTGTTGGCCAGGCTATTTACAATGGTTGAAACACCTACAACCTAAGTGAATATTGCTGGAACATGACCGTCAACTTGTTAGAACAGATCCTAGCTGGATTCAGGAAGACAACATTGTTCCATTTATAATATTTCATTATCACCCTGTGTCTGAAAAAAACAACATTAAACACAAATAATTCATACACTTCATTGTATCAATAATTATTACGCATGTTGAAAACACGAATTTGACGTTAGTAGTTGTGCACTGTATCCAAAAATGCTGTCCGAAATGTGATACACTAATAATATTTCTGAATTTCACTGGTTTACAGCTTAAGTCAATGGTACACAATAAGAAATACACTAAAACACAGGAATTGAAACAGATACTCACCAATGTCATAGAAATTGTCGTCGTCTTAACAGTTGTGAAGTAGAAAAAACATCTTATCGACAAATAATGAAAGTAGAATCACAGTTATGAAACGTGTACGCAGATTTACATATTTCAGAGCATTTCTTCCTGGAGCAGGACGCCCCCAAGACGTCCTAAAACACCACTGGACTATTGGACAGAAAAGTTTGTAATATTTGAAAAATGATTTTCATCACCGATGTCGTTATATCATAGCAAGGGTACGAGAAGAGCAAATATTTGGAGGTACGAAATGGCTTGGATACGTCGGCTAGTCACGGGGATTTGTTTAGTTTTAGCCCGTGCCGTCTTCCTGGTCAGAAGACTTTTGTTTCATTTGACATAAAAGTCAGATTTAGAGTAAATAAGATATTATTGTTACATGGGATGATTGCATGGTAAGTTATAGCATGTATCATTTTTATTTTAAATACCGGTTCAAACATAGGCGTTGCAAGATATTGATTACTTGAAATGTCCTATTTCAGTATTTGATAACAAATTGTTTTTGGGGATACTGCCCCTTTTATTTAGTTCAGATTCCAACGGCCCCCACATTATGACACCCCCTTAATTAATTGTGTATGATTGTGTAATGAGTGAGAACACTTGAGAAGCATAATCAATTAAGTGTAGAAAAGTTGTAAAAACAAACACACTTATTACTCGATAGTCGTACTGCTCTGAATGTACTGATCTAGTGAATGTTTTGTCCAATGTTTGGTTGTAAAGGTATTGAAAGTCATTGAATTTGATGCCTTCTCCTTGAAAACTACTTGAATTTGTTACAGCCAAAATCTTCTTAAAAAGTTCTTGAACTTTTAAAAGAACAAATAAATTTTGGTAAATTGCCCTTGAACTCTTAAAATTAAAATGCAGAGCGAATACAAAAAGGACGAAAAATAAATGTACGGTTTGCTTTAAGTATTTTACCACAAATATAATATGCCAATATTGATGAAAGAAATGTGAAAAAATGAGCTATTTTCGAATGGGCCGAGTAGGTGATAGTATGGTAATACAGTATGGTGCGGTAGTCAACAGGTTAAATATGCTCGAACAAAGACCAGTATCTCTTGTTTAGCCTGCCGCTGTCCCTGGGGCAAAAAAATAATAGCTGAATAAGTATGTAGTAAATCATGGAGGAAAAATCAATGCACCTAGGATTGAACCCCTCACATAAAGCAGACACTCAACCATGTCACTAAAGAGTAACCCCAACAGTTTGGAGCCAAGCAACAATTTTACAATCCCTGCAATTTCTCGTCAGTTTCCACTCCCCTGGTGGCCTGTACCCACACACTGAATTATCCTCTTCCCCATTGTAGTAAATCACAGAAAAAACACCAACATTCCCCTACCTTGGATCGATCTTGGGTCGCCTGCATGTAAAGAGGATACTTAACCATGATGTTAAAGAGCTAGCCCAATAGAGATACTGTTGGGTGTGGCCTCTATATCACAACAAGTATGAAGTAAAGAATTTATAAAAGTGAATTTTTAATTTCAGTTTTAACAAAAAGTAGTTCATAGCCATCACTGTTGACGGACTGTGATTGTGTGCATTGATATAAATGAGTGCTCCATTTTAAAATAGAACTGACAGGTAAAAAATCTCATAATATTGAGATATATTTAGTATCAATAACATGTGACATTGCTTTTTAATGAAATAGCTCAAACATGAATTCATAAATGAGTATTTATCAAGTCAAGATCATTAGATGTACATTAACTAAACTCAGGAATTAGTTGTCATGTGAATGAGTATTGACCAATGCATAGTGAGATCTACTTACTTAAACCAATCTGATTTAAGCTTATGTGAGAAGTCTGGCTTGTCAACAAAAAAGTGCTTCTTCTATTAGAGTGGATTTATTACAAGCAAAGCAAAAAACAAACAGGTAATGAAATTCAAACATTTACCAACTTACCATAATAAAAAGCATGTATCACTCTTGTGTTTTTTCTGTTGAATAATGGATGTCATCCAAAAAATCTCATAACTTCCTGATTTTATTTCATCTTGAACTTTATCCTTTCACATGATGAGTTCAGTATATTGAATATAAGCCGTTGCTGAAAATAAATCCATTGGTACACTGTACACACTTGTACACAATAAAAAGATATACGGTACTCGAAGTTGCTGTATTCTGTCAAAGATGTTTAATGACGTTCTGTCGTTCTGTGAACAGCTGACTTACTGGTATTTAACTTCACTATTCATATGATGCACTTGCTACTTTATTTTATAGCAGAACATAAACAAAGGGTTGAAAGCAAAACTTGACTATCTCCTTCAATACTTACACATAGGCTAGTTTTGCTTTCACTTCTTGATGTATAATATGTAATCATGTGTGTTTTATGTGTACAGACAGTATCAGTATTCAGTGTAGGATTTATTAACTCACCTAGTGATAATTTAAAGGAATCTTTTCTCACTGAATTTTTATTTTTTATTTTATTTTTATACGAATAGCAGTTAGCCAAATATGTCTGACCACTAGACTTGTCTGTTAAGAACTTTGGAAATGTACAATGTACATAGAAAGAAAAGTTTTTTCACTTACTGGCAAAGGCTGGATGTATTTGGTTTACTCTGAAAACTCTTAAGTTAACTCTTTTAGAAAATCTCTCTTGAATGGGTTATTCTGACTCTTTGGCACTGCTTATTTTATTGCTTACTGCTACAAACTGATTTCTCACCCAGTAGTTCCACATTGGTATTCGAGATTTACACACTGTCAGCATGTTGCTATGAAATGTGGTGATAGATTCACAAAATATTTCTTGTGTAACAAAGCTAATGCAGTTCAATACTTCCGTACAAAAAAATCAATTGAAGTCTTAATTTTTAACTTAAGCTGATATGAAGCAAATGGAGTCGATGGCAGCCAACGATGAGACTCTGGGACAAGAAAATACAGAGCAAGCAGGGTACCAGACAGTTGAAAATAGAGAACAACAGACACATGCAGGGGAACATATACCTAGTACTGATTCTCTGCACCAATCGTTTGATTCACATTCACATCATTTGAATAGAATTGGAAACAGGGTTCACACAGGGACTAGTCTACCGAGGCCAAGCGTACAAAGGGAGCGTTCATTGTATACGCCGTACATGGAGGACAAGTTATTGCGCAAACTGAAATTTTTCTTCATGGGTCCTCATGAGAAAATCAAAGCTAGAGGGAAATGCCCGTGGAAATTGATTTTTCAGATTATCAAAGTTCTTCTTGTGACTATTCAGGTGTGTTCCATTATTTGTTCTTTAGTTTTATTCTTACTTGATTATACATTCCATCTATATATCTCCTGAAGCAGATCGTGTTTGCAGTCTTTCTCTTAATGTTTTCTGAGCACTAGCCCATTTGGACAAGGTGCTTAGCCAAACCAATAGCCTGAAATCATTCTTACTAGCCCAAACTTATATAATGCTATTTCGTAAAATCACAATTATCTATGCATACAATTTGATAAAATCATGGAAGGATTTTGTTTTTTCTCTAGTTTCAAAAAAGTAAATTCACTAAAGTTAAGCACTTACCCGTTCGGGCTAGCTCTCAGGGGTTTCTGCTAGCCCGATATTACAGTTACTAGCTCTGGGCTATGAACTAGTGGGTTACCGTGAAGTATGTGTTTGAGTTATTACTTATTTCTGTCTGTTAAAATGTACTTGTCTCAAAATGCAGTCTGGTACTTGTCTGTCTAAGTACCAAAATATTTTGAAAATGTGATATTTTTTCAAGCCATAATTTTGTGATCATTTAGAGCATGTTTGTGAAAGGGATTGGAAATGATGGAAATACATGCGAAATGGGAATACTAGACTTATGTTACTTCTTTTCCCTAACACTGCTGGATTCACATGCAATGTGAAGCTAGACTTATTTGAAATGAAATTCGGTATTTCAGCTGATACAGTTTGGGTACAACAGATCCAGTTTTGTGGAGTTTGCCGAGAGGAGTAATCTAGCCATGGAACATATGTATTTGAAAGATTGGGATAGAAGTTATGAAACAATGCCGTACCCCCCAACAACTGGAATATATGCTTTGTATGAAATACAGGAAATCATTGACCATATTGACCATGCCAGTTGTAAGGTAAGGCAATTGATAAAACAAGTATATGGTTTGGTTTATACAGTTTATTTTGTTGAATTTCTTAGTCATTTCTGACAATCTATAATTTTCTTTCTGGCGATTGGCTGGTGAGGCCCTCTATAATAATTTTGAGATTAAAAATTGTTGGTGCAGCATGTAAAGTAGGGGTCACAGGGAATGATAATCAAACACAGTGATTTGTCATGGCTAAAGCATAGTTATCATAATCTTTAAATAATGTCTTTTGTATGTTTTATGAATGTTGGTTGCTATAGAAACAAATTATGATATCTACTACTAAAACTTTCAGTATGATAAGACTGAAGCTGATGCTATTGGATCGTTGAAGTTTGATCGTGTCAATGGTACAGTTAAACCATTGCAGATGTGCATTCACCAGTACAACTCTAGTCTGATTAATGATACTGATGATACATACATTATTGATTCACATATAAATATCCGTAAGTTTTAGTTTTCGCTATCATTTGTTTCACTTTCACCTAGTGAGATCTTTTTAAAAACTTCCTTGTTATAAAGAAGATAATGTTTAGTTTTTAAGGAAGTAACAAACTGCATGTGCACTGACATCAGGGTGATATTTGTATACATTATTTGTATTTTTGACTAATTAATTAATATTTAATTGATAGTTGTAGTTTTAATTACTTTTAATCCAATCATTCCACCATTTGACTATATAATTCTAGATAAATAGTATCATTTGCAAAGTGGAAATATTTGCAATTTTGTTTATTTGTAATTTTTTCTTGTTCAAAGAAGTATATGTTTATACTTTACAGTTAAATTCACTAATACCCTTTTCTGCTCAAGAACCATCACTTTTATGACTTACCAAAGTATCCATTTATACAGTATACTTCTATTTCTGACTCATTGTGTCAATAAATGTGTTCCATTGTATAGATTGTTACAACCTTAGAAAATGGAACCAAGCCTTGGCTGGGTGTGATGGCTATAATGTGACAGAATACATGAAACATAATCACAATATTACCATGGATACTGTGTTCTTTGACAGGTAGATAAAATCTGATTTAAAATACTAATAATAGGAGACATTTAGTCATACAAGATTACAGGGGTTCCAGTTGTCCCTGGAATTGACCCTTTGATCCCTCGAATTTCCAAAAGAACACAAATTGACCCTCAGGATTCTGGCTGAATCGATAAATTGGTTGAAATTCACAATACTTGCCGAGCGTGCGCTGAGGATTATGGGTAAATTATTTACGTTGTCGTTTATCAGCCTGTTTCGAAACCATGGATTATATTTCCGTGATAATTGGTTGAAATTCACAATACTTACCGAGCGTGCGCTGAGGATTATGGGTAAATTATTTACGTTGTCGTTTATCAGCCTGTGAATTTCATCCTCTTTCTCTGAATCAAGTGGGGATAGTTTCCTATGTTATGAAATGGATTGTCTTTGCTACTTAGCTCAGATATATCGGTTTAACTGTCATTTATTTGTCCTGTGCATTTGCAAAACCGGACCTTGCTTGACCTACTGGTTATTTGAATGTTGTTTGAATATTATATTATTATTGTTGTCACATTCTTGCAACAAATTCTTTTGTATTTCAGATTATTATTAGTTGAACTGAAGTTTACATTGAAGTCTTTCCGTCTTGAAATGAAGCAAAGAACATTTCCACCACAGATGTTCAGGGCGGACGTAACTGTAAGTATGGAGAATGTTGTTGAGTTGTTATATGCACATAGGCACTGACTAAAGGAAACCAGAATAAACATGATATGAGAGCTGCTTTAAAGATAAGTGATCACCCTCTAATTCACTAATAAAGCATTTTGTCTGTGTCTAGAAATTGTTTATTAATAATGCCCAAAAGTAATGAATATAGAGTTGGTTGGTTTTGAAAAGTGATAGTTCTAGTTATCAAGGCTATGTTTCATTGTCTTCTTCATATTATTGTCATGGTATTGTTTTATTGAGTTACGACCCTTGACCTAGTATAACTCATACATTATTTACAGTTAAATACTAAAAGGTCATGTTGCACATGTTTAGAATAATAACTTCATAAGATGTTTATTTAGAAGCTATATGAATGGAAACGTATTCCTTTGGATGCTTCAAATTGTCTGCAATGTCTGTAACTTTAGTGAGTTTGTTTGACTGAAAACGACAACTTACAGGATTCTCACTTGGATTTAAAAACAGAGTCCAAAACCATGCTTTCAGAAAAAGTTGCTGTCCTTCAATGCAATATCAAAGAAATTTTGCCAGAAACAGGAGTCCCAGGGAAAAAGTAGGAGTCCAAATAGAACAATTATGAGTCGAGTGAGACCCCTGAACTTTGTGATATCAAAGTTTTAACTGATGTATTACATGTATTATTATTGTACAGATAAGCTTGGATGATATGAACAAAGACGGACAGATGTTAGTTACACTTGAAGCTGATTTACAAGAAAAAGAAATAAATGGAGAATCTAATAATGAAGGTATATTTGATCTGTTCAGATTTATTTTTTAGCACTCTAAAATGTATTCAGATTGAATTGTTGAAAGACCTTAGTGATATTTCTACTTAAAAAGCAAGTGCAAGTAGTAGGAATCAATACATTTGTTAGAATGTAGTATGACATTGATCCTGATCATTGATGCTAAGGACAGGTCTTAACTTATATAGTTTTTAAATGAATAGAAAATGTAGACTGACGATCTGAATGAGTTTTGAGTGATATTGCTTATCTTTTATGCTGGATGTTAAAAGGACAGGTCCAGACTAATATAGTTTTTAAATGATGCTTATCATTTATGTTGGATGTTAGAAGATTTTGTTTGTTTTGCATGCTTTAGCAATTAGACTGCATATTGTTTTAGTGGTTTTAAATAGTAATCAACAACAGAGTGTTATAGACTTCAGAGTCCCCAGCTGGAGGGGGGCTAGAATTCCCCAGCTGTCGCACTACAGAGGGGTACGACCCCCCCACTGTGCCTGCCCGTTTGCCGTGGGCTGCTACCCGTGTCGCCTGATGAGAGGATCCTGGTAGTTGAGCGGGTTCTGAGTTGGCAATTTATACTTGGTTCTCTCAATACACTGCTTTGGCCTTTAGTTGGGCTAAACGGGAGGTCTGGAAGGCCCGTCCAGATCAATCGGCTAGTTATGCCAAGCCTCACGATATATTGTACCCCCATGTCTATTTATATTTGTTTATTTTATAAATACATACATTATCTCGTTGACGACTTTCACGATTTACCTTTTACTTATTTGTATCTTGGAAGGCGGTGGCCCATGGGCCAATCGGATACTTGTTTGGCCTTTAACTGACATTCGAAATCTCCCAAAGTATGTTTAAAGCTTGTAAAATGTTCTGAGGGAACTCATTTGTCCAGTTTAACCCTTTTATCACGAGTATATCATTGATGTATCCCTGTCATGGCCAGTGTTGGATATCCCCTGGTCATGACCCCTTGTTGGACTCCGTGGTGGGTGGGGAGCATCAATGATGAAGTAATTAAATCAGCATGGCTACCCCAAAAAAAGCCAAGCGAACACTCTCGGAGTCAGACTCTGAGACAGACTTATCCAACATGACCCCCCAAAATTTCTCCCGTTTCATTATTATAAAATCCTCAAATTCTGAAAAACCAATTACCAAACTTTCCCCCTTTGTCATACAAAAAACTTTACAATCTATTCTCGGAACTCCAAAATCCGTAAAGAAATTAAAAGATGAGACGTTGCTGGTGGAATGTTCCACCATGCAACAAACAAAAAACCTTTTAGGTCACAAACAATTCTTTGGGTTGTGGGTCGTCATTAAACCCCACCCATCACTAAATTCTTCCAAAGGTATTATTCGTTGTAGGGATCTCGCATGTTGCGAGTCCCTCGACGAAATAACTACCAATCTTAAATCGCAGGCTGTCTCTGCAGTAAAAAGAATTTCAATAAAAAGAGATAACAAAATCATTGAAACAAACACGTATATACTCACCTTCTCAACATCAGTCCTCCCATCTAATGTAAAAATTGGGAACGAAAGCGTTCCGGTCTCCGTGTATGTGCCAAACCCTCTGCGCTGTTTCAGGTGTCAGAGGTTTGGCCATCACGAGACCAAATGCACAAGTATTCCAGTTTGTGCAGTCTGTGCACATGAGGGGCCAGACCATGATTCAAAAATCTGTCACGAGAAACCCCTCTGTGCAAATTGCAAGGGTTCCCACCCTGTTTTTTCAAAGCATTGCCAGTCTTGGAAAATTGAAAAAGACATTTTGGAAGTTAGATACAATCAGGGTATTTCATTCGTAGAGGCAAGGAGGGTTGTGCAGAACCGCCAGAGGGACCAGGCACAGGCTAGCAGTAGTGCTAGCTATGCCAACAAAGCTTCCCCTTTGGCGAACATCCCTCCTTGTCACTCTTGTAGTGAACTGATCAAAATTTTGATAGAAAAAGTATCCTCAGATTGCAGAGGACCTTAAAGGACTGGCCCCCTCATCTGTACAGACACAGAGACAGCCTGCCCCAATGGTCCTCCACCTGCACCAAAAACATCCAATCAACTAAAAAAACCTGTTATTCTAGAAAAGTCCAAATCCATTCCTCCAAAAACCAAATCACCAGCCTCTCCTACTACCAAGAAACCAAAATCCACTCCATCTAAGGCCAAATCGCCTGCCCCTACTACTACCAAACCTAAGGTGAAATCTGCACCAGTAAACACAAATAACAACAAACCCACTTCCCAACCTCCTAAAGAAAAACCTGCAGGTCACAAATCTTCACCACCATCACCCACACCAAAACCATGTAAAAAAACATATAAAACAAAAAATTATGAAACCCCCCTCAACAACAAGTTTGAATGTCTTAGTGACATGGAGGATGACAGTGATGGAATCTCTGTCTCAGGGGGTGAGAGCATGCTCTCTGATGAAGAAACTTAGTCTTTTATTTTATTTTTAACTTATTTTTAATAAATCTGGACTGTATTCCATGAAATACGCCTTTCACAGTACATTTTTTCTCGTTGGCTGTGTTGACCTTCAACCAGTCCGCTAACTATTTAACATTTACAAGTATATCACGTTACCTTTTTTAATTTCACATAATTTAACATTTCTTGCGTGCTAAATGACCAAAGCTGTCAATGCGCCATAAAACAAGATGATAATAATTAGAAGTCTCTTTGAGACTATACAAGTTGGAAAATTCATAAGCTACATCATAGAGATTGGCTTTTACAACAAGCTATGATATTTATAATCTAAAATCTCATATTATACTATATTTACCCCAATTTAACATATACAAGTATATCACGTACCTTTTTTAGTTTCACATATTTTTAACATTTCTTGCACGCTAAATGACCAAAGCTGTCGATGCGCCATAAAACAACATGATAATAATAATAATATAGACTTCAGAGTTTTCTGTTAAAATTTGATACCTGTCTTGTTTATTTTCTGGGGATAAATTTTAATTTGTACTGAAAAAAAAAGTTTAAATTCAGTTATTTAGGTAGGTACTTTATTTTTTTTCATAATATTAGTACCTACATAGAGGATATTCATTCATTTCAGTTGAAAGTGAAAACTCACGTCTGGTGTTCATTCAGATGAAATTATTTTTGTTCTTTCCCCTAAACAAGCAAATATTCGTTTTTTTCAATTGTTTATTTCATTTTTAGTGCTTCAAAATTTTACATGACGTCATGTTACAAGTGCCAATGTTCCATGTGATGTTATAAGCTATTGCCGCAATAAAATAGTTCTGCAAATAATTCATGCTATTTACACTGTTTTAGTGTTCACGCTTTGTTAATATTTACATTATAATGTAAAATAGTTTGATATGCATTCATGCGCCCATTTTGGCATGACAAATCAATACACAAACCAGTGAAACATCAGCGAGTTTATCAGGATATAATATACCAGTATATTCCAGTAAACCATAAAAAAGTGTGAAAGAAATGATTTTCATACTCTCTGGGGACAGAGAGCACTTTATCTCACTTTCACGATTTTAGCCATGATAAAATTTAAATCAGTGATAAAATATTATGGGGGATTGCGTTACAGTATACATACAGTTTTAGGCCAAGTGAAGATTATTTTCTTGACAAGTTCCAGTAAATTGATCAGTTTACTATGGGCTAGACAAAGTACTCTTTAGTGAGTATTAGTTCAATATAAGTTGTACATATATATTTTCAGAGGAACAAGACAGGCAGAAAGCGAGAATTATTGTTCTGGATAGCTTTGTTCTTCTGTTCACAGCTTTATCAACTGTGTTGTGTGCTAGATCAATATTCAGGGCTCTACAACTCAGGAGTGTATGTATTGTTAGCAACTATTCAATTGAAAAGTAATAATAAAACAATAGATGCATTTTAATTCTAGTAATGTTGTAGAAATCTGACAATTTATACATAGGCAGTTAGACAGAGTAGCATAGGAAATGTGATATTCACCAAACAGTCTCACTTCATAGAAGTCTAAGTTCCAAAATAGAATTTTAAAAATGAGGAAGGTGGGGTCAAAAGTACATAGCAGTTAGAAGAGGAACTACAAAGGGCAGTACAACTATGAAACATTGAGAGACTATGTAAGTCAAGTATTGAACAGCAATGTTAGTACTGCCAATGAACTTGGTCCATTTTTACAGGTATGTCTGTAATTGGTGAGATGTTTCAGTGTGCACGTTGTTGTTGTTGATATCATTAAATATTAATAATGTTATATATTTATCTTGCAGAGAACAAATCAATATTTTAAAGACAGTAAGGGGAAGTCACTCTCTGTGTCAGATCAATGTGAATTCCTCAACTTGTGGTATGTTACCATTATAATCAATGATGTTCTCACTATCTTTGGTACAGCCTACAAGATACAACTAGAAACAAGGGTAAGTACTGTTTTATAGAGATAAAAGGGCATTAATTGAATGTTTGCATTACATTTTAAACAAAATATTGCCCAATACAGCATTTATATAAAAGTCAATTACCCCATTTACTGCATTCTTGAGTCCAGGCCCCAATCTCCGGAAGCATCTCAATCTGAGCTAAATCTCAGCTCAAATATTGTCTCAAGTTGTTGAAATGTTCTCATCTTAGACCAGACTCAAAATCGATGTTACAAAACAAAAAAGATGGAATAAGTTTTTTCTCAGAAAAATTTCAAGAGATCCAAAATTAGATTGTCTCAAATTCAGACTCTGATTTGAGCAAAATCTCATATTGAGCTGAGATGTTTTGATAGATCCGACCTTGAAGTCCCGTCCAAGCTAATTAAGTTTAATTAATTCTCATTTATTTTACATGGATTGCAAAGCAAGTTCTTACACTTCGTATCAATCGCTCTTGATGACTGATTACTGGGTTAATAACCAGTGCTTGTACCCAATGCAGGGATTGTGAAATTCATGTTTCAGTGCTATTTAAGGTGAGATTCATACTCATTACCTTCGGATCAGACGTCAGATGTTATATCCTTTATGCCTTCAGCAATAGTTTTACCTTCAGTTGGTTCCTAATGTACATCAGATGGGTGACTGACATCTTAACTGTCAGTGGCACTGTATTTAGCACCTAGAGGAAACCCTATTTATATTGTATAACTTTAACAAAGTCACCTTGCATTATTTTTACAGAACCTGAAAAGTTCATCTTCAACTTACGATTACTGTGGACTAATGTTAGGTACCGGAAGTCTCCTCGCTTGGCTCGGTGTTTTACGATATATAGGATTCTTCCAGCAATTCAATGTGAGTTGAGTTTTAGGTCAATGTTATGTAGTTGAACTGTGGTTTTATTCTTGCTCAGTTACATGGGATATTTCTTAATTTCAAAATCTTAACAAAGTTGAACAGTTGACAAAGATGATGATTCAGCTATTGTTGTTGCATGTCTGACCTTGAACAAAATTCAACAGCAAAACATGTGTAAAAATTTTTGTTGCATGTCTGACCTTGAACAAAATTCAACAGCAAAACATGTGTAAAAATTGTTGTTGCATGTCTGACCTTGAACAAAATTCAACTGTAAAACATGTGTAAAAATTGTTGTTGCATGTCTGACCTTGAACAAAATTCAACAGTAAAACATGTGTAAAAAGAGTCTATTTTTGATAATTCCTAGATTTATTCAATTTAACCAATAAGCTTTAGATCTGTTTTGGGGTGTATATTGGTCTGCACTGAGGTTCTCTAGATTGTGATTGAGTTGTGCATTTACCCCACCGAGTCGTCAGTATTCCTCTATCAGTTTACAAGCTCTCAAGAAATAAATTGAGCAGTGTACAGTTTCCTTAACTGGAATTTTGCTAATCACTAATATTATTAAATTAGTTTGTGTACAGATTTTTAATCAAAAAATGTATTCAAGTTTCTGACCATACAAGCTTGATGACTAGCATTTGTAGACTGCTCATGCTGCATTGCATGTGAATAGGTGTACAAAGCATCGTCTCCATGGCAACACACTCTGTGAGATGCAATGTGATTATGTATGTATACATGTTTCTCTTACACGTGTGCCTGTATTTCAGATATTGATTGTTACATTGAAGAAAGCATTCCCCAACATGCTACGGTTTCTCACATGTTGTATATTGTTGTACATTGGATTTGTAATCTGTGGCTGGGTTGTTCTCGGACCGTACCATATAAAGGTATAAATCTTCAAAAAAAAGTTAATCATTAACTTTCATGTCTGTATTATTTTTTAATTATTTGAACACAATTCATATCAAGACTTCTGTCTTATCAAGTCTTCTTTGTGTTGGCTTTTTGTGTTTGAGCTTTATGACATTTTTTCCAGATATGTATGATTGTCATTTGACCTAACCAGTGTTAGGATGGATGACTGGATGTATTATCTACCATGAAACATACATGCCATGCAGGTTTGACCAACCACTTCTAGTCTAGTGCTCTACCAACCAAGCTAACTTGGCAGGCTCTGAGTTTGCATCATATTCATTATGCAAAGCATGTTGTCTTACAGACTCAGAATTATTCTTCATTTCTTCATTTTTCAGCTATCATCAAACTAAAGTATATTCTAAAAATCTCCGTTGCTCTTTATAAAATTTCTAATATATTTCCACCCGACAGAAAATATGTTATTAAATTTCATTTATTAAGCAAAACAAGTCTATCTGCATATTAATATGTACTTATTTCCCCCTCCCCTCAACATGTATTCTGTGTGCCTATTGGAGCTATTCAAGGAAAATTTCCGTGTTGGTCCCCTAATTTTCGAATAGAATATAAATATAATAATTACTTGTACACTTTAAAGTGGCATTAATGTATATGACTTCACATTTTAGGTGTTAGTATTGTTGTTGTGAACAAAATGCTTGTGGTCAAAAGTTGTTTTGCATTTGATGATTAGACATAAAAACCTATTCTATATAGCTATTGTGTGAAAAATTGTGTTCTTTGCTCTTGATAAAGGCCCAGTGTGGCCGAAATATTGAGCGTGAGTGGATTTTTATACCATACAAATGTTTGACGTTTCTTCATCTATTACATGCCTGGTTGTTGTTTTCATATGAAATACAGATCAGTCATAGCTATAATAGTCATTTTAGAATATGCCTTTGGCACGTTCTCTATAATTCTGATTTTATTTACATCTTGTGTCGATTGCCTTCTTTTTCTTTACGTTTCATTTCAGTTTCGTGATATGAGCACCACATCTGAATGTTTGTTTTCTCTCATTAACGGTGATGATATATTTACTACATTTTCTGCCATTACTACGAGCAGTCCGGTAGTCTGGCTGTACAGCAGGATATATCTCTACTCGTTCAGCTCGTTATTTATATATGCTGTACTGAATCTGTTTATTGCCGTAATAATGGACACATATGAGACTATCAAGGTAATTGTCATACTAATTTCCTTGTGCATGCTGTTCGAATTCAATTTAACACAATTATTTTACCATCTTATTTCAGTTTCGACAAATGAGTACTGCATCCGAGTGTTTGTTTTCCCTGATA
Organism: Mactromeris polynyma; assembly: GCA_032209605.1. NCBI lineage: Eukaryota > Metazoa > Mollusca > Bivalvia > Venerida > Mactridae > Mactromeris > Mactromeris polynyma. The sequence goes on from JASFXZ010000008.1 coordinate 16,235,133, forward strand.
AATGGTGACGACATGTTCGTAACATTTTCGGCAACTATGACAAAAAACCAGCTGGTCTGGTATTACAGCCGGATATACCTATACGGGTTCATCTCATTATTTATCTACGCTGTATTGAATCTATTTATAGCAGTAATTATGGATACATACGAAACAATCAAGGTATTTGAATGGCACCTGCTTTGTAGCTTCCTACAGCTTTTTTACCTTAACACCGTGCTCAGATGTAGAAACTTGTATGTTTAGATTCATGTTCTGTCTATAACTTTATTTTGGAAATTTTATTCGTTGTATACCGCTGAAACCAAGGAATAGAATTAAGGCATGTCAAGCATGTATTTAGTATCACAATGTCACAGGGAATCAAATATTGTTACTACCTGGTATTATTGTTTGACAGTTACGATTGTTTGGCACAAATCCTTAAAAAAAATGCTATACGTGATATAGAGTAATATTTTATAGTATAATGTATTTGCATTTATAACTCAGTAAATCTGTAACTTTGAAGTGAATGAGTAACTACATGTAGTATGTATCGATTAAACTTTACATGTATGTTAGGATCGGTTTATACTGTTTCCTGCATGTATGTACGGGTCGGTTTATTCTGTTTCCTGTACGTATGTTAGGATCAGTTTATACTGTATCCTGTATGTATGTTAGGATCGGTTTATACTGTTTCCTGCATGTATGTACGGGTCGGTTTATTCTGTTTCCTGTATGTATGTTAGGATCGGTTTATACTGTTTCCTGCATGTATGTACGGGTCGGTTTATTCTGTTTCCTGTATGTATGTTAGGATCGGTTTATACTGTTTCCTGCATGTATGTTAGGATCAGTTTATACTGTATCCTACATGTTTGTTAGGATCAGTTTATACTGTTCCTGCATGTATGTTAGGATAGGTTTATACTGTTTCCTGCATGTATGTTAGGATCAGTTTATACTGTATCCTGCATGTTTGTTAGGATAGGTTTATACTGTTTCCTGCATGTATGTTAGGATCGGTTTATACTGTTTCCTGCATGTATGTACGGGTCGGTTTATTCTGTTTCCTGTATGTATGTTAGGATCGGTTTATACTGTTTCCTGCATGTATGATAGGATCAGTTTATACTGTATACTACATGTTTGTTAGGATCAGTTTATACTGTTTCCTGCATGTATGTTAGGATAGGTTTATACTGTTTCCTGCATGTATGTTAGGATCAGTTTATACTGTATCCTGCATGTTTGTTAGGATAGGTTTATACTGTTTCCTGCATGTATGTTAGGATCAGTTTATACTGTTTCCTGCATGTATGTTAGGATCAGTTTATACTGTTTCCTGCATGTATGTTAGGATCGGTTTATACTGTATCCTGCATGTATGTTAGGATCGGTTTATGCATGTATGTTAGGATAGGTTTATACATGTATGTTAGGATCGGTTTATGCATGTATGTTAGGATCAGTTTATACTGTATCCTGCATGTATGTTAGGATCGGTTTATACTGTATCCTGCATGTATGTTAGGATCAGTTTATACTGTTTCCTGCATGTATGTTAGGATCAGTTTATACTGTATCCTGCATGTTTGTTAGGATCAGTTTATACTGTTTCCTGCATGTATGTTAGGATCAGTTTATACTGTTTCCTGCATGTATGTTAGGATCGGTTTATGCATGTATGTTAGGATCGGTTTGTACATGTATGTTAGGATAGGTTTGTACTTGTATGTTAGGATCGGTTTGTACATGTATGTTAGGATCGGTTTATACATGTATGTTAGGATAGGTTTGTACATGTATGTTAGGATCGGTTTATACATGTATGTTAGGATCGGTTTGTACTTGTATGTTAGGATAGGTTTATACATGTATGTTAGGATGGGTTTGTACATGTATGATAGGATCGGTTTATGCATGTATGTTAGGATAGGTTTATACTTGTATGTTAGGATCGGTTTATACATGTATGTAAGGATCAGTTTGTACTTGTATGTTAGGATCGGTTTATACATGTATGTTAGGATCGGTTTGTACTTGTATGTTAGGATGGGTTTGTACTTGTATGTTAGGATAGGTTTATACATGTATGTTAGGATAGGTTTGTACTTGTATGTTAGGATCGGTTTATACATGTATGTTAGGATCGGTTTGTACTTGTATGTTAGGATAGGTTTGTACTTGTATGTTAGGATAGGTTTATACATGTATGTTAGGATCGGTTTGTACTTGTATGTTAGGATAGGTTTATACATGTATGTTAGGATAGGTTTGTACTTGTATGTTAGGATAGGTTTATACATGTATGTTAGGATAGGTTTGTACTTGTATGTTAGGATCGGTTTGTACTTGTATGTTAGGATAGGTTTATACATGTATGTTAGGATCGGTTTGTACTTGTATGTTAGGATAGGTTTATACATGTATGTTAGGATCGGTTTATGCATGTATGTTAGGATAGGTTTGTACTTGTATGTTAGGATAGGTTTGTACATGTATGTTAGGATAGGTTTGTACTTGTATGTTAGGATAGGTTTGTACATGTATGTTAGGATAGGTTTATACATGTATGATAGGATCGGTTTGTACTTGTATGTTAGGATAGGTTTATGCATGTATGTTAGGATGGGTTTGTACATGTATGTTAGGATAGGTTTATACTTGTATGTTAGGATAGGTTTATACATGTATGTTAGGATCGGTTTGTACTTGTATGTTAGGATAGGTTTGTACTTGTATGTTAGGATCGGTTTATACATGTATGTTAGGATCGGTTTGTACTTGTATGTTAGGATGGGTTTGTACTTGTATGTTAGGATAGGTTTATACTTGTATGTTAGGATAGGTTTATATTTGTATGTTAGGATAGGTTTGTACTTGTATGTTAGGATAGGTTTATACTTGTATGTTAGGATAGGTTTATACTTGTATGTTAGGATAGGTTTATACTTGTATGTTAGGATAGGTTTATACTTGTATGTTAGGATAGGTTTGTACTTGTATGTTAGGATAGGTTTATACATGTATGTTAGGATCGGTTTGTACTTGTATGATAGGATCGGTTTGTACTTGTATGTTAGGATAGGTTTATACATGTATGTTAGGATGGGTTTGTACATGTATGATAGGATCGGTTTGTACTTGTATGTTAGGATAGGTTTATACATGTATGTTAGGATAGGTTTGTACTTGTATGTTAGGATAGGTTTGTACATGTATGATAGGATCGGTTTGTACTTGTATGTTAGGATCGGTTTGTACTTGTATGTTAGGATCGGTTTATACATGTATGTTAGGATAGGTTTGTACTTGTATGTTAGGATCGGTTTATACATGTATGTTAGGATCGGTTTGTACTTGTATGTTAGGATCGGTTTGTACATGTATGTTAGGATCGGTTTAAACATGTATGTTAGGATCGGTTTGTACATGTATGTTAGGATCGGTTTGTACTTGTATGTTAGGATCGGTTTGTAATTGTATGTTAGGATAGGTTTATACATGTATGTTAGGATCGGTTTGTACATGTATGTTAGGATCGGTTTGTAATTGTATGTTAGGATAGGTTTGTACATGTATGTTAGGATCGGTTTGTACATGTATGTTAGGATCGGTTTGTACTTGTATGTTAGGATTGGTTTGTACATGTATGTTAGGATCGGTTTATACATGTATGTAAGGATCAGTTTGTACTTGTATGTTAGGATCGGTTTAGACATGTATGTAAGGATCGGTTTGTACTTGTATGTTAGGATCGGTTTGTACTTGTATGTTAGGATAGGTTTATATTTGTGTGTTAGAATCGGTTTGTACTTGTATGTTAGGATAGGTTTGTACTTGTATGTTAGGATAGGTTTATATTTGTGTGTTAGAATCGGTTTGTACTTGTATGTTAGGATCGGTTTGTACATGTATATAGGATCGGTTTGTACATGTATGTTAGGATAGGTTTGTACTTGTATGTTAGGATCGGTTTGTACTTGTATTTTAGGATCGGTTTGTACATGTATGTTAGGATCGGTTTGTACATGTATGTTAGGATAGGTTTGTACTTGTATGTTAGGATAGGTTTATACATGTATGTTAGGATAGGTTTGTACATGTATGTTAGGATAGGTTTATACATGTATGTTAGGATAGGTTTGTACTTGTATGTTAGGATAGGTTTATACATGTATGTTAGGATAGGTTTGTACTTGTATGTTAGGATCGGTTTGTACATGTATGTTAGGATAGGTTTGTACTTGTATGTTAGGATCGGTTTATACATGTATGTTAGGATAGGTTTATACATGTATGTTAGGATAGGTTTGTACTTGTATGTTAGGATAGGTTTATACATGTATGTTAGGATAGGTTTATACATGTATGTTAGGATAGGTTTGTACTTGTATGTTAGGATAGGTTTGTACATGTATGTTAGGATAGGTTTATACATGTATGTTAGGATAGGTTTGTACTTGTATGTTAGGATAGGTTTATACATGTATGTTAGGATAGGTTTGTACTTGTATGTTAGGATCGGTTTATACATGTATGTTAGGATCGGTTTATACATGTATGTTAGGATAGGTTTGTTCTTGTATGTTAGGATCGGTTTGTACATGTATGTTAGGATAGGTTTATATTTGTGTGTTAGGATTGGTTTGTACTTGTATGTCTTTACCGTTTTCTCTGTGTGTTTTACTTCCCCCTGCCTTGTGTTTTGTTGGGTGTAAGCTAATCATGACTTTCTGTATATAGATAAAGAGGTAGAAACACTTATTGCACTTTCACCAAATTTGGAAAAAATGAACTGAAGGTCTTCCAGTTACGTTTAACCATATGAAAACTTATCCACTGTATATCTATATGTAATCAGCTAACATTTCAGCTCAGCTGCATTAAATCATGTATGTAATTAACCACTTACCACTGATTAGCTAGCTGTCACTTCAACTCACTACCAAATATTTCCCCTAGCCTAACTTCCTTACCTTTCATAGAATAACTGCCACTGGAATTTAATATTTTAAAAAAGCATTACATGATATGATTATTAACAGTTTGTAAATGCCTACTGAAATATCATTGATATTTTCAAGTAAATTTCTTATGCATTAAATTCTGTTTTATGATAAATGTTCAAATACAAGTCCAGTAAAATTCCATGCATAGAAATTTATGACTCAGTTTTAAGAATACATGTAGTAATACTATACCAGTACATTTGAAGGAAATAGGCACTAGGTGTCAAGGTTTTGGCTTTATGCTGTGTAACATCAATGTGTACATTTGATATCATAAAGCCAGATTATTGCGCTTCATGTGACTTTGCTTGTTATGTTGATTGCACCTCTGTGGCTATAAAGGATGAGAATCTAGCATGTCTGGCATGTCTATACTGTCTTGCCCCCATGCTAGAGAAAGTCATCCTCAGTACCCAGGCTATTCATAACATACATGATACTCTGGGCAAATTGGCTAGCGAAACTTCATAATGCATGAATATTTATTAGCATTTCTCGACCAATGAACAAACAAATAACAAAAAGAAGAATTCTCCTTGTGAAGAGCTATCTGCAAAAATCGACGAAATGGCAGCCTAACACGATTTGAACTTAACTCTTCGACAATTTCCATATTGCATGAGGTGTGTGGCATGTGGCCAATCAAGCGACTGGCTTTCACCTCATAAATTATTCATGAGTTTGAGATTTTTAGTCAGTTTGTCCAGGGTTTCATATATGTTATGAATAGCCTGGGCACCGAGGATGGAGAAAGTGTTCGGTGAGGTATTTCGCATATGTACCATTTCCAAGACATCTGATGTTCTCAAATGTTTTAAAACTTAACCAGTATCTTATATAATCGGCTGATAATGCCAAACATGTTTACTAAATTATTGAGTAGTTTTATTCATAATTCCCTAACTGATAAAATAATTTTGCTTGTTTCAGGAATATTATGCACATGGTTTTCCAAAAAGTGAGTTGTTTGAGTTTATAGATCAATGCCAGGAACCCGTACATTCTCCGATGTTCCGACGGGAAGACAATAGTTGTAACCCACTGTCTTTGTGTCTGTGCTGTTGCAGGTATTTACATATATCATACAAAATCTTGGCATCCAAACATATTGTTATAGTCTTTCTGTGAGTTGATGTTTCTACATCATATTGGGAGTTTCATCAACTTTCGAACAGGAAAACTGGTATGAAATACTCAAGAAATGCATCCGCTGATTTTGTACCATCTGAATTCTCAGAAACTATCGAAAATGGAACTCAATAATGGCTTTCTTGTCAATGGCTTTACAGATTATTCATCATTGCTGTGCTGGGAAAACTGTTACAGCGCTTCTGCTTATCACAAATTATAAGCAGTAATTTAGGTCTTTGTTAAGATATTATCAACAATTGTAACAACGATTTTCAAACCCAGATGGCACCTCTAATTCAAAAATATTTCTGCATTTTTTTGCCCCTGCCATGTGAATGGCAAAGAGGCAGAAAGGATTACCCTTGTAGGTCTGTCTGTGTGAAAAACCGGTTTCCGATTAATAACTAATAAATGGATTCAATTTGACATGAGCCAAGGATGGCTTCAGTAACTTCCACCAATAATGGCCCTTTTTTACCTAAACATTAATTCGGATCAACAACCCTTGAAAAGCCCATAGGGGGGGGGGGGGGGGGAGGGGGATGGGTATTCATGTACTATGGACACATCTAGTTTTGTTTATCTTTGGATCTTTTTATCAGTTACAGGAAAAAATATGATTTTTGTAATTTCCCCATTCACTGAGTGACAGAAAGATGTGTAATTAAGTATAAGCAACTTGTGAGTTGCCTATCAATCTGTTAGAAAAAATGGTTTATTGAAGCATGGTTTGCACAAGGACTTACAACTAATCTTGAGATTCTACATTTTACTTTAAATTCAGGTTTTTGTGTTTCCTCATTTCTCAAGTGTATTCTGAACTTGGTCATGGTTTGGTCATTTGAATGTACATGTATTACAATATGTTTAGCAGGAAGATAATTTTTTTGTTTCAGAAGTTGTGGTTAACCACTTACAATATTGTCTTTATCGTTCACAAAGCAACAGTTTCACACACTAGTCTGTATAAATATTTGATTTTAAATTAGTTTTAGTTAAAGCATATTTATTGTGATTGTGAAACAAGTTCTTACAGCTTATACTTATAATGACTGCTTCCTGGGTGACAAATTAGGAAATGTAAATTTGCGATCAAATTCCATCCAGCGGGGCTCAAACTCATGACTTTTGGGTCTGAAGTCAGGGCACTCATGACCACTACATCCCTCTTTTGTTTTCATAGCAGTTAAGTATGAGCATACACACTACCCAGATCCTACTGTACTGCTACTGGTTCCAGGTTTCTGTAGTTCAATGATTTACAAAATGTCAGTGTATACATGTAAGCTTAATTTTGTGGATTTTGTTTTCAGAGACAATCCTGACAGACCAAATGAATATACAAGTCTAGTGCAGTGAATGGACATCTTTATGTTACAATGACTAACTGTAAATGAACAATACTCAATTAAGATGAACAAATATGAACTCACAAGTTTCTGCATAGAATGTGAAAAAGATAAGTTTATACAATGAATGTGAAAAATATAATGTTATGCATTGAATGTGAAAACAGATAGCTTTGTACATGGAATGTGTAAAAGAAAACTTTGTACATGAAATGCGAAAAAGATAACTTTCTTTATAGAATAAGAAAGCATAACTTTTTACAGGACAGAATCAAGAATGTGGAAACAATTATTGGTGCTTTATGGACTTCATCTGTATTGAGAGATGCAAATGTTTCTATTCATTGCTTAAACTTATTGTACATGAGAATAGACTGTTCATGTGTGAATTGAATTGATTTGAATATATTACATTTTCCTTTTAATTATCTCCCCTTGTAAACCCTTATTATCATGCTATAAAACCACTGGTTATGGCAGACTACCACAGCTTTTGCTGTAAAACTGCTTGCACACAATATAGGCTGTGTATACGTAGAATGAGATAATATATTAAAGCATATTCATGTGTTTCTTGTACAGTATTCTACCCATGCTTAGTGGTTGTTGGTTTGTGTAGGAGTTGTATCCCTTGTACCTACAAATATAACTGTATTGAGCATGTTGTTTAATGTTTGGTCGTTTTCATGTAGACAAAGGACGGAGACATTTATATCTGTGATACTATTTCTGTTTGTGTATCGTGTTATTGTAAAAATCATGTTTAGCGTACATGTAAACATTTATATGTACCGTAATTTGTTTTTATATTTTCTCCTATACATTCCATGTATTATATTAGTGATGCCTTGTTCAACACGCTGTTTATATGGCTTGCTATGTTAAGCAGTATTTGAACCATGACTTTCCAGAATTTAGAATTTTTAGTAACCCTCCATGTGCAATACCAAATCTGTTTCCACAACATTTTGTCATTTGGTCTAAGTCAGTCGAGCACTTGACGGATGATTTAGGGGTTGTAAGTATGAACCTGTGGGAAACCTATGTTTTCCTTGACAATTTGGCTGAAGATAATACATCCCAAGTCATTTGTTCTTTGCCACTGATAAATGTGGGTTGGTTGACAGGTACTTCTTAACTTCTTTACTGCATATAATTTTTACTAACAGTATCCTGTACCATGTAAGTGATTCTGTATTAATGAATTTTTTTTATCACAACAAAATTATATTTTTTCTGTATAAAAATATCGCTTATGGTTGCTATTCGGTGGAAAGTACTTGAGTGTATGTTTAAACCTTTGGTTTTTGCTGAAAGGGGTTTAACTATGTTGAAAAGGTCAGCAGTGCGGCCAACAGGATCCTATATGTCTTCCAGATAGCCTCTAACAAATAATTTTTAGGCCCTTCTCTTAAAAAATTTGCTTTGAATGTGATCATGTTTTCACAAATTTGCCAGTACGGACAAGCTTGGGTACAATTTGCCAGTACGGACAAGCTTGGGTACAATTTGCATGCATTTAAGCAGTTACAAGTATTTATGTCCATATTTATCGCTATGATAACTTTAATCAGTATGTATCATTATTCTGTCGATCATCTAAATCCCTGGTAGTATCAATTAGATCACATACCCATTCAGTAGCTGTGACATTCATCGTGTAATATCATATGTATATATGGTAGTATATGGTAGTACCGGTACATGGTAGATTAGTTGAAACTTTCTCAGGGTTCACATGAATTATGGGTATTTTAGCTCTTATAATGGTTCAAATGCTCATCAACAAGGTGACTTCCTTCTGGAGATATCAAGATACCCCAACACCTTGAAACAAAACTGCCATTTTTGCACATATTTGGTCGGCATTGTCATCGATATTCACAATTGGTTGTTTTCTTAACTTTTGGACTTTGAACATGCTTAGTGACCAACATAGCAATGGTATTGGTTCTTCAAGGTCATGCTTTGGTCTACCACTACATTATACCCGATAGGTCACTGAAGATCAAGGTCACCCTGATTTGTTTCTTATATATATGAGAATTTGGGTTAACCATGTTTGCTTACCACAGCAAAATTGCATCAATCATACGTTCTTTAAGGGGTCATAACTATGGCAAAACAATTCACTTGAACATCCTTAGTTTTCTATTTGCTTAGAATGGTATCTACCAAGTTTGCCTAAAATTAGAAAAAAAATGACAGTACAAATATGGGGCCATGTTGTTTTACATAGGATTCAACAAAAGCTCCTGAATGCAATATTTTTCTTTAAATAGTTGTAACATTTAATCAAAATGCTTACATTGTATGTAATTTCTTGTATTTTCTGCACATGCTTAGTTTCATTTTTTATGCATTATGTTAATATTTTGTGACTTGACTGTTATAATTTTGAGATTAAAATTTTAAAATTGATATTGCTGTTTTATGTGAATAAACATGTCAATATAGCATGTGCTAGTTAAATGCTTGTTAGAAAAATAATGTGCATAAAGTGCAATACTCCCTCAGTGTGTTGTCTGTTATTCTTGTTTGTATGTTTTATGAGATTTTTTTACTTATTTTGAGACTGGAGTATTCCAATTTGGAAAGAATGTATATGTATAATCCATTGGATTAATTGAAAGTGGGGCAGTTACTCCAAAAAGAAAACAACATTCTAAAAAATAAAAATTCTCTATAACATCTGTGCATACTGTTGGGAGTTGCTGTGTATACCTCATAGGTAAACCTAGATGTCCTTATTTAATATCTGGTGTTTGTTTCGTAATTCAGCTATGCACATCAAAGTTTGTCCAACCAGGAAGAGGGTGGCAGGAACAAATTTTAGACCAACTGCATAAATGTTAGTGTAGACAGTGTCATAGAGCAGGGAGATTTGTCTAGAATACCCAAGGTAGAACATGTTCGAGGCATTAAAAATGCTCAAGACTAACATTCCCGAAAAGTCCAGTCTTTCCCCTGTGGGTCTCGACATGCCAGTCCAAGTCCCACCCATCGGGAATCATTGTGTGAAGTCCACTGTATGCCTGCATCAGGACAAATCCTAGCCAAGTCCATTACAGACTGGGGTAATTTCCCAAAAAGTTGTATTTTTCCACAACAACAAATGACACAACAAAGATATATGAATTGGATTCATTTAATACAAGATCTACATAATATACACTTTAACAAAATAAATCATAAATACAAAACAATCTATATATACAAACTAAAGATTTGAATTTCATTGAAGTAAGTATTTATCAGCTAGATCCTTTCTATTCATCAACCATAATAACACAAGAAATCTACCACATCAGTACAGTCAGGTGATGAACACACAATCACAGTTCAACATGTTTTTACCAAATGTAACTAAAAACGCAGTAAAAGAATTTGAGAATCGTTTTTTCGAATTTTAATATTACAATATGTTAAGTATTTCATGTTATATGTTAATGAAATTTACGGAGTCGCCCACAAAAAACATGTTCTTGAAGTTTTGGAGCTTACAGACTTGTTGTGCATTCTGCAACAACATTCAACAGGAGCATTTCTGGTAAATATCGACTTGAGTACCGGTCAAGGCTGACAAATTGTATAGGGAATGGAGTTAACTTTTACCTAAACATGTTCAAACATGTATGTTACTTGCCTGACATTGTTGCAGGTGAGGATTCTAATTGTTTTAAATAGAGTGTATCTTAATTTTTATTTAAACAAGACTGACAATAAGAACTGTGGTGTAAAACTTCTGTCAACAATGGTGACAACAAGACCAAGGGAAAGCACTCCTCATTCTTTAAATTATTGCGCTAAAAACTTACATTTTAAAACATAGCCAAGCAAATGATAAGAAGATTTATTTCCTCTAAAACACAGTATCCAAACTTCAAAAAGAAATTAACAAATAGAAATTGTTCTCCATAAAACACCAATATTGTATTTAATGTAATAAGTCTGTAACAATGAAATAAATAAAATATATTTTCAAGCACTAAAAAGCATAGGTAAAAGTTGTTTTGGGTAAGAAAAATTATCAACAAATCTTACTCCATTACAGTAATTTAAACTGAAAATGTTAAGCCTAGAATGCAAAACATGAATAAAACATAAATTTCACATTTAATTTATACTTAACATGATGGTCACTTAATATTTAGCCATACAAAACTCTTTTAAATTCATGCATGTAAATATGTATTATGATTCTTCAAGCAAACAATTATCAAACAAAATATCAGTTACATAAATCATACAGTTTCTAAATGTGATTGCATGGTAGATTTTAAATACAAATAATTTTCAAATGCAGAAAACAAACAACTTTAGTTAAGTCAACATGTCAAACAAGATGTCAGCATAATGGAATTGTAACTGTCAATTATCTTATTTATACATACTATGCAGAAACAAAATTCTTGCACCCAACTGTCAATACCTTGTTAATACTTCGCATAAATACAGTGCATTAATACTGACAAAAATGTAATCATAATTATCTCCAACAGGTTTCAACACTTATCAGTCTTCATGATCAAACATCCTCTAGTTGATTCAAGTTCCTACAAAGTTCATAAGTTGTAGAGGCTTTATTTCTGATAGAAGAACGGTTCTCAGTGTGTCTTGAGACGTTATACGTAGATCCACAGGGGGATAATATGCTTTCCTGATCACACTTTCAATATCACCCTTGCATGGTAACAGTTCTATACACACCTACGGCTCCTGTATATCTAAAGGTGTTTGGAATAACCAATTAACACAGTGGAAATGACTCAAACAGCTTTTCTCTTCTTCAAGATAAAATGAGAATGGGTAGCAGGTCCCTGTGAGTCTACACTCATATTGATCCCATGGCACACATACATGTAACAATGATTACAGTTTACTGTTGCTAAATTCTTAATTGTTCACAAATGTACACAATATTATGCAAAACTGAAAAATGGCTTAATTCAGCTCCCTGTGTGTTTCACAATAGACTAACAATGATCACCAGATCCCTGTGTACCTAGAGGTATATTCTACGTAGATCTGCTGGTGATGTAATCATATTACACTGAGGACATAACTTCTTGGCTCCCTGGAATGGTTATATAAACAGAACATAATTAATGTACCCAACATATGGTTGAGGCCCTAGAATACATAAATTATGTCACAGAAGTGAAATAACATAATTATTTTCATTAATTCAATGGCAAAGAAATAATGAATTGCCTTGTACAGATGGCTGCTGCTATCAAGGGGGAGAGAATTACTGTTTCCCCATAAGGTATTTACAATTCATGATACACATGAAATATCACATTGTTGTAACTTGTATATAAATTACTACATTTGTTGATTTGTTCTATGAACTACATAATACTTTGTAAGACATCAGTAATGAAATAAGGGTCCAGTTTGCAGTTTTGCATCCCAGAAATGTTACTTAGCCTGCATACACAGCAAAATCACTAAAACAAAGAAATACATAACATACCAAAGTTCTGAGCCAGCATTCTTCACAATGAACATGCCAACACTGAGTGGATGTCACTGGTTTAGTAAAAGATTCCTGAAAAATATAGAGGCACAGTTATTTGATTGTTTATACAACAAATTTCAAATTTAACATAGTTGCTGTATCAAAATGCAGAAATGTAAAAATCATTTTACTGGCTTCATGATCATTAATACATGTATATACAATGTACATATAATTCTTATGCTTCATTCAGAAATTTTGTATACAAGTTGACCATTAAGAAATTTAGTCTAGTGCATACAAAAGTTGTCACAGTCCAGTATATAACTTCACAGTTTTGACGGTTTGGCCACAAACTGCTGAAACATTTTATATAGAACTTGACCGTAGTCAAATCCTCTGTTTGTCTGCTGATATGCCTTCTGGTCTGTCATTGCTGACCTATTGATCAGACACTGTAACATAGACACAATCTTCATCCCATCGCCCTTGAACTGACCTACACATTGCAAATGTTACAACAGAGTTTGTAGATGGTAATTTGCCTGGTCATCAGACCTGTTGTGCAAACACTCAAACCGTCTGGCAAAAACATTATGAAAAACGGAAGGAACTTTTTCTAGTGAGGTAAAGGCTGGCTCTATATAACAATCTCTGCAATGTAACAAATAAATGATGACAAAACTACCATACTTACCATACAAATTAAACATTTTGGTGGGACTTGAGTTTTATCCTTCTCTTTTAGTCGACATCTGAGTGCAGTGATAATCATCCCAGCAGATCCCCCGACAGTATCCTGGTCCTTGTCATCCATTGGTTCATGTTTTATATGAGATTTATCTTCTGGATTATGTGCCCCTTCAATTTCTGGAATACCGTAAAATTATTGTTTATAATGCTGCTGTTCAGTCTTTCCATTTAAAACAACAATTAACATAATTACACAATACCGTAAAGGAATTATATCTCAAATTAACAAAACTTCTTTGGAAATGAATAAAAATAAGAATTAAGACATAAATACTACTTAATGCACTTTCTCATGTTGAAAATAAGATTGCAAAATTTGGAAATGAGTAAAATTTTAACTGCAATTTGTCAATTGTTAGCCAAAGAAAATATGATGAATTAACAAGATTGAATACATTACATACCTGTATCCATAAGTCTACTGTGAGTGGTTATACTTGTAGGTGCATCAGCAGTACTGTAACAATATAGACACAATGGGATATATAACATTTAAACCCACACTTGGTACATTCAAAAACACACTATCTGACCAATGTTGTGTCGTCTTATTACATTTTGAAACTCATTTTTCATATGAAAATACTTGCTGATTGCAATGAAATTGACATGTTGCATGACCATGTTACAATATAGTGTTAAAGTTCTTGTAGCCCTATGTAAGTCCATGATATTTCAAACACCAGCAATGAGCAGTTTAAATGCACTGAGCGCATCATTCACCAGTAAGGAATAAGTAATGGCGTTCCTATCAAGTATATTGTACCATTTATTTTAAAATATGACAAGCTAATATAAACTTCGATGTCTTCCAACAAATAATAACAAAGCATGGAATACCTGTTTTAACTCCCATCCACAAAGCTGTTTTAAAAGTTAAAGGGAAAGCAAAGGACCAACCTTGCAATCCCTGGGTTTGCAGACATGTAACAACCAACAAACCACCCCTAGTCCATATAGAAGACTGTCCCCCTTACCTTAGAAAAGCTCCTCTAAGGGCCTCTCTTTCCCTGTCTTCATTTGGTTCATCCGATGCACAAGGTATAACATCTACTTCACTATATCTACACACAGTGGTTAAGGCAAATCATGTTTCAACATAAACAAGCATTTACGTCAACAATCGGCAATGTAATACTTTTTATCTAATCACTTTCAGTCAACAAGGTCATCCTTAAAAGCTTGTTTCTTTGGCATAACCCTACCTTTATTTAGGTAGGTAGGTAGGTAATTATTTTCTATACATTACTTTTTATGGTAATTCAAGTTTCAAATAATAATACACAACCTAAAAGTCTCCCCAATCAGACAACAAACAGCTGTGAGAGACTTTATACACAGTGATGTAAGACTTTATACACAGTGATGTAAGACTTTATACACAGTGATGTAAGACTTTATACACAGTGATGTAAGACTTTATACACAGTGATGTAACAATTATACACAGTGATGTAAGACTTTATACACAGTGATGTAAGACTTTATACACAGTGATGTCAGACTTTATACACAGTGATGTACGACTTTACACACAGTGATGTAAGACTTTATGCACTGTGATGTAAGACTTTATACACAGGGATGTAAGACTTTATACACTGTGATGTAAGACTTTATACACAGTGATGTAAGACTTTCTACACAGGAATGTAAGACTTTCTACACAGGGATGTACGACTTTATACACAGTGATGTAAGACTTTATACACAGTGATGTCAGACTTTATACACAGTGATGTACGACTTTACACACAGTGATGTAAGACTTTATGCACTGTGATGTAAGACTTTATACACAGGGATGTAAGACTTTATACACTGTGATGTAAGACTTTATACACAGTGATGTAAGACTTTCTACACAGGGATGTAAGACTTTCTACACAGGGATGTACGACTTTATACACAGTGATGTACGACTTTATACACAGTGATGTAAGACTTTATACACAGTGATGTAAGACTTTATACACAGTGATGTAAGACTTTATACACAATGATGTAAGACTTTATACACAGGGATGTAAGACTTTATACACAGGGATGTAAGACTTTATACACAGTGATGTACGACTTTATACACAGTGATGTCAGACTTTATACACAGGGATGTCAGACTTTATACACAGTGATGTAAGACTTTATACACAGTGATGTAAGACTTTATACACAGGGATGTAAGACTTTATACACAGTGATGTAAGACTTTATACACAGTGATGTAAGACTTTATACACAGTGATGTCAGACTTTATACACAGTGATGTACGACTTTACACACAGTGATGTAAGACTTTATGCACTGTGATGTAAGACTTTATACACAGGGATGTAAGACTTTATACACTGTGATGTAAGACTTTATACACAGTGATGTCAGACTTTATACACAGGGATGTCAGACTTTATACACAATGATGTAAGACTTTATACACAGGGATGTAAGACTTTATACACAGGGATGTAAGACTTTATACACAGTGATGTACGACTTTATACACAGTGATGTCAGACTTTATACACAGGGATGTCAGACTTTATACACAGTGATGTAAGACTTTATACACAGTGATGTAAGACTTTATACACAGGGATGTAAGACTTTATACACAGTGATGTAAGACTTTATACACAGGGATGTAAGACTTTATACACAGTGATGTAAGACTTTATACACAGTGATGTAAGACTTTATACACAGGGATGTAAGACTTTATACACAGGGATGTAAGACTTTATACACAGTGATGTCAGACTTTATACACAGTGATGTAAGACTTTATACACAGGGATGTAAGACTTTATACACAGTGATGTAAGACTTTATACACAGTGATGTAAGACTTTATACACAGGGATGTAAGACTTTATACACAGGGATGTAAGACTTTATACACAGGGATGTAAGACTTCACTCAAGGATACTGAGGTATACCGTATTTATCAGAGTCATCATCATCAACATTGAGATCACAGTCATCATCTTGTCCATGATTGCTGCTACTGGCAACCTGAAATCCTGATCCTGCAATGAAACAACAATAAACATGAACAGAATGTGTATTTTAGAATTTCTTTATCCAGCTAAAAATGTTTAGCACAATATTATGTTTCATTTTACTAGTAATAAACTTGTTTTGCAAGGTTGAAAATGTTACACGGCTCGTTAAACGACAATCCCTTTATCTCAATCCTCTCCAACTATCTCAAGTTATTAATTCCACAAATTAAACAAAACGTGAAGTAAATAGAAAGAATAACTGGTGTGACTGTGCAGGACTTAACTGGGCAGTTATGACTGAAACCAATCATTTACTATTTATTTTTAATCAAGTAAAAATAGCTCATTATGAGACTGACAAGAATTTACTTCCTGTTATAAAATTTAACAAAATTTACAAGACATGATAAAGATGTAGCAAATCATGATTGTGAAATTAATGCATCAGACAAACTTGAAGAAATATACATGTCAATCTAGATATGCACTAACCTGCATAACCCCCATCTAGCATTGATGAAGCACGTATACGTGTCTGTCCAGCCCATGTGTACTCCTCAAATTGTTCTGAAGTATCGTCTGCTTCCACATCAATGGGTTCTAGCTCATCATCTCTCTGAATATACATCATGTGTAACTTTAAATATGTCAGACAAGAGAAGGATATTGTTACCTAGAAATAGGCAAATACAAACATGGCAGCAGTTGGACTAACAGTCTCGAGTTCACCAGCCTTGTAACACGTGTTCTGAGAACTAATATTGTATAACTTCATGCAAGCCTAAATACATGAGCAAGGACCGTTGATACTACTAGCAATATCAATTATTGTACAAAATCAATATAACTTGATCTATCTATTGAATGTCATTTTCACATCTTCTTGTGTGACATTTAGAAATAATTCACTTACCTTTTTCAAACAAAACTCGACATGTTCGTTAAGTTCTTCTGGAGTTCCAGACACTTTTTTATTGCACACTGGACAGACAGTCTCTTCCAACTTCTTCTTTCTTGTACGACTTCGCACTGTTATGAAAATATGTTCTTATACACAAAATCTTGAACAATAAATAATGTCAACACGTCGCCCATAAATGAGCATATAAACTTTAAAACTAAATTGAGCATTTTAGAATTAAGCACAAAAAACGACGCCATCATTTTACAATAATTTTAAACTGAGCCATGGAACAACTCCTAATATCTGTCGGCTTAATGCAATGAATGGTAATTACTGTGAAATTTATTTTGAAGTTTAAAAACTGATTCTTATAAAATTTACGGGTTTTTAATTTAGGCCATTTTAAATAAATTGTTTGTTTCTGCACCCCAATGCAAGGTGAGCCTGAAGTAAATTTGTCTTTTTAGATTGTTTTCTGTTACGAAGAGGACAATAAAATCCTGTACAAAAGATACCGGAACAAGGAGGTAAGGCCACATTAAAACAAAAGTCTCTGTAAACCATCTTCCAACCCAACTCCATGAAGTTGATCAGAATGGATACAGCGAATAAATGTTTTTTCTTACTTTGACCTTAATGCAAAACATACAATTTATCAGGGATGGTCTAATTTGACAATTTTTTTCAGCAAAATAATATTCCAGTAATTGCCTGGGTAAGGATTGTTATACTACTATTTAGTAGACTAGTAGTCAGTCAATAGCTATTCATAGCTAATGTTATAAAATGTTATACCCATGTTGACTTTAAGTAAATTTTGTATCTTTGTATCTGACTAATATGCGATCTGATATACATGATGATATTGTAAGGAAAATAATTTCTGACTTACCACCAAGTCTTCCCTGTCTGTTTGTCTGTACACGTAAATAATTCTGTGAAATATATTCATATAGAACAATTAAAATAGATTCAGATAAATTAACGGTTTCCTGTCTATCACTGGTCTTATCCAGTAAGTTACAACTGTAAAACTACTACCAGGGGCCTTATTCACAAACACCAGGGGCCTTATTCACAAACACCAGGGGCCTTATTCACAAACACCTTAAGTCTGAAACTCAGCCCTAGATTTCAAATTTGCGAAAGTTTTATTGACCAGCCTTTTGTTTTCATTGAATTTGAACAAACAAAATTTGTCTTAATAATAGTTGTTACCCACTCTACACTTATACCAATTTTGATTAAGATCTCAACTGTTATAACATAAGATCTCTACTGTTATAACATAAGATCTCTACTGTTATAACATATGATCTCTACTGTAATAACATAAGATCTCCACTGTTATAACATAAGATCTCAACTGTTATAACATAAGATCTCTACTGTTATAACATAAGATCTCTACTGTAATAACATAAGATCTCTACTGTAATAACATAAGATCTCTACTGTAATAACATAAGATCTCTACTGTTGTAACATAAGATCTCTACTGTTGTAACATAAGATCTCTACTGTAATAACATAAGATCTCTACTGTAATAACATAAAATCTCTACTGTAATAACATAAGATCTCTACTGTAATAACATAAGATCTCTACTGTAATAACATAAGATCTCTACTGTTATAACATAAGATCTCTACTGTAATAACATAAGATCTCTACTGTAATAACATAAGATCTCTACTGTAATAACTTAAGATCTCTACTGTAATAACTTAAGATCTCTACTGTAATAACATAAGATCTCTACTGTTATAACATAAGATCTCTACTGTAATAACATAAGATCTCTACTGTAATAACATAAGATCTCTACTGTTATAACATAAGATCTCTACTGTAATAACTTAAGATCTCTACTGTAATAACAGAAGATCTCTACTGTTATAACAAAAGATCTCTACTGTAATAACATAAGATCTCTACTGTAATAACATAAGATCTCTACTGTTATAACATAAGATCTCTACTGTAATAACATAAGATCTCTACTGTTATAACATAAGATCTCTACTGTAATAACATAAGATCTCTACTGTAATAAATTAAGATCTCTACTGTTGTAACATAAGATCTCTACTGTAATAACATAAGATCTCTACTGGAATAACATAAGATCTCTACTGTTGTAACATAAGATCTCTACTGTAATAAAATAAGATCTCTACTGTTATAACATAAGATCTCTACTGTTATAACATAAGATCTCTACTGTAATAACAATGTATTTATAAGCAAAAAAGAACATTTCACATTCTTAAAATGTTTGTGAACAAGGTCTCGGGGCTGTTACCATAGAACTTTGAAAAACTGATGCAAAAGTTACACAACAACTTCTACATCAAAGTTGTTGTTGAAATGAACAACACAAACAACAAGGTGGCCATTGCTTATTGTCAGTTGGCATTCCTGTACAGATACGGTTCTGAGCCTTGAAAGCCTTACATGGAAGTCTCTAAATCAACTGAACACATTTTTTAACCGAACAGAACTAATACAAATACATGTCTGCTATGACAGTAAGTTTTCATATTTTCCCCGTCGAAAGAACACATTGTGATTATTGTAACTGCACCAACACTTGTCTAAGTGGATCCTACTTTTCAAGTATTTAAAAAGTCAAATAGAAAGAAATCAACCAAACAAGATACCAGTCATCAAAATTGGTACTACATGTAGTGATAATCTTTGTGCGTTAGTTTTCAAAATTACATAACAAAGATAAAGAGTATATCTTCTCAAGTGACACGTCCATGACTTTATTTCATTGAGAAGTCTTTGTTCATAATGATGTTAGACTACTTTATAAATCAATCAAGGATTTTTATCCTATTTACACAAATACAAACAATATCAATTACAAGTGATCTGTCTAAGATAGATGTAGTGGGTACTTGTTATCCAATGTACACTGACTTCTTCATTACAAAATCTATTCACTTCAAAAACACCTCAAAGTATATTTGAAAAACTTCTATAAAAAGTTGATTTACGATTTTGCCTCCAAGTAAGAAGTCGATACCTATGCTTTAAAGTGCAAACAATGACATCTGTCATGAATCCTACATTATTGTGCTCGGACAACTTATAAGACTTCCCTATGAATTTCATAAGTATTCCCAATGAAATGAGACCTTTGTAACGCTGGCCAATATTCGACTCGGGGAACTTTCAATCCTACATTTTAGTCACTTTATTAGCATTTTTTCGCCATTTCAAACGAAAGATTTGAACAAACGAGTAATTAATACGTGACAACAGTACAGATAGACTGGAGATAGGGATTTCTTGAAGTCTTTATCTATCTTCAACTTGAACAAGTTCCCTACTTTATCAAATGCATAACAAAAGATTTTATTCCGTACATCAAACAGTTAAAGTTTCATCTTCAAAACATGATACTCACATAAAAACAGAAAGTTAAAATTAATTGAATAATACCTCTTTGAAAGTTAAGCAGATTACCCATGCTCAAAAGCACCGAACTATTTGATTTCTTATTATTATTCGACAGATGGATAATAGAGAAAAGTCCATGGGACTTTCTTCTAATTTTTTTTCAATTAAAAAAAAATAGAAAAGTTAACGTAATGCATGAAAATATGCAAAATCAAATATGATTTATCTATCATACAATAGAAAATGGTGAATTAGTGAATCTTTTTACATGGTTTAGGATTTCCAATTGACAACTGCGATAAAATCTAACCATCTTGCTACAGTATCAAATTTCTGCACCCGAGGACTTCGGACCGAGTCAGTGAAATGAAGTATAAGTTTTCATGTCACAAAATATCCCTTGGAGAAATTGATACCAGCTACTAAGTGGCAAAATACCGAAATAAATCTGCTAAATCTCAACCTTTGTTCAATAGTGAGTTATGAATTTGCTTTCGATGATGACCAAACACCTACATGATCATGATTACTCTTGAACATGCAACTCTTCAATCAGGAGGAAGGAAAATGTGAATAAGAGACAGGACATAATGATTATTTAGAAATGTGAAAAACGAGTAGAAGGGGTGGTATAAAATGTAAATATTACGCAGTGTAATACAGTGTGAGCCACGAGATATGTGTCATATGTCAAACATTTGCCATTAATTATCCCCAATTTGCATTCACAACAACTGACACCAGCGTTAATATATAATCAAAGAGATTTAATATTCAATTCAAACGGATGAATTTAGGCAGGAAATGAACATCAAATATTTCATACGAGGCAACATTTGTGATTGAAACCGATTTAAAGCACACACGGAGTCGACTGCCGTTAAAGTAAATAAACCAAAAATACCACAAACAGATGAAAAAAGTACTTCATAAAAAATCAAGAAGTTTAAATACAAAAAAAAAGAAGTTTCAAATTTCAAGGACTTTTTTAAAGTACTTAGACCCAAACATTTAAATTAGCATCCCTATCTAAATTAACTTTTGGTGAAATAGTACCAAGGTACAATGAAATGAAAATAAAATACATTCAACTCAATGACTGTTACAACCCAGTATTTTATAAAATTCCTCATTTTTGGCATTCAAATTTATTACTTCAAACATAGCAACGCAATTCGAAAATCCTTCAAAAATGGCAAACTCAAAATGCTGCATAACAGTAAATGGCTTCTTAAATGGGTTTAATAAGTTAGTTTTCTTACGTTTAAACTGATAAAAATTGAACAAAGTTGTCTAGAAAGACAGAACAGTGATAAATCTTCTCTATAATTACACTATCAACGATGTAAATAAAATACCACTAGTAGCATTTGCAGTCGATTAAATTGTAATCTAAATTCACATAGACACATTTGAAGAGCTACCGTTGTAACGTGATAATGTTGAGGGACACCGGGATCTTTTCTAACTCGAGGGACTGACAATATGTTTCCTCGTGATTTGCCGTCCGTCCTGTCACATTTCATTGTCAAAGCCAAGACAAATGGCAAGCATTTGGCGGCTTTTTTATCGACTGTATTACAGTGTATGACATCACACTGCCTAAAACTATTAGCAATACAAACATTGGACTGCTTTGTAGCTATGAGAACGGAGGATCTTCAGCTTGCTAATTGGCCAGGTAGATTACCTTTGATGTATGCCTTTAAGGTGAAACCCTACGATACCGTACCACCATGACAGATTTGGCACATCACTCGGTGATTTTGAACAGCATGCAGAATTCAAACTACGATACATTCCACTAACATCTACTGTACATAATTAAATTTCGACTCTCAAGAAACTCTATGACAGAGCTATAAAACACCAATTACAAGATAATCATGGTGATATATTGTCACATAAAATTTACTTTTTCAAACATTTGAGTCCCCGCCCATCACACATCCACTTCAATACCAAATTGGGTAGTTTTTTGCAGCTAATAAATTGTATGGGATTCCTACTACGTAGTATTCCCGACATTTATCAACAATAAGATTACACCATTAACTTTTCTATTTCCAATTATAGCATCTGCCTGTAGTTTTAGCATTCCATTTATATCAAATGGTGAAGACGAAAGAAGTCGACCCGCCTCTTTATATTTAGACAAGGTTGGCGCACACCCCTGATTTGTTCCACTAAAACAGGTGAACATTTCAATGGAACTAATTAATTGATATAACTTCAGAGTACATGTAGTGTTTGCACATTTATTTTCACCATTTGATTTATTATTTATATATTATTTTTTGTGAATCATTTCTACATTTTTCCAGTCCTAACTTTTCTACAAATGTAAAGACTGACTTTATATATTTAATGTGTTTCCTAGATTAACACAAGAGAGCCAAATATACATTGACTTTTGAAACTCCAATACTGCCTCAAAATAGCCAATTAAGTAAGTTTATCCAATTAATTATTCATTTATCATACCCGGATACCAACTTTTGAAAATTAGCAACAGCCTAGGTTTCTCCAGCTCATCATTTTATCTGAACTAACTCATCAAGGGTTGGGCATAAAACTGTCTGTCGGTGGAGAAATTGATTTGTACTGTACCTATTCCTCACAATATATACCAACCAATTAAATATATATTTTTTTTTTTTATTGTTACATGTACAACGAAAACAACACAAAACAGCAACTACAAGAAGTCTTTGCGAACACTTCAGTCCACACTGTCTAATCAAATACTTTACACCATCTGTCAAATACCAATCACGAATATTCAAACTTTAAAGAAAATACAAAATTACGAGAGAAGGGGAATGCTTGCAATTATTTGTAACATTTTTCACGGCAAGTTGAACAGTTATAACCAGCATGTCGTTTTGTTGATACCCATCCAATGGTTTGGAGACATCGAGCACCCTTGTGAACATTTCAAGCTAATTAAAACATCAACTCTGAATTATTTACAGTCAGATGTTAATATCGGTCTTCCAAAAAATGTATATTCACAGTTCAAACATTAAGCGCCTATTGAGAAGTGAACGCTAATGGGATTTTGATAAGCTACTTCTTCAATAGACTTAAATCCCTACTAAAATGTGGATTAGACCTCATCTTTGAAGTAACTTTGTAGTGAATTGTCATCGGAGACAGCCAACCATTCCTGTTTGATCTCCCATAATTCGTCACTCTTCAGCATGTCAATTCTTGAATGCAATGTCTTAATCATAAAAAGATTACCCTAACTTATTAGACACACAATGCACCCAATTCACACCTTATCCGACCCCTAATCCCCACAAATGGTCCCATATAGTTGACAATGCTCAGTTATTTACATAATGAGTAATAAGTGACGTTCCCTGCATTGAAGATACATATTTAATCATATCAACCAATAGTATAATAACACATTTATCTTTCTGAAATACTGACCACAATATTAATGTTAGTGTAAAGCATTCAAATGTTTCTAAGATGCTTTTACACAGATCTATTAATTATCACATAAATGATGACCAAGATCATCAGATAACTAGAGATGAATTGCACAGTAAAATCCATAAACAAACAATGCGAGTATACATCAATCCCATGATGCAATCTCATTCCAAGCCCTTCCCACAATGCCTTGTTATCAAAACTAATCCCAGAATTCAGTTGGGTTAAAGCAAGCCAAGTATCATTATTTGATAATAAGATTTGGAGAAAAGCATTTCTAATTACCTGTCACTTAGCTACCTTTAGTGGACTACAAACTTAAATTATCAATTTGGAATTAACTCCGGTAGGGTTAGTTTCATGACCAGATTTCTGAACAACGTCTTTCTTCATCAAGGACTTCGTCAGTTATAAATTGATTAAGACCAAATTATACTAACAATACTTCTACAAAGATGGAAATTTTCACGCAGATGCACTAATTAATGGGACAAAATAAAACAAACAGCACTATGGTTGTCACCGCAGAAAATGATTTATTTCAATTTGATTGGATACACAGACATAGATTTATCCAATCAGATCATCTCAATAGCATTTGCCCAGATGAGGCACTTAATCGTCAAGTGGAACAAATAATTTAATAAAGACTGCGAAACTACGATATTTTCTCCACCGACAGATTCTCTCCTTTTGGTATTATGTCAACACAGTTGCGGTAGCTTAACCGGAGACAATTACACATAACCAGTCTTTTGACAGGTGATTTGATAAAAAAATTAAAAACAAAAGTACTGAGCACACAAATGTACAGATATTATGCTAGATTACAACAAATATGACATTTTTATGCAATATGCTGTACTATTATTAATGAAAACCATGGTGGAAATGAAAAGACTTATCACAAATTCAGCATTGTAATCAACAAAAAGGAGGGATTCAATAGATTACAAATGAAATCAATTATTTTGTAATGTTAATAATTTAAATTTAATCCCGAGTTACTGTATTCCCATTTGAAATTACATCAATGAAGCAGACGACACCTAGAATCTAGACAAATACATGTAGTGGAGCCAACAACTGGGTGACCTTGTTACCCCAGTAACATTTTCTTATACTATTAGTTTATTTACAATGACTGAAGTGTCTAACGAGGCACAAGGACAATTAAACAATTACTCACATAGCAAGTGCTGCTTTATTTCAAAAATAAACCTACCAAATTCCACCAAGTCGGGTCAGGAGACAGCACTAACTTATACAATGTGGTGTTACTTTAAATCATTATAATCCCTGCTAGATATATCCAGCTATGTCTAAAGACATACATTGAGGGTTTGGTCCCAACTTTTTCATAAAGGGAACAGACTGGCATCTTGATGAAATCAGCACAATTATTTTTACTAATTTTTTTTATACATAAACAAAAACTCTGAGGAACTTATCTCCATATATGAACAGATCCTTATACATGTATATTGAAATAAAAACATTGTTGTATTTTGTTTATGTGGGAACAAATATTATTGAGTATAAAACACAAACAATATGGATTGTTGGAGTGTCGATTTACTGGCACTTACTGAGTACAAGTTTTTATTATTAAAACATACACCTCTATAGCTAAAGGTAAGTTAAAGTAAATATATAAGAGAACCATGCTTATTATAGGGTGGGGGGACAATATAAAGAATTAAGTCGGACACATGAAACCTTCGAGTAGAGACAGAAGAATAATTACAGTGACAAAAAAGAAGATATCTCACCTCATATCTGGATTGTGATGCAGCACCTACCCCTGGCGATTCTTTCCCTCGGCAACCAGATGGTGATGGTAACGTCTACAGAAGATAAGTAAATGAAATATCATAAGAATGAGAACACAGAATATAATATACAATGCAACCTCTCCCTTTGGGAGGATGTTGCTCTAGAGAGGTTAGTAAAATTTACAAAAATGAAAATGTTGTCAGAGAGGTTTTTGTTAAGAGAGGGAAAGTTACACTGTACGTAGAAAGTTTCTTGCATTCGGTCATTATGAACAACTACCTGACTGGATCATGTAAGGTAAGAAAATGTTGAAATAAAATAGCACCAGTGTAATTGTTTAGTCAAACATGAAATGAAATTATTTGTAGTATAACAAGTTGTCCACTTCGATGCTAGACAGGCTCGGTCAAGATGTTTTGTAATTCATAATACTTGTAAAAGCTAAAAAAGTTCTCAGAGATAAATGACCTAGTATGTGTGGTAGTATTAAAATAAAAATCAACTACATTTTCAATAATACAACAAAAATGCCTATCTACAAATATACAGAAAGGTAGAAATGCTGTAATATACCAATTTTGAAACCAAATTATTAAAATGATCAACATACTTTGAGAGTTTATCATAAGTCTCTATTTGACACACAGGGCAGTCATTATCGTGATATTATTTACAAACTTGTCAATTCATAAGCCGAGTAGGACTGGACACAAAACAAACATATCGGAATGCCGTACCCAGGTGTAGAACTAGCAAAGGCAAGGTCGTACAAGGTAAAATAAGGACAAAAACGATACCGAAAAAATGTAGTTTAAAGCTAAGCCTGTTGAACTGCTATTTGAAGATTTGGAGATATTTGTTATTAACTATGATATCTCCGTCCTTTGATTAATCTTATAGTGGATCAACGACTGTCCAAGTGCCATCAAATTGAGATACGGGGAAAATCTAGAGGTAAGCTGCAGTAGGAACACAGTAAGAATAAACCAACAATCAATGACAATGTACTTAAGAAGATGGTAAACAAACAGTTCTTCCCGATGAAGCAGCAACGTCCTTGTACTTATGTGATTTTTTCATGAAAATAATTAATTAGTATCGGAACTTTATGATCACTAGGAAAAAATACCGAGTAAATCCTTTCTTAGGTTGGATCATGAAGGTAAAAGTATGTCATAGTTTATCATGATAAAAGAAATTGACAGATTTACGAAAACAAAATTAACACGTGACGAGTAAGTGATGTTATTTTACAGGCACCGAACTGGCAAATATCACAATTTTAGTATTCGGCATTCCCTCAAGCTCAAATCTCGTAAGTTTTCACTTAATTGAGTTTACTCTTAAATCTGTATTCACAATGCACTCTCAAGTACTTAAGTCTGTCATGAACCAACCACATATATTTGAGTGAAAAATCTTAATTTTCTTTGAGAATACCATTTATGGGAAATCTTAGTATGTTTTTACTTCTGTAATCCACTGCTATTAAAGAAAATGAAAAATGCAGGCAAGTCATGAAATAGTATTACAAGGGTGGTAGGATGAAAATCATGTAAATTGTCGGAGTATTAACATATCATACTTTTTAACTTTTCAATCAAACTGGAAATTTAGCAAATCAAATAATTTGGTAATAACAAAAGAACAATACATGTTATTTTCATCAGCTACAAATCCCAGCATTTAAATCTTTGTACAGATGTCATTTCCAAAAAAAATGTTCATAAAATCTATAAGTGTCACTTTCTATATGATAAACAACAGATTAAACCATAAAACTCGATTTTAATGTCTTCAAAGAAAAGAATCTACAAAATGAAATATAGCAGCAAGATACAGAATTACCAAACATGAAATATACAAAAAGAATGCTTCTTTTCATATGAACATGCACTAATATATTACTGACAGATTCATGAATTAGACACTGGGCCGAGGTAATTATAATTGAGTAAGGTACAATTTGCATGCTCAGTGTCAATATACATCATAACTTTCTCCAAAGACAGTTTAGAATTACCGACCAAATCTGTCGTAACATAAGAACAGAGTTTACTTAAAATTGATCAGATAAACGAAAAATAAAGTGATATCTTAATAACACATCAAACAAGATGACAATTAATCAAATGATTAAAAAATTTGACAGTGATTTAGTGAAGTCGTAGCGTTAAAGATGACTATATACGCGATATTATTCATATAACAACACATCACATTGTGTACGGGCGTGAATTGCCGAGATGTTATCGCTTATTTTGCACTTAAAATCTTGTCAGGTCCATAAATTTCGAAAATTTCAAAACAACACGGACAGTATTACGTTTCTACGACAATAATTGGAATTTTTACAACTCAACCAAATGTAAGAATGCAGATAAATGGAGGAGAAACAGAAAACAAAAGAAGGTAAAAATCTTTGTGGACAAAAATTAATTTCTATGAATTCTAGAGATTTTTAGGATGTTAATGTGAGATAAGCAATGGGGGGGAGAAATTATGGTGACAAAGATGTAAAGCATATGTGGCCAAGAAAACATGGCAGTTTCCAGTAAGGTTTTAAAAAACAGTTGAGTCAGTACGTAGAAATTCTATATTTTCGTGAATTGTTTTTTCATACATATGTGCAAGGACACTGATCATTATATTTTTGACTTCCAAGAGTTGTAGTCATAAAAAAAGTGTTTTGGGTAAAATATTAGATCAGGTTAGGTTACAGGGAAGGGACATATATTGTTTAAGCCTTCTTAAAAACTAAACAGAAATACTTACTTTCCTTCCTTGAGGAGTGTTTTCTCGCGACTTTCTGGTGTTTCTGAAATGGACAAAGAAATATGCAAAATCACACAAACTCAGTTAATACATTCCATTCTACAACACAAGCAAACAAATTATTATTAATGTATTTCACATATATATTATTTCACATATATATTATTTCACATATATATTATTTCACATATATTTCATTTCACTAAATTTCAAAGTCATGTCCAAATAGCGTGCTGATAAATGATCAGCGATGTAAAACAAAACCGATGTACAAGTAGGGGCCAATTGAGACACCACAAACAAATGACATTTCTGTAGGGGCCAATTGTGACACCACAAACAAATGACATTTCTGAACACTTTGCTTACATGGACAACACTGGTGTATTAGTTATAAATATTATGACACAGACTTAGAGTAATTAATAAAAGTAATTGCCTGGTGATACATGACTTTGAATGTATGGTAACAGAATAACGATATTTATGCTTATTTCTCCAACTAGTGAAAAGTGCAAATATCTTACATAAAACAGATGCCAAAAAACTTGTGGCCAGTCAAATCTTCATGATCTATTTGACGAAATTACAGGCAGGCAAAGAAACATTAGTGAAAAATATTTCATCAAAGAAAATCCTGCATCAAGCATCTCTTGTCATCAACTTGATTAAAAATGTCTCCTGAATATTGTTAATTATGACAAATCTGTGTACAATAACATCTTTTCAGGACCATTTCCCAGTATAACCAAATCAAGTAATCTCCCTTAACTATAATCTACAGCCCCTCAAAACCTTAGCTGTCAGTCTAGGTCAATAAAGAGTCATTTTAGCTCAATCCCTAGTTCCAGATGTGTCAACAAAGATATTCCTGGGAAGATCATTCTAGTTTCATGGTTTGTGGATTCCTGGTCTCCATTATCTGCCCAGATTCCTTTATCTCGCACACACTCTTATAACCTCCCAACAATACTTGCGGTAACTCAAACAGTCCACGGATGTGTACACATTAAACCTGTCTTGCCGCAAAGACAATAAATCTGATGTTATTCTGACAAATCAAAGTCGTCTTCGCGTGACAAATTTGAATACTAGACTGGATCACCAGTCTACCACTCGCTCCAAGACAATCTTTTATTCAGTTCGATGCAAAACCGGCATGTGCCTGCACATCATTTTTTTATAGAAACAATGCTGTTCAGTCAATAAAGTTCATCAAAATCAGCCCCCTATTTTCACGATTTCTAGCAGAATATGAATAACAATGACCCCTTCTCAAGACTCTAACCTATGCAGCTAAACAATAATCACACCAAGTTTGCAGTTCATGCACCGACAGCCAGATTGTTGGCACATATTCATAAAAGCCTAACACTCTAAAACCACATTCTTTACAATACAACTGGATTTGGTTGCCATGGAAATAAGACAATGCACCATATTGGCCAACTGTCATTATGGTCACAGCTGAACATATATAGAGGTCAACTAATGTCATCATAGATGCATGCACAGTTCATAAAGCAATTATTTTTCATTGTTCATAATTAAACACATTCCTTGAAAATTGATATTCAAGGTAATACATTTACTTAAAATGTCTTCCTCTGTCCACAAGACTGCTTCAAAGCTAAATCGGAAGATTGTGTGTAAATATTTCGCAAGAAAGTTACACTTGCCACTGAAC
Organism: Mactromeris polynyma; assembly: GCA_032209605.1. Taxonomy (NCBI): domain Eukaryota; kingdom Metazoa; phylum Mollusca; class Bivalvia; order Venerida; family Mactridae; genus Mactromeris; species Mactromeris polynyma. Next base: position 16,265,835 of record JASFXZ010000008.1, read on the forward strand.
AACACAGAAAGCTGTTACAGACTTATACCAGCAGGCTTCTTTCAGCTCACGACTGATTGCATATATATTCAGAGTTTGAAGAAGGTACGGTGAAATGTCAAAGTTTGAAGAAGGTACGGTGAAATGTCAAAGTTTGAAGAAGGTACGGTGAAATGTCAAAGTTTGAAGAAGGTACAGTGAAATGTCAAAGTTTGAAGAAGGTACGGTGAAATGTCAAAGTTTGAAGAAGGTACAGTGAAATGTCAAAGTTTTTGCCCCGACCCTGATTATAACCATTACACAGCAATGAAAACTTACTCTGCCAAGTCTGAGTGTTGAGATTTGAGTGAATGAAGTGGATTACAAGGCTTTTTGTGATCAATGTTCATTGTGATTTGAGCATGAATCTGAGATCTGATTGTAAGCGTGTTGTGTACTTAGTAATCGTTATAATCCAGGGCCCTTATGTCATTTTACCAAGCGTATCAGACATTCAGGACACATTTTGTGAATTTTGAATTTTTCTTGAAAAACGCTTAAATGACATGCACTTATACAGTTTACATACCTTGCGGACAGCTTATCCAGTTTCTCAAGTTCAACTTGCAAGTGGGACTCCACTTCACCGGGACGTAACGTCAAACCACATATTGGACAATAGGGAGTCTGTCCATCCAATATTAACTTCTTACGTTGTTCTGAAATAGATTGATCGATTGTTAGGATTCATAAATCATCCATGTTTTTACAAAAACTCTTTCATCGAGCGGCAGGTAACTGCACTAGACAAACAATATAACAAGAACGCCAATCTCATACATAATGATTCCCTGAAATATTTAATAGATATTTATATGAGTGTCTAAAAGCATATCAGTGTTAAAAATCAATAAAAAAACTAAAAAATGACCTAGGTTTTGCATTTTGTAGCACTGATATTGTTCAATTACCAGAAATAAATCACATCCACTACTAGATAATGTGTATGAAAACCAGATTTTAGAACAGCCCTGCCATGGAATAACCAAGACATTGGTAGTCCTGGTGCGGGTAGGTAGCCAATACACATTGGCTATTTAAACTTCAATCAAGGGGAACAATAATATGCCAAAATTATCTCAGAATAGATAATTCTGCAATAAAATTGCATAAGTTTATCATCTCAATTACTTATTTATCAAATCTGGCCACCAACTTTCGAAAACTAGATCCAGTCTAAGAAGCATTACAAGTGACAGAATAAGCAGTCTGGAGCTGTGCCACATCCATGTCATTTTGTGAGTTCCCTATCGACAAGAACTAGGGAACCAAATGAAGAGGTACCAACACACATACTGAAGAGTGAAGGTTTCACAACTCATTTACAGTCATTTATATGAAAATAATGATTTACGTGTTTTTCATTATTTTTTTCCTATTTTTGTTCATTTAATGTTATAAACCAAATTATGTTTCACTTATATTGCCTATAGGTTGAGTATGTTGTGCAAGCAATATTTCTGTCAAACTGAAACAATTATGCGAACGGAAGACAAGTTCTTCTACCAAACAAATTTGACCTCAAAATGGTGAGCGTGTCGCTACAAGTGACCAAGCATAAACAAATGGCCAACGACATCAGCATGAACTTGTTTAAGTATGTGAAAGTGAAGTCAGTTCGCAGCAAGATGAACTTAACTATCTCCCTGACTGAGGTGTACACTGATCCAGTGTGGTACAAGTAATCCAGCGTAATCCTGAAAACATGGCTCTCTTACTCTAGCCCACTTTATCATCATCCGAGTAAATCCCGAGGAATTACCCGATAGCACAATATTTTACTTAAAAATAATTTGCGTAGATCTCCTGACATCCTGATATGTACCCATTCATACATTTGTCAAAAAATTGAATCTAACCCAGACTTAATCACGACTTTCTATTTTGCGATTTGGCAGGTTTATGTCGTAAAACATGAAAATCAGTCGACAGGATTGAAAAGAACTGTTTAATGTGGAATTAGCAAAATTTGCACAAGGACATTGATTTGGGAAAAATTACTGTGAGGTGGATATCATAAAGTTTGTGCATTTCTACAATATCAGATAAGGACTGGTAATTCACCGATGGATCAAAGACAACGGATCATAATTGAAAAGTACTCACAACTAAACAGGTGTCCGACAGCGATAACACAAAAACAGACATCATTGATTTTTGGTGACACTTATACCCAAAATTGTATCCCGTAATTACTTCAAAAACGAGTATCATTTGCCATATGTCGTATTAATTTATTATATTTCTTTTCATCAAGCAAGACAAATACAGGTTTATCTAAACATCCGCACATTTTTTATAATACCACAAAAAGACCAAGATTTATTATACAGGCAGAAGATATGATTTACTTATCAAAATACAAATACATTTCTTAATATTCCAGACACTTTTAAAATATTAAATGCAGATTAGTTTAAATTGTGAAGTTCATCAGTAGATTAATATACACAAAATATGCATAAAACAGAAGTACATTTTATACAACATTTGACTCAAATTCTTTTTGTTCTTACCACAAGTTCTTATAGGCAGTCACCCATTAAATTGGTTATTTTATCATCCTATGCTTATGTGCTGAATATGAATAGAATCCTTCCATCCTTTCAAGAGGTATTGATTAGAAACCAATGTTTTACATCTAAAAAGGGCCATAACTCCTCCAAAAATTGGTGAATTGTAACTGGTATTGATCTTGACCTGTATTCTATTATCCTGTATGTATGTGCCAAATATGAATTGAATCCACCCATCCTTTCAAATGCTGTTGATAAGAAATAATTTTTTGTACTGACGGACGGTAGAGCAGACGGACAGGGGTAACACTTCACCAAGGGCATAAAAAGTTTTTGTAAGATTTCAGTATCAGATTACTGATGGATCTTTAAGTAAATGAAAAACTATTCGTTAATTAGAATTAAATTGATACACACTGGTACGTCAAGAAATGGCACAATTCAGATATCAAATAAGTCACATTCATATATAATCAAAAACGGAGTATTAAAAGTCAGCTAAAGTCCCATTCAAACAAGGTAAATAATTATCTAATTCAGGGTACTTGAGGATAATTTTTCTTTCTTCCATCTCTTATCTCCGAAATCAATTCATAAAAATAGACAGTCTATGCAAAAACAAGAAGCAAGCCTTTGATTGAATATTTGAGCATGTTTATGGTGTATTTAAAGTCGCCAGTTGTTGACAGAGAGATCACGGACAAAATATAAATGAAATTGGAATTGTGCTTATAAAATATGGCACTTGAAATCTTCCGTTTTGTCAAATAATCATGATAAATGAAAAATCAGAAAAATAATAAACCTTTAAAAAATGAGACAGTGGTTGTAAATTTTAGAAAAGTGTGAAGATAAATACATAAATTGTCAATTAAAGTGGAACATATTCTTAGCCAATCAAACAAATTTATCAATTGGGCTGCACTTGTTTTATAACGGACCAAACTCTAATAACTGAGCAGTGACTCCAATGATGGAACATGTTCTTGACCAAGAGATGAAATCAGCAATTCAAATGTGTTTCCAAAGATTAACCAATCAGAAAACAGAATACTAAAGAAGCAACTTCATCAACACAAAAATAACATCTAATCTCAACATTTCAACAGAGTATTACACATTATTCCGCTAACAAACCCGCAGAAATACAGAATTTTCTTTTCCATTTATTTCGGGCTTTGTACCAATTTATTCCTGACAAGGGGAGCCACAAATTCATATTTTATTGGCATTTTCCTTCATGGATCTCCAATTTGACGAGAACTCTGTCACCGAAGTTCATATGAAGCAAAATCCCCTTTTCATATGTTTATGCATAGAGCAATTTCCACCTGGTTTATAATCCTATACAATGGTTAACTATGACTTTTCCAATATGACAGTTTGATTAAGATAAATGAGCATTTTCTGATGGAGTACGAGCAAACGCAGTTATACTGAAAACGCTGCACTTTGAGGTACCTTGTGATCCAACAATGCAATGGATTTTAATACTCTCGCTCCGACAAAATGCTTTTTTAATTCAAGTGGCTAAACTTAATTCAATAATTTTTTAACAGAGTAAAGAAGCCCAGAGGACCTGAGACTGTAACAAAAAGGGTGTGTAATAAAGCGTCACAAAATCTCCGACATAATGAAATTGTTGGTCACATCCTCCAGGTTACCCCGGATGAGCAGAATCTTGACAAGAGTAAATCAAAGTTTAATGACGGACAGTACTTCAACATCTGTCAAATTCTCAAGGCATTTATAGAAGTCACGACAATATATATGCAAAACGGACAGTAAGAAAGGGCCATGAATGACGAAGCCTGAAACCCAATAATATAAAAAAATGTGAAAACTAGACAAGAAAAGATTTTAAGAATTATTAAGCAAAATGATTTAATCCTGTCTTCAACTTTAAAAACATCATACAAAATACCCTGAGAAAATTGTGATATATATTTCACAGTTGGACAACAAAAAATATAATACAGAAAAAGGATAAAAAATTCACATCAATTTGTTTGCACTATTCGTGCGTAAATAATATTTGCACCAATTCAATTTTTTTTTGTTCATGTTGTATGCTTAATACGTGGTAAACGAAATATAAGTGATATTTAATAACTATTCATTTCAAAAGGTAACTTTAGAAACTGACAGTCATTTAGTGAGATAATAATAAAATAAAAAAAACAGATTTATGAGAAGTATCATTTCAAGCACACACTGGCAGGAACTGATTAAATATTAAATAGTAATATTAATATGATTAAAGAGTAGGACAATTTATAATTTTTTTATTAATTTCTATAACTTGGGTGATCAATATTTATACAGTGAATGCAGCCAGCACGACTATTTTGTTCTAATTTCAGGCCTTATGTAAATACCTGGGCCAAGTAAGCAAGTATCTTGTCCGAATTCTTCGGCGCAGCAAGTTTGGCCAGCACCCGTGCCACTTTCACTGCATCTAACAAAAGCTGAACAATTTATTAGGAAAGCCTATTTAGTCAATGTTTCAAGAAATATTTAATTCTTTGTAGCTTAATGGTTATAATAACTTTCATTCTGAAACAATAAATTAATGCACCGATGGAATGAAGTAACTAATATTTTGTTCAAATAAATAGCCCGCTCGATGCCAGATATTAAAAAAAAATTTAGTCCCAGTATACACAAAAAGTTGAATAAAATAAAAATGTGTTAAATTCAGAAAATACCTCTTTGAGTGTGGTAGAGGATATTTGTCATAAATGAGAAGTGTCAAATTCTAGAATGGTGACACAAGAATATATTTATATTTTGTCAAGCGAAATGTTTAATGATAATTATTAATCGTAATGTAAGCATATAATTTTAAATAGTTATGCTGACTTATAAATTTATACTAAATTTAGTGTTCTTAGTCCAAAATTACCGCCAAATGATGAGATATTAAAACAATGTATATATTTCGTACACATGGTTACCTATGAAAACATTTGCAAACTAATAAGAGCAAAACAATAATGCCTTGAAAGTAATAGAGAAATAGTTATTTGTCTCAGGCAAATCATCTTATGTTGGCCAATGCACATAGTAAGCACATCAGAACCAGATTTTCAGGGAACATTATCGGATCAAGTGTGACGCAAGAATCAGGTGATACTAGACAATAGGGGGATAACACTTATCACTGATGGAAGTTTATTCTCAATTTGTGGACAGAAGTGCATTTTGTCTTGTCATGTGGCAGTCCTAATTTTTCATTGTCCTTAACTTAATTTTGGGATCTCATATCAATTGTACATTAATTGTAACATAAATTCTGACAGGCAGAGGGTCTTACGTAAGTGTGAGAAAGTTTTATGTCCCCAAGTAATGCTGACACCCATTCAAAACAACATAAATATAAATGAAATGGCTCTTTTTATTATCTCCAAACTGAAGAGCAGTGATTGAGCAAACAGGGGAAATAATTATGTAGACAGAAGGTCAGTAAAGAGATGATAAAATTATTTTCACACTTAATTTCTTCCAATGACTTTTACTGCCCAGTGGTCAAGGAATACATTGGAGAGATTATCACCTGCTTGCCGGTCAACACAAATGAACAAGGACAATAAATTCTTATACTGAAGCACAAATATGTGTCAATAAAAACATTTTATAATGTATTGTAAGTAAAATTTTCCGATAAATGCATACAAATACTATAATTGGGTTAACTGTAAGAAAAAATTAGATTTACTGTAATTGTTAAGGACATGATAGAGTATAGATTGCCAAGTCAATAAATACTGGTATCCTAACATAGTTTCTAAATGAAGGTAAATCCACATTGGAGAGATATATAAATATACACATACATTTCTTACTCAGACCAAACAGAATTCTTTTGTTACAAAATTAATGCTCTACAGAATATTATAAAACATGTAAAAATATCGGGTGGGGGGGGGTTTAACTTTAATTGCAAAAAGTCAATACCTGGTATTAAATTTGTACTAATATGTCATTCTCAGACTTTAATTAAATATTTATAAACACAACCAAATATAGCTAATTATTTTATTTGAATTCTAACTAATTAATGCGTTTCATTTTAACGATGCAATTCAATACCAATAGCTTCCACAACATATAAAATTCCAACAAATGCAATTGCATGTCACAAATTGATGTATCTATAATTTGTTTGGTCACAAGGACTTCAGCCGAAAGACGTTCAAGGGTTCGTTATGACATTGCTACCCATACTCCCCTTGATTTAAAACATAAGAAGAAGTGAAGACCAGCATCTTAATCTTCTAAACTAAAAAAACTGCCTTCAAAACTGAAGAATATGTGACATTGTTAGTTTCAAAATGGCAAAAAATCAACTGAAAAAATGAAGAGCTTTCAGTTCTTTCCGACCTATTTATCTCATAACACACAACAGACATCACAATATCAAACTATTTTTCCTTTGTTGTGTGAATAAAAAAACAATTATTTAAGCAAATAATCGGACAATATATCAGACAGTATAGGCTATCATAGAAGAAAAAGCATTTAGTGAATTTTCTAAACATGGACACATTGTCTACCATAGGGAAAGCAAAATGCGACATCAAAACCAGCAGGTGGCCAATTAAAATGAAAATGTTTTATCTGAATTAAAGATACTAGTTACTACACACCATATTTCATTGATATACACTGTATCCATTTCAACAAAATGCAATAATAGGAACAAAAATGAGATTCTAAAATCTTCCTTTTACCATCTCAACACCTATAAACTAATAAAGGCATATAGTATTATTTTCTATCAAAATAAGCTATTAAAGTAATAATTTTGAGAAAGATATGTAAACTCCTCTGTACAGATGTACTCAGACATTGCGTTGTAACTAGTCTTTGAGAAAATCCTGAAACTGCAAAACACAAGTCCAAAACAGGTACATTTTGTATTTACTATGTTAGAAATTCTAGTGTTCAACACAAGACTATCCTATGTATTTATTTAGGAGTTATGATAGTCTTGCACTGAACCCTCGAAACACCCATATCAGACACTTATTGGTTTTGGGAAACATGTAAGAAAAGTGTCAATGCAGTGTTGTACAATATGTCTGTATGAAGGCAATTACCACCAATTTTCTCATACTTATGACTAAAGGATGTTTTGTCAAATTAAGTCGAAGTTAAAGCAGTTGGAATTCTGCAAGATGACAGGTTTAAATCTCAAAGTTTGACTGTTTTGTCTGGAGTGCCAAAGAGTCAGCAATACAAGTATGGATAGAAAAAAATTTAAATGTAAAAAATAAATTTCTGTGTCATATCTTGTGTGAATCTGACTACTTAAATCGGCAGTTTTAAGTTATTAAAATAAATAATAAAATTCATAAAAAGAAAATTCAAAGCAATGAAAAATAATAGGAAAAATACTGCTGGAAACACATCACTATTCTTCATGTACTCATCAAGCGTTATAAAAATCAATGTAGAACATTCATTTAAACGTTAAAATATGAACCAACTTCCAATTAAATAAAAGCAAATAGTGTATTCCGTGCCAGAATGTTTATATATCTTTATCAAAAATTTATCATCAAATAGTTGTATTGTTTACTCCGTGCAATTATAATAAAAAAAAGACACCGGTACAGAGAAATCAACATTGAAGTTTGATAAAATATAATAATTTTGTGATGAAAAATATACCCACACAATAGTGTTTCGACGTGTATGTATTTACATATAACAATGTAAATTAATTCTTTTGTACATAATTACAGGTAAAATGAAATGAAGTCCATGTATAGAATACATCATGAATAAAATATATGATCAGATATAGATCAGTTTTCACTCAGCCAATTTGAAAAAGTCAAGCAGCGATCGTAGACATCTTTGCAGTACATGGAGTCAATAAGATCGAGCTGGTAATATGAACAAATTTATAATAAATAATTAATTTCAATTAATTCATTTCTATAGCCGTTTACAGCCAATTATTTTATGTCAACAATGCCACTTTGAATTAAGTGTATCTCCGAAGTGCCGACGTTAATGAGTTGGCAACTCGGGAAATATCACACTATTGTGGTCGGTACAATAAGCGAAAACAGAGAATGAAAATTCGTTTATTAAAACTACAAGTTGAACTGAGTTTGTTGTGAATTATATCAATAAAATGGTGTAATTAAGTAAATACTTACGATAAATGGATAAAATGTTGAACAATAAAAGCAACGTTTGTGACTAGCCTAATCTAATTATGTTTTGATTGTACTCAAGCCGCCTGATGGGACATTCCACTTTCTTAGATTTTTGTTACAGATTTTAAAATGGCATCAATTGATTCAATTGACTGAAAACTGTACAGCCCTTTATACGACGTAAAAGACGCATCGTTTTATAACAAAACTGCTATACAAAATGTCAACATTAGTTTTGAATAGGTAGGTGCGAGAAGTCAGTCCATTGACATTATTAAAAATCTGGAAAGTGAAGAATTTACCGCCTCGAAGAAAAAATGCTTAACAAAGAAGTTGTATTAATTGCTAATATGATATTCATGAATACAAAAAATCTTTTTCCATTGAAACCACAATTTCTTTTCTTCGTCAATTCACTAATCTTTTTCAAAATGAATTTAAAAGAAGATAACTGTTTCACATGCAGCATAAATCGGATAGAATGTTTCCGTGATTGCTCGCCGTCTATTCACACTACTGAATCATGGGAGTAAGATGCCTAGTTTGTATACTGCGGGCAAATTTCAACACAGGTGTCCAATTGTTAACTTTATAATATAAAGGTAATATTTTACAAACGCGGACAACAGAACATCGTGGAAATAAAGTGCAAGAATGAATAGATTCATAGTAAAAACTGCACTCCAGGCCATTACCTTCGTATAAAGCTTTTGTGATATGAATGAAAAGTTAAGACCAATCTCAAGAGAACTTTCAGAAGAAGTGAGCAATAACTTACATGAGAACTGCGATATTTCTAATTTTTTTACCATATGCCTGAGAAAAAAGTGTGTGAAGACACTTGCTACTGAATGAAATTTGCTGCTGCCTACTACAGACTTTACCTTAAGGGCTACCCTGATGACGGCCCTACACATACATTAAGAAGTAAAATCAATTCTTTTATTTCTCTTCAAACAAATTCGCTTCAACAAACTTGGCCTAAATATTGTAAAAAACTACAAATAAATACATAAACAAATATATCAGTATGACTATATCTCATTCTTTTCCATACCTCTATTGAAAAAACACGGCCCAATAACTGATCAATTAATTAACAAAACAAATCAATGCAATTTCCCAAGTTATAAATAAGCATGATCGATAAACATTGAAAACAAACATGAATCTATAAATTACTTTGAAACATTTGAAAGTATTTTCAAGCCCCTCTACCCTAGATACACATTTGGAAGGGGCAGGTCACACACTAGGGGGTCACAAGTCATGAACAAATTGGGAGGAAGTTTCATACAGGTACAGACAGTTGGTCAAGAAGTCACATTACAAGAAGTAACTCCTTTAAAAACTCAATATTTATAAAAACACCTCTTGAATAAATCAAACATAAGAATTATAATAAGTACGAAAACATTTCATACTAAAATCCTTATTGATCAATGATCTTAGTCATTTTATTCTGTTCAATAAATTTGATAGACAATTGACTTAATTTTGGAATAAATTGTTTGTACTAAATCACCACAATAAATTTTAAAAACAAATTAAAACGATAAAGCTTATTTCAGACCTAAGCCCGGTACGATTGACTTTCGAAGCGACAGACAATAGGTAAACAATCTTGTGTTTGATCAGGTAATTGAACGGTTAGACGATACTATCACTTTGATACACAGGTCAATCCTCTTTGACTTCCTTTATCTAATAGAATAATATCAGTCATTAAAACAGTAGCCATAAGTATGAAATTTGTAAAAACTATTTTGGCACATTGATGCAATGTATAACAAAACAGTATGAAGTTGGAAGCTGAAAGAACTTCAAATTGAAGTAATCTTCGAATGATGAATGCAAAACAAGTCTATCTGCTTCAACATTTATACTCAGATAGACCAGTTTCGCTTTCACCCATCAATTTGGATTTTATTTGTTCTTGTGGGTGAAACGATTTATCATCTAAGCTGCAAATCAGATTTGGTCAATAAACAAGTACAAGGTTCTCACTAGGATATGAAAAGTTGCAGTCCTTCAACGCAATTTCAAAGAAATGTTGCCAGAAATACATAGGGGTCCCAAGGAAAATAGGAGTCTAAAAAGTATAATAAGGACTCTAGTGAGACCCCTTGAGTTAGTCAAAGATCAAGTCATTAAATAAAGCACAATTTAAACATTTCCTTCAACAAAAGACGTTTGACAATTTTCTTTGATGTACCATTCAGTCATCTTAAATTTCTTAATACAATTTTAACTTAAAATTCTATCAAATTTATAAAGACTGAAAAGTAACTTAAACTTACTCGTGCTCAATATTTCAAACAGATCATAATGCTACGTGATTATGCAAGATAGTTAATCGAGTCAAACAGTGTATATCTTGCAAAAATGAACATTTCCTAACAAAGTTGTTAAAAATGATTATTTCAAAGATTAATTTTTAGATACTTTGATTACAAAACTGAAATTTGACTTACTTCTTAAACTTCTTCCCTCAGAGTCAGGCGTCTGTCTGTCTGCATCACCAAGATCAGAATGACTCTCAGAGTTAGTATCGTAATTCACAGAGCTCAAACTAGAAGGTCGGTCATCCTTAGTCAGATCCCTTGCAACAATCTCATCGTTACAATGGTTATCATCACCAGAGTAATGTTTTGTTGACAGATCTTCTGGTTTAGGTCTCTTTGCTGGAGAAAACGCTGAGTGATATTGCTCTGCATTTTCTGTGGCAACTGGTCGAAATGCGCTACTTCCTGCGGGATGCATGAGTCTAACTCCTGACCTGTCAGTGGCAGACCTAACAAACGGATGAACGGGAGCATAAATAGGGGCAGGAAAATGGTCACCTGGTCGAAACATAGTATAATTTGCGGTACTAAATTGTGGATTGGGTTCTTTGCCTTCTACACTGTTGAACCTTGGACCCCCATTCAACCTTCCTCCCTCATGGTTTTCTGCCGTAGACGCAAGCACCATTAAAGCGGGTGCCCCCAACGGGTTCGGTATAAAAGACGTGTTCTCCATCCCTTGTGGAAATGGCTGATGAGCAGCTGGAGGTGACAAAAAAGGTTTATGCCAAAAATTAAAACGAAACATGGCTAAATCGTGCAAATTCTGCATTTTTACAAGAATAATCAATCCTCAATTAGCACAGAAAGATAACTTCCCCACGTTATATCCAATATGATATCGTACATAAACCATATATAGCTATAGAGCAATCTGTATCAAAGTCGGTTTCTCAAAACTGTTTATGTATTAAAGTTATACACAATGTTTATTCATAAAACATCTCCAATAAATGTAAGATAATTGTAACACCAAACTGACTTCCACCAGAAAACAAAGTTAACAACAAATAACAGTTATACTCCACTAGACAAAATTGTTATCAGTTTATCATTTAGATTTCGTGTAAATTTCAACATTATGATCAGATTTCTTTCAATATTTTGTACAACATGACAGTAACTAAACCCAACCCACTTCATATTATGAATGGCCCATCGCCAGTTGGCTCCGCCTATTTTCCTATAGCTGGGGATACCCTATACCAAATATGGGAGTAGTAATTAGTATTTGATTAAATAACGAAGAATGCAGATATAAGTACTGTTTTGACTGGTCCCTGATGAGTTTTATTAATTCGATGGGTAAGTTAACGGTATATATAACGAAACGGTTTCAAAAAGAAGGCATTTCTCGAACAGGAACGGGACGAGCAGCAGCGCTTTTATCGATGTAAACAAACTGTCGAATGGCGGAGTAACCGGTTGACAAGTACAATTTTCATCCGCAGCAATCGCCATTCTGCGGGAATGTCGCGATAAAATAGATATGCAAACGTGTAAATAAAAAGCTTATTTCGTTATAAATATCGTTAGTTTTTACATTAAATACAGGATGATGAGCTGTAGAGGCGGATTAAATCGCATTACCTGCAATATTACTTCCACTTCCAATCTGTTATCCAGTCTCGTTTTGAGAAGGGAATCTCCGATATCTATTTTTAAGTCTGTGGCTAAAAATAAACAAACGGGCGATCACGAAGTAGCGCGCACTTTTTAAAATGGGCTAACTAGCAAGCAATATTTTGTATGCAGTAAGCTTATTATTTTCTATTTCAGATTATTTCTGTGTTCGTTCGGTCTGATAGCTGTTTTCTTTATATATTTGTAATGATAGATGTTTTAAAAGTAAACTTGTGTATTGTTCGATCTGGGGCCTATATATACATTAATGATTAATGTATATTAGTCCCAGGTTCGATTGATCTATAAATTTGCCCTTGTACCATTTAGTCTGGTGCAAAACATGAACCACAATCACATACAGAATATGTCTGTTACCAAATAACCTTGCACGAGATGATAAGTCAAGTAGATCTACACGAGATATTATTTAAAGCATAGGCCTACGAGATAGTATGTCGAGTGCACGTGGTAGGAACTCGAGCACCCTGATATTAGACCACGAGAACTTCATAAAAGGGATCCAGGCGATACATACCTAGACGGTGCAAATGGAGGCCATTGATTAGTCGAGTTAGTCGTGTGAGTTAGCCTAAAATATATACTGTAAAACCTCAATATTGCGACCACCCTTGTGACCCTTGAAAACTGGACTTCATATTGAGAAGGTCTTCTATTGAGGTTGAATAAAGAGCAAAAACAGTGAAAATGGACATGAAACGTGTGTACTTAATTTCGAGACTGTCTTATTATTAAAGTGGTCTTTAAGTGAGGCTTTATTGTATCCTTGTCCTAATCATGCTAAAAATACCACTGTGATGTTTTCCTTTTGCTTATCATACGGTATTTATTGTTCAATTGTAAGCAGTAATGCTGCCGAAAATCATATATCAATATAAAATATAAATAAAATTATGAAATATCGCACACGTTTCAAAGTGAGTCGGTAGGGCGCAGAAAATAGATCACTCAGTTAAAATGATAGAAAACTCAATTTAAACACTCAGAAGCATAGGCAAACATGTGGCGGAATCCTTTACGTATGCATCAATGTAAGTCTTGTTGTATACTTAACTATTGTACATTGCTGAAATTATAGAATATAATAAATAAATACATGTACGTACGTATCTAGTGCGATTTTATTAACCGCGAATATATTACCTGGACCATTACATTTAAAAGTAGGTGTATTGAAATGTTCGTGTTTGTGAGAAAAAGCCTCGGTTGTGTTTAGATAGAAAAGTAAACCAATCAGCAGTTATAATTTTACGCACGAGAGCTTTTCCTTCCCTATATTGGCATGGATCGGTCCTGAACGTTCATACACCTGTTCGCGGTCAATCTAACAACACTATACGTAAGTACAGACGTAGGTAAGGATCGGGGTACTTTGATGACGTAGGTAAGGATCGGGGTACTTTGATGACGTAGATAAGGATCGGGGTACTTTGATGACGTAGGTAAGGATCGGGGTACTTTGATGACGTAGATAAGGATCGGGGTACTTTGATGACGTAGGTAAAGATCGGGGTACTTTGATGACGTAGGTAATGATCGGGGTACTTTGATGATGTAGGTAATGATCGGGGGGTACTTTGATGACGTAGGTAAGGATCGGGGTACTTTGGTGACGTAGGTAAGGATCGGGGTACTTTGATGACGTAGGTAAGGATCGGGGTACTTTGATGACGTAGGTAAGGATCGGGGTACTTTGATAACGTAGGTAAGGAACGGGGTACTTTGATGACGTAGGTAAGGATCGGGGTACTTTGATGACGTAGGTAAGGATCGGGGTACTTTGGTGACGTAGGTAAGGATCGGGGTACTTTGATGACGTAGGTAAGGATCGGGGTACTTTGATGACGTAGGTAAGGATCGGGGTACTTTGATGTAAGCCAATCATCGGCTCTCATTGTGTTTTGTTTTCAACAATCTATCTAATGACAGTGTTTTTATCTTAATTGTCAGCTATTTCGTGATAGTTTGCTTATAATTGGCATGTTCTTACTGGTGAGCAGTTTTGATAGGAAGGATATTGATCTTATTTAGCAACTGGGTGTTCTAATTCGAATAGTAGTTCAAGGTGGTCAAATTGAATTAATCAATTAATCACCGGTGAAATTGATAACACTTCTTAACAGGTTGATTTCAGATTGATTTTACGTTTCAATCTTTAAAAATAATTGATCTAAGGGGAATATCTTCTACTTTTCTAGAATGAGTCCAAACTGTAAAGTGTTTAGGATATAGCGTATTCAATTGAGAAAACTCCCTCAGAAAATACCTATCTAAAGAAAGAAAAACAACAATGGAGGTACAGTTGTAATTTCAAGGCATCGGTAATGCATTATTTTATGGGGGTATTTAAAAACTACGAGTCTCGTGTAATTGTTTTAAATTTTAATAAAATGGCAATTCCACATATTTAACTCTAACTCTGCTACAAAGATATCATTAGTGACTGTTTCCTTGTACTTTGAGTCTAGGTGAATCTGGTAAAATATTTCTGACCGAAATTGAACGTGCTTAGATTACATGTACACCTCAAGCTGTTTACTTGGGAATGTGTAACTGTGGTCATACAATATAGTTGTTGTTTTTTGGTGCAGGACCCTTCCTAACTTTTCAAATTATGAAATTAATGCTTATTTCATTAGAAGTATCTATGAACTACGTGCTGTGATTGGTGAATCATGACTGGTGACCATGGTGGCGGGCAAAGCTTTAACACCATTATTTGACACCATGTGGTACATATAAACAGTTGATTAGACATGCGTGCATAAACTACTTGTGTCACGTGACCAATGCTAATTAACTTTGAAAAACTGACTAGTCCGGGACTAACTTCAACTCAACTGTTGTTAGCCCAAATCAGTAATTAGATGATGCTTTGTCAATGTTATTGTGCCTTCAGATCGGGCTAGTGAATATCTAGAAACATTCAGTGACACAAAAACGTAACCATCAAAGAAAGCTACTTTATAGTTTTAAAGAGTTCTCTTGATCCTGAAAGAAACCTTAAATTTCACTCCTACATAGTTTCTGACAATAAGCCACTTGAAGGCAACACGACAATAACACTGACATGATACATGTACACAACTCGCTACAAGTTTAATTAGACCAACTGTTCTATACGTTCTGAATGTTAGATAGAGCACCGTGCAATCAATGCGCAATATAAACAATCATAATTCCACTTCATCCGAATGGGCATGGGGCGGGGTTTCTACACGTGTGGTATAAAAATAACTTGACCTTCTGTTCATTAATGGTTGTGCATTTGAACTTTTCGGGAAGTCTGCAGTTTGGGTAGATTCAGTACTACTTCCGGCTTCCTCTAATGAACAGTAGGAATCATGGGAAATATCTGAAGAACTTCCGGTCCGAGTGGATTCCATCTCACTTTCGGTTCCAGAAAAGCCACTGTATGGTGATGAACTGGATCGTCCGCTAGCATTGCTTGATCGTCTGGAACTACGGGCGCTACTTGTCATCCTGTTTCGATAGTCATCGTTAAAAACGGACGAATGTTGGCTAGAAACGCTCGATCGTCTGGAATCACTTCCGTTCAGGAAATTTGGGCGGTAGGTGGAGAGTTGGTTGAGGTGCCGCATGCTCAGTTCCCGGTCAAAATTTCTGTGACGAGGATATATAACTTTCGGTATGGAATGTGGTAAGTTGTAACCCTCTGGTAGATACTTTAGATGATGGGGCTGTTTCATTTTTACAACAACATTAAAATATTGCTTGGACCTTACTAAGTCCTCTTTTATACGACTGGCTTCTCTGTCCATTTTGGACAGATCAGTTTTCATCGATTGTAACATATCAACCAAGCATTCTTGATTTTGCACGAGTTCACGTGCAGATTTTGCTCGAAGTTCACGTTTGTCCATGTTTTTCACATTGATTTCAGCAACATCTCCGTTACTGCTACCATCTTCTTCACCACGAATTTTATCGTTTGCAAGGACGCTCGTATCGTCGGCCTCCATTCTAAATTGACATGTATTAAACCTGCATAGAAAGAAAAAACGAGAATAGTGAACTGAATTGAAGCTTCCCCATGCGTAGTCTTCTGTAAGACAGAAAACATCATAGCAGGGACATACTTAACGTTTTCATACTAATAGCGAACATTAAATCTTCAAGATAATACGAACTGATTGGCTTTCGCACAGCTGTGACTCATGTAGCAAAAGCGACCATAATACGACTGCGCCGTAAACACACACACAATTAAGTAGGAAATAAGTTGAAATAAGTTTCTCTGTTTAACTTCACTTATTTTTGACAATTTGTACGAACATGTACATGTATTTTTCGGCGCACCCGTATTTTGCTCGCATTTGCTACATGAGTCACAGCGGTGCGAAAGCCAACCAAATATAACGTTAGATGTCGAAGCACAGCCGATCTTCGTTTGTAAAAATGGACGCTGATTTGATTAAATCTGCACGTTGTAAACGCTGGACTGGGAATTAATGAATTCGTGTTTCTTAAATTATGGTTTGAATGTAGATTGTGCTATACATAACCTACTTACGGCAGTAACTATAGACGTTTAATGACTGACGAATTATTGTCGCAGTTTTATGTACTTTATGCAACAAAATAAAACAATGTGATGTTAATCAGACAAAGTAAACAGTAATTAATAAGTTTTCTGAAGTTGTATTCAAACGGATTGGACAAAAAATGGTGAAGACTACGGAATAAATATTGTCTATAGCCATTTTACGCCTTCGTCGATTCGAAAGTTTTAATATGTAAAGACAGGTCCGATTATTATTTATTATACCTCGTATCTTATCTTTAATTTAGACACGAGATAAATGCTTAAATGTATTATTGTACAAGTACATTTTTTGTTTAATAAATACCGAAGTTGCGATTTTATGGAGATCCCTGATAGGCCAATGGACAATGTTACAATGGTCCTGTAATTGTAATTTGATGTACACTTATTTGCGCGCTTTCTTAATTTTTATTAAACATGTAACACACTATTTGTACCACGCATACTATTACTATTGCTTATATTCATAAGCTCATCTAAATGAACGGAAGCAGAAATTGGATATTTGGGTGTCTTCCTTTCTTGATTCTATTAACATGTGTACGTGCAATAACTCAAACTCTTAACCAATAAAACTACATCACCTTTGCTTATTTCAATTTCCGCCGATCCTTTTTTAAAGATATTTCTTGATTATGCTGGTTTTCAGCAGTATGAGAGTGTGTAGGGCGGTCAGATGTCCTTACCAGCTTTTCTGAATTACCAACCGGTACTAAACCGTTGATCCACAAGCAACAATACAAATCCCCAAACGACGTGTAGGACAAATGACTGTATACGAGTATATGACCCTCAGTCACACAGAACACACGCCTCACCTGTGGTTCGAGCCTACGACCTCCAGTATGGGAGTCGCGTGATCTACCGACTGTGCTAACCTGTTGGACTCATTGAGTTCATTTTTTATGATATCTCGATTAATATTCGAAACACTCACGGAACGACTAAAGTAGCGAATTCCAATATTATAACTGAAATACAGTCGGACCTCGTTTTTACGACAATCTTCTATCCGAATATTTGGTATCATCCGAAATAAATATCATATCGTGATTTATCTTCTCAGGCACGTCAAATTGAAATTGGCTATTCGAAACCTTGTTTTATTCGAGATATAATTTAGAACCCGATGAATTCGAATGAACGAGGTCCGACTGTATTTATATAGCAAATGAGGAGAACGATGCTCGTTTGATACATTATCTGAAGAACACAGAATCAGAAAAAAAGGAAATAAGATATTAACTTACCTCGCAAACTTTCCTATTAAATAGTTTTGTACACATATAATGCGATAAATGAATCTCTTTTAAAACATGGCAAAACATGAAATAGCGCAATGTGGAATTATGCGGATTAACGAATTAAAATTGACAGGGAGTGGGATATGTGAACAACGGATTTATTTTATTTTTAGGTCAGTTGGTAAGATCCGTATATATATAAATACATTTTACTAATGCTATTAAGATAATCCCATTAACTTTGACAGCGCTATTTATGCCATAATATTTGAATGACATTGACATATTTGTTCTGTATGCGAGATGTCTTGTTTGCAAGAATGAATATTATGAAAAAATATTGCAAGAATTATATACAGTGTTTATATCATGATTGCTAAGTATCAAGTACGCAATTAGTTATTACATCTAAACTGAACCTCACAGAAGCACTTTCGTGTTTTTCAAAATGTTCTTACAAGTTTCTTACAATGAAACATGTCTGAAATTGGCATTGTATCAGAAATTAGAACCAGGAACAAGAAGAATTAGTCTCTTGTCGAAAGGGAATTGGTTTTTAGTGAAAACAGTGTGGATCCAAATCCTATTGTTGATAACAGTGAAATGTTGACCAGGTGCAGGTACTAAGATACATGGTTTTAGCCATTGCTAACCATTAAATGTATAAATTATAGACGGATTAAGGAGGGAGGGGGCGAACCGGCGCGCGTCCACCCTAAAATCTGACAATCTTGTTAAGTATTATGTACCTGACGCGGAAAAACATTTTTCTACCCTATCGACGTATAATATATATATATAAACATATTAAGCCTAAAGGTCATCCCTTCAATAATTTACCGCCTTATCGAAAATCCTGTAGCCCCCCGTACATACTAATTATGGTTACCCGCTTTCTTAACGTACCAAATAAAAAACAAACTCGACTGTCGGAGAAAAAATATTTGCATAAAAATCACAGAAGACAGGGAAACAAAAACAATCAAGACGATAATGAATACGATAAAATGTTCACGTAATACGTTGCATCTTCCTTGGGCGACGAGGAAAATGGCGGACAAGCCTCGTTTCCGAACTACTGACGTAAACACTTCTGTGGTCTTCGTCATCGATATCAGCGCTTCTTTTTCGTTTTCCTAGGATGACATTGGTTTCGCTTGTTGACAACCTAGGCTCGACTAGTCTGACAAATCGTGATGGCTCGAACGGACCATCTGTTGAGAACCCTACCAGATCTTTCTCTGGACTGCTTGTATAATGGGTCAACCAGCGGCTTACGTGAAGCCGTGTGCTCTCTTCTCGTTCATCAGGGCAATAGAAATGTGGCTGTTTCAGAAGCTTATCAATCAGTGCCTTTGTTTCACGCTTAATCTTTGGAGCATGGTTAAGAGCAGCTGAAATGGAAATAATACATTGTACATGGTAACTACGAGTATTATAGAAATTTGGTAAAATTGCGATACAAAACACATGAAATGGAGTAGGCTACGGATGTAGTTTTCTACAGGCAAGCAATCGTCATGTTTATTGTTCCTATTCACATTAACTTCGACTTATTTAATCAAATCAAACATAGTGCAATGAATGAGACCACAATGCATTGACTTAGCAAACATATATGTATAAAGTTATTGGTGCTTACAACTTTAACTTATATTAATAGTAGCTATGTTAGACGCTATGTGCAGCGATGCTGTTAAACCATTCATGGGAGTCCGCAAGTCATACTCAATATATTGCGTTTGCAAATGAATAAACAAACTTACGTTCAAAATAAAAATCGTAGGTCTCTCTGAGGTATTTGTCAGTGTGTCTGATCATTTCAAAGTCTGCTTCAGCAAGAGGTATGTATCTTCCCATTTCTGTAGCTGTGGAGTATAAAAACATGACTTTTTTCATTTACTGGTAGTATTTAATGGTATTATAAGTGCAACGGGAAACCTTTCATTAATATTATTGTATTTGCACAAGTTCCTAAACCTCTTAAATTGGTAGTTTTTTTGCCGAAATGGAGCTTATTGTACGAGTGCCTACCAAGTTTGCTCGACTGTACACTGATCTAGCAGAGAAATAACACAACACGCCAAGAACATTCAGCTGATATATCTTGGACAATTTTTATGCACCAAATTGCGTTACCAAATCAAAATTGAAATTGAAAATGATTTTTACAAGTCAATACAGAAATGTATTGCATTTATATCTTACAGTCGTAGTTAATAAATGTTAATAAACTATGCTTCTTATTGATTCATTTCTCTCAATTTGGGATTTATGTATACCGGTGTTGTGTTGCAATTTTATTCCATTTTCAGATGTGTGCGGCAATCAATTACCCAAGCCAGTTTTCCTAGGTTACTACACAGCTTTCCGCAAGCACCAGACAAATTCCCTACATGAATAAAGATGGACGACTACATATAATTATCTTTTGTCAGTCCGTTACGGAGAACATTCACCTCGCCCGGGGTTCGAATCTATGGCTTCCAGATTGGCGGTTGAGTGTGCTATTGAGCTAGCAGGGTTAGCAAACCAGAGTCGTTAAGAACTCTGTGAACATACCATCAATCTTCTTAGATGCTTTGTCTTTCTTCATCTCTTCGAAGGCATTTGCCATTTTCTCCAAATCAAGTATATCTGATGTGTTTGACGGCTTCTCGTCATTTTCACTGATATACGTGGAAGACCACGACTCAAATGTGTACCCACTTGAATCATCTGCTTCTGCATCATCTACAAACGAGGAGTATAATATTTTAAGAATGACGAACAAAAACTAGTTCAAAAATGTAGCAAGATATTCAGAACACAACTGAACCTGTTTTAGAGACAACTCATTGGAGAACAAATAGGTCAAACGTATTTACATTTCTCATTGATTGTTATCACTTATACTAATCTTACTCGTCGTCTACTTCTCGGGTGAGCAGTACCGGTGCCGACTTGGCGATTGTTAAGACCGCTGTGCACATCATCTTGCCAATGGCGGAATTCGAACGCACGTGCTTCGGCTCAGGATCCTTGCTCTCAATACATGGCCATCAATCGTTGGAGGTTAAATGCACAGGTTTGATAGTTTGTTGTTAAATGTGAACACGTATTCTACATTTATGCCAAGGCAACATCATTACCTCGAGAGTGGTAACATTTAAAAAAAAGCAAAAACATCCTCCGGAAGCGCTTTTTACATCTCAAATTATCTTTTTTCGATCTTGAAACCCCGATAATCTGGATGCACATGTACACCAAGATTGGCTTAGTTTATACCAATTGTATTCCTTTCAAATAAGTTACAAGACTACAATGTTGCAATTATACAGGGAAATGATTTGAACGAAAGACAAACATTTTCATCTCATTGAGTGAGGAAAATGTTTTTAATTTAAGTAATGTATGTGTTAGAGTAAGGTAATATGTTGGTGTTTAAACTTATATGATGGAACCATGGCAACAAGGTGAAACTACGATATATTTCCCACATTATACAATGCTTTGTATGTAAAAGTAGACATTATAAGCGACACTGTTCGCTTTTTTACAAAGACAGATTGTAGCTAAATTTTACCATTTTCATACGTTTTATCTCGTATATAGTTGATGGGATTTGCTTCCAGAAATAATAATAATAATAAATAAAAATAAAAAATAATAGTAAGCAGCATAATAAATAAATAATAAACTTTATTTTTTTAAGGTAACTCATTAAGATATGCACATAGAAACATATACAAAAAATATATTGATTGAGCATTATTATATCACTGAAAATAAATCATAACTCATGACAAGTCATTTTCAAATCTTCTGTATCAATAGATATGAGCAGAACGTTCATACATAGTACGTATTCTTCTGTCAAGATAATAAGTTACCCTGAGTTTGGTAATGATGATTCGCCATATGTAGTTTATACAATAATTTGAAGAAAGCAATTTTATATTGAGTTCGAATATTGATTATTTCTTATGAGAATTACATTCCAAACCTCCATACCAGAATAACCGAGTGTGCGTTTCAAATATTGCGTACGTGGTATCTGCATTTGTTTCAGAACTTCAACCAAAACTTTATTTGGGGAACTGAAATGGGTTTCCTTTATTAAATAGATGCACTCACTATAAATGATTAGTTTACAAAATTATGTAAAACAATGTCTAGCTTCTAAACGTTTATCAGACCTATTAACCTTTTCTAGTAATGGAAATCATGATCTTATTCCGCCCAGACCACGAACTAACCAGTTGAAAGATTCATGTTCTTACTGTAGTGCAGGTATTTGGAATAATATACCTTTGCCTACTAAAGATGAAGCAACCTCGGACATTTAAATTTCATTTCGAAGCCCACAATGTTTCTTGCATAACTTAATGCGCCTATCTTCGTAAAACAACGTATTTGTTGTTATAATTATGTCAAAACTCGCCCTAGTTTAGTTGCCAAGTGATTACGTTACTTGACGTGACGTTTTATACGTCATCACGTTATATAATCATGCTCCCTAAACGCTTGTTAAGCGTGTGTGAGATACCAACGATAATAACAATATCTTTATTTATAGAAGATAACATGTAAAGAGGTATACAAAAACAGTTGTACAATTCTTAAATAAAACATGGCCTTTAACAGAAAACAACATAACTTGAAACACAATTATTATTATAACCCACAAGTAATATTTAAACTGATACGCGCTTTATATATTAAACGGACAGATTATTTGCTTTCCCGTACCGACAAATATTCCGTTTACGATATTAAAAAATACAAAGCCGTTTTTAGCATTTAAAAGTAAAAGTCAAAGCTAGCTTCGAAAGTTTAGACGCTCAAATATTTGACTATTTTTGACCGATTCACTAACTTATTATTCTTGCGCCACTACCGGAAAAAGTAGATTCTCTTATTAAGGTGATGCGTCTGTCGAAAATTGCTATTGAAATAGTTGTCCTACCAAACAACTGAAAACAACATTTTAACAATTAAATTTATATGTACCAGTACATACCCTTTTCAATCAACATAACCATGTTTTCAAATATTAACGGTTAAGGGGAACACAACAATTTACTTAGGGACTATATATCATAAGTTTAAACTAATTACTGACAACTTTCAGTAGGTTACAAATATGATCATTTGTATTTTAGAACCATGCACAAATGCTATTACCGTTATATCTGAATGCACAAATATTTTTACTTTATTTAAATGCGCAAACAGTGTTACTTTTTGAATGTACGGATGGTGTTAAAGAAACGTTTCAACACGTTAAATGTCGCTCGCACAAGAAATTCAAAATTGTCGGAACGCATACGTAAACAAGATCTCTTCAGCAGACGATGTTACAGACGATCAGCTACATCATTGAAATGACTAATATGGTTCCCCTGTTTGTGTCTGAGACGAGAACCAGTGTTTTCCTGCTTAAACGCATAAACATGTTTTGATTGACAATTTCGATGTCAAATGAATTGCCGATTTTCTCTACACATTTTGGTAAGGTTGTTAGTTAACAAGTCCCCATATACCAATGACAAACCCATTTCAGTAAATTGGCTAACCCCACAGAGAGCGTCGCTCAATCTAATGGCAATCAATCAAATGGAGAAATATCTGGTACAAATCCGTATATGTCACGCGACAAATCTCATTGTTGCGGACGAGATTGGTACAACAATTCGCGGGTATGAATATAAGACTACTTTGACCCGCACGACCGTATTGGTATTGTGAGTTGCTTGTTCGACATAAGTTAACTCTCGGGAAATATTAAATGCTGGTCTAAACGTTTGTTTTCCATCGATTTCGAAACAATTGTTTAAAACTGTTATATTTAGTCCAGGTGTCTGTTACCTGGGTTACTTACCAGTACTCGCGCCTAATTCAAGAATTATGAAGACGGTATTCGACCTTTCGACCTTGGCATCGGGAGTCAGACACTCCACCCCGCGATCACTAAGCATCCCTTCATATTGAATGTTACGGAGCGAACTTTGAACTCAATACTCTTCTGAAATTTGTGAAATGTTTTAGGTTACACCATCGCCACGATAGAAAAACTGTGGTAAGGTACGTTGAGATTTATGTCCACACTAACACTAACTAGTGATGCTTATGCAATTCTTATTTTGAGCACTTTGTTTATACAGTAAACCTCAATAATAATACAACCATTTGGACCCTTAAAAACTGGTCTTCTTATTGAGGTGGTCTTAATATTGAGGTTGAATAAAGAGCAAAACAGTGAAAATGGACTTGAAATTTGTGTTCTTAATTTCGAGGGGGTCTTATTATTGAGGTGGTCTTTAGGTGAGGTTTTACTGTACATGCATCTGTATTAATACTATCAATTATTTCTATCAAAGGAAATCGGGCGCATACATTTACGCTGGTCCTCTTTATCACAAATGTTCTCATCATCAGAATAATTGTTTGTTTGATGAATAAAAAGAAAAATATCAATAATATATTTAAGAGATACATGCCTGTCTATTTCACGGCAAAAAAATAAGCAAAGAATATAATGTCGGCTAAACTGGTATCGTCTCCGTATACCGGCGGAATAAGTTCCAAATCGTCGGAAAAGTTAAAAGTTTATTAAAATATCAATAAAATACATCGATAAGAATCAACAAAGGTCAATATATTACAAAATCAATCGCTATACAACATATGTTAAAGATCCTTTTCACCCTGTAAGCCCCTCCCATTTTCAGAGTTTAAATGAGATACAAGACATCCTGGATCCTTGCTTTAATGCGTGTTTTCCCACCATTATTACCAGATTTATTATAAATTCTTCTGCCTCATTACGAACGCTGATTCGAAAATCAACAAACATAGTGAATTTGCCGAAACAACTCGAGCGTTGGCAGTATTAATTGTCGTTTGGTAAAATGCGTTCGCTTGAAGTCCCGCGCCACCATTTATTTAAGTTGGGTATCCTAGCAATACCTTAGCCATTACAAGAATGTCGTTTATCTTTATAAAACAGTAATAAATCACTAAAGCAAAATCAGTTTCAAATCTGTTGGTTATCTCTCTCAAATTGAGTTTGCGAAAGTTCTGAATAAAGTATTTGTGTATTCTAATGAACTTTGTCGAATGGAAATCCGCAAACTGAAGTGACTCTGAAAATAAGGCAATGAAAGGACGCTCAAGTGTCGGCTGATTCAAAATGCAGACGATGAAGTCAGAAACTAACGGGGTTTCAAGGAAAAGAAAACATCGGCCAGGAGTGATTACAATGATCAGACGATATTTTGTTTATTGCTACAATACGTCTGATCGAGCGTTAATTACCTTTCTGAAGAAGTCGGATATGTGGGTATGTTTCAATACTGACTGAAAGTCATGTGACCTCTGTAAACCTTATGCGTGTATATTAACGTATGATAATCTCACTACCCAGTAAAATCATATGAATGTTACAGATTTTGCGAAATAATGATTTGACCAGAAACTGGAAAAATGATTGCATGTGGTAGTATATTGTAGTTCCATGTATGATCAACTGTGTCAAGTGAAAACGTTTGGTGTAAAACGTCTGTTAACATGTAGATCATGTAGATTTAAAGATACAGCTGAGCTGTATAAACTGAAGTTACTTTGGTCCGTGTGGTACTGTTTTCCTTAAAGTTAATGTCCTTCCGGTTATTTATTGATTCAGTATATTGTTAATTCATATAAATTGTAAGGTTTTTTTCATATCTAGGTATAGTTTTTACACAGGGTGGATCCTTTAATGTAACACAGTGTTCTCTAGCAGGTAAATCACAAAAAGCAATTTTTCAATTAAACAGATATCTTCTTAATTTTCCTTATGTATCTGTTAGTCATATATTAGAACTCTTTGACAAATTGATTTTGCCTATTATGAATTATTCTTGTGAAGTGTGTGGTTTTCACAAAGCAAGTAATGCAGAAAGGGTATATACACAATACTGTAAACGAATTTTAAACATTAAAAGATGTACTCAGAACGACTTTGTGTACGGTGTTTAGGCAGATTTGAATTGGCATACTATAGATTCATCAGAATAATTAAATATTGGCTGAAAATACAATCGTGCAGTGAAATTAAATTTTGTAAAATTATATACAATGTGCTGAAAGTAGATTCTTATGTCTTTCCAAATAAAACTTCATGGGTTACATTAGTCCGTAATCTTTTGTAAGAGTTAGGTTTTAACGAGTTTGGTTAGCACAAACCGTATTCACTAGTATTCAAAATTGGCAGAGTCGTTTAGAAAACTCGAGTAGGGCGCATTTCTTTAAATCGGTTACTAATTTTGAGTATCAATTTTATCTGAAATCTATTAACATTAGTAAATTTAGGATCGCGATGACAAGATTAATATTATCATCGCATAATTTAAAAATAGAGTCCGGTAGATGGCATAAACCTAGAAGTATCCCAATAGATGAAAGAAAATGTTTAATCTGCAACACAATTGAAGACGAGTATCACTTTATTTTAGAATGTTCTTTATATATTGATATTTCAGTGTGAAATGTAGTTATTATATAACTAGCAAATGTAAAAATATATATTTCGATAAGGGGTACGTTACCTTACCGAAATCCACTGAATTTCGGTGCATTTACCGAAATCTATTTTGGATCTGGAGTAATAATAATAATAATAATAATAATAACCAGCCATTGTAACATCTCGGCATTTGCACAACAAATCTTAACCTTCAAATTGCGCCGATCATCTTTTTTCAAGATATTTCTTGTTTATATCAATTTTTTGCATTTCACAACTCAAGTTATCGAATTGTACAATTATAACATAGTACTAAAAACATGTAGTACTTTAGATAAAGTCAACTTCATCAGAACGTTGATTTTCACATTAATCAGTAATAGTGTTAATCACAATGTTACACTATTTACATTATACAAGTTGAACACACTACTGTCTTCTTGAATTCATTTATAACAGATAGCATAAAACTTGTTAGATATACTCCATGATTGATTAAGTTTTGATTTGAAGCAGTTCATTGTTAGTGCATTAAAACAACTGTTTCGGATAAAATATTTCAGATATCTGTCACCATGAATCTATAATACCATATCAATATACATGTAACACAGGCTAGTAAGTGTCTACATCAAATGCAATTAATATTATGTTGATAAAAGGAAAGCGTGGTGTATTTAATAGGACATAAAAGTCTCTCAATATGTTACTTTTTCTTATACATTCATTGAATGGCTGATAATGATGTTTTAATTAATTATTGTGTCAACATAGTATATACTTATTACAAACTTGATGACCTACCTTGATAGTTACGTTCTCTGACCGCTCCGTTTGCAATTAGTTGGCTGTGTTCCGTCATATGAACGGTGTGCAGGATTGCTTTTGATTAATAATAATTGTTTCTCAAAATCTACGACTGATCTATTGAGCGGTCGCTAAGTAATGACGTTTATTGACGTCAGTAGACGTTACGTACATGACGTCACCTGCATCAAAATTGAGACAGCGTTCTTAATTAATTAACATTTTTTTCATGGTATGTGAACATTACTTTTTATTTGAATACAATACATGTATTTGCACATTCCGCACAGCAAGCCGTCGGGGGCTGTTTAAGAGATACGGGAGATATTTTGATGATGACTATTTAGCCTCCGTGACCAAGTGGTTATGATCGCTGACTTTAAATCACTTGCCCCTTACCGCTGCGGATTCGAATCCCACCCGGTAATTTGTATGTGAGTAAGCTATCCAGATGGGTTACGGAAGGTCTTGGGCTCTGCCCAGGTACCCGCCTATGACCAAAAAAGTGCTAAAAGGTCCACCTTTGATCTTCCTACACCATAATAGCTAGATGAGCCATAACATGACGCTCGTTGTAAAGTTCTATTACAAATGAGTACATGAAATGTAAAAACGTTCTTTGTTGCTTTTAGGTGCTTGTTGTTCACTATTCCAGTGATATTACTTAATTAACCGAACCAAATCTTAACTAAAACACGTACTATTAATTCAAAGTAAGTTGAACATTCGGAAACTCTATCCTTTCTGTAAAGGATTAGTTTTGCCATTAAAAACTCGTGTACGATAATTATATTATTGTGATAACTGTAGTAATATCTAGGCCCGGTGATAGATCTAACAGAGTGTGATAACTGTAGCAATATCTAGGCCCGGTGATAGATCTAACAGAGTGTGATAACTGTAGCAATATCTAGGCCCGGTGATAGATCTAACAGAGTGTGATAACTGTAGCAATATCTAGGCCCGGTGATAGATCTAACAGAGTGTGATAACTGTAGTAATATCTAGGCCCGGTGATAGATCTAACAGAGTGTGATAACTGTAGCAATATCTAGGCCCGGTGATAGATCTAACAGAGTGTGATAACTGTAGCAATATCTAGGCCCGGTGATAGATCTAACAGAGTGTGATAACTGTAGCAATATCTAGGCCCGGTGATAGATCTAACAGAGTGTGATAACTGTAGCAATATCTAGGCCCGGTGATAGATCTAACAGAGTGTGATAACTGTAGCAATATCTAGGCCCGGTGATAGATCTAACAGAGTGTGATAACTGTAGCAATATCTAGGCCCGGTGATAGATCTAACAGAGTGTGATAACTGTAGCAATATCTAGGCCCGGTGATAGATCTAACAGAGAAATTTACTATACAGCACACAAGCCATTCCATATTTGCACATTTTACATGGATTTAGACATTTGCTTTGTTTAGTACCACTACGTTATTTTTATAAGTATCCTTTTTATTCTTTTATATATAGTCCTACTCATGCAAGACTACTAGTGATCAACGTGACCGTCCAGTGAGCTCAGTCGATAGAGTGGTCGACGGCAAACTGGATGTCGTAGGTTCAAACCCTTCTGAGATTTACTTAGCGAAGTTGTCAGCTGCTTATGCAAAAGAAGGTTTATACTGACTGATTACACAGGAATACTTGTCCACGTAACGCCGTACGTAACTGAAATACTGTGAATCAAAGCGCTGAAAGCACTAAAGTTGTTCGGTATTGGTTTGTACTGGACACTTGCAGATTCACAGAAAGTACGAGTCACTATTGTCCATTGTTGAACCATTTAATTAAATTGCCCAGTCAAGATTTCTACCAGTATTGAGTATGTTATGCAGGTTACGCTCGGAAAAAATAGTTTTCGTATTCTACTGTCAAAATTGCCATAGAACTAGTTGTTCTACCGAACAACTAAAACGTTTTGCATATCTCCAACCCTATAAGATGTCATGCACATGTGTATAAATGCTTTCATTAAATCACAATAAATTATTATATTATTAATATTTTTTTATGAAATGGCGGGCCAGTGGACTTAATCATTAAAACAGAATTGTATAATAAATTATTACTATTAAATAAAGTGCTTGCAAACTCAGCGTTGTTCAGCGTTAGTCTTAAACGGACCACAATGGAATATTTTTTACCGTAGTGAAACGTTCGCAATTGACTTATAAGGTAAGTTTTTTCCATCTTGTTCCTGTGTAAACTATGATATAGCTTTAAAACAGCATTACAGGAACCGTAACGGATGTTAGTACGTTAGAGATCGCTTTCGCATTTGTCTCCCTTTAATTAATGGAGTACGGTATGTTGATATAGCCTTGATTCGTGTCTTCAAAGTTAAAAAGACCAAAATGTTATTTCACAATATTTCTGAAAAACGAAATATGTATTTCAGAAATGTTAATTTTTTCAAAACCGTTTGCTCAATTTTGATATACATGTATCAATCCGTTGTTGAGATATTAACGATTTCCCACAGTTCCCATGCATTTTTTCCAATTACCCACGTTATCGACGGTGGCTAAGCGAGGCGCTATGAAAGTTGGGTATGAATATACTTATTTTTTCTAGTTTCTGTAAGTTATTACTTGAAACTAAGTTTATAAATTTAAACATACTGGGTCTTTGTCTTGTATATATATCTATGTATGTAACCCTGTTTTTGTCAAATTGTCATCAAAATTATCCGTTTCATTCAAATTCTCATTGAGGTAATCATTAAAATCACTCAGTTTTGCAGTTCTTTCATTTTTATTTCTTATTTTCAATTATTAATGTTCCAATCCTACTTATGGTCAACATATTTAAGTTTACTTTATATTTGTGTTACGGATTTTAATCAGCTAAGCTGGGGGTTACTTCGTTCCTTTTCTATTGTGTTCAAAAATCTGTAACATTTGCGTTTAAACGACCGTTAGAAAGACTTGTTTGTGATCATTTGATGGTTTATTAAACTTTAATGTTGTTGGACCCGCGTCAGCGCATTATACCATTTAAGCATCCATCGGAAACAAACAACGAACGACGTATAGAAACCAATTATATCGGATCATAACCGGATAGATTCTGGGACCGCTATCCAGATAGACTGTCAAGTATGTTTCGTCGCAAAAAACTTATTTTATTATTAATTTGTTTGCCGGTTTTATTAATTATATGTCGTAAGTGGTTATATTTAC
The DNA here is from genome assembly GCA_032209605.1 of Mactromeris polynyma. Taxonomy (NCBI): domain Eukaryota; kingdom Metazoa; phylum Mollusca; class Bivalvia; order Venerida; family Mactridae; genus Mactromeris; species Mactromeris polynyma. The sequence goes on from JASFXZ010000008.1 coordinate 16,296,832, forward strand.
GGGGAAATGATTTAGATGGTGTCTTCTGGAAACCTATCAGTGGATTTAAAAGCAATGATGACAGTATAGTTGACAGAATCCGTGTTAAAAACAACAATCAGCGTACAGATATCAGTGAAGCACATAGAACCATTGGTAGATATGAAGACTTAAATAATGATGTGAATATAAATGGAAACATAATCACTCTCGGCGACAATCAAACTTCGCCGGATCGATTGTGCGATTACTGTCGCTTTACGACGCCAGGGTTTCTGCATGAGCACAAACCGTATGTTGCATTGGCTAGCTATCCGGGTTCTGGCAACTCGTGGACAAGGGAATTATTAGAATCTATTACAGGTAACTTTTTTTATTAGTCTCTTAATAAATTCTGATATTTTTCAACATAATATATTGAAATATAAATGAAATCAATTTGTTTTACTTCATTTTTACCCATTTGTTTCGAAACTTAAATTTCATTCACGGTTGTATAAAAACGATCTGCTTATCAAGATTTCTATCAAAATTAATAAATAACAAAATCATAGGGTGACCAATTAGAAAAGTGTTTCAGTATATGTATATCCGCAAGTCATTGTATACGTTACTAAGCGGTAAATATACAAAGCAGTAAACACAGTCTTTATGACCACGCCACTGTCTCGTTAACATACACATTTACTGTCTCTATGTAACGGCCACCACGGAGAACCCTATATAAAAATAAATACAAGCACGAAATGTCAAACAGAGCACATGTCACCCCAACAGCACAAGGCGACATGTAAATATAGAATTGTACGTGTGTATCATAGTATACTATGTATACATCCACGAAGACAAAAAGGTACAAGACACAAACATAAATGATGGGTCAAAATAGGAGTACCGCCTTGGAACGGTCAGTGACATAACACACCGGGAGTTTGAACCTAGTTTAAGGGTGCATCCACCCTCACACATACGGGTGCACCCAACGTCTCACTAAAGGGTGTATCCAACCTCACACTTAAGGGTGCATCCAACCTCACACTTAAGGGTGCATCCACCCTCACACATACGGGTGCACCCAACGTCTCACTAAAGTGTGTATCCAACCTCACACTTAAGGGTGTATCCAACCTCACACTTAAGGGTGCATCCAAACTCACACTTAAGGGTGTATCCACCCTCACACATACGGGTGCACCAACGTCTCACTAAAGGGTGTATCCAACCTCACACTTAAGGGTGCATCCAAACTCACACTTAAGGGTGTATCCAACCTCACACTTAAGGGTGTATCCAACCTCTCACTTAAGGGTGCATCCAAACTCACACTTAAGGGTGCATCCAAACTCACACTTAAGGGTGTATCCAACCTCACACTTAAGGGTGTATCCAACCTCACACTTAAGGGTGTATCCAACCTCTCACTTAAGGGTGTATCCAACCTCACACTTAAGGGTGTATCCAACCTCACACTTAAGGGTGTATCCAACCTCACACTTAAGGGTGTATCCAACCTCACACTTAAGGGTGTATCCAACCTCACACTTAAGGGTGTATCCAACCTCACACTTAAGGGTGTATCCAACCTCACACTTAAGGGTGTATCCAACCTCACACTTAAGGGTGTATCCAACCTCTCACTTAAGGGTGTATCCAACCTCACACTTAAGGGTGTATCCAAACTCACACTTTAGGGTGCATCCAACCTCACACTTAAGGGTGCATCCAAACTCACACTTAAGGGTGTATCCAACCTCACACTTAAGGGTGTATCCAACCTCTCACTTAAGGGTGTATCCAACCTCTCACTTAAGGGTGCATCCAACCTCTCACTTAAGGGTGCATCCAACCTCACACTTAAGGGTGCATCCAACCTCTCACCCTACTATTACCCAAAATAAGACGAACAGTGTAATTAAGAACACCCTCGCTGATCACACCTCCCCAACATACGAGACGACGGACACGGGTTAATGCACAACGCTAGATTAGTGTAATCTCCTACAGTGTTTGTTTAGAATTTATAAATAAACAAAAGGTATCTTTATATATATTTTTCCATACTGCCTGTACTGTTGCTTCTATGTACTTATATTGCACGTAGTCCCGCTATCAGAGATAGGGAGCACGCATACTGTGGTTATTGCTTCATACCCACATGTGATGCAATACATGTACTTATACTGCACGTAGTCCCGCTATCAGAGATAGGGAGCACGCATACTGTGGTTATTGCTTCATACCCACATGTGATGCAATACATGTACTTATACTGCACGTAGTCCCGCTATCAGAGATAGGGAGCACGCATACTGTGGTTATTGCTTCATACCCACATGTGATGCAATACATGTACTTATACTGCACGTAGTCCCGCTATCAGAGATAGGGAGCACGCATACTGTGGTTATTGCTTCATACCCACATGTGATGCAATACATGTACTTATACTGCACGTAGTCCCGCTATCAGAGATAGGGAGCAGGCATACTGTGGTCATTGCTTCATACCCACATGTGATGCAATACATGTACTTATACTGCACGTAGTCCCGCTATCAGAGATAGGGAGCACGCATACTGTGGTTATTGCTATCACTTGCTTCATACCCACATGTGATGCAATACATTCATTTTGACTAGTACACAACATTTTTGCAACTTTACAACCTCTATTTCGAACCAATAGTTTAACTTCTAATATTTCAATTACAGGTGTGTATACGGGTAGTATCTATGTTGATGGCCGAGGTCAATTTCCAGGATCCGAGCGCTGCCCTCTTCGTGGTGGCGTCTACATTATAAAAACGCACTCACATGATAATCGAGCATCTCATAATGATTGTAAGATAATGAACGTGGAAACGATTGACTATCAGAAGGCAATCTTTATTCTCCGAAACCCGTATGATGCTTTGTTGTCTTTATTTAATCTCATACGTGGTGGCAAGGTCGGTTTCGCACGACTAGAGGAATTTCAAACAGAAAGTAAGTGTAATTTTATCTATCGCGACAGGGGATTCATAGAAATGGTTCCGCTTAAAACGTTTAATTTCTGATTCTATAAAAGTGAAGAGAAGTGTTTGTTTATTAAAGGGTCAACCATTTCTGACATATGTGACGCCCTCGTTCAAAGCATAGTTCCTTCCAAATTCCTATCCTTTCCTGCAGGGCACCAGGCAGGGAGGCAAACGGCAACTATCATTTAACCAGCTGATGGCTCATCAACCGGCCAAATTGGTATAAAAATGTGCGTTTTCAAATGTACCGAGTATACACTATTGCTAGCCACATATATGTCATCGTCGGATTTATGTTGTGATGTAAATACAAAATTAAGCTTAGTAAAAATTAAACTGGTTTTAGAGTACACTTTATCATTTTAGGATGGCTAACCTTCATACAAACGCAGACAAGAATGTGGAAAAGGATGACTCTGTATTGGTTGACCAAGTTTGAGAAGCCATTACTTGTTATAGTGTATGAAAACCTGAAAACAGACACGACCAACGAACTGTTCAAAGTAGCAAGGTTCCTGCATTTGAACAGCACAAACTTAGACTTTTATTGTGCCACAACATGCTTGAAGCCAAAATACCATCGTGTTGAAAGACCTGAATGGATGAATTCATCGATCTTGTTCAATGATGAATCGAGGCATGTCGTAAATTCTGCAATAAAGGATGCCATACGCGCGGTAAAACATTGGGATTTTGTAGTGCAAGACTTAAAGAGTTATATCAAGGAAGTAAATGTTTAACACCGTAATGTTTAAGGTCAGATATGTATAAAAGCTTTGTAATCAAATTGCGGGTCATAGACGACAAAACTGGACGTGTTTATTTATTAACCAATTATCCAATGATTTCTGTTCAAAGGCAATTGTACACCTTTTAAGATTTTATAAATATATTCTTACACTTGAACAAGCAAACTCTTTAAAACATTATATATTCCCTGTTTCGTTTATCTTTATCATGTTCATTCCATGATTGTAATAAAACTTGTTCCAAATTAATCTTATCAATGTCTAATAAGTTCAACCTATGTTAAGGATCCGTAGATATTTTATATAAATAATGGATACACTCCCAAATACATCGAACATGTGCTTATTTCTAACATTACAATCCCTATACCTCTAAAGACTGTTATAAGCTCATTTATAAACATGTTTTGTTGTTATTCAGTTGAACAAATTCACGTATAACCCTTGACGATAAACCCGTTGAATAAAGAGTCACGTAAGAAGGAACGCTTTGATATCCATGTATATTTTCACAAATACTTATCTTGCTACTCTCTGCGTAATTGCCGAATTACATTTTTGATATTTTTATCAATATGTTTACACAGTGAAATATAAATCATTTAACATGATTTACCTCACTTCATCATTACCCTTGCCTCAGTCTCATTTAGTTTTGAAACCCTTAATTCACGCATAATTGTACAATAAAAATCTGCTCATAAAGGCTGATTCATTCTTTCCCCATTGATTTCCCCTGCGATTCTGCAAGGTTGTGTTTGATAATCAGCCAGAGAATTCCTCTCCTAAAGTTTCGTATGCTGATATTTCCCTGGGATCTATATGAGGAGGTTTTGGCTTGTGAATGTGGCGTTTCTTGTAACAACTTATTCAGGCTTCAACATTGATTATCAGTGGTAATGTAGGGTTGTTGAACCGTAATTTTCACACATACGAATATGCCTCACACGTGTGTGACAAATTCGTACGAATATGTCACACATTTGTGAAAATTCATTTGTGTACCTCTACCCCCCCCCCCCCCCCCTCAAAGCAAAAACGTACACGTCACATGTCAAAAAAAATAAAAACATCTGTAAAAATATTGTTCATACGAATACTTCACACATTTCAAAAAACAGTCTATGCCACTTAGATAGATCAGGGGTCATATTGTTTTTGCTATGTCCGATATAGCCCTCATATTTTACAGGATGCTAGAACATATTGAGTAAATAACCCAGGTACAATTTTGGGTCATTGGACCAAAGGTCAAGGTCACAGGGGGTAAACATGTCAAATTCTTTAGCACTCAATATTTTGATAACCTTTCGACACTGATACTTCATATGTGTAGTAGAAGTTCCATGTTGCTTTAAGGGGTCACTTGGTCGAAGGTCAAGGTCACATGGGGTCATAAACATGTAATCCTTTAACATTAAACATCTTAATATCTGTTTGACGCAAATCATGATTGTTCTCAATGAATATACGATCAATTTTGCTTTTGTGACTATAGGATTGATCGATTCCGTCCGTCTGTCCGTCGCAGTTCATGTCCGGTCAATTACTTCATGATGCATGGACCGATTAAAAAAAACTTACCACATCAAGACAATGTGTGGCGTGCAAGACCCACGACCATGGCTCAACGGCAGGGTCACAATGCACTTTTGGACATTTTCTTTATAAACGTGTAGTGATGGTGCCGTTTGTGTTGACTCATAACTTCTAAGATGATAACCGGATTTTAGTTCCCTACTGGGTAAATGTTCACCTCATCCGGGCAACACGCAGATCACATTTTTCAGCCTCGCCGACTGAAGGTCATGGTCACCTATCAATGTAACAGGATTGTGTGTCTGTCCCCAACAAGTCCTAAATCCTTTGCAGGATTTACCTCAAACTTTGGTCAAATGCTCAACGAATCAAGACGAAATGCAGAACCAATGTTCCAAGCGCATTAGTTCAAGGTCAAGGTCACCATTTAAGGACAGCAGCCAATTGTATAAAACTGGTTAATTCTTTGGTTTGGTAAAAGTTAACCAAAATGATTAGCCAATAATTACTATTAACCAATAAAATTATTTAAATGTGCAATTTGGCCAAAAGATAACCTATGGACAACTTGAATTCATGAAGTTGAAATCGTGAAATATTGAACTCGAAATGTCCCCACCGGTCTTTCGTATAATACTCCATTCATTTGTGTCTATGTCAAAGGTGACACTCAAAATGTAGAGTTGTTTTATCACAAAGTTTTCATAATTCGCATGATGACTAGATTTACAAATAAAGTACAGTATATTTGTTGTTTTAAGAACACTAGATCTAAGGTCAAGGTCACAATGTTATGAAGGTCAAATCATTTTACTTTGTCATACGTCAAAGTCGAATCGTTCAGCCAATATTTGCGGCCCGAGTGTCTTCAAAGATTACGAAATCACGATTTCTTCTTTTCAATAGTTCACGATTTCAACGATTTCACCTTCACGATTTCAACTTCATAATTTCACGATTGATATGAAGTTGATTCGTGAAGTTGAAATCGTGAATTTAAAATCGTGAAAACAAGAAATAGTGAATTCGTTTAATAAGATGAAATCGTGAAGTTGATATCGTGACTTCGTGAAGTGAAAATCGTGAATTCGTGAAGTTGAAATCGTGAAATTATGAATGGGAAAATCATGAAATATTGAATTCAATAGTCACCACCGGTCTGTCGTATATATACCCCTAAAAACTTCGTTTATAGGGCAATAAATATGAATATTGTTGAAAACTTGATAAACCCAAAAGCACAAATAAAGAAACAAACGACAATACGGCGGCTGGTAGCTAAAATTTATAAACGAGCGATAATACAAAATGTGAAAATTTCGTTGGTACTAAGAGGTGGTGAAAAAAGGGGGTACGAGAATTTCACCTTCTTGTGACATATTCGTATGTGTGAAAATTACGGTTCAACAAAGCTTATTTAGCTTTTGTTAAGGCCTGACTGACTATAAGTGGATTTAAAAGCAATGATGACAGTAGAGTTGACAGAATCCGTGTTAAAACAGCAATCAGCGTACAGATATCAGTGAAGCACATAGAACCATTGGTAGATATGAAGACGTAAATAATTATGTGAATATAAATGGAAACATAATCACTCTCGGCGACAATCAAACTTCGCCGGATCGACTGTGCGATTACTGTCGCTTTACGACGCAAGAGTTTCTGCATGAGCACAAACCGTATGTTGCATTGGCTAGCTATCCTGGTTCTGGCAACTCGTGGACAAGAGAATTATTAGAATCCATTACAGGTAAGTACGTGACTCTTTTAGCGTTTGTTACACGATGGTTACAACGGGAATGTTAGATACACAAACGTAGTAAACATTTGCGTGTTGCCGAGTACATACAAACGCTTTTCTTATAGTGTGGTCTTTTGTGAAATAAATATAGTAAAATGTATCAATGAACTAAATTTGTTTTACTTCATTGTTAGCTTCCTTACTCATTTCTCATCTTAAATGCAGGAAACAGACAGAGGTAGAGAATGATAAAAAGCCTGGGAGCGGCTATGCCTGGAAGCGGCTATGCCTGGGAGCGGCTAGGCCTGGAAGCGGCTATGCCTGGAAGCGGCTATGCCTGGGAGCGGCTAGGCCTGGAAGCGGCTATGCCTGGAAGCGGCTATGCCTGGGAGCGGCTAGGCCTGGAAGCGGCTATGCCTGGAAGCGGCTATGCCTGGGAGCGGCTAGGCCTGGAAGCGGCTATGCCTGGAAGCGGTGAAGTTATTCAAATAATCTGGGCTAATATAACCGTCTTGGGTTTTACTTTATTATTTCAGATGACTAACAACTATTCAGCACAAACTATAAATGTTTCATCTCAATGTAATCTTTTTGTTAATATGCCTTAACAGGGAAATATTGCAAGTAATAAGACTAACAATAGTAATGAAGTAAATGTGAACAGACCGTCTAATTACATGACATTGTACGAAATGTGCCCAACTTGATATATGTATAGATATTTCCGGCTCATCGCAAGAAACACCAGATCTGATCAGTATTGGCTCCATGCTGTAGTCGAATATATACATGTATATATATAGATATATTAATATTAGTTATACAGGTTGTTGACAGGGTATATGGGGGAATATAACCTGTCTGTGTGCCATATAACCCGAGGCGTTAGCGTTATATTACAGTGCTAAATGTTTTCTTTCGAACGCACTTTCAAGATTTAATGTGGTTTATATAATTATTATGTTAGCCTTTGTAAGTTGTTAGTTGTTTTTATTGGTTTAATTGTCAGATCCTTATACACCGACCAACGGATTGAATTATAGATCAAAATGTACGAGTATAGACATGTATTACTGCCCAAGATCAATTATACTTCTGACCTGACCATTGAATATATCAAATAATGAAACTATCCGTAAAGGGAATAATGTATTGTGTACACAATTGTTTCGTGACATGACTGTCGGTTTAAAAAACCGGACAATTTTCATCGGTGCTAAGTTCGCAGTGGAAACAGTAAAACACTGGCAGCTATACGTTTGTAACTAATCTATATTGCTAATTGGTGTACTGTGTATTCTCCACCATTTTATGTAATAAAAAGAATAATGTTAATTACATTTAGTGTAAACATATTTTATTTACATACTATGAAAAACATAATAGTACAATACAGTATACAACATTTTGACGAGTTTGTTTAATATTAAATGTAAAAAGGATGAGACCGAAAGCCAATAGGTCTGCTTCTTAATATTATACATTTCCAACAGGTACGTGAATGATTTAAGTGCTTATAATGTTTACAGATTAATACGAACTTCATAATGTTTCAACTCTATTTTAAGCATTGAAAAAAGTAAGACTAAACGTTTTTTAGAAAAGAAATAAAAGAAAGGAGGGGAGAGAGGGAGCAAAGCGTACTGTTTAACAATAAAGTGAAGTTGTTACAACCGTTCGACTTATAGCGTAAATCGTTTGATGTCTTCTGTTAATTGCATTTTCTATTATATCCTACAGTATCACAAAATGTATCTTATTGCCTTTGTTCCATACCGCCAGTACTGCTGCTTCTACTTCTGTGTTTGAGGTTTTCGAAATGTATACACTGTTGTGAACGTTTGCTGCAAACACAATGAGCAATATTACTGTGATGTAGTATCAGTATTACTGCTAGGTCCGCTAGCAGTGGTAGGTTGCAGTTTCATTTTGACTAGTATAATTATTTTACAACTATTGTCACAACATTATTATAGCTTTACAGCATCCTCTGTATAAACCATATTTTAACTTTAAATATTTCAATTACAGGTGTGTATACGGGTAGTATCTATGTTGATAGCCAAGGTCAATTTCCAGGATCCAAGCGTTGCCCTCAACGTGGTGGCGTCTACATAATAAAAATAATATCGAACTGAGAATGTTGATTGTGACAGAATGCATGCGAAAACGATTGACTATCAGAAGGCAATGTTTATTCTCCGAAACCCGTATGACGCTTTGTTGTCTTCATTTAATTACATAACTGGTGGCAAGGTCGGTTTTGCACGACGAGAGGAATTTCAAACAGAAAGTAAGTGAAGTTTAACCTATCGCGACAGGGGATTCATAGAAATGGTCCCGCGTAAAACAATTTCTGATTCTATAAAGTGAAGAATAGTGTTTGTTAATTATGAAGTCTCCATTTAACGGGTAAACAATTTCTGACTTAAGAGTTACCTACATTCTGAGCATATTTACTTCACATTCCTATTATTTCCTGCCAGTCACCAGGCAGGTAGGCAAACAGTAAAATCGTTAGTTTTGGAATAAGCTGATAGCTCACCACCCGGTCATAGTGGAATTCGAACCCTCGACCTGAACTACTCGGTCACTGAACACGGTACATGTGTATATTGGCAAACACTATCTTCTCATGTAATCCTTCTGAATTATCACTTGACAATTTTGATAAATATGACATGCCAACGATATTCTCTGGCGACAGCATATTATTTCGATGACTATGCATTAGAGCAAAACCAAACTTCAATGACTTGCAACTGTGCGACACAATTTGTAAATCATTTATTTATGAATATTTTGTTACATGCATTTTATTTTTGTTGAGAGTTTCAACAGAAATTCAGTTGTTTGACTGGCGTCCACGTATTGGACCTTACAATACATGTAATAGCAATATTGCATAGCAGTCATGGTGTGCAGTGAAGTAAGTCTTGCAGGAATTAATATAATTTTACCTAGGTACCATTTATCATTTTAGGATGGCTAACCTACGTACGAAATGACGCAAGGAAATGGACAAAGATGACTCTGTATTTGTTGACCCAGTTTGAGAAGCCATTACATGTTATAGTGTATGAAAACCTGAAAACAAACACGACCAACGAACTGTTTACAGTAGCAAGGTACTTGCATTTGAACAGCACAAACTTAGACTTTTATTGTGCCACAACATGCTTGAAACCAAAATACCATCGTGTTAAAAGTCCTGAATGGATGAATTCATCGATCTTGTTCAATGATGAATTGAAGCATGTCGTAAATTCTGAAATAAATGATGCTATACGTGCGGTAAAAAAATGGGATCATTTAGTGCAAGCTTTAAAGAGCTATATCAAGGAAGCGTAATGTTTAAGGTCAGATATGTATAAAAGCGCGAGTCACGTGTATGTATCGTACGACGACAAAACTGGACGTGTGTCTTCATTCATTCACAAACAGTCCCATGATTTCTGTTCAAATGCAATTGTACGATATTTATAATCCTGCATTTATGACTTAATCTGTCCTCACATATACGCAAGCAATTTTAAAAAAAAATTATAATTGTAATTATAATTGTAATTAGACTTGTTCGATATAACAATTATTAATATCTAATAATTTCAATCTATATTTAATGATCAATAGGTATTTTCTATGGTGGTATATTTCTGCCACCAGTTAAGTACATAATTAACTAGAAAATTATGTGGTTATCACGTTAAAGAAACTAGATAACTACTTAATTAACTAGAAAATTATGTGGTTAACTAGATAAGTATCGTGATGCTTTTACTTTTATTCCTCCAGTATTGAAGATCAAAACATATATACATATATTTCATACAGTGTAAATGGTTTGCATAATACATAACTCTAATAATAAATATCTTACCACATAGATTGCGATAAGTATGCATTAGTATACACAGCAACAATACTCAAGTATTGATAACCATAATGTATGCGATTCTGTATATGTCCATGAGTCTGTATGTCTGTGTGCGTGCATGCGTGCGTGCGTGTGTATATATCCAATATCATGTTTAAGATATTACATGTCACTTAAAGCTTACCTTACCGAAACGAAATGTAAGGAAAAACAAGTGATCTACAGAAACATGATGATGTCAAAGACCCATATATAGCAACTGCCCATAGTAAAGCAAGCTTACTGACTATTAATAGTATTCAAACAAGCTTTCGCACAGCTAAAGCTATATGTACATTATGTAATGCAACACCCTTATTACTAACAGCGAGACTCAAAAGTAACCTACACTGGTGTACTGTACTCATATATATAAGTTTCCCATACTCACTATATCCAACACTGTCTATTACTGAATTCCACAGTTCTGTATGGTCATTGCGTACACACTAATATAGCCAATGAACCACCCTATTATAAGGGGTGTTCTTACAGACATGCCACATGGGGGAATTTTCATACCTGATAAATATCTTAACACGAAAAATTGTCTGCTTGTGTCCACAACTGCCACCACTTAACCCTCCAGGTTTTCTCAACGGAACATCTATTTCAGATAAGTGTTAAGTAGTTAACGCGATAAGTATCTAGTTAACTACATAATTTTCTAGTTAATTAAGTGGTTAACGAATTAAGTATCTATATATCCAGTTATCGTGATACTTAACTACAACATTATGTAGTTAACTAGATATTTAACTCGTTAACCCCTTAATGTACTAGCAAAGTATGTAGATAGATAGATATATTTATTGCAAAAGGTAATATTGCCCATGAGCGTATATGCAATTATTAACATAGTTATAAATAAATGCTTTCGATCAATGTACAAATGATAATATTATTAAAGCACATAAATTACCAAACAAACAAAATGTGTACTAGTTAAGAGGGGATAATCAAGTTTGGTTAGATATGTAATATGGAGAGAAGTGTTGTTTCTTGTTTTTTGTCTCCTTGTCTTAGTTACATTTAGGATACATATAAAAAACAGAGAACATTATGTAGTTAACTAGATACTTAACTCGTTTTCTAACCATTCCTTCTGTGAAATGTGAGTTTAACAGCTTATCGAACCCCATGTTTCATTTTGTGAGGGTATATAACATTACATTGACAATAAGTTATGCTTTGTTCCATTACAATCATTATTTGGTTCGGCTTCTCTATTGATCTTTAATATTATAATGTGAATGATTACAAAAATGCAGATAAATGATACTGTGTTTACTCATGGTAGTTTCGTTTGCCTTAAGATGACAATCTCAGGTATGTCAAATAATAATATTTGCTGTTTTATCATTATTGTGGTGTTGTATGTATATATATAATATTATATATGCCGTAATAAGACGGAAATAACACATACTACTATGTATTGTCATGTCTGTTTTTACCCAACCTCCCACGCAGAGGTCTCCTTTTACAAGATATGGATAGCCATCACAAACATTTTAATAATACGTGTATTCTGAATTTCATTTATTCCAATATTCATCATCACGCGTCCTTCATGAAGGCAGTTATTAATATAGTGTTCTTCTACTATACACATACAAGCATAAGTTACTAGTATTTAGTTAGGACCATGGAGGCTAAAGGGTACTTGAGTTATTGTGTGGACAATGCTTTGCACCTAATGGTCAATGGTCCTTTACCTTGACCTCTGACACAGTGATCCCAAAAACGATTGAGATAAGCTACGATCTGCAGTCAATCATTCAATCAAATTTAGAACTGGAAGCCAAAGCGTTTTTGAATTTTTGTACACAATGTACTGCTAAGGGAAATAAACACTGTATGATAACTACCAAGCCAGTTTTAATGGGCCGTTTTATAGTTAAATCAATTGTCTGCGTTTTGGAATGTAAGGCAGTTTGGTATAACAAAATATCAAATTTCTATGGTACTTTTGTACTGACTGGGAGGTCATTGAGTACCTCTCTATACTGTTGTGTTGTTTTGTTTTTTGTTGTGTTCTGTGTTATTCATGATTTTGTTGACATGATTTTTTATCACATTCTCTCAAAAATATGTTTACCAAGCGGTATTGTAGATATAGGTTATTAATCACATTCAGTGATAGCTCTAGTTAACAGATGATTCTTGCGATCGACAATCCATTCCAACAAACGTTCAAAGAGATTCCTATGAACAACTCCGACAGAAAGTATTAAATATTTAATGTCAGATAAAAGCATTGTAGCAGAAATACCTGTCAGAATAATTGCTCTCTTGTGTGTTAAATTTCTGTCATGTTCCTGGACCGTATAAGCAGAAATTTCATTATTTACTCTCAATGGTGAACTTGTGTACAAACTGAGTGAATATGCTAATATTAAATATATAAATCGATATATCATGTTGATGATCAACCGTACTTGATTACTTTTCATAAATATTGCCATTTGTACATCAAGCAGTTTGATACAAAAACTGTAACTATGTATTATGCAGACAGTCTCGTCCCTCCGAAGTGATTGATGCATCAAATGAAGAACTAGAACAGGAAGTTACACCGCCATCCACAAAGTACAAGGAGTCATGCAAATGTTACGTTTAGTGCTTTTAGATTGACAGCATACAAGTAAATGAACTTTCAGGACCGATCCATGCCAATTTAGGTAAGGAAATGCTATCGTGTGTAAAGCCATAACTGCTGTTTGGATTACTCTTCTATCAAAACACAACCACAGCTTTTTCTCTGTCAAGCTTACGGACAAACAATACTATTTTAATACACCTATTTTGAAATGTAATGAACCAGGTAATATGTCATAGTTTATTCCGAAATATTAGGCATACTGCCCATAATTTAGCATATACATGTACAAACAAACAATGCAAATAAATATACAAAAATAACGAAATATTATACATGGGTCAATGGCAATAATATCATTTGACATGCACAGTAGTATTGTTGATAAAATATAATATAATAAACTAATATAGTACTTATTACATTTTCATTGAAACAATGTGAACAATACTCGAATAGTGAGGAGAAAATACAAAATAAATGAAGTACTTATTTATAATACAACTTATTTCTTAGGTTATATGAATACAAATGACAGATTTTTAACAACAGTCTTACTTTCTGTTGTTAAAAATCTTTCAACAAATTTGGTAAATTGTATTTTTTTCTGTAATACTGTTTTATATATTGTTTACGCATTTCATGGTACAATGGACATTCAAACAAAAAAAAATGAAAATCGTCTTCGATAACATTGCATAACTGGCATTTTCTATCTTGGAGTGGTATTTTTGCTGGTTTGTGCCATCGACCAGCTTCGATTTCTAACCTATGTTACGATACTCTAGAACGTGTAAATGATTTTCTAAATCTTGGAACATTTATTACATTAATATAAGACTGGAATTTAAAATCAGCGAATAACACATAACTTTTTGCTGTGCTTGAATTTTGAAAATCAGACTTCCAATTTGGAATAAAAATATCTCTCAGTCTTTGTCGTAACACAAGTATAAACATATTTTATCTCCAACACCTTGAAACAACCAAACATCTTAACATTTCTCAAATAGTTTTCACCCATTTCACGCAACTATTACAATCTTGGTGCATTTCTCAATCAAACAACATCATATTATAGACAATTTTGACATACACTGTATCTAACATTATCACAAAGCAATACTTTCAACCAAAATTTTATAAAATTTTCAGTACGTCTTATAAGGAGATTTGTTATACCAAGTTGTCCATACACGAACTTGTTCTGTGTTTGTGCTTTGACACCAAGCAGATATAACAATCATTTAAATGAACCCTTTAAATTTTCATGCATTCATTAAACCCCAAACTTCACTTCCGTAGCATAAAATAGGTAACAAGAAGTTTGTCAAAAAGATCTAAACTGTGACTAATATTAATACAAGGAAATCTTACCAAATTTGGCTTCAATTTATACATTGCCTTTTGAGCTTGCACTGCTAATGTGTCATATGTAGCTGCAAAAGACCCCCCATGGTGAAAACAAAACCCTAAATACGTAAATTTGTTATCAACTTCGACAATTAATAAAACAGCACTATATAAGTAAACAAAACGGAGCAAATGGGGCAATAGGGACATACACAAACATAAATGATGAGTAGTAACGGAAATACCTCTTTCGAAAGGTCAGAGGTAAAAAACATCGCAAGGTTTCAAGCAAGTATACCAAACCTCACTTCAATTCTTTATCGATGATTCAGGCCACCAGCCCATACACCAACAATGAACATATATACAGAAAAGTACAAACAAGCCACCTGTCAGTACTCATATAAATACAAACACGCTTCATACATGTTCAAACACTACCAAATTACATATAACCATACAAATATAGTTACATGTTCACCCACAAATACAAGCATATCACAGCCAATAGCGTCTCTAAGTCCCTATTTCACAGTTAAACTTAGGATCTTGAACTTTAGAATATTAACTAAAAAGGCAATTTGTATGAAATGACGAAATATGAAAACGACAGAAAGTCGTTAGTAATTTTCACTGGTATTTTCACTGATCAACTATGAAATCTAGTCGACATATACCTAGTGTTAAGAACGAGTAATCGATGTTTGCGCTGCATGTGCAATAGTACAATATCCTTTAATGTTATTGTAAACAATACGGGACTTCATCGTTCGTTGTGAGGAAATATTTGCCGGAACGTAACGACGTGTTTGTATGGAAACCCATCACTCCGCAGCCTGTTGTTCCACAAGTCTTGCTGCATTGACGAGATGAAAATGTGTTTATAGTGTCACAGGGGTACGCCATGAAATGACATTGGCTGTTTATAGACTCTATAAAATAATTCCGTGCTCGTCTATGGCTGCAACCAACATTGGAAAAAACATCTAAAATTTAAAAGTAATTTTGTGCTGATGAAACATTCTTAAAGCAAATGCAATAAAGTAAAACTTACTAGTACATGCACATGTATGTGTATTTGCGTTTATTTATCGTCACCACTGGTTTCCCATATGGGCGACGCCTCCGAAAGAACGTTAGTCATTTTAGATTTTTGGAGGATAGTGCATGATACAGAAGATGTCCCTGAAGCAACTCTGATTCTTTTACGTCCCCTATGTAAAGCATCGTACACGGTACCTAGGTCTCATCCGAAAGACTGTTAGTAGTGTTAGTTATATCGAATCTGCGAACTCCTGGACAACTAGTCTAGCGCATTACCACTGGACCACAGATCCACTACATGCAGCTGTACACTTTGTTATACGAAACGAGTTATAACTGACAATGAATGAAGAAGTTGAACAGGAAATGCCACAAACAAAGTACACTGCCTCTCTAAATGCAAAAGGAGACGTGAAAAATATACCTAAAATACATATTTTAAAGGTTTTGGGTCCATGTTAGATTTTTTATTCCACAAATATCTTTTTGGCAAAATTTAGCGTTATCGTCTGTATTAATTTTCAAAGTTGAATATCACTAAATTATGTTTAAAACATGCCATTCAAGCCACAGAGTTATCTCGTTGCGAGTTATATTGTGAATATATACGTTGCACATCCGATATAGTGTAGTCGCTAAAACATAGCCACGAATTAAGTAGAAATTGTCCAATATTGCATAGTCAAAGCTTCGTCGCAAAACATTTCCGATGTTTATATTGTATGATAACGCTAAATTTCTTTATCTCGATTGAAGCTATCTCGGACATTGCGACACAGCTATTGACCGTATACATGTACCACTCCAAGAGGTACCTCTGTATAGCTTTTTGGTTTTACGTCCTAAATAAATGCAAGGCGTACTGGTCGAGGGGTAGAGCGCCTGACTGCTGATACAAAGGGCGTGGCTTCCCGCCTTGCGCGAGATTGAACCGCAAACAAGGCCTGCATGAGGCGGGAGAGCGGGTTAGTAACCCAGGAAGCAGTCATCGAGAAAGAGTAATATAAGTTTCAACCACACTAAAATTCTATAAATTTACCTAAATATCCTGTGAACACCCATTTGAATTGTTGATAGTAGGAGTTAGGACAACCTGGCTGGTCTCTGCCTCTATTTGGATAGAAATCTACAGTACCACATGGCTGCTTCATGCCAAATCCTAGATGTTGGTGTAAACAATGCAAGTTACACTCACAATTACAACACATAACTAGTAAAACACTTATACATGTATTTGAATAATACAATGCATTCTTGTTCCGGCATACAGTGAGCAACACGGTATTTCTTACATATATGTCTTTCGAACATTTGTGTAACGTATTCTGCTTAAAGACGATGCAAATAAATTAGTTTTAGTAAATGCAAATTTGTTTCAAAATAAAGCTAAGTGTGTCGGGGATATTGGTCAGTATAATGTTCATTATCGCTTTATTCTAGAATAAAGTTAGAATGAAGTTTTCAAATCAATGCGGTACTACGTAGGTATACACTACTTAGTATCAGTTCAATCAATTTGTGGTAAATAGAACAAAATGACGATATATCAATTTTTACTCTAGACAACGCCTCAAGGTAAAGCACCACTACACGCCAGGTTCACGTTGTCAAGATTGTTTGTTTATGTAAGTCAACAAAACTTGTTCAAAATGTAAGGATGATAACCGTGCATAAACTAATGAATATCAAGTTTGGAAACATAATTATTTTCCATTTATAATTTGCTAATGGAGAGTAGCTTAAAATAATAATCTTGCTTGTTAAAAGTTTCCTGATTGGGAAGTATGGTTTGTAATTCATGAAGTTTGTGATTTTCACAATTTTTCTACCAGAATAAATAAAAAACTATACTATTAAAACATTTAGATATGCCTTTCCTAAGAAGACAACCAATTACAACCAAGTCATTCTAGCACTGTGAAGTTTTCCTCCAAACACGATTTTCTAATATCATCGAAAAAAGCCGTTTTGCCTCCCGAAAGGGCAGTAAAAATCTAAATATAGCAACAGCCTTCCTCATCGGGAAACAGGAAAGGGAAATCCCATGATTTCCCGTTCTGGAAGTTTATCCCAGAGTACATGTGTGTATAATTAAGACACATGGTAAACATTAATGATACATATTAGTCATTGACAATAAGAAGTTCCAATGGTGTTTTAGTTTTGTCCTTTTCGTTTTCATGTTTGTATGTCATGCCATCTATTAAAATAATCGAGTAATATGGACCAACTTTCAATGATTATTTATTGCGTAATTATATAAAACAGCACACTGCATGTGTAATATCACATAATCATATTTACACAATCATACTCTTGACAACAAAAGAGAAAATATAATAACATGTATGTGGTTATAATGATTCTAAAGAGATAGGGTGAGGTGTGGTGCGCCCTTAAAGTTTGAATACAAAGTTTTAGCCACTGTTAGTTTCATGGTGGTACTACTGTTTTCACCCATGATTCATGTTTGTGTCATGTGTCCCTTTTGCCTTCGTAAGTAAAGTGTTTATCTATTATAGTGTCACCTCTATTTAAAAGGCCAGCTTATTCTGACTTATGAGACACCTAGTTTCTGAGCACATTTACTTCTCGATTTCTATTATTTAAGTCCAGGTACCAGGCAGGTAGGCGCACGGTAACCATTTGTTCACTAGCTGGCGGCTCACCAACCGGCCATATCAGAACGGACCCCTACCGGGATTCGAACCTTCGACCACCCGCTTCCAAAGCGGATGCCTTAAACACCCGACCACGGGAGACGGTGCATATTTTCATGCCTCCTTGTAATTTTGGGATATCACTTTGTATGTGACAATTCCGGTTTGACTTATACTTTAATTTACCCTTTGTTGCCCAGAGAAATGGTGTATACAATTGTGTATTAATATACTTAGTATTTGCACCGCCCTGTATTTCAAACCTAAATGTTATTCAAAAATAAGAAAGTTACCTAACGTCAAGAGTCTTTCAGCGTCTGTATGTATTACATCAACAAATGTGGCATCAGTTTTATCCAGACGCACTCTTGGATCACAATTCTCAAAGTCATGTCCTGCTGGATCCAACCCTTTAAATAATTGACATTTTATAAGAGTAATTTTCACAAGTGTGCAATAGTATTCTTACGTGAAATCAAAATTTTGTTTTGTTGTAAAAGAACGAGTAAGGGTAGTTAAGGTGTACTAGTTTTGCTTTCCGTAGTATTTCCTCTACCGTACAGTAAACCCCACTTAAAGACCACCTTAATAATAAGACCACCTCGAAATTAAGAACACACTTTTCAAGTCAAGTTTCTTTGTTTTCTCTTTATTCAACCTCAATATCAAGACCATCTCAATATTAACACCAGTTTTCAAGGGTCCCAAGGGTGGGTCTTATTACTGTATACGTTGATTTATTGGCGATGGTTTAATTTTGGCTATATTGTCGTGAATAGTACTTTCGGTTTTAATTTGGCGGACAAGATATGGTTCGTGGTTTAATTTTAGCGGAAGATTACGATAGCGCGAGTTCTAGACACCGCCAAATGAAAGCCGTTTAAAAAAACGCCAACATTTCCTCTCGCAAATATAAAGACGTATACAGTATTGAGGTTTTAGTGTATTTGAAATTATTATTCTCATCGCTAGTTACTTAGTCTATTTGTTTACCTGTAATTCTACCAATATTATCCAAGTATTCTCCAGCATACCCAGCTACATGTGCACCTAGGCTATGTCCAATAATATGAACATTGGATGGATCTATGTGATAAACATTCTTGAAAACTTTCAATAGTTCAGCAACTTGTGCGCCTACTACCCTTACGTTTTCTGCAGATTGATGGTACTTGTATAATGAGGCTCCCTTCTCCCACTCGACCATAATCACGTTATAGTCGCCCTGAAACAAATTACCTTTGCCCATGTAATAAATGTAAGTCTTTCAAAGAAATGTCTATTAAAAAGCTAGCGTCGTGATATATGAAATTTATAGGTTCATAAAACTAAAATTGACAGTTTCATTGGATAAACTTCAACAACATTGGTATGTTCCTTGACTGCTTAGAAGATATTGAAAATATCTATTTTTCTGTTGTACAGAAGTGGTCAATTTTGGATATTTGATTATTTACATAATGATTACGTTGACTAATGCCAGATTAATTAGTGCATGTACACTTACATTTTTCAGCAATTCATTCGTCATGTCTTCCATCCAAGTTCCACCAAAATGGTACAAGTACCCATGTATAAGTAGAATGATACGCTTTTCTCCTTCACAGAAAATTTGCCATGAGCATTTCTGGTGATTGTCTGTAACGACAAGCTCTTTGTAACTAGTCATATTCCGCGTGGCAAGGTAGAATTTTGTACCAATCGCTTGTGGTGAATATGGCAACAGACGCCCGGTGTTTGTATAGGGTTCCTCATTGGAGAAACATCCCAGGTTTCCATAGCATACTTCCTCTGGAGGATTGGCGGAAAACCACCAACCTGTAACAACATCAAAACCTGTCATTTGTCAAAAAAATCGTCGATATTCCTTCTCCTTTTACTATGCCTTCACGGCCGAAACAACTTTGTGCTCTCAATCTGACTTTTTATGGGAGTAGGGTTGCTCAGACCCTCTCCTGGGTAGCCCCATATTTGCCCGGCCCTTAATATAAGGATCCACAATGACATAAATACATTTGTTGTGGGATCTCCATCTTCTAACATAGCCAACTAGGGTGTGATGTGTGTAGCAAAAAAAAGACCAACACTAGGCAAGATACATCAACGTCTATGGTTGAAATACCAGACGCTTGCATTTTTACCGGTGCGTGTTGAAGAAAATATACGTCGAAAAGCCTTTGATGCAACATTACAAATACAAGATGTAAAGATTAATCTACAGAATATTACTCTAAGCCTTCTTAGCATAATTGTACATAATACAAATGAGGTTCGCTGTATGATTTCCAACCTTTTTTCTAAGTGACGTCATTTCTAGAAAACGTCACATGTGACGTCATCATGTACTGACAGTAAGCAATATTTGCCCCATATGGAAATATGAAAACGAAGTAGACTATATGGAGTAAATATTGTTTCCTGCTTGCATATAGTGACATCACATGCTACTGCATTTTCTTGAAGTGACGTCACTTACAGAAGAGGTTGTAAATCCCATAGCAGCGCTCAAATAAGGAAGTACAGGAACACGAGTATCCCCGAACATCCATTGTCCATGTAAAAGCAGCAATTGTAATACACGTTTGTCCATAGAAGGCAAATTGTTGCAGCATTTATATTGACTTATTGAAACATTTTATAACACGCAAAACTGTGGGTAAATTTGAGAATAAAAGTTAACAGTATATTTCAAAAAGTGGAACAAAAATAGCAGCGTTTGTAATAACAGTAGAAGGGGAATGGTTGTGGGATGAATAGGGATGTTGAAACATTTTATAACATGCAACTAATTACATGTATATTAAGAAACAAATACGACAGAAATTTACAGTAGATTTAAAGAAATGAACCAAAAATGTTACCCCTTGAAATTAGCAATGTCTTAAGTTTCAAATACTAAGTATAAGAATGAACAAAAGAGAAATAATCTCAAAATACCAAGAGTTATGGTTGCTGAGTACAGTTTTCTACCTGAATGATATGTATAGATGAATTTTCGAGTCAATATCCCAGACTTTTAATGTATGAATGAAAAAGCTAGTGAGTACAGTATAGTTTCTATGTTTGATATATGAAAGATTGGATTCAATGTTAAACGAATGTCACATTTTAATATAACAAAAATGTCTTAATGTAAGTACAAACATACGACATATAACAATATACGCACATAACTTAAAGACGTTTGCACAACATTTAAATAATTTGGTACATACATGTAATGTAATAAAAAAACAACATAATAATAGCTTTCATGACTACAAAATACAGTGCCGGCGTTCCATATAAATGCATTTATTGTAATCCATACCACTTTGTCATCTCGTCCGACTTTTATGAAATTTTGACAGAATAAAATTGACGATATTTCCGACTGAATGTTAGTCTTTTACGCCTTTTTATTATTGCCTACTATCGTCGAATTTCTTCAGTACGCAAAAATGACTTGTCTGGTAGGTTGTATTAATTAGCATCTTTGTGAGAACGTAATTTATCGTCGAATTTGTGATGCAATTAACTCTTGAATGATAGTTTTATCAACGTTACGAGATCGACATCGGAAAGAGGCAAGTGACATCGAGATTCACAGGATTTTTTGCACACTAACGCAAATATGTTATAACTAAATGAAATGTATCGTACTTGTACGTAATCTAGTATGTTTCTATTTTTGCATTGAAAAAAATTATCGCACAAGTTAAACGAATCTGCCTTTTTGCGATTTCTATCAAAATTCTAAATTGACATAACCCATAATTAGTTTTAAATTGTTAAAGAATCTTGAAAAACTTGAGCAAGCAAATAGGTAGTGTGTTTTTGACCTGAAATATCTCTCGAAGGAATAAAAACATTAATTTGCCTTTAATTTGTGAAGTATTTAGATAATAAAAAATGAAGCAAGTATGGTTGTCTTGCAGTGCCATTGCAGAACAAAAT
Organism: Mactromeris polynyma; assembly: GCA_032209605.1. Classification (NCBI taxonomy): domain Eukaryota; kingdom Metazoa; phylum Mollusca; class Bivalvia; order Venerida; family Mactridae; genus Mactromeris; species Mactromeris polynyma. The sequence goes on from JASFXZ010000008.1 coordinate 16,319,367, forward strand.
ATTTAGGCACTTTCATTTACTAGCATTACTTTCAATAATTTGCAAACGTTATCAAGTTTCAGAGTTCTTTTGAAATATGTCTAGAAAACGACAGATACGTAGACAGAATTTAATGTACAATGTATTTGAATTATACGTAACTATCTTGTTCTAAATAGCTAATTATTCAATGGATAGTTGGTGAAAAAAAGTGATAATTGACCACAGAACATTCGCTTATATAGACAGTAACAAAGTCTTAGGTTAATATCATGTTAACAGGTGAGATAACCAGTATTTATACTATTACATTAACAAGTTATATCATTTTGCAGGTTTAAGATAAAACTTATATCTTAAACCTGCAAAATGATAAAATACAAACTAATGTTTCATACTAACTCTAGCCCAATATTGTTTTATCATGAATCATTATATTGAATTATTCAAATGATAACAGGTTTTCTATTGAAATATATAAGTAAGTATATGAGATTTAAGATTGGTTTCTTATAACAGCAACAATACATCATAACATAAATGTATAATGTTATAATATCCTCCATGGTTTGAATGTGCCAATCACTGATAACTTGGATAAAGGAAAAAGGAACGCTTTGAGGATTATTCTTAAACAGTATCATTAATAAAGACTACTAGTAAAATAGTCAGCTATTTATATCAATAATAAGTGAAATACTTGTGTTACATACCAGCGATTTGATCAGTAAAACAAAACACCAACAGTACGTTAAGAATAAATTCCATCCTGAAAGTTGTGTTCGGCTCTGAGTGGTACCTATGTCTCTAGTGAAAGTTACTGTACCATTTTACAATTATATACTAGCTATCTCAAGTGAATACTATCAGATAATTATCATACGTAAAACCACAAAGTACTAACATCCTTTACAAGGTTAGTATTACAAGTATTAGAGTCTGTTACTATTCAGACATGTATGTTTTCCTGATAAACCTTACATTACTTGGGCAGCTGGGCATGTCACCTCGTTAAATGGCCACTTATCTAAGAAATGTGTACAAAACACGAGGAACGGGATCTTTTAATTACGTCAGAAGAACAACATTATTTTACGTCGAGCACAGGAAAAAGGCCCTTACGTCATCACGACGATAACGTCCTGTGTCAAGGTGGTGTTTGTGCACAACATACTTGCTAAGGTGAGATACTAAACATGTACTATTTATTTTTGGGGGACTTAGCATTTGAATATTCAGTTGATACAAAATTCCAAATGTAAGTTGTGTCTTTATTCTAAAATTTTTGGCAGTGATTAACATTTTTAAAATGTGTTTTTTTTGCAAAACAAAATTTGTTAAAGGGAGGTTATTCACTATAATGCTTCAAAATATAAAGTGACGTTTGTTTAAGCCTTATTAGGAGTAACATAATTTGGCGTTAATGTAAATCTTCTTTTATTTTACTATCAACTTATTTGCCTGAAATAAATCATACTTTTGAATGAAATAAGCAAAATAGCTTTCACCATAAGTTCGAAAACTTTGGATGGCATTCAGTTCAAAATGAAACACTGACAAATTAATGTCTTTGAAATGTGGATAATATTATAGATCATGTTATATTGCAAATCTGTTAAGTACGCAGGTAAGTTTCAATACATGAAAATATGTAGGAATAAGAAAATATATGTTACTTCCCGATTATTTTTAAACCTTCTTCAGAAAATAAAATGGACCATTACCATGGCGATTTTTTTCATATACAGTAAAACCTTAATAATAAGACCACCCTTGGGACCCTTAAAAACTGGTGTTAATATTGAGGTGGTCTTAATATTGAGGTTGAATAAGGAGCAAAACATTGAAATTGGACTTGAAAAATGTGTTCTTAATTTGAGGTGGTCTTATTATTGAGGTGGTCTTAATTTTGAGGTGGTCTTAATTTTGAGGTGGTCTTAATTTTGAGGTGGTCTTATTATTGAGGTGGTCTTATTATTGCGTGTCTCACTCTTTGTGGAGGAATCGCAGTATCATAGGGACGCTATACATAACACAAGGTTTGGAGCCAGTCTTACACTTGGTGACTGTTTTCCGTCTACAGTATAGAAGGATATGCATTTTAGCAGTGTGAATTCCTTGAAGTCGCATATATGGTACAAAGCCAGTTCCTTGAGTTCAGATGGTTTACCAGCTGAGTACACGTGTTTGTAGCCTGGCGTATAAACATATTTGTAACAGGAAAGGGGGCGGAAAGCTTTTGTCGCAGTATCATGACGCGTGTACTTTTCATGGAATTCTAATCAAAGTTGGAAAGAAATGGAACATGTTTCATTCCTGGGAAAAACCTTCATATTTCTTTACGATTTGGTCTAGTTTGGACTTATTTATTAACATCTATTGTGAAAACATGTTTACAACTTATACTTATCACTCTCTATGATTGTTTCCCGGCTTACTAGTACTAATCAGTACACGCACCAAATTGAGGGACTTTGAAGTTTGTGATTAAAACCCGCTTAACCCTGGACTCGAACTCACGAACTTCGGATCAGATGTCAAGCGCGTAGCATCTGAAGCACTAACCCTTTAACCGTTTACCAATAGTTCAATTCCACTGGGACTAAAAATGAAGTACAGGTGATTGTTTACATTATATATGAATATATGGGTAAATATTCTACCGCGATGTTCACGGGTGGTAAATTTTGTTAGAATTTCCGTTCCTAACAAAAACACATTTCCTTGGAAATAACTCTAGTATTGGTGGTACAATGTATATATATGTTGTCTAGGATAGCCCATAAAAGCTTGAAAGCTTATTTCCAATGGGGTCCTTGTAAGTTTTAAAAAAATAATTATTTAAAATATAACTTAACTGTATTGATTGTTGTCATAGTAGACTTTGTTGTGTATTATTGGATGTCAATGTGGAGAGATATACTAGAATGTAACAATGCCCCTGTGGAGAGATATACTAGAATGTAAGAATGTCACTGTGGAGAGATATACTTGAATGTAACAATGTCCCTGTGGAGAGATATACTAGAATGTAACAATGACCCTGTGGAGAGATATACTAGAATGTAACAATGTCCCTGTGGAGAGATATACTAGAATGTAACAATGTCCCTGTGGAGAGATATACTAGAATGTAACAATGTCCCTGTGGAGAGATATACTAGAATGTAACAATGTCCCTGTGGAGAGATATACTAGAATGTAACAATGTCCCTGTGGAGAGATATACTAGAATGTAACAATGACCCTGTGGAGAGATATACTAGAATGTAACAATGACCATGTGGAGAGATATACTAGAATGTAACAATGTCCCTGTGGAGAGATATACTAGAATGTAACAATGTCCCTGTGGAGAGATATACTAGAATGTAACAATGTCCCTGTGGAGAGATATACTAGAATGTAACAATGTCCCTGTGGAGAGATATACTAGAATGTAGCAATGACCCTGTGGAGAGATATACTAGAATGTAACAATGTCCCTGTGGAGAGATATACTAGAATGTAACAATGTCCCTGTGGAGAGATATACGAGAATGTAACAATGTCCCTGTGGAGAGATATACTAGAATGTAACAATGTCCCTGTGGAGAGATATACTAGAATGTAACAATGTCCCTGTGGAGAGATATACCAGAATGTAACAATGTCCCTGTGGAGAGATATACTAGAATGTAACAATGTCCCTGTGGAGAGATATACTAGAATGTAACAATGCCCCTGTGGAGAGATATACTAGAATGTAACAATGCCCCTGTGGAGATATATACTAGAATGTAACAATGCCCCTGTGGAGAGATATACTAGAATGTAACAATGCCCCTGTGGAGAGATATACTAGAATGTAACAATGTCCCTGTGGAGAGATATACTAGAATGTAACAATGTCCCTGTGGAGAGATATACTAGAATGTAACAATGCCCCTGTGGAGAGATATACTAGAATGTAACAATGCCTCTGTGGAGAGATATACTAGAATATAACAATGTCCCTGTGGAGAGATATACTAGAATGTAACAATGTCCCTGTGGAGAGATATACTAGAATGTAACAATGTCCCTGTGGAGAGATATACTAGAATGTAACAATGTCCCTGTGGAGAGATATACTAGAATGTAACAATGCCCCTGTGGAGAGATATACTAGAATGTAACAATGCCCCTGTGGAGAGATATACTAGAATGTAACAATGTCCCTGTGGAGAGATATACTAGAATGTAACAATGCCCCTGTGGAGAGATATACTAGAATGTAACAATGCCCCTGGAGTATGTAGACTTATTCTGGTGATACATTTAATGTTATAAAAGTCAGTGTATGTACCGGATTTGTTAACTCTTGCTATGTCCGATGTCACACTGCTATAATCAGTACAGCAACAGCAGTGGTTGTTTATGAAATACATTTCTACCACACAATTGTCACTAAATATAAATATTGTTTAAATATATATCCGCATATGCATATCGAGGGTTCAGCGCAAGACTATCCTAATTCCTATGTTTTTATATATGAGTTACTTTAGTCTTGCACTGAACCCTCGATATGTCGTTACAAAATTTGACATTACATTACATGTAGTAACAAGCACAAGTATTGGTCGAGAATTATAACGTTATAGTCACATGTATGGTTGCGGCATCATTTGCACTTAAATCTTGAAGGCGACTTAATTGCCCATGTTAGGAACTTGTTCGGTGTAATAATAGGACATCAAAACAATTAGGATACCTCACTAGGATAATTATTATATAACTATACTCGAATGTTAATTAATTGCTGAATATAAGCTTTTGGATCTGACAAAGGCAATTGTTCCAGTTTATCATTAAATATGTAAAGCTAATAAAAAAATCACGGACGCAGTAAAATTGTTCAAATAATATATTATTGTAGTTTTTTTTAAAATCCCATCTGAACGCTCGATATGATTACCGGGGAACCATAGGGATCCGAATTAGGTCCTCTCCAATTTTTACTACATATTTAATACTTCAAATGAAACTTATGTTTTACAATTCTTACACTGTACATTGTATTTGTCGATTATTGTTGGACAATACGAGACAGAGTAATAGATATGTTAAGTAAAATACTAAAATATGTTGCATAAATGTGTTGACTAGTTGATTAAGTGTTGCCGTATGCAATTAACGCCAGCTTACATAGTAAATTATTTTTGGAAGCAGTTGGGACATAAGTGGCACATAGCCAAATTACAACATACGCCAGAGTTCAGCTAGCTTTGTCGTATTTTTTGTTTTAGTGTTATTAATAGATATATTTCTATTTGTCTTTATTTTAAATTCCATTTCCCTATCACTAGTATCTAAGAATTGTTTAATTATTAACTACATTATCCGGTTGACTTTACTTTACATTAAGTTATTAATTTGATATGTATTGGTTATTTCACATTCTGATTTTAATATTTTAGTTACTGGGAGCAAGGTCAGTATATAAGGCTGCTTGTTCCATCGTGCTGGATTAATTATAGTGTGTCTGTTGTTATGTACGTAATGGTTAATTGCTTTTAATGATCAGTCATACTGCCTACTTAGTCAATTTATGTATATATGTTGGAAATCAATGACCATATAGCGATTAAGTGTGAGGTTAGCTAGTTACAAAGACACATATAATCTTCCTTTTAACGAATCTTTCACATAACAATCTTTTGCAGATTCACTTAACCAACGCCCATGTCTTTTGAATATTCTGCCCTTAACGCCATCGTTAGCGGCACAAGTTGCTCCACCAGATCGTAGTGAATGTAAACAATATTTCTTAATATCATCAACATGTGGATCAAGTGTTCGAATGCATTCATCTCGTAAGTTTGTAGAAGATATCGATTTGTTAGCCTTTCTTACTGCATAACCATACATAAATCACGTTCATTCAGTTCAGCCCACTGAATCAATGTTTCATCATTAGACACTGGACACGAGCATGAACCAGTTCTGGCTATAGTAATCCACGAGCCATCTCTATATTTGTCCGTCTTACTGCTTTCTATGAAAATTGTCATAAATGTTTCATAAAAAAGTATATCAGATACTTTAATATTCAATAATTCTGAACTACGCATGAAACCAGCAAACGCCACTAAACATGCACAGATAATTCGCTGACTTTTAAAATTGCGCTATTCGCACATTCTATTATTTTTAACAGCTGGCTTTGCTAAAATACGTTCCCCGGCCTCCAATATATTAGAAACCAACTTTGAATTGTAGGAGGCTCTAGGTCATATAAATCATGATACCATTTTATCGTATAAAAGGCAGATAAGACTGGACTTGCACTTTTTGCACTTCGTATCAATAAACACACATATATTGCAATATTAATAGTCTTAGCAGGCAAAATATCCCCTCTCACTAAAACGTTAGTTAGAGTCCACTTTTTCCAACGAATAAACTGTTTTCGTGTTTTCTGCTGGTATTTGTGGAATTAGACTTCTGTAGCAGTTCCGGGAGAAGATTAACTTTGCCCGCCAAGACTTCTGGTAAAGCATCTATGCCATCCTTTGTGCTTCTGCAAAAATAGACATATTAAAAAATAGTAATTAAAACAATATTTCTGAATAATATTCAGTCATAATAGTACATAAGGTTTGTTTCAACAAACAATAAAAAATCACTGAAAATACGAAATTAATCTCAAAACAACAAAAATATATACACATTCACTAGTATTGGTGATGCCACCGTATACTAAATAATATTCATATCTGACGATGTCGCCTATGAATCAACGATGCCGCTATAACAATAACTGTATACATATGTTTCTCTGTGGCGATGTCCCCTTAATTTTGTTTGCTAAGATACGCTACACTGCAACTCTCTTAAATCAAGGGAGGCAACAACATACAAACTAAGGATGTCAACGAGTATCCGGATATCCGGATATCCGCATTCCGTTCCGAGTATCCGAATCACAATTTGGCATTCGGATACTCGTTTAAAATTACGAAATATTTGACTCTCAGTATCTTTAACGACCAACAATTTATTTTAACACCTATAACAATAGAATCAATTCGATACCGTGTGTCATATTGTTTATGGTCTTCTTTGCACATCGGTGTCTTTGTGAGATACCCTAAAGCGTGATAATCACTGCGGCGTATATTAAAGTATGTTTTTCACGGGACTAAAACCAATTAAAGATACGAGTAAATAAAATTGTATAAAAAAGTTCTCTGGTTGGTGTTGTTGTTTTTACAAACATGTTTAATTATACCTCATTAAGGGTGACACTATTGGAATTAATTACATCGATTTTCGTGTTAATTGTAGTAGGTGGGGAAGGGGGTTACAAATTGAGCGTTAGTCTTACGCCGCATGTTACAAACACTCTTTGCTCACGGGCTGCTATTATTAATTTTATGCTGCTTTGAAGTATGGTTTATTCTACAAATACAATCCCCTTGTAACAAACAAGTGTTATATATTGACGTATATTATTGGTCCAGATCACGCAACGCCCAATAGCAATTAAATATTACTCATTTGTATCAAGATTACCAATTGGTTATGATTGAAAATAAAACTGACAACACTGCTGTAATATCATCAGTTAGTCATTAACTTTCTGCTATATATCACTGCTATATAATAACAATAAGTTTAAAATATCCTAAATCATCATGCCTCCGAGTCTACAATCTAATATTTGGAAGTTCTTCACGAGGGCGGATGACCGCAAGTCAGCAAAATGTAGTTTGTGTGAGACTTCACTTGCCTATTCTGGGGGCACTACCAACTTGAGGAACCATTTACGTGCCAAGCACCCATCAGTGGAAAATAATCAAAATTGTCAAAGTACTCCAACCAGTGATGCTAAGAAACAGGCTTCTATTACATCATTTGTCTCTACGCCGAAAAAAGTGTCATCGTCAGAGAGTGAAAGGATCACACAGTCGATCACAAATATGGTTGTTATGGATTACATGCCGTTAAGTGTAGTGGAAGGTGCTGGTTTTTTAAGTTTGATGGAAACTGTGATACCCGTGTATAAAGTTCCTTCACGGAATACTATTCGTTCTAGGATAACATCAAGATATGAAAGTGAACGGGAATTATTAATATCTTCTCTAGAGTCAGTTTCTTCTGTTGCAATTACAACGGATACTTGGACCTCAAATGCAACCGAAAGTTACATTACAGTGACGGAACACCATATAGACAAAGATTGGCTCATGAATAGCAATGTGTTGCTAACACGAGCTATGCCGGAGAGACACACGGGTGTGAATCTCGCTCAGAAACTTCAAGATTGTATATCTGAGTTTGGATTAACCGGTAAAGTAGAGACTTGTGTCCACGATAACGCAAGAAACATGGAGTGTGCTGGGCGTATGTGTGATGAATGGAGTGATTTAGGGTGCTTTGGACATACGTTGCAGTTGTGTATAAAACCTGCACTTGAATTACAGAATGTGAGTAAGACAGTGGCAAGGTGTCGTAAACTCGTGGGACATTTTAAACATTCTACTACACTTTCAGCTGAAATGAGAAATAGACAGTTACTACTTGGATCTAAACAGCATGAACTGATACAGGATGTTGTAACGAGATGGAATTCGACTTACCTTATGATGGAGCGTCTGTACGAGCAACGTCGTGTGTTAACTGACATCATGTTGGATTCTAACTTCACGAGCAAAAGTGATTCCGTTCTGTTATTGAAACAGCATGAGTGGGAAATCGTTAGCGATTTATGTGAGGTTCTTAAAGTGTTGAAGGATGTTACGACCTATATGTCCACTGAGCAACTTGTTTCATGTTCGGAAATTTACCCTATAGTGTTTGGATTAGTTCAGGGATGTTTAAAAGTCAAGGATGGAGATAGTGGACTTATTATGAAGGTGAAGGATAGTATCCGCTCTGAACTAATCAAGCGGTTTAACCCTTACTCTCAGGAATGTGCTTCGTCAGTGCCTATGTTAGCTTCCCTACTGGACCCCAAGTATAAACGACTTCCTTTCCTGACTTCTGAACAACGTAAGGCCACTCGTGACATGTTGGAGAACAGGATTGATGAAATACCGTTAAGAATGCCACCACGTGATAGTGAATGCGTACAACAGCCCAAAAGACGGAAATTGGACTTTTTGATGTTTGATACAGCAGAACAAGATAATTGTGACGAGGTCATGAGTTACATTTCGGAAAAGGTTTCGCATGATATTGATGCGTTAGTGTGGTGGAAAAACAATGAACACAGGTTTCCGAAAATTGCTGTTATCGCAAAAAGAGTCCTTTCAGTCCCTGCTACCTCTGTGCCATCAGAACGGATTTTTTCTGCTACTGGACTCTTAATTAACAAACTGCGAAACCGACTTTCCAGTGATTTAGTTGACAATATCATTTTCTTGAACAAGAACAAAGTGTCAGTAACAGAGGTTTAAATGTGGATTTAATGAACATTGAAATGGTCAGATACAGTGTTGAGGAGTGATTTCGTGTTGTACATATTTTCATTTATTTTGTGATGTGTCCGTACCATGTAAATATTGTTTTGTGATTTGTCCGTACCATGTAAATATTGTTTTGTGATTTGTCCGTACCATGTAAATATTGTTTTGTGATTTGTCCGTACCATGTAAATATTTAATGTTTCATGTTCTGTCTATCTGTTGTATGTTTTATATGTTGTTGTTTTTCGTTATTTAATTAGTATGCATGCAATTAAAAGATAAAGCTGCAGTTTAAGAGTTTCTTCATTGTCTTTAGTTGAGTAATACATAATCTGTTTGTTTGTAAGTTTGCGGTACTTACAAATTTATACCGTATGGTACACAATTAGATCTACCGCAAAAATACAAGCAAACAGTATGTACCAGTTGTTCTACAGAACAGGCTTGATACGTAAAAGCAAACTCCATCTCAAGTGGATACATCATATCATTAATCATGCTTTGAACACGACACAAGGAATCATCATCAGTTAGTACTACGTACCTGGAGATTTAACATCACATGAGTTCGCAAATATCTCTCAAAATTACAAATTTCATCAATCTACAAGTTTCGTCTGTTCACTACATAATGATGTCTTTAGTGAATAAGCTAAACTTGTTAGAGTGAGCAAATCTGTATTTTATTGATAACATTTGGAATTCTTGTGTAAACATTAATCAAGGCTCACACCAAAACAAAGGGAGATCACTGCGCAAGAGTTTGTCAAAACGAAAGTACACAATCACACGGAGTTACCTACCTTTATGAACACATGCTCTCAAAATCAGATAAAACTGTTATAAGAAATCAAATATTAACGATTTTAAACTCAGAGTACACATTAAATATTTCGATAACTTCGGAAATTCAATGAACTGGAACCTAGCTGACTGCATGCACAGTAAGTTTGTTTGGTGCAAATAGATGATTTAAGTCGCGAAATTATGTGACATTACAAGCAAATCGTTAACATTTCGATAATTTTTGTTCCGAGTATCCGGATATTCGTTCGGATGGCGTTCCGAGTATCCGGATACCAATTTTGGTATTCGTTGACATCCTTAATACAAACACATACTGTAATCTTCAGATTACTCTCCCCTTAAAATATATCAACAGTGCTAGCATTCTAAATTGCCAAATATATGCCCCTGTCGTTTTTCGGCGCAGCCGTACTTAAATGATTTTGCTATTTGCATATCGGTGTTGTTTAAACCAATCAAATCTTACGTTAACCATCAAAGCTATTTGTCTTCAACCGAACAACATTTGTAACATTGAAGGGTACGTTACCTTACCGAAATCCACTGAGTTTCGGTGAATTTACCGAAATTTATTTTGGATCTGGAGTGACCAGCTATCGTAACATCTCGGCATTTTGTTATGTTGCACAACAAATCTAAACCTTCAAATTGCGCCGACCATCTGTTTTCAAGATATTTCAGCCAATCAGATTGCAACAAATCTTCTAGATTCAGGTTGCGACTATCTTATGATATTTCTTGTTACATTTGACATAGTATATATAATTCCTTGGCAATTCAATCATGTCTACTATGTTCGAAACAAAACTCCCATCAGGACAAAGTACATTGAACGATTCAACCCCTTGTACTTGATCAACCTCAAGTTTGCGACTTACTTGGTATAGCATGGTCATTGGCGGAACAAACAGACCCAATTTCCCGTGCCATGATTCAGAAAATTCGGGGACGGGTACCGAAACCTGGAGTAAAATACCGACAATTTGGCATTATGCTCTGAAGCAAACCAATCTACTTGTAAGCTACCGAACCTCTGAGTAATCAAGTCCAAAGTTTCTAATGAAATACCCCAATCATCATAATTAACTATTCTTGACAAATAATCTGCCCTTTCGTTCTCAGATCTTGAAACCCATTCCAACTCAAGCGTGATTGAATTTTTCTTACACCTGACTTAGTGATTGCAATACACGATACACCGCCAAGTGGACAATTTCACTGCTTCGTCGGCACTCCATTGCCCGTGCGACACGCCGTTTATTGTGGTCACCTCGTACTCGCCATAACCACTGTGAATAGCATCAGAACATATAATGTTCGAACATTTAACCTGTTTTTCCAAATCAGTACTATGTATGAGTCTTAAATATGACAGCCAACATTGTAATTGCTCTACACTATCTCGTGATATATGAACATACGTACCCCAATGCGATGCCGTGAGAATGTCTAAACTCAAATAACGCGTAATGATTTGCGAAATATGTCCAAGCACTACTGACATTGATACTAACTGACCAACTACACTTGCCAATTTTCGAACCGGAACACGTCTGTGCAATTTCATGCGTTAAAAAATATCTGAAATAGTCTCTGATACTTTATGCAATCTATGGTCTGGTATAATAATCGCACCGAGCAAGGAATTAAGCATAACATCATTCTTTGAACCGGCACCCACATTTGGGACAAAACCTGATAACAATAAATCAGTTTTAATTTGGGATCCTGGTTCTTTAGTTAAGGCGAAATCTAACGCACAACCAAAACCATCATCAAAGAATACAGAAACTTGATTTCCTTCGCCACGCCATTTTGCAATTAAAGGCCTAGTAATTTTAGTGAATACCGAAAATGCGCTTTACAAACCAAAAGGTAGAACCTTGAACGTGTAGTAAACCAGAATTCCTTGATGATCACTCCATGAAAAGCCTAGGTACTGAGTATAAGGTTCATAAATTTCTATGAAAAATACATTTTTTTTAAAAATAAGACAGAACATATTTTATATCATAATACTTAACATATTGTTTCCAAATATGTTTTGTTGAATACCCTTGAATCTAAAATTAACCTTTTCTTACCAGAATTTTGTAATGAAACAGTCAAAGGATTAACAACATAGGGCATCTCAGAACACTTTTTAATCAAATGTCTATCTTACAAATTTGGTATGGCTACAGCAACAAATTTCTGATTCTGACAATGCTGATTTACTATTTCTGTTAAATGATTTTGGTGTGTTTGAATATAATGGAATTTTATATCCATTTTCTGTAATATCAATAACAAAATTACTGGCACCAATGTTTTTCCGATAACTTTAATTTTCTTTAAGCCTATTCCTGACAATTATGTTTTTTGCCCTTGTTCATAGTCAAAATAGTCATGTGTAAATCTGTCATAGTCAAAATCATACTCATCTTTAAAAACTCGCTGTTACACTCAGATGACGGTGTGGACCTGGACTTATTTCCCGCCCTGGGGTTGACTTCTGGTGGATGATACATACCGTGCAGTGTTGGGGCAGTTCATGCGGATGTGGTTGAATTCCCCACACCCGAAGCATGTACTTGTGGCTGCTGAGCTGCTGAACCTGACTCCCGGGGCGTAGCCGAAGTAGCTGCTGCCGTTGGGACCACGAAAAAGCTTTCCGCGCCCAACTGACTGTACACCCCTGAGCCCAGCAACAGGACACAGTGCTGCTGGTCGGAACCCGTCCTTGTGGGCTAGGCCGTTTCCGCTTGAGCGCCCTGTTCTCCGCCTTGAGTATTTTGCTCTCGTCATCCGAATCGCTAGCAACAGGGTAGGATTCGTATTGACAAACGGTCTCCTAGCCTCCGGAAGAAGAATTTTCCGCTATGCGGATGAGTTTGTTCTTCTTAACAAGATCGGAAAGTTCACACCACAATTTGCTAGAATAGTCCAGTTTTCCGTGTTGCATTTGACCACGGGAACTGGTTTGCAATTTCGTTGAACAAATCTTTCAAAGTCAATTGTTCCCCAACCTCGTGACGTTCTATGACGTATAACGTGTACACTAAATAAGTTAACTATCAATTCCCCAAAGTTGAATATATGTGAGAAAACTTTATTGACAAAACTTTCTCTTTTCATGTTATCCTTCTTCTAGGCAAATTTGATAACAATAAATGTCAACAACAACATTCACTGAACATAACATGTTATCTCAATGTATTAGAACGAAACGAAACTGTGACTTTCAACTTTATTTCAATATTACTACAGCTGGTGTTAAGTGCTGTGTGGCGGATGTAACAATTCGCCCCGTTCTTCGTCCAAAGTTTAGTTAACCTTAATGATAATCAACTTTATATTAGTTAAATTTACACGAAAATGACGTTAGATCGCTGTTGTGTAGTGTTTAGCATAACGGACCGACAATCCGTAGACCTGGGTTCGAATCCCGGAAGCGCTATTGATCGATTTTTCGTCTTCCTCAAAACATGACTTTATTTCAACGGTGTGAATAAATGTGTAATTAAAATGGTTGAAATAGTCTTGTTATGAAAAACATTTCGGTTACACGATGGATAACCGTCGTAAGTTACAATTATACAATATTGCTAGCCACATACTAGTCGTCGTCGGATTTATGTAGAGAAGTATATTCAACCATGGATACCTTTCCAAATACATCGATTGAACATGTTAATTGTGTTATTATATTATAATTTCATACCCAACTTATATTGCTACAGGGAACGCCACATACATAAGACAGTGCCTCTAAATGAAACCCCAAATTGTGATTTCGGCTGTATATCAACATACTCATGAATTTACTACTTTTAACTAATATAGGCAGACTAAGTGTCAACATATAGCAAAATACTTAATAACATAATCATGACTTCTGTCCGTAGTATTATTTAAAGACAGACTTACATATTTATATGAAATTATTTTGTAATATTTTACGATACTAGATATATGTATTATGGAATGACCGCACGTAATTCGTACAGTTTCCAATTTTTAGTTTTCTAACCATTCCTTCTGTCAAATTTGAGTTTAACAGCTTATCGAATCACATGTTTCATTTTTTGTGAGGGTATATAAGATTACATTGACAATAAGTTATGCTTTGTTCGATTACTATCATTATTCGGCTTCTCTAGTGATCTTTAATTTTATAATGTGAATTATTACAAAAATGCAAATAAATGATACTGTGTTAACTCATGGTAGTTTTGTTTGACTTAAGATGACAATCTCAGGTAATGTTAAATTATAAATGTCTTGCTGCCACATTATTGTGGTGATGTATGTATATCTATATATGCCGTAATAAGACGGAAATAACACATACTACTATGACTTGTCATGTTTGTTTTTACTCAGTCTCCTACGCAGAAGTCACCCTTTAGAAGACATGCCGTATACATGTGCAATCACAAACATTTTAATAATACGTGTATTCTGAATTTCATTTATTCCAATATTCATCATCACGCGTCCTTCATGAAGGCAGTTATTAATATAGTGTTCTTCTACTATACACAGACACGCATAAGTTACTAGTATTTGGTTAGGACCATGGATGCTAAAGGGTACTTGAGTTATTGTGTGGACAATGCTTGGCACCTAATGGTCGGCTTTACCCTGACCTCTGACACAGTGATCCCAAAAGCGATTGAGACAAGCTACGATATGCAGTCAATCATGTAATCAAATTTAGAACTGGGAAGCCAAAGAGTATTTGAGTTATTGTACACTGAAATGTACTGCTAAGGGTGATAAACACTGTAAGATAACTACAAAGCCAGTTTTAACGTGCAGTTTTATAGTTAATAAATTGTTTGTGTTTTTGGAATTTAAGGCAGTTTGGTATAAGAAAATATCAAATTTCTATGGTACTTTTGCACCGACTTGGAAGTCATTGACTACCTTTCTATACTGTTGTGTTGTTTTGTGTTTGTAGTGTTCTATATTGTTCATGATTTTGTTGACATAATTTATATCTCATTCTCTTAAAATATTGTCTACCAAGCGATATTGTAAATCGAGGTTATTAATCACCTTCAATGATATCTCTAGTTTACACCAAGTTTCAGATGATAATTGCGATCGACAATCCATTCCAACAAACGTTCAGCGAGGTTCATATGAGCTACTCCAATAGAAAGTAATAGACACCAACACATCACTATTAAATTTCAGAATTGGCGGCTACAAATAAGAGGACCCATTCTATTCTCTTCTAACAGCTCTTACTAAACATCTTCAGATGTTTCATCTTCAAAACACCAATTGCGTCTCTAAGTCCCTATTTCACAGTTAAAATTAGGAACTTGAACTTCAGAATGTATGAAATTACGAAATATGAAAACGTCACAAAGTCTTTTGTAATTTTCAGAAATGGTTTAACTGGTACTTTTTACTGATCACCTTTGAAATCAAGTAAGTCGGCATAGGCCTAGTGTTTAGAACGAGTAATCGATGTTTGCGCTGCATATGCGATAGTCCAATATACTGTAAAGCCCTGTGTGTGTGTGAATCTCACAAGTGTGCAAAAAAGTAAACATGCGGGCTTACATCCGCAATCTGTTTTTAATGAATGCCAAATATTGTTAAATATAACCAATCTCACTAAGGGGGACCGGTAGAGGTAGCGCAATAACAGCCTGGTAGCGGCTAGGCCTGGTAGCGGCCAAGTTACTCAAATACTGACCAAAATACAACCGTCTCAGATTATAAATCAAAACAACTAAAATCCTTTCGGCTTGACGTAATTTATTTTGTAGCCTTTACAAGGAAATATTAAATAAGTAGAGCTAATAATACTTAAAATATCGAAACAAACTAAGTCTCGGTAGAAGCCAGATCAAAAACACGAAAATGCCGAATTATATTTAAGTTCGCAATGTGCCCAAAACGTAAACAAATGACCATTCTCAATAGTGAACTTATTAAATGTATAAATATAATTTATACCTGATGATAATAAGATAAAAGTTGAATTAGAAATAATTATAGATGCAGATTACTTAAGAAAAATAAGAGCGTAAGACAGACACGTCTAAACTACCCTGGAGACAGAGGCAAAGTGAAGAGTTGGTACGATGAACGCTGGTATGCAAATTGTTATGGTATGCAAATTAGTACACGGTATGCAAATGAGAGTTTAGAGATTAACGTCTTAACAAACCCATTAATAGCTACAATATGTGTCTTAAACTATTTCCAACATAAATAAATATTAATAATATATGACTCAAGTAATTACAGACAAGTATGCTACGATAAACATTAAAAGTATTTGATCTGACTTCGAATAGAGAGTTACCGGTACTAACCGGAAGTGACAACAAACATGGCGGATAAATGTAAAATGCAGTTGACCGTACGAGATCTATCTGAAATATAACAATACAGACGTGACATAGCATGTAGGCCTACTTGTTACGGTAAATAACTAATTTATATAAATTTTGCGTGATTACTGAAGTATTTCTGCATGACATTGTAAAATATAGCGGAGATAGCTTAAAAACTCTTACGAATATACATGGATACAATCATGAAATGTACATGTAGTTGACCTAATTAACATTGGCCTTAAATATTGTTGTATAGTTGTAAAAAGTATTGATATCTATAGAATTTATTTAACGATAGATTAATTGGAAAGAGGCCATGCCTCACAATACATTTGTACTTTAATGTTATTGAAAACAAAACTGGTCTTCGGAGTTCGTTTGGACGAAATATATGCCAGGATATAACGACTCGTTTGTTTGGAAACCCATTACTCCGCAGTCTGTTGTTCCACAAGTCTTGCAATTATAAGATGGATATACGTCTAAACTGTCACAGGGGGTCGCCTTGAAATGACATTTGCTGTTTATAGACTCTATAAAATAATCCAGTGCTCGGTGATGGTTGCAGCCAATATTGGATATAACATCTTAAATTGAAAAGGAATTTTGTGCTGATGAAACATTCTTAAAACAAATGCAATAAAGTAAAAGTTACTAGTACATGCACATGTATGTATATTTGCGTTTATTTATCGTCGCCACCGGTTTCCCATATGGGCGACGCCTCCGAAAGAATGTTAGTCATTTAAGATTTTTGGAGGATAGTGCATGTTACAGAAGATGTCCATGAAGCATAAGGAAGCATCGTACACGGGACCTCGGTTTTTCAAAGTCGCATCGAATACACTCAACGTTTAAGAGATCAATATGTACAAACTTGGAAACAAGAATGTCTTAATAATGCCAAACTTTCTAATTGTTTCATATAGTTTAAAACAAATTTTGTCTTGGAACCATTTGTCAGTTGCATAGACTTTATAAATTGTAAACGTTTCTTTGTAAAT
The DNA here is from genome assembly GCA_032209605.1 of Mactromeris polynyma. Classification (NCBI taxonomy): domain Eukaryota; kingdom Metazoa; phylum Mollusca; class Bivalvia; order Venerida; family Mactridae; genus Mactromeris; species Mactromeris polynyma. The sequence goes on from JASFXZ010000008.1 coordinate 16,336,935, forward strand.
TTTAGAGCATCTTCTCATTGCTTAATGATAGAAAATGGCAGACATCAAGATTTACCAGGTAATCAACGCTTTTGCAAGTTTTGCAGAAACACGATAGAAGATGAATTTCACTTTTTAATGTTCAGTCCATTATATGCTGACATCAGAAAACAATATATTCCAGAAAAATATACAAAGCATCCTATTTAATCCAAGTTTAATATTCTTTTAGCTAGTAATAATGATATTTTAATTAGGAATGTCTCATTGTGCGTATATAAAGCTTTTAAATATAGAAGTAGCTTCATCTCTGCTTTGACCTAGACATTCGTACATTGTGTTAGATGTTTGAATGTTTGAAAGTTGTTAACTGTATAGTAATCCTATCGAAGTCGGTTTGTAACTATACATTGTATATAGGTCGGTAAATGATCATGAATTGATTTATTGTTTTGTGTATTGTATTATTTGTGTGTATGGGCCGGAGGCCATTTATACAATATGTTTTTTAATTTGAATTTGACTGTTAGTACTGTTAGTTATATTGAACCTGCGAACCCCTGGATTACTAGTCCAGCGCATTACCACTGGTCCAGCTACAGGCATATGTACACTTTTTAATACAAATGAGTTATAAGTGACACTGTCTCCTACCCCTTGTATTAGACAAGAGCACCGCCTGCGGGTGCCTGTCGCTCGTCTGTGCCCCTCCTACAGAAGACTTTTGTTGTTAGTTTAGAAATGAAAGAAAAAATGAAAAATATTTTTTTTGGAACCCCCCCGCCACCCCCTGAAGACTTGTGTTATCAAACCTGCCCCCACAAACAAAAATCATGTTATGTATCGTATTAATAGTGTAATAATGTGATCAAGTTTATACTAGTTTTTTTGGTCGATTGTGAAGTTACATGTATATTAATCACTCTCGATCGCTTATTCATGATAATATCAATCGCGATGAGGTCTGGGAGGAGAGAAGCCAGTTTACCCTTTTAAGAGCGTCAAGTAATTGATTGGTCCCATTTGTATACGTCTTTGGTATGAAGCGTCCGGGGATCGAACCCACGACCTTCCTCAATGTGATTAAATAATGTAACGCAATGAAATCTAAAGCAATATAATGAAATGTTCTATTTTTTAAATATATATTTTAGGTGTGTGAAGCTATCCTAGCTGAACTGGCGGACGAGTTTGTCGACTACCCGGCAACACCACAGGAATGGAGAGCCAAGGCTGATGATAAAGTGGCAGTTACAGCACTGTCTGGGGGCTCTGGATGGAAAGCATATCGCGATTAAGTGCCCACCGGGAGGTGGATCCGAGTATTTCAACTACAAGAAGTTTCACTCAATTATTCTGATGGCATTAGAAGATGGGGACTACAAGTTCATGTGGGTTGACGTTGGACAGCCAGGGTCTGCAGGTGTTCAATAGATCAGAGTTGAAGGAGTGTATTGAAGATGGGAGTGCAGGTCTTCCTGTACCTGACCCCCTACCTGGTGACGACATCGATGTAGCGTACTTTATTGCAGCAGATGACGCATTTGCCTTAAAGACTTGGCTCATGAAACCCTACCTGAAGCGTTTACTGACCATAACAGAGAGGGTATTCAACTACCGATTGTCCAGAGCTCGAAGGATCGTGGAAAACGCATTTGGGATTTTAGCAGCCAGATTCCAGGTTCTCCTGACTACCATGCGTCAGAAACCGACCACTGTTTCCTCCGTCGTGCTGGCCTGCATCTGCCTACACAATCTCATGCACATGCGGTATCCAGCTATTCAGAATGCTGACTTGGACCAAGAATACCTAAATCATAATATGAACCCTGGAGCATGGAGAAATAATCGCCCCCTAGAGGACATTGCAAGGATCCGTGGCAACAGACAGACATTCAGAGCAAAAGCACAGAGAAACTACATGGCCGCCTACTACAGTGACCCCATTGGTGCTGTGCCATGGCAAATGTACTTTATCCAATACGATTTAAATCTGATAATTATGTTTACAGACTTGTTTGACACTAATTATTTCGAAGGATCATATTGAATGTCATATACATGTGTATATATATACTTAATAAATCACACAAACATATAGTTACCGGTATGTGCGAAGTTTGATGAGTCAAGGTCAATTAATAAAGGAGTAGTGCGTACAACAACTTTGTTTTTATGAAATGAATTTTGACTATGGCAATGGCCATAACTCTAGTGATATTGGTGCTATATGACTACTGAAGCTCAACTTATACAATACACATTTGTATGAAGTTTGGTGACTCTATGTCAAATAATTAAGACACATGTACTAGTAGTAAACCCATTAATAGCTACAATATGTGTCTTAAACTATTTCCAACATAAATAAATATTAATAATATATGACTCAAGTAATTACAGACAAGTATGCTACGATAAACATTAAAAGTATTTGATCTGACTTCGAATAGAGAGTTACCGGTACTAACCGGAAGTGACAACAAACATGGCGGATAAATGTAAAAATGCAGTTGACCGTACGAGATCTATCTGAAATATAACAATACAGACGTGACATAGCATGTACTTGTTACGGCAAATAACTAATTTATATAATTTTTGCGTGATTACTGAAGTATTTCTGCATGACATTGTAAAATATAGCGGAGATAGCTTAAAAACGAATATACATGGATACAATAAATGAAATGTACATGTAGTTGACCTAATTAACATTGGCCTTAAATATTGTTGTATAGTTGTAAAAAGTATTGATATCTATAGAATTTATTTAAGGATAGATTAATTGGAAAGAGGCCATGCCTCACAATACATTTGTACTTTAATGTTATTGAAAACAAAACAGGACTTCGGAGTTCGTTTGGACGAAATATATGCCAGGATATAACGACTCGTTTGTTTGGAAACCCATTACTCCGCAGTCTGTTGTTCCACAAGTCTTGCAATTATAAGATGGATATACGTCTAAACTGTCACAGGGGGACGCCTTGAAATGACATTTGCTGTTTATAGACTCTATAAAATAATCCAGTGCTCGGTGATGGTTGCAGCCAACATTGGATATAACATCTTAAATTGAAAAGGAATTTTGTGCTGATGAAACATTCTTAAAACAAATGCAATAAAGTAAAAGTTACTAGTACATGCACATGTATGTGTATTTGCGTTTATTTATCGTCGCCACCGGTTTCCCATATGGGCGACGCCTCCGAACGAACGTTAGTCATTTAAGATTTTTGGAGGATAGTGCATGTTACAGAAGATGTCCATGAAGCAACAAGAAGCATCGTACACGGGACCTCGGTTTTTCCAAGTCGCATCGATTACACTCAACGTTTAAGAGATCAATATGTACAAACTTGGAAACAAGAATGTCTTAATAATACAAAACTTTCTAATTGTTTCATATAGTTTAAAACAAATTTTGTCTTGGAACCATTTGTCAGTTGCATAGACTTTATAAATTGTAAACGTTTCTTTGTAAATTTTAGAGCATCTTCTCATTGCTTAATGATAGAAAATGGCAGACATCAAGATTTACCAGGTAATCAACGCTTTTGCAAGTTTTGCAGGGACATGATAGAAGATGAATTTTACTTTTTAATGTTCAGTCCATTATATGCTGACATCAGAAAACAATATATTCCAGAAAAATATACAAAGCATCCTATTTAATCCAAGTTTAATATTCTTTTAGCTAGTAATAATGATATTTTAATTAGGAATGTCTCATTGTGCGTATATAAAGCTTTTAAATATAGAAGTAGCTTCATCTCTGCTTTGACCTAGACATTCGTACATTGTGTTAGATGTTTGAATGTTTGAAAGTTGTTAACTGTATAGTAATCCTATCGAAGTCAGTTTGTAACTATACATTGTATATAGGTCGGTAAATGATCATGAATTGATTTATTGTTTTGTGTATTGTATTATTTGTGTGTATGGGCCGGAGGCCATTTATACAATATGTTTTTTAATTTGAATTTGACTGTTAGTACTGTTAGTTATATTGAACCTGCGAACCCCTGGATTACTAGTCCAGCGCATTACCACTGGTCCAGCTACAGGCATATGTACACTTTTTAATACAAATGAGTTATAAGTGACACTGTCTCCTACCCCTTGTATTAGACAAGAGCACGGCCTGCGGGTGCCTGTCGCTTGTCTGTGCCCCTCCTACAGAAGACTTTTGTTGTTAGTTTAGAAATGAAGACTTTTGTTATCAAACCTGCCCCCACAAAAAAAAATCAACCAAATGTCTAAGCTAAAAAGGGGCATAACTATGACAAAATGCTTGCAAGAATAATGAAACTTTCCTGTGTGCTTGTTATTATGATGTCAAACGATCATGTGAAGTTTCAAAGCTATACCCCAAATGGTTTCTGAGAAAAAGAGGTATTAAACAAAAACTTAACCAAAATTATAAGTGATAAAGGGGCGTAACTTTGACAAAATGCAGTCATGAGTTATGAAATTTGTCCTGGGGGTTGCTATTATGAACAGACCAAAATCATTTATGTAACTTTGGAAGAGGACCACCAAAGGATCATTCCTGTAAAGTTTGGTCAAAATCCATTCAGGGGTTTAAGAGGAGATGACGTTTATAGTTTCCACTGGCGGCCATGTTTTTCGGTGGATTTTAATAATTTATGCAATCTAGTAAGAGGACCACTAGAAAATGCTACACACTAAATATCAAAGCTCTAGACAAGAAGATTTTCAAAGTTTACACTTTTAAAATATATGTTTAGCTCCTGTGACCTACTTATGCAATAGACCGGAACCATTTATAGAACTTATATATTATTATATAACGAGGCCCACACAAGGATCATTCCAGTGAAGTTTGGACAAAATCCATTTAGTAGTATAGGAGGAGATGTTCGTGCTCAGGTGAGATAAAAACTTGGCAAAAAATACGACGACGAACGCCGAGGTAGTTATAACATTAGCTCAACAAAAAGCCTGCGGTTGGGGCCGCCGTTTTCCACATGTCAGTACTGAGAGATCCACGAGTGTAAACTGAGCCATGTCCTGGGTTGCAGGTGGGATGTAATGCTGCTGTGGCTGTGGGTCCTGTTGGAGTTGGGCACTCTCCCTCGTGTATCTCTGGACCTGCTGGAATGTTTCCTGGTAGAACCGGTCCATCAGTGACGGATGAAACGACTCAGCCATTGTACCAATCCACGATCCCCATAGCTGAGCGGGAGACACCGGTGTTGAGAAGGCTCCGGATGTGTAATTGTATCCGTGTATTTTCGACCTGCTGATCTGTGAGGCTGGCAATGACAGTTTCGGCGTCCTTGGGAGAATCTTGACGACGGGAAGACTTGCCCTTCGGTTGCCTAGGTGCACGGATGGAGCGTGGTGGAAGTATCTCTGGCCCTTCAGTCTGAGAGGATCCGGGCTGTGTAGTTTGCTGTGAGAATGGCTCCACACCATCTATCTCCTCCGGGCCAGAGTCACTGGGCAGGGCAGTCTCCATCCGTCGGTGATGGTGGCGAGTGGCGCTCAGGTGATAGTTCCCTCTGGGGTGAAGTTGTTGGCCCAAGAACATATTCTTCATCTGATGATGGTTCCTCTACTGGTGCCATCTTCCTCACAGGCGGTGGCGGGTTCTTGGTCCTAGGCATTGTCACCTTCTTGCGCCTTTTCTGCCGATTCTGCGTACGTAATGGTGACGAATGTGTTGGCTCACGAATAGATTCGTCATCTGCTGGTGAAAGCATGGTACTATCTAGTGCAGTTTTTCCTCACATTTTTTTTAACAGGCGGAGGGCTCTTGTTTCTAGGCATTTCTAACGAATGTTGCCACTTATCAGATAGATGCTTCTTCTTCGACAGACGATAGAAAACTGATGCTGATCTGCGCTTGTCTCAGTTTACATATACCGGTACTATCCGGTTACCACCGGGGGACACCGGGTGTCACCGTGGCACCACCGGCGCACGACCGGGGTTCTACCGGGTTGGACCGGCAGGGCCGTAACACGATCGTGGTCTCACCGGCTGGCACCGGGACACGACCTGTGTCACACCGGGATGGACTGGGAAACACGCCGGCGCGACACCGTTAATACACCGTGCCAAACCGGGGTAATCCGGGATCAAACGGGGGCATTCGGCTTCTAAACCGGGAGCACTCCGAGACAGCGACGGGAATATGAGAATGCAATTGATTTTTCTGGCACAAATGTCCCGGATCATCCCGGATCATCCCGGTATACCGGCTAGTCTTCACCGGGAGATACCGGGACCTGAACCGGGACAGTGAGAACTAGGCTTCTCAGACTTAACAGTCTGTCGAACAATAGTGTTACTTTCTATGCAGATTATCAATCAACATTTACTGCAAGATATAAGTCTAATTGAGCCCAGATATTTCATAAGGCACTATGCATAAGCTGCACAATGTGTATCTTTTAAAGTATTTTTATTCATAAAGTCTGACATTCTGTTCTAAAAATATTTCAATAAACAAATAACGTTTGTTTTTATAAATAAATTAAAATGAATAAAAGTTAAAGGTAATGTAATCTAAATGTAATCATTAAGAAATCATGATTACAGTTTTTTTGCCAGTGTATTAAATCGATTAATTTACAATTACATGTAATCAGAAAATGTCTGATTACTCATGATTACCTAGGATTTGTAATCGATTACAGCTGATTATGATTACTGAATACGATTACCCCATGTCTGGTCAAAGCATCGTCGCAAAACATTTCTCAATGTTTATATTGTATGATAACGCTAAATTTGTTTATATAAATCCCGGTTGGGCTAGCTCGGACATTGCCATCGAACTATTGACCATATACAAGTACCACTCCAAGAGGTACATCTGTATATCATTTCGGTTCTTTGTCCTGAATAAATGTGAGGCGTACTTGTCGAGGGGTAGAGCGTCTGACATATGATACAAAGGTCGTGGATTCCCGCCTTGAGCGAGATTGAACCGTTAACAATCCCTGCATTAGGGGGGGGGGGGGGGGTAAGTAACCCAGAAAGGAGTCATCGAGAAAGATTAATATAAGTTGTATACTGTAACTTGTTTCACAATCGATGTAAAATAAACTAAAACTTGTAAATTCTATAAATTTACCATAATGTCCTTCGGTGATCCATACGAGTTGATCATAGTAGGAGTTAGGACAACCTGGTTGGTCGGAGCCACCATTTAGATAGAAATCTACAGTACCACATGGCTTCTTCATACCAAATCCTAGATGTTGGGTAATAAATACAAGTTATGCATTTGAATAATACAATGCAATTTTCTTCCGGCATACAGTGAGCAACTTGGTATTTCTTACATATATGTCTTGGGAACATTTTTGTAACGTATTCTGCTTAATGTCGATGCAAAGAAATTGTTTTTTGTAAATGCAAATTTGATTCAAATAAATGCTATGGACATATCCAAGTGTGTCGGGGATATTCTTCAGTGTAATATTCATTATCGCTTTGTTCTACAAACCTGTTTTCCAATTGTTAGCATTATTGAAATTTTCATCATTATGTGCTATTTACTGTGCTGATTAGAATGCTTTATTGCTATTCAGGTGTGATTCTCTCAAAATGGCATAGAATAGATACGTGTACGAGTATGTCAGTGGGAGTAACTTCCTGATTGGGAAATCGAAATCAGGGAATTCCCCTTCCCTGCTTTCCGATCAGGAAGTGCGTTACTATATCTAGATTTTAATTCCCGTTACTGAAGCAAAACGATACTTTTTATGGTTTTAAAAAACTGCATGAAGGAAGACTTTCTTGTCGAGCTAGAATGATTTTCACAAGTTGGTTATCTCTATACATGTAATTGCTGTTTTATTACACATCTTAATATTCATTGGGAACAGTCGTATATTTTATTTTATTTTATTTTTCTTGTGTCTGTTGTTATGTACGTAATGGTTAATTGCTTTGAATGATAAGTTAATTACTGCCTACTTAGTCAATGTATGTATATATGTTGGTAATCAATGACCATACAGCTATTAAGTGTGAGGTTAGCTAGCTGTTAAATCGATTTAAATCCCCATTATTTTTACTGACAGTTCCCATGCTGTAATTCGCTGTATGGTTATTACTTCTTTTTGTGTTTTGAATGAATGTTATATTTCCCTTTCCCCTATGCAATTGTTTTCACTTTATATAGTGTTCAGGTTATTTCTGTCCAGTTTCGGCCTGTTGTTGCCAGCTGGCTTGACTTGACCTGTAACATTTTACACCCATTAATCCCCCCTCACTGTTTGTCCTCTTTGATTCTCCTAGTTATTCCTTATGATCTGCCAGACCATTCCTTACGTCTTTGTTCCCTAACGTATGTACCCTTTAACCTCCTCAAGTACCTTATGCTTTATGGATTGTTGTTTTCTCGGAGGTCTGTGTGAGGAGGCACTGTCTTACGTATGTGGCGTTCCCTGTAGCAACTTATTCTCTCTTATTCTTTATGCACTTGAGGAGGTTCAAGGGTACATACTTAAGGGAACAGAGGCGCAAGGAATGTCCTGGCCGACCATAAAGAATAACTAGGAGAAACAAAAAGGACAAATAGTGAAGAGGAGATGGATAGAAAAGATCAGTATATAGTTACACTCATCGGTAAGCAGGAAAGGGGAATCCCCTGATTTCCCGTTCTGGAACTTTCTCCCAGAGTACATGTATGTATAATTAAGACACATGGTATAAATTAATGATACATATTAGTCATTGACAATAAAAAGTTCCAATGGTGTTTTAGTTTTGTCCTTTTCGTTTTCATGTTCGTATGTCAAAGCCATATATTAAAATAATCGAATAATATGGACCAACTTTCAATGATTATTTATTGCGTAATTATATAAACCAGCACACTGCAGGTGTTATATTACATAATCATATTTACACAATCATACACTTGACAACAAAAGAGAAAATAAAATATCACATCTATGGTTATAATGATTCTAAAGAGACGAGGCAGTATAGTGTGAGGTTTGGTGGATGCCATAACTACTCGGCCACGGGCGACGGTGTATATTTTCATGCCTTCTCGTAATTTTGGGATGTCACTTTGTATGTGACATTTCCAGTTAGACTTCTAAACACATTAAACATAATTGTACTTTAATTTACCATTTGTTGTCTAGAGAATCGTGTATACAATTGTGTATTAATATACTCAGTAATTGCACCGGCCTGTATTTCAAACCTGAATGTTATACAAAAAGAAGACAGTTACTTAGTGTCCAGGTTCCTTCAGCGTCTGTGTGTATTACATCAACAAATTTGGCGTCATCTTTATCCAGACGCACGCTTCGACTACAATACTCAAAGTAAAGTCCTGCTGGATCCAACCCTTTAAATAATTGACATTTTACAAGAGTACTTTTCACAAGTGTGCAAATACTGCAATAATGTTCTTATGTAAAATGAAAATTGTGTCAATAATAAGACCATCTCAATATTAACACCAGTTTTCAAGGGTCCTAAGGGTGGTCTTATTATTGAGGTTTTATTGTATTTCAAAATATTATCCTTATCGCTAGTTATTCAGTCAATTTGTTTACCTGTTATTCTACCAATATTTTTCAAGGATTTTCCAGCATACCCAGCCGCATGTGCACCTAGGCTATGTCCAATAATATGAACATTGGATGGATCTATGTGATAAACATTCTTTAAAACTTTCAATAGTTCAGCAACTTGTGCGCCTACTACCCTTATGTTTGCTGCAGATTGGCGATATGATGATGAGGCTCCCTTCTTCCAGTCGACCATAATCACGTTATAGTCGCCCTGAAACAAATTACCTTTGCCCTTGTAATAAATGTTAGTCTCTCAAAGAAATGTCTATTAAAAAGCTAGCGCGTTGTATGAAATGTATAGGTTCATAAAACTAAAATTGACAGTTTCATTGGATAAACTTCAACAACATTGGTGTGTTCCATGATTGCTTAGAAGATATTGAAAATAGTGGGTTTTTTCTGTTGTACATAAGTGGTCATCTTTGGATATTTGATTATTAACATAATGATTAATATAATGAAATTAACTCTTGAATGATAGTCAACGCTTCGAGATCGACATCGGAATAGAGGCGAGTGACATTGAGTTTCACTGGAAATTTGTACACTAACGCAAATATGTAATAACTAAATGAAACATATTGTTCGTAATCTAGTATGTTTCCGTTTTTGCATTGAAAAAAATATCACACAAGTTAAAGGAATCTGCCTTTTTGCGATTTGTATCAAAATTCAAAATTGACATAACTCACAATTACCTTTAAAATGTAAAAGAATCTTGAAAAACTTGAGCAAGCTAATATGTAGTGTGTTTTTGACCTGAAATCCCTCACAAAGGAATAAAAGAGCATTTATTTGCCTTTAATATTTAGATAATAAAAATGAGACAAGTATGGTTGCCTTGCAGTGCCATTGCAAAACAAAATATTTACGCACGTTCATTTACCAGCATTACTTTCAATAATTTACAAACGTTAACAAGTTTCAGAGTTCTTTTGACATAGGTCTAGAAAACGACAGATACGTAGACAATATTTGTTTAATGTATTTGAATTATACGTAACTATCTTGTTCTAAATGGTCAATTATTCAATGGATAGTTGGTGAAAAAAAGTGATAATTGACCACAGAACATTCACTTATATTGCGATAGAAACCGGTCGATACGAAAATATACCTCAAATAGAACGAAAATGCATTTATTGTACAATGAATACCATTGAAACAGAAAAGTGATAATTGACCACAGAACATAATGATTACGTTGATTAATGCGAGATTAACATGTGCATAACAATTTACTTTTTTCAACAATTCCTTCCTCATTTCTTTCATCCAAGTTCCACGATGGGACCGGTACCCATGTATAAGTAGAATGATACGCTTTTCTCCTTCACAGAAAGATTGCCATGAGCATTTCTGGTGATTGTCTGTAACGTTAAGCTCTTTGTAATCAGTAATTTTCCGCGTGGCAAGGTAGAACTTTGTACCAATCTCTTTTGGTGAATATGGCAACCGCCATTTGGCGTTTGTATAGGGTTCCGCATTGGAGAAACATCCCAGGTTTCCATAGCATACTTCCTCTGGATCAGTGTTATACCGAAACCCTGTAACAATATCAAAACTAGCCATTTGTCAAAAACATTTTCGATATTCCTTCCACTTATATTTCATGGCCCAAACAACTTTGCCTAATCTACTGCTCTCATTCTGACTTGTTATGGGAGTAGGGTTGCTCAGTCTCTCTGCTGGGCAGCCAGTCCCATGTTTGATCGGCCCTTAATATAATGACATGATCAATAAATATGTTCTGGGAACCCCATCTGCTAACATAGCCAACTAGGGTGTGATGTGTGTAGCAATAAAACAATGACCCACACCATGCAAGCGACATCAACTTCTATGGTAGAAATACTATTGCATTTTTACCGGTGCGTGTTGAAGAAAATATCCGTCGCAAAAATCCCAGAAAAAGCGCATGATCCAACATAAGAAACACAAGATGTAAAGATAAATCTACAGAATATCACTATAAGCCTCATATGCATAATTGTACAGAATACAAATAAGGAAGCACATAAGCACGAGAATCGCTGGAAGCGATGGATGATCACCGAACGCCCAATGTCCATGAAAAGGCAGCACTTGTAATACACATTTGTCCATAGAAGGTGAATTGTTGTATCATAAATATTGACAGATTGAAATATTTTATAACACGCAAAGCTGTGGTCAAGTTTGAGAAAAAAAAGTTAACAGATTTCAAAAAGTGGAACAAAAATAGCAGCGATTGTAATACACAAACAACGATAGGATGGGAATGGTTGATGGATGAAAATGGATGTTGAAACATTTGAAACATGCAAATAATTACATGTAGATTATGAGCAAATAAGACATTATTTACAGTAGATTTAAAGAAATGAACCAAAATTGTTACCACTTGAAATTAGCAATGATATCTTAAGTTTCAAATATTAAGTATGAATCTGAACAAAAGACAAATAACTCAAAATACCAAGAGTCATGGTTGCTGGGTAAAGTATTCTTCCTGAATGATATGTATAGATGAATTTCGAGTCAAAACCCCAGACTTTTAATGTATGAATGAAAAGGCTAGTGAGTACAGTATAGTTTCTATGTTTGATATGAAACATTGGATTCAATGTAAAACGAATGTTTCATTTTAGTTTTACGCCCTTCCACTTTTGTGGCGGAGGATAAAATATATATTCCATGTTTCATTTAAATTCATTCAGTACTTTCCAAGTTATGGCTATGTCAAGCACCTACTATGAAAAATATAGGGCAAAGTGGAGATAATTCAGTAAACATAGAAAATGGGATTATGGTTCTTGTGCACTGCACTTCCTCTTATTGTCATCTATCTATATTCCACATTTAATTTCATCCCTTCAGTACTTTCCAAGATAAAGCCCGGACAAGCATCCAGAATGGTAACTATAAATGGTTAAAGAGAGATAAAGTTTAAAGCTCTTGTGCACTACACTTTCTCCATTACTATTTATCTATATTTCATTAAAATCACTTCGGTAAATTTACAGTTATGATCCGGAATATCAACTTCCTTACGAGTGCATACCTTCAACGCGAAAGTGGAGATAATTCAGTAATGTCTGAATGTAGGATTGTGGTTGCACTGGTGCATATTGCCATCTGTCTATGTTTGAAGTTTCATTGAAATCCCATAAGTAGTTTTGATTTTGTTATCCGGACATGGGTGTGACGGACGGACGTACGGACGGACTGATGGACGGACAGACAGACACAGCGGTGACTAGATGTTATCCTTAGACACGATGTAATTATATAATGGTCACAATATACTAAAGTATGCACATATAGTCAAGCTGAACGCATGCTATAAAGATGTATCGACATAATGTATCGACATAGTGTATTGACAAAAATGTCTTAGTATAAGTGTAAAATACAACATATATCGATATACGCACATAACATAAAGACGTTTGCACAAAATTTAAATAACTTGGTACAAAGTGTAATAAAAATGACAAAATAATAGTTTGTCATATCCACAACAACAGTGCCGGCGTTCCATAGAAATGCATTTATTGTAATCCATACTTCTTTGTTATCTCGTCCGACTTTTATGAAAATTTGACAGAATAAACTGATTGACTATATCCGACTGAATGTTAAAGTATCGTCGAATTTTCACCAGTACGCAAAAATGACTTGCCCAGTAGGAACTTTTAAGTAGTGTCTTTGTGAGAAATTAACTCTTGAATGATAGTCAACGCTACGAGATCGACATCGGAATAGAGGCGAGTGACATTGAGTTTCACAGGAAATTTTGCACACTAACGCAAATATGTAATAACTAAATGAAATATATTGTTCGTAATCTAGTATGTTACCGTTTTTGCATTAAAAAAATATCACACATCTGCTTTTTTGCGATTTGTATCAAAATTCAAAATTGACATAACTCACAACTACTTTTAAAATGTTTATGAATCTTGAAAAACTTGAGCAAGCAAATAGGTTAATACGTAGTGTGTTTTTAACCTGAAATACCCCACGAAGGAATTTAAGAGCATTTATTTGCCTTGAATATTTAGATAATATAAAATGAGACAAGTATGGTTGCATTGCAGTGCCATTGCAAAACAAAATATTTACGCACGTTCATTTACTAGCATTACTTTCAATAATTTGCAAACGTTAACAAGTTTCAGAGTTCTTTTGACATAAGTCTAGAAAACGACAGATACGTAGACAATATTTGTTTAATGTATTTGAATTATACGTAACTATCTTGTTCTAAATAGCTAATTAATCAATGGTAGTTGGTGAAAAAAGTGATAATTGACCACAGAACATTCACTTATATAGACAGAAATAAAGTCTTAGGTTAATCTAATTTTAACAGGTGAGATTACCAGTATTTATAATATTACATTAGCATGTTATATATTATATACAGACAATTATATATTAATAAAAACTTTTGGAGAAGATCAAATATTCTCAAATTCTCCGAACTTTTTACCTCGGATAACAAAGGCATACAACATAACCTATCAATTTTTATATACAAAAGTATGAAAAAAAAGAGATACTTTTTATTATTTTCGATGAAATGTACGTGCTGTATGACGCATTAGTGTATTTGTTTTTGGAGTCATACAGCACGTAAATTTCATCGAAATAACAAAAAGTATCTCTTTTTTTTCATACTTTTGTATATAAAAACTGTATTTGTTTTTGAAGTCATACATGCATTTACTCTATTTTTATGTGTATCCAAAATTTAACTAAGACAATGAGACACTTTTCTCCGTACTACATACTACATATCTAACCAAACATGATTACAATCTCTTAACTAACTAATACACTTTTGTTTGTTTGGTAATTGATTATGCTTTAATAATTTGTACATTGATCGAAAGCATTTTATTTATAATTGTGTTAATATTTACATGTATGCTCATGTGCAATATTGCCTTTTGCAATAAATATATCCATGAGCAATATTACCTTTTGCAATAAATATATCTATCTATCTATATTAAACCTCCAAGACACGTATTAAATAAACACCTTTTGCAATAAATATATCTATCTATCTATATTAAACCTCCAAGACACGTATTAAATAAACAAACTATTTATTCATACAAACTCTAGAACATTAGCCCAACATTGTTTTATATTTAATGATATGAATCATAATTCAATTGATAACATGTTTTCTATTGAAATCTATAAGTAAGTATATAATATTTAAGATTGGTTTCCTACAATAACAAAATTACATCATAACATAAATGTATAATGTTATAATATCCTTCATAGTTTTAATGTGCCAATCACTGATAACTTGGATAAAGGAAAAAGGAACGCTTTGAGAATTATTCTTAAACTGTATCATTAATTAAGACTACTAGTCAAATAGTCAGCTATTCATATCAATAATAAGTGAAATACTTGTGTTACATACATGTATCAGCGATTTTAGGTCCAATACAACAAAACACCAACAGTACGTTAAGAATAAATTCCATCCTGAACTTTCTGGTCGCCATAGTCACGTGCATGGTTGTTGCAACACTTGTACTTTGGCGACTTAATTGCACATGTTAGGAACTTGTTCAATGTAATCATAGGACTTCAAAACAATTAGGATACCTCATTAGGATAATTATTATTTAACTAGACTCGAATGTAAATTAATTGCTGAATATAAGCTTTTTGAATAGGAAAAAGGCACTTGCTCCAGTTTATTTACGTGCATGTAAGCTAATAAAAAAATCACAGACGCAGTAAAATTGTTCAAATCATATGTGACATCCGGAGAACCATAGGGATCCGAATTAGGTCCTCTCCAATGTTTACTACATATTTAATACTACAAATGAAACTTATGCAAACAAGAAATCTCTTGAAAGAAGATGGTCGGCGCAATCTGAATGTTAAGATTTGTTGTGCAACTTAAAAAATCACGAGATGTTACGATTGCTGGTCACCCCAGATCCGAAATGTATTTCGGTACAATCACCGATATTCAGTGGATTTCGGTAAGGTAACGTACCCTTTATCGAAAGGTTAACCAATCCGCGTCAATGTTACAAACGTTGTTCGGTTAAAGAGAAATTGCCTTGGTGGTTTATGTAAGATTTGATTGGTTTACACAACACTGATATGCAAACAGCAAAACCATGTTAGTACGGCTGCGCAGAAAAATCATTTACGTACATTTGTATTTCAATTGTATTAATAAGCCTTTCAAATATCTATATATTATGCTATATGATCAGTGTCTCTAGTTAAAGGAATTGACCGATGTGCAGTTAGCAGTAATAGCAGTAACTTCGAAAGACCGGTGGTGACATTTCAAATTCAATATTTCACGATTTCCGCTTCATGAATTCACGATTTCAACTTCACGAATTCACGATTTTTATTTCACAATTGCACGATTTCGCGACTTCGCGATTTCACGATTTCGCGATTTCTACTACACAATTTCATGATTTCACGATTTCATGATTTCACGATTTGCACTTCATGATTTCACGATTTCCACTTCACGAATTCACGATTTCAACTTCATAGTTTCAAGAGTTCACGATTTCTACTCCACAATTTCACGATTTCACGATCATGAAATGGTGATATTGTGAAATCGTGAAATTGTGAAATCGTGAAATTGTGAAATTCGTGAATTCGTTAAGTTGAAATCGTGAATTCGTGAAGTGGAAATAGTGAAATCATGAAGTGGAAATCGTGAAATCATGAAGTGGAAATCGTGAAATATTGGATTTGAAATGTCACCACCGGTCTAGTATTGCTGCTATTACGGCCAGCAGTAACGCAGTAATACTGCTGTAAGAGGTAGCAGTATCACTACTGTAAACCAATGCTAATAGCAGTAATAAGCATCAATGAAGATAATATAGCTAGCAGTAAGAGCATGGCCAGATTGAAATTCACTGTTGATACTACAAGCAATAAGCGGGATATGAGTGAGAGGGGTGTACTGCTGCTAGCAATAAGATTGAAGGTAGTACTGCCGTTTACTAATAGTAATAACATTACAGAATAGGCCTATAACTGCACATTAGCAATAACCATTATACTTGATTTGCAGCAGCAATAGCAGTAATACTGCTACCTCATCCAACAGTACCAGCAGAACTACTGCTAATACTGCTAGTACTGCTACCTTCACACCGGTAAGGAATTGATATACACTGACCCAAAATGAAAACTTTACACTTGAATATTTGTTTTGTTAGTATATAATTATGTTTTTGTAAGTGTTACACATGTTTATCACGATTTCATTGCGGATAACGATTATGCAATTGTTTTAAAAATCGCCGGTATATTCATGCGTTCAAACAGGAACAAAATTTTCCTTACTTTGCACGTGCCCAGCAACATTGGTTTCACTTACAGGGTTTACACTGACAAGTAATAATTTGCTGCCTAGCAAAGATAAAAATATTGAATTTGTTTTAAAAATCAATTACATTTAGTGATGCCACGTCTTTCTGAAGATCAGAGAAACCAGGCTATTGGTATGCACCGGTCGGGGTCAATGGTAAATAACGTAGCGCGTCGTTTTGGCTGCTCCAGACAGACTATTCATAATCTTGCGAACCGGTACAACACTACTGGATATGTCAGAGATCGTGCAAGACCCGGTCGCGTATATGCTACAACGTTACGTACTGATCGCGTTATCATGTTGACTCACCATCACTAGAGCAACAGCGCCACCACTTTTATAAATATGTGCATATTTCCTTCCTTTTTAAGGAGTGCTTATAAGTTCTGTTGTGTTCCGGCGTAACTACTATAAATAACAGTTATATTTGCATGCACCAGAATGTTCTTACGGTGTGTGTAAGCAACGAAGTGTACTTCAAATGCTAGCAGATCTCAAAATATGCACAAGTCCGATTCGGGAGAAAAGCTCCTGGCACCACAGTTCGCACAATATTGAAACGAAATCGAAGCCAACCTGCTGTAAAAGTGTTCTTACACGGTACCACATTCTCCGATTTTCGAAATATGTCCGTTTAATAAAATTATCAAATAAAATATAAATCATACTCACGTGTGTAGAAGTAAACACAAGGCACAGCTGCACCACGGAAGTGTCGACAGCTCATTTTCTTTGCACCATCGATAAGTGGTGGAGCTGGCGTTTAGTAGCCGTGACTTAATTGTTCATAAAAAAAATATGCATTGCCTGATTTTTTCCCAGTAAATTACATAAACACATTGATATTGCATTGAAGCTTCAATTAAAAAATGATTAACCCCGAATATACATTTATCAATAAAATATATACTTTTGAAATGGATGTAAAGATTTCATTTTGGGTCAGTGTATTAAACCACTTGGCCAATTTCAATGAAATTTCACAGGGATGTTACTTTTGTGGTGCCCTTTCAAAATTTGTTCAAAGAAATGAATTCCATGCAGAATTCTGGCTGCCTTGGTAACGGAAAGGAAAAACTGAGGAAAAACTTTCAAATTCTTCTTGACCAAAACCGTAAGGTGTAGAGCTTAGATAATTGGTGTTTAGCATTGTCTAGTGGTCCTCTACTAAGATTGTTAGAATTATGCCCCTGGGGGCAAAATTGGCCACGCCTTTGGGGACGTTTGTTTATATAGAGAAACTTTTGAAAATCTTCTTTACTGAAACCGAAAGGCCAAGGGCTTAGATATTTGGTGTGTAGCATGGTCTAGTGGTCCTCTATCAAGATTGTTCAACTTATGCCTCTGGCGTCAAAATTGCTCCGGGGGTCGTTTGTTTTTACCTAGAGTTATATAGAAAACTTTGAAAATCTTCTTGTCTGAAGCCGAAAGGCCTAGAGCTTTGATAATTTCACTGAGTTTATCGGATAATAAATCACCGTTATTCCGCGGTAAACAACCGGAAATAATTCAAATAAAACAGTCGTCGTTTATTGAAATGTCGACAATTTTATATTCACCTCGACGTTTAAAGCATGGTCTATTTCGTATCTGCGGAATAAGAACAATTTTTCATAGTGTGCACATCATATTGAGAGGTGTGCGCTGTATCATTGTCATGCAATAGCTGAACATGTTTGAAACCTGTGACTGAGCGACGTTTCTTGTTTTAATTTTTTCAATACAATATCACGGTAGTAGCTTCCAAACACACTTTGGTCCCTTTTTACTGGTATCTGTACTGCTATGCCTTCGCTAGAGAAGAATATGACATACAAGACCTTCTGTGCACTAATATATTTGCATTTATAATAATTGACCTATTGCCATGTTTGTATGCTCATATTTTGTTCCCAACCTTTCTCATTGGTTCAAAATAGTGTATCTAGGTTGCACCTGTGGCAACATTTGCAAAAAGCTTTTTGGCAGCTTCAACACGTACTTTTTCTGGTCGTCAGTCAATAGATGGGGCACCCTCCTAGCAGAAAGTTTCCTAACTTTCAAGATTTCTTTAAAATAAGATGAACAGTTGGTAGAGAAACACCAACAATGCGTGCAATATCACGGACTGTATATCTTGCATCAAGAATTTCTGTATATTCAGTACATTTCTATCACACGTTGCTGTCTTCGGCTGACCTGATTTTGCGGCAAAAATATTTCACAGAACAACCGAGCTTACTGCGAAACAAACTTCTTCAGTATTGGCTATAAGTTTTCCAACCATTTTGGCAACAGTGGTCAACGACTGCCTCAATTGAAATGACAACAAGAAATGGGCAATGCCCACAAACCAGGTTTTAAACCCAATTATTTGTAACCAAGGCTCTATTTGTATAATGAATACATGATGATCATCAATGCTGCAAAGGTACCTGAGGTGATACATGCATACAAACACTCACACTTAGATATATTATATATATATGCAACAACTATACAACAACTTTGATGTCAATACACCCACGAATAGCGAAGATATTAAGTGGAAACTGATTTTTAAATTTTAAGTGACCTTGACCTTTGACAAAACGATTCCAAAAGTAACCACAAGCAAGCTCTCCACATTTTCTTACTATACACCAAGTTTGATGCCAATATGATCAACAAAACAAAAGTTATTTGCCGGAAACCAAATTTCTATTTTTAGTAACGGTGACCTTGACCTTTATCGGACCGAACCCAAAAGCAATCCCAAGCGAGCTCTCCACATGTTCTTACTATACACCAAGTTTGATGTCAATATAATCAATGTAACTCAAGTTATTCCCCGGAAACCAAATTTCTATTTTTAGTAACGGTGACCTTGACCTTTGTCGGACCGAACCCAAAAGCAATCCCAAGCGAGCTCTCCATATGTTCTTACTGTACACCAAGTTTGGTTACAATATGATCAACAGAACTCAAGTTATTCGCCGGAAACCACCCAGTTTGACGCCCACCCAGCCGCCCGCCCAACGACACACCATTCTAATAACCTGGTTTTTTTCAAAAACCTGGTTAAAAACTGGTTACTCATTGGATACATGTATGTACCATTGAGTAGATATAGGATCGAGGCAATCAGTTGTATAAAAAATTGCTTGTTATCATAATACATCTCGTAATTCATTTTCAGATATAATCCACAAGGTATGTGGTAATAACAGAATGGTACGGCACCGGAAAGCTTTATGAAATAACTCAGCAGTCATTTAGAGCCTCATTTCACAAAGGTAAATCTCATCTTTATCTTGTGAATTTTCCCAATCTCACAATTTTTATGAAAACAATGAATGATTCATGACTGAAACACAACTTCGGCAAATCATGTTAGTACTTATAAAATAAGTATTTTTGAATCATATTTATTTGTTTCTTTTCAAGTTGAAATTTTATTAACAGGAAGAATGATTGTGAAACCATGTTAGTTAGTGACTCTACGGTCATGTAATGTTATTTTGGCAAACAAAAAGCTTGGTACATTTTACATTTCAGGAATGACGGGAACAGTCTGTGTACAACATAAGAACAGTACTTGATAAATCTGAGTTTCTCCAGACTATGAACCCATCACCAACACGAAACCCAGCGACAAATGAACATCAGAAATTATTTTTTTGAATAAAACTGGATGTTAAATCTGACACTAAAACATTATCTCCAGTGCAGCACGTGTATTATTCTCATTTTCACCCAGGTGAACTGGTTTACCTTCAAGACCTGTCCGTGTAGCAATATTGGATGACTAAATAACAAGGCCTTTATAATTTTATGATCACATTTTTATTTACAAAATTTCTCTGCACCAGAGAAAATAACAATTCAATTTCACACAACAAAACACCCATTAATATACAATGCAACCTCTTCAGAGAAACATTGTTGAAAGGTTGCTGTACAAGAGAGGTTAAATTGGAAGTCAACTTTTACAACAGGAAAATTTTTAATGTTGTTGAAGAGAGCTTGATGCTCTACAGAGTTTAAGTTAATAGTAATTTTCCAAAACAGGAAATCTGATAAGAGTGTGTTGGTGAAGAGAGGGTCGCCCTGGAGAGGTTGCACAGAATATGCATTGTCTATCAGTATGGAACATCATATATTATATCATAACAAACTGGATCAAAATGCATAACATCGTAAGTATACACGTTAATACAACAGATATCCCCAAACTGTACAGAAGTATTGTAATGCTTACATCAATAACTAGAGACAGCAAAACACCACATAAAGACCACCTCGGTTATAATACCATTTTTTATGAGCAAGTTTTTAATTTTTCTTCCACATTTGCACACAACAATGAGAAAACGTCACAAACATACAGACAGTAACCTCATGGGACCAATTCATTGTACGAACAAACAATTTACCGCTTCATAAAATATCTGCAACATCTAAGTTAATATTAGAAATATGAAATGACATAACTCATTTATTATAATTGAAAATACATTTTTCCAAATTTTAACAAATTATAGCCCAAGTATATTCAATTTGACCAGAGGCCCTTTTCCCAAAAAACTCAATTAAATTTATTAAAAAATATATTTTTCTAAATTTTGACAATTTACTGCGAAAAATAACATAAATTTGACCCGAGACCCTCCTCCCAAAAAAGCCCATAGGAAAAATCCCAGAAGAATCGACATCAAAAATAAGTCAAACATTACATTCTTTCTGTACTTTTATCAAAACTTGATATTTAAAGCATCATGATTTCAAAACTTTGGTAAAAATATTACATAGTGTTAGTGATATATAAATATAGTTACTATTTACAGATGTTATCTGCTGTGATTATTTTACAAACATATTAACAAAGCGAAGTGCTTCTATTTACCTTGGTGAAGTTATATATGCACAGTCCAACTTAAACAAGCGACCATGAGTGTTATTTCAATAAATTAACTATTTTAAGCGACTTTTGTCTAAAACAACCAGCGACTGTGAATTTTGTGCAAAAATGGAATCAATTAGTTTGTCATAAGCGACTGGCATTGTCAGATAATGTCAATAAACAATGTGTCAACTTTGTACAATTGTCAAATCTGTATCAATTAACATAGTTGATAATTGACCTTGACCGTAGGGCATATTTATCAGACGACGATTAATCAAATTAGTAACCCCAATGAAGGGACATTGGTGTCCGATTTTTTGGGGACATTTTTAATCCCCTATTTACCGGTAGTCATCTACAGAGTTGGGGTAAAAAGACATACATAACAGACTACCTAGAGTATCTTTTTTACGTCAAAACATTGGCATAACACTAAAGGTTAAGATATTTGTATGCGACTTCATTTATTATTTGCCAATGAACCACTTTTGGAAACAAGTTCTAACAAAATTGTCATGCTACTAACATGGGACAAAATGCTCTAATTTATGAATTTCTATGAATAAAAAGAGATATTAATGAATAGGTTCCATCTAATACATCTGTATTAGAAATAAGGAAAGGAAAAGCAAGACAGCAAATTTGAGGGGGGTGTGACCTGTCAACTAATTGTCATGTCAAATAAAAAAGAACCATCTTTTGTATCAAGAGACTGTATACTGTATATATATAAATGTTATATCATAGTAAAGTAGTGATTAAACAGGCACTAATTGACTGAATTAACAAATTAATACTTATATGACACTCATACTTCTATGTCTATGTTACTTGAATAAAACCGATTTTTAACAATTGACAATACATCAACTGAACAAAATACTATGGCCAAATATACAAAATAATTACATTTTAAATGCAACATATTTTAACAAATAATAATAACATCAAAGAATACTCAACCTATGTACACATTTTTTACCAAATAAACACAATACCAGTGAGACAAAACTGTCATCTCATATCATATTATTATATCACAATTACAATTAAAAACGGTAGGAGAAGTCAAGGGAGTGTCCACGTTGTCTTCAAATTTAGTTAATTTACCCCAATCATACTGTTTCTGGAACCTTCCCAAATCTCCGACTCAGACTGGCAGGGCTAAAAGTTGGAATTCTGGACAAGTCCTTACACAATCAAGGCTTTGCTGCTATGCAACTTCAGCAAAATATTTCCTCGAACGGTATTTTCATTTTCAGCACATGTCCAGTCAACAATATGAGACAAAAATAAATCCATGTTTCTGATAAATGAAATCAAAATAGTTGTCAAAATGCAAAACAAACATTTGATGTATATAGCAGCTTTAGCAATTTGGCAATAAATTTTGAGGTAAGCATAACTCAGCTGACCAGTCAGGCCTTTGCATTTTCAACTGTTGAACAACACCCTTCCAAAAATACTCATAAAATTATCTAGCAATTAAAAGAAAGAAGAACTCATTTCACTGAAATCACAACTAAGGCTTCAAGTATATGATTCTACACTACTGTGACAGTACTGATTCTTGTTAACCTACAGACATATATATCATCTCAAGGTTCTCAGACCTGTAATACTTGAAAGATGATGTAATTCTATTCTATAATTTTTCTATGGCCACATTAAAACATGTTTTTATTTGCTGTACCCTTATCCTACTTAGTGAAGTTTGATAGGTAGGTAGGCAAATAAAATCAACACTTTGGTAGTGACTGTCTAACAAGAATATAATTTTTTGTAGGGCAGTGTTATAGACAGGCAGGAATGGAGACAGCAAAGATAAACATTTTTAATTTTGGTCAAAATAGAACACCGGGTCTTATATGTCATTGTATGAACACTATCACCTTCCTTGATGAAATATGGAACGTGCATGGAATGTGTCATCCAAGAACAAAATCACAGAAATACCATTGGTCCAAATCCACGAATACCACTATAAACCCATTGTGTTATACCATGATCACCCTGACATACCTCAAATAGTTCCAAGCATTCATAAGAACAGGCATAAACGCACATAAAAGCAATAAACAGCAATTAACAGCAACAGGAGTAACATTCAAACATAAAACAATAAATATGACATAAATTAGCAATAGGAAAACATTGCATCGTTGAATAAAAGATGCAAACTATTAGAATGACATGTGTGCTAACGATACAAGCCGTCAAGAAATAATTCATAATCAGAATATGCTAAAACAATAATATATTAATACAAAATAGAATTCTGCTTTCAAAATCATCACAAAATACTGGTATTCTGTTTCTCAGTCGACAAATCTTCCCCTAATAAAATGTAAGATATAAGCAACACAGTGTGCGTATTCGTAGTTCAGGAAAACTAAGTTACAATAGTGCGATTCTAATTGAGAACAAACTAAACTGAAAGATTTTCATGACAACACAGAATCAAGTTTACTGTTGAACAAAGATTTCTATTCCATTAATGTACACAGCTATCCTGCTAGAAACATAAACTCTCACACATAGTTTATACTTTCATACAGGAGTTGAATCACTGTGTATGTGGTTTGATATTATATCTCATAGATTCTAGTACAAGTAGAACATGGATTATTCCATTGTATATTGTTCCCATTCCTCTACCTAGGGGGCACATTTTCTGTTGGTTTCTCTGTGGTAGCTACAATAGAATGAATCACATGCATTATTTAATTAGTCACCGATCACCACCATTGCCGAATTAAACCATTGAATCAATATTTTAGAATGTCGTTTGAATGTTAATAATGCACTCAATAAACTAGTATGCTAGTATTCAGTAAATTAGTTCAACATTAGAGAAAAAATTCCACTTAAAGTATTTATTTTAAACAGATTACATAATGATTTTGATAATATGAGAAATCTATATTTTCGAACATTTAAGTCTATTACCAGGTTACAATCCTGTTTAAGCCAATATACATTTGTCATGAAAAATATCAACTTGATGAGACAATTTCTGCTCGATGAAGGACTTACGCATATCAAAACCAAAGGCTTTAGCAAATTCTGCCAGTGAATATACACCATCATCGTTCTCATCAAATGCTTTGAGGACATTTTCATCTGGCATCTCAGGACCCAAAAATCCAGGAAGATCTTTATAGTGTACACCTGTCCCTTTTATACCCCACCGACTAAAGTTCACTTTTAAATCTAAAAACAAAAAGATCAATGAAGATATAATAAAGATACATCAGTAGAAGACAATCTTGTGTATT
Organism: Mactromeris polynyma; assembly: GCA_032209605.1. Lineage (NCBI taxonomy): Eukaryota > Metazoa > Mollusca > Bivalvia > Venerida > Mactridae > Mactromeris > Mactromeris polynyma. The sequence continues at coordinate 16,362,018 of JASFXZ010000008.1, forward strand.
CTTGTTCGTAACTCAACGTTTTTGAACTTGTTGAGTCTACATTGCCTGTGAATCATAATGATGACTGCTACACCTTACTCAACCTCTTAGACCACCTTACATTTGTTGTGATTTCACTGAATTTTGCTTAAGAAAAAGATCACCTGTACCATTCTCCTCCCACCATAGGTTCAGTTTCAACGTAACAGATCTTAAAAACCAGTCCAGATGGGAGAAAATCTAGCAGGAACGAGAATGTAAAATTTCAAATTTGGCAATGGGTCCAGGGGCTGCTGTAGCTCCTAGCTTTTAAGCATATAAGATGGCTTAAATTGTCTAAAAAACAGCCCTTGCGAGCTTCAAATCAGCGGAAAATTATCATGCCTGATCTAGATCTCCAGATCAGTTCAAAGGAATTCCAAGACCTGGCATAAGTTAATCAGGTACCTGTAAGTGGGTCAGATACCACTACTGCTGCAGACGTATGTTATAAATAGAACACTTTTTAGTCTGCAGGATATTACCTCTATGCTGGGTTAAAATGGCTCATCTGACACTTTTTGAACTCAGTAAAATAGAAAATATTGACAGTCACTAGAAATATTAGACATTAAATTGTTATGAATTGTAATAAAAAGTATTCATACCATCATAATTTGTTATATTTTTAACAGATATAGTTCCCGGCATTTCTTCAATTTTCTGTGGTGGAGCTATTGTTGTTTTTGAAGTAGAACTCTCTGCAAGTGTGTAATAAGACATTTGTAAGTAACAAGCATAAAGGGATACAGTTCCACATAGTTGGGTTCATACAAAATAGAATTTAGTCCGGTAATTTGTCCACACATCAAAGAATACAACAACAACCTGTTACTAAAATCATTTTACTCCATAGTAGCAATCTACATTTACTAGCACTCTTTCAACTCTTCTGACACTGGAACTAGTTTGTTAGTAACATGAATTGTTAACTATTAATTTAGTATACTTAGAAAATTGTGCAAACCTTGATTATGTTTTGGTTGCGCTGTTGTGACATCTGTAATTACAGAACTTGTATTAGCTGTTAATGCTTGACTAGGTTCATCTACCTTTACTGCAGTAGATCCTGCAATAATAATATAGAATATCTTTATTTGATCTGTTCAAAAGTCAACAAGGCATTCCCAATACTGCAAAGCTAGAAACTTCTGTGAATGAAATATATTACAGATATTTTTTAGGTTTTTGTAATTCCTAGAATTAGATCAAGAAACTAACAATTACAGTAAAACCTCAATAATAAAACCAGTTCTCAACGGTCCCAAAGGTGGTCTATTTATAGAAGTTTTACTGTAATTGTTAAGTTTCTTGATCTACAGTAAAACCTCAATAATAAGACCACCATTCGGACCCTTAAAACTGGTCTTCTTATTGAGGTGGTCTTAATATTGAGGTTGAATAAAGAGCAAAACAGTGAAAATGGACTTGAAAATTATGTTTTTAAATTTGAGATGGTCTCATTATTGAGGTGGTCTAACCTAACCTAAATAGCACGAGATGTTTTCTTGTTTTTCAGTAACCTAGTTATAATATCATGCATCAAATAACAGTGTTTGTGTTACTATTATAAGTCAGTGTTTTAAATACTGATGTAAGACAAACACTAATGTGGCTGTATACATATCCCCTAACAACACTATTTCTTGAGTTTTTCAGGTGAAACAATACCACTTACTAGCAATAAGTCTTCTGTCATAAGACATCACAATAAGAATTGAATTGCTGATTCACTGTATTTTTTCTGTCTAGCAACTTTTCATCAAATGGAATTGATTAATACTTATCTAACACTTCAGATCTAGAACAGTAGAACCTGGTTTGACAGGTTAATGGTCTGCTGAACCAGGCAACTAGCTCCAACTTTTAGAGTGACCAAGAATGAGGTCCCTTTAAAGTGAATCTGGTCGCATTACACAAAGCTGGTCCCATCTATCTCCTAAATTTTGGAGCATATCTTCAAGACAGGTTCGTACCAACAAAACCCCAGAATTCCAGACCCCCTTGGAAAAATCTCAAGCCAGTAAAATCTTATTTTCCATCTTGAATTATCATATACAGCTATGTCCCAAATTTATACAGGGCTGAATAAAGATTTACCGAATACCACAGTCTAAAGCAGTCTATTATACCACAGAAATGTGTCTGCTTCCTGTAACAAGCTGAAGAACAGACGGTTCTGGAGTGAGGGATTTTATTTCTTTCTGTTTTTTATTCATACATCCATATATCTACAACATGCACTATATCTGAATTCTGACTTCCAGCATTTTTTGGTCGGTGGTAAACTATGAGGGTCTATTAAGTTACAGGAAACCCATTTTTAGGCCTGACTTTACAACATGATATAAACCTTACCTCCTTCAAGCTTTTGTTTGAGATACGAATGTGTAGCATCAAACTGATACGTTAGATTGGTAATAGAATTAGAATGACGAGTCAACAGTTGTGACATTGTCTTCACATCTGACTTCAATGTAAAGAATGATGTATTCAGAGTCTGAAAATACATAATGTAAAAATATACCATTGGGAAATTAAATGTATATTGGTGTACCCTACATCTCCCCGGAGTTTTGCATTAAATATATTTCATCAATGAAATTGCCAGTGGGATTAGAACTCTAATGCTATCCAGGGCTCTAGAAATTTGCTTTAAATACAGTCGTCCTGGACTAGTGCACATGTTCCCTTTGACTTGTCTGACATGGGAGGCTAGTTATATGAGCAAAGAATAGGGTACGGAGCGTATAGCAGACTTGTCCTGGAATAAATCCAACGCAATTGTTGGTAGTCCAAAATCGGCAAACAAGACTTGTCCAGGAAGTTATTCTAGTGGATTTCTAGAGCCCTGCAATCTGCAATTATTCTCATCACTGTTTCAAGGAATAGGCAACATGTTTTGCTCACATATATATTTATTATTAAGAAAATAAAACCAATCTATAATTGAGTGATTTGGTTGTAAAATGTACAACTAAAATGAAGTAAAACTTACCACTATAACATGCAAAATAAGTTAGCTACATATTAAGGCACCTGTCAAATAATCTGGTATTTGTTCACCAATATAGATCAAGTCATACTTACAGTGATCTGATCAGATACTTCTTCTTGAAGAGTATTTAACATCTGCAATGTTACATAACTACCAGGAGTAGTCTCCCCTGTCACAGTCTGTAATACAGGATGATAACTAGTTATTTCATACATACAGTAAATCCTCAATAATAAGACCACCATTGGGACACTTGAAAACTGGTTTTCTTATTGTGGTGGTCTTAATATTGAGGTTGACTAAAGAGCAAAACAGTGAAAAGGTCATGAAAATTATGTTCTTAAATTTAAGGTGGTCTTATTATTGAGTTGGTCTTTAAGTGAGGTTTTACTGTATTACAAAACAAAATTCTAACAAAATACTTACAATGAATATTTTGTGTATAACACTGCGGAATGTAACATATAAAGAAATACATCTTTCTTCAAATTCTAAACATCTAAAATCCAAGGGATCTGAAGTTATGGCTTTGATCAAAGAAATTGATTAAGTTCTTAACCTACGCAAACAGAAATCAACAGTATGGCCTTAGAACTCACTGCTCCCAATAAAAAAGCCACTACTTTGTCTGAACGTGAAATTGCTGTGAAATTGGGAGAGCATGAGCTAAAACAAATCATTAATATGCTTACTGCAGAATGGGCTTCTAAATCTTCATATTTATCCTTCAATTCATTCAATGAGTCAAGTACCTTGGTAATATTTGCCATGACAGCATCTACTTTACCAGACTGACCTTCTGATGACAGCTAAAACACACAAAAAATGAAAATCAATGTTCAGTGTCTCCAACATTTATACATTCAAGAAATGCAACAAACGGATTAGTTTCCAAAAGATAAACATATGAAAACACACATAATCACATAATTCTATCATTTGCTCTTCACACATTAATATTAGCTCATAACATGAATAGTCTAGGTCCATTTGTGGTTAAAATAACTGTATTTCATATATTTGTCAATGTCTGAATCTTCCTGTAGACAAGTGAAGGTTTTGAGCAAAGAAAAAATATTAATTTCACATTAACTACAAATAAATTCGAAGCAATAACAAATCTTGCTAACAATACTGAAATATTCTATGCAAATCCTCATCTATTAAATCTGAAATCCATCTTTTAGATCTATTACTCACCACTTCTTGTACAATAGTTGTAACACTCTGATGGAACTGATCACTGGTATAATCTGTGTTATCAGTTGATCCATCATCTGACGGGGGTACACTAGATGATGCATGTGTAGATAAATTAGATAAATTAGCTTGCAACATATTAGATGTGTTTTCTAATTCCGCCAGTCTTTCCTGAAAATAAAATTTGAAAGATGAGCAATTCTTATCACTAGTCAAAATTGTGTCTTCATACGTTAAAATACACCAAATAGGTATAAAAAATAAAAGAGGATTTTTTGACATTTGTTATCCGTCTAATTATCAGATTCCAAGATTGTCCTTTCACTTTCAATTGCCTTTACAATGAGATAGTATAGTAAATAGTAAGTAATAATTTTCCTAAACTTGTTCTCATACAAACCATGTTCTCTTTTAAAACATCTTATCACTAATGCAATTAAAGCACTACCTAAGTACCTTTAGTTGCAAACTCTCAATACAACATTTCTTGTTCCAATTCCATTTTTACTGGAGAAGAATGGGTTAGCCCAATGATGTTCACATCAACTAGTTTCAAGCAAGAAATACATGATCTTCATGTTAGCATAGCAGTCAAGCACTTGACTGAGATGACCAGGCAGCCTTATCATAAGTAAAGAGATTGCGATCAGTTTCCAAATTCCCTAAAATATACAATTACCTCATGTTTACTGCTGGCTTTCATTAAGACCGACACCTGTGCAGACATTGTAGAATTCATTTCCTGCACCTGTTGTGTTATCACCTGAAAATAATATCAATTTACAAATTAAGTCTTGCCATAAAGTAATATTCCAATATTGATAATCGTTTCATACTAGATTTAACTACAGTAGGCATTGTATTAAGAGACCACCCAAGGGACGGCCAAAGAGTGGTCGCTTAATAAAGTGGTCTCTTAATAGATATCAACAAAATTAACGAAAGTTAAGTACAAATGAATGTCGAACTGAACAATCGAAACGTATAAATACCATCCTCTTTCCATTCAAATGTATCTATGGTGTGAAACAAAGCTCGTAAATTTAAACCACTCTATCAGCTCACTAGGCAATACAAGTGCCTAATTCTTAAATTTCACTTAAATTATCCAATGTGACAAGGTTCATGTACTTTGAATAGTGTAGTTGCCTTGTGCTTAAACACGGCTACATAACGCCAGCTCCACCACTTATCGGTGGTGCAAAGAAAATTAGCTGTCGACACTTCCGTGGTGCAGCTGTGCCTTGTGTTTACTTCTACACATGTGAGTATGATTTATATTTTATTTGATAATTTTATTAAACGGACATATTTCGAAAATCGGAGAATGTGGTACCGTGTAAGAACACTTTTACAGCAGGTTGGCTTCGATTTCGTATCAATATTGTGCGAACTGTGGTGCAAGGAGCTTTTCTCCCGAATCGGACTTGTGCATATTCTGAGATCTGCTAGCATTTCAAGTACACTTCGTTGCTTACACACACCGTAAGAACATTCTGACGCATGCAAATATAACTGTTATTTATAGTAGTTACGCCGGAACACAACAGAACTTATAAGCACTTCTTAAAAAGGAAATATGCACATATTCATAAAAGTGGTGGCGCTGTTGCTCTAGTGATGGCGCTGTCGAGTAGTGGTGGCGCTGTCGAGTATGTTTTGCGCCCAAAGTAATTATCAATATAGTACTGAAAGGTTATGAAAAGTTAACTTTGTATTGCGCCCCTACCCCAAACATTCCGACACATCAGACGTTGCTTCGATGACTTAGGTTACGAAAGAGGTAGTTTTATGGTAAAATTTACGGCACCAAGCCTACTGTTTTCGGAATAGTTTTCACTTTGGTTAAGGTAGTTCGCGTAGAGTATTGTTTCCGCAACTGGTGGGCATAACAAGCATAACAATGAATGATAAACAACGCCACCTTTGTATTCATTCCAAAAGCGTTTAAATCTTTGTTACTTCGGGCGCAAAACATATTGAAACGAAATCGAAGCCAACCTGCTGTAAAAGTGTTCTTACACGGTACCACATTCTCTGATTTTCGAAATATGTCCGTTTAATAAAATTATCAAATAAAATATAAATCATACATGTGTAGAAGCAAACACAAGGCACAGCTGCACCACGGAAGTGTCGACAGCTCATTTTCTTTGCACCACCGATAAGTGGTGGAGCTGGCGTTATGTAGCCGTGTTAAAGTTCAAGAATTTTCTTATCCCACGCGCAATTTTTTCTTACGCGAAACACAGACACACACATTTACACGAGTACATAATACAGGCTATAAATAAATAACTTTACAGTGTACTCATCACAGTAACACGAATCTGCGCATGGCGTGACGTCATGAATTCATTGACAAAGTTTTGAAAGCTATTAACTGGAATAATTCTAAAACTTTATTCCACGTGCGTATTAAAACAGGCTGACAGTAATAAACGTTTTTTTTCCATAAGGCAATGATTTTACGGGGTCTTTAAAATGGATTACATACTAAACAAAGTGAGTGTTTACACATTTGAACCCAGAGTTAAATTTGTGTTTTTGTCTGACATTTTCATTCTCTCAGTGAGTATAAAGAAGTTTGTCAGCACGACGATCTTTCAAGTAAAGATAAAAGCAGGCGAGTCGGCACACCAATTACATCTCACATATTTCTTCTCCGGACATTGTAATGTAAAAACATCGGTGACATTTATTAACCTGTTCACAAAGATCTTAAATATACCGGAAAAGAGTAATGTTATCCCAAAATAGAACCAGCTTTTGCCATACTATTGTAACAGCTTATTACAATTCATCAAGCTTTATAAGAATTAACTTTTTGCTACGAGACAAAGCGGAGGACACATTAAAAACTACTATCAGCTTACCACACAGGGAAATATACTGATTACTCTAATTGGCAGACTATGAAACAGACCACCTGACCAAACTGAACAATATACACAGGCATTTATGTAACATGTTTTAACTCGAGAGATAATGGATTAGAACAGCTGACAGTAAGCACTGAATAATTGTAAGATATTACCTGCATAAAATTGTCCACATCTGGAGTCGCACTCCCATGTTCGCGTCCTTCAGACGTATCTTTGTCAGCCTAAAATAATCCCCAAAGACAATTACAACAATTAATTTAACACTTATACACTGATAAGTTCATAGACCAGGATATGTGCTTGTAATTTAGCACTTTAGTACTATATTCAATATGACTGTGACTTTGTATGTATACAGTACCTAGAATACTATACATATCAAACAAGACACAGCTATAAATTATTTGTTAATGAATTCAAAAACAATTGTAGCTAGGGATACAAAATTGTTTAAGGATGTCTAAGTGTGAACATACTTTCTCCTGCATTTGAAGAATCTGTTTCTTCAGGTCTTCTAGAGTGTCTGATGTGGATTTCACAAACGGAGGTACTGAATCGATTGTATCTTTCATCCCTGATACATCACTACCAAGATCTGCCAATACCTGACAATACATATGTTGAATGTGAGAGTTACAATCAATGGACATCACAAGGACAAAGAGACAGATGGGTCATCGCCAACAATAATTTGGAAAGTCATTTGTAACAGTATGAGGGAATGAATACTGTAGAGTTGTATGTAATACAATTGCTTCATGTTTAAATACTATCATATAAGTAGTAAAATTAAACCGAAAAGTACTTCCAAAATGTGATTGATGATGCTTAATATTATTATTCTTATTAAACTTTTCAAAACAAATGAAGTGTAGTACAGCAATGTTGTTATAAGAGGGTCGGTTTAGAAAGATACCATCACACAAAGTAGCTCTGATTGAGACAGTTTCTGCAGCTTAACTTTCCTTCATATCCTTCTAAGAATGAATGACTTTTAACCCTAACTCATGCCAAGGCTTTGGCAAAAAAGACTTAATAATTGATAGGACTGATATTGCTTCCCCACAAGCATGACAAGTCAGATCAAGGAAAGATACTGGTGATGGAAGATAACACATGTTGCTATGTGGGTGATGATATTAAGAGAGTTATCATACAAAAAGTGTAATTTCTAGAACATAAAAAATCTCCTTGATAAGATTGCAACAGTAATGATTCCTATTAGAAAGGTAAAGTTAAGATACAAATCCTTTTGACAATAAGTAGACTATGTCTTATTACAAATACCTGAACATTTATCTACTCACCTTAGAAACAGACTGCAGTTTCCCAGGTAACTCTTTCAGTTCTGGTGCAGCATCTAAACTTTTACTGAGTTTTGCTATAGTTCCTGACACTTGTGTTACCTATATATTCAATAAATTGTAAAATCAAAATGAAACAGTTTAAACAGCTAACAAAGTGGTCACGGTGCATGCAGAAAATTGGATTACAGCATTTAGTATTTTTTATAACAATGTACACTGTGTCTACTTAAGCAAAAATGTATACAATGGAATATAAAAATGCAGTATCAATATCAGACTTATAATTTATAAACTTCATAACGTTCTTCTACTTAAACAAGCTTCTTTATCTTTTCTATTCTAAGGCAGACATCCAATTCAAACAGACAATAACCAGTCTGGTATATTTGAAAGGACTGTACAGGCTTATAGCAAACTGCCTTCGTGATGTACATCCTGTACATGCAAACCTGACTCAACTCTGATCACAATCTTATGCATGTACTACTAGTAATTCTTCTTTGTACATTGTGTGTCCAAAGTGAGACTTGAGAATGTTATATTCCCATAATCAGAGCCTCATAGTCATTCATTTATACATTCAAGTTACCTCCAACCACACTGCTTCCATGCACAGTGTATTATGTAAAGAAAGAATTCTACAATCTAAAAATGCCACACAGTGGGATACATATACTCAGTTCCAATGAACATTTCACTGCCAGAAAATCAGTAAAGAGTAAAAGACATGTTTCTCTATCTTCGTGACAATAATACAACCAGTGTAAAGTTTGAAATCATACTTGAAATGTTGCATATCTTACACTTACAAATTACAATTATATTACATTGAGTATGAAACAAGCTTACAACTTATATCAATCACTCTTGACAGCTGCAGGTAATACTTTTGAGTCAAATGGCGTATAAATACAGGCGTACTCTAAAACATTGCATTTTAACTTTTCTGAAGTTTCCTTAAACTGCAAAACACGAGTCAAATACAGGTATTTCCCATGCTAGTACTATGTGCATAAGTCAGGACAGAAAATGCTGGTATCAGACTCATATACTTTTCTTACATGTTTCCCAAAACCGCTAATATATTATATTAGTGGTTTTGGGAAATATGTAAGAAAAGTGACAATGCAGAGTTGTAGAGAACATCAGTAATAAGACAATGACCACCAATTTTCTAATACTTATGACTAAGGACATTTTGTCAAAAAAGGAGCATAATTATGTACCTTTAAAAACCAGTACTCACAAATTATTCTGGAATAGTCAAGGTCAAAGATCAACCTCACCCAAGTAGGGATTCAAACTCAAGACCTTCAGGCTAGAAGTCAAGCACTCTAACCTACCACTACGCCTCTACTAAAGATGAGACAAAAAATGTAGCTACTTACAGTATTATTGACTGTGACTATATCTGAGATCACATGCTGTAATGTTTTGTTTATAGTCTGTAAATTAGGAGAAAGTTTATCGACATCCTCCGAGCTCTTTGAACTTCTTATCTCCACTGAAAAATCAAACAATAAACTGAAAAGTCTAATTGCAAAGACTAATGGTATAAAGGTGACTCTGTTAATTTTACAACACATAAAACATTTACTATTAATTAGCTATGCTGACAGAGGTCAGAGTTCAGAGTTTCGGTCTTAGTGTATTAAGTTTAGTGAGTGACACATAGTAATTTAACCTACATTTAGTTTAAACTTATTCATTTTGAAATGATTGTGTTACAAGTGTGCAACTTATAATAATCTCTTGATGAGTATTTCCTGGTATACTAACCAGTATTTATGCCTAATACAGGGACTACAAAGTTCACGGTTCAAAATTCGCCCAATAGGGATTCAAACTCATGATCTTTGGATCTTGAGTCAGTTCTCTACCCCCTCAATCACAAAGAGGTACTCATTCAAACGTTGACTGCATGACAACATCCATTACATCCCTCTGTGTAATTGTTGACCCAAATAAAAGTTTGACCATGCATTCAAACTTAGTATTCATAATTAAAATGTGATCAGCACAAATTGTTTGAAATAAATTTCGAAACAAATTAAGTTGACAACTTTACAATTCTTTAGGTCAACTGGTCAACAATTTGAAATGTTTGCCAAAGGCAAGAATGTGTTAAAACTTATGATTAGTTTCTTGAGGTCAAATGATACTAAAATGAAGATTTAAACATTCACATACAACAGTGAGCACAACAGTGAGTACATGTACACACTAACAGGTCACTAGCAAGCAAGTAAGGGGCAAGTCACTGAAGTGGAGGTACCGAGTCTGAACCAAACGTCTGGGAGACGCTTCAAAGATGAACCGGATAAGGAAATTCCTTACTCATAACCAACACTTCCATTACATCAAGTTGTTAACAACCATCATTCCGTGGAAAGTTGAAAAATGTATGTCAAAACAATAGACTCATTGTTTTTATATTATTTCAAGCATTATACAAAATATTTTTTTATTCTTTCTGATACTGAATAAGGCAATAAAAAAATCCATAATGATCTATACTAAAGGACATAAAGTATTCATACATATACATTATAACACAGTCAATATATAATAGCTTACAAATAGACAAAACTACCTCAAGAATAGCAACGTTAGCACATCGAGATACAATGTATATGTACAATACTGTTAACATGTAGCTGTTTTTCATATCTGATCAAAGTGGTTAAAGTAAAAAAACTATTGTTTTTCAATGAACAAAAAGACAAGTAAGTCATGAACAAAATGTTCAAGGAAAACATACAAACATATAATAATAATACATCACTTCTATCTCTGTGGTTAATAGTTTGGCAGGAATACAACAGCATATATTTCAAATATCAGTACCAGCCAGTGTGGTCTGTTTTGGGTAACTTATCCAATATATGACCAAACACTGGCACAGTTAACACAATATTGGCAAACTAACTTCTAAATAATTAACTAATAAGGTTCACGGTCACTTAGTATCTTCTGCTTATTTGCCAAAGAATGTCAGGACATGTTATCACCATATGCCATCCCAAAACATTTTTACTTTTCCATTCTCCAGGAAAAAGCTTTTAACTTAAGTGCTTCATCAATAAGTATTAGGCTCTAACATACCAGACTATATTTACATTTGTACAATGAATTGTTGTATTATATGGGAGAAAATTGTCCCTACCAAACAAAACCACTACTAAGAGAAGTAGCAGATAAAGAACTTATACAACTAGGTAGAGATAGAACATACAAACCAGACAGAAGTACATGAGATAAGTAATATCTTTCTTACATACAGTTACATAAAACAGACTAACATACAGCAGCGTAGATTCTAACAAACCAAAATATACAATATCAGAGCCAATTTAAAATATTTGGATGTAAACTATGTACGCAACTGTCAATTTATAAAAAACAGTAGAACTGACGGATGCTCCCCAAGTATGTACATAAGGTAAGTGCCGTTAGTACAAGAAAAATCATCAAACCGGCACATGCTTACAATATGCACATCTCCTCTTCACTGAATTCTAGTCAGTTGTTGCTGAGAAATAGCAAAGACACAAATGTGGGACAGACACATTTACTAATGCACGGACAGACGAAGCAGCAGCTATATAGTAACTATATTTTGTCGGCATAGAGAAGAAGGGATCAGTGTATTTTTCAAGTTTATCCCCCTAAAATGACCATCACTGCAGCACAGAAAAAATTAAACAGCATGAAAATAACTTTAAGCGGGCATAAAACCTGTCGAGTACCGTACCATATTGTATTACCATACTATCGCCTACTCGGCAGTAGGCCTTGTCAAAAATAGATCAGACATATTTTATATTTTTGTCATCTTTGTTGATTTGTTTGTTACTTTATGGCCTTTATCTATTCGTAGCAGAAGAATTCAAGGGCAATTTACCATAATTTATTCATTTTTTTATCAAAATTCAAGTAGTTTTCAAGGAGTTTTTGGCTGTTACAAATTTTGAGTAATTTTCAAGGAGTTTTGGCTGTTACAAATTTTGAGTAATTTTCAAGGAGTTTTTGGCTGTTACAAATTCAAGTAGTTTTCAAGGAGTTTTGGCTGTTACAAATTTTGAGTAGTTTTCAAGGAGTTTTTGGCTGTTACAAATTCAAGTAGTTTTCAAGGAGTTTTGGCTGTTACAAATTCAAGTTGTTTTCAAGGAGTTTTTGGCTGTTACAAATTCAAGTAGTTTTCAAGGAGTTTTGGCTGTTACAAATTCAAGTAGTTTTCTAGGAGTAGGCATCAAATTTCAAGGACTTTTCAAGACCTGTTCAAACCTTGGGTAAGGATTTATTTTATTTTTTTCAAGTAAGGTATGGGTTGAAAACTTATGATACTTCTTGAGAAGCTCGAGAAGTTTAATCCTTGGTTCATTCTCAAATGATTTGTAGATATCTTTGATATTTCGGCAACGGTCGCATCTTTTGTTCAAGCAATAATCATGAGCTCAACCCATTTTTTAAGTCAGAAATAGGGTCATGGGAAAAACTTAAGGTCAGTCAGGTACCAGAAGCAAGCCTATTTTTAGGCATAAGTTATAAATTGAGATGTGCATCAAATATACAATACAACAGCCACTACATCATCAAAGTGAATGTACAGTGTCAACTACAGAAAAAAACACACAAAAAATATAAAAATTATAAAAAAGCAGACAAGCTGACACAAAAGATATCAAATTAACAACACTCAAAATTACTTCCTTAAGCACTGAAAACAAAAAAAAAGCTTCACAATAACCTGAATAAAGATAAACTTTACTTTACTCAACCTGTATTTAGAATATGCTCTTAAAAGTATGTTACGTAACTGAACAACTTATAGTTTACACAAGTAAGACATGCTCATGCATGATTGTTTGTTTGTTTCATCGGGTTTAACGCCGTTTCTCAACGATATTTCAGTTATAAACGGCGGCCGGTTCACCTAACCAGTTTTTCCTGGACTGAAGTTCTAACCAGTACTAACTTACCCTTCCACAAGGAGCCGGCAACTTCTCCACATGTGGAGGAAAATCAACATTTTTGTCAAATTTTCATGGAAGGGTATGACCTGCCGCGACCGGGAATCGAACCCGGATCGCCGGGTTACAAGTCCAGCGCACTAACCACTGGACCACGCATGAATACACTAAAGTTAATGATATACAGTCTAACCTGCACTAACGGTCACCTGGATTCGGCGGTCAACTCCAGTAAGCGGTCATTCCACGACGCCCCCGACGAAAATCCTTCTATAATTTACCTTGACTAAACGGTCACCTGCCGTCCGTGGTCAGCGGCCAGCCTGAATGCTTCCCAAATTAAAAAATCCAATAAAATCGGTCCTTTTTAAGCGGTCACATGTATTGTATATTGTATTACATGTCAAACAAATCTGTAACGCTATTTCACCTTGGATTGTGCTGAATCTATGACGTAACGAATGGAGCTGGGTGCAGAGTCATCTAGACACGCCCAGGATAAATTATTTTGCTTACCTTGGCCAATTAAATCATTTCAGCGATTGTTATGATTGATTTATGGGCGTGTTTTTAATTCGTAGCACGTGTGTTTACAGTACCGTCCCGAAACGGACAGTACTGGAATTTAGTCACACTCATAGGAGAGTTAACTCAAGGGAGTTAATTCGGATTTGTTTACGATAATTGATGACACTTTAAACACTTAAAGTGTGGGTATTTAATTGTTTTGCCCGTTGTGAGACCCTTAATTGAGCAGTTAGCGTATTTGTTTCCCCGTAAGTGTGAAGCGGTGTTAGTGACCTTTCAAGGTGTTGAGAAGTTTGTTTTCATCAATTTAGATCAAAAGTTCATTAATGATGATCCCTTCACAGTTTCATTTATGAATGGCAAATATGTTTTCTGAAGATTACTTATTGATTTTGTCTTTCAAAACATAATCATTCTTTTAAAGACTGCTATTCAGAAAATTCCTTAAAATATTGTCACAAAATTAGAAAAATATGTCAAGTAAACGGAAGTGTTCATGTTTATAAATGATTAAAATGATAAATCTTAATCAAATAAATTGATTGAACTGTTTTTATGTTTACTTGCTATTGTATGTACTATACAACAAAGTAAACAATTTTGGTACAAGAAATCTTCCCAAAATCGGGCATTCTACCAACCCTCCATTAAGTGGTCACCTGGCTTAAGCAGCCAATTTGGCTGCTTCCCTTAGTTGGCTGCTTAACGCAGGTTAGACTGTACACAAAGTTACATGCCCATACATGCAATTTAAACTACTCGTCACTTTCTATATAAAAACATGCAAACAACAGGATCTAGAAATATACACAGATCACAGACAAGAGCTTAGTACCTATTATTATTAACAAAAATGTCCAATTATTTTTTTGGTCAAAATATTAAGAGCTCCATTACATGTATACATGAAAGTGGAACAGAAATGCATCAAATTAGACTATACCTTGAGTCACAATAATGACCACTGTACAAATATAAAATTATGAAATACACAACATTGATTCAAGAAGGCATGCACAATAGCAATTGAGAATATCTAACACAGTCACAACGAGCATCTTTACCTGCTTGCAAATCTTTTCTTAGAATTTCCAAATCCTTCTTCATTTCAACATGCATCCATGTTAGCCCAGTACACACAAGCAAACAGGCAACAAGCAGAATGAATATGAGGACTGACGTACATGTAGAACATAAACCTGTATTCCGGCTACAAAAACAGAAGCACAATGTCATGCATCAACTTCATATTCACCCCACTGGGACAGGTTATAATTTATGTCAGTTTGTATAAAACTACACTTGTTTTCTTGCATCTTGAACAAATGATCATACTCATAGTTAATCAATACATGTAGTATTTTCATTTTAAAAAGGAATACAGACAACAGTCTATGGTCATAAAACATCCTATGATTACTAAACAAACACTGGTCCGAGTCACTCTGACAGAGAATAAATTTGACCTGACAGTTGTAAACAACTCTTTTCTTTAATAATATGATATTAAAAGCACCCATGACAGGGGTCAGGGGAAGCCACTCAGCTACCAGTATTCACTGATGAACATTTAAATGTATTTAATAATGTTTAGATCAATGGTAACCAAGTAAATATGTTGTGATATCTTATACAGGAATCTTATTCTTAAGATAGTGAAATTTAAATGGTCTTCGGTGCTGCTTGGGCTTCCTGCATAAATCATTCTTTATAATGGAGAACATTCATACATAAATGATAAATATTGTCAACTATGAGCTTTCTCTTAAGTGAAGTCCCCTAGCTGTATCATCAACTATCACTATAACAGGAATGAAAGACTAATATTTCACAGCAAACATAACTTTAAAGAATACTATCAATGTGACAGACTGGCAAGATTAAATTACATGATCACTAGGACAAGATGACTGTTAATTACTAATAGCCAATGCAAATCACTGATCCAGTTATGAAACAACCATCAAAAGGGTCTATGACAATGTAACATATATATACACATAGCATAAGATTAAGAATGAAACTGAATTCAAAATGAAAACAGCCCTATGTGTGTTCAGTAAAGATCTTTGAGGCTATCGTTTTGTAACATTCTGCAATTTGGTTCCACATTGGCAGGCAATAGAATACAAACCAAAACGTTTGCAACTGTTAGCCGTGATTCAGAGTCAACTCGGCCCACTTACAATCTCGGCCCGGTCCTACACAGCCCACTTACCAACTCAGCCCACTTACCAATTCAGCCCGATAATTGAGGCGATATATATATATGATATATATTCAACCTTTAAAGTGTTGAATTTTGATACATTGATCATTAATATTTAAGTTAAAACCAATTAAATGAAAGTTGAAAACATAATTGAATATTCCCAGTACATCGAAGACTTTTTACTCAACGTAGTTGTATGTTGCACCTTCTCTTTTAATTATATTATTAACTGTAACATTTTCTTTCATATTGTACATTCCAGTTCAGTGATAATTTAAGCGTCCGCATATACGATTCAAACTGGTAAATAATTATGACCCCCCCCCCCCAATTAATGACTCAACCACCTTCAGTGTGAATATCTTCGCCTTTTCGGTGCGTTTAAAAAGACGATATCTATCACGTTCTTTAGTATGCCGAAGGTGTGAACAATTTTGCCTTTTCATTGCCTTCATAAGTGGGCCGAGTTGGACAGGGCCGAGATTGTAAGTGGGCCGAGTTGACCCTTGACTGCGTTAGCCGTAACTGAGCGCAGGGCAGATGTTTATTTGACATTTTGATGATTTGATCAACCAAACATTGTTACCAACCCCTTTGACAACCGCCACCAATTGTAATGACAAATGGTACAATGACAACCAATACTTAAAATATGGTGACACAATTTTATACTATTACAAAATAATACATGTATGAAATAAAAAAATAGTTTACATAGAATAAATAACTGGAAAAATTTGAGTAATTTGCGAGTTATATGTTTTATACAATTAAAACCAACAAACAAACGACTAAGAGTAACATACACTTTCGTTGGAGCTAAGCGATAATCCTCATCGGAAGAATCCGACCCGTTGTATCTCAATAGCTCATGAGAGCTACCAGTACTCGACTTAGAGAAATTCGATGTTTTCCGCCGGGGTTTTACTCCGCCGACAAGAGCGTCTAACTCTCGACGTTTTTTCATTCTTTTGGACGGTTTAAAGTCCACATTTACTCTCGCGTGTGGATCCAGCTTCGACGTCGAACTTCTATCCACAAAGTTAACTTAGACGTTCATTAAAATTGACATAAATTTCGCTTTCACGATGACAGCACCCGGAAGCTATGTTAATTGGTAAACAGGCGATTTCATTGGTTGTTCCGGAATGTGGCTAAACCTTTTACGACTGTTCCGATGTCTTTCTCTGTGTCATCTCAAACAAAATCAAAGCACTGTATGAACATCCCCGACATAAAACGTTGTTTTCACTGGTTAGAAAGGTGAAATAACAACAGGAGATCCAAAAAGTGAAAAATAAATAAAAAAATAAACAATTTATATTCAAACACTTAAACAGCAGCAGAAAATATAAAACAAAAATAATTTTATATCATGTAACAGGACAGAATGTGAATGAGGACACATGTTTTTTTTCTAAAAGTAAGCATCAAAACAGGTTGCAGTATATATTGAAAACAATAAAATGAAATAATCCAAATCACTAACATTATGAATGTTTTTATCTACTATGCCAATATAATTTAATATTTTATTTAACAAATAAAACTACAAGTATTCACAGAATAATAACTAGGTAGACTATAATTTATAAACAAGAACAAATAAAGAGATGGAAGTGAAACATTAAAGTTAAATTAATAATGAAGAAAACTTATTTCACTTTCCTTCAAAATGCATTAACATACAATTAATAGTTTTAGTCAAGAACATGTATTGTCACTGTTACAAAAATATGTTTATCACATGACTTATGATGTCTACATGTATGTAATAATATACATGTATATCTAAAATTACATAATACATGTACATACATTACATTACATATGACACATGTGGGGTACTTGAATAGCACTGTTAGAGCCATGTGATAAAATCAAATTGCACTTACAGTCACTTCACATAAATTGTAATTAAACTTATTCAAGAAAGCTTTTGCATATTTCATTATTTTTTACGTGACCTGATTGGTATAAAAAATAACACATTTTTGTTTGTTCTAATAAAAGTAACAGCAAAACCCATATAATTATTACATAAACTCTTCATTGACTTTTTGGTCCTCCAACTTTCTGGTAAACAAAGCTGTGCCTCTATTTCAAATAAAAGGCTAAAAATTGCAATCTTTTTATAATGACTCAACTTCCTCTCATGAATGGTACATAAATTTGCTTTTAAAATGTTACATAGTACAGTATGCCTATAAATTATGGGACTAAGAACTTATTCAAGTTCTAAAGCATAAACAACATCAAAAATATTTAATTTTTATCAGTACATGTATTTTACACAATCCCTTTGCAACCCATTAAATAAAATGCAAAATTTGCCAAAAGCAAAATTATTAGACATAGGAACATTAATTCTTAGCAATGTGATGTGATCTCTGAACATAATGCTCCAGTTGAAGCATATCAATGATATCATTTTATGTGAACAGCTATCAGCAGATATATATATATACCGGTATATCAGCATCAAGTGAAACAAGGTAATTCATGAATATTCCATATGGTTCAATTAGTTTAAGTGGCATTACATAGTTAATGTATATTAAAAGTCTTTTTTATACATTTGGTAAGGGATGACATTCTTGGCAACAAAAATATCTACTAGTTTCAGTGAATGTGACACAATTTGCAATAAATAAGACATTTAACTCCTGACTTTTTTCTAAGAAACTTCGCTATCACTGAATAACTCTAAGCATAAACTACTGAATGTGACAATGTCTGATATGAAACACATAATTATTATTATATGAAAAATGTTTTTGATCTATTTTATAAAAATACTAGGTACATACATGCATTGATAAATGCTGAGCATGTCCATTTTGTATACACTTATACAATTCTATAAATGGTATACGTCATATACGTATATCTACACAAATGTAAGTATTAAGTGAATATAACACAATATGTTGCATATACCATAATGTCAAACAGTATGCAAACTAGAGGATCTCAAGGCTATCTATCGCAAATCCCTGTTATTCCACTAACTTGCCTGTTCTAAGTATTACAGTCAACAGGTATAGGGCAGAAAGGTAGATCCTGTTTTATCTGCATATTGGGTCCCAACTTCCCCTCATGTCAGAATTGACATTCTCAATAGTCAGAAGTCTGGAAAACCTGACCCAAGTATAAAATAGTGTTTTATGTCACAGGAACATGCACATCTACTACTATACTTACATTGTCTTAGGTCCTCTTTCACATCATTGAGTTGAGTGATAAGCCAGGCAGATATGATAGACAGCAGAACCAGGGCAACAACAACAAGAAGAAGCAAAAACACTTTGAAAAAAGTCCACAATGAAGAATCACCACTTTTCTGTACAGTTCGACCTTTCTTCCTGAATTACAAAGAAATAAGATTTTGTGATAAGATCCAATTTAATACAAAGCCTTTCATATACAAATGTACCTCCAGATAGCTTTTAAACATTTTAAATGAAACTGATATATATCATTGTCACTTACAGTAAATGTTTAAAAGCTAACTTGAGGTACATTTGTATATGAAAGGTTTTGCATGTACTATACTCATTCTCAAAATGATTACAGATTATATTTTGTAACTAGGTGAACCAGTTATCATTATATGCATCTACAATGGCAAACATTTGTAAACATCTTTAAGCATGTGGTTTTAGGGAAGTTGATCACGCAATTTTACATTATAATTATTACAATTAAGAAAAAAACTTTGCTTTTAAGGTAAATTGTGTTGTTATCATCAATTAGATACTGTTACATCTATCTTTTATAGAATATAATCATATGTTGATAACATAATCATTTACTTAATTTAGATCTTATTGATGTACAATCATATAATATATTCAATCCATTCTGGAGTTACAATTTAACACTATATAACAATCAATTTATATATATATATGTACACAATCAAATAGAGTAAAGCTTAATATATTTGCTAATCTTGACTTGAAAGTTTCCTTAAGACAATAGTAAAACACTGAAATAGGAAAACAGTATGGGTATCCATGGAATGTAACTGAATGTTAACTTAAAACCTGAATAAGTCAGAAATAAGTAGTTGTGTAGGGTTAGACAGCCGTCCCGTTAGCTCAGTCCTAGTGTTTAGGGGATGTGGGTCCGAGCCCTAAATCTGGCAAACTTTTTTCCCAGGATTTACTTCAATGATGGCAGCGGTGTTTGACAGCCCACAGTGGTTGAGCCTCAAACAGGGAGGAGTGTACTACACTGTGTAGTGGTGTGGAGTTTGACAGCCCACAGTGGTTGAGCCTCAAACAGGGAGGAGTGTACTACACTGTGTAGTGGTGTGGTGTTTGACAGCACACAGTGGTTGAGCCTCAAACAGGGAGGAGTGTACTACACTGTGTAGTGGTGTGGAGTTTGACGGCCAGTCTGTTAGCTCAGTCGGTAGAGTGCCGTAATATAGGGGGTCGTGGATTTGAGCCCAATATCGGGTGCAATCATTTCCTTGATTTACTTCAAAGATATGCTGCCCTTGGTAAGTAATGCGACCAGAACTACACTATACTAGACCAAGTCTTAAACAACCGACTCATAATCTTATTCACGTTTCAACATTTTTATTAAAATCAGTACAAATTATCCTTCAGCAAATGAACTAACTTCTTTAGCTTCTTTCCTTTCATTGGGGGTAGATTCAACCACTCAACATCGCTCTCAGTAGAGTCTAGGAGATTTAGAGTGTCGCCCTTGTCTCCAGATTCACCAGATCCTTGGATACCACCATTCTTTTTACTTCGCACCATGTTTACCGTTTGGTATACACTGTCACTTCATTGTCATATCAAAATAATATCCGATTAAACCTTAGATCGTCTTTAAACGTCAAATAAGGATGTTTATAAAGTTTTCTAAGTTTGACAGGAAGTTGTCATCGTTGGGGAGGTATAAATAATTTATTTTTTCACATTTCCTTGTCAGCTGACAGTCTCTTATAAAAAAAAAAAATCTAAATTTTATTATACACACATCAGAAAAAATTATTGTGTAAAACAATAATTTGTAAATAAGTTTTGGTGAGCTTCTCTGTTCCTTGTAATATTTATCCAAGTACTGCTCCCCAGTCCAACCAAGGGAGGTAATTTACTGACGGCTAGACTGAACTAAAATGGTGGGTCGAAGTCCATAAATTCTGTTGATAATTACTTGTATGGTGTATTTGATAAATTTATTTACTCAAGTAGTTTTAACGATGTGAAGATATGATGACACTGTTAAGTACAATACTGTTGTTGCTGATAGACAACATAATTTACTGTTATCTTATTTCATAACATGAAGTATTGTATAGATGATGAAATATTTTGTCGTTACCATCCCTCTAATGGCAACCAGTAAAAAATAACTATCTACCCTAAATGTGCTATTACTTTGACAATATCATATTAAGATATGAAATTGTCATAGACAAAAGACATTAATGGAATTAAATAACCCAATATTTTGTAGTTTGGTAAAAAAAGCCGAGATTTTTCAGACACATCAGTTTATTTTGGATTGGAAACAGGAAATCCATGACAATGGTTGAAACCTGATGTTTCACTTGTCCATTAAAATCATACCTCATCATCTTTTGAATATTCATATATCATGAAGTATTGAAGGATAATCGGACAAATTTCATAATCGATAATCAGATCAGTTTGAAAACTCATAATCTAATCGTAAATAATCGAAATATTTAGCTTTTTAGTATAAGTATAATGCTGACAGTTTAATTCATTTATACAAATTATTTATCTCTTTTTTAACTACATTTAGAATCAATGGGGTTTTACATTTCTCTTGTATCATAAGAACATTTTATAATCCAATAAATATTTGGCTACTATATAACTGGATGTTTTGTATATTATGTATTGATCAGATTTAAGATTTGAAAGTATGTCCGGGTTTATAACTGTAACATTTGAATATTTATAATATCATCTCATTGAAATAACACTTCAGTCACAATTTCCGATTATAATCGATTGTCGAGTTCATAATCTAGTGATGATTTTTCGATGATTTTCGATAATTGCGACATCACTATCAAAAAGCCCCTATGGTGTAAACACGTAATAGCTGAAATTGTTAATTGTTTATAAAAGTGACAAGTCAGTAACATTTCTCTGAACCTCAATGCTGTCATAAATACAAGCATATTAGATTACTAATTCATTTTACAGACATGTGAGTAATGGACTTTTTTGTACAATAGTAGCAGATGTACAACCAACGCTACAGTAACAGACAACGATGGGTGTCTTTTTAAAACGCATATTATCTACACGTACTTAATATATATCTGTACATGTGGAGCAAAAGGAAAACAAATAAATAGGGTATGCATATTTAATTGCATTAATAACATTTTTACATTTTACCATCATTTACATGGTATATGTACAATAATACATGGTTAAAATGAGATAAGAGAACAACTCTTCAAAGTACAAGTGAAAATTATTGCAAGTAACATTCATACAAAAACAAAACCCTATTAGAAAGCTAGTCACATACAAGCAGCAATATATAACACAATTTGGAATGTCCATTTCAACATGCAATATAAAATTCAAACACATTTTCCGTCAAAATTTCACACATATGTATAAAACACAGACAAATACAAAGAACAGAATGTAATTAAAATGATCATTAAAACAAATTCACATTGATCACCCTGCCATATGAACAGTCAAATATTTTTGCAACTGAAGTCAAGATACACCAAGTATGATAGAGAAAGAAAATAACACATCTATACTATCTTAATATGTAAACACAGAAAACAATGCATGTTCGCATTCATTAAATATACACAAATATATGCAGTGTTTCTGTCTCACAGTAGTATCAAGAATTACACATTAAGTACTGTCAACATTCTAAGAACAGGATCAGCTACAGTTAAACACATTTTATTAAGAATTATAGTTATTAATTACTTATTATCAAGCTAATGCCTGAAAAATATGTCTGATCCCTGTAAACCAAAAGACCCTAATGTTTTACACTGGCTACAGTTTCATAACAGCTAAAATTTCTGATAGTCATTATGCATGGAAGTATACAAAGTGAAAATCACCGGAACAAAAGTTTTCATCACGTTACAAGAATCAAACTTTTTAAGACCTAAGCATACAAAGAATCACTGCACTGGTAAGTCAGATATTCTATTTTGAATTTCACAAGGCATAGTATTAAATGTCCCATTGGCAATCTAAGCACCACTGTGAACACAGTTTAACGTTATCACAGACAACTGAGATAAGAATATCACGACTGTATCACTGCTTATGTGAT
The DNA here is from genome assembly GCA_032209605.1 of Mactromeris polynyma. NCBI lineage: Eukaryota > Metazoa > Mollusca > Bivalvia > Venerida > Mactridae > Mactromeris > Mactromeris polynyma. The sequence goes on from JASFXZ010000008.1 coordinate 16,385,462, forward strand.
TTACCAACTTTTCTTCGAGTTGTACACCACAGGAAGCCTGATATTGATACTGTACAAACACATAGTACAATGAAATAAACTGCAGTTGGAAATGTTCCCTGAAAGCAGAAAAAGCAAGAAGAGCATAAACTGAGAGAACAACACATGTATATGGCTTTTAATGAAACTGCGAAGAGACCTAGGCCTTCGCAATTGGTGAAGACATAGTACAGTATTTTTTCTAATGTGTGACGAACATTTTGATGATTCATTATTGTATGAAATCATAATTACCAGTCTTGGATAGCTTAACTGAACAGCATTTGTCAAATTTTGTAATAGTTCTAACATAAAAAGTAAAATAATAAACCAAGTACGTTTTTTACACTCAATGAATGCTTATATTTGTCAGGGACTGTTGTGAAGAATTCATCTAAATGTCACAGCGAAAGGGGCTCTCATAAACCCTAGCATTATAGTAGACAAACCCTGAACATTTCAAGCACTTAGTGTTGAAGGGGTATCAACTGAACTAATAATGTATTAGGTTTTAGCACATGATAATAAGGGTCATTGTGGTCATAATCTAAATTTCATTCAATTTCTCGAAAAAGTATTTTTCCACCAAAGAACCAGACACATAAACAAAGCATACACAATGATACAGATTCCATATAGGTTGAACATATAAATATAATACTTAAACATGTAAGCACTTACCTGTCTCAGACATTTGTAACCATAATAACCAGGTAAACACAAACATTCCATTTCTCCAGGTCCAAGTAATACACAATGACTGTTATTGTTGGCACAGGTTACTGAGAAAAAATAGAAATTTGTATTAAGTGACAAGATCAGTTTCTGACTATGCGTGAGAAGATTTGCTAATACTAGTACAAGCAGATTTTTCCTATGACCTTGAACTGAAAAGAAAACAATGGAGAACATAAATTATGCTGATCTTTGATACGTCTTGGTCCTGCACTAAGACCTCCTAGCAGGCCTCAATGAAGATATAGGTTTTCATAATGTTGCAATTTAGCAAAATAAAGGTATTTAGGTTGATTTCTGTAATAAAAAAAGAGCAAATAAAGGCTAATTCTGACCATCTAATGTAATGCATTTATGTGGCCGAGACAGGCTGGCAGTGTTCCAGCTGCTGTTAAGACAATGGTATCCTGTCTAAAAAAATCAGTTTTGAAACAGAACATCAGATGCAGTTAAAATAGTTTGCTACCAAGCCCTAAATATTTAAACTGACATAAACTTAATTGGATGAAACAACTCTAGATAGTTTTCACATTTACAATATTTACCTCCCTTGTTCTGAACAGTCGGCCATATTGATAGGCAAATTTCCTTGAAGTTTATAGGGCATATATTGTAAACGATGATAAAATCAAATCAGATATATATAAATAACTTATTCATTACGCTCATGTGGGCAGATGGCTCAAAATGTTGAAGAAAAAGTGGTTGTCACATGCAAATTCCCTTGGTATTTTCTCAATTATCACATATGATATTTGGGAATAACTCCTATAAGTGTTTATCAGTTTTGCCAATCAAAATGGCTGATGATTAAGAACAAGGGAGGTAAATATTGTAGATGTGACTTGTCTATTAAGCATTTTCACTATTTAAAATTGTGAATTACAACCTGCATCCATTCATTCATAATTTCAAGATACATGTAGTTCTCTCAGAACAAAACTACTCCAGAATAAACAAACACTATCAAATTCATTACATGTACAAAACATACCATTGTTCTGTACGCACAGATTAATCTCATCTTTACAAATCCTTGTGTTGTTAACAATTTCAGCTGAATTCCATGAACTGTTTCCACCAGGACAGAGTAAGTCTTTAGGAAGAGACCTGTAAATAATCAAGATATCTAACATAAAGGATTTGTACTTCCTTCAATTCCTTGCAGCAAAGATTAACCAGCAATTATATTTGTTACTGTTAAATAACCTCTATAAATATTGTTTTTACAGACGAGGGGTGATCCAAAAATGTGTGGGCTGCCTCTGCACAATTTTTATATGATACAATATTTCTATGAAATTTTCAAAAATTACGCCTTCATCCCAAATCCACTGCTAAAGCAATATTCATCTTGGAAAGAGGAATGGAAAGAGGAATTTTCAAGATATTCGATACAATATCAACCCATTGACAAGATAATGGGGCATGTGTCTTTTTATGCTGCAAAGAAAAAAAATTAAGTTAAATTGATCAACTTCTAAATGTGATAGGTCGGCAATAAAAATGGTTAGAATTACTCTATATCAGAGATGTCATCTTGCAAAGTATCAAATGTGTACAATCCTGGTAGGGGACCACTAGACCATTTTACAATGTATATATGAAAGCTATGGGACTTGTGGTTCTGGACAAGAAGATTTTTATAAGTTTGATTTAAAATCTGTCTTCAGCTCCTGCAACCTACTTATGCAACAGAAAGAGGACCACCCAAGGAACATTCCTGAGAAGTTTGGTCAAGCAGAGCTCAAAGTTGAAACAAAATTTAATTATCATTAAGACGTGAGTCCACAAACACTTTTTCACAAATAGCATTAACCAATACCTTACATGTAATGCAATTTTGGAAGACCACTGAAATCTGAGTCCTGTATTTGCAAATCAACATTCCCATCTAGCAGTCTGAAAACAACACAATGTATATACATGTACTAAAATAGTAAATATATTTGAACACGTTGAAAGATTAAATTAATGTGTTTGAACACATCGAAAGATTAAATTAATATGTGTTTGAACACGTTGAAAGATTAAATTAATATGTTATTATCTATTGTTTGCAAAAATATATTTTTGTTACCAGAAATGCAATGACATACCAGCAGTGAATGATCAGGGTTTTCCCTAGGATTTTTCAACTAGGGGTCCTTGGACCCTCGTGTTTTACAAATTAGGGGTCCTTAGTAATTTGCAGGGTCCCAGATATGCAGTTTATACTTGACAAAGGTTTATTTTAGGGGTCCCAGGGATGCACAGTAACTGGAAAATGGGAGTCCCTAGAAAGAAAAGGGAGTCAGGAACTCAAGATTTCTGGGTTAGGGAAATCCCTGAATGATGAATCAAATAAATTAAATTTTATGAATCACATTAACATAAAATCTCTAATGTACACAGTACAATGAGTAAAAACTTAAAAAATTACTCTTTGAAAGTAACGAAATTGCATTAAATTTCTGTCACTATCACAACATACAATTCACTGTATCTATTTTTATTAAGATACCGGTTTTCCTGGCACCTGCCAGATGCATACACCCAGTCAATACACTAAAACAAGGCTTTCAGACCTTAAGACCATTTACAATGTTTAACCATTAATGATTTATTTTGTCATCTGAAAGTTCTTTAACTCGTGAATATCCAGCACAAACCCCTAAATTCTCCGCATAAAATGACAATGCTCTTATATCAAGTGGGAAATACATAATTATACTTAATATTTTTTTAAATTTTGACCCCATATTGAAAGCAAGTCAAGACAAAATTTTACAGTCTTTGTGACACACTAGGTATCCTGCCTTGTAAAGCAAGTAAATATATACATGTAGATCTAACTAGGGCCACCATGTATATTTTCTCTTGTAGTAGAAAAACAAATTGTCCAATCAAATAAGACGCATTTGGTAAATTCATGAACAATATATGTAGAATAGGAAGAAAATATTTATACTTACAACACCTTGGCGTTATGTAAACTGTTGAGAAGACCACTGATCTTTTTAAGATTGCAGGCGCTAAAATCAATCCTGAAATAAAGGTTCAAGTTGATGCAATTATTCTCATCAGACATCAACAAACAAGGAAATCATGGTAAACTGTGAAGACTTTTTTGCAGGTATCTGAGGTACAAATACTATAATGGAGTGATATACGTTACAACCTACACATGACCAATCAAATGATGATCAGCAAACTATTGACTGACTATAACAAAATTAAGAATTTGACCAATGAAATGTTGTGGCACAACTTACTATTGGATGATTTTATTAATAAACAAAATGAATAATAAATTGCACGAAACAGGTGGACAAAATCCCCTTCATGAATTTTACAAGGTGGGCAAAATCCCCTTCATGAATTTTACAAGTAGGAAAAAATCCCCTAAAAATAAAGATATATATACCTAAAAATGAGCGAAGGGGATTTTATCCGGAGGGGGTTTTGTCCGGCTCCCCTTTATTTTATGACAATTTTACTAAAATTCATAAAGAGCGAATGACAAATGATCTACTTAAAAATAATTCCAAATACTAACCCAATAATCTGCTCAGTTTTTGAAGGTGCAGTGGTGTTGATACAACAAGAGCCTTCTAGTCTTAATGCTTTTGAACTATTTTGTTCAACACAATACTGTCGTACATAGCTTTTAATCTTTGGAAAAATACACTGAGAACAAATTTCCTGAAACATAAGTAAGAAGTTTTGGAATAGAACAATCAAATGAGCAGTTCTACCTTTGAAAAATAATGGATTGGTGCAGGGTTGGGCTTTTGCCGGCAAAAAGTATTTTTTTCCTAGCCAGTGGCAAAAAGTGGTAATAGCGGGCAAATATGGCAAAAACTCCTCCACTAGAATAGATGACAAAGTTATTAAGAATAAATAAACAAATTATATATATGTTGGACATTATGTAAAATAACTAGGTTATTAAATATTATTTAACGCTGAGATCATCTCAGCACTATAAGAAAAATATCATCAAATTACTGAATAATGCGGGCATCTTTTTCTATACTTAGGCGGTTCCTAAGCTTGGGCTGAATGTAACTGAAGTTTGAAAGCATTCTTTGTTTCTTCCCTCTCTTCTAGACATCTTTAGGCTGTTTTTGATATTTCAGTAATTTCAGTGTATAGATATGCAAATATATACATGCCAAAAAGGTGTGAACTTAAAAGGGGGTTCAGCAGGTGAAAACATATTACAATAAGTTACTGACTTGCAATTTTCAAGGTAACTTTTTAGGGGGAAACATTTCTGACATGCTAACATTTGTAGACTGCTCTATCATGTATACATAATCATTATGAATTATCTTGATTAATATATTTTTTAGACATAAAAGTGCTAATTTAGTAATTAGCCTTAAATTTGTTACTCAACACTTTAATGCCAAACCAATTTTAGTTTTTGCCACCCTATTTTTTCCTTGCCGTTATCCCACACGTTTTTTTCCCACTTGATTGTGTCGACATTCATGGATATGATTGAAATTTAGATGTCAATTGACCATAAAAAGATAAACACTTTTATCTCGACCCATTGTTTGTTCCACAATAAAATTGTTGACAGTATGTGAAACAATGCACAAACAAACACAGATTTAATAAATCTGAGATCTAAATCTGAATTATATGGTACATATTATTCTGTAAATACCTCTACCCATTGTGTTTTGTTATAATGTACATTATGTTGCTATGAAACATGTTATGTTTTAATGCAATAAACTATTTGTATTGTATACTGAATTATCACAAGCCAGTTAGTACTGATAAATTCAATTACTTGCCCTGTATTACTGAATATTGTTGAAACTAGTACACAAAGCATTTACATATATATTACTTATTTAAATTATACCAATTATTATCATGAGTCAGTTAGTTAATACCTACAGCAAAACACACTAATAGTGAGTTTACAACACTGTCATAGCAAAAATGCATACATATGAGATTAGTCAGATTGCCTGTACTTTGGAAATAATATATGTCAACATTCGGATGTGTCGATGTCTTTTATCAGGTCCCTACAATGTTGAAATTACTAAACAAGTTGAAAATCTTATTGTCAATCTTAGGGATGGATAATTGGACAAATTTCATAATCGATTATTGGATTGGTTTGAATACTCATAATCGACAATAGAATCAGAAATAATCAAAATATTTAGTTTTGTTTAGTAAAAGTGTGATGTTGACAGTTAAGATAATTTATACACGTTTATTCATCTCTTTGTAACTACATTTAACATCTACGGAGTTTTACATAACTCTTATATCTTAAGGTATTAAACCCATAACTGAATTACGTCTTTTCTCTTGTATTTGTATGGTTCAGTAAGCAACATATTAATCTTCTTACAAAATTTAATATAAAAATATTATCATTTATTGCTTCGACACGTTTTTCTAAAAGCAAACAATTGCAATTAATTATAAAACCTGAATTTTTTCATAAAGGGAGGTAATATGAATTTCAGTGACAAAATATTTAAAATAAATAAAAAAGTTATAAGGAGACCAAAAATTACTATGATTTTGTTGCACAGTCAATATTATTTAATTTTACAACAACACTAAGTTAAATTTTCCGGAAAATAGTAATACTTTTGTGAAAAAGCAAACAAAACCACTTAGAAGTGTTACTTTTTCTCAGAGAAATGTGCGCGTCATTCTGTTCAAAATGAAATTGCGCTGTAACCGGACGGTAAAAGTCTCCGGAAGTTTGATATATTCTGTGTTAGATAAGTTTTATGACAGACAATTTGATGCCCCATTGATACATCAATTTAGTTTAGGTCATCTGCAAATAACAATATTATGATTTTGAAAGGAAATTTGCCCATTTCTTACATGCTATATGCATAATTGTAAAAAACAAACATTTTCCTTGAATTTCTTGTAGCTGTTTCTTACATTACTTCATTCTACATATCTGATTAGTACAAAGATGCTTTCCTCAGCAAGAAATATTACAAAATGTGAAGTGAAATGTTAATTGCATTTACTGGTAATTTTTGCACGGCTAACGTTTTTCAGGAAGGACGTTTACGTAGTAAAAAGGTCATTTATAACTTTTTTTTAGAACCGTAAAAATTTATAAAATTTTGAATTGTTATTCGCATTATAGTACATATTCAATCAATACAAGTTTCATTTACCTTCGGAGAAATGTCTATTATGGTTCTAATACCTTAAGAACATTTTATCAGTCAATAAATTTATTTTGTTTTGTATGTTTATTTTGTATAATTAACTTGTATTTGACTGAAGAAATTGAAAGCACATACATTTTATTTTCTATGTACAGGTATGTGTAGTGTGTGGCTGTTAATAAAGATTTGATCCATAGCTTGATGAAATAGATAGACACAATTTACAGATGTCAAAAAAAGTAAAATAATTCTGATCATAATCGATTATTTAAGTTCATAATCGATGGTCGCCGATGCCGGATGTCTAGCGACGATTTTTCGGTTATTTTCGATAATCAAGCCATCACTATGTAGGTTGTCAGACGTTTCACCCCCAAGTCATTTCCTCCCAAGACGTTTCACCCCCATTTTGGGGGTGAATAGTCTCAGCTCAGTATTTGTTACATATGAAGATGTTTCACCCCCCAACATAAATATTACTACTGAGACTTAACAAATAATAAGGACGAGTAGACATAATGATAATTAAATAAGTTTGCATGCATTTCTAATTATGTCTAAAGTATATTTAGTTATTTAAATAAAGATTAAAATGCAAAAAAGAAGTGTATACCGATATATATGGATACAATTAGTAGTATTATATTCATTTTTTTTTAAACATTTATTATGATTTTGCCATTGAATAAATATTTCTTATTTACTTTTTAATCATGATAAGGCAGTTATTTTTTCAAATCAGTTATGTTTTTCACAACTTTTTGCAAATCATATTCGTATTGTTTATTACAATTTACAGAATTATATCAAAAGTGAAAAGGGTGTTGATTAAATCACAACATTACTGCAAAGTCATTTTTAACTATAACTAACAATTTAATTTGAAAAAACATCAAATTTAAATGTAGATCACACAAAAATAATTATATTAAAAGGTGGGGGTGAAGTCTAGGGTCTATTAAAATTGGGGGTGAAATGTCTTGAGAGGAAATGACTTGGGGGTGAAATGTCTTGAGAGGAAATGACTTGGGGGTGAAATGTCTTGGGGTGGAAACGACTTGGGGGTGAAATGTCTGAAATTCACTATGTACATAGTCATAGGTCTGTGCTAGTATTAAGTTAATTTAACATAATGAAATAAATCAAGGGGCTCAACCACCATGGGCCGTCAAACACTGCAGCCACCTTTGAAGTTAATCTAGGGGAAAAAGTGCGCCTAATGTGGGGATCGAACACACAACTCCCTAACCCACAATACGGCGCTCTACTGACTGAGCTAACTGGGCGGCATTCTAACCCCACACCACTACAATGGAATGATAACATGGTGTCAGATACTGCACTAGTCATTGGGTTTGAAAGGATGAGATATGATATTCATAAATTAAGAATAAATAGCTGAGAGTGAGAATCATTTAGTCCTATAAGTATGAAGTTTATCCGACCAGTTTCACCATCCGAAAACCATTCATTTCTATACGTCGAAATATCGTGACTTAGTAGGAGATGTAGATTTAACGGTCCATAACGCTTACCGAATCAGTTGTTGAAAGCAAACTGTGTGGCAGAAATAATACCACAAACGATAAACTAACTTGGATAATCAAGAATTTCATTTTGACAGTTTCGCGGAAGAAATTTACCGGAACCGGAAATATATGTTTACTTCCGCAAAAGAACACCCTCTATCGGGAATTTCCATAGGAACCAAAGTAAACCCCCGACTAGCAGTTGTTAAAAGACTTTTCATTGGATGACGTATTTGTATTGGCCAATAGTATTTAAGGTCTTATCGCCTAGTTGTTAAAGGTGTTTAGATAGCAACGAGTCAGTCACATCATACAAGCTGCACTCCGTACATACAGGTATGTTATTTGCAATTATTCCCAGAAATAAGACACAGATACATTGATAGAATTTATGCAGATGGTAATATAATAGAACTTACTACATACTCTCGCACGCAGACGGGATAGTGTTGTTTTTCACGTCAATCGTAAGATTTTATACGGACTTTTATTGACCATTTTGATTTTGCATAGTGATGTTAAACATGCATGTTAATAGTCGTCTACATTCACTCTCTTTGTATTTTCGTGATAAAATTGTATCGTCTTAAGTCGGTTTATGGTGTTAATTTTCGGAACAACACGTAAAAATGTAATAAGCTTGTAATGTTGTGTCTTTTCTAATTTGTGTTGGACCATGGCATGTTGACCTCATTTCATATTTACAGTCATGCATAATGAAACATTGAGAGGTATTCTTGTCAGACTTGTCACTCAACTATAGGTATAGTGCACCTAAATAGTTACTGATTTGTTTCATGTATTTTGTTTGAGGTGACCTAGTAATATGTTGGTGCTTATAAGTTATACTGTTAAATCTATAGATTAGTTTCATCATCCATTTTGTCTTATAAAAGTGTGACATAATGAGATATTCCTTTCTTTGGGCTAATTGTTCTTATTCTATTGTATTACAGAAGATGGCCACTGAAGTGCGTTCATCTGTGAGGCACCAGCCTAATGACTGGTTCACAAACAATTATACAATTTCAACAAATGCTGAACGTCAACGTGATGCATCTCATCAAGTCAGACAAGAAAGCAGGTATTTGAGGAATGAAACCGATAATCAAACTAAATGGGACCAACATTCAAATAATGTCAGATTATCTGATCGAGTAGATGTTATTCGCAAGTGGAAAGAAATCCTAGAGAAGACATTATCAGATATTGATAAAGAAATTGCTGATCTTTCAGAAGCTAAAGAGCTTACAGAACAATCATTGGAAGCTAAAAATCTGCCAACAGATGTTGCAATTGAATGTCTTACTCTCAGAGAAGGTAGACAAAGCATTGATATTGTCGAGGATGAAGCTGAAAATCAGCTGCACAAGGTTTGCATAAAGTTTCTTAATTTAATATTAGAATTTAAAAAAAAAACATTTTCTGTCTCCCTGTTATATTTTAAGCCTTTCATCTGTAATTAATTTGTCTGCTGCAATAACTAAGCACTTAAAAGGAATGCATGTGAAGCTATGAGGAAACTGGGCTTTAAACCATTAGTAAATGTTCATATTTGTTTGAACATTTCAAGATTTCAAAAATGCAAGTCCTCTGGAAGAATTATGAAAAATTAAGTGTCCTTGGAATTTTAATAATGTGTGGAGTTACGGTGGTCAAGGGATAAAGAACCGGTCTCCTTATCCTGAAATCATGGTTCAGGATCTTGCTATGAGCAAGATTCTTCCCCAGTCCTTAGGAGCGAGTACTGGTGAATAACCCAAGAGGCAGTTATTGAGACTGATAAGTTATCAGGTTGTTTTTTTCAATATTGATGTAAAATAAATAAATACTATTTAAGTGGATACCAACTCTATGTATTATAAATTGAATTGAAATGGAAGACATATGGAATCATTTTGCTGTAATATTGCAGGAAGTTGAAGTTATTGACGGTATCAAAAAGTTGCTGCAACAAAGAATTGGAGAGGGATTTGAACAACTCTGTCTTCTACAAGAAGCTCGCCAACAACTTCAGGCTGATTTACAGGACAAGAACCTTGCTTTGGGTATTGATGTAGAACAGTATAACCTCACAGACAGGTCACCAAACATCAGCTACAAGCCTGATTCTCTAAGAGTTCCTAAAGGGTAATTATAGCAAATAGTACTTCTATTATTTAAAAAAATCATTGGACATCAATGTCCTTAATCAAGAAACATACTATGTATTACTGTTATTAATGACAAGAGCCAAAGCATTTGATATTTAACTGATTTATTTAACTAAACCAATTAAGTGTGGTACATTACTTTACTGTGTTTATAAATCTACATTTTAGTTGAACCGTTAAGTTAGTTTATTTATAAGCTTGCATAATGGAAGGATGAGAAAAACTAAAAATGTTTTACTGTTAACAGAACATGTTGAAAGAACTAGGTGACATGTTGATTCTGTTCAAATGACGCGGTTTTTAACTTGTAATAAAGGTATTGTAACATAAGACAAGTCACAAAAATTGTTATTCTTTTTATCATTACAAGCATATCTTCAGCACTAACTTCATTTATTCTTCAATAATATTACCACTATGTTTTTACTACAGGAGCACCACACCCCAACAATGGGAGGATTTCAGCCGATACAACAAGGAGAGAGCCGAGGCTGAAATGCAGGCTTCTACCCGTCTTCGTGAAGCCATTCATCATACACTTCAACAGACTGATAACGACCTTGAAGCTCAAAGAATAGCAACCGAGTACGCTTTCAGACGTAGAATCCATGAGTTTGAACGTGCCAAGGATGAGCTCGAATGGCAGAAGAAAAATGTAAGTTGAAAAACAGTATGGTAGTTGTGCATACTATTCCATTACTTCATGTATTTAACATTTTTTTCACATATATAAGGTTGACTATGCAAAACAACAAAATCGACTTAAATTTTTATTAGACTTTTCAGTTTTGCACAATTGGTTTCTCTTTTTTGCTCATACAGATTAGGCTTATTCCAAATACAAATGTAGTTGTTCAAATAATTGCTGCGCTCATTGAAATATCAGTTGATTTGTAAAATCGTGCGGTGTTGTCCTTAATATGTTATCCAAATGTCTATGGAACTAGTGAAGACTGAATCTGATATTAAACCATTTCAGACCGAGGGAGAAATTGAAGAATTGGAGAATGATATTCGTGGCGTTGAAGAAGCTATCCGCGCCAAGACCAACCCAATGAAATTGGCTCAGACACGTCTTGAGAACAGAACATACAGGCCTAATGTGGAGTTGTGCCGTGATGCACCTCAATATGGTCTCACTGATGAAGTCAAACAGCTCGAGGCTACAAAGCGCGCTCTTGAAGAGAAACTTAGACAGTCTAAGTAAGTATACTATTGAAATATGTTGCAATGCTAAAAATCTAACTTATCTTTATATATTCAAAGGACCGAGTCAACAATATTTTCTTTTTAAGATTAGAAAATATTTTTGAGTTCACTTTGAATGATATTGCAATCCATGATTATCCATTGTAATGTGACTCATATGTTGCTGATATGTCTAGTATGAAAATCAATATTAGGTATGAATAGTCTAAAGTTGTAAGATACTTTTAGAAAGGTAAGATGGAATAGAAATACAAATGTACAAAGAAAATGGTAATAATTGAATTTTGAAAATGAATTATTTCAAGAAAGAATTGTTAGTACATATCTTGTTCCAGTTCTTAGCAGTTGAAATTGTCAAAATTAACCTACTTATGGGGTGGTCACATTTCAGAGCCAGTCAGTCCCAGACAACTAAAGTATTCCGTCTTTGTTTCTTGTTAAACTTCCATTTTTCTGTTATCAAATGAATTTTTACAAGACATGTCTAGTAGTCGGATACATTTGGCAAAATACATCCCATAGGCATTGAATATACTGATAATATGTAAGGATAAGGTGTTTCACAAATAATAAAACAACCTCAAAATTAAGAACACAATTTTCAAGTCCATTTTTACTGTTCTGCTCTTTTATTGGGTCCCAAGGGTGGTCTTATTATTGAGGTTTTACTGTACTTTAATAATTACTGATAGTGTTTTATTTGATTGAACCATGTCCTACATTTTGTATATTTTTTTAGACACGCTCTTGATGGCTTATACAACAACCTTCACCGCATCAATGATGACTTGGCACAGAAAAACAACAGTCTTGACCTGGACAACCGATGTATGGATGTTAGACAGAAGCTTCAAATCAAGCCACAGACATCCATGATGAGAAATTTGACCTTGACCGGTATCGAGAGAGAACGATCAAAGATTTTGGCATAATTTGGTGTGGTTAAATAGGACTTTTCAAACAAAAAATTAAATTTAATTGGGTTTAATGGTTATCAAAGCATTTTGGAAATAAAGATATCTGTATGTGTAATCTTCTTTATCAGTATTTTTTCATTTTTCACCTTTTATATACATTATATGAAATGTTGATCATGTTTTCATCGCTATGTATAAATTAAAATCACTGCTTTTATTACATGTTGCTTTTTTAATCTAATTGTTTTTGAGTGAGCCTGTATATCATTGATAAACAGTTTAGTTCTGTTATTCTTTAAAAGAAGAATTTATTACTTTGTTAGAGGATCTCTTGAAATATCAAACATTGTATAATAAAACAATATTTTGAGATATTTGCATATTTGAAAAAAAAAGAAATACACCAGCAAGATTTATTAGACAATATTTATAGTAAAGTTTACAGCTTTTGCAATGCTTCATTTGATAATGTTATTGTTCATTTGTTTTTTACATATTTATCTTTACAAGAAAAATTACCAGACTGTGATAAAAATGTCCGTTTGGATTTTTAGTAGATGTAGGGACTATGTATTCCTATTGCCTCCCCTCTTTTTTTTGCGCTTCCCCCAAAACATTTTTAACCATTTTTATTTTATACAGCAAAATTAATTTTTGTGTAATATATATACGTTTTGAACGCCTATCAGTATTTTTGTAAACTGTGATCATGATAAACCAATACCAATTTATAAGCTCATACATATATGTACTCAAGGTCATGACCTTGTTATATCGTTTTAAACTTTTCCAGTATTTTGCTTCTTATTATCCCTCTCTGTTTGCACTGTGTGTCTAGTTGTATTGTTAAGTATTACCACAAACATTGTTTTACATGTCCGGGTTTTTATCTGTGTGAATATATGTTAGAAGAGAGAATGGAATTGATAACATTTATGAACAAGTGACACATGATTGGACCTACTGAAGGAAAACCAGTTTTAATGTTGTGTTTGACAACTCTTGTTATTCCATTATATGAGGAGAATGCAAATTAAAGCGATTGTGTTGTAACAATAACAGAGTTTTAGCTTGTTTGTTACCAAAGTTTGAAATATGATGTTTTGATAATATAGAAATTATTTCTTTATGCATGGTTCGAATTACGCGATCACATACATGTGCTATGTTTCCGACTTGTAAAAACGTTGCAGGATCATTCACATATTTCACAGTCCGGGATGCCATTGTATTTCCCAATCTAACAATTTTACTGATAACGGAATACTGGGCTAACCTTATAGGTAAAGTTAAATATCACAGTATTATTCAGTTTCTTTAAACTTTTACATGTGCATATACTACATGGTGCAGTGTTCAAAACATATTTATCTTCAGTCTAGTTTACATTTAACTAGTTTACCAACGCCATAATTTATGTACCTGTGACATTTAAAAACATCCATCAGTACTGCAGACAAGTTTGTATTTTGCTAAGAAACTAGGGTAATTGACATCTTCATTATACAAGTTTCTCTGCTGAAAAAGTTCTGGTCAAAACTGTTGTGCATCTTGACTATCGCCGTTTAGTCAGTTGCCTATGTGTTTTAAGCCCACTTGCTGGTAACGTGTATAGTATATTTCAGTGGTCATTGGTGACCGATGTGCCTCTGAAAACAACAAAAAAGAGCCTGGAGTATTTTTTCAAAAACCAGTTCAGGAAATTCAGTAATTTATGCAGCAATTTATTTATGTCCTAGTTGTAAATGCCCATTTTACAGGTAAAACTTTACTGTTTAATCCTTGATGGCAGCAGTCATCAATTGTAAAGCATACATTGTGTAAGCGTGTTATTTCATAATTGCATTATAGAAGATCACCTTTCAATCAAGACCAGTAGTGTCGAAGTTTTTTACCAACTTGTAGGACAGTGAATTTAATTATTGATGATCATGTTCAAGTAAAGATAGTAATCAATTAACAAGAAAGAACAGAGCAATGAACTGAGGTGCTAGAATCTGTTATCTGCCAACAAGTAGTATTTTAATTGATGTGTTAGGCTTTATATGACGCAGTGTTCACCATCTATGGAGAAGTACAACATTTAGTGTAGAAATTTATCAATGAATGACTGATGGTAAGAAAACCGGTCTACTTTTATTGAAATTATACATTTTGAAACTAGCGATATAGCCAGTACGTCCTAGTCGTGCAATTGTGGCCAATAATTCTACATTTTCTTCAGACATTCAAGAAAATGACAGACAGGTAAGATAAAAATTTAAAAAGATACATGTACTTTTTTCTGGAATGATTGGAGAAAGTGTAGTATTACAGGGCAAAATCTCATTACAACGAGAAACTTATATGATTCGACGCTCATACTGGCTACATTGCTATTTTATATAAGTATGATTTCATTACAAATAAACCAATTTCTGAACACCATATTTGTTTAAGAAAATTCTGTATTATATGCCATAAATAGTATACTTTTCCATAGACGGCCAGTGAATGAAATCATAGAATGTTTGCTAACAAGTAAACATGTTGTATTTATGGATGGATAAAAATTCACAACCATTCCGAGGAAATTGTAAGATAAAACAACTAGATTATAGACTGATACAAGTTTATTCATCACATGATTATCGTCCCGAATACTTAACAACCAATGAAACAACATAATCAATCAACAGATACACTCGTAGACAACAGAAACATACATGGATGTCAGAGATTCATCCAGATGATATGGTAAAAAAATTGAGTACCGATAATCAAATTTTAACAGTTTTAAAATTCACCTTAAGACACTGTCATGCTCTCTTAGCCAATGTGATAAATAAATGGAAGTGATGTTTGTGTAAACACATGATATTGGAATAAAAAAATCAGAACGAGGCAGTTTGAAGAATTAATATACAGACACATAATGATAACATGTTCCGAACAAATGTAATTTTGAAAAAAAAATCAATAGTATCTCACGATTTTATAACAAAAAATGCAAAATTTTGAACCAAAAAACGCACTTTTATCAAAACTCCAACTATAAGTTATGTTACCTGTAACAGTCCTTTATTTTCTCATAACATTACAAGTGCAGCACATATAAATAACAAATATCATTTTTAACCTCAGCACTTCACTCATACAAAATGGCTACAATGGAATCACACACATGTTGGGATATCCAACCTTGTAATGACATATATTATGTAAACTTTATCCAGAAATTCATCAAATTAATACAATCCACTTCACATCAGCACTAAGAATACCCTATTATCATACGGATACAAAAATTTTAAAAAAGAGGAAAAAAAACACTTAATCTTTCACCAATTGTCCAACAATATCATATAACAACACATTCATAGGGATAAATATCATAGCACATAAGTAACTTTTAATGAACACATTTCACCATGCCATAATATTTCACATTGAAACAAATGCAATAAGATATTCAGAAAGAGAGAACAATCAAGCTGCTTTATGACTAATGTTTATTCCTTCAAGCCACAATTTGTGTATACGGATATCAGAACATTTGAGGTCTTCTTGGGTACCCGCTGACCCCGCCACGGGGCCTCAATGGTCTTCTCTGACCTCGTGGATAACCCCCTCGGATGCCTCTTTGTGGTGAAATGCCCTTTGGTGGACCCCCTCTGCTCTGTCTGTATGGCTGATTGACTGTTGTTATAGATTGTATGGGCTGACCAGCAATGATGGGGCTGGGAGCTGGAGCTGTCGGTGCAGGAACTGGTTTGTCCCAAATGATCTTCTTAATCTTCGTTTTTGCTATAAAGTACATAAAAATTATAAAACATGTTAAAAAAAATATTTATCAAGACTTAAAAATAAACATACTGTTTAGTATCAAAAAGTGCATTTACAACCGATACAAAAATCTCTCGTTCAACTCTTAATTAATAATTGTTTATTTACAACTTCCTTATTGTTATGAAGTTAGAAGTCATTCAAAATCAATGTGACTTCAAAATATTTTGTATTTTAGGTTCAACTGGCATCACAGTACGACACAAATATTACTACTAATAATTAATAATAATACATCTGTAAATATATACATTTTGTTGAAGTGTGAAAGACGAATTGAAATTGTAAAAGTCAGTCAATTTTGCCAATTACACACAGACAGAGTGTGATTAACTAACATATCTTGAAACTAGATGTACCCATAGGACACAGAAGCCCCAGCTTTCAGTAGAATGCAAATATTTTGTTTGTAAAGGCTATATCATTTTTAAGCAATATGAGTCCATCCACCTGTTCATGTGTTTTTGATCAGAAACCAATTTCTAAGTCGAAAAAGGGCCATAACTCCTCCACAAATTAGTGGATTCTAACCGAAAACGAACTGTATCTGTAGTTTAATATCCAATGCTTATGTGCCCAATATGAATTGAATCCATCTATCATTTCAAATGTTCGGAAACCAAATTTTTGCACTGACACACTGTCTGACGGATTATGGTATACTTTATGCCCCTTTGCAATTCTTTCAAAACAGTCATTGTAAAGGTAAGGAAAAAAATCGTAAATAAAATTAACCTGCATCTTGTTTTTCAGAACTGGAACCTGGAGTCACATCTTCCCGACTGGTACTAGCTGATGCTGGCTCTGATCCTGAGTCTCTCTCTGTAAAATACAAACATTATTCTTCACAAAGTATGACAAATACGGGGCAAATATAAAAAAGTGATAGTTTGCCAACTTCCTACCTACCTGGCAAAAAGCAGTGCTCTAAAAAAATTCAATAGCCCACAACAAGAATATTGTTTTAGTTTTGATCAAGAGGAAAGAAAAACTGATTAACTACCTAACAATCTTCATTAACAACAAACTAGACTTCTTTAAATGTGTCCAGAAGATTACTTTTGGACAGCCTTCAATATATGCAGTAGCCTTACCCAAGGCACTGCAGGTGGATTAGAATGGTGATTATATTCTTATTAAATTTCATCAGAATACACATGTCACGCAAGTAATCCCGCATGGAAGAGCCAAGAAATTACCAGTAAAGAATGATAACATTAATTTAAACATTATGACTTGAAAAATGAATGCATGTATTTCATGAAGTTCAAATTATGTTAAAACCGAACCTGTTTCTTGTCCTTGATCAAAATCTTCCACATCTTCTAACGCATCTTCCTCTCCTTGTTCACCCTCCAAATTCTCACTGGAATCGTAATATATACATATAAGCTGATACTCCAAATCCTCTATTACTTACTAAATATATGGATATTTTGGCAAGTCGAAAAATTGAGTAGAAAGTGAGTATTCTAAAATTTAATGGTAATGTATAAAATGTAAATCTGTGAACAAAGGAAATTAATGCTGGTTGATTTTTTTAGCTATTTCTTTAATTCATGAAAAAATGTGCCAAACTGCTCCGCCTAGTACAACATCAATATATGGGACAGTATTATGTGAAATTTGAGAAAACTGGTGTATTCAGCAGTAATGTCACCAAACATTGAAGCATTCTGAAAACATTATACAATGTATACATCAGGGCCCTAAGCTCCTAAGGAGAATATTTCCCTTACAGTTTTATAAATTTTCCTTTACATTTTATAGGAATTTCCTTAAATATTGTAAAAATTCTTCAGTGTTATTTTAAGGAGATCTTATAAAGATAAGGAATTTCTTTACTTAAAATCTTCGGAGCTTTATGAATACGGGCCCAGAACATGTTGATAAGCATATTTTCCACAGTATTGTATTTCATTTTTTTTTTAAACAAAGTGCTTTATAAGGGACATGTCAGCAATGGACACATCTGAATATCAGTAATAATTACCCATCATCCTCTTCTTCTTCATCATACTGAGTTCCAGACTCAGACTCTTCTTGCTGATCGGTTTCTGATTGGCCGAGAGAAGACTCGCCCACATCTGATTGGCTAGCTAAGGTGTCCACTGCTTCAGTTATAATTGTAACTGAAATATAGGAAATAATTTTAATGTGGCTTTGCAGAGTTATTTACTGAATGTCTACAGTATTCTACCTAAAAAGAGACATTAATATTTGTTCATTTTGTTTTCAACAGAAAAATCTTCAAGCAGCAATCATTTGATGACAAACTGCAGTAATATAACCCCAACTAAAAAAAAATCTACATTGTCAGGGTATACAACTCTAAACCCATTCCTTCAAATATACAACTGAATCCAACATTGCTCTTTATAATCACTGATACTTCAGCTAGGCAATTCCTTAGAGAAAATCTGAAGTAAATTCAGTATTATCTCATTAATAATAAAATCAATAAATTCAGACAATGTAAAAAATCTGCAAGCCAATAGGCCTAGGAAGCCATGTTCATCAAAATACAGACAGTCCGAATGAAACCTAACCTGGTGCAGACGTATGCAGTGGAGTAGATGGAACACTTCTGCTTGATCCCTCCTCTAACTGAGACAAGTCCATACGTGTATCATCCATTCCCATACCCAATACTGCAATATATGTGAACATCATGAATACACTAACTGTATCATTTTTTACAATATTTATGTTACATAATGTCCCTAGGATAGGTTCTTCGAAGGAGGAGGCAACAAAAGTACATATGTATATGTGGAAATTTGTTGACATGATTTGTAGTATACCTAAAACTATACGCTTGCATCATTTTCAGCAGGTAAGTATTGTCGAACACATTCATAGCTAATCTTGACAACATGCCATAAATTGTGCATAAGGTAGGTACTGACAGGAGTAGCTAATTTACAAACTCAGTTATCTACATAAGAACACTAATAGACCAAGAATAACAAGAACAAATCATTACTGATAATCATTTTATACAAGTATTCAAAATCATTAACTGTTCACCTCTATTAAGCAGTAAAGCTATATTAAACAGCCAATATTTACGCATGCTATTTCAACTCTTAACATTTCACTGTGTATCACTTTGAACTTTGTTATGCAAATCAGTAGATTTTTACCCTTCTCAATTATTTCACTTAATTATATTTAATTCGAGCTGCAATAAAATGCACATATTTATGGATGCATCAGGAAATTTGGTGCCAAGTTGAACTTAATATTCATGAGAATTTTTAATTTATGATGAAATGACTTTGCAAAATTAAGCGAAAATTGAATAGACATTAATAAATAGCAATCTATCAAATCACTTGGATTAGTAGGCCATTTCTCTGGATGACAGCAGCACACAGATAAAACTGTAAAACCAATAACTAACCCGCTTGAGCATCTAACTGAGACAATGTGAGATTTTGATCACTTCCTCCACTACCAAACGTAAATCTTTGAGAAACTTGTGGTGAACTAACAGCTTCAGCAAACCCGTCCATTCTACGAGGTACGTTTAGTGTCGGTGTACTTGGTACTGTACAGTCGTCTATATCAGCTTCAAATCCAGCACCGGTCATCTGGAATATAGATACTAGTAAGTAATATTACGGCTAGGTATATTTGCTGTATTTGAAGGATTTAATGTCTTAATGTATCGTAGTTTCGTAAGTTAATTTTTGAAGATTGAAGTGCTATTAGAGTGTAGTGTGAGTTGTGGAGCTAATTTGATTGACAAAAGGGGAATTAATTATCAAAGGACAGAATGCATTAACTAACAATGCGGGTATAAGATACATACACTGTCAGTTACCACACGATTGCAAAAAAGTTACATTACATTATACTTTACCAGGATATGTTGGGTTCACAATCATGTTGCATGCTACATTTATTTGATTGGTCAAATTTCTACAGTTATGAATTTCACATTCATGGTGCATGCCACGTTTGCTTATTTGCATACGTCACATGATAAAGAGATTCAACTGTTGTTAAACACCTTTTGTGAAAACACTTGCATATCTAATTTAGTATAAAGGCTACGCCCCCTCAACTAAAGTAGATTGCCTGGTGCTTTCATTCTCTATCTATTACTACAATTCCATGGTTTAGGTACTAAATGATAGCGACTCAGTTTTGGTAAAGAAGCAGACTCATTCACTTTCAACAAAACCTTAGTTTGGCAGATTCTTATTTTCCAAGAAATTTATTATCACAATAAGGGTCTGTTACCAGTTTTTAGGGAATGTTAAATTCATTGTGTTGCCTTTCTTCATAAACAACTTAGGAGTAGTTTCAAATTAAACTAGAGCTATCACTGAAGGTGAATAATACTCCCACAATACCACTTCGTCAGACATATTTAGAGAAAATCAGTTGGCCATCTTGAATATGATCAAAACAAAAAAGTCACGCACTACAACACATCATGTAGTTTATTTGTGTGGAAGTATTATGAAAATCCTCCAAAAAAATGTAAAAGTAGTAAGAGCCACAAGTCATTGAGAATATCCAAGTTTTTGTTAACATACAACTATCAAATTTGGTTTCCAGGGGTATAAACACAAACTAGCATTAAAAGTGGACAGTTTTGAAACCATAATAATATTATAACATACATACCCCGATCATGAAAGGTGTTAGTTGCTGGTACCTACTTCCACCTTGAGGCATTAACGGTTGCAGTGGGGGAACCAGTGATTGCTGACTGCCTTGTACACTGACTTGATTTGGTTGCTGGGATTCTGGCTCCTGGGAATCCATCACATCCTCCTCATCTTCCTCTGCAATATTCATGTAACAGTTATTTGTAAGTTTTGTCATTATTGTCCATACATGGTTACCTAGCTACAATGTGATCCTAGTAATAACAGAAATCCGAAATTCAACCTTATATTTCCTTATAATGCGAGACAATGATACACTAATTGCATACAAAAATGTATGAGTGGTATTCAGTTGCTAACACCCTAAGAGCCATGCATTTAATAAAAAAACAAATATATGGATGACCTTGACTGATTAATGTATCAATATATGAGTGACAGCAACAGCTAATACACAAATTATGAGTGATTCTACCAAGCAAATGTACAAATATATGAGTGATATCATCAGGCCAAAATACAAACATATTTAATAGTGATACTGTACTTCCAAGCCAAAATACAAATATATTAGTGATACTTCCAAGCCAATATACAAATATATGAGTGACAATGACAAGCCAATATACAAATATGAGTGACAATGACAGGCCAATATACAAATATATAAAATATACTGCCAAACCAATATACAAATATATGAGTGACAAGCCAATATACAAATATGAGTGACAATGACAGGCCAATATACAAATATATGAGTGACATCGACAGGCCAATATACAAATATATAAAATATACTGCCAAACCAATATACAAATATATGAGTGACAATGACAGGCCAATATACAAATATATGAGTGACAATGACAGGCCAATATACAAATATATGAGTGACAATGACAGGCCAATATACAAATATATGAGTGACAATGACAGGCCAATATACAAATATATGAGTGACAATGACAGGCCAATATACAAATATATGAGTGACAATGACAGGCCAATATACAAATAAATGAGTGACAATGACAGGCCAATATACAAATATATGAGTGACAATGACAGGCCAATATACAAATATATGAGTGACAATGACAGGCCAATATACAAATATATGAGTGACATTGACAGGCCAATATACAAATATATAAAATATACTGCCAAGCCAATATACAAATATATGAGTGACAATGACAGGCAAATAATTATACAAATATATGAGTGACAATGACAGGCCAATATACAAATATATGAGTGACATTGACATACAAAAAAAGATATGAGTGACAATGACAAGCCAATATATAAATATATGAGTGACACTGATAGACAAAAAAAGATATGAATGACAATGACAAGCCAATATACAAATATATGAGTGACACTGAGAGACAAAAAAAAGATATGAGTGACAATGAAAAGCCAATATACAAATATATGAGTGATACTGCCAAGCTTATATTCAAATATATGAATGACATTGACAGGCTAATATACAAATATATCAAATATACTGCCAAGCTAATAAACAAATATATGACTGACATTGACAGGCCAACATACAAATATATGAGTGATACTTCTAAGCTAATATACAAATATATGAGTGACAATGACAAGCCAAAAAACAAATATATGAGTGATACTTCCAAGCTTATATACAAATATATGAGTGACAATGACAGGCCAAAAAACAAATATATGAGTGACACTTCCAAGCTAATTAATATACAAATATATTAGTGACAATGACAGGCCAAAGCATAAATATATGAGAGACATTGGCAGGCTAATACACAATCATATGAGTGACATACACAAACATACAAGTAACATTGACTGACTTATGTATACATGAGCTATGCATTTAATTGCACACAGCTATATTAGGATATTGTCATGCATATTTCACACAGTAGTGATCATTATAAATTCGTAGAAGAAAATATATTTGATAACTAGCACAGACGACCAAAGCCCAATCCTAAGACCACTACCATCCCCAATCACTAACTGCTTGAATAAGACCACCCCACTAAATGAGACCACCTTCAAAAATGTCCCATAAGTGGTCTCAATATTGGGGTTTTACTGTACAAGAATGCAAGCATCATGCAGACATACATGCAACAACATGCAAATATACAAGCATCTACTACTACTTCCACTATTACAATGCCCATAACATACAAATATGTATGTTGGTCACTGCCATACCTATAATAACAATGTCTTCGTCATCTTCCTCACCTTGGTCCCCTGTCTGCATGTTGTCATCACGTTCCTCTGTATAACCACCATCTTCCATATCTCCTCCAACAACCTGCAATAGCATACATGTGTACAGTAAAACCTCGATAATAAGACCACCCTTGGGAACATCGAAAACTGGTCTTAATATTGAGGTTGAATAAAGAGAAAAACAGTTAAAATGGACATGAACATTGTGTTCTTACTTTTGTGGTGGTCTTGTTGTGAGGTTTTAATGTAAATATGTGCACATATGAAATCCCTATAAATCATTTAAGTACTGAAATGAAGAAAATCAATGATCAGGGCAAAGTTTGCGAGGTGAAAATACAACCTCATGAAACAATTCAATTCAAGTTACAAATCTTTGGCCTCTTGAATGTATCTGATGCCACAGTATCTTTGTATAAGTGGTAAAGTTTGCAACTTGGAAATGTTTATGCATTCAAAAAAATCATGAAAAATATCAGCCAGTATAAATATTCTGTGCACATGTGAGACTATTAAATGTAACCATACTTTGTTATAATGCACAATTTGTGTAAGTTTGCAGCCACACTTTTATACCAACATTGTAAAAATAAACGTTATTGATTAAGCATTATTGATATCATTGATGTCACCTTTATGCTGCTGTAGAAATCGCCACTTATCAAAAATATCAATTTCCACATTACACAAGGTTTACCTCATCCATATCAATATCATGCTCTGTTTGGTCATCTTCATCTTCCTTGTCTTCCCCCTCTTCATCTTCCTCTTCATCAACATCTTCATTTTCATCATCTTCATCATCACCATCATCATCTTCTTCCTCTTCTTCGTCATCACCATCTTCTTCCTGATTGTCCAAAACACACAGAGTTATTTTTACAGATAACACACAGGTATTTATGCAGAGAGGTATCAGAATATGCCAAAAGTAAGTCAAGAATCAGTCCACTTGTGTGTCAAGTTGGAGTTTTATGCAATATTTCAACAGTATTTAAATAACGTATGGCAGTCAGTTGACCTAAACAGTGTTCCTGGCTTACCAATCAATACTATTCAATTCAATTCTTATGCGCAACTACCCAAACAGAGGGTGGAGGACAAACAATTTGGATGTATTATCTTAAGTCAATTTGTCACAGAGAAATATATGCTTGAAGGTTTGGATACACCAGTCCAGTGCTCTAATTGACTAAGCAAACCAGGCAAGACGCATCAGTTCAGATTGATCCAGATGGAAACTAGTTTTGCCTCTTTGAGTACTGTATTTTTTTAGAACTCTATCAGACATGTCAGCCATTGAAATACATCTGGGGGCAAGTTCAGAAGTTTGTTCACATATATAGAAATAATTTTGTTAGTTTGAAAACAATACAATCCTGAAATTGTAACAAATATCCTGAAGATTTAAACTTCAAGTGTGCCCCTGAACCGGAAGATACACAATTCATGTGAATTATTCAGCTCAATCATTTTAACATCAATAAATAAACAGAAGCATACTATGCTGAATTTTAACATACACCATTTGTTTCAGAGTTGCTACCAGAAAGTTAAAGAGGCAAAGTATCCGACAGAGAGTTGTCAGAAGACAGATGGTAGCGGATGCATGGTCCAGTGGTAACGCGCAGGACTAGTAATCCAGAAATCGCAGGTTTGATCCCCTGCACTACCACTGACAGTAATAACAGTCTTTCGGATGAGACTTTGAAAAACCAAGGTTCCGTGTATAATGCTTTAAAACGGGCAGTTAAAATAACCAGGGGTGCTTCTGGAACTGGGGAATCTTCTGTATCATGCACTATCCTCCAAAAATCTAAAATGACTAACATTCTTCCAGAGGAGTCGCCCATATGGGAAACCAGTGGCGACAATAAATAAACTCATAAACACAAATACACCGTTATCAGAAGACAGATGGTGGATTGTTACTGTGCTCCAAGTAAACTTGGGAGTTCAATCCGAGACAGTAAAGCTGAGGTGAGCGAGCAAAACCCGAATCTGGTTCATAACCTACCTCTTCTTCATCACTCTCCACAATGATCACCTGATCATTATCATCATCACCATCACCTTCATATACAACACTCTCTAGACTTTCAGGTACAAGCTGTCTATTGACATCTTCACTTTGATCTTCTGGGACATCGTCTGTACCAGTGTCATCATCAACTTGCTGTAAAGTCAATTTATTTAGCTCGTTTTTTATTCGAAGTAAACTATACAAAGCAAACATTGGACATTCTTCCAAAGTATGATTAAATGTGCATGAAATCTTGAATCACATACAACTGAAGCCGTACTGAAGATTCACTACATAAACGAAGAGAGCCATTGTATACATTTCAACTGCTGTGAAATGTTATATGTGCTGTTTGCTGCTATTTTCACTTTACTTTCAGTTTGTTGGTATTTTGATTTATTGACTACAACACTTACATTGAAAAATATGGCATACTAGGAAAAATATGGAAAAGAAATGATATTGTCAATATCAATTAACTGCAAAAGATTTGAAAGATTTTGTTGTGTTATGTTAGTTTGTAAGTGCTGTGAAAACACAAGCGAACAGTATACAGTGTACAATTAATTTTACTTCATTTTCTCATACTTCTCTGTAAAATATACTTAACGCCATTAAAAACGCAACCCAAAATTGTGTATATAGATTAAGTGGCATTACAAAGGTAAAAATATTCTTTATATATCAAACATAATTTCATAAAATCAATCAATAATGAAATAAAAAATAATTGGTCTAGAGTTTAATAAAGTTTTGAACAAGAATTAACACATAGATAACTATTACACGATTTTGACATTTGGTACTACAAAATGACGCCTAGTTCAAATAGTTGTGTTTTAAATGGCATCAAGTATATATATATACATGCGTATAAAAAGCAGTCTCCCTAGAGCAACACACCTATGGAGATATAAATGTCTGCTGTTGTTGAGAGGTTGTGACAGTAAACAGGTAATAAATTTTCACTACAGGAAATTAGGTAACGTTGGAGAAAGCTTGTTGCTTAAGAGCTGGCTGCTCTGGAGAGGTTGCGTTGTATATCTCTTACCTGCTCGGACTCTGGGAGCTGATCTGATGTTTCCTCCTCAGGATCGTAAGTCATAGATTGACCAGTAAATCCATCTTCTGTTTGAAATTCCGGTCCCGATGCTCCATCTTCTGGTTCATCTTGATTGGCAAACATGGATGATTGAGATTCAGCAACATCTTGCTCTTCATCATCATCATCGTTACCTCCACTTTGAAGATCTTCAGCAGCCACAGGTATATCCTCAGTTAGGGTAATCTCTGGTAGATCACTGGTACCAGACTGAAACATAGGGAGATTGTGTTTTAGAAAACTGTGTAATAAACAGTTTTATATGATTAACCTAAGTATTTACCACTTCATAAATGGTAATTAAATCAAAATATATTGATAGCTTTCAATCAAGGATCAAGTAGAGCTATCAATTAAAGTGATTAATACCCTTGCAATATCAGTTTTTCAGAGGAAACAAGGGAACTTAACTCTGTTATTCTATGACTTGCCCGGATAAAAATCATGCACATCAATGCTTCATTGCAATAATGCATATGCAGTTTCATTAAAATCCCTTTAAGAAAGTGCAATTATTGAAACCGATTTCTTTGCCATGGATGGAAGGATGACTCCTATATACTCTGTCTCCAGTAACAATGTTTTCCTTACCTCAGTCGTAGATACTTTGCTTCTCTTTGCACCAGAATCATCACTGGGACTGAAAATATTTGAAATATTGATACATGTATATCAATACCATGAGGGAGAAAGGGCAGTGAAATGATGTATCATAAGGTGTGACCGAGTAAATAATTGGCAACAACATTTGCATTGGACACAATAGACAATGTAACCATGAATGTTAACAGATAACTAGTTCTAAAAATCTAAGCTCACCACAGACTTGATTCTCATCACTAAAATTGTCTAAAAACTTTAAAAAACATACATGTAATTAGTATCAACAGTCAGTTGACCTACCTGGCTGTTCTTAAGCTTCAAACCAGAACTAATCTACTTGAAAAATCGTCCACAAGCAACACCTTCTCACATAAATTCATAGGAAAAGAACAAATGTCTTTAACCTAATTATCAGTACAGAGAATGTACACAGGGCATTGTGCAAAATGCGGCATCTGCTTCTTCACCGACACCAAGTTACAATAGCTTTTCACAAAACTCTCAAATGTTTTACCTGCCTTAAGAGCTGTGACCTCCACCTGACAGTCAAGTATTACGGATTAAGCAAAGACGGTCTTGTACATACAAATGACCCACAATAAAGCTAAATTTAGGCACCGAGTATTGTATATTGCATGGCTAAAATAAAAATATGGACTTTGAAGTCATCACAAACAAACAATACTTATTTATGGGCGAGACAATATATATCATTTTCCAACAATAAGAACATAATACCTGTCAAATTCTTCTCGTGTTCTTTTAGCCGACATTTGCAATGAGGAAGCAGGTGTTTCTCTAGATGTAGACTGAACAGGTTCTACAACACCAGTCTCTGTCACACTCTCCGATACATTCTCCTGACTAGACGATTCTGAAGGAAAATGATATCAATAAATAAATCAATATTTCATAATAACTACTACCCATTGCCTGTCACTAGATGATCCGAGTATTGAAGCAGGGGTTCCATTTGACCCTGGAGTTGACCCTTTGACCTCTGGAAGTCACATTTTGACCCTAAGGATTCTGATTCAAGGGTCAAGTTTTCTGTAAATTATAGGTAATTCGGCTATAAAATGGTAAAATCCTGTAAAAAATTATCAAATTGACCCTTAATATTCAGCACCTAACAGAACCCCTGTAAAATAAATCACCAGGGCAGAATGTAATGATATAATAATTAACAGAAAGACACCACTGATGGCTATCCATTAATTGTCAAATTTACTTTTGTATGTTGGTACAATCATTTTATATACATTGTATAATGTTTACTTATGTAATACACAGCTGTAAAACGCTTATATTTTGTTAAGAAAATATGGTGATTCACCTAAACTGTCTATAAAGCAGACTTCAATAGAGTCAAAACAGACTGTACATTCTCTTAGTCTTACCTTGAGTTGGAATGACTCTCTGAACTTGCTGTGTAGGTCTACCTGCTGATGATGATTGTGGAAATAACTGTTGAATTGGCGCAACAACTTCTTCCGACACTGAAAATCACGAAAATCATCATATAAATATAAACATGAAAGTTCAATCCATACTTTTAGTTCATTTGTTGCTATTATTCTAAAAGACCAAGTCATTATAATATCAAATTAAGCAAAATCCTGCATTCTGATTGGCTAAGCCATGATAATTCTTAATTTTGTTAAACTAAAAACTTTAAAGCAATGTATCTGTACAAGCTCAGATAGACAATACTACCCATCAACAGTAAGAACACGATATAACTTATGACAGACGGCAAATAACTTATTAACTAAGACAGAGTTTACCTTCTGGAATATCTTGTTGAGGTACAGCAGTAGTAGGCATCACGGTGGCAGTGGGTGTACCAGATAATGATGTAGGTGCCATAGCCATGGGTCGTATACTGGCCATCACCTTGGAAGCTGCAGACTGGGGCTGTACTGGTACTGTCTGTGGCTTCATTGTCGCAGGACTCGATGCTATTGGTCGGATGTTGGCAGTTTTTGGAGGCTCAGACTGAGAGGAACTGTAAATGTAAAACAGATAATCAGAATTATTGTGATTTGAGATAGTAGTCAAGTTTACTAAGTATTCAACATATTTGCTGGAAAATTTGAAAAATGTAAAGGCTTTAGTTCTAAGTAAACAAGAACTTAGAATAAAATCAGACAGAAGAGAATAGCTGATAAAATATTTGTAACAAACTGTTCAATATTCAATGAATAAAAGTAAAAATGTTCAATACTTCATGAAGCCAACTGCTGTAAGTGTATTGACTGACTGTTTTCTGAAATGCTATTAAAGGAGTGGAGAGGGGATGAATAGCATCATCATACTTAAAAATAATGATTCTGTATATTCAAGGGATTTTCTGATCAAAGTATGCATATCACTATTGAATGTCCATTTGAAAGGACTGATCAGAATTTGTTAAAAAATTGCCAACATATGAACCAACCAAATGCCAACTGTTTTCATAGTGTGAACAAACCAGCCAAGATGCACACGATTTGTAGAGATTATTGTAATATACTAACCTAGTTCTATCCTGAGATACATTTCCACCTGATCTAGACACTTGTACAGTTGGTTGTGTAGATTTCTGACTTGATTCTACTTGTTTCTGAAGATGTTGAACCTGGTTATAGACAAAACAAAATACAAACATAATGTACAGCTCCTTTTACTGAACTTTTAAATCTGTGAACACTTTTTGGTAAAACAAATTTGAGAATTCTGATGGATTTACTTGACCAGACCCAGTGATTTGGGAAACAGAAAAACTTGGAAAACAGTCATGTAAATATATAAACATAACTATTCATAGGTAAATTCCTGTACAATGTATTCAGTTCTTTGTAGGCAAATGACTCGGTCAATCTAGTAAAATATAAGAATTCTTTTTTATAAACATAAAAGTTCAGTCAAGGTTTCTGTGTTAAAATTCATTTCACTTTTGGGTTGAATTCCAATAAGAGAATACTTCAGATATGGACAATGTTCATTGTCGTTCATGTTCACACTCGGATAACCAGATGTAGGTAAGTAAACAATTGAAGTTCTCTGCTTGGGTACTTCATTCTGTTGATTCAAAATTAGTTGAGAATACTGTTTTTGTGTACACTATGCCTATTGGTCACTATTTTTCAAATTATGTTTTTCATTGGTTAACCATCTCACAGTTTGTTTACAATCGTTTTCAATTAAATAAACAGATTATAAATACACAAATAAAATTGTATGATTCATACAAAACTTCCCTGTACAATTCCGAGGGCGAGTAAAAAACTTCCATGTAAAATACTTAGATTTTAACATGCCACTTTTATTGACTTTTGAGACTGTAAATGTTGATAATTGTCGGTTAATGAAGATTTAAGGAACATTCGAACAGTTGTAGTATTTTAGATATCTTGATATACACATGGATGACAGTCAATACTACTATTAAATTATATAGTTATACTTATGATAGTTATGCAAACCTTGGCTTGGAGTTCAGTTATAGTTGTTTCCCTGGCTGACACATCTTGTTCTAATCTCTGTATTGTATTCTCATACATTGTCTTCATGGAATTCAAACGTAAACCTGCTTCCTCTGAAAGAATACATTGGTACATCGTATATTGACCAACTCACTGTTTTAAGCAGTGAAAATAAGAGACGTTACTGACACTTGTTTGTGTATTGACTTGTCATGCTAGAAGGTCTTAGGGCCCATGAATGCAAGTGATTCAAATCTCCAAGTACAAATTGACAACCAATTTAACCTCTCTAGAGCATCTACTTCTCTTTAACAACATCATGAATTGTCCCAAAGTATAAATTTACACCAATTTTAAACTCTGTAGAGCATCAACCTCTCTTCAACAACATCATCAATTGTCTCAAAGTATAAATTTACACCAAATTTAAACTCTATAGAGCAACAACCTCTCTTCAGCAACATCATCAATTGCCCAAAGTATAAATTTACACCCAATTTAAATTTAACCTCTATAAAGCAACAACCTCTCTTCAACAACATCTTGCATAGGCATCTGTAAGACTCTGTGGTGTTATTATGTATATAAACTATATTTGCATACCGGTATGTATCATATCTGGTCAATTGTATAAATGACCCCAAAATTTTACATATGACCCACAAAAAAAGCCCCTAGGGGAACACTGTGACCCCCTAAAAGAAAATTCAAGGGAAACCCTGTGTCCCAAAGTATCAATTTAAAACCAATTTAAATTTAACTTCTATAGAGCAACAACCTCTTTTCAGCAACAACCTCTCTTCAACAACATCATCAATGGTTCCAAAGTATAGATTTATGACCAATTTAACATCTATAGAGCAACAACCTCTCTTCAACAACATCATCAATGGTTCCAAAGTATAGATTTATAACCAATTTAACCTCTATAGAGCAACAACCTTTCTTCAACAACATCATCAATTGTCCCCAAGTACAAAATTACAACCAAATTAACCTCTAGAACAACAACCCCTCAAACTTCTGGTGGATGTTGTTCTGGAGAGAATGCACAGCAGTTAAAAACCAGTTCATAAAAGAAAAACCTACCATAAGTTCCTTGTTCAAAACTAAGTCTTGTCATCTCTGAGATCTTCCTCTTCATCTCAAGTCTTTCAGATCTCAGTTTATCATTGGTGTCTTTCAATGACAGCAGCACGGTCTTAGCAGAATGGAGCAAAGCCATACTTTTCTTACTTTTATTCTCTGATTCCAATTTTCCTTCCATCAATTTCTCAACTTCTTCTTTAAGCTTTGTAGCTTCATCTTTAATTTTAGCAACCTCATATTTCACTTTACTCTATAGAGCAAAAACCTCTCCTCCACATCATCAATTGTCCCCAAGTATAAAGTTATAACCAATTTAACCTCTATAGAGCAATAACCTCTCTTCAACAACATCATTAATTGTCCCCAAGTATAAAGTTATAACCAATTTAACCTCTATAGAGCAATAACCTCTCTTCAACATCATCAATTGTCCCCAAGTATAAAGTTACAACCAATTTAACCTCTATAGAGCAAAAACCTCTCCTCCACATCATCAATTGTCCCCAAGTATAAAGTTACAACCAATTTAACCTCTATAGAGCAAAAACCTCTCTTCAACAACATCAATTGTCCCCAAGTATAAAGTTATAACCAATTTAACCTCTATAGAGCAAAAACCTCTCTTCAACAACATCATTAATTGTCCAAAGTATAAAGTAACAACCAATTTAACCTCTATAGAGCAATAACCTCTCTTCAACAACATCATTAATTGTCCCCAAGTATAAAGTTACAACATATTTAACCTCTATAGAGCAATAACCTCTCTTCAACAACATCATTAATTGTCCCCAAGTATAAAGTTATAACCAATTTAACCTCTAAAGAGCAATAACCTCTCTTCAACAACATCATTAATTGTCCCCAAGTACAAAATTACAACCAAATTAATCTCTAGAACAACAACCCCTCAAACTTCTGGTGGATGTTGTTCTAGAGAGAATGCACAGCAGTTTAAAACCAGTTTATAAAAGAAAAACCTACCATAAGTTCCTTGCTCAACACTAAGTCTTGTCATCTCCGAGATCTTCCTCTTCATCTCAAGTCTTTCAGATCTCAGTTTATCATTGGTGTCTTTCAATGACAGCAGCATGGTCTTAGCAGAATGGAGCAAAGCATTACTTTTCTTACTTTTATTCTCGGATTCCAATTTTCCTTCCATCAATTTCTCAACTTCTTCTTTAAGCTTTGTAGCTTCATCTTTAATTTTAGCAACCTCATATTTCACTTTACTCTATAGAGCAAAAACCTCTCCTCCACATCATCAATTGTCCCCAAGTATAAAGTTATAACCAATTTAACCTCTATAGAGCAATAACCTCTCTTCAACAACATCATTAATTGTCCCCAAGTATAAAGTTATAACCAATTTAACCTCTATAGAGCAATAACCTCTCTTCAACATCATCAATTGTCCCCAAGTATAAAGTTACAACCAATTTAACCTCTATAGAGCAACAACTTCTCTTCAACATCATCAATTGTCCCCAAGTATAAAGTTACAACCAATTTAACCTCTATAGAGCAATAACCTCTCTTCAACAACATCATTAATTGCCCCCAAGTATAGATTTATAACCAATTTAACCTCTATAAAGCAACAACCTCTCTTCAACAACAGCATTAATTGTCCCCCAAGTACAAAATTACAACCAAATTAACCTCTAGAACAACAACCCCTCAAACTCCTGGTGGATGTTGTTCTAGAGAGAATGCATGTAGCAGTTTAAAACCAGTTCATAAAAGAAAAACCTACCATAAGTTCCTTGCTCAACACTCGTCATCTCTGAGATCTTCCTCTTCATCTCAAGTCTTTCAGAGCTCAGTTTATCATTGGTCTCTTTCAAAGACTGCAGCTTGGTCATAGCAGAATGGAGCAACACCATACTTTTCTTACTTTTATTCTCTGATTCCAGTTTTTCTTCCATCAATTTCTCCACTTCTTCTTTAAGCTTTGTAGCTTCATCTTTAATTTTAGCAACCTCATCTTTCATTTTACTCTATAGAGCAACGACCTCTCATCACCGACAACATCAATTGTCCCCATGTATAAATGTACAACCAATTTACCCTCTATAGAGCAACAACTTCTCTTCAACATCATCAATTGTCCCCCAAGTATAAATTTACAATGAATTTAACCTCTATAGAGCAACAACTTCTCTACAACATCACGAATTGTCCCCCAAGTATAAAATTACAACCAATTTATCCTCTATAGAGCAACAACTTCTCTTCAACATCACCAATTGTCCCCCAAGTATAAATTTACAACCAATTTAACCTCTATAGAGCAACAACTTCTCTTCAACATCACCAATTGTCCCCCAAGTATAAAATTACAACTAATTTATCCTCTATAGAGCAACAACTTCTCTTCAACATCACCAATTGTCCCCTAAATATAAAATTACAACTAATTTATCCTCTATAGAGCAACAACTTCTCTTCAACATCACCAATTGTCCCCCAAGTATAAAATTACAACTAATTTATCCTCTATAGAGCAACAACTTCTCTTCAACATCACCAATTGTCCCCCAAGTATAAAATTACAACCAATTTATCCTCTATAGAGCAACAACTTCTCTTCAACATCACCAATTGTCCCCCAAGTATAAAATTACAACCAATTTAACCTCTATAGAGCAACAACTTCTCTTCAACATCACCAATTGTCCCCCAAGTATAAATTTACAACCAATTTAACCTCTATAGAGCATCATCTCTTAAACAACATCATCAATTGACCTTTTTGCAGATGCTTCATAGCCACGCCCTCCTTAGTAACAGGTTCTCGCTGTAACCATGCTAGACAAGCCATGTCCAATATGGCGTCGAACAAAGAACAATAACTGGCTGATTTAGATAGTATTCCATCGGATTTTTCCTTATTATATGATATTTTGACTTTAAACCATATCATGACAAAATTAATATCACTTAATATAGATTTGCTTTGACAAGAGTTTTAGAAGACGAATTTCATTTTATATTAGAATGTCCTTTATATCAAGTACAATTCGAACTAATTATTATGCAATTCATTTACATGTGATCATTATTATTCCACGTAAGTCCATGTTTGCAGTTTATTGTGGTTTACAAGGGAAGTATTTACCAAACAAGAGGGCCATGATGGCCCTATATCGCTAACCCGAGTACACTGCCATTCGTATGTATGAAATAATAATTCATTTTTACAACAAAATAAGTTGTTTTTACGAAATGATAATTCTTTTTTTTTACGAAAAATAATTAGTTTTTACGAAATAATAATTTGTTTTTATGAAAATTCATGTTTACGAAATAATTCAAATTTACAAAAAATAATTTGAACCATCGAAAGAGGACCACCACCTAAGGATCATTTCTGCAAAATTTGATCAAAATTCATCAAGTGGTTAAGTGGTTTACACTTTTAAAATCTATTTTTAGCTCCTGTGACCTACTTATGCAACAGACCGGAACCATTTATATAACTTCGAAAGAGGACCACCTAAGGATCATTCCTGTGAAGTTTGGTCAAAATTCATTCAGTGGTATAGGAGGAGATGTTGTTTAAAGAAAAAATGCTGACGCAAGACTCACGATTCACAACAACAGACATTCATGGATCTTAAAAGCTCACTATGAGCACTTCATGCTCAGGTGAGCTAAAAAAAACATGAAACGTTATCTGTAATGTCCGTCCCCTTATGTATGATGTTATTTTGTGTGAATGAAAGTCGTTTTAGTCATCAAGTTTAGGTAAATATTTATGTTTGTAAACCACCTTTATTTTGTGTGGAGATGGACATTACAAAAACGGATGGACATTAGAATAACAGGATTATTTCTCAAATCTTCAAATCCTGCAACATATATTTCTACAAATTCAAGAAATCATACTT
The DNA here is from genome assembly GCA_032209605.1 of Mactromeris polynyma. NCBI lineage: Eukaryota > Metazoa > Mollusca > Bivalvia > Venerida > Mactridae > Mactromeris > Mactromeris polynyma. The sequence continues at coordinate 16,421,058 of JASFXZ010000008.1, forward strand.
TAAAGATACTATGATAAAAATAGAAACAGAGGCAGACACAAGGCCAGTATTAGGTTGGATGTTATGCAATAAACAATAATGTCCCCTGTGTGCACTATCTAGATGTAAATCTTATCCAGCCCCATATTTAGCATTTCACAGTCTGGCCCAGTGGGAGTCCAATATGCATCAGATCAGTATTTGCTGTCACCATCTGACACATATATACAGCAACGTTGAGAAGTGTAAATTATTGTTATAGCCTTTAACTAAATGACCATTTATAAAAATAAATGATCAGACTTGTGTTGAATTGTGTTAGAAAATAGGTTTTTAGAAGATTTTAAAAGATCAACATACTCGTAGGTGTGATATTTAGGATTTTAAACCAGATATATTACTCATTTCTATACTAACATGAATTGTAAACCCCCAATGCAATTGAAATAATGAAGAAATAAGAACTTTTCTGACATATAAATCACTTTCGAAAGAAATACTCGACAGTGAGTAACCAATATTATATCGGTATATCACCTGTATTAAATTTTTTATTAATATCAATTATTACCAAAATTAAGATATTTTTTCTCCATGTATATATGTTTATAGCAATACATGTTTCAGTTTCATGGTTTTAATCGCAATAATTATTTATTTTATAATTGATTCTGGTAATTTTTAGGGTCAACAGACAAAATCGCCTTCGCTCATTTTGCACAAGGCGGAAAAAATCCCCTTCGTGAATTCTACAAGGTGGACAAAATCCCCTTCGTGAATTTTACATGAACATTTTAAACATGGACAGTAAAACAAAGAAATTACAAAAACACTTAATTGGATTTACACTTTGATGCAGTCATTATTATATTTAATATTATATCAATTGTAGTTATACAAACTCAGCCTTATCACAAATTTATAAAGTAATGTCCGTCCTAAGCAAAGAAAAGTCCAAATACTCGCTTGAATGCTGACATTATGTAACCAATGTAACCTCTATAGAGCAACAAATTCTCTTCAACATCATCAATTGTTCCCTACGTATAAATTTACACCCAATTTAACCTCTATAGAGCAACAAATTCTCTTTAACATCATCAATTGTCTTCCAAGTATAAGTTTTCACCCAATTTAACATCTATAGAGCAACAAATTCTCTTCAACATCATCAATTGTTCCCTACGTATAAATTTACACCCAATTTAACCTCTATAGAGCAACAAATTCTCTTTAACATCATCAATTGTTCCCTAATTATAAATTTACACCCAATTTAATCACTATTGAGCAACAACTTCTCTTCAACATCATCAATTGTTCCCCAGTATACATTTACACCCAGTTTACCTCTATAGAGCAACAACTACTCTTCAACATCATCAATTGTTCCCTACGTATAAATTTACACCCAATTTAACATCTATAGAGCAACAAATTCTCTTCAACATCATCAATTGTTCCCCAAGTATAAGTTTTCACCCAATTTAACATCTATAGAGCAACAAATTCTCTTCAACATCATCAATTGTTCCCTAAGTATAAATTTACACCCAATTTAACCTCTATAGAGCAACAAATTCTCTTCAACATCATCAATTGTTCCCTACGTATAAATTTACACCCAATTTAACCTCTATAGAGCAACAAATTCTCTTTAACATCATCAATTGTTCCCTAATTATAAATTTACACCCAATTTAATCACTATACAGCAACAAATTCTCTTCAACATCATCAATTGTTCCCTAAGTATAAATTTACACCCAATTTAATCACTATTGAGCAACAACTTCTCTTCAACATCATCAATTGTTCCCCAGTATACATTTACACCCAGTTTACCTCTATAGAGCAACAACTACTCTTCAACATCATCAATTGTCCCCCAGTATACATTTACACCCAATTTAACCTCTATAGAGCAACAACTACTCTTCAACATCATCAATTGTCCCCCAGTATACATTTACACCCAATTTAACCTCTATAGAGCAACAACTACTCTTCAACATCATCAATTGTCCCCCAGTATACATTTACACCCAATTTAACCTCTATAGAGCAACAACTACTCTTCAACATCATCAATTGTCCCCCAGTATACATTTACACCCAATTTAACCTCTATAGAGCAACAACTACTCTTCAACATCATCAATTGTCCCCCAGTATACATTTACACCCAATTTAACCTCTATAGAGCAACAACTACTCTTCAACATCATCAATTGTCCCCCAGTATACATTTACACCCAGTTTACCTCTATAGAGCAACAACTACTCTTCAACATCATCAATTGTTCCCCAGTATACATTTACACCCAGTTTACCTCTATAGAGCAACAACTACTCTTCAACATCATCAATTGTCCCCCAGTATACATTTACACCCAGTTTACCTCTATAGAGCAACAACTACTCTTCAACATCATCAATTGTCCCCCAGTATACATTTACACCCAGTTTACCTCTATAGAGCAACAACTACTCTTCAACATCATCAATTGTCCCCCAGTATACATTTACACCCAGTTTACCTCTATAGAGCAACAACTACTCTTCAACATCATCAATTGTTCCCTAAGTATAAATTTACACCCAATTTAACCTCTATAGAGCAACAACTACTCTTCAACATCATCAATTGTCCCCCAGTATACATTTACACCCAGTTTACCTCTATAGAGCAACAACTACTCTTCAACATCATCAATTGTTCCCCAGTATACATTTACACCCAGTTTACCTCTATAGAGCAACAACTACTCTTCAACATCATCAATTGTCCCCCAGTATACATTTACACCCAGTTTACCTCTATAGAGCAACAACTACTCTTCAACATCATCAATTGTCCCCCAGTATACATTTACACCCAGTTTACCTCTATAGAGCAACAACTACTCTTCAACATCATCAATTGTTCCCTAAGTATAAATTTACACCCAATTTAACCTCTATAGAGCAACAACTACTCTTCAACATCATCAATTGTCCCCCAGTATACATTTACACCCAGTTTACCTCTATAGAGCAACAACTACTCTTCAACATCATCAATTGTTCCCTAAGTATACATTTACACCCAGTTTACCTCTATAGAGCAACAACTACTCTTCAACATCATCAATTGTCCCCCAGTATACATTTACACCCAGTTTACCTCTATAGAGCAACAACTACTCTTCAACATCATCAATTGTCCCCCAGTATACATTTACACCCAGTTTACCTCTATAGAGCAACAACTACTCTTCAACATCATCAATTGTCCCCCAGTATACATTTACACCCAGTTTACCTCTATAGAGCAACAACTACTCTTCAACATCATCAATTGTCCCCCAGTATACATTTACACCCAGTTTACCTCTTTAGAGCAACAACTACTCTTCAACATCATCAATTGTCCCCCAGTATACATTTACACCCAGTTTACCTCTATAGAGCAACAACTACTCTTCAACATCATCAATTGTTCCCTAAGTATAAATTTACACCCAATTTAACCTCTATAGAGCAACAAATTCTCTTCAACATCATCAATTGTCCCCCAGTATACATTTACACCCAGTTTACCTCTATAGAGCAACAACTACTCTTCAACATCATCAATTGTCCCCCAGTATACATTTACACCCAGTTTACCTCTATAGAGCAACAACTACTCTTCAACATCATCAATTGTTCCCTAAGTATACATTTACACCCAGTTTACCTCTATAGAGCAACAACTACTCTTCAACATCATCAATTGTCCCCCAGTATACATTTACACCCAGTTTACCTCTATAGAGCAACAACTACTCTTCAACATCATCAATTGTCCCCCAGTATACATTTACACCCAGTTTACCTCTATAGAGCAACAACTACTCTTCAACATCATCAATTGTCCCCCAGTATACATTTACACCCAGTTTACCTCTATAGAGCAACAACTACTCTTCAACATCATCAATTGTCCCCCAGTATACATTTACACCCAGTTTACCTCTATAGAGCAACAACTACTCTTCAACATCATCAATTGTCCCCCAGTATACATTTACACCCAATTTAACCTCTATTGAGCAACAACTACTCTTCAACATCATCAATTGTCCCCCAGTATACATTTACACCCAGTTTAACCTCTATAGAGCAACAACTACTCTTCAACATCATCAATTGTCCCCCAGTATACATTTACACCCAATTTAACCTCTATAGAGCAACAACTACTCTTCAACATCATCAATTGTCCCCCAGTATACATTTACACCCAGTTTACCTCTATAGAGCAACAACTACTCTTCAACATCATCAATTGTTCCCCAGTATACATTTACACCCAGTTTAACCTCTATAGAGCAACAACTACTCTTCAACATCATCAATTGTCCCCCAGTATACATTTACACCCAGTTTAACCTCTATACAGCAACAACTACTCTTCAACAACATCATCAATTGTTCCCCAGTATACATTTACACCAAATTTAACCTCTATAGAGCAACAACTACTCTTCAACATCATCAATTGTTCCCCAGTATACATTTACACCAAATTTAACCTCTATAGAGCAACAACTACTCTTCAACATCATCAATTGTTCCCCAGTATACATTTACACCCAGTTTACCTCTATAGAGCAACAACTACTCTTCAACATCATCAATTGTTCCCCAGTATACATTTACACCCAGTTTAACCTCTATACAGCAACAACTACTCTTCAACAACATCATCAATTGTTCCCCAGTATACATTTACACCCAGTTTAACCTCTATAGAGCAACAACTACTCTTCAACATCATCAATTGTTCCCCAGTATACATTTACACCAAATTTAACCTCTATAGAGCAACAACTACTCTTCAACATCATCAATTGTTCCCCAGTATACATTTACACCCAGTTAACCTCTATACAGCAACAACTACTCTTCAACATCATCAATTGTCCCCCAGTATACATTTACACCCAGTTTAACCTCTATACAGCAACAACTACTCTTCAACATCATCAATTGTCCCCCAGTATACATTTACACCCAGTTTAACCTCTATACAGCAACAACTACTCTTCAACAACATCATCAATTGTCCCCCAGTATACATTTACACCCAGTTTAACCTCTATACAGCAACAACCTCTCTTCAGCAACATCATCAATTGTCCCCAAGTATACATTTACAGCCAATTTAACATCTATAGAGCAACAACTACTCTTCAACATCATCAATTGTCCCCCAGTATACATTTACACCAAATTTAACCTCTATTGAGCAACAACTTCTCTTCAACATCATCAATTGTTCCCCAGTATACATTTACACCAAATTTAACCTCTATAGAGCAACAACTTCTCTTCAACAACATCATCAATTGTCCCCAAGTATACATTTACAGCCAATTTAACCTCTATAGAGCAACAACTACTCTTCAACATCATCAATTGTCCCCCAGTATACATTTACACCAAATTTAACCTCTATTGAGCAACAACTTCTCTTCAACATCATCAATTGTTCCCCAGTATACATTTACAGCCAATTTAACCTCTATTGAGCAACAACTTCTCTTCAACAACATCATCAATTGTCCCCAAGTATACATTTACAGCCAATTTAACCTCTATTGAGCAACAACTTCTCTTCAACAACATCATCAATTGTCCCCAAGTATACATTTACACCCAATTTAACCTCTATAGTGCAACAACTACTCTTGTCAACAACATCATCGATTGTCCCCTAAGTATAAATTTACAACCAATTTTACCTCTTTAGAGCATCATCTCTTAAACAACATCATCAATTGTGCTCTAGGTATAAGTTTTCACCCAATTTAACCTCTATAGAGCAATAACCTCTCTTCAACAACATCATTAATTGTCCCCACAAGTACAAATTTACACCCAATTTATCCTCTTTAGAGCAACAACCTCTCTTCAACAACATCATCAATTGTCCCCACAAGTACAAATTTACAACCAATTTATCCTCTTTAGAGCAACAACCCCTCAAACTCCCGGTGGATGTTGTTCTGCAAAGAATGCACAGTAGTTTAAAACCAGTTTATAAAAGAAAAATTTACCATTAGTTCCTTGCTCAACACTCGTCATCTCTGAGATCTTCCTCTTCAGCTCAAGTCTTTCAGATGTCAGTTTATCATTGGTGTCTTTCAATGACTGCAGCTTGGTCTTAGCAGAATGGAGCAACGCCATACTTTTCTTACTTTTATTCTCTGATTCCAGTTTTTCTTCCTTCAATTTCTCCACTTCTTCTTTAAGCTTTGTAGCTTCCTCTCTAATTTTAGCAACCTCATCTTTCACTTTACTGGTTTCATCTCTAAGTCTGTTTGCTTCCTCTTTGAACTTGTTAAGTTGCTAATGATAAAAAAAACTTTCTACACTAATTTTTTCATTTATTTTTCAACAATAATAAACTAGATGCGTTCATAGGACATGAATGCCCCTGCCCCCACTATGGACTTTTCAGCACAATGCAAATACTTAGTTTGTAAAGGCCAAATCATTTTGAAGCAATATCAATTGAAAACCAATTATTAAGTACAAAATCCTTTATTATCCTACTCTTTATGTGTCCAGTATGAATTGAATCCATCCATCCTTTCAAGAGTTATTGATCAGAAACCAATTTTTGCATGTACAGATGGAAAGGAAGAATGGACAGACGGACGGACAGGGGTAACACTTTATGCCCCTTCATCATTCTTATTCATTACAATTACATTTACCCTTTGCATACCAGCGTTTCAATTTGAGCTGGATTATCTAACAGGATATACAGTCAGTATGCATCATCTTACAATGTCCTATGATCATATTAAAAGTACCCCACCCACTTGTCATACAGTATACCTGCTGATCTTGGTCCTTTTCTGATGCCAATTTTTGCTCCGCATTTCTCCTCATTTCTTCCGACTCCTTAAAATACAAGAAAATCTGTATTAACGGTCACCTCAAAATAGAACTGCCATTATCAAGCTCTAAAACACAAACAGAGCTGCGATAATGTAACAAAACAAGACATAGTGAGCCCAATGTGAAACATGAAGGTTTCTATGTGCTTTATTCAAATGGTAAAATCAACTTTTCTTGCCATATTTATAATGTAAACAATGATTGTTGAATGCTGGGCAGATTTCAATGTTCTTTGTCTCAGCATCAGGGATGTGGGTTTTGTTGAAAGATTGCCAAGCTTCAGTGACATGCTGTGTTTACAAGATATAAGGGAAGGTATGCAGAGGTTCACAATGTATTTTCATTACCAATAAACTTGTGTATCCTGAGATCTTATTTTATTATACAAAGATTTCCACTTTGTTCTAAACACTATGGTAATCTCGAAACATTTTTACATTTTTGTAGCAACAGAGCCTGAACTCATTACTGCTAATAGAGTTTGCTCATTTTTGGTACAGAAGACATGGACTTGAAAATTGTATTCTTATTTTTGAGGTGGTCTTATTATTGAGATGGTCTTAAAGTGAGGTTTTACTGTAATTGGAAATAAAGACAACAACCAACTTAAGTTTAAGAAAACTGCCAATTCTATACCTTAAGAGTTTGAGCAAGTGCTTGTTTACTGTCATCTGCCGCTTTCTGTTTTGCTTCAAATTCTTCATTCTTAGTCTTTAACTCCTGTACCGAAGCAGATAGATTCTTCACTTCTTCTTCCTTATCTTTCAGATTCTTCTGCAATGTCTGAATCTGCTCATTGTTAGCCTGAACAATAATTGGAATGAATTTTGATACTTGTGAGAAAAAGCCCGCAGTGAATTTACAATGGTCTTGTATCTATGTCTTTCTATAGATACTAGATATTAAATTTACAGGAAATCAATTTATATTGTTGACTTAAAATTGGAAATTTGTAACCGGAGTACAACTAGGAAACATGTCATCATAAATCAAGTATACATGGAGTAAAATTGGTTTTGTATATTCAGGCCAATTTCAATCCAATTTTTTTTGTTAATACAGTTGACACTCATTGTGTCGACATCGGTAATATCGACATTCCGGTTTAGTCGACATATTTGTAAAGACCCGATTTCTGTCGCTATATATTGTATAAGGAAAATGATTTTTATGTCGACATTTCTATGTCTACAATTTCGGCTATGTCGACGTGATTTCTCTGGCCCAGAGTGTTTTCACACCTTAATGTACTTGTTTGTGTCGACATCCGCGCGAAGTGATTGAAACTTAAAAGGTGTCAATTGACTGTGAAGAGATTAACAATTTCATCTCGACCTATTGTTTGTGTCGCAATTGATTCGTTCACAATTTCAGTTAAACTAATAAATTTAGTCACTCGCTGTATATGATGAAATATTGTTGAAACAAGGACATTAAACCAGAAAAACAACAAAAAAAGACTATATATTATGTCTGTGCTTTTATTTAAGTATACCAATTATCAGGAGTCAATTAGTTTTACAGCTCCTGCAGCAAAACACATGAATGGTAAGTTTTACGCCATAGCAAAAATACGAACATGCAAGGCAAGTAAGTTTGCCAGTACTGGAATTGGATATGTCGACATTCGGATATGTCAACATATTTTATCAGGTCCCTACAATGTCGACATAACGGGTTTCGACTGTACAACTAAACCTGTCATTTTGTTTGCAAACCTAACATATCTATCCAACATTTCTTCAATACATCAACAACCTGAAGGGAGGCAGGCGTGATCAAGGGGGTAGAGCACCTGACTGCTAATGTGAAGGATATGGGTTTGAACCATGCCCTGGGTGAGAATGAACACCAAACTTTACAATCTCTGAATTTAGTGCAAGTACTGATTAGTAACCCTAATGTACATTGTAAACTTGTTTCGGGACTGATGTCAAATAAATACAATGTAATTGCAAACTATAAACTAACCTGAAGTTGTTGTTCACTTCCATCTTTGGTTTGCTTAGCTTTGAAATCTTCAAACTCTTTAGTTGTTGCCTCTGCCTGGTCCTTGTATTTTCTACCAACTCTTTTTAACTAAATAATATTAATCAAATGTCAGAATGTGGTGGGAATAAGTTACGCATTGATTTTAAAATATTCACCGAGTTGGTACACAAGTATTAAAACTGCTGCATCACCAGAACTTATTTTTGAAAATCAGATTTTTTTGTAATGGGGATTTAAATCACATTGAACAGCCAGGCTCATGTAGTAACTATTCCAGCTACTTGGGCGGAGAAGACCCAAGGGGGACAACTGGGTAAAACTGGGTAAAACTATCCACCTTCCATAAGCTAGCCAGAGTGTTTCTAACTTACAAATTCTACATCCCGGGTGGGATTCAACCAATAATTAGATTAGGGCTTGATTAAGGCTTACATCCCAGTAAACTTTAAGTTTCATAACCTATATTATATACTTAATGGTTTAATCAAACCATGCCACAAATACTCATTTATACCTAACCTTACCTGTGTAACTGTCCTCAGTTTCTCAGCATTTTCTGTAGACTCTTTCTCAAGCTTCTCTTTAACCACTTTTATCTCATCACTGTAAATAACATTAAATGAATGAACAACAGAAGCTACAGGTGAAATAATAAGCTCACTTCATCACTGTGTTCAGATAGAACTGGAATCATCTAATGCATAGCAACTCTAAGAGAATATTTCCAAATTTCTCTGTTGTAGCACTGCTATGTCCACACATGCTCGGTTAGGTAAAATATTGGTTGTAAACTTGAAATAAAAGAAGTGTAAATAGAGAAATATATATGTGGGAGTTCATAGCTCGAGGCATAGTGATATAGGTAATTTCATAACGATTTTATTTTCTGACGCTTGGATTCACCGCTCTGAACAATTCCAACAGTGCGCCCGCCTTCAGTCAATGTCATTCACCTCATAATCACAGTAACAGAAACCTTAAATGATTTTTTCTATAGTGTCTGCATCCAAGGAGTATATAATTGATAAGTTCAACACCCATACTCTAACCAATAAAGCATTACACTGCAACTCCGTTATACCGCGATCGGTGGGGTCCAAGGACTCACGATCGCGTTATATCCGACCGCGGTATAGAGACAGAATACCAACTTACCCCACCCACTCAATATAGCGTTGTGCGTACTAAGTTTTTTATATTTCGTATTTGTTTTAACAAATAGGTAGAGGATAATATATAAAATGTATTTATGTGTCATTATTTGAAACTATTTCAAAACAAAACTCATTAATTATTTAAAACAAAGCTAAAATATGATAATTTCTCTTTCGGAACCGCAATATTTTGGCGGTGTTTGTATTATTTGTTACCCGTGAAAATCACCCCCTGTGACACTCTCGCAAAATACATGTGAACATTGCAGATTTAGAGTGAGAATTAATTCAATAATTATGTCTAATTGTATTTTCGTACCTATCGATATTTATCCGTTATTCATCAGAACAAAAGAATAATCCATTGCGTATAAATGTTGATTCGACCAACAATCACGCGTGAAAAATGCGATGGCCTACAGTTTTTGCACCACGCCTGGTCGTATCTATATTACATACGTCTAATAAAGCATTTCACGTCAATCAAAATGTGCATTTGACAAAATCAACACCCACGACGGTCGTCCTCTGAAACTAGAAGATGACGCGGCGCCTTTGAAGTCTGCGAGTAGAACATTTTCCACGTGCGTCGCATCAAACATTGGGCCGACTACTTGATCTAACAACTCAAAACGCGGCGCCTTTGTAGTCTGCGAGAACATTGTTTTTGACTAGCAGCACTTCAAAGATTCCGTGCCGATCGAGTTGTCCGCTTTTGCACTGACTTAACTATTTTTTGTGACAGATCGAGAAATAGTCGACCGACAATCTAGTAGGTATGTGTGAACAACAAGTGCTGTACATATTAATCGTATTTGGCGCATCCGGATACCATTTAGTTTATTGGGGATTAACACTGCTTTGTTCCATGATTGACATCCCCTACTGTCATTCATTCAATTAAAAGAAATCTCGCCGGTTTGCGATCATCTAATTGGTCAAGGTAAGGAGAATAATTGAACGTGGGCGTGTTAGACTCAACATCAGCTACGTCATAGATTCAGCACAATCCAAGGTCAAATTACGTTGATGTTTATGAAATGTGTTAAACATTAGAAGGTGACATTTGTGTAAATATTGATGGTTATCATAATTGGACATATATCTTTTATGGTGTATATATTCAGTTTAAGTAATCTTGTTGATTCGCGATCGCTTAGTAAAATAAAACAGCACGTGATTTCGCGAAAGAGCAGACAGCAAATCGCGAAAAAATACGATTTTGATCAATTTTTTCTTCCTTTTTTGACAAATATTAGGATTTTTCATGAAAATAATCGGGAGCCACGACGACATCGCGTTATAATGGATATCGCGCTATATCCGACCGCGGTATATCGGAGTTGCAGTGTATGTACAAAAAGCACAAAATGCATTTGTGAAGCAAGAAACCATGAAGAACACATTATTTTCTACAACATTGTAGTAAAAGCGGACAAAATTTGATCAATTTATTCACATAGGCTTAGAAAATATAGATCATTTGACAGTGTGGACTTGGATCTTACGTTACATTTATATATGCGCACATAACAAATAGACAACCATACTCGTTATACAGTCCAAACCTGTTATGTCAACATTGTAGGGACCTGATAAAATCTATCAAAGCTTCAAATGTATTGTACACTAGTCACCAGGGTAACAAAATAGACGTTTCAATGTCTGTTAAATACTGTAGATCACTATTAATCAACAACTGACAAATATTCGCTATATTTCAAAAATTAATTTCAACACAAAGTGTAACTTCAAGGTGGCACCAACAAAAGGTACAAATTGGCCGATCTCAAAAAACGATTGATGTACAGTATAAGCTTTGATAATATTACACAGTGACAGTCATCAACCCGGGTTTTACTTCATTCTAAATAGTAAAATTAATCTTATCACTGCAGATAATACACAATAACTTAATGTAATCAGTTAACAATCGACGGACCTCGTGATGTAATATAATCTATCAGATATTTTACTTTTATCACTGCAGATAAAACACAATAACTTAATGCAATCAGTTAACAATCGACGGACCTCATGATGTAATATAATCTATCAGTAACAATCGACTGACCTCATAATGTAATATAATCTATCAGTAACAATCGACTGACCTCATAATGTAATATAATCTATCAGATATTATCAACTTGGCATGGAAAATTTCATGTTATCATGTTCAAATAATCAATTAAATCAGTTCTGACAGCTCAAAGTCTAAATACCAATTAACTAGTATAAAAATATGATTATCAAAAATATACAGTCATTTTGTAACATTAATTCAAACACCAGTCTGAAGTACCTTTATTGACTGAATAAATGTGACTACCGGTATCTCAAATATACAAGAATAAAAAATATATATACTAAATATATATATATATATGTACAAATACATACATTGGACTTAATAGAAAGATGGCAGAGGGAAGAGACAAAAGTAAGGAATTTTCCTATATTTATGAAGAATCTGAGGAAATGAGAATGATATACTGTGACCCATGTAAGTTTGAGAACACAACTGAAGAAGCTGAAGGATTCTGTATCAACTGTGAAGAATACTATTGCAATCCTTGCCTCCATTCACACCGGAAGTTTGGCGCATTCAGAACCCATAACTTGCTGTATGGAGACGCCATGCCAGAGAAGAGAAGTGAGAGCAGAGCATATACAGTTTTTGCATATTGTGATTTTCATCCAACAAATGAAGTGCAATATTACTGCAAAAGTCATAAAGTCGTTTATTGTAGAATCTGTCAGACAACGAAACATTCAACATGCAAGCACAAAGAAATATCAAAAGTTTATAACATTGAAAGAGATAGGTGCAGACTGCGTGAAACCATAGCTAAAATTGAAGACATCCAGAGAGCCTTTGAAAACACGAAAGAAGCAGACGAAACAAAAATGGATCAACTTCTTGCAAGACCTAAGACTTCCAACGCAGGAGTTAAAAATCTGCAAACACAGATGAATGCAATCTTCAGTGAACTACAAGAAGAGATAAGCAGAGAGGAAAAGACAACAGAAGAAACTATAGAATACCTAAAAGTATCAATTGCAGTAAGTACTGATGTTGTGAACCACATCGCTTCATTTAGAAGAAATATAACAGCAATAGAAGAATCTGATGAGCCTGCCATAGTGTTTACAGCTTTAGTTAAATCAATGAATGTAACATCAGATTACAAGGAAGTTAAAACAAACACTGAACAAAAACATGCATCATCTGAGGCCTGTTATATTTCTACTGGGACTGAACAAGTTATGGAAATGTGGGAAGGGATTGTCAAACTGTGGGAAAAGCTAAAATATGAAAAAGCACAAGAAATTCCAACAAGCCAACCCTTGACCGGAACTAATGGCAACACTGCAGAGAATAGATCAACTACCCCCGAGAGCAAAGAAGGCATCCCTACTAAACAACAAGGTAAAAATGGGGGATCTTCAGCTTTGTCAACACCAGAAATAAGTAAGAAGCCATTGGGTGACTTGAAAGTCTTAAGTACAAGCTTAAAAACTATCAAGTCAGATGACTCTAGTATGATCTGTGATATAACAGGATGCTTGTTTCTTTCCAATGGATCCCTAATTCTCTGTGACCATGCAAATTCCAGCATAATTCTTCTTGACAATGACTTTAATGTAACTGACGAGTTGAACTTGAAAGGCAATGTTTGGGATGCTGCTTCACTAGGATTAAACAACATTGTAGTAAGTTTACTAAGCGCTAAAAGGTTAGAATTTGTTTCCATCCTTAATGGAAAATTGCATCGAACAGCAGGCATGAATCTTAAGAGAGTTTGCTGGGGACTGGCCTCAGATGGAGAAAATATCTTCATAACATACCACAAAAACCCTGGCAATGGAATGGTAGAAATCCGGAAAAGAAGTGGACAAATTGTAAAACAGATCACTCTGAGTGAACAAGGAATAGAGCTGATGACACCTTACTACATTTCTTTGGATGAATCAAATGGCTGCATGTACATTTCTGACAGTAAACAAAACAGCATCGTCTGTGCCACCATGGAGGGCAAGTTTCTAAGAGAAATTAAAATTGATAAAATGAAGTGGCCTAGAGCAGTCATTGTCGGCGAAAATCACACTCTTGTCATTTGTTCTAGCTTCTCAAATTCACTTGTGCTTGTTCAGGAACAGACTGGACGTGTCTGTAAAAGCACAACATTGTTCCAAACGCAACGACCACAAGCAGCTTCTATCAGATGGAAGGATACAACTGTGGTAATTACAACAAGTCAGAGCAACACCATAAGAGTACTCAACTGCGCAGTATAATGACCATATATGCCAAGAAGACATATAAATTGACAAATAATTGAAAAAGGAAGTGCCCAGATAATATTGTGATGCCAGGCAAGCAGAGGGATACATCCATTAAATGTAAATAGACAAAATTTTACAACTTTAATTTGACCAATACACATAGTGAAAAAGAATAGTTTGACATAGATTAGCATTGCTGTACATCCACTAATAAGGAAATGGATATAAATATTTGGTTAATACAGATACATATTCAATATAAAGAAAGCATATCATTTTGTATTGACATAGCTGAACTTACTTTTAAGTTATATTACTTAAATGACCGCCTCCCATGGCAGAGTGGTTAAGGCATCTGCCTTGGGAGTGGGAGGTCGAAGGTTTAAATCCCGGTAGGGGTCTGTTCTGATATGGCCGGTTGGTGAGCCGCCAACTAGTTAAATAATGGTTACTGTGCGCCTACCTGCCTGGCATTAAAGGAATCAGGAAGTAAATGTGCTAAAATATTAGGTGTCTCATAAGTCAAAAATGACTTGCCCTTTAAAAAGGGTTGAAACTATAATAAACCGACACTTTACTTTACTTATAATAATAATTGTAAATAAGAGACTCTGATTGAGGAACTTTAGTATAATCCAAACATGCTATTTTGAAATTTGTTGATGTATAACTTATGTTTATATTGTGGTTAGGATTAAAATCAGTGACCGTGACATTGTCCCACGGTGCATTAAAGCATACCACACAACACTCTGGATGCTTCTTAAATGTACAGAAATGGCAAATAAAAAAAAGTATCAAATTTTAGAAAGTTCAGTTTATCGCTTTTGGTTTATTGTTGTTTTTTCAAAAACAAATGCGAACGTGTATACAGCAAAAATTAATGAATTGGAGCTTATAAACATTTCTGATTTATAAGGAATGTATCCCATTATTTGTACATTTAGTTATTAGAGATAATTGTGTGGTATTTAAATAATAATGGAACTATTTAATTTACATATCTGAAATTCATGACTGATTCTTAAAGCACTGTAGAAGCTTTCACACTGTGTGTAATTCTGATATAACATTTGATTATTTAAGGATTGATTTGAATGATACTTTAGCATGAAACAATCATAAACACAATCAGAATGTGATAACTGTGCATATCAAGCTGTAATTAATATTAAATCAGTGTGATTTTCATTTCCATGTATAGGACTTACATATTTATATATACCGTATTTGACCTATTTAGTGCTAACACTATTTTAGACGTCCCCCCCCCCCCCCCTATTATTGAGAATGCATCTCGGCTAAGACATAAAATATCTGATAATTTTCGTTCCCAGAAGCAATGTCTTTAATAGTAATCCAGTTATGTTGGCTGAAATCGGCACATAATTGAAGAAAAAGAAAATTGTCATTTTTCAGATATTAACTTATACAGCGTTTTGTCGGGCTCTAGGCACATTAAATAGGTCATTAAATATCATCAATTATGTTGTATGGTGCTGAGATACGGGGAATGGAATATATGTATCCCATTGAACAAGTACAAATATATGCTGCTAAACGTTTTCTTAATGCTCCTTTTAAATCATGTAATGCGTCTATAATGGGTGACGTGGGACGTTTTCCTACACAAATTTACTCTGCTAAAAAATGCATTAAATTTTGGCTACAATTATTAAATATCGACAATAATAGATATGTTAAATTGTGTTATTTGATGTTGAAACAGTATGATAGTCTAGGATATGTTTATTGGGCAACCAAAGTTAGGTTATCATTGTTAGTAATGGGTTTGGTTATATTTGGGATGTACAGGGTTGTGATAACCATAAGTTATTTTTGTATAAGTATGTACAAAGACTAAAGGACCAGTATATGCAAAACTGGATCCAAGAATGTTACAATAACCGGAAATTGTCTACCTTTTATATCAATTTTAAAACTACATTTGGCACAGAAGCTTATGTTGATGCAGTTGATGTCAAAAAGTTCAGACGAGCACTTGTCAGTTTTTGCTCTTCGTCACATAATTTAATGATAGAAAAGGGTTGGGTTACTGAGACATGAACGTTTATGTAAATATTGTGTCAATGTTGTTGAAGACGAGTACCATTTTCTGCTGATATGTCCTCTTTATAATGATATAAGAATACAGTACATTTCCAAAAAATATTTTCTATTGCCAACTATCATCAAACTAAATGTATTGATGTCCAAGTCCGACGTAGGAACAATTAAAAAGGTAGCAATGTTCATTTACTATGCTTTTAAGAAAAGGGATCAATTTCTTACAAACTGTAATTAAATACTTGCATTGTTCAATACGATTATTATTGATAAAACATTTTCATGATTATGTACATGTAAGTATAGGTTGTAGCTCGTATGTTGGAATTATAAGCAAGTAAAGTGCAAGGGAGCGGTAGCGACCGCAGCACTTGATTTGTTTGTAGTTCTAACTTGCGAGCTATAGCCGGCTTATAGTTACTGTATAAAAACCGTTATATTATGTACCCTGGTGTGGTCATGTATTGTATTTGCATAATAATGTATATATGTTATACTGTGTATCGGCCTGAGGCCATTAACGCAATAAAACATTGATTGATTGGTCAAATACAATACACAGTAATTGTTCATGAATACAAATGTATACTCAAATCAATATTTGTATGTATCATGTATAATAAATGAAGACAAACCTCAATTTGTTATGCTCTTCCTTCAACTGTGTAAGCTGTCGCCTATAAAAACATTACAATATTATCATTTTTAGCTAAAATACCATCTCAACAATCATGCAGGTCACAATGAGCAAACTATGTCGATCTGTGCTTTGAACTTACAAATCAAGTACTGGAGACGGCTGTATACAGGCTGAACATTAAATTGTAGTCACGACCACGCACATACAGGCTGAACATTAAATTGTAGTCACGACCACGCACATACAGGCTGAACATTAAATTGTAGTCACGACCACGCACATACAGCCTGAACATTAAATTCTAGTCACGACCACGCACATACAGGCTGAACATTAAATTCTAGTCACGACCACGCACATACAGACTGAACATTAAATTCTAGTCACGACCACGCACATACAGACTGAACATTAAATTCTAGTCACGACCACGCACATACAGACTGAACATTAAATTCTAGTCACGACCACGCACATATTTGCTGGTATTTATTAGCAAATAATGGTCAGTATTATAGCTTTGATACACTATGAAGAATTGACCTAATGGTTGTATGTAAAAAAGTAGTAATTTTTTATGATAGTCTAGTGCTAAGCCTTCCATACGATTAACTGTTACACAGTCTACAAGTAAATCTTACTGCATCAGCAGAAAATGTCTACATGTAGTGATTAATCAATTAAGATATGTTGCTGCTTTTTGTATTACAATACATAATACTTAGATTTCACAAGTTGTAGTCAAATACAATATATAACAATACTAAAACAAGTAAAACCTCGTCTCAAGCTCTGATTCTGTTCATTTCAAATCCATATTTAATTCATTAAGCATTGGCAAAGACATATCTGATGATTTTGATACCGAAGTATTTTAAAATGGACACATATGAATGCCACAGGTAACACACACAGGAAATCAAACCATATTTTAACTCAATCTAATTAAAATGCAAATTGTTGAAGGGCATCTCTGCCAACATGAATAGTTTGAGTTAAAAATGCTTGCATAAAAACGCATCTACTTACGACAGCTTAGCAACTTCTACACTGCCCTTTGTGCTGTCAGCTCTGAAATGCAACATGCATGATAGGTCATTTACCAATTCAACTAATGTTACAATAATGACACAATCATTAACAGAAGTACTTGCACTTGCTGGTACACAGTAGAGCTGTAACGGTTCACCGAATCACCGTGGAACAGAATGGCTACGGTTCGATTATACCGTTCTGATACCTAGAATACTGTGCGCACTGAAACTTTTTATGCTAGTTTAGTAGAAATCAATTAATAAAACCATGTGCCACAATTAACTGCTCTTGCTAGTCTAAAACAGAAGATTCATGATTAAATAGCATTAAAAACTTACCAAGGCTGTTTGTTTACATCATGTATAATTTTTGACATACAGAGCTAGCGTGACAGGGAAAATGCTCGTTACCCGAATTAGAATAATACAAAGATTTTTTTCTGAAAGTTCATATTTAACAATAAACTAGTACACAGTCATATCAAAAGTGGAGATTCTAAATATACTAAGAGATTTTGAGGATTTTTTCACAATCTGATTTCATAAACAGGAATTATTTTAAGTCATTTACCATAAATTAATTGGAATAATCAAACTTGTTATTGACAATTAAATGAAGAACAAACTTCAGACTTAGTTGCTATGTGGGCATTTTGAAATAAAAGACACAGACTGCTTTTCTATAGTTTAACACAGCAGCATTAAGATATACCAGCAAATAATGAGTCAAAATTGAGTCAATACATCACACCATGAGAAATAAATCAGGGAATTGTCAGATTTCACTAACAACGAAGATAACAAGGGGATATCATTACTTACTTCGCTTTGTGCAGCTCATCAGTAAGACTGTTGACTTGTTTTCTCAGCTCTTCCTTGTCGTGGCTGAAAATTAAAACAAGAAACTGTAGGTAAAACTGATGGATGCTCCTGAAGTATGTGAAAAATCATCAACCGAGAACATGCCAAAAATATGCACATCTCTTGGTAGTGATGCTTCCCATTAAGTTTCACTGAATTTCAGTTGGTAGCTGCTGAGAAATTGCGCCCGCACGTACTTACGCATGAATGGACAGACAGATGAAGCAGCGACACAAAAAATTACAAATTATAATACTTTCGTCTTTAATGATTGTTTTTGCTGTAAATCACAACTGTTAGGTATTTTTCATTTTTATTTTCGTTCACATGAAGACCATGTCCACTTGTAGCAGATGCAGCCCTGTGACACAGTGACACCACACTGTAGAGACATGACATGATACTATATCTAGTCACATAAACTTGACACCAGACCTATCAGACCAAGCACTAACTTTACAATGCCAAGCATAGGCAAGACAGCTTATAGAGCTCTCAGACCAAGCACTAACTTTACAATGCCAAGCATAGGCAAGACAGCTTATAGAGCTCTCAGACCAAGCACTCACTTTACAATGCCAAGCATAGGCAAGACAGCTTATAGAGCTCTCAGACCAAGCACTCACTTTACAATGCCAAGCATAGGCAAGACAGCTTATAGAGCTCTCAGACCAAGCACTCACTTTACAATGCCAAGCATAGGCAAGACAGCTTATAGAGCTCTCAGACCAAGCACTAACTTTACAATGCCAAGCATAGGCAAGACAGCTTATAGAGCTCTCAGACCAAGCACTCACTTTACAATGCCAAGCATAGGCAAGACAGCTTATAGAGCTCTCAGACCAAGCACTCACTTTACAATGCCAAGCATAGGCAAGACAGCTTATAGAGCTCTCAGACCAAGCACTCACTTTACAATGCCAAGCATAGGCAAGACAGCTTATAGAGCTCTCAGACCAAGCACTCACTTTACAATGCCAAGCATAGGCAAGACAGCTTATAGAGCTCTCAGACCAAGCACTCACTTTACAATGCCAAGCATAGGCAAGACAGCTTATAGAGCTCTCAGACCAAGCACTCACTTTACAATGCCAAGCATAGGCAAGACAGCTTATAGAGCTCTCAGACCAAGCACTCACTTTACAATGCCAAGCATAGGCAAGACAGCTTATAGAGCTCTCAGACCAAGCACTCACTTTACAATGCCAAGCATAGGCAAGACAGCTTATAGAGCTCTCAGACCAAGCACTAACTTTACAATGCCAAGCCAGCTTATAGAGCTAATTGTAACAACCATGGCATGGAGCTGCTGGTGATCGATAGCACATATTCTACCAGCATGCCAACCAGCCAGTTCTTTCGGAAATCAAAGTTACGAGAATGAAACAAGACACAAATAGAATACCAACCACATTTGCACCACTCAATTTCATGAAAAACATAGATATCTGTGATATGAAACCTTCCAGCTGATAGTACACAGATCGGCACATGAAAAACAGAATCTCATTTAAAACTGAATGTATTTCAGACAAACTGAACACAACTTACATCAGACGTTTGTGTTCCTCAGGATCAGTTTTGTAAGATTGCTGTATCAGCTGATTTGTTCTATTTCTCCATCTATCAACCTCTGACGTAATGGACTTCTTATCTATTAGTAAGGCATCTCTCTGTGCCTGTAAATCTCTCACTTCCGCTTGCACTGGTTGTATCGTCTCCTCAAGCTTGCTTAGCTGTAAATACATTCAACAGGACTTTTTCTTGTCATTTTACATGCATGAGTATAGAATTCTAGAATGAACTTATCACCGGATCCAGAGGGGGGGGGTGGGGGACTGCCTTCGGCCCTCTGGTGCGGGTGGGGATCATATAGGGGTAGAAACGGCCCTGGTGCACCTGAAATCTGCGGAATTCTGCAAAAACAGAGAATTCTCATGCCTATGCTGCGGAAACATGACCAAAGTAGGGAAAAGTAGCACTTGATGCAACCATTCAATAAACAGTTAATTTTCAACACATAACACACATTTTGTTATCCATGCTGACTAGCAAAGATTAACCACAAATAAACAAGGCTATAGATATTAAAATGAACAAGAGCTAAGTTTCATTGGAAAATCCTTGAATTGTTTGAAAGCAATAGCTGAGTAACCAAGTGTGTTTCTGTCAACCATACAGCGCAATTACTACATACCATTGAATCCTAATATCCTAAAATAAATTAATATGTTCATAATAAGTCCTCAGATATTCACCAACCTTGGCTTCAATCTGTGTTAACTGTGACTGTAGATGATCCCTTTCTTCACGTAGCAGTTTGTTGCTATCATGTAGTAGATTGTAGGACTCTACACGATGCATTAACTCTGCATGCTGGGCAGCTGTTTGTATCTCCGCCTAAAAAAATCACATATATATATTATATTGTGTTATATACACTGCCCTCAAAATGTTCCTTCACACTTCGACAATTCCCATTGCAGTTAATGTATTTTCATATTTGTGTCACATACAATAAATTAAAAACGCTTTTTGACACAGCAATAATTTTCAGTAGAAGTATTTAAAAATTTGTACTGAAACAAATTATCTTATTTTTTTGTGTCAGATCATTAACACATGTATACAAATGTTGGTTTTGGATGATGGCTGATTGATGCAGCTGCTGAGATGTGCAAATTGTTAATTCTTAACTATCCATCACAGAAGTGGGATGAATAATCATACTTCATGTTCATACATGTATTATTTGAAATTCTGCATAAAAAAGTAATGAAATTCACAAGAAGAAACTTTTGGATGGCAGTGTATATTTCAGGGTTAAATGAAATATTTACTACCACATGTATTGTATATATTCACGGTGGTCATTTAACCATACAAACGTTCATGAGATTCGTACCAGCACTAAACCATAATTTGAAAGCTGTAAATAGTTGCAGAACATTAAAGAACAAGAGAGATGAAATTAATTTCAAGAAACAATATCTTTCAGGAAGCTTTTTCTAAGTTTCACACAACCTCTCAAATTAAGGTTAATAGACTGGCAACTCAACAATATCAGCATAATTATTTTTAACAGTGATTTTAGAATATACTCCTCAAAAGATGTACGGACATATCAATATTGAAGTAATTCATTGTTTGTTCTTTGTTTACATGGGCACAGAATATTCAGTTTGTTCTAAAGTTGGGTTTATGCTTCTTTTTAAGCAGTAACCCTTCTCAGTCTATATGGTCTGTAGAAAGACGACTACTCTTTGTATTACCGTTTTATTCTTTACAAATGTTATTAAACTACTCAATCAATTGGCCTTTCCCTTATGAATGGTATTTTAAATATATTTATTTTCGATTTCAATGCTTCAGTTCATTCAACTTTGATACCAAAAATACAGGTTAATTCACTTTGAGGTTTTCAAGCAAAATAAGTTGTCTTGTTGAGTGAAAATGAAACAAATGGTCTTGCCATTAACTGACGTGCCAGTATGACTCAATCTAGCATACATACCACCTCTTTTAATCTTTATATGTGCTCTGTAACTCAAAAAAGAAGTTCTCGAAACTTATTTATATTAATCTGGAGGTATTTTGTGAAACCTGGTACATATTAATATTTTGAGACAATCTACAATGACAATGATACTTTACCTGTCTTTGTTCTCTCTCATCACCCAGTTGATTATTGGACGAATCTAACTGTTTCTCGAGTCCATCACATCTCTGTTTTAATCTGGAACATTCTGTCTCCACGACAACTAGTTTACCCTCGGCAATATCCTTCTCTTTTCTCAAATACCTACCAAAGTACCACAATAATTTTATTTTTTAAACTCGAACAGGACAATAAATCAAAGGAACATTTTTGATTAACATTAAATGAGATTAATTTACATACCTTTTGCATACATTTGAAAATAAATCAGGTACAGATGGGCAATTTGAGTATTTTTGTAGTCAATGTACATGATATAAAGCTTGAAATAACCTGGTGCTAAATGCTCACGGAATTGGTAAAATCAACAAACATGACATGAACAAATACAAAAATGAGACAAAAATTACCTGACAACTTCAAGAAGTTGTTCTGATGATTTATTACTGTCGTCCTGAGCTTGTGTAACCGATTTACCCCGTGGACTAGACGCAGCTCTCTCCTGTACTGATATCACTTGGTTAGATAACTGAAATAGTAGAATAAGTATATAAACCAGAGCAGACTTTCACCAGCACATGGAATTATAATCGTTACTCACCACACAACACAGAACACATATGTCAACATTTTCTCTCTTTGAGTCAGTTTGGAGTTACGGGTGTCCAATATGAATAGCACTGCTTATTAAGTGCTGAGTACTATGAGTGTCCATTTTGTGTGAGAGTTGTGTGTAAAAGAGAGAGAATAAGTTGCTACAGGGAATGCCACATACATCAGACACCGCCTCCCTACACAGACCTCTGGGAAAACAACGGTCCATAAAAAGGCACTTATTTCTGAGGGTCAGAACTGATTAAAACCATTATACTCGAGACATACAACTTACGCTCAATTCTAAGATTCACACTCCAGTCTCTGTGACAGTGTATCAGAAAGAATGCTCAGCATTTAGCAAGCATTTTAATCTATTTCACTCACAATTTCAGAGCTCAGACTCAGCGGAGTAGATTTTGACATCTCAGTGCGAAGTGGATGGTTATAATTTCAGGTCATGAACTAAAAACCAAACTAAATTTTGGATCAGAGGGGCAAATCAAACAAAAACATTTTTTCAATGTTTGTATGCAATATTCCAATATCTTAAATGTGTCTTGCTGTCGTTTACATTTGTGATCATCAGTTCAAAATCATACACACTTAGAGCACTATTAAATCTCCAAAATTTACAATAATTGTTACTTTCGTTGGTACATGTATATTCTGTACCCTTCAGGACAGGTAAAACTCTAAGAATACATACCAGTCCTTTTGTGTATAAGAAACATTTCATGGCCATTAAAAATGACAAGCTACAGATTAGAAAAAAAACTACAAGCAGTATTCTGATGGCCTTAGATAACAATCATGTAACTTGAAATTCGTCACTGCTAGCTCCTATACTGTTTTCTTACCTTACTCATTTGTTGATGAAGAGCTTGTGTTTCTTGCATGAGATCAGTAAGTCTGGCGGCCATTTTATCTTTCTCTTGCGTCAGCATCTTTTCTCGCTCAGCTGACGAAGTCTGCAATAGAACATACAGAGATGTTGATCAGTGATGCAATATATTACCTTTCAAATTGATACAATGTAAATTACTGAAGTTTTCAGCACAGGGGACGCACTAATGATTTTATTTTCATCAAATTATCTTTTGAGTCAACAAGCAAAATAAGTCACAATTGCATCAGCTGAAGATGACCAGGGAATTACATAGGTTAATGTTGAGATGATAAAAACTATACTTAAATATTTCACCATATTTGTAACATAATATGTGAATATTAATTTTGACAGAAAAAGTTATCAGAACAGCATTTTGAATCAATGTTAACATAACTTAAAACTTGCGTTACATACAATTTCAATTTTTTACCTACATGCGGACATTTTTTTATGTTTAAGTAATAGGTTACAAATATTCCATTAAACAAATTTTTTCATAAATGTATAAGAGATGTATCAAATGCCACCAAAAAGCAGTATCCTCGCCTAATACCTTGTAAGTACTCACATGACACTCAAGGGCATAAAATACTGACCGTGAATTCCGTCAATTTCTGCTGAGCAAGATTAGCCTGTTCTTCTTTCTCCATGAGTTTAGAATTAAATCCTTCAAGCTGCTTCTTAGCCGCACTGAAAGCCTCCACATCTGCTGCGTGTAACATTAGTTCACGCTCATACTTGTCTTGAGCTTCTGCACCAAGTTGAGTTTGTCGCTCACATTCTTGACGTGATGACATCTCCAAGGAGATGGCAGTCTCACGTCTTTCGGTAGCTTCTTGCAATTCATTCTGAACCTCCGTTAGTTTATTTCTTAAATCTACTGTCTGTAAACATGAAATCATACCATACAATAATATGTAAACCAGTCAACTGGTTATTTCTTCAACATTCTGCCAGTAAAATTCATTTTTAATGGCCCAACACAACCATGGATTATATAGAACTTCTAGCAATCAGATCTGAAGGATTTTGAAAATTTACTTTTTACACAAAACAGTGTTCTGCCCAGTACACAGAATGTGGCATTCCCACATAAAATAATGAAAAGAACCATGAAAATCTCTACAGATGTACCTGTAGGCTCAAAAATGAGAGTCTAAATATTTAGTTGATTACACAGTATAAGCATAGTAATTTCAACAAGAATCTAGCACAGCATTGCCATTGCTAAGCAATCTAAGTACATCTATGAAACAGCGATTTCATCGGTTGTTGGATGTCAGCTAGCCAATCAATGAGCTTATATTTCATTCTGTGGTCGCTAACAATGTCTGCCAATGAGCAAATAGGGAAGAGTTCTGGGACAATTTTGAGTTTTTTGGCATTACAATACGAAAAAGGTAAAATCAATTGAATCTGACCATTATAACAATAACACTTCAGACAATGTCCCATTCTGATAGTGATGCCCCTTCCCAAGTACAAGTAAAATAATTCCTTAACACATTCTAATAATTTTCAAATACTAAGTTGCTGGCAGGAGCAGTTAAGGTAAAATCTATGAAATGTGATTTTCAAAAAGCTGTCAAAAAGGTTAGAGAGTTGCCATGAAGGCTGTGTATTGGCTAGCTGATAAAATATTTCTACAATGAAGTATGAAAGCAGGATTAAGTAGGGTGGTAAAAATCTTGATTTCTCATTTCTTTGGTTTTGGACCCACATTTTGTAAAATGTCTCCACTTATTTACGGTCATGGGGTCCATTGTCCCCAGATTTTTAAAGTCTTAACAGAACACTGAAAAATGTATATAAGACAAATGTTACCAAATCAATACACCATGATACATTTTGAAAACAAGACTAACTAATACACATACAAAAAGATACTAGGAACAAAGGTCTGCTAGTTACAAACAATACAACACGTATGACTATTATCAGAACTAAAGTTAACTGTTATTATTTGACTTAATTATAAACAAAGCAAGGAGTATACCAGCATACCAAATTATGGCGTTCCTCAGTTAATTTCACATTGTCATTGAGCAGTTCTTGTCTTTCCTCTTCCAGTGCACTTACTCGTGACTTTACATGATCACGTTCTGAAGACACAATAAACAAATAATATGGACCACTAATATGAAATCACAGCTCAAACAAAACCTCTGAGAGAATATTCATGTACTTTTCAGGAACTTTTTCAGGTTTTCAAGGACTATTTATACTTCAAATTCACTGTAAAGGTAACAAATGTGACAATAGGTCATGACTTTTTGATGATATAGTTAAAGTGGCACTCTGTATAAATCACAATAATCTGCCCTACTTTGTTGTATAGCAAGTGTTTGCAGCATAAATCCACATCACAATCTTATGATCTTACACACACCAAGTTCTACCTACCTTCTTCAGCTTCTCTTAACTTCTCTTCTAAAGTAGATTTAAATTCTTCGCTCACCTAAAAGCAGAGAATACAATAATATTTTAACACTCGATAAAGACATTGAACTCTCTCATCAATTCAGCCAAATAGCAATAATAACACACTCTCTCATGGAAAAACTTGTTCCGCTACACATCAAATGATGCCCTCATTTTAATGATAGGGGCAAAGTATGCCAGTCACGTAACCAAACCCAACTTGCTCAATGTTTATGCTTCATAAATAACACACACAGACCGTTACAATGTTTTTACAAGGCCACATGTGAAAGTGTGTTTGTTTGCCGTCTTCAGAACCTGCTCTGTGAATTTGGATAGGAAGGTAGGAATTTTCTTTCAAATCAAATTTTTTATTTTTTAACAATATTTTTCTTCTTCAAGACTAAAAATATTATGGTTGTGGGGCCATAAACTGGTTCTGGTATGCAGCATTTTTGGAGGGTAGTTAGGGAGTTAGCAAACATACACTTTCAATCTTAGTCCCAACCAATACTCACAACATTCTGTTCTTTGATATTTTCTTGTATACTGTCAGCAATCAATTTATACTGTTCTACATGTTGTTTAGCTTTAGTGAGTTGACCTTGTAAACTTGTCACCTCTGTTTGAGATTGTTCAAGTCGAGACTTGAGATCTTGAATCTCTTCACTGCCATCTACAACTACATGAATCGATGAACAATGTTAAATAATGAATGATAAATAATGAAACATCAAAGTAAGAAATTACATGAAATTTTGATGTTTTTAGCTTACACAGAGTTTAGCAGATATATATTTGAGTTCTTATTCACCATTTACAAAACTGTACCTCCTAAAACCATTTTTACATCAAAACTTACTTGTATTTTAAACTGATTAGGGTTCCTTTATTCTTCATAAAAAATGTATCATTCTTTAAGACACATTTCCATTAACAGACACAGCTTAGGCATAAAAAAATTATGTCAGTTACCATAATGTGCAGCAAAAAGTTGGGACGGGAGGTAGGAATTTTCTTTCTTGTGTTCACCCATTCTTTTCATACAATTGAATAGGTACAGTGATCACCTTACCTCACGATTAGAATTTTTATCTGTACAATACTGCAATATGGGGTACAGTTGCCTTACAGGATATTGGTATATTTTTAAGGCCTATTCTTAAGTATATTATAATAGCAAGCACTACTAAAGTAATATAAACGTACCAGAACCTGATGATATATCAGACAGCTTGCTCTCTGCTGATGCTAGATCATTGGACACATTCATCAACTGTAGAATATATGTACAAAAAGCATTATAATTATATCATCATCATTCAATGAAAATAACGTTCCACATCAAAGTTCAGCTTCTTTTTTTGTAATGTTGCCTGAAGTAACATAAACAGTCAGGGCAAAGTGTTGAGTTTTTCAGCTATTAGGGTGTAGAAAGTTCTAGGTGGCCCTTCTAGCATTATTTTGGGAACCAACCATTAACCAGCTAGATAGTTTCTTCTCACAATCCCTATCTCCCAGGTGGGCTTAGAATCCACACCAGGAAGGGACCATAACCACTCGGCCACGGAGGTCCCAATGATATTTTACTTCATTCCTAAAGAAACTGTCAATGATAATGATAGCTGGTGACACTGATACTCAGAATCCTACATGAAATTAACCAGAACACTTAACATAATGTTTAAGAAATTGATGAATTAAAACAACATGATTTAGTTATTTAACTTAATATTTGAACACTGAGACTCCGATATACCCTTAGTTTACATGTGTATAATGAGAAACAAACCTGTTGTTTGGTCTCTTGTATTTCTTTATCTTTGTTGGCAAGTTGGTCCTTGGTACGCTGATGATACCTCAACTCTTGATCTATCTGACCCTTCAACTCCTGTACTTGTTTCTACAAATACAACAACAACAGTACAACTCTCAGATAGTGTTATGCATCCATGTGAAACTTCAAACAGTTTATGTAATTGTGATTTCCAACAATTTACAATACCAGAGAGGATGTCTAAGAGAGATTAAGTTGTTACATTCACAAGACAATGGCTCCCCATACTGACCCCCTGGAAAACAACAGTCCACAAAACATCAGGCGCTGAGGTGGTGCAAGGATGAACTTGTATGGGATTAGGGGTGTAATAAATGGTCTGGCTGGCCTTGAAGAACAACTCAGGAGAATTTAAAGGGACAACAAGAGTGCACAATTTAATGGATGGAATACATCACGGTACAGTCAAGAAAGCCAGTAATAATAGGCCAAAAGGGAGGGAGGTGGGGAGACAAGAATATGAATTATATCAAGTGAAAGAATTGCACATGGGGAAGGGGAACTTAACATACATCTAAAACATAAATAGAAATAATAACCATACAGGCTTGGAACTGTCAGTAAATATACTGACTCAAGTCTCAAAATACAGAAAAACCACCCCCTTCCTTACAAAAGCACACATTAAATGTCATATGTCAATGATAAGGAAAAAATATTGCAACTTAATTTTGGTATAGAAGAGGTTACAATAAGTTTGCATCAAACGTTTGATATGCAAATAAAATAAAGTAGAGACATTTCATTTTTAAATACCAAGTTGTAAGAAACAAGAAATACCTCCCAATGTTTGGTCACTGCGGTATGTTGTTTTTCTTCGGTCTCCAGTCGTTTATTCAGGAATGTTTTCTCCCTCTCCAACGTCTCAACCTGTTTACCTAACCTATGTTTAGTCTCGTATTCATTTCTTTCTAAATTATTCTGTAGAGATAAAATTGCATTAAATCATCAAATTTACTCTTGTACGACTGATCATAATTAAGGAGAGAACCCCCCCCCCCCCCAGACCCAGCCTACTTTTGATGATTTCCCTGCTAATTCAAAAATTAGTGACACCCCTGAGAAATATCATGAAGAAACATTTTACTGGAAATATTTTCTATAATCTACAGTTGCACCATATCAAAGTTGACCCTGGGTCAGATCAATGTGACTGGTTGTGGTATCATGTCACATCTCTGTAGCACGGTATAGTAGTGTGGTAACTCTATACAAGTTTTTACTATGAGTATACATCATCTCCATATGGCTGAAAAATTGTTGCTGGTCTACAAATGCCAACACGCAATACAATTAAGAACTGAGCGAACACATAACATACTTGTATAGCTTGCAAGTTAGCCATCAACATTGTCTGTGTATGCTTTTCTCTACGTAAACTCTCGAGTTCAGCAACAGCTCTCATTTCTGAAGATTTTATTATATCCATCTTAGCCTGAATATTCTGAGATTTTGCTTCCACCTGAGACAACTGTTCTTGTACTGTCATCAACTCCTGTAATATCACAAGGTAAACAAACAATGTCAATAAATCATTCTGAAATGCATTGTACATAAAAACTTAAGCTAGATAATTCTTTTACATAAGAAGCTGAACTTGCACCTTGAATACTCCCATAGCCCTATCACAATATACATACATGTACAATGATTTTATACATGGATTATGAAACATGGCATTATATATGTTTGATCTGTAAGTTCATTGTGTGACTAAGACTGTATGACACACCAGGAGTAATGTTATGCACTTCTTTTTGGTGTTAAGAACATTTAAGCCAAGCAATATCAAATAATTCAAGGAGTTACAAAGACATAAAGAGGAATGGAAAACTGTGAGTATGTCCTTTAATTTCCTATACAACCTTGCATTATGACAATCATCTGTACAAGGTAACAGGAAATCCCACCATGAAAGTATCCAACAGACTGTGGACGTTTTTTTGTAAAAACTCAGACAGACCGATGAACATCAAGACTAATACATTGTTTCATTCATTTGACACATGTGAAACTAGAGCTATCGCTGAAGGTGATTAATACCCTGCAATAATGCTTTGTCAGATATATTTTTTTTTAGAATCTAAGATGCCCGCCAATCGGCCATTTTGAATGTGATGAAAAAAAAAAGTTATGCAGTACAACCCCATATGTAAATAATTTGTGAGTAAAATCCTCACTGTAGAAGAACTTCATGCTTTTTAACAAACTGACCTGTCTCTGTGAGTTGATTGTTTGTTCATGTTTAGCTACGGAGACAGTATATTTCTGTATCTTGTCCCTCAACAAAGCAATCTCCTTCCTGTAACCTTCAGCATTACTCTGTGAAACTTTGTTCCTCTCAGCAGAAAAATCATACTGAAATCATACAACACATCAGGTAGATGAAGCATATTAAAATTTATTTTTTGTAAATTTTAAAAACAATTTGAACGAGCTCATGATACACAGATTGGTTCATAATAAGATTTGTTGTCTCCTAGTTTTAATGTTGCTGTGAAAAGTTTCTTATCTTAATAAAGATCTTTGGAAACTGAGTCTCTGAGACAGAAATATCATTTTACGAGAATGTCCCCTAGCCTAAATTTTAAGACTAATAGTCCAGCAAGTAATTCATAATTACTTAATGATATCCTTAAATATGGATCAAAATTAGCCAAGGGCGGCATAGAGGTCAAGGGGTAGAATTCCGACTCGTGATCCGAAGGTTGTGAGTTTGAGCCCAACGAGGAGCATGGTTTGATCCTAAGCATCACAATTCCTGAATTTGGTGCGAGTACTGGATACTATCCCAGAAAGCAGTCATAGAGAGTGATTACTATAAGTTGTAAGAAAATCAATAGGTTTAAACTACATATTGGCATAAAAACTTAAGGGAACAGAATCTTTGACATATTACATTGTCCAACAAAGAAACTATTAGCAGCAATGGTTACGAAATTGCATAACTTCTAAAATAAGTTTTAGTAGGTACAAATGTTGATGTTACCTTAGATGACAGTTTAGCATTCTGTACTCTTAGGTCAGCAATCTCCTGTCTTGATTTGTCCATCTGATCGTGCATTATTCTGTAACAAAACATGTGATTAACAAGATACCAAAGCATGCCAGAAAAAGAAAGAAAATTCCAAATCATATCAAATTGATTGGTATCAGATAAATATATTACAAAATGTATGAAAAACCTCGTACAGTATGCTGAATATTAAGAGAATAAAAATACTATCAGTGAAATAGTATAGTAGACTCAAATTGCAGAGTTTTTGAATCACAATCATCATACACAGACATAATAAGTGAACATGATTAAATAAAAGAATTTTTTTTTCGTACTTTTCATTTTCCAACATGTCTTTCTTGTAAGACATAAATTCTGTCTGAAGTTGCTTCAATGCATTGTTGGCATCGTCCAGTTTCTTTTGAAGTGCATCAGATTCCTGACTTTTGATCGACGATCTACCCGGACTTTTAAGTAATGATGTATTCGGACTCTTCTCTCCTGGACGACTGATGGCCGATATTTCCAACTGTGTAAAAGCAAATGAACATCAGGTTAAAACGCATGTATTGCCTTACAAACTAGGTGTGTTCATAAGACAGATGTCCCTCTATGTGCTTTCTAAGGGTTATTGAGCGGAAACCTTTTTTTAAGTAAAAAGGGCCATAACTCCTCCAAAAATTGGTTGATTGTAACTGAAATCGAACTAGACCTGTATTTTATTATCCTATGCTTATGTGCTCAATGAGAATTGAATCCATCCATTCGTTGGAAAGATACTGATTGAAAACCAATTTTTTGCACTGACAAACGCACAGGGCAATACTATATAACCCTTCGCCTTTCTTTGAATGGTGGGGGCATTAAAAAGTACAACAAGCAACCAATTTTTTTACATCACAAACAATCATATCACTGGGTGCTATGACACCACTCATAATGTTAATCATGGAAAAACATAGAACAATTTCTTGATTTTACTTTGTTTTACTTTATTTAAGGCACAAAAGAACAGATAAAAACCAAGATGTAGATATAAAGGTTGATATTTGATACAATATAACAATGTTAAGAGTCCAAACATTATCATTATACAAAGGTTAGCATACAGCATTACTTAAAGCCTCAGCAGGCAACTCTTGTTCATCAGACATATATAGACTTTCTATAACTGTCACCAGGAATCAATAACCATACATAAAGTTGCTACACATTTCAGAAGGGATATAAATTATATTTCAAATATAAAGTAAGTCTCATACAAAGTTGAATTGATTGGAAGATACCAAAACATTCAGTTATTATAAAGAACAGTAATACTTACAGTCTCCGATGTTGATTGCTGCAGTAATATCCTGTACATGTCTCTCTGTCGGACGATAGATTCAACCTAAGAATGTAATATATGATAGATAATTATCAGTCAGAGCTATGTCTGTACATCATAAAACATGACAGTTTTGTCAAAGGACTTAAGAACCAATCAAATTGCTAAGATTATACAGGACTATTACAGGGTCCCTTTATACAACACAATGTACGGCGAAAATCTCTATCTACCCATAGCACTAGCTTAACGACCATAGAATGTTTAGGCTTGCAGAAGTAACCCCATCACCACAGGACCATAAATAGTTCAATCAAATTAAGTAACATCGGAAACTTACTGGACTAACAAATTATTGATGATTGAAGACTTGGCCATAACAGATTGCTAAACAATGAGTCTACAGTAACATAGTAGTATCAACAATTTGCTTGAAATCAACTGATATATATTACTCACCATTTCAGCCTGCTTCTGTCGGGCATCCTTCATTTGACCTAATTCCTCCAAAGTTATGTCAAGTTCATCTCTTAACTCGCGAGTTCTGTAATAAATACACACATTAATTAATAAAGCATAGGAAAGCTGTCAGGATGGGAAATATCAAGATTGGACTGGTTCAAAACTCCAGAACATAGGTTGGTCATTGTATATCAGTAAAATGCTAATAAAACAGTTTTGAATCAATCAATCAACACCTCTGTAAATCAATTAATTCAAACAAATCAATCAATAAAAAGTATTACTACTGGAACATACTTAGAATCAATAGCTGAAAGCTCTTCCAGTTCATGCTTGTCTGATAATTCTCTGATCACTGACAGTAGTTTCTGATTCTGCTGTTGTAGTTCATCAATGTTTCTGCAAAATAAACTCATATTATACAACAAAAATGTAGAAAATATATCATACACATATAGTGATATTGTCATAATGTTTACAGTCTTATTTTAACTGTCTAAATTCTAAAGATTTGAAGGAAAAATCTGATATTTGGTCCAACATAAATCTTATATGTTTTTTTCAGCAAACTGGTAATACAACAAATTAGTAATGCAAGAATACTACTCTTATTAAGAAGTTGACTTTACTTTTATATTAATGAGGAAATGTAATGGATAGGAATATGATACTATGAAACAAATATGAAACAACAAGTGTGAAAAACTACGAAAATAAGGCATTTCATAAAAAACACTAAAAGGACCTGATGGAAACTCTGTGTCACTCGAAACATCAGGTAACTCAAGCTTTTTGGATGGACCCCAGCGTCCTCGAGTTTTCGAAGTTTAACTGTATTCACATTTTAATATACACTACACAAAAATTTCCAGTCAGGAAAATATAGGGGGTACAACTTACCCCCATAAATCAGGTCTTCTCTACCATCTAAAATTTCTCATCAAATTCCAAACTTCTGATAACCATCACAAAAGCAAAAATGAAAGAATTCAGAAACAGTCAGGTAAAAGGTCGGGTCTATTAAACAGCATTTTTTAAAACTGACCTGAATGTTACAAGCTTGTCAGATATAACTTTAGAAGAGCTACTGATCTCAGGTGAGGAAATATCTTCCCGAACAACTCGTCCACCGCGTAATTCTTCTATTTCTTTCACCAAAAATTTCACCTAAAACAAACAAGACAATCATAAAAATAAGCTTAAAATACCTTTATAACAACAACCAACTGAACTCTAGTCATAAACATTGATCTCTCATTTATTTTGATATATTTATTGTGATAAAAATTGAAATGAATTTAGATAGTTATTGTAACTGTATGATAAGTTCTAAAAATTCAAGTCTGTAGATAGGTATTTGCATTTATCATCGGAGTGGTCTATGACATGGCATAATACAATAACCAAGTTTAAATCAAATGAAACTCACAATTAAGTTATCAACTGTGTAAGCAACTAAAACTTGAAAAATTCTCAAATTCTGCACAAAAAATACAAGCAACTAAGGCCAAAAAAAAGAGTTCCGTTTCCGGTCTCCTGTCCAAAAAAAAAGAGGGTAGGACAGGTAGGAAGGAAAGTTTTCGTTGTTGTTTTTTTGGTTACTGATACTGTTGCTGTCATTAAAGCCCCTAAAATTTGACTACCTTCTATTTATTTTTTAAAAACGGAAAGGAGGAAAATTATCCCCAATAAAAAGTTTAGGGTCGGAGAGTAAACAAGGGGTAGGTAGGGAGACCGGAAACGGAACTCTTTTTTTTTGGCCTAATCAAATCCACTGGTCAAATTATGGTCGATTACAAACAAAACAGCAGTTTTCTCTGGCTTGAAATTTGCAATTACGTCAAAAAAAAACCATACACATACAATATCATACAAATATAGAATACATTTAGAATAGAAATTCAATCACAGAAATACAAAGAGAAAGCAGATGTAATTTACTTGTTCTGAGAGGTCTCTTGTCTGTGTTTGCTGTTTCTGGTTCTCCTTTGTAAGATGTGAAGACTTCCTGTGACATTGGTCAGCTTCACTGCGTAACGTCTGACATTCCTGCAATATAATTCAACATCTTATAGTTCAACAACTCTTTTCTATAGTTTGAAATGAGTAGCCAGACTGGTTTCATGATGAAATTCATTGTTCAAGCTGTCATTTTATCATTGCGTTAAAGGCTAATTAATACCAATACTTTGTACGTCAAAGGCAAGTACAGAAAAAGTAGGAAAGAATGTCACAAGGACAACAACAAAACCCAAAAGCTACAAAACCATATAAAATGTATATATACACACGATCAGTTGTAAACAGTTCATCCAAAATAAGGAATAGGTTC
Organism: Mactromeris polynyma; assembly: GCA_032209605.1. Classification (NCBI taxonomy): domain Eukaryota; kingdom Metazoa; phylum Mollusca; class Bivalvia; order Venerida; family Mactridae; genus Mactromeris; species Mactromeris polynyma. Next base: position 16,456,532 of record JASFXZ010000008.1, read on the forward strand.
AAGTTTGTCAAATTCAGTGGGTAGAAGCAATAAATTAATCTAGAAGAAAACTTCTGGGGCCTATTTTGGGCATTCTGGGACAAAATTCCCCACTTACAGTAACATAGATGTTTTTCAGTCATAAAACCAGAATCATTGACAAGTAATATCAAATATCTCACACTACTGGTCTGTGGTATCTGTTTTTCGACGGGAAGGTACTGAATACAAGGTTTGGAAACAGAAATGTAAACTTTGGAGTGTAAATTATAATTGCCCCCTTGGGACTCTATTTTCCTCTATCAAAGGGCCTACCATAATTCCTCTGAAAGTGGCAAAAACACTGCACATACATGTGAACTACGTTCAAACCAAGCCAACAAAGTAAAGATATAAGTATAAACATTATACCCACCAGCATACCAGCATCAAGTTGTCGAGTCATCTGATCAATACTCTTCAGTGCAATCTCATAATCCTCTTTCTGTTTCATCAATATTGGTGCTTTCGCCTCAATTTCCTACAAGACAGAAGCATGTTATATAATGTCTAGCCTGTCAACATGTAGAAGGATCATTTTTTGTTATCCAGTCAATGAGCTTTCAATGTTCGATGGGGAGTAACTCATGAATAACCAATGTGGAATACAGTATAACTGATTTTATGTATTAAATTGTGCAGATGCTGTAATGGGTTCAGAAAAATAGTATGTAAACAATCCTACAATATCCACTATTATGTATGAATAAAGCAGTCAAAAATCTGAGTTTGGAGACCAGTTGCAAATCTCAAGTATCCGATCGATTGGTTTTTGAGCAGACCTGAAATTTGACAAATGACCAGACGGCATTCTGAGACTGGTCCCAGGGGTTTTTACCTTGACCCAGTCCTGAAATTGCATTACAGCAGATATTTTCTGTAGAGTGTATTGTTTACTGACCAGTACAAACTCTTAACGTTTTACAGATCAAATGCAAAATGCGTAGGTAAGGACCAGTGCTTAGTCTGTTACAATTTCAAAGACTACTTGCATGTAGAATATTATCCAGATATGAATTGAGTCGCTTGTTCTCTTCCTTCTCTAACTGAAGAGTGTCCGTAGCTTGAACATATTCATTGTAGATCTCAGTTAATGTCATTCCAGATTTCAACATTTTACTGGTAGCAGCTGCAGTAGGGAACATGGCGTCCACTTTATCTTCACTCATACCTGATATGGAATTAAAAAAAGGTTCTCGCTCTACAGTAATATGTACAATAAGTATATTCATGCACATACAACTTTGAGTCTAAATAATAGTGTCAGATGCAATATGCAGAAAAAAATAGACGTAGGAAACTAAATATTCTCATTTTTGCTTCTTGCTAAGTCACATAAACAGCCAGGGTCAAGTTGTGACTATTCCAGCAATAAGGCAGGAAGACCTCAGACAGACACCTACTTAAAGACCACCAACCTTCTGAAAGCCAGTTGGTTGGCTTCCTCACCAAAATTTCATAATAATGCACAACTAAAAATGCCAAAAGTGCCAAAAGCAGTATCTAATTAATTCAACCAATAGAAAACAATAAAAAATAAACAATTGAAAGGAACAATAAATTTTATTATTTTTAAGTTAATTTCAAATATGGTTTCAAGCCAATGGGTACAAAACTTCTTAGAAATTATTTACAGAGAGATGATGAAAAGATTCAAAGATATTCTGAAAGTCAATAAGCAAATTAAATATATCAGTATTGAGTAATCTAAAAAGAGAGTCAATACTTATCATAAACACTGTTCAACATGAATTCTACATAAAGATACATCTATCTAACAAAAATAAGATAAATACAAACAATTACACCATACCTTTAGACTTCATTGCAGTTAACAACTGATTTGCATTGACCAATTCTTGCTCTAAACTTTCAATCCTTTTCTCTGAAGATGATAGAATAACATTGTATAAACTACAATAAACAGATCATATCAGAGAAATTCTCTTCCATAGAAAAGCCAATGCCTATTGGTCAATTTTTTGTAAAACATGTTTTCATTGGCTTACCCCCTCGAAGTTTATTTACAACTATTCTCAAGTAAATACAAACAGACCGTACATCAGAGTATTATATTTCAAACAGAAACTATAATAAATACATAATAACTCAGGGGTGTCAATAAGAGCTGGGAGCCAGTAAAATGGCCCGGTAACTTAAGCATCATCACCTGGCTACTTTTATTGTATGAATGATCATAATTAAGGGGAGTACCCCCAGACCCCTGCCAACTTGAAGATTCCCCTGCTAATTCCAAAGAACTGTGACACCCCTGGTAACTGATTCTAAGCAGAATTTCGTTAGCTACCAATTTCATTTAAACTTAAAACTGCAAGTTGAATTATAATTAGACTTACCTCTTTCTGATATCACATCACTAATTCTCTGTATTTCTTCATCTTTCTCATTTTCCATTTCTGTGTGAGCTGAAAAACACAGAATGCATAAAATACAGATACAGCTTCCATAGCAACAAGCACAAACAGGAATAACTGACAGCATATAAAAAATGATTTGATTTTTTCTTACTTGAAACCTTTGCATAATTTCAAACATAGAACCCTTCGTACTTGAGAATATAGGGAAAATGATGAACAAACAATACATCTCTTGTAGATTTTTATTTATTGGAACAAAAGCAACACCCTTACAACACAGTATTGTCTCCCATTAATTTCGAGTAGTACAATTATCAATTGACAATGTTTGAAACAGTAACAGACACAGTCTGCATCATAACCCACTAGCCTTGAGCCTACAGCTTGTAACTTGGCCTTCTGGACTGCAGATATTTCTAGTTGCTACCTTGAACATGCAACTGTTAAAGAAGAATCTTTGTATCAAAGCTTGGGCTAGTATAACAGCTTGAAAGCTAGTCGTTTCTAAACAAATGAGACAAGACAGCAGACATATTACTTTAATGTGAACTGACAAATAACTCACAGTAATATCAGGAAGACTGTTTTAAAGATAATAACATAAAGTTAATCATGCAATAGGAATGTTACCATTAGCAGCTTCCTTCAACAATCTCTGTAATTCAGTTACAGCTCCAAGTAGTTCAGTGGATTTGTTTTCATTTTCTTCGGATGACGTCTGAAAAAGAAACATATCAACGCAATACAATAAAATGTCACAAAAAGTCAATGAAGATTATCTGTATCTTCCACTTCAGAATGACATAACTAGAATTTTATCAATAGATATGTTGTGAGACTGTTACAAAAGTGAAATAACTTAATAAATTAATATTGGTTTAGGACGACAGGCAGTAAAACCTAATTATTGTAATACCTCCAAACCAGTTTTGTTAACTGAGGTCAACAAATGCCAACAACATCACACATGATGATATAAATCATACAAAGGTCAGCAGAAATATTTGCTGGGCTATGATGAAGACTACCAGTAAAACAAGTAAAATGATCACTGAACATCAACAGAACTAAGTAAGGTAAGAAATCACATTTGCTTAATACTACATGCTACGGTAATGTAGTAATAGATAAGTTCCTAACAATAGATCTGGTCTCAATACAATACAATACTACATGCTACGGTAATGTAGTAATAGATAAGTTCCTAACAATAGATCTGGTCTCAATACAATACAATACTACATGCTACGGTAATGTAGTAATAGATAAGTTCCTAACACCGGATCTGGTCTCAATACAATACAATACTACATGCTACGGTAATGTAGTAATAGATAAGTTCCTAACACTGGATCTGGTCTCAATACAATACAATACTACATGCTACGGTAATGTAGTAATAGATAAGTTCCTAACACTAGATCTGGTCTCAATACAATACAATACTACATGCTACGGTAATGTAGTAATAGATAAGTTCCTAACACTGGATCTGGTCTCAATACAATACAATACTACATGCTACGGTAATGTAGTAATAGATAAGTTCCTAACACTAGATCTGGTCTCAATACAATACAATACTACATGCTACGGTAATGTAGTAATAGATAAGTTCCTAACACTAGATCTGGTCTCAATACAATACAATACTACAAATTAATTCATGACTTAGGCCCCCAGCCCATAACACAAGTACATATCATACAGACCACAGGTGTTGATGCAAGATAACAGAAAAAGGATTATTTACAATTACAAACATTGATTTACCAAGTACATAATTACAATATTAAGTTCTCTAATTTAGCTAGAATGTCTATAGCTAGTTCACATACAAATTCTTTTGACTGACTTTACAACTTGAAATGAAAGATTTTGAAAATCTTAGTTCAAGATCAATCTCAGATTGTTTGTCACATAGGGGCCAGGAATCACAAGACTAAACCATTAGAACAGTGACAGGTCCAGTAACAAGCCATACAAACCTTGTACAATTCCGCTAACTTTACCCGAGCTTCTATCTCGTCCTTGAACTGCTTTTCAGACTGAGCGTTGCTATCCTGGACCTATAAATCAAACAATAAATTCAACAATGCATTCAAAATAAGGAAATAATGACTTCATGCATGGCAAACTTAAACATGAGTGTACAAGTATGAGCTTGGCAGACAAAGAGCAATTTTTGTAATCTAATGCACAACTTCTTGGCTCAAAACTTGTGTACTACATAGGCAAATCTAAGAAATAAATATTTCTTGTACAATTATTGAGACTATTGAATATTTGTTAGCTAGGAAACCACAGGGACATGTGAATACCAACCTCTTCAATCCTTTTGATTAAAGTTTCAATCCTCTCTGTCTGATCAGCGTTGGTTTTCTTCAATGATTCAACATTTGTCTGGGATGAAGTACACTCATCTGTCTTCATTTCCAGTTCAGACTGCAGTTCTAACAGTTTTGTTGACTGAAACAGTGAAAACTTTATATCAACTTGCTGCAAATTTTAAAGCAAACTGAAATAATATTTTGATTGTATTAGAAATGCCTATTTCACTGTTTTTGATACTTGCTTCAGATTGCATGCTTTTTATACAAATAATTTTGTTTGTTTTGCATGTAAACATAATATCATCATTGGTTCTGCAGAACCCGGTCTTAGTTTCAAGGTGGTCTGATAATTGACTTAAAATTTTGAAAGAAAAATTGAAAATAGCCCCATGTAAATACAGTCTTATCAGTGTGTGTCTGTAGTGACTTGGTCTTAATTTTGAGGTGGTCTCAATTTTGAAGTGGTATTTCCCTGAGATTTTACTGTACTTAATAACAGTGATGGTATGTGTGCGGAGATAAACAATTATTAAATTCAAACTAACAATTCTTTCAGATATTACTATGTGTGTAGTATGTATATAATCAGTACCTTTTCTCTACGGACACTCATCAGCTCCTTGGTCTTCTCTGACATATCCTTGTTTAACCAATCAACCTGACTGTTCAAGTTTTGAATCTCTTGCTCACATTTCTTCACCTGAAACTGTAGGAAAAAGAAACCATGCCAAAATAATATCCTTCTCATGATTTAAACAGAAGCATCATAAAAAATTGCCCATATGATACTACAGTATCAATCAAGTTGTATTAGATTTTAAAAAGTAAGACTTTTAGTTCCCATGAAGAATAAATAATTAGTTGTTTAACTTGCTTTTAAAATCAAATGCACAATCCAACATAACTGCCTATGAAAAGATAAATATAATAATCTACTGCTGTTGTCAGTAGAAATTAGAATTCAACAAAGCAGATTTTGAGCTGCTCAAAAGGGTTGGCTAATCCTGAAATTCATTTATCTAGCAGTTAGATATGTCTATAGATCATATTACCTCTTTGTTAAGCAGATTACTTCTAATCTCATCTAGGTTGGCCAAAGCCTCACATTTAGCTGTGTTCATGTCTGACATCTTCTTCGACATTTCCTTGAGTTCATCTGAAATATTTCATACATTATATGATCCAAAACATCAGTCCTTGACATTGATATGAGAACTATAACTGCTTACATTGATGTATCAAATCATAACATTTTCAATACACCATTGTCAAACAGTCCGTCAATTAGTTTAACCTAGTTCCTCCTTTTGTTTGCACTAGCTGTCAGTGCATGTTTTCTACAGCATATGGCATGCGCACATAATCAGTAAAATCTTATCACATGATCATAAATTCAAAACTAATTGGTTATTGTAGATGTAATTGAGTTTGATAAATATTTAAATTTATATTGCACACGAAAAGTCACAGAATACATCATCTATTTATGGAAGTAGCAACTAGGTCGAACATCACATATTTTGTATAATATGAGTAAAATCGTTTCTTATAGAAGTGTTTAGTCCCAAAGTTGGCAGTGGATTTGGTGATAAATAGTCCTTTTTGGCCTTTAAAACCATTCACAAATTTGACTGAAGTTGACTTGCTAACAAAAAGAAATAAGTAAGAAAAAAGTCTATCTGATACTAATTTTATGCCATCTAGTTCTGCAATTAATGGTATGAAGAGATATTCGAGATGTCTACAAGTGATAATTAAATATTCATGCCCATGATAATCTGGATACTACTCCCATTATATTTCATATACGAGTACATTCACTTCTATCAATAACAAAACATGACCATAATTTATGAAGCAGTCTCTTAGTAGTAATATTCACGAAACAGACAAGTCGTACCATTCAGATTGTCAATCTCTCTGTTCCTCTTCTCCAACAGAATCGTGAACTCTCGTTTCTCATATTCCAACTGTTCATTGACTTTTGACAGTCGCAACTGCAATAGACATAACACATTGAGCATAAAATACAACTTACACGATTTCCCCGACAGCACAAAATTTGACACAACAAATGTATACCATGACTAAAACAATGTAAGTTATTGTAACAGTGATTTGTTTTACTGCGGTGGCTTTAGATTCCAAAATTTTATGCATTATTCCATGTTAAACAATATACTGAAAGGTGGATATAATATTGACTTATCAGAGATGTCACGGTAGCAACAGCTAACAGACAGGTGGACAACAGACAAAAATAGGTAAGAACAGCTTCACATGAGTAATCACAAGGAAGAAAACCAACATGATGTAACAGGACAAATACATTGGACAATGCAAAGCAGTGTTGGTATTAAATTTTTGTACCAGTTTATAAAGCATTACAACAATTAAAGGAACAATGTAACGATGCAGGGCTCTAGAAGTCCGCTAGCTCGATGTCCCGGACAAGTCTAATTGCTACCAACAGTTGAGTTGGACTTTTTGTTATAAATTCATACCCTATTCTATGCTCTTACAACTAGCCTCCCAATCCCATGTTGGACAAGTCAAAATTAACATGTACACTAGTCAGGGACAACCGTATTTAAAGAAAGTCCTGTGACGTCTTAAATATATAAATAAGTTGTACACTTTAACATGAATCATGATATATGCAAGTTATAATTTCATAAAAATATGAGAAAAACCCAAGCATCTTTTAGATTTAAAGATCATGAAACTAATTAGAGGAAAACTTCAAAATTAACTCATCATAACACATCAACATTACAGGCCTTTAAAACTCACAAAAAATCAATCTTAAACAAATTCCAAATGAAAGATATACAAACCTGTGTTGAAAGACTTCCATCCTGAGTATTTTCCAGTGATTTAAGTTTCTGTGAAGCCTCATTATATTTTATCTCTGAAAGTATCAATACAAAACTCAAATATCAGTTCCACGCAATTTTTGTTTCTGGCAAAATATGCATAAAATTACGAGAAAAAACAATGCATTACATGAAGTACAGAACTTGCTAAACTTTTTGTGAATGTGCAATTGAAATGTACAATTAAGTACATAGACTAGAAATAAAGCATTTAAAAGCTAGAAATTATATCAGTCTTGGTTTAAACTTATATATTTAATATTGATAGAAAAACAAGTTTGCAACTTTAATATATTTATCACTCTCAATGACTCCTTCCTAGTTCACTAACCAGCTCCTACACTTAAATCTGGAATTGCGAAATTCATAGTTCAACTTTGCCTAAGGCGAGATGAGAATTCATGATCTTCGGATCAGAAGCCGGGTATTCTACCCATTGAATACTCTGTCTCCTAATACATTGGTCTTGGGCAAAGTGTGGTGCTTCAGGTGGCTTTCAACCTAAATTACCTAGATACACAAATTGATATACATACCAAGTTCTTCTACTTGTTCCTTCAATTGTAATTTCAAGCTAGATTCTGACTCAAGTTTTGTATTGCTAGTTACTAGTTGTTTTTCAATGTCAAAATACTGTTGTTCTGAAATTAAGTAATTCAAATTTATAATAAAACAGAATCATATGTTTTACATCAGATATATACAATGCCAAGAGTATACACAACTTTTCCTAGACTGGGATGACCATGGTGATTACTCTAAAGTAGCAAAAAGGGCTGAGGGCTGTAAAAAGGTGACAGGATTAACAACGACAATGCAGCAATGCAGTAGATGCCCACAAGTTTCCTGGTTAATCAAATCAATGGCAAAGTGCTGTAGTACTTTTAATCTACAAGAATTTCTAGGTTGCATACATATTTTAATGTAAACACAAAATTGTAAAAGTAACTTTTGTGCGTAAAATTTTACTGTATTTTCATATGCCTAACTGATACATTTAATCATGGATTATGATACTGGGTAATTACAGAAATAAAGTGAGACACTAACACATTTTTCTGTGGCTGCAATTTTACATTCGTTTGATGTGGATTGAAATTATTGGAGACATTGTAGCATGGAAAATAAAAGGTCATATTACACAAATTAAACTATATTATACATTTCCCGATTGTGTCAATTGTTCCAATTCTTGTTTTGTCATCCACAAGTGTATAAGAATGATTACTACACCATGCTTTGTTAGACCTCAGTCGTCGAAATGTTGTTTGAGGGCAAATTAAGCCCCTACAGTCGTTCTTTCTTTGGTTGGCAGCATAGTTGGATTTAAGGGCAGAAAGGTGCTTTTTTAATTAATGGGCATGGTAAAGATATTGTCAAAAAGGGGCGGAGCTGGGCACCCTGCTATTATGCACTAGAATAATCCCTAACAACACCTATACCATCATTACCATGGAACTACACATTTTCAGTTTCCCAGGATCAAGACGCTGGTATTGGTCTGAATAATAATACATGGTTCATAGATTCACAATTGAAAGGCGACTTCATGCGGTAAAATTCAAACATGACATAATCGTTTTGTGGACTAGCAATATACACATTGTTCAATGTGAGATGACAATGTTAAAATTCTTCAAATATTCATATTGTTACCATTTTAGACCTTACCCATAAAGAAAGAAACAAATTTCGCAAGACGCCAGGAAAAGTTTTATACAACATGTCGTTATTGGTAAGCATATCAATATACTTAATACGTCTACACATTTCGTCGGACATGAACGACTGACAATAAAGCACTATCCGAATTTAAATTTCTAAGTGAAAGTTGCACACACCGGCATGTGTCATTCGCCATTTTACCTGAAGTAACGCGAAGTTTTTCCAAATTTGCTTGGTATTCTAGTACTTGTCTTTCAAGACTTTGAAAACATGTTGTAAGTTTATTTGTCGCTTCTTCAGTTAGGCTGGAATAGTCGGGTGAACTTATAAGTGTGACGAAGTCCATGGCCCCCGCCATTTTCGATTCTGAATAGAAGCGGATCTGGTTGGTAATAAAGTTCGTTACATTCCGTCCGTCCGTTATAAGATATGCAATATGTTTACGGCCTGTTGTCCAGTATGAAATATATTGACCAGTTTGAGGCGCGTCAGTGCTGGAAATTGTTCCATTTATTGTATCCTGATCAGTTTTGGGCGTATTCTTAAAATATTTAAAATATTTTACGACAGATATATAGGCCTACGGTCCCTGTATAAATGAATATATTTTTGCCACAAAAGACGTATTAATTAATACTAAGTAAATATTTAAAAAGTCTTTAAACACGGTATTTAGGACCCCTTCCAGACCACGGTACCATTTTGTCGTATAATCACACGGGAAACACGAGCACAAACATTGTAAATGTACATGTGTAGAGCGAACTTCATGGGCCGTTGTAAACGATAAAATAGAAAGAGAGGCCGCTAATTTGCCGTCTGCTGTGAGCGTGGTCTATGACAACGTTTTTACAGTTGCACATTCTACGTATTGATCAGGCCCAATGCCATTTCCGTATTATCTCTAACCTGGTAGGCCTATGTCCATAAATGGGCAGTAATGAATGAATACACTACGCAACGTTTATAATCGGTCATTTAGGAGTTGACTATACTGCATGATCACAGCATTTATTTGATCACACGTACATATTAATGATGATTGTAACTTAAAATAATAAAGAATTATTATATCGTTCTTTCAACCACCATGTATAACAATTACATAAGAACAAATCTCCATACTTCATGCAGGCTTTTATGTCACGTCTAAGTGATCGAATTTATGTATTGAGTAATGTATTTATTTCTTTTTGAGAAAATTGGACAGTGTATTGGGTTTATTAGTCACCGTCCATTTTCCCGTTAATTGGAGGCGATGTCTTCTTGTATCAGATAAAGTGCTGCTACCTATGCTGTAGACACGCGACGTGATATCACACCCAGTCAAATTGACATGCCACTGGGCAAACCAGTTCTAGCCCTTTATATGAGATCACATTCAGGTTTTTCGGCGCTGCCGTACTAACATGGCTTTGCTATTTGCATATCAGTGCTGTGTAAACCAATCAAATCTTACGTTAACCAATAAACCAACATATGTTCAACCGAATAACGTTTGTAACCTTGATGCGGATTGGTTAACCTTTCGATAAGGTGTACATTACCTTACCGAAATCCACTGAATTTCGGTGAATTTACCGAAATCCATTTTTGATCTGGAGTGACCAGCAATCGTAACATCTCGGCAATAAATCCTAACCTTCAAATTGCTATTTCTTTTTTTTCGATCAATTTAATTTCAATTGAATTTCAATTGTTTACAGGTTTGTTGTGTTGATGCCGATATGCTGTAATCAGGACTAGTAGTAATCTACTAGTCCTGATGTAACTAAGAGTTCAAGCTACCCCCCTATTCGTGTTAACCCCCGGTATTCTGAAATCAGTATCATATTACCCTCGGAGTAACCGGAACACGATTTCATATTACCCTACGCAGTTTAGATTACCCCTCGTTGATTGAGCAAATATGATATTTTTACTTATTTGAAATCACGGTGAGTTAATTGTATACAATTTATGAAACATACAAAATTGAAAGCTAGTCTCAAACTGCCAAACACACAGTAAAATGTTGCATTACACTGCTATTATGTTAATAAAGTCGAACGACTTTAATGAAATATAATTAGCATCGGACATGCAAGGAAGACAACTCCCGTGAACATAGTTACGAGGCTACCGCCGTGCAAATGCGAGAGTTTAGACCCCTGTACTAACTAAATGTTACCATATTTTAAGTTATTACTGTCTCACTGTGTCTCTTATCTGACTTAACTTAATGTCACATGACTCAACCTTCCCGCCTATACTATATACACAAACATCTTATCTCCATTGTACATAATTCAATTTGTACGAAATGTGTGGGGTGAACTTATAAATTACACGTCGATGATAAATACAAAGGTATTTATTTGTTTATTGTGCTCTTAAAGTTTGAAATGAAGAAAAAAATATCATGTATAATGTTTGTAGATTGTGTCAAAGACCTAGATGGGATTTAGGTCTTTGATTGTGTATACATTGGTCCCAGGTTATACAATGTCACGGACATATAAACCATGTCCGTGACAAGTGACAATGTGTAAGTGAGACATACTGCTACATATTGCAACCGAACAAGCCGCTTGGTTTAAACTGTTTACCAAACGTATACCATCTTAGAATTACAAATGCAATGGATGCACAATAATACCCGGTGAAAGAAAAAACATTATTGTGACTTTTAAAGCTAACGAAACCACTGGGGAGTATTTGTTATAATAGATAATATATACATAATAAGAAACGTTATTTTCTCCTTCAAATGATTGCTCATGTTTATAACTGTACTGAAAATATAACATTTTTACATCCACTGACTAAAGATGGATTGTTTAAAGTCACTCGCCCTCACAAAGTCACAAGAGATTGTCACGAGTTATTTCCCTTTATCCCTTCTAGAGATATATCCCTGTATCCCCTCAAATTGTGCTTACTACTTAATATACATATACTATAGAGAGCGATAAGCGAGAAAACTCTCGAAGGATACAAGGAAAGAACACTGCTCGCTCTTTACTTTTGATTTATGTTATGGAATTATACAACTTATAAACTTGCATGCTGAAAATTGAGAAGTACTAGTTAGACTTTCAGGCAAATTGATTTAGCTTTCTGACTACCATGTGGATTCAAACTGAAACCAATTTGACCAATTTGACAAAAATGTCGATTTTCCTCCACATGTGGAGAAGTTGCCGGCTCCTTGTGGAAGGGTAAGTTAGAACTGGTAAGAATTCAGTCCAGGAAAAACTGGTTAGGTGAACCGGCCGCCGTATATAACTGAAATATCGTTGAGAAACGGCGTTAAACCCGATGAAACAAACAAACAAACAAACAAACATCAAACTGAAACCAGTTGAAAAACGGAACAACCATCACTATTTTACATCCTTGTAACAGAACATTGAATGTTGGAAGAGTATATATTCCAATGCATTGTATTTTTGTTTCTCGTACCATTAGTAATTGTTTGATAGTTTCATAAATTATTATACTTTATATTTTTGTCCACATGAAACATTCGAAGAAGTCATGTAATCTGAATTTATAACATAGATCATATATCTTGTCTATGATATACATTGTTTTAATTTCGGTTTATTTTCGTATTTCAGAAAATGTCTGCACCAATTACAGAAGCCTGTAATTCAATCAGTGACGAGATTGATGTGGCAACACCTTTAGGTAAATGCAGTGTTTGCCAAATTCTATGGCGTGTTTCCAAATTATATGGCGTGTTTCCAAATTCTGTAACGTGTTCCCAAATTCTGTTTAATGTTTCCAAAATGTATGGTATGTTTCCTAATCCTTTAGCATGTATCCAAATTCGCTAGCGTGTTTCCAAATTCTACAGAGTGTTTCCTAATCCCACCTTTAACTCGTTTACACCTTCAGGTAAATACAATATTTCCAAATATCGTACAGTATTTCCAAATCCGAAAGAGTGTGGCCAAATTCTATAGATTGTTTCCAAATCATATCGAGTGTTTTCAACTACTGTAGCATGTTTCCAAATCATATCGAGTGATTCCAACTTCTGTAGCATGTTTCCAAATCTTAGCGAGTGTTTCCAACTTCTGTAGCATGTTTCCAAATCATATCGAGTGTTTCCAACTTCTGTAGCATATTTCCAAATCATATCGAGTGTTTCCAAATTCTGTAGCATGTTTCCAAATCATATCGAGTGTTTCCAAATCCTATGGCGTGTTTCCAAATTCTGTAACATGTTTCCAAATCAAGCTCAAATAAAGTTATAAGCCTTATTTTGTTCTGTAATTTCCGTAGCCTGTGTTCTTACAATCGGTGCTTTTGGCGATATTCGACACATAGAAGGACCCAATTCATCGAAATACGCTTTTGAGCTTATGGTATATGCTAGGCATCATACACTTAAAACCATTGTAGGTGGTTTTGCGGTTATACTTGATGATATGTACTCATTTATTTGATTATTTTTTCTACAATATTTAAGTTTTCTTTATCATTCTTCAGAATGTTAAAAAATATTCACCGATTCAGCGCCGAAATCTCTAACTTTGCCCAACCATATCGGTTATTAACTATGCTGCTGATTGTACTCATTATAAACACTACATCCATGTTTAAGGCGACATATGTAATAAGAGATAATTATTGACAGAATTGTCGAAACTGCTTGGCAATAACATTGTTTAACACTTTAACTGCGCGTTCTAACGATTGAATCCAATCGTCTTATGGGCTTAAGAGCTCTCGGAGTGCAATTACGTCAAATGCATTTACGCAGATTCAAAGGCTACCCGCATCACATGAGATTGCCATGAGTTCTCTCCCTTCTATTCCCCCTCTATATGCATTATTTATACATATAGGGCCCGTTTTATCAACGTTCTTACGCACGAAATTTTCGTAAGATTTACTTACGACATTCTTACGATCGCAAGAGCGTTTTATCAATATTTTCGTACGCTACGAATTCGTAAGATTTTCTTACGACGTTCTTACTATCGCAAGAGCGTTTTATCAATATTTTCTTACGCATGCAGACGCTACAAATTCGTAAGTTTAAGCCAAAATGCTACGAATGGTCATAGGCATGCGTAACATTTGTAAATATAGGCTAAGAGACAAATTTGATCAGATGCTAAAGAGAACCATATTTTTTTTTTTTATTTAAGTGTCATGCAATTAACAATTTCAATAATTTTAGCCTTACTGACAAAAGAACAGAAGAGCTTATGCGATGGCGCGGTGTCTGTCGTCCGTACGCCCGTCCGTACGTCCGTAAACAATTGCTTGTGAACATGATAAAGACGTTAGTTTGATTGTATTTCAATCAAATTTATACAGTAGTTAGATATCCATAAGAGCTCTGTTCCTTTCGATATCTAGCCAGAACTGCCCATGCATGACTGGATTATGGCCCTTAAAATTGTCAATTTTTCTATAATACAGCTTGTGAACAGAATAGCACCTTCTATATTATCCGATGTTTACCAAACTTATACAGTAGGTAGATATCCATGAAAGCTCGGTTCCTTTCGAAAACCAGCCAGATCCACTCGTGCTTGACTAGATTATGGTCTCTTGAAAATGACAAAATTGCCATGCATGAGCTTGCGAATAGCTTCTATTCTTTATTTGATCTTCACCAAACTTGGACAGTCATTTGATATCCATAAGATCTTGGTTCTTTTTGAAAATACAGATACGTGCATTCATGACTGCATTATGGTCCTTGAATTTGGCAATATTTCTGTAATCAATATAGCCTCCATAATTGCCTTCTTATAACTTAAAGACAAAAAGTGAACGAATTCAGTCAGCCAGTAGAGCACATGCCCTCATTGGTCTCTTATATTATAGATGTTTGCATAAGAGTGGTGTATGCATGTCATTATAGTGTCTTATTCATTGGCAGACATTAAACATTCATGAATAGTTATTTGTTTCAGTGCATTCTATTTGCAGTCTAAGATACACAAATGTGAACCATAAATTAGTGTTGAATTGTATTTATGTCCTTACTTCAAAGCACATACATTATTTTACTTTGCTTTTGTTTATATTATCATCAGTGTTGTTTTTTAAAAATGTACAAACACCACAACTCAAATACACATTTCAATTTATTGCTGCATAAACAATAAGAAAATAACAATAACAAAATATATATAACAGTGAAATCATGTAATCGCGGCAAAAGTTGCGGTCATGACAATATCTATTATGAACATCTCTTACATGGTGGAACTGTACTAATGCATGTACTGTCAAAATTGTATAGCGCAATGCTGCTTTTTAGTCATGTACCTCGCCAAATGAACAGAGCCGTTATAGTGACCATTCATAAGGGAGGCAGGAAGAAGAAAGATGTACCAAATAATTATAGGGCCATCTCGTTGTCGTCGTGCGTTTTAAAAGTTTTTGAGTGTATCCTACTTGAAAGGTGTGAAACTAAAATACTCTCGGTGATAAGTCCTCAACAAGGTGGATTTCAAAAACAGTTGGGATGCACAATGACAGCGTTTCTCCTCCGCGAAACAATCCTATATGGAAAAGAGAACAATAGTAAGGTGTTTGTATGTTTTCTGGACGCGCGACAAGCGTTTGACATTGTGTGGCACGATGGCCTCTTATTAAAATTATTCCAAAGTGGTGTGGACAAATACTCTTACCAGGCATTTCGTGCCATGTACAGCTCAATGGAAAGCCGTGTTCGTAACCGGTACTTCCTCTCTGACTGGTTTAGTGTGAAACAAGGTACCCGACAGGGTGGGAAAACCTCACCCCTATTATATCTTCTCTATATAAATGGTCTGATACAGGAGTTAGAGAATTGTAACAATGGAATATGCGTGTATGATATGAAAGTCACCTCTCCTACGGTAGCAGACGATATGCTGCTTATCTCATATACAAAATTTGGACTAGACAAAATGCTCGATATCTGCGATAAATACAGCAGAAAATGGCGGTTTTTATATAACCCTGGAAAATGTTGTGTGATAGTCTTCAACGAGAAAATGAGTGAATTTCTTAGGCAAGATAGACAATGGACACTTGGTGCTAATGCAATACCGGAAGCGGAAAACTATTTACATCTAGGCATAAACTGTAATAAATATATGTGTCATTCTAGCATTATTCACGATGCCTCGACTAAATTGCGAGGTGCGTTATTAAGCATTATGTGCTCTTATATTAATCAAAGTGGCATTACACCGGTTGCTTGGTCTACAATTTATAAATCTATAGTAATACCAAGAGGTCTATACGGATGTGAATTATGGAACAATGTATCCTCATCTGACCTACTCCAGCTGGAACGCGGACACCGTTACTGTGTGAAACTAATACAGAACCTTCCAACATATGCCAATGTGGATTTCTCTCTAAGTTGTCTTGGAGTATCTTCCATAGAAACATTTATTGACTACAAAAAAATGCAATTTTTAGGCCAATTGTGTCGTTTACCGACTAAATACATATCCAAACACCTGTTCGTGAAAAGACTGGTTCACTACTATAACAATGAAAGACAGGTTCTTGGTCTTATACCAGATATGCATAGAATCTTAATTAAATATGAACTAAGTCTCCACATTGAAAATTTCTTAAAAACTGCTAGTTTCCCCTCGAAAAATCAATGGAGTCGCATTCTTAATGAAAACATCTTTACTCGCGAATTCAAGGAAAGGATGGATAGGGTAGCTGAACGTAACTCTCTTTTATCTGTGGGAGATTTTTTCCAGCTTAACAGACCGTGCTCGTTGTGGACGTTTTTAAGGCGATTCCCTAAGCTAAAGCATAAATGTTATTATGCTGTTATCGCTTTAACGCGTATTTCTTCCTTCGCTAAGGTAGAAAAGTGTGTAACCTGTGGCAACATTTCCGATAATATGACAGTGCATGCAGTATATTTCTGTAAAAACAATGAATCGATAAGACAATCTATGTGGACGAGCGTTCTAACCCTCGCCGGAAGTGAATTTTATCTCTCTCTAATTCATAAGGAGTGTAAATCCCAAATATTTGAACTCTTGATGGGGTTATCATATGATAATCTATCACTAAACACACAGGATGAAATTAGGATACTATGTATTAATTCATTATTTCTGATGTTACGCCAACAATTTCAAGTGCGTTTGAAAAAATAGTGTTGTTTCTGCTTAGTCTCCAGAATGAACCTGTCAGTTTAGGTCATGCTATATTAATTCAGGTATATGTCTGACTGCTATATGTATATTGGCGTTGCCGTTTTATAATGCGACTCAATTCCATCCTATTTTATCTAACCGTTTCGTTTAGGGTCTAGGTCATCTTCTGGTGGTGGTAAATTGTATGATCGTATTGATGAACTTACATGTTTGCACGCGTAAGTCAATGTATGTGTACAATGGCGTTTGTGTAAGTTCGTGCATCTCTGCATAAATCCATGAGTGTATATTTTTGCAAACGCGAATGTGAATGTTTAACTATTTCTGTATTTGTGTTAACTTATATGCATGTTGTCAAAGGTATATGTGTGAGTATGTGTGTGTGCGTGTGTGTGTGTGTGTGTGTGTTTATGCGTAAGCTCGTTTGTGTGTATGATTGTATATATATGTTTGAGTACATGTATAAGTTTGTGTTTATGTATTAACTGTAATGTACCCTCGTGTTAATATGTGTTTATTCTTTTATTTTACACTGTTTTGTATATACAATGTATGTTCAATTAATCATTACAATATCCATTGATTAATGTTTGTGCATGCATTCTTTCATTCATTCATTTATTTGTATTATCATCTTCTTTTGATATTGTATATATATATGCATATTTGTTCATTTTGTATGATAGCTCTCCCAAGTGGAGGTAAATAAAGAATCTATCTATCTATCTATCTATCTTGAGACAAATATGCAGATAAAGCTACAGATATAACTTTGTTCTGTCAACAAATTTTGTTCTAGTTGTTTAATCCTTATACCAATATGAACCTTTTATTTACCTAAATGGACTCAAAATTGTTGATAATTACTAAAAATTAATACAAATAACTATAGGACAGCAGTAAACCCAACATACATTTACGCTTCCTTTTGCCCGCCTGTGCATTGTTGGTGTTGGAACATGTAGCGGCTGAAATGTATAAGAAGTATGCATTTATTTTACAAATGAAAAAAAGTTAATCAGACGCCCATTTAGTTCATTTGGTAGAGTGCTATACTAGAATTTCTGGGGTCGAGGGTTCGAACACCACATTCATATTGATCTACTTTAGGCTTAATGAAAGTTCATTTGTGATTATTTACTGGCATAACCGTCATAACAATTGTATATAGATTTACATATTGCAAAGTAGAAGCAATCATCGCGACGATCCCCTTGGGACCAGTAGCTCTGGATTCAGTAATATAACTGGGACCTATGACTCGCTGTGGTTAGGCATTCTTTTACTTTAGCGCAAATATGTGTATCTACAAGTCCATTAATAGGCGGGTAGCCTGTCTTACTTGTAAACGATAAACGTCTGCTATATCAAAGACCTAAACACGGTATTTAGGTATTTGGCTATATGAATAATTTAACAAATTAAAACTACTTACTGTGCAGTTACAGCCACCCAAAACATGCCATTCATTTTAGACAGCTTCTTTTCATAACAACATTCCACTAACGCCTGATTCTCCTCCTCCGACCAGTTTGTTTGTCTGCAGTTTGTTTTTGTTTTCGCCGCGTCAGTCATGATAATTCTATGCAAACGTGTATGACAACAGATGACAGATGGCGCGAACTACGTTGTTTTCTACCTCCAATTGAAGAGCGTTTGCGTACGAATATTCTTATCCGTAAAATCGTTGTCATACGTACGAACGCGTTTATAAAACGGTCGTAAGTATTTTCGTAAGAATGCCTTGATAAAACGGTCGTAAGTATTTTCGTAAGAAAATTCTTACGAACATTTCGAATCTTACGAACGCTATTTCGTACGAATATTGATAAAACGGGCCCATACTATATAATGGTTAATTGGAGAGAACTCTAGAAGGAATAAAGGAAGAGAACTCGTAACAGTCTCCCGTGACCTATATAAATAAAAATGTACTTGCATCATTTGTTACAGGGATCGTGTCGTTGCTGGAACAATGCGATCGGGAGATCTTTGAGGGATTTCAAGATTATAAGGTTGTATGACATCATAAAACGAACGTAAATACAAATGTCTTGAAAACATCGATGTAACACCATTGACCTAATTTAACTAAAATGGTTTCAAATCGCAATATATACATGTACAAGTATATCAATGTTTCTTTCTCTGGCGCAACTATATCTGGTACTCGTAAACCATTCACAAAACAACGTAGCATGAATTGTTATAATCCAAATAAATTGGCAATTTTCTTAGCATACAGAGGCAAATAACGGTTTCGTTGCCATGCGTTTTCGTATTGACTAAAGTTTGATCCAACATCTGAAAAATTGGCTACATAAAACGTTGAAATAAGCATATTTGACCCATTAGGTCCGTTGAAATGAACACACAGCTTTGAGGTATGTAGCAATATAATTATGCTTTATTTCTCGTATTTACTTTATAGAGCGTGTTTCACAAAGACATTATACAAACGATTGAGACTGTAAGCCGCCTTGTTCAGGAGATTATGAAGGTAAGCTTCAGTCAGCGACCCGTAGAACATCCATAATTTATAAACTGTAAATATCATCCTGTATTGTGTCATTTCTGTGAACTTTGCATTCACAATCCGTAACCGAAGTTGCTTGGCACAGTCGTCGATGCTCGACGCATAACTGAGCAAAATATTCACTGCGTCAAACATTTCGAGTTACCAATCCTGATACGGTTCAAGTTCAAACTACGGATTGAATTGCAGTTAACATTTGTGAAAACAATTTAAATTTGCTTTGAAGCATGCCACTAAACACTAATTTTTAAAATCGAACTGTGGCTATATGTTTTCGCTACTTTAAAATAAATACAGTTGGTGTCTGCACATTCAGGTTAGAACGTCGACGATATTGCTTGCTATCAATTTTCCGAAATACCTATTGCCTTGAAAACACTAATTTAGAACTCGAACAATGAATAAATATCATTCTGTTACCGAAACGAATACGGGTACATATCATGGAACTTTCGAGTACTGGAGTTCAATCCTCCTTCTGTTAAATCGAATAGTCACATGATCAACACTATATGGCACCGAGAAAAAAGAAGGGACGACAAGCATGATATTAAATTTTATGAATTTGAAAAGAAGATGATTATAACTCTTACACACACATTTATTTTGTATTTTTTAAGTATAAACATTTGTTTTTATTACTTAGTGTAAACTTCATAATACTGAATAAATTTTGAAACAAGTTGTTGCAGCTTATATCAATTCCTCTCGATGACTGCTTCTAGGGTTACCCCCAGAGCTCGCGCCAAATTCAGAGATTGTGATTGTGATTGTAAAGTATGCCCAAGGGGTATTCGAACTCACAACCTTTGGTCCAAGTGTTCGGGGCTCTTCCCTTCGACCACTATGTCTATTCAAATGTTTATTATTTAGGGTGATGTAAAGAATGGTCTGGTTGTGTTTAGTGGCTGCGGAACATCAGGACGGCTCGGCTTCATTGTTGCGGTAAGTCTGTCAAATATATTTCTTAAAGTTTCAGCCCGCCCGCCCAGCTAGCTCAGTTGGTACAGCATTAGACTGTCACCCGGCAGATCCGAGTTCGATTCCCGGGTTGGACAGGTTATGTTCTTCCGTAACATTGGATACGGTCATGTCCTTCACATGTGGATACATTGCCAGTTGCTTGCGGAAGAAGAAGTGAGTACTGGTTGACAATTAATTCCAGGAAAACTGGTTAGCTCAACTGGCCGCCGTATGTCACTGAAAACTATAACCCGATGGAAACAAACAATGTAATTGTATTGCAGAGTCATAACAACGCATATATTGAAATGTTTGCAAGTATGACGGATGATTTAGTAGTGTTTGTCATGGATTACTCGTACTTTTCATTTATGACGTTTCTTGTATCTTGTGAAATTGATGCTGTATTTCTGTAAAGATACGTTTTTAAATGATGTTTTAATGTACTATCTCATCCCCGGACGCCATCCAACTTTATACATGATCAGAATTCCTCCATATGTGGAGAAGTTGCCGGCTCTTTGTGGAAGGGTAAGTTAGTACTGGTTAGATTTCAGTCCAGGAAAAACTGGTTAGGTGAACCGGCCGCCGTATATAACTGAAAAATTGTTGAGAAACGGCGTTAAACCCGATGAAACAAACAAACATGATCAGAAATTTCCGATGAAAGTACAGACTGTCATCACATTATATTTAAGACTTATCTATATTAGCCGACACTTAACATGTTTCTATTCTGTCTCGCTTAGAGGACCTTCAACCAGTTTCAAAGCTTGAAACAAAATCCACAACTCTTCCGGTACTTGGTTGCAGGCGGAGATAAGTAAGTGAGGAATAATATTTTATTTATTTCTTCAAAACATTTCATTTTTATATATTTCGTAAACGAATGTGTCATCTGTAGACAGTTGATATGCAACATGCTTACATCATCTACCCAGGAGGTAACTCGGTGAAAATCTATGTTTACACAGACAGATTATTCAGAGATTGGAATGTTTATGTTGTAGAGTGCGATTTCATCACATATTTGTAAAATAATTGTGTTTATGTAAACCCGAGAGAAGTGAAGGCATTTGTCCCATGGTTCTACTGGGAGCTACTTCAATGTCTTAATCGAGTATTTAGGCAAAATACTTAACTATATGGTTTCATACGCAATATTTCTGTTTCTGCTATGGATTGTGAAAAGTTGAATTATTTTTGTGCCATTCGTTACTCACCTGAGGACAACCCTAAAGTTCATTCAACTTACAAAACATATTATCCAATGTCTAGAACCCTTCACCACTGGTTGGTCTTGCATCACCAGGATGAGAGTTGTGTCTAGAACCCTTCACCACTAGTTGGTCTTGCATCACCAGGATGAGAGTTGTGTCTAGAACCCTTCACCACTGATTGGTCTTGCATCACCAGGAGGAGAGTTGTGTCTAGAACCCTTCACCACTGGTTGGTCTTGCATCACCAGGATGAGAGTTGTGTTAAACGCGGAAGCCAATCATCTAGTTAGCAAAAGGTGTCATTATCCCATAGTTTGTGTGCGACCATGCCTGAAATATACTCAAACGCAAAAATAACTATGCGCTTTTCTTTTTTATAATGATTTTAATTAACCGTCAAGTTTTGTACGTGGATCACGTGAAACATGCCTTTCACTGTGTTTAACCATCACTATACATCTGTCAATATTGAACTAATATTGCGCAACATCCATTTTGACCACGCTCGCCGCAATCCGTCCAATCAGCGGCCTCTATTTCAACCGTCTTACTTTCGTGAAGTTCACGTTGTCTACCTCGTGGTATTGTTTATCCTAAACTGATATGTGATTTTGCAGGATTTGCACAATGTCTGAATAAATGTGAAATTAGCCAAACTTTTACTCAATACGTTCTTAAAATCTGAGATATGTGATACAATTTGAACCGTGAATGAGAGGTTCTCCGAATGAATGGTGACGTACGCGGTATTTAAAATAACAACAGTCACATCCAGATCTTCATGGAGTAATAAAGAATGATCAAACACACAATAACATTAATATCACAGTTTGCGTATTTTACAGTTTGACCCTTGACACATGTAGCCAAATGCTGTATATACGAGTATGTGTGCCCATCATACTATACCTATATGCAATCTTGTTCTTGAAACAAAAACTAAATTTCACCACTTAGGTACATTTGTTTATTTTTTTGTTGGGCTATATTTATGCAAAAATGTTATGCCAATAAACTATATGCTATGTTATATATACATCATTAATACAAACTGTTTGATTCTGTGTGTAATTGAATAACCTAAACAATGGTACCATAAGGCCTACATCCCAGATGTCCTTTTTTGATGTCAAGAAAATTAAGAAAAAACTATATGCACACTTTATTTTGCGTTTGAGTATATTTCCAAGAAGTCTTCGGACATAAAAATTAAACAATTGCCACAGTAACATGCATTGATTTGATATTATACAATGTACTATACGGGTAGTAAGAAGTTTAATACATACACAAATCTATGTAATTATTCAAGTCTGTAGCACCTGAAAACAAATCTCTGCTTTTTCAACATGACCTGACTTATTTCAGAGCCCTGTTTACGTCACAAGAAGCCCCTGAGGATGATCCTTATGCTGGTGTGGAAGCCTTGAAAAAAGTAAATAGTATTCATTGTTGAAAACATTGTTAAAATTTACGTTACATGAACCATGTTTTGTTTTTGACAAGGGCAGGTGGAATTATTTCATTTGGTTTTCTCTATTAAGAAATTCGTAAGCTTTTAATGATTTGGCGGGTATACGTGCACAATGCTTTTGTTTGAGTTTAGAAAGCTTTAAGTAATTTATTTTATGTAACTTATAAAACATGGTATTACAACTTATATTAATTGCTTCTGATGACTATTTACTGGGTTACTAACCAGTACCCGCCCCTTATTCCGGGATTTGTGAAGTTTGCGATTCAGTTACGCCCAAGGCGAGAGTCGAACTCAGGCCCTCGGATTAGGTGTCCGGTGCTCTACCTCTCGACCTCTTTGCGTCCCAAGCTTAGTTAAGTAGATACAACATATACAGCAACGGATGGCGTTTTAGTAAGAATCTTTGGTGTTGTTTATTTACGATGAATTATTTTTACAACAAATGCCCGTCACTCTTAGATTTGTTGAAACCTTCACCATTTACTCTTTTTAGGTGTCGAAAGGGAAGGATCATGTGCTGTTTATCGGAATCACATGTGGCTTATCAGCACCCTATGTGGCTGGGCAACTAGAATATTGTATGGATAATCCTGGGTTTATACCTGTCCTTGTTGGTTTTAATCCAGAAAATCTAGCTAGGTAATTATATATTCGTCAATGGTGATACACACCCATTGTATTTTAGTATTCATATACTTAACAGACTTCGAATTGTTCAATTCATTCACGACTTCATTACACATTAAGTGTAATTTTGTGATGTAATGCTATCACAAAAAAGTACTTTCTCACAATGATCTATAATTATTAAAGATATACCGAGTAGATTTTGGAAATCACGGGAAATATAATAACAATGAGATTGGCATTTTGACTTGCTTCCGTTTTCTTGTAGTAAAGTCAGTACCAAGTTCCGTTACTCTTCTAATATTTGAGGCCGTTTGACAGGAAGTTTGTTGCTGCGATGCACAAAGGATTGTCACGAGTTTTCTCCCTTTATTCATTCTATGGTATACATGTAATATAGAAAGGAAATAGAAGAGAGCTTCTTCTCCCATAGAACTTTTTTCTCAAATTAACTTCGAACAACAGAAAACCCAACCACAAAAAAACAATTAGAAACATTTTTCATGTAATGATACATCAGAACAAAACCGCATTCCACGTTTGTAATACACGCCGTACATACAGCATTAACTATACGACATATGCTAAAGTTTTATTAGGTTAGTTTTAATAAAGTTAGTATTAAACATAAGTCGTTTAATACTGGATAATGTGCAACATAGGATTGGTACTACGTATTATTGCTATTTCATGTTTTTGTAATGCACTATCGGAAACAATTCACTGTTTAACGATTCTGAGACTATCCAGTTGGGGTTCTATAACTTACAACGCTGTTTCATGTGGAATTTATCTACATTCTCCGCTTATCTTCACTGACAAGTTACAAGACTCTTTTGCAAAAACAATATACGTAGGGAATATGGGAACATAATTAAATGATAAAATCTCTAATTTTTTGCATTCCAGAAATACCAACATTGAAAAATGGGACAAAACATTCCTGCAAGGTATTTCACGTATATACAAATATATGTAAATGTAATTGTTTTGGTTCTTTTTGTGTACAATAATGGTCTACATATGCTTCCTAATGCAACAACAACAACAACAGCAACAACAGTAGTCACCAAACCTTATATTACATATATGGTAGTTAAACAAGAGTTAAATATCATATATGTATGATGAACAGTTTATTACATTTATACATGAAGCAACATGGCTGTCTTTGAAGTGTAAGTGTGATCATATGGTTTCTAATTATCGTCACTTTCGACACACAGAGCTTAATGGATATGGTATGTATGAAGAATGAACAATGCCTTAGTGTTGGTAGCTTTGTTGAGCCCCTTGACCTTCTTTTGTTTGCCACGTGCGTTTGATACCCGAGCTGAACGTTCTTTGTTGTTTTTGACCGAAGATAATTAGTAAAGTGACTAGTCATATGTCCATCACATCTAGTTTATGTTTTAAACTACCAGCCTCTTGTAGAAGAAGCAGTAAGCACTGGTTGGATACCCTGAAGAACTGATCAAGTCAGCTGACCGCAGCATTTCACAGAACAACCAAACATGATACACGAACAGACGCTCTATTATAGATAATTTACCAATGTTTGATTGCTGTGCCATGTTTGCGTTCTCCGTAATTGAATTGACTTATGCTGTTATTCCAGTCGTGAATCGTTTGAAGACGTTTTCAAGTGAAGGTCGCCGTGGTTACATCATCAATCCGGTTGTAGGGGTAAGAACCCTGTTTAATTCAGAGATTTGAATCGACTTTGATCTTTCCATCATTATTTCTTTTGGGTAATTACAAAACTGTCGCGAGAGATTTATTTTACTTGTTATTTATGTGTAACCGTAATAGCAAATTGTCATTTTGTAAGATCGTAATCAGCATTCAGAAATGATAAAGGAATGCATATAATCTTTTCACGAAAATGCATATTGCCGGTTATTCTGCTTGAGAATGCTATTACTTCCAAGCACAGGAGATTGTCACGATTTTTTTCCCTTTGACCCATCTAGAGTTATCTCCTAGAGAACTGTAGATGGAAAAGTACTCTCAAGCACTAATATTGAATACATTCATTACTCGAAGCGCGTTGTACGTAATTGCCCCTTTGATATTAAGACAGAATATGACAGAACATTTCGAAGATTTTATTAATGCTTAGAATTTGCTGTATTTCATGGCTATGTTTTATGTATGAAGCGCTAAAGAGGTCACCTTTTGAAGGGATAAATGGAAGGGAGAGAACTCGTGACAATATAATGTGCTTGATACTATTTGTTAATATTATGATAAGTTTATATTTAATACACATTGTACATAATCATTGTACTGAAAATTCTGCTTAATGCCACAAGATGTTCATATCTTCAGCCGGAACCAATCACTGGATCAAGTAGAATGAAAAGTGGTTCTGCTACCAAAATTATACTTGAAACAATCTGTATGTCTGCTTTGTGTGGCGTGTATCAGTCTGTAAAATTGTAAGTATATCAATATATATGCTCAGTCGAGTCACGAGCATTGAAGTAAGTACTTATCAGACACTCAATTATGCCAATGTTACAGTCTTAACATGCTGTCAGCTAAGCGCAGCCGTGCGTTCGGTTAAGGCTAACACTCGCACGAGTTAAGAAACTGTGCACGCATTTTGCAACCGAGTTTTAGCCTTAACCGAACGCACGGCTGTTGTGGCTTGTAAAACTGCCGATCTTGAAGTTGTCTGCTTGAGATTAAGATGAAGGGTATGTTGGTTGCAATAATTTTATCAAACATAATACTCCTAACGTCTAATTCATGTGGGGAAGTGTGTCAGTTTAAAAAAAAACTAGAAAACGAACACAAGAAAAGCTGAATATATCAAACGATAACTGTATAGACAATGAAATATTGATGTTATGACTAATTTTCTACCTAGCCGTTTTGTCGTTATGGCGCCTTCGAGTCGACGACATTTAAAATACGTAGTACATTGTATTACCTTTTTTTCTTTTTCTTTGTGTCGTTCTCGTTGCTTTGCCTGCGAAAACACAAATACCTCAAATTAGAATGACTCTCATTCCGTGCTCTATGCGGCAGACTGAAAGAACGACAACTTCTACGCGCCGATAAGTGGCGATATAACGAAATGGCGACGAGGAAGAAAATGGCCGCCATACATTGCTGTAAAACGCCGTTATTTCCTCCACCTCAATGAACATGTCTGTACCTCGGATCACCGAGTGGTGATAATGCGTATCAGATCTCTATATCTGTTTAGGCGGCATTAACATTTCGATCGAAGAGAAGAAAAGGTTTCACTGCCAGATTAAATTTTCGTAATTTTAAATGTTTTCATGCAAAACACAAGGGACATTCTTACTGCAATGCGAAATTGATCTCTGTATTTCTGTATCGCGTTACAAGTTACTACCTTGATAATGGAATTTGCAATTAATGGCTCCGGTATAAATATGTTGTGTTTATATTACAGAGAAGTTGCAGACTTCATCAAGTGTTATCAAAGCGTCTGCAACTGCGTGTACAACAAGAAGTCTGAACTCGCTCAAATTCTTACGTCTGCTGGGGAAAGGTTTGTTTGCGAATATATAATAAACTTCCTAAAGTGTACATTGTATTTATTTATATGTGTTTATTTATTTATTATAGTGTCGCCCCTATTTAAAGGTCCAGTCGTTCCTGACTTATGAGACACCTACTTTCTGAGCACATTTACTTCCCGATTCTTATCCTTTAATGCCAGGCACCAGGCAGATAGGTGTACGGTAACCATTATTTACCTAGCTGGCGGCTCACCTACCGGCCATATCAGAACAGACCCCTACAGGGATTCTTACTCCGACCTCCCGCTCCCAAGGCGGATGCCTTAACCACTCGAAAGAACGCGTCATTTTGAGATCAGCGCAAACTTATTGCAATAGACCAATGGCGCATGTGAACATAAATGCAATTTCATAAAACATATGTAACAAGTGGCAACTGGTCAATATTAAGAAAACACTTATCTTAATGTAAGAAATCAGTGAAATGAATTATGACATGTTTTAGATATATCGATTATCAATATTTATATAGTAATGTGACATTATGTGTTTATCCCATTGACATTACACAAACATTGTTTCAACAATCTAAACTGTTGCAAAACAGCACTCGAAACAAAAGGAAGCAGTCATTTAGTTACAATCGTTATGGAGCCCACGTGTCTATTTCAGTTTACAAGCAGGTGGTAGTATATATTACTTGGGTAACGACAGTCTGGCATTGATGGGTTTGATAGACGCTTCTGAATGTCCACCTACGTATGGAGCGAGTAAGTAGTCCATCGGGTATATTTACGAGGGATGATCAAAAAGTATGTGGAATTTTGTAAAATGTATGAAACCGTTTGGAATACTCCATTCCAATTTTCCCTCATGGAATCATGCTTTTATGTTGTTAATTCCTGTATTTGATCTCCACGTCAACTGAAAATAAATTCACGGCTGTTTCAAATACCCCTATTCTATGACCATGACACACGACCCGAGTTCTACTTTTACGTGTTTTAGATATTGATATTCATGTTGAGTAACATGTGTGCATTAAAAGGGACAAACCAATCCAAAGATATAACAAAAGTCCGCGTAATTTTTGATCAACCCTCGAAGTTTTAAAACTTGGTCAATTTGAGGTATCGGAGACTGATGTAAAACTGTTGCATGACTGTGATAGTATTTTTGTCTGTTTCGGCCATTAAATAAGTTTGAGTTCTAGTTTTGGTTTACATCTTGGATAAATGGCTGTTTACATATACAGTAAAACCCCACCTAACGACCACCTCAATAATAAGACCACCTCAAAATTAAGAACACAATTTTCCAGTCATTTTCACTGTTTTGCACATTATTCAACCTTAATATAAAGACCACCTCAATAATGAGACCAATTTTTAAGGGTCCCATGGGGGGTCGCATTATTGAAGTTTTACTGTATATAACATTTAGTGTTCAACAGCTTTTCCCAAGTTGATAATTTGTCCACATTCTGTCTGGCAAACATGTATCGAGTGTGTAGGTTACGATATTTGCCTTCTCGTGTCTATTGTCTGACAGAATAATGTTAATCGGCTGAAATGTTGGTTTCTAATGATGGATGTCTGCGATTTACACTGACCTTGAGACGGAAAAATAAATATGAAATAATAACAGCGCTGACCTCCATCCATCAGTAGTGTTACATTAATTGTTGCACATGTATGCCTTTATGTATTGTTTAAACTACTACAGTAAAACCTCAATAATTAGACCAACCTTGGGACTCTTGAAAACTGGTCTTTTTATTGAGGTGGTCTTAATTTTGAGGTTGAATAAAGAGAAAAATAGTGACAATGGACTAAACAATTGTCTTCTTAATATTGAGGTGGTCTTTAAGTGAGGTTTTACGGTAGTATTATCTAATTCAAGAGATTTAACAGGAATTTGATTCATATTATAAATGCATGAACTTGATACCTTCTTTTATTATTTTCATGTCTGGACTATAGCTCTAGACGATGTTAGAGGATTTGTCGATCAAGGATATGTTACCTTACAGAACACAGACGGTGACTTAACTCAATATGTAAGTGCAAATATACTTAACGCCATTAAAAACGCAACCACAAATTGTGCATATAGATAAAGTGACATTAAAAAGGCAAAAGTATTCTTTATCTCTCAAACATTATTTCATACAATAATGCAATAAACAATAAGTGGTCTAGAGTTTAATAAAGGTACGAACAAGAATTAAGACATAGATAACCGTAACACGATTTTGACAGTTGGTACTACAAAATGACGCCTAGTTCAAATAGTTGCGTTTTTAATGGCGTCAAGTATACTCGTAGTTCCAGCATGCATCAAAAACAAAACATGGAGCATTATTCTATAAATAATTGCTTATAACATGAAATATAGTCTGTTATCTTCCTATCATTCGGCAATTATTTATTCTGACATCGTTATGCTGATTATTAATGACATGAACATTCAGGCTATGTACATTTACTGTGTTGTTAACAAGCATTTTACAGCAGCTGTGTCTGTTTTCTGAACTAAATATCGATGTAAATTGATGACCGTTTTGTTTGTAAGAAAGCGTTTAAATACGTTGTTTAATTTTAATAAACCGGTATGGTGAGTCAAAAAAGAAAGTGTGCATGACGCGTTTCGCTGTTACTTTACAACCAATTTAATTATATTGGTCAATTTTTACGGTTGATACAATAAAGTATACCACCAGATAGAAATTAAAATTATAATTCAGTTGGTACCAAATATATCAATGTTTTGCCCCATTTTATCGAAAAAAGTCTATATTATCCCATGCACACTTTCTATATTGACTCAGCATATTTTGCAACCAGCATACCGAACTTACCCCAACACAAAGCCTTCAACAGTTCTCAGAAGGACCTGTGATTAAATGCCCAAAATCCATGAACTTTCTAACCATGTACAATACAATCTCACTTAAAGACCACCTCAATAATAAGACCACCTCAACATTAAGAACCCAATTTTCAAGTCCATTTTCAAGTCCATTTTCACCGTTTTGCTATTTTTTCAGCTTCAATATTAAGACCACCTTCATAAGAAGACCAGTTTTTAGGGTCCCAAGGGTGGTCGTATTATTGAGGTTTTACTGTATTTGAAATATTTTTTTCAGGGAAAGCATTTTAGAATATCTCTTGAGAATTTCTGCACTGACATCATCCCCACTGACAAAGACACTATTATTGTCTTAAATTCTGGTGAGAAGTATAATATGTCTTGTTTTCTTCTAATCAAATAACATTATTATAATATAAATCATTGTGTTATTTTTGTAGAATTTTTTATAACACACGGCATTGTTAGAGGTTTTCGAATGGAAAATAGATATCAACGATAATTTTTTGTTCAAACAACTTTTTACAAAACTGACAGATCTTACTTTTTATGTGATTATGTACATGTTTGCTTTTAAGTCATACGCGGTAGTCTTATAATATATCGCATACATTGTGTATATGTTTATGTATAAGGCATACTTTATGCTTGTATAGTCTCTTATAATTCTTGTTTGAATGGCATTGTGCAATGTTTTATGTTCTTTATTGTCTGTCCTCTATGTATAGTTATGCTTGTAGAAAGATGAGACTTTTATAAATTAATAAATAAATAGATACAATACATCTTTGTTTATTTAGAAAATCATTTGAACATTCCATCAAAGTGTTTGAGCAATGGCAGTCGAAAGGTGTTGATAACTTTCGAAAAGGTAAATGTATGGACATTTTAGCTCACTGAAATTAGCTCCACTGTTATGGTATAAGACAGGTTTAGTCCCTGATTTAATTATTCAATTGGCACTAATGAAGAAATAATAAATAAATTGGTACTTATATATCACAATTATTCTTTAATATAGATGCAGAATATAATAAATACCACCTCTTCACCTGACCCTATAACATGATTTGACGTTATATTTTCTGCCTTTAATGTTACATGTATTATATTATGCATTGTATAGCAATGCTTCCGTAACCAAGCGCACTCAGTTCGTAATATGTTTTTCTTCTATATTAAAGACACTTACTACATAGTATTAGTTGACGAATGATATTAAGATAGTACATGTATTACAAATTAGAAGTGAATTTCATTAAACTTTACATAACAAGTCCAGTTTACATAAGACGACACTCACTGCTTCGCTTTGTTTACCCGAAATTTTAGGTTGAATCTTCAGATTTTGATCAAATTTTACATATTGGGCTCCCGAATGAGGTCGATGAGTTGATCGGTTCAGAATCAGTAGCCAATCAGATGCTTCGAGAGATTGCGGTGAAGTGGTGTTTAAATGCCATCACAACCGGAGCGCATGTTATGAAAGGAAAAGTATACCGTAATATAATGATAGATGTGCGAGTCAGGTAAGATATACAAGTGATTAATTTCACAATTAAGTAAAGTCTACAGCACTCAAATCTAAGATTATGCTATAAATTATAATGAATTCGAGCCAAAGTAATGATACTCCCGAATTTGCTAAACTTTCTTATTTTACATCGACTGTTAAGCAACGCTGTTTGCGGAAGGGAAAGTTAATTAATTCCAGGAAAACTTGTTAGGTCAAATACCTGTGATGTATAATTGACAAAACATTTGAAGCCATTTCAGCCAATTTTAGAAAATAACCATGTTGATATTCTATTTATCACTATGACGGATTATGTCGTCTGCTATTTTTCAGTAACAATAAGTTATTCCATCGTGCTGTTGGAATTCTGGAAGTGAGTGTTCATTTAATTGTTTAATGTTTATTTCAAAAACACAATGTTGCACATAACATTGAATAGGGACCTATTAAAACCTTTTGTTTAAACTTAACGTGTAAGACCACGGATCCAAAAGTATAAAGTTGTCATGCAAATGTCTTATTATAAAGGCTATAGTACGCAATTACAGTCGGACCTCGTTTATTCGACAACCTTCTATCCGAATACTTGATACCATCCGAAATAAATATCAGCTTCCGATGTACCTCCTTAGGCACGTCGAATCGAAATGGACTATTCGAAACCATACATTATTCGGTATAAAATTTCGAACCCGATGAATTCGAATGGACGAGGTCCACAGTACTTATTTTGAAATGACTATTATATATCTATTTTGTATACACATGTATAATGTACTGGTCTTTGTCTCTAGAGTCAACAACCAGTGTAGGAAGCGAACATTGGAATTATCTCATGATCGTGTTGGTCGCGTCTTCAGATACAAATATTTTATTTGGAATTGATTACTTTCTCTGTGCTCCTTGAATGACGCATTGCGAATCCAAAATTGTTAGTGAGCCTGGATTGGCTTTCTGTTTGTCTGTTCCTAAAATAATTCCCAAGAAATTTGGCAATCGGGAAGTATAAATTAATTTCTTATCTCCGGAAACATCCGGAGCTGTGTTAAGATTGTTTGTATACAATAATGCACTGGATGCATGTATGTGTTGACAGAAGTTGGGACGACTGACAAAAACTACAGCTACTGCATACTTGCTGAGATCAATATATGACGTCGAGGAAGTAGCAGACGACATTTCATCAAGAAGTATAGCTCAACATATCGCCACTGCTGCCGATAAAGATAAAGTAAAATTACATTATGATTACTTTTCTTGTCAATTATTGGAGGCATTGCTAATTACTATCCGTTGCATAAGGCGTTTATACCAACGCTTGTATTACCATCAATATAAGGGTAGTGGAATTAAAGGGACATAAGGGGGCTTAGTTACTTATCGACTGATCTATACGCCGGACTTAAGCTTTACGCAATGGTTTTATATATTATATTATATAATACAACAACTCTCCAAAGCAACATTCTTGAAGGGAAATGGTTGATCAAGAAGGGGTAGCTCTGGTTTTTATGCACAGTATATCAGAATTCATTTGTAACGGTATGGTGATGCGAAGTTGCCAGCTGCTTATGAAAATGTTATTACCGGTTAGAGATCTAGGCACATGGAGATCAAAAGACTCATCACAATAGTTTTTGGAATACTATTAAAATACCGATATGGTTAAGAACAAGAGGGCCACATTATGGCACTGAATCGCTCACCTGAATCAAAACAGGAAGTCGGCCATTTTGTTGTAGTTGTTGTAAATCAATCGCAATGGCTTGTATTTTGAAGTGTCACCATGCACATGAAGCTTACAGCAAAGTTTCATGAAATTCTGCCTTTTGGTTTCAGAGGATATGTTTTTAAAACAATTATTGACAGACGTACGTACGGACGTACAACTTATAACGGCAATATTGAATTTAGACACGGATTGTGTTCTGTTACATATATAAGAATATATTCATTGATTGAACTGACTTCGTTGTCAGAGTTTTAAGCCGTTTTCAACAATATTTAAGTTAATATAGCCAGTGTTCCTGGATGACCAACCAATACTTACCCGTTCTTCCACAAGCAACTGACAACTTCCCCACATGAATCAAAGGTCAAAAAGTTCTTACCTTATCTCTCCAGATTCATTGTATCACAACACCTGTCGATGCAAGCCACGTGTTCACCTTTTTCTTATGATTTTATTCCGATATATGTCTTTTGATAACTTATAAGCAAAAAGAACACGATTCAGGTTCCCAGATGTTATTAATTACCGTGGATCAATTAGTAGGAAGTGGTGTTTGCAAAGTGAACGAAGTGGACAACTGTTGTTTTTCTTTGTTCATTATGAACATTGGTTTGATAGAATCACTCCTCCCATTGACAGTCGCTTTAAACGAGTGGCTTCTTCAATTCAGACAATTGCTCAATGTAAAAGAAATTAAGCCAAAAAGAAAGAGTCGCCTATGTCAAATTTACTTAAGCTCTGTCTCATAAAACTTTTGTGTCTGAGACTGTGATCAAGTAAAGCAACATACAACAATGGCATACAACGTGATATTTACTTTTTTACACATTTGAAACTTCAGTCTTTATGTCCGCCACATTGATTGGTAAAAGTCGAAACGCCCTGATGTTTTTGTAAATTTATTTCTCCAAGTGACACAATACTACCTTTATTAGGTGGGCTCAGAATGTAAGTAAGGAACAGTAGCCATCGGTACTAATCTGATCTCTAAAATACATTGTCATAGTAACAGAAATAAACTTTTGTATAAATATTTCATCGTACGATATTCCATTTGTTGATGATTACTTTACAGGACACGATCGTTTTATTTCTGTGAAAATAATTGCGAGTATTTTGATTAATTTTATTCTCATACGTATAATTTGTGAAATTAACTTTATTTTTCAGGTTGTGCCGGCAGCGTTAGTGGCAGCAGTTTCACAAACCTCGATTAATGATGCAAAACTTGCATTATCTCGACAACCAGTAATTCGTACTGTGATAGCAGAAACTCTGAAATCATTGAAATAATTATTGTACACATCATGTCTCTTGTAAATTGCAATAAACAGAATATTTCCCAACGTCTGTGTTCGTTCACTTATTTTGATCATATGGAATGGAATCAGAGACATATACCTACACACTTGTTGAAAATCGCATAGTGTTAATTCATACTTTTAAACAAACTAATTACTGTTTAATTACTTGTATATTGTAAATTATAATAAAACAAAAACATTTTAGCGTCTGTTTTCGTTCTTTTTTTATTTTGGTTGTCTGCAGTCAAATCAAAGGCTTACACCTACGTATCTCTGTGCATTTACATGATTACTAAACAACGTCACACAATCCACGTTGTTTTTTCTATTTCAAAATTCGCCTTCAATGTATGACAACAGGATATCCCTTATCGTAGTACGCAATCATTGAAACGATCATTGGTGCAAAAACTGCACATATATACCAGTAATAAATCGACTGTAGGCGTATGTAACTTATCTCTGTTTGTCTAGTTAGGCTATACACTTTAACATTTCCATATGCTTGAATTGATATACTATCGTATTCAGTTTGCGTAATGCTATTTAATAGACTCATATTTTTATTAAGCAAGGCCACGATAAGGTAATTGGTTGATTGCCATCATTGACTACTGTCCAGTTTTCATGCAAATAATGAACTTATCTTTTTTTACATTAATAAAAGCCTGAGGCGTAAATTTGAATATTCATGTCATAACAATACCCTCCTACTGGTAACTGATACTCAGGCAGTAAATTCATATTGGGCTAACAAAAGCTCGCAAAATGAAATTTATTCCTACGAAATCATATCATTAGTGTGGTATTGCATTCATTATGTGTCCAAATGTAGGTGGTGAAGTAGAATATACTTCATTTTAACGACTTGCCCCGAATAATCGTATATATGTTTAAATCCGGTTTGGGCAATAACACCTCTATATACGACATCAAAGCGGACGTACACTGTATTTTTACAAATCTTCTGAATACAGTAAAACTTCAATAATGAAACCACCATTGGGTCCCTTGAAAACTGGTCTTAAGATTGAAGTTTCATACAGAGCAAAACAGTGAAAATGGACTTGAACATAGTGTTCTTAATTTTGAGGTGCTCTTTTTATTGAGGTGGTCTTAAAGTGAGGTTTTACTGTATATATATAATTATATACTTGTGTGTAGAAGAATTTTGAAAGTTATATATTCGTATTCTTTATAAATTTATTATGGTATTAATTTCAACAATAGTATTTTCATAGATTTGAAGCCATGACTCAATGGTTTATTTGTTTAAATCGAATCGTATAGAATGCTTAAGACTTAAGCTGTATTGTTATGATATGATTGCAAGCTTGCAACTTCAAGCAGTTGTCAAAACGTTTCTTATTCCACCATTTTACCTATCATGTGACATTTCATGGGTCACGTGGTTGTTGTCGTTGGTAGTGATTTGATTTGAGCGTGCTCCGACCAGTCACAAATCTGTTCGGAGATTGTTATAGAATACGTCCGCATAATGGATTGTGTGAATCATACATAAATAGTTTCAACTCTATACAAATTGTGTTTAAACTTTATATAATTGGGCCACATTTAATCTGCAGCTTATTATTGTTATTGATATGACATTTCTATTGTCATTAACTACTTTGATGGAAATATTTCGAGAATTTCAAGTAATTGTTGTATTATTTTCGTGAAAGAGAACTTAAACATTTCAAGCATACTTCCTGATAAAATGTTATATCTCTTTGTCCTTCACTTACGAAATCCATTAAAAGCTAGAACATAAAGGAGAGGATATGTTGCCACAGGGAACGCCCCCCCCCCCCCACAAACAATGACTCACAAAGCAGAAAGCGTTACCTGGTAATAGTCGTCAGCTGTATTTGACAATTTAACCATTCGAGTGTACGAAACTGATCGCCGTATTAAATGCATTTTGGATGATTTAAGAGATTGCTATGGAAATTTCCGACTTAGTTTAATTATTTAATGTCATTTGTTCTGGTTTAACATTACATTTTATAACATTGCACATACTTATATATGTCTGTCTGCAGGCCAAACCAATCACCGCGTGTTTCCAATCATGTAATCATGTAATCAAAATGCCATATACAAAGTGCACAAACACAAGGAGTCGTCATCAGTATATTCACATTGTACATTTATGTAAACCATTACAAAGGCAAAGGGTCATCAGTATATTCACATTGTACATTTATGTAAACCATTACAAAGGCAAAGGGTCATCAGTATATTCACATTGTACATTTATGTAAACCATTACAAAGGCAAAGAGTCATCAGTATATTCACATTGTACATTTATGTAAACCATTACAAAGGCAAAGGGTCATCAGTATATTCACATTGTACATTTATGTAAACCATTACAAAGGCAAAGGGTCATCAGTATATTCACATTGTACATTTATGTAAACCATTACAAAGGCAAAGGGTCATCAGTATATTCACATTGTACATTTATGTAAACCATTACAAAGGCAAAGGGTCATCAGTATATTCACATTGTACATTTATGTAAACCATTACAAAGGCAAAGGGTCATCAGTATATTCACATTGTACATTTATGTAAACCATTACAAAGGCAAAGGGTCATCAAGAGACACACATCGTTTACATGTGAACAAGAAATATCTTGAAAAAAGAGGGTCGGCGCAATTTGAAGGTTAAAATTTGTTTAAAAATGCCGATACGTTACGATTGCTGGTCACTCCAGATCCAAAATGGATTTCGGTAAATTCACCGAAATTTAGTGCATTTCGGTAAGGGAACATACCCTTTATCGAAAGGTTAACCAATCCGCGTCAAGGTTTCAAACGTTGTTCGGTTGGTGGTTAACGTAAGGTTTGATAGGTTTACACAACATTGATATGCAAATAGCAAAACCATGTTAGTACGGCTGTGCCGAAAAAAGGAGTGCCATATTGGAAGGCACAATGGCCAAACAACTTAGGATTTAAAACATAATACACGGGTTTATCCTTCTTCTTCAGCAAATAACCACTTTCGCACATTGGCAGTGAATGCGCTTCATCAACAGATCCAAGGAGGCATGCCCCAGATTGCGATAAGGAAAACTTCTCAAATTACAATAGAGAGCAACAAATCCAGTATATTCACGCATATTGGTATCGAATCTGAAGAACGGTTTTCATTGAACGATATTGATGAAAATGTTTTAAATTAATGTCTTAAGTTCATATGCTGTATGTCTTAAAGTTGTCTAGCTCTGTGCAGTGTAAGATCAAACTCTTTATTAAACCATGGCCGTCACAACGTAGAACCTACACTCGTTTGTTGTTTGCCTTGAGTTCAATGTGTTCTGTCTCCCCTTATCATGATCCAGTTGTAATTGTGAATAAATAGCGTGTCGCAAATTTAGTCTTAACACTACGGCTTTGATTTTGAAATTCAAAATACTTTTTTCTCTGGTGTCGTCCGGAAGCGCCTTTGCATTCTTCAATTCAGGTAAGTCTGATGATTGTTTTGACGATAGTTTATGTACATGTATTACTGATTGTAGTCGCGCCGACAAGATGTGCATGTTAGGAAACGTGTCATTTCATGTAATTATGGGTAATGTTGTTCCTATATGTGACTGGTCTCATGCTCTTCATAAATGGAGAAAACAAGAAGAAACCAACTTCGTTATTAACATGGTCAGCTAGATTTTAATAAAATCAGACGTTGGCTAAAGTTTCAAACAATGAGTACCTGTAAGTTGCGAGGTCGGACCGGACTCATGCCGTTATTCCTAAAATTCAATATTTGTTAACATAATTTATCTCACGTTTGTACATGAAATCGAAGCACTTTGTTTTATTTACGGCGTCACTTATACCGAGTGGTTAAAGCGAAACAAGTAGATTTTCATCTTCACTCATATTTAGACCGGTGTGAAGTTAGCAGTAATAGCAGTAACAACAGTAGCAGCAGTAATACTGCTGGAAGAGGTAGCAGTATTACTGCTATAAATCAGTGATTATAGCAGTAATAAGCATCAATGCAGATAATATTGCTAGCAGTAGCTAAGAGCAGTAAGAGGGATATATGAGTGAGAGGGTGTACTGCTGCTATATAGCAATAACATTGAAGGATAATACTGTCTTTTACTACATGTGTACTACTAATATCATTACAGAATAGTCCTATTGCAGCTCATTACCAATACTGTAACAGTGTATTACAGCAACAATTAAGATCCAAGGTCCGAAAATATTAATATTACTGCCACAACTTGAGCAGTAACAGCAGTGATACTGCTACCTCTTCCAGCAGTATTACTGCTGCAACTGTTGTTACTGCTATAACTGCTAACTTCACACCGGTCATATGTAGATAGATCCGCTTCACATTCATCCACTGGTTGGCTTACACGGCAATAAATAGCCAGTTCTGTTGTGTATTGTTCTATTCGAAGGTTGCTGGCCAACAGGTAAACATGTAAATGAAACTTGGCACGGGCCAGATATTTGTGAGGAATGTTTTTGTTACTACTATGGATGGGGTTGCGCTTGGTAAACAAAAAGAATTTTGAACAAGAAATAAAGCTTAATTAAGGAACAGTATGATTGTATCCAAATCGACAACATGTACAGCAATTACAGCGCAAGGTTTTATTTGTGTTACTAAAGGGTTTTATTTCTATACTCTTCGCCTGAACGATACATGTGTTCAAGTCCGCGTAATTCTTTATAACTTCCGAACATATCTAGCATTATGTCTGTAACAAAGTTATGTCTGTTTCTTAATTTCATTGCATCAGTACGGTTGTAACCGTCTAGATTAAGAGAAAAAAACGATTTTACGATATCATCTTAGTGTTTATTTCACTTTCAAACGTAAAAATCTAAAATGGTGTCAAATTCTACTCATTTACTGAAAACTTTTGTTGTCTTTTTTGTAATAGCAACGAGTATGTCCTATTCTGCTACAACATTTTAGTTCTGACAAGCAGCACTATATATTGTTGTTACGTTGTGTAGTAAACGTCTCGGTAAGGTAAACATTTCACGTCTTTGAAAGGGGGGGGGTGGCAGATGCGTATAAAAAGCTTCTGGCAAGCGTACTCAGCATGACAAGTGCTGCATTCGATACACGTATATCTGCTTCTTTACTTACACATGTACTGGTCAAAAGAACTAACCCGGCATTTTGCATTTTGTATCAATGGCTGCCGTGTTGATTGATGGCTGCTTTATGTGCAAGGTGCGATATCGACGAAGGGTAAGTATTGGCTATTTTTTGTTATTTTAAGAGTAACCACTTAAAAGTATCGTTTACGCAAAGAACAAACACTTTCTACATTCTGTTTATGCGCGAGTGAGTGCCATATTTACAGAGTAAACAGGTTATATGTACGTCGTGTTGGCGAAAAGTTCGACGTTTTCTTATTTGACATTCAATTCTCGGCTAAATTCATGAAATCGAACAAGTTTGAATAATTGGCAATAAACTTGAATCATTCTCCTGTAGTTCTACTAAGTGACGAATTCGCGAATTTGAGTTACTAAGTAACATAATAAGTGGACAACTAGATCAGATTTGTGTTACCACTTAAATCTAGTGTAATACATCATAAAAAGGTAAGAGGTGGCAGTTCTGGGCACTTTCAAGCCTGTTTCTAGTTGTATGATATTTATCTTACCGAAAATTTATCACGAATATTAACTAGATAGCTAGATAATTATCGTAATAATTAAGTGGTTAACACGAATTAATTCGCGAACGCTATCATGCTAACTGGTGGCAGTAATATGCCACCATATTTCAGAGATCACCCGCACAACGATGTAATTTTCCGAGTACACGTAGAGCAATGCCAGTTAAATCAGAATATCGGTACTAGTTTACCGACACCATCATGTTAATTTCTGTAAATAGTTTTGCTACAAAAGTGTACGTAATGATGACGTCATCAGGGAGTTTGTGTCTGATATAATATTTACTTTAGTTGTCTTGCCACCTTTAAAGAACGAAATCAGTACGTCTTTCTTGTGCGAAAAAATTGATTGATCGAGTGTATTTACCTTATCAACTTGAATCAGGCAAGTGGGTTTTTTATGTATTACAATGAAGCAATCGAAACAGCTGGTTGTATGGGATGTCAGCGAATACAATTTCGTGGATTTCGATGCGGCGCCATTTTTTGTGTGTGAATTACGCTTTAAACAGTAACCGTTCCTCCCATAAACAAACTGAAACGTTGTTTACATTTCACAACTTATTCGTTTTGCAAGAGCTTGTATACCACATGTGTACGAATTTAATGATATTGGGGAGTATTTCAAGTTGTGGTTTTCTTATTTACAGTATTCATTTTGTTTGGGCGACAGAAAGGGAGGTGTGGGATTGGGTGAACCCCTAAATCAGGTTTAATCCCCATGGCACTTTTGCCACT
The DNA here is from genome assembly GCA_032209605.1 of Mactromeris polynyma. Lineage (NCBI taxonomy): Eukaryota > Metazoa > Mollusca > Bivalvia > Venerida > Mactridae > Mactromeris > Mactromeris polynyma. Next base: position 16,498,090 of record JASFXZ010000008.1, read on the forward strand.
GACCTTTCCTAGGCGGTATTCCTAACTTTATCCATCATTTATGTTTGAGTCTTGGGTCTCTTTTCTTTTGTTTTTGTTTGCATGTATGTGTACAGTGATCATGTAGTCCCTATCATTGTGCATTTCGTGTGCCTGTGCATTATGTATGAGGCATTTCCTATTTTCAAAATACTACTTTCCGCATGCGTAGTGAGATGAATCTGACGATAACTATGGTTACACGATTCGTTAAGGAAACCATCGTACATCTGACACGTAACATCGCATTGTTATTTGAATGCCTGAAGTTTGGATCCGGAAATTTGTGCCGTACTTTAGGATACAGTCACACTACATATCTTCTTTGTTATCAAAATGCAATTCTTACACTGTCCAAACAATATAATTGTTTTACAGTAATCATCCGTGCTATTTTTGAGAAAAAAATCTTCCGATCTTACATCACACATTTCTTTTTTCAAAAGTATAACCATGCACACATTAATGAACACATGTCCGTTCAAGTTTCTATTTGACAAAATATATCGTTACGAACCAGTAATACGTCACTGACCTTGATTCGTCACTGACCTTGATACGTCACTGACCTTGTTACGTCACCCCATTATCTTTCATTCTATTTGACAGTATTTCAGTTACATTTATTGGTCAGTTGACCTAACCATTGTTCTTGGGTTTATAGTTATGAAGTATTAAAATGCATACAGAATCAAGCAGGACAAAATGCACAATCACCCCATAAAGCTCAAGGAGACATGCATGCATACATTCCATCACAAAGGCAATGGGTACACATTACACAAACATAAATGATAGGATTGTGCAAACGGGTCTAGGATATCCTTAGCCAACTTTAAGGCAAAACTTCTGATACATTCCCGATTCAGAGACATGAAACAAAATCATACTGATTTATTTTTTCTACAGTCAACTATCATTGTCTGCGTTTTGTCCGTCTTGCTCCTATTGGTGGATCTATTTGTATGGTAAAGAAGTGGCCAATGTGGATTAAACGTAAGTTCAACGGAGAGTATGTGTACTTGATTATCTTTGATGACACATTCAAGTTAAGTACAGTTTTATACAATCTTCAAGGTTGTTGAGTGTATGATAAGTAGTTCAGCTATTGAATTACTTTGTGGATAACAGTCGGGATAATAACGGTTAACTTATTGGACGCTCAGAGTTTCGGTAAGAATCGTCTATAAAAACGGTGCATCGAAAAAATGATACATGAGAAATAACTTGTTTGTTGATTGTTATTAAGTTAATTATGTATTTACAAATAATGTTCATAATATAAATGCGTTTCTTCTTCCAATAGAAGTGGCACTACCGTCAAACGTATATGGTCTCTCAAACGTCCCCATATCTGTGTGTGGGGTTTGAGTATGTTTAACCTCCCCACCGGGAAATCCCATGAACTCGGTTATACGAAAACATGCGTGTTAGTCTGCGTTTTGGTCGTCCGCGCAGCTTCAAATTCACTTCCTGACATTAACGTGATAAACATTGCAATTTAAACATTTTTTTGAAATGGCAGAAAGTCGCTGATATACAGTAGAACCCCGTTGGCTAGAACTCGGTTGCCTCGAACACCCCTGTTGACTCGAACTGATTATGAAGTCCCAATCGATTTTCCTATATAATCTATATGGTTCGACCACTGTTGGTTCGAACAGCACAGCCTCGAACTCTCGAACCAATTATTCGGTCCCGTGAACATAAAATGCACTATTATTCGCACGTTTAGGTCGAACAATACATTTTCTCACCTCATGATCGGATACGCTAGCGAATGTGCTCAATTGTGACACGGCGCGTGTTATAAACAACAAGCTGCATTAATTAATTTGATAATTTAAGTGTCATAATACAATGTATGTACAAATATACTTGATTTGAAAGCGTGTTTTAATTTAACTGTAATAGCAGACGACATTAGTAGATTTTTTTCAAAAACTGAAATGTTCGTTGAGTGCATTTGTTGACGTCACTGTGTGCTATAAATAGCTCTTACTCCTGAATTGTGTCTAAGTTAGTAACTGATTTTTTTTTTATTTCTCTGTGTGTATTATAAGTTATTGTCACTTGTGTTCCTGTGCTTATATCGATGTATGTGTAACAAACAACTGTTATAAATGTATGTATAATTTAATTTTCTATCCCGTGAACTTATTACTACCGGATACCGTATAACTTAAATTGATGTATGTTATACATATATGTCATAATTCATTCGTATGTTTTCTGTTGTGTAATTAAATAAAATATAAGACACAAACATGATTTTGTTTTGTATGGTTTATTATCATTCATAATGATTATTCATACGAGAGGTATACATCGAACAAATTGTGTCAGTCCCGTCGAGTTCGAGCCAACGGGGTTCTACTGTATCTCAATACTGTCAGTACGTTTTATCCACTTAGCTAAATATTTTAGCATTGCCATTTGTTCAGTTTTCCCCGGAATCTGTATAATTTCATAGTCGTAAGTGATACAATATTTGAAAAGTTGAAACTTACGATAGCTATTACCCATTTAAGACTGTGGTGTTTTACTTGGACAACACTTCGTTGACATGGTACGTATTTCTGGACAACACTTCGTTGACATGGTACGTATTTCTGGACAACACTTCGTTGCCATGGTACGTATTTCTGGACAACACTTCGTTGACATGGTACGTATTTCTGGACATCACTTCGTTGACATGGTACGTATTTCTGGACAACACTTCGTTGACATGGTACGTATTTCTGGACAACACTTCGTTGACATGGTACGTATTTCTGGACAACACTTCGTTGACATGGTACGTATTTCTGGACAACACTTCGTTGACATGGTACGTATTTCTGGACAACACTTCGTTGACATGGTACGTATTTCGAGAGTGACAAGCTCCTGTGGAAAAGAACATAACATTTTATGTAAATGATTGTTATTACATTTTAGTTTGACAAGCTAAATGTTGTCAAATAACATTGTGCAGTCTAGGTTTTAACATTTTTAATTAAAAAATCTAATCAATTATGTAACATTAACACGCCTTGGATTGTTGTTGTCTTCACTTCAATGCGTTTTATCTCACCTTATCTGCTTATCATGACGTAATTGTTACTGTGAATATATATATATATAGATAGTTTATTTCAAATTCAGTAGGCCATAGGCCCATGTGAACATAATAATGACACAATACAATTTCCATATGACAGTAACAAGAGGCAATAATTGGTTTTAGTAACAACTTGTACATTGTTATAAAGAATATATAGGTTAGTCAGTTTAGATAATGTATTTATAAGTTATGTTTAAGGAAACATAATATATTAAAGACAGTACAAGAAAGGACAGGACAGTGTTTGACGGAGAAGGTGTACAAAGTATAGTAAAGTAGTTAAAACAACATACAACACATTTTAAATACATGTATGATTTGTGCATAGCAAAAACGGAAGTAATATATATATATATGTATACACGTATAACACTTAGATGGTAATATGATACAAACTACTATCGTTTATCTGACAACTATGTATAATGCACTGATATAAACATAAACATAAACATAAATAGCATCATATGAAACCACATGTGTACTGAAAATCTCACTGGAAAAAAACAACAACAACAACAATCTCTTTTACATCTAAGTTATGCATCTCGCTTACATTAGGTCAGCGAATCGCGATATTGTAAGGCCTTGAATATATAAACACTCAAGCTGTTAATTAATGTTTCATTTTTGCTTTCAAATAATTGTTTAAGTTTAAACATGCTTGGTCGTGACCAATAATATTTCTTAATGTATTTCTTTCGAAGATCTGTATATAAAGAACACTCTAAAATAAAATGATATTCGTCTTCTACCCTACCACAAGTTAAACATTTTCTATCTTCTAAAGGGATACTTCTCGGTTTATGCCATCGACCAGACTCAATTTTTAAGTTATGTGATGAGACTATTAATCGTGTCATTGCGATCCGAAATTTGCTGATACAAATGCATTTTAGGTGAAAATGATACTCGAAGCTTACAACAGATTTAAAAAAGTGTGTTCTACTTGAATTTTGTAAGCGGTCATGCCAATTTTGAATGCGGGTGTCTCTAAGACGTTGTGTGAAGATACTTAAGAATACTTTAGTATCGCCAACGTTTTGTTCTAACCATACCTCGAAAAAGCCCATCTCTGATAGAAGATTACGCACTAATATAACCCAAGAAACTTTATTTGGATAGAGATCAGCATCCATCTTTAGCACATTATATATAATTTTACAAAATTTAATTTCGCTACATGATTGTATTTTTAGCCAATATTTTATTATTCTAAGGTGTCTGAAATATGACAATTCCAACTTTCCTAATATACCATACACAAAATCATTTTGTGTACTCCGTTTAACGTTCAAAACACGTTTACAATAATGACTATAGACTCTCTCAATATTATTTGCTTTGTGAAAGCCCCATACCTCACAAGAATAATTGATGATTGGTAATATAAGTTTATCGAATAGTTCAAGTCTATGGTTAACCGTTACATATGGAAAGTTAAGAAGATAACTGTTCAATTTAAAAATGGCTTTTTGAGCTTTACCTGCCAGCAAACGTTGCGTTTCATTAAAGGAGCCACCTTGGGTAAAAACCACACCTAGATAAGAAAAGGATTTGACAATTTCAATAACTTCAGCCCCGAATGTGAACCGAGTATCTCGTGATAATAATCCCGCCTTTCTAAACACGACCACCTTTGTTTTTTCTACGTTAATCTTAAGTTTCCACCTGTTGCAATATTCAAACAGTAAGTCAAAACCTTTCTGAAGTCCAGCGGCCGATTCAGAAAAAATATATAGCAACTCGCAAATTTAGTCTAAACCATTCCTTGTGGCAATTCGGTTTTAATTATGAAGTTCATTATCATTATAACTCTGGTTTCGTATGTAAGCGCGGCTGCCTTCTACAACCAAGGTAAGTTTAATGAATTTTACGCATTCTTATGTTTTGTTAAATAATATGTTATTACAATCTATATGTACGAACGGATTTGGATTAATTCTTTTTGTGCATCCGAGAAAGTCATTCGGAGATGTGTCTGTTGTGGTAATTTAGGGTTAAGTTGGCCCTATCCGGGTAGTCTCACTGGCCTTATGCTCTTCAGAATGGAGGAAAATAAAGTCATCTATTTATTGACAATGTCAGCTCTCTTTCAACGAAACGAGAGTCGGCTTCAATCCATCTATCTCGCATTTATGTGGAACTCCTTGCGGGGACGTGGACATTTCGACGCGTCAAGCCACAAAGAATAAAGGTATAAAATGAAATAAAAGAAAAAGAAATACAGTTGACCACGGTAAAATGGTTAGCGGTGATCTATTCTATCTAATTGCTCTACAGTCGGAAGTGATACGTTATGGGTTAATTTCTTTCTACGAGTATTTCGCTATCTATAAGTTAGGGAAAGTCGGACGTGACTAAAGCCGTCATATCTACAAGGCATTGTTTATTCCCTTTTTGGACTCGTAATACTCATAAATGTTTCTATTAGGTCAAATTTGATGTTATCATAATAGATATACGCCGGATTGGTATAAACCAAACGCGGAAAACTGACCTTTCTAAAAATTTATTTTTCTTCCATATTTGCAATGTCTGTATAATTACTAAGCATTCAAACTTAATATGTTGAGCGATATAATTGGATGCGTTCCATAAGAGATTGCCATGAGTTCTCTTCCCTTTTATATTTCTTTTATACATGTAGTACATGTTTGTATTATTGTGTACATGTACAAGGAGTCTGACTCTTTCACACCTGACCTCTTTCCGCGGCGGTAATCGCACTTCAAACATCAACATGTATGCATGAAATACAACCATTTCTAAGCATGAATACTTTGTCTTTCAAATCCTACAGAATTAGCGACGATCTCTTCAAACACACCAAAATGCGCACATGTGCAAAAACATCATCGAATTGCTTTAAAGGTGCTGAACTCCAGATTGACGAGCGAGCAAAAAAAAAGAAAATTGTCAAATATTAACAAAATCTTGATATTGTTGCACGTAAAGCTCTAAAACATTATTACTTTCATTCATCATTACTTGCGAAACATTGTCATAGCGTAGTTTTTCGTATTTTTCCATCGAAAATTTTACTAGGGTTAGTCTATCCTGTAAATCTAAAAATAGAACCGTAAACATTGAGCTCATGCACATTCGGAACGTCTCTGTCATTCAAACAATTCATCAGCGTAAAGAAAAGAATAAATGCAGTAAACAAGGAAGCTATAAGTCACTTACTATTTATTTCCACGCAACGAAAATAAATAATCACTGAACAATTATCTCCTCGATGTCAGTAGTGGATTACGCCATTGTGTATGTTTATTTTGCAAATTGATCATGTGACTCGTGAGGTGCATGCTGGATGGGAACTCCGCGGTATTTTTAAACTGGAAAACTCCGATTGCTCGATATTACGACGGCGATTTAATTAGCCTAATTGCTTTAAATTATTCAAATATTCACCATCTACAGCTTTTATTTACGTGTATGATGATACAACTACACATATTTTGCGGAATTGCAAAAACGACGATTTGTTTTCAATCTGGAGTTCAGCACCAAAATACGGCAAAACAAATGTGTTAGGTCGAATTTACGTGTATGGGTATTCCCGCTAATGTCTGTGATACACACAACAATTTCATCGTGCTCGAATTGCAATGAAAACAAAGACAGGATTTAACGTCTGACTGATCTTCAATGGATCAAAAATAAAATTTTGTTACGAGTATGTCGGTCTGGTAAAAACCTACTTTAGTGAAATCCGGATTTCTTTTTTTTTCGAAACATAAAAATCGTACAAATTGGCTAAATATGTTGTATTTCATTCTAACCCATACTGTAGACGTTTACAATCCGAAATTAATTATATGGCTTTACAAAAACATCTAGTTATACAGATTATGTTCACAACTAATGAAAAACAGCAACGTACGGTGGCCAATTATAAAAAGACTTCAGTGTATGAAATCGAGCTTAAAATCCGAAAGGTTAAAGCGTAACAAGCCTATCTGTTTCTTTATGTATATGCAGATTGACCGGTTTTGCTTTCAACCATCGACATACTTTACATATGTTGAGCACTATATTTTGTATGTACACTACCGTATCTATTCACAGGTGCATGTCCATCCGGAAAACATGTAAATGACACCTGGTAACCTACAGACAGTTGTTCGGAGTGTTACTGTGAATCGGTGGGATGGGGCTGCTATGGGTAAACAGTTTTTCAAAACGCGGATATAAAAATGAAACTTAGCGTTAAAAGTAAAAGTGTTAATTAATTTTAAGTCATTTTGAGCACATATACTCTTCATGTCTAGAATTCGGTAAAGTAATCGCATATCGTTGATCAACATTGAATGATGAGCCAGCTTGTGTACAGTGCCAACTCTGAGATCCTTATTCGACTTTTTTCACAACAGGCATGATATCGAACCTAGAACTGGCACTGACCTCGCCATTCGCATGGGTCCGGGGTAAATACAAGTCGGGTAACGAGTGTTGGGCTAGCTTCGAGACCGTTGTTCGGAATTTCTTAATAATTAAATGACAGCCTTAGAGCTAACACAGGGCTCGGACAAGCTTTGCAGAACTGTTCTTATATTATCAGTGTTGTTGCCTGGTAAAAGTGCATTTCAGATGGTCTTTTGGAAAGGTATTTAACGTTTACACTGTCGAGTGGTGAAATCGAAACTAGTCTAAACGCTCTTATTTATATGAAAGATTGGCTAGGTTCGCTTTCACTCCCCGATATGCACGTGACTAGTTTTGTCTAATATGTTTACTTTTCCAAGTTATGTGCGGTTTATAGTACGGTGCAGCCTCGCGAGAGTGACCCTCTATTGAGTAACAGTCTGTTTATAACAGGTATCAATTATTCATGTAGTAAGGATTAACTGTCAATTTAATCTCTGCAAATGACCACCCTCTCAATAACACCATCTTTTTGCGTTTCCGGAGGGCGTTGCTCAGTAGAGGTTGCACGATATGTCTGTGCGGTTTATGTAATTATTTTTCTTACAGATGCGGGGTAGTTTCCACTGTAGATCCATGCAAGGTTGTCTCTGATATGACGCTGCAGCATCCACACTGTTGTCCAACAATAGCGTGTCCATAAGTGTCATCAATTGTTTGGTGATTTATTTTGTTACATTGAACATAGTCATTAAAATATCATATCGTCTTTTTAAACTATTTCGTTAAGATTTGCATGTATTACATTCGTTCTCTAAAATATACCGAACATTGCTGTTCCATCTTGTTGACATTAATTGAAAATATATGTAGATCATTCCAACATGAACTACTTCGCTAAGCAAATAATTGAATAATAATTATTCAAAACCTCTGACTGAGTATTCAAATTTAACTTCTACAAAAAATAAGCGCATGCGCAGTAGGACTGTAATGACAATGTGCGTGGTTACATCATTTGCCAAGGGTACCATTCTGAAGTCTTATTACATTTCACATTTGACTCATATTTAACACTGCATTGCATTCTTCCGTATATTATGCATTATTACGCAATCACCTGCCACATTATAGCGACTCTTGTCGGTAGCTATGTAATTAAATAAGAATGTTCAACTGACAACCGCCAGTTTACATACAAAATATGTAAACACTAGAATTGTGTCCATAAGACAAGGATGTCCCCGCTTTGTCACAAAACAAGAGCAGATTTCCGGAACTTTGCTCTTACCGAGTGATGATACAAACAAAACATTGTCCAGGTTAACTTGTCCGAGTAATACCCTTATCTGTTCGTTCTATGAGTAATATCGATAAGCACGTTTCAAACGCATTTTGACTCGACAAACGTTTAATACTGTCAGTACATTGATTTTATTGTGGTAGATTTAACAGGATATCAAACAAACGTAACGTACGCATTACAGGTTATTAGTTATTACCAAAAAAAAAATCTATTAAAATTGTGAATCACTTCTTCCCACAATTTTGAGCCTACGCATTTTGGGATGATAGCAATCCACATTAAACACTTCTAGCTCATTCCTATTGTCATTGTCCATAACAAGTGTGAAAGCGAAGTACGCATCGACAGATATTTTACCATGGATATTATACGGAGAGTTTTCATAATCGTCTGTTACGTTTCAGGTAAGATAACATTTTTGTTATTTGATTTCTTCAACGTTTAGTTTGAATTTTGGCTAAAAGGCTGGTATAAATGTACGGCTAGTCAATAAGATTTAAAATATTTAATAACAAGAAATATATTGAAAAAAGATGGTCGGCGCAATTTTGAAGGTTAAGATTTGTTGTGCAACATAAAAAAATGCCGAGATGTTACGATTGCTGGTCACTCCAGATCCAATATGGATTTCGGTAAATTCACCGAAATTCAGTGGATTTCGGTAAGGTAAAGTACCCATTTATCGAAAGGTTAACCAATCCGCGTCAGTGTTACAAACGTTGTTCGGTTGAAGAGAAATTGCCTTGGTGTTTAACGTAAGATTTGATTGGTTTACACAACACTAATATGCAAAAAGCAAAACCGTGTTAGTACAGCTGCGCCGAAAAAGGTCGAAGTGTTCCGATGCAAATAAGAAACACTCACATAAGTGATGCTCGTGTTGAATAATACTACCGGGGTAATATTATTACTGATGATGTCACAGGAGGCGTAACTGTCAAAGGGAAATGCGCTTAATCGTGTTCTGAAAGTCGTATGCTTGAGCCTCGTGTTGAGCGGGATTTGATTGCGACCTCGCCAATTCCTGAATTTGGCGCGAATAAAGGTTTGTCACCTCGGAAGTTATCATTAATTAAATAGAAGTTGTAAATACACGTTTCACAATTGATGTACGTACAAATACATTCAAACTAACTTCCTTATGTTAAAGTTGTCAACTTATTGATAGGATTTACAAATGCTTTAAAGCGGCACCTTTCTTCTCTTGTCTGTGGAAGTATATGGCATTTGCAAACTTACCGAAATGTATTTCATGTCACAAAACGATCTTTTGGTTAGTTTGACATTGAAAGGAGTCGAAAGTTAGACTATTTGTGACGTCAAAACGTAGTAATTCTGATTAATCGGCGGGGATTTTCTAATTTGTCGTATTGATTACAAGGGAATGATACCAGACATACGATCAAAAATTGTCACATTCCATAGCTTATGCTTCGAGTTCTTTAGTTTTAGTTTCGATAGGGTTTGTAGGTATATGTTTTATTTAGATTTTAGTTAAAGAGCTATTTCGGTAGGTCGACCAGTGTGTCGCCGACAATCAATTCTTTACCAATGGTCTCTCAGGAAGAAACTAAAGATAAGTGTTTTCACTTGCATTCACATAAACTGCATAAGGACACTTTAGCAAAACAGAAAGGTTATTCATCTTAACAAGTGTTAGCACAGATAGATTCTAAGTTACAATACAATTACACGTTTCATTTGTTTTACACTTTCCATGTACATATGACTCATCTGTTGAATATTTCCCACGCAGTTTCGATTTACAACGCGCTATTGTCGGTGATGTACATATTTCGAAACAAAGAATTCACATTATTTTGGAAAAGCGACAACAATGTCATCAACGTTTATGAAAGAAAACACACTGAAGGGTTTGTTACAGTCAAATTGTTGACATAAGATTATTTTTTAAGGGAGGGGTTCAACAGAATATCTGTTTCGCTAACCATTTTCCTGTGATACAAACCAACACGAACCTAGTCTTCCGCTTGCAACTGAAAACTTCCACCTGAAGACAAATGGCTTCGGTCAAATCTTAATAGAAGAGCCTAATTATTACAGAAATAATAAAATTCTTTAAGAAAAAGACTTGGTATAAGATATGTTAAAAAATCAACATACGTCTTATTTACAACACGATTATTATGATGATAGCAAAGGTATAAGCAACATAATAATCAGCAGCAGTGGCGTTATCAGCAGTAACGACAACAACAAAAACAACAATGACAAAAAAACAACAACGCGAATGAAAATCTGTTCTTTTTCAATGTCATGATTTATTAAACATGAGGTTACGTGTCCCTATTGTCCAGGTAAAACAACTGGAAACATTCAGTTATATGATATAAACGTTGTGACCGAGTCATTTACCGCGTATTAACACACCTAAAACAACCACAATGCTCCCGAGGCGACGAATAATGAATCGGTGAACTCCTTTTAAATCAAGCGTATATAAAGTAGCGATGGTGAATGCGTTTAATGCGCTTATTAGCGAATAAATGAATAACACTATAACACCAATGCGCAATAAATTTGAAAATTTGAATTGAATTGAACCAATATCGACCACCACATATTTGAAGTACGTACATGCATGTTTACTCGGTAAAAATAGACTAAAGCTGTTCTCATACTGGAAGTTAATGATCATTCACACGTAGTTCAACGTCGACTCCAGGATGTAGTCGTTATTAGACCGTCTGGATTCTTTATTGCACCCGCATGTTGTTATTTAGATAACGGATATTTTCCCCTTTGATTTCGAAATTATTTTATACCATGGATTTTACACCGAGTGTGATTTTTGCAACCATATTTTTATCAGGTAAGATAAGATATTCTTTGTTATGGCATAATGTATAAATAGTTCATACAATGTCTGTTTCAAGCCAACATTGATACTGAATTATTCTGCTCTAAAGGTTTATTGAAGTTTTGTAGGATAAGTTCACAAACTTTAAATGTCAATGAAATCATATTATTCATACACATTTGTGTGAAATTATTTTTATTTTATCTGGTCATAAACAGGGTTTATAATGTAGAATTCTATGTAACTGCTTTACGTGTCTGTTCTTTCTTGATGCATACATGTACCGTATATATGCGTCTTTGATGTTCATCGTTGTTGAATTTGTTTCCGAACAAATGTCCTCAATGTAACGGAAAGAACGGAATACATGTATAGCGACTCTAACTCATGTATAGAACGCTTTGATACAAGTTTGTTAAAACATATTATGAACTAATTCAAAATACATCTCTCATTTAAACATATTTTAAGACAGACATTATGTGTTCAGCAGTAATAAAACAAAACAATATAACGACAAAAATAAGAAATAGGCCTACATGTATAATAACGACCTATAGTATACCATACAGACAAAGTACAGGCCGAAATCTCGCAAACATATAACCTCAACAATTGCATGGATTTATCTGGACTGAAAAAACTGATCTTGGTCATTTTATCAACCCTGTATCATATTTCACCTGCAGTGAAGGTCAGCTGACCAATTCATGCTGATAGTGTAACAGTACGGTGGAGATAAGAGGTAGCACAAAATTGGGCGATTTTCTGGGCTTATTCGTAGGACTGAATATTCGTAAGAATAACCTGTTTGTGTTATGAATGTTTTAAACCCCCAGTATTTTTTACTGACAGTTCCAAGGCTGTAATTCGCTATATGATTGTTGTTTCTGTTTGTGTTATGAATGTTTTATGTTTCCCTTTCCCCTATGCAATTCTGTCACTTTATACAGTGTTCAGAGTGTTTCCTGCCCAATTTTGGCCTATTGTGGCCAGTTGTCTTGAATTGTCCTGTGAGCTTTTCCATCCATTAATTCCCCCCTCCCCCTCCTTTTACTGTCCACTTTGATTCTCTTAATTATTCCTTATGGTCTGTTGGGCCGTTCCTTGTGCCTCTGTTCCTTAATATGTGTACAGTTTGACCTCCTTAGGTGCGTTATGTTTTGTGGATTGTTGTTTTTCCTGAGGTCTGCGTGGGGAGGTATTGTCTTGTGTATGTGGCGTTCCCCGTAGTTACGTATTCTCTCTGTTTCAACACAGTCATACATCTATGCCCAAGAAATCGCATCAAAATGATGTTGAATAAAAAGTGAACTTATCTTCTGCACCACTTAGGAACACCATATTTTCAAATAAAACAGTCACTCCAATTATATTATGTTAGTTGATAGATTCCACATGTTTTGTTTTTTCCATTCATAGGTGATAATTGTTGCATGAAGGTATTAATAGTAAATACTAATCCAGGAATGTGTCTATTTATTTAGTTATGTGTGTAGTTTGTATAAAGAGGAATACACAATTCAATTTCATTTTTATGTTAACAGTGGAATTACATCACAAAGTACTGTGTATGAAATTAGATGTATATAAAGACAGAATAATTGAACAGAAAAAACTACCACTTCCATGTTCCATGCAGCTTTTTATCATCAGATGTAAGTCTTTCCCTTATAAACACCAAACAATCCTCAACATATACTAAAGGCTCAATTCTATTCCTTCTTCTTTGAAGTGGTAAAGATCTTTCATTTTTGACATCTTGTTCCTAATAAAGGGAGAAAAGTTTAGAATATATACCTGATTTGTTTTTGCAACTAAACGCATGTAATTCAATATATAATTATCTATGGACATTAATGTATTTGATCAGATAACTAGAGTAAGTGATTTTTTTCTGTTAAACAGAACCGAAAATCATGAGCTGATTTATGGAACATTGCTATATTCATGATTATGAAAGCATGGTCTTAGCATCCCCAGTATAAATTTGTTTAAGCTATGTTTAATTGCTTCTCAATTACTGTACTGCCGTCCTCATAGGATGAGTAATTGCCCCTGGACATTAAGCTAGCAACAATCAATCAACCAGAGGTTGAGGTTAAGCTCTGAATGTATTTTATTAACCACAACTTATTGTATATGAACTGAACTTAAATATTATGATATTGTATTTTTTCATCATCATCTAAAAAGTTGAAATATCTCCTTGATAAAGCATTTTGCAGCATTTGCAAAAAAAGCTGAAGGTATTTTAGATTGTTTCTGTATTTTCAAGAAACCTTTCGCATTTTCATTATTTTGGGAAATGTACATTGCATATTGGTCATTTTTATATTAAATAAAAGCAAGAATGTCTGAATACCCAAATTAAATTTTGTAAAACGATCATATCCTGCCTATGAAGTAAAATATCCAATTGTCAGTTTATAAAGATATATCAGTACATCTATGACATTGTAAAGTTTGGTTTCAAGGATCTCAATTTCTAGTGCTAATTTATGAAATGTAAATGCATGCAGCACCTATCCAAAAAAATATTTGCATTTATTGTTTAAACTGTATAAACTTTTAAACTTCCTTTCATTTTCTGAAATATTTGTTAAGTCATGCGTAGTCATTTTACTTCATTGTTTCTGTACTTGAGTGGTTATCCGAAATTTACACGCACAGCGTTTTGTTTTAAACATCTGTTTGTTAAGTAATAGTATCTGTCGCCTAATCAGCATGTGATGACAGATTTATAGCTGTACTTAACCATTTTATCATTGAGAGAAGATTTCTAATTTTCAGTCTGAACGGGCTTAGAACGGGCTTAGATGTAGGACTGTCAAGATGGTTTCATGTTAAGTTGGGTGGGTTTTGGGTTGGTAGGTAGGTAGATAGATAGGTGGGTGGGTGTGTAGGTGTCTGGGTGGGTTTTGGGTTGGTAGGTAGGTAGATAGATAGGTGGGTGGGTGGGTGGGTGGGTGGGTTTTGGGTTGGTAGGTAGGTAGATAGATAGGTGGGTGGGTGTGTAGGTGTCTAGGTGGGTTTTGGGTTGGTAGGTAGATAGATAGGTGGGTGGGTGTGTGTGTAGGTGTCTGGGTGGGTTTTGGGTTGGTAGGTAGATAGATAGGTGGGTGGGTGTGTGTGTAGGTGTCTGGGTGGGTTTTGGGTTGGTAGGTAGATAGATAGGTGGGTGGGTGTGTGTGTAGGTGTCTGGGTGGGTTTTGGGTTGGTAGGTAGATAGATAGGTGGGTGGGTGTGTAGGTGTCTGGGTGGGTTTTGGGTTGGTAGGTAGATAGATAGGCCTATTTTATTCAGAAATAACATACAGCTCTGTATAACAAACAAACCATCCTGTATTAATGCATCATCTCATTCCTTACATATAATATTTATACATATTTTTTTTTTTTGAAGGGGATATATTTATATTTTCCTCGTAGTTAAGTATGTGTGGGTCGAGGACATCCCACTCCATACTTTACAAAGTAGCTGTTAGTATGCATAAGAAAACAAGGTCAGTATTTCAATGAAGTTAAGATTCAATAGTTTGATATTTGATTGTGTGATTTTACAAATAGCAGACGACTCAAATACCTACGTTCTATCATTGCGCAAACAGCGGAAAATATATCAAACATATGCATTTTTGTATATTCAACAAAAAAGAAACGTACCTCCTAATTTATATTAATTATTTTGTATCTAGATCAGACACTAAATCACTGGCAGACGCATTATGAATATCAAGACTTATTGAAACGGATGTATATTTTTATCCCAAAACTTAGGATCACCAAAACAATTGTACATTAAAATGTTTGTTTCAATTATTGTTGAGTATATACGAGGCGTGTTTTATTTGGTGAAAATACAGTAAAAGTGCAACAAAATTAAATAAAACAAAGGTCACAAAAACAAAACTCAGGAGCAATCATCATATTTGATTGAACTCAGTCAGCCATTAAAAGCGAATGTTTGCTTATTAAATAAGGCATGTTGCATGTTAGGATTTGTTATAATAACGCGTTTTTAAAATCACATAAAATGGGCTTACTGCTGAATTGATAGCAATATAGTAACACACGTGTCTCCAAACTGTTTTTTTTGTTCTTACTGCATTTTGGATGATAATGAAAGTCAACTTACCGTTATTATTTAACGCATGTTGTCTAAATTGTTAATATTAGTTCTACATGTATGTAATAGGTTTCATATATAATCAATTCATTATAACTTTAAGAAATAATAGTAAGTCTCACCAGTTTAACCTTTTTTATAATGATTTATGGAAGCCCACATGGAAATAAGACGTGCTTTGTATTTGTTATAATTATGTTCTTATATGTATAAATGTAAAGCTTACTGTCTTTTGTGTTCTCCTTCTGAAAATAAAGCTATTATTATTATTATTGTATATGATTCAGAGGTTGCCATCTTACAATATCAGTATCCTTATGACAAAAAATATGATGGTCCCTGTCCAGAGATGGTCATTATAAGTAGGTTCACAGATAGATAGGATAGTTCATATCCAAACAGCCTTCAGGGCCATGGTGAGACAATGACGACATATGCACAACTATGTACAAGTTAAAACATGCATATACCTTCGCAGAGAAGATTCGGAGTATGAAATAGTTCAATACATGACGAATTCTGAGTAATTACACACACACCCTGTATATATGATGATACTTTTGCAGTTTTCTAGTTTCAATAACGTGATAACCACATTTCAAGTTTATATTGTTATTTCCTATATAATAAATCATGCGACTTCAATCTCGCGCATGGGGCAATTATACAACGTTACAATGGCTCTAATAGGGTTCCATACTTCAATAGATGTGTATGCGCTGTAATAAAACTTTCTTTGGTGTTTTTATCAGTCCAAAGTGGATAGTAACTCATTCGCCTACGTAATTTGAGTCGAAACGAAAATTTGCTTGCACTAAAATATACTTGGAAATCTAAGTGCCGAGTCGTTCTGGTCGACGACTAAACGCAATTAATTCAAGTGTAGCATACATGTACAACGTTTAGCTATCTGCAGGACCGTGTGCAAACTATTGCTGATAGATTCTTTTCGGGTGTACTTAAGACAACTAGTCATTGAAGCTAGGTACTGATATCACAAATAAAACTACACTTTTTACAACACTGTAACTTTAACGAATATTTAATTCTCAAACTGGAGTAGCAATGCTTGTCTCCATTAATGATGATCAACTATAAGTGACTAGCCAGCTGGTATTATTCATGTAGTTGCAAGCATGTGCACTTCCAACATGCCAGTAGGATATTACGTAAACATTTTGATGTTGAATAAACCTTGATTAAAAATGTTTCAACATCTACCATCTCAATACGTGTTGCCATATTATATCTATAGACAAGGTTGCTGTTACAGTTGAGTTATTTTTTATCTCGTGGCCACGAGTTTATAGGCGTGGCCACGAGATAAAAATAATTTCACACATGTCACCTCTTTGCCACCGTAGTAATAATAGAGACAGATCGTCTCTTTTTAACGAGCAAAGGCATTAACGTATCCGCAAATAGAGGGCAACAGTTAGGGTTTTACATACATATCTTCATTTGTTTATGTATATATATATAGTTTATACCACTTTACAACGTTTCACACAAGGGCAGGAGCACGATCAACATTTTGTATTTGCCTTTGCATGAACAAATGAATGAATGCATGGTTGAACGAACGAACGAGCGAGCGAGCGGGCGAGCGGGCGGGCGGGCGGGCGGGCGGGCGGGCGGGCGGGCGGGCGTATGGGCGGGCGGGCGGGCGGGCGGGCGGGCGGGCGGGCGGGCGGGCGGGCGGGCGGACGGACGGACGGACGGACGGGGACGGACGGGTGTTGTTTTATTGGTCATAGGCAACAAAATTCTCTTAGCGCGCAATTTTTGCCCAGTTTTCAGTACATGTATATAAATAAAACGCTCAATATCTAATCAGCTCGCATGCATGTTATTGTATTCATGTCGCTGTAAAAACACGGGTCACGTGACATGACAAAAGTTTGTGAACCAGATAATTGTCGATTGTCATTCGTCATGTACTCTATTATCTTATACATACTTGCGTGGTATAGTTTTACGATTGTAACTGACGTTTGACAGATGTGAGATTGTTGCTTTTATCAAGTCGCGGCTCAATATTTCAGCTCATCCGAGCACGCGCTAATAAAGAATAAGCTTTGTACCATGATCGACTTTCGGTCGGCGTTGTCGTGAGGCATCTTTCGTCCTTCAACATTTTCAGTCTTAATACATTGGTAGTCCGCTTCATTGTTACAAAACTCTCAAAGCCCGCCCGGCTTGCTAAGTTGCTAAGGCGCTAGACTGTCACCAGGCAGATTCGGATTCGGTTCCTTCTGTGACATACGGTCATGTCCTCCATATGTGGAGAAGGTGTCAGTTGCTTGCGGAAGAGCAAGTTAATACTGATTGATAATTTATTGCAGGAAAGCTGGTTAAGACAATTGGCCACCGTACATGTCTGACAAGATGTTGGACACGTCGTAAAAACGGATGAAAACAAATTAACAAACAAACAAAACTCAATGAGAGAATGGCTTCACGGTCTTGTACAAGTTCGACAATGAGCACAAATGTTCAACAAATATCTGAGTTACAGTCCTTGAAACAGTTTAAAATACTCTTAATCATAAAATTATTAGTAACACATTAGAGGCCACATTTCTTGACATTAGTTTTACATATAATATGTACATGTATGTGATAAAGCCTTCTTCGGTGACGTTCAATAATGGGCAGTTATCTCTGGGTTATGGTCCTTAGATCAGGCAATTGCAATTTTATTCGTCGTAAACAGAAAAGAGGCCAGATTACATAATTAATCAACATGTTACTTGCAAAATGTGATGTTTAAAAGACTTGGACGATATGACGATTGCTCCAATAAGATTCGAATTATGTCCCTTGAATCAGTCGGCCATGTTCTCTTACGCACAGTTAATTTTGTACTTCTTAAGAGTGGTATTCATAATATGTACCGCCATTCTATTACAAGAACCAACAAACATAAGGACTATCGTTTTTAATAGAATGTAAAGTAATGGTTTGCCACCAATCAGGTGAGCGATATAGGACCATCATGGTCCTTTTGTTGTAAGTAATAAACTCGATACTTGTTTGGTTATATCAAGTGTGTGATGATTGTGTTTGATTCTAGAGTTCTAACTGAATAACATAACTGTTTAAATATCAAAACACATCACGAACCAACATATAACTTATATAAACAATTTTGTTAGCAGGAATAAAATGTCATATTAAAACGAGCAATTCATGTTATGCGAGTTTGGAGACAGATATTTGATATATTTAGAACTTCTAGAATGCGAATGAATATGTGTGCTTTTGTTAAATGAGAAGAGTTCGGATTTATCACATATCACAAGCACTTGTTTTTGTTATTCTCCTTGCCTGAAATAAAACAGAATTGCGCCATGGATTGGATAAACGGCGATATTGTCGGAAGTTATTGTCATGAATTGTGCATTGCATGGTGTGATACCGAGACACGAGATCATTTATGTAAACTACGAAGATTGCCAAGGGAGTGAGGTTGATGTGTTTGTCTGGTCTGATGCTGAACGATACATTAAAAGCTGATTAAGTCCGCCCAGTTTGCTCAGTCGCCAGATTACTCTTGTTGATTGAAGAGAATACATACATATATAGTCATGTTTATTTACCTCTGATCCCTATGTGTTCGCAGAAAAACTGTGCAACTCTGAGTTCAGTTACGGCTAACAATTACGAACGTTACGAACCTGTTTCGTTTTGTATCCCTGACCCATCGTATCACTTCACCGCACACAGGGAAACAAATTGCAAACGTTACGAAACTTAACGTTACGCAAACACATTTGAAAAGTAGCACAAAACTCAAACATAAGATATTGAAGCATTTTCGATATTTTGCAGTATTCGTAGCGGGCACAAACGTAACAGATACCTCTGGTAACGGTGGCACGGACTTCACGGCTGGTGGCGGCACGGACTTTGGTGGTGATGGCGGCACGGACTTTGGTGGTGATGGCGGCACGGACTTTGGTACTGGGGATCCCCCGAAATGCACACCAACTATTTGTCCGGAAATTTCTGTCTGTCACGACGAAAATGGATTTATTTATTGTGAATGTCCAGTAGGGAAAACAGGTAAGTCAGCACTGGAGATGTACATCTTAAATTACTCCATTGCGCTTAGCAAAATACTTATATAACATTCACATAATCATTCTAATTTGAAGGCAACGGAAGCGAAACCAATGAAGTACATCTGAGCTTAAATTTAGATATCAATTACACGTATTAGATTACAGCAGTGACGTCATTCCTTTGTCTAGCTTTACGTATCTGTAAAACAGTTCTGTATGCCACACTGAGACGTTCAGTATGTTTACACAGTACATTATTAAGCATAATATTGTACTGGTCAACCAAAATATTGGACGGCAGGTATCGTGTAGTTATTCAACTAAAAAATAAGCCTTAAACCGTCTAATTTGTATTTTTTAAGGTAATAAATGTGATTTGGATGATCCGTGCATGGTAAATACAACCAAATGTCCAAAGGGAAAATCCTGTTTTGGTGATTGTGATCCAAATATCGTGTGTGAGGGTGCCACTGGTGTCGCACATTGTCGAGGATGCGTTGTTGGTTGGGCCGGAATGCAGTGCGAAATTGATACGGACGAATGCACTGAGACTGGTAAAAACTCATTAAAACGAAATATTAATTACATGCGTTTATTCGCGTTTCAAATGGTCATAGCATAGGTTGTTACATGCTTGTAAGGATAGTCTGCATGATACAAGATAATTACGTCAAAACACAAAATTAGCCTTTCTTAAAACTGTTTACTTACAAGTGAAAGGGGAGACAAATTAAGATGTTTCAGTTTTGTATGATTTATAAGTAACCTCGCTTTCTTTTGAATATTGCATTTCTGAGAATACCAACATTGAAAAACAATCCAGTGTTTTATAATTTCATAAAAATGTGCTGTTACTCGACAACAGAGACACCAATCTGACTAAAGTACACGATCTTCCTAAAAGTAACCACGTGTGTAGCGTTTTTTGTAGAGATGATTTTAATCAGATTGCAGGGGGGCAACTATTGAAGATACAAATGAGTTATATATAAATTATACAGTAAAACCTCAAATAAGACCACCCTTGGGACCCTTGAACAGTGGTCTTAATATGGAGGTGGTCTTAATATTGAGGTTGAATAAAGAGCAAAACTGTGAAACTGGACCTGAAAAATGTGGTCTTAATTTTGAGGTGGTCTTATTTATGATGTGGTCTTTAAGTGAGGTTTTACTGTATACATCTAGAGAGATAAACAATCAAATGTTTTTAATTTCTTCCAAGGGAGCAATCCATGTTCTAACGATGGTGTTTGTGTGAATACTGTCGGAAGTTACAGATGCACGTGCAAAACTGGATGGACCGGAAGTGACTGTAGTTGCAAACAAGGTTTGTTGTAAATTTGCGTTAATTGACTTTAACAAAATTAATAATAATAATCGTTTCTTGACAAACAATAAAATATTCCCTTTTGTTTTTTAGAAGTTTTGTCCCGATGTCACAAAGCTTCTCAAATATACATTTTTTCGTTTATTGTTTGATGAAAATCATGCAATGAAAAGTCTCACCGTTGACTATGGAAGCAAGTGTATCTAAATCTAACATACGTGCCATTTATCGCATATATGTAAATGTACTCTGTTAATCTAGATATAAGTTCTTGAAAAAAAATGGGTTTGAGATTGTGAAATGGCGCTATTTCATTGTTTTCTTATAGATCTCAAGCGGATCAAAAAGACAATTTTTTTTATTATTATCATAAATATATTTCCTCGTTTTGAATGCAGTAAAACCTCAATAAGACCAACCTTGAAAAGTGGTCTTAATATCGAGGTGGTCTTAATATTGAGGTTGAATAAGAACACAACAGTGTAAATGGACTAATATTTATGATGATAATAAATTTTTATTGAGGTGGTCTTTTATTGAGGTTTTATAAAATAAAAGATGTAAGCTTCATCCATGTCAAGTAAATACTGTCCAGTACTGTCCACTACTCGCCTATAAGTGACAAAGACTAACATGTTTATATTACCGGATGAAGGTTGACATAGTGGAAATGATCGCGTAGAATCTATTCCAAGCAGACATAAACTATGTTACCGTGTTCATATACATTTATAGCGAGCGGAATTCAGCTTGTTTCTTGAGATTGGTTGATACTGATTCGTTTATCATTTAGTCAATGCAATATTTAGGTGAAGTTTTTACTAATTTTAACAATAATTTTGAAGACTGGTATACAAATATATTGAAAGAAATAGAGAAGGTATTTGACCAAGATAAAGTAATTATGGTATGTTTAGCTTGCCTAATTTCTGAATTTGAAATACGACGTACACAAATACATCAAAGTCCATGTATACTTTTGCAACATCCAGGTCTGATACATTGTTTTATTCATGTTTTAGGTAGTGCATGCGACGTTGAGGATCTAACTGGAGACGCCTCGCAGATATCATCCAGTCTCGTTAAGTGTTTAATAATTTTATCAGTTTCACTAGTGTTGTCATTGTGAGAGATCCATTATTTATATCTATAATCGGTGCAACGTATCAACTAGAGACAAATAAGTCGGTAAACATCCACTCATAGCTTTATTGTGTTGTCTACGCTTGCTGTTACATACGCTATCGTTTTTTTGCATTTGACGTATTTACATATTTTCAAGCTATGAATCCAGAATGACGAATGTTTTAGGGCGGAACAAGTTGTAATGTTGAGAGAGATGCTATTTATAATGACAAATACTTGTAATATTCTGATGTTAGATCCATAAAACTTGATATAAGATATGACGTTTCAACTAAGATACACGGAATTTTATGTGTACATGTGGACTGCCTTCCCCTTTATATGTTTGTACTTATTCTTTCATTCAAAACAAATATATTTTGTAATAAATCGATAAACCTCACAAACATTGTTCAAATTATTGCAAACTTCCTGTTCTCTTGTGCATACATATTGTAGTGAAAAGTTCAGTTAATATCGTATCTTCATCTGTACGCGGGCCTTTGCATTTACCGAGATAGATACTTACATATCCGTTCCTCCATGCATGAAGAACAGAACAATGCGTACACTGTGAAACAATACAATAGTAAACAAATATCTCCTCTACTCAAATCTTATACAAATAATCAGTTTGACTGCAGTAAGTAATTCTTCAAGTGGCATCTATGAGTCGGACGTTTCATGTTCTCGAGGAATTGTATCATTATTTTGAATATTATAAATAATGAACTCATCTTGTCGTGTTTTACATGAACTGAGGTTTGTTAATTTATCTTTATACTTATGGTTATTAAAAATAAAATCCAATAACAAGACATTGTTGAAAACAATAATCTTTCTGCTACGTGTTAAAAAGAAAACTGCAGATGTATAATGCAGACCCGAAGCACACATTAACGATTTCGCTAACGTCAACGTAACAACGATCTGACATAACACATACATGAATAATTGTTTTGTGTATCCACTAATAAGGGGAGAGCACTCTTTGAATTCGAGTATTAAGTAATTGGTGTTGAACCCCAAGTCAATTCAGGCCATCAAATCTCAGATTCACACGCAAATCTCTGAGAACATGGACAGATGGAATACTCAGCAATCAGTAAGAGTCGGCCAAGAAAACCAAACTTAGCCTCAGCAGATATAATTCTGACCACAGGAGGTTGTCACGAGTTCCCTCCCTTTATCCCTTCTGGAATTATCTCCCTGTATCCCTTCTATAGTATATGTATATCCAATACAAAGAGTCTAACGCTTTTCACACCTGACCTCTTTCCGCAACGGAAATCGCGCTTCAAACATCAAAATACATCCACGAAATGCAACTAATTCTAAGCATGGATAAATTATCTTTCAAATGACGCCTGCTTATTGCCAGTCCCTAAGTTATTGACAAAGTTTTCCCCTAGAAATACATCGACGAGGTTTTTGACAGTTTGGTACATTTCTGAGGAGAACTTCGCCCATTGTTGGCGGATTTGCACGAACTCGTGACAATCTCCTGTGATTCTAACAACAGAGCGGCGAGACCCGAGTGGTGAATAACGATCATCATTCCGGTCACAGATCACAAAACGGAAAGTGTTCAAAATTGAAGGATTGCATAATGAGCAAGTTTATCATTGAAGAAATATGAGGAAATTCTGTTCATTTTGAAAGTTTATGACAGCCGGTTTTTATATACGATTTATATATAAATAATCATGCAACAAAATGTGATGAAAAATTATTATTTATATCAAGGAAACAGTTATTTTCGCCCCGTTTATTCGCATTCTCAAATTTTATAATTTATTAGCTGAAAACTGTCCGGTTTGACAGCGCTGTGTATATAGCGATGTATTCTTGATAAACATATAATATAAGTGTACATCGTTGTAGTCGTAAGGGTCATTGCTAATTTATTTCAAACAAGACATCACTGAAACTGAATTTTATGCATGGCAGTTTCTTTATTCCAAACGCCTTGTCGTTCATAAAAAAACTGCACATATAGCATGGGGCGGGAAAGTACTGATAACAAATTAATATACATGTGTACAAGAACGGTAATTCATATTTGTTATTGCAGTTATACATGTATTTTAACTACAGTCGGACTTCGTTCATTCAAATTCATCGGGTCCGAAATTTTATTTCGAATAATGCATGGTCTCGAATTGCCCATTTCAATTCGACGTGCCCAAGAACAAACAACGGGACTTGATATTTATTTCGGATGATACCAAGTATTCGGATAGAAGGTTGTTGAATATAAACGAGGTCCGACTGTACTAACATTTTAATAAATCGTGCGAGGGGCGGTGAAGTAGATAAGAAATGTGCCGTTTAGCCGGAAGGTATTGTGTTCGGTCACCATGAACGTTACGGCTATATGTCATTATAAGACATCAGTACTGTCTTTTCAAATAAGCGGACTCGAGGAGGATTCGTGTTAGTATAATGATTTCATCGAAGACGGTTTTAAAACAATTGGTACATTTTTGCTTATGAACGGTCGAGGGGTAGAGCGCCTGACTCCTGATCTGAAGGTCGAGTCCCGCGATGCGAGGGGTTTGATCACGAACTTTACAATCCCTACATTTGGTGCAAGTAGCCAGGAAGCAGTCACTGAGATTGATTAGCACAAGTTGTAAGAACTTGTTTCACCATCAATGTAAACTAAATAACTTCAAGCTAGCCGATCTAGTCAGCTCAATCGGTAGATCACTTGCCTGCCAAAAACAGCAGGTTGTAGGATCGAATCCGATTCAATACCTCTGATTCGTACAGGGATGTTGTCAGTTGCTTGCGAATAGACAAGTTAGTACTGATTGATAGCCTAGGAACGCTGGTTATGTCAAATGGCTGCCACACAGCTAAAATACTGTTACAAAACGTTGTAAAACTGCAAGAACCACTTATGTTACGACTTAATTAATTGTGGCCTGACTATGATTATTTACTTAAGAGAACAATCCTTCTAAAGCTAACAAAATGCACTTTTATCTCCAAGTACTGAAGTCATTGAGTTTTTTTCTTTGTATTTATAGTCTATATTACATTACCTCAGCCATTCTAAGTAGCTATGATTGCTATAAATTCAATGGTGTTTGATGAATATTCATTTCTCTCACCACTTATTCCTATATCGTGTTAAGATGCATATTTCACATGCTTGTACAATGTGTTGCATGTGTTTATATGTGTTGTTTTTCCTACTTTAGTATTAACTTCAACTATGGTAAAAATGTACAGTGGTATCTATAAGAATGATGTATACCGATACTTTAAACATGTATTGTTTCATGATTTGTTTAAAGAACATTAAATTTTGTAAAGATGACTAGCGCATCATATTTCTTGATTTAAAAAAATGTATGTATTTATATAACTTGTAATTATGAATCATGGGCATAATGCCTTAATTTCTAAAAAAAACATATGTATATGAAACTATACTATAACAGGATGCTCTGTTGGTGGTTCGTTAAATGCCTATTTTTGTACAGCTACAGACATATACGGCGAGCAGCTGACAGAAGAGTGGTTTCTGTGTTTTCAACCGGTACTAAGCTGTGCTTCCTCAGCTGACAACTTTCTCCTCTAAGCCAGAGATGGCGGTTAACATAATATATTAATAAAAACATAAACTAATGACATCCACGTGAGTGCGAGCTTCATGTAGATGCCTGGCATTGGATGTCATGTCACCAGTTGTCATTCAGCTTTCTATTGTATTATAATTACGGTGATTAAACCAACTATACGACACCATTGTAGAACATTGGCATTAGATCCCAGCGCGTGCTGATAATCCTATGTTGAATCCATCTGTATTCAGAGTTGTCGTCCTTGCTATAGACATGTAAAAGGGAGCGTTACGCCGGAACGACAATCGGGATACAGGTGGATGGTCAATATGAAATTTCACTTTAACAACGTCTACACGAATGTGAAAACATGTAGATATTTCACGAAAGAAACTAATATGTCACCTATGTCTACCCATAGCAGAACGGGGAAAACGTGCATTTTTCTTACATTCGAGTGGAAAAGATGCAATCAATAATTGTTTGACGTGTTTTTAAAGTCACGTCGAAATGTGAGTGCGGGTTGCTTTCGGACGCCATTGATACATTTGTAATAAACAGCCAGTACTTATAAAGTTCCTATTTAGTGTCAGTTTGTGTGTCCACTAGAGAAGATGGTTCCTTTTTATAAACATTTACAATAAAATATTACTGCAAAACCTAATGGTATTATGACATTTTTTATCATAAAGTTTTTTCTTCAGGTTTCGAACTATTAGCTATTTTATTGAATTCTGACGGGTAATACCGAGTTTACACCTGGCAAACAGTGTGTGCGCATTAAGTGAATACAATGGATTGTGGACACGAATAGCTTACATAACATGCCGTACAACGTGCAAACCCACCAGTACTATTTTACATCGTTTATAAACAACAACAGGATACATCTCCTGTTTATTCATATTGCAATGAGCTATACCATTTCTGATTCAAATGAAATGAACTATCGAAAAAAAGGCGATGTAAACGTTCATCGTGTCAGAACATTTTCTCGCCACGTGGTGAATATTATCTATAACTACAAAACACCGCGTTCGCTCTCTGACCAGTGTTAACGTCTGCTTATCAAGTGGAACTTTATTGCGATCTTCTAAACTTAGCGCGTATAAATATAAGATTTTTATGGTACAGTAATTCAGTATCATACATTTGTTCTGGGATAAATCGTCTTCATGACAGGTCATATTTCTATGTCGGTGTCAAATGCGTAATTATTTTAAGAAATAGAAGGAACTTCTGTCAAAATAAAAGGTTTGTTTACATTATCATACACCGTGATTTTCTCTTACATGAAATACAGTCGGACCTCGTTTATTCGACAACCTTCTGTCCGAATACTTGTTAACATCCGAAATAAATATCAGGTCCCAATGTATGTTCATAGGCACGTTGAATCGAAATGGATTATTCGAAAATATGAATTATTCGAAATATAATTTCGGACCTGATGAATTCGAATGAACGCGGTTCTACTGTACAAACTTTTATCTTCGGAAGATCTTGACTAAATGTTATATCATTATTCAGATTTTTAAAAAATGGCCGACATATTTGCAAGCCGACGAAATTCACGACTTTTCTACTGATAGAACTAGAAAAAAACACGAACAGTTTAAATTATACTAAATCTGAATCGAAGTTGAAACAAAATTTCGTAACACAAAACATGAATACGTCATTCCCATTCTGCATGGATTCCAGCTTTGAAAAAGCTCCAAGCTGTATGACTGGTTCACTTTTCACAGTCCCTAATAATACACTAGATTTGCCTATACAACATGACAAAATAATTAATCATAATAAAATATATTCATGTGCAGATTAGAAGAATGACATAGTATCATTAGTTAAAGTGTTTGTTTACTTATGTTGTGTCTAAGAAATAGTTTATGTTCTTTTACGCCTTTCCACTTATTTGCACCAATAAATAACAGTAAAATATCGTAATATTACGTGAAGGGACACTAGGTTAGAATTTAGCAACACGTGTGTTATGAATATAAGGGAGTGGGTGCTTTTTGACAACTAAATAATAAGGTATAATTGAGCAGTCGAAACTTATGAATACAAATAAGGGATGTAAACGATTAACCGGTTAACCATTCGAACATGCGGTTAGTAATCTCACTAATCGGTAAATCGTTTGTTTTTATGAAAACATCTTCTTTTCATTTGATCATATATTATATAACCGCATCACGTACGGTGTGTACAATGAATAGTGTGTGACCGCATCACGTACAGAGGGTACACTGAATAGTGTGGGACTGCATCACGTACGGAGGGTACACTGAATAGTGTGTGACCGCATCACATACAGAGGGTACACTGAATAGTGTGTGACCGCATC
Source organism: Mactromeris polynyma (assembly GCA_032209605.1). Taxonomy (NCBI): domain Eukaryota; kingdom Metazoa; phylum Mollusca; class Bivalvia; order Venerida; family Mactridae; genus Mactromeris; species Mactromeris polynyma. The sequence goes on from JASFXZ010000008.1 coordinate 16,526,290, forward strand.
ACGTACAGAGGGTACACTGAATAGTGTGTGACCGCATCACGTACAGAGGATACACTGAATAGTGTGTGACCGCATTACGTACAGAGGGTACACTGATTGTGTGTGACCGCATCACGTACAGAGGGTACACTGAATAGTGTGTGACCGCATCACGTACAGAGGGTACACTGAATAGTGTGGGACTGCATCACGTTCGGAGGGACACTGAATAGTGTGTGACCGCATCACGTACAGAGGGTACACTGAATAGTGTGTGACCGCATCACGTACAGAGGGTACACTGAATAGTGTGTGACCGCATCACGTACAGAGGGTACACTGAATAGTGTGGGACTGCATCACGTTCGGAGGGACACTGAATAGTGCTGGGCCGCACCACGTACGGAGGGACACTGAATAGTGTTGGACCGCACCACGTACGGAGGGTTCACTGAATAGTGTGTGGCCACACCACGTACGGAGGGTACACTGAATAGTGTTGGGCCACACCACGAACGGAGGGTACACTGAATAGTGTGTGGCCACACCAAGTACGGAGGGACACTGAATAGTGTTGGGCCGCACCAAGTACGGAGGGACACTGAATAGTGTGTGGCCACACCAAGTACGGAGGGTACACTGAAAAGTGTGTGGCCACACCAAGTACGGAGGGACACTGAATAGTGTTGGGCCGCACCACGTACGGAGGGTACACTGAATAGTGTTGGGCCGCACCACGTACGGAGGGTACACTGAATAGTGTGTGGCCACACCAAGTACGGAGGGTACACTGAAAAGTGTGTGGCCACACCAAGTACGGAGGGACACTGAATAGTGTTGGGCCGCACCACGTACGGAGGGTACACTGAATAGTGTTGGGCCGCACCACGTACGGAGGGTACACTGAAAAGTGTGTGGCCACACCAAGTACGGAGGGACACTGAATAGTGTTGGGCCGCACCACGTACGGAGGGACACTGACTAGTGTTGGGCCGCACCACGTACGGAGAGTACACTGAATAGTGTGTGGCCACACCAAGTACGGAGGGACACTGAATAGTGTTGGGCCGCACCACGTACGGAGGGTACACTGAATAGTGTGTGGCCACACCAAGTACGGAGGGACACTGAATAGTGTTGGGCCGCACCACGTATGGTGGGTACACTGAATAGTGTTGGGCCGCACCACGTACGGTGGGTACACTGAATAGTGTTGGGCCGCACCACGTACGGAGGGACACTGAATAGTGTGTGGCCACACCAAGTACGAAGGGACACTGAATAGTGTGTGGCCACACCACGTACGGAGGGACACTGAATAGGGTGTGGCCACACCACGTACGGAGGGACACTGAATAGGGTGTGGCCACACCATGTACGGAGGGACACTGAATAGTGTTGGGTCGCACCACGTACGGAGATACACTGAATAGTGTGTGGTCACACCACGTACGGAGGGTACACTGAATAGTTTGGGAAAGCATCACGTACGGAGGGACACTGAATAGTGTTGGGCCGCACCACGTACGGAGGGTACACTGAATAGTGTGTGGTCACACCAAGTACGGAGGGACACTGAATAGTGTGTGGCCGCACCACGTACGGAGGGTACACTGAATAGTGTGTGGCCGCACCACGTACGGAAGGACACTGAATAGTGTGTGGCCACACCACGTACGGAGGGTACACTGAATAGTTTGGGAACGCATCACGTACGGAGGGTACACTGAATAGTTTGGGAACGCATCACGTACGGAGGGTACACTGAATAGTTTGGGAACGCATCACGTACGGAGGGTACACTGAATAGTGTAGGAACGCATCACGTACGGTGGGTACACTGAATAGTGAAAGGCATCAGAACGTACGGAGGGTACACTGAATAGTGTGTGACCGCACCACGTACGGTTGGTACACTGAATAGTGTTTTGCCGCACCGAGTACGGAGGGTACACTGAATAGTGTGTGACCGCATCACGTACGGAGGGTACACTGAATAGTGTGGGGATGCACCACATACGGGGGTACAATGAATAGTGTGTGACCGCATCACGTACGGAGGGTACAATGAAGAGTGTGGGAACGCACCACGTATACGGGGGTACATTGAATTGTGTGTGACCGCATCACGTACGGAGGGTACACTGAACTGAATAGTGTGGGCCCGCATCACGTATGGTGAGTACACTGAATAGTGTGGGACCGCATCACGTACGGAGGGTACGCTGAATAGTGTGGGACCGCATCACGTACGGTGGGTACACTGAATAGTGTGGGACCGCATCACGTACGGTGGGTACACTGAATAGTGTGGGACCGCATCTCGTACGATGGGTACACTGAATAGTGCTAGGCCGCACCACGTACGGCGGGTACGCTGAATAGTGTGGGACCGCATCACGTACGGTGGGTACACTGAATAGTGTTAGGCCGCACCACGTACGGCGGGTACGCTGAATATGTACACAGCTCATTGAATAATAAAAAACAATCTAAGAAAACATTGACATTGCTGGGAAGGTCACATTCATAAATCAGAACTTTCCTGACGGATCTAGACACAAGAAAATAAACTTAAATGTGTTAATGAAAAAGAAAGAACAGACTTATTGAGACAAACGCTGGACTCGATAACTCTGGTAGGGGTATATAAAGTGGCAGCACAGACCAGTTGGAAGTTTATTTGCCATTTCTGAATTAAATTGCGTGTTGCGAACTTCCTACTGTGTTCCTGTGAAATTTAAAAGAACCTGAGCAATTGTATCGTATATCTTGTATCACTGATTCTTCCAAATATTTATTTCAGCTATGACAATTGCAGGTTCGACATTGTGAAACACGGCACCAAGATGTCTTCATTACACACGAACATATAATCTCAAAGAGTCAGAACATTATGAACGTAAATGCATCTCATTTGGTGGAAAAGCACAATAAGAGACAACAATTAAACTCATGTTCTGACATATTGTAGTCTACTACTGCGTGGGTGAACCTTGCTCAAACACGTGTCGAAACTATGTAAAGTGCGCACGTCCTTGAATGTTCGTTTATTTCCGGGCATTTAACATCTCTCCCATATTAATATGCGCCAACTTAAGTGACAGCTAGTTATATATATATACAAACAAATGTATTTCACGAAAATATTAATTAATATACCGACGACGGTAGTGAAAGTGGTAGTTTTGCTTGAAATTTACCAAATTTGTATATCGCAAGAAAGAATTGTTTGTGATATTCTGTTAATGAAATTGAATTATTGTAGAGCGCATTGAAAACAATATATTATTCGTTATTTTCATTGCATTACATTTACTTGAATGCTAGTTTTATGCGTTTCTAAATATGCAATAAGAGGCAGAAAATAATTATTAATATTTAATGTAAAAACAGGTATTTTACACGATAATTAAAGTGTTTAACTCGAGTTAAAATTGACACCAGAACTAACATCACTACAAGATATCAACGCCAGTGTTGATAGAGAGAAGCAGGACAGACTTGGTGCTACGGCGTCTTTCACAGATTTGAAGTGGACTAGTAAAACAGAATATCACCAAAGAACATGGCTTTGACAACATTTGTTCAGCTTTCATACAGTTTATGCACATTTCTAATAGGTAAGTAACATAATTAATCGTAAATGTTGTGTAGAATTATTCAATTTGCCATGACAGGTAATGCTAACGTAGATTAGTTCGTAGTTACATTGTATTAAAATTGCATTCGTAATCAATATTTTTATAGATACAAATGAACCACAAATCAGTTTGTTGTCATAGCAATTAAGACCAATCATGAAAGACAGATGCTTTAGTAAAACACAAATTAGATGCGAACTTTTTTTTTTACAATAGCAATATTGATTGACTTTATTTACAGAACATTTTAAACTTATAATTCCAGTTATTTAATCGAATGTGCATTCGAAAATCATTTTATCTGATTCTCACAGTGATGTGGATCAAATTCTTCTATAAGACGTAAAAATCAATATTGAGTCTTTATTCTTGTACGGTTTGAAGGGGTGATTTATAATGGAAATATCCATTTAGGCCAAAATTCTTGTCCGGTTTCCTGAATTAAGGGGTTTTCGGATTAAATGGTGATTTATATAGTAAAAAAGTAGGGACCGGATGATAAAAGGACGCGCGATCAGATTTATACCCTTTTCACAGTTGGAAAGCAAACGTTACGTTCTAAATCGCATATACACGTCAACAATTATGTGAGAGTTTGAGACAAGCTTTTCAAGAAGACGCATTTAGTTGTAAAATAAACGAAGATTGCATTTGCTTGTTACTATGTCTTCTCAAACTGCGCGATGGTAATTAAACAGAACTCACAGCAACACAGAAAATGTTAAATTTTATACTATGTCATTAATCAGGTCATTTACTGCAATGCTCTTTGAATATAGATTAAACAATATCACTCCACAGTAATGTCAAAAAAAGAAAAAGAACAATAATACATGTAATTATGTATTGTCATAACTTTTTGGTGGCCTCGGTGGCGCAGAGGGTAAAGTTGCAGTTACTTCAGTGTTGGGCACTGACGTCGTCGGGGTCGTCGTGACCGTGGTTGGGGTGCGAACCCCTCCGCTTTCAGTAATTAATTTCCAAATTATAATAATACAAAATAATTAATGTACATCTCGATACATGCACTTCAATCACACTAAAACCCGTATGCATGACTTAACTGCAATAAAAAGCAAATATTTTCCTAATTCATAAAAACTTTACCACATTTTATCAATGAGAAATTTAATTTAAATATCTATTTTTGAAGTGTATGTTACACCGTCACTCGTACGTTCTTAATTATTTTTCTAACAAATGCATAAACTAGCGGTGCTTTTATATATTATTTCCTCCATTTATTGTTTTCTAGATTTATATCAGGTCGTGCGTTTGTGCATACTTGTGCATACTTTGTCTTAAAAATCATATATAATATGGTTTGAAGTTTCTTGAGCATTGCAAATAATAGGACAGGCGCAAGTTTGCATAGAATTTAGATAGGAAATGATTTGATGGGTGCATGATATTTTGACATTTTATGTGATATCGTTTGAAATTGTCTGAAAGTTTATGTGCTGTGAGACTGACAGTAATAAGGGCGTATGCCACGTTTGTGTCAGTTTTGCAGTATTTAAGATACTTTCGCATAATTATACGTATAAAAAAGTAATATGCTTAATTGCATAGCTACTGATAGACCTAGATGTCTTATAATAAGCATGTGTTGGTGTTGTATTGAACCGCGATTAAAATGAGTGTGTTACTTTTGCGTGTGTAATTATAAATATGTATGCATATTTTTCACGTCTCCTTGTTGAATGTGGTCTATATATGTGGAACTTACCCGTGTTCGACATCTGTATTAATTTCAAATTAATTTACTTATATGAATATTTAAGAGTAGGACTACATCAGTAGGTACACTGTGGACTTGGCAAAATTGTAAAACATAAATACGTTACGAGATGATGATGCTGATTGATAATTATAATAATGATGACGACGACCACAACAACAATAACAATAATAATTTAATGGCAATAAGGATAATACGCCCACTCCTTATGCCTTAAAGCGGCATAGCTTTTTTTCTTTCCAACACTGATGGCTATATAGTAGCTTCCAATAACATACATTGCATTTTATTTCATAATAAGTCTTTCTACACGCGATACAGAACCAAAAGTATAGTATTTTAAGTGGACCAAAGTGTATTCCGGAAGGAAGTTGGGAGTTAAAATTCCTATTTCTTAAACAGATGTCATATTCAGAGAAAATCGTCGGCGGCAACGATGCAATTCCTTATAAAAAATGTACAGACAAATGCGCTGCAGTCGATGCTGCTGTACCATTCCTTTAAAAAATGTTGACAGCGAATTATATTACTCTTACTCTGTATCCATCATGCAGAAATAAATTAAAAATGCATTATGGCAAAGGGAACTTGCAGAAAATATATCAATGTACATCAGTTTCTCATATTTATACAGGATACGCGCTATCATCATAAGTATACCACCTCTTACAGATCCTTAGCGTAATCTCAAGTTGATCAAGCTTACAAAGAGTCTCTTTATCCCTATAGATGTTTGCCCTTAAGCAACTTATAATGTTTCGCATGTTGATGTTTCCCTGTGATCTGTGTGGGGAAGCATTGTCTTTTGACGTTCCCAGTAACAATTTAATCATTCCTTTATTTCGAATAGCAGTGTTGATATACAGTAAAAATAGATAGTCAAAATTAAGAACACAATTTGCAAGTCCATTTTCACTGTTTCGCACTTTATTCATCCTCAATATTGAGACCACCTCAATAAGAAGACCAATTTTCAAGAGTCCCAAGGGTGGTATAATTATTGAGGTTTTACTGTATACCGAATGTAACTGCTAGCAGCAAAACAGTGTAACTGTACTTAATTTGCTACTGTCACCATCGAACCAGTGACAATGATAGTAAATGTTTAGATGGCTTGAGAAAATGTTGGCGAATTGTTTCACACGAACGATACTCGATTAGTCTTACTTGTATTAATTTCAAAGTTTTATTTCTCAGAATAAACTTAAACTTCAGTAGTCCCCAGACAAGACAAATACATTAAATTTTAATTATAATAACATTGTAAGGTAATTAAAAAAAACACGACAAGATGAACATACATCAACAGTATTATGACTATCATTGCTTTAAAGATGAAGAGTTGTTCTTTGACCAACAATGTGTAACTAATTCGCAAGTAGAAATTGTGACATTTAAGGTACATAAATGTAACAATAATTATTTCTGCACGGTTTTCATTTCCGCGGGAATTACCCTAGAATGTCTTAATACAAGTTTTGCACGTCAATACTAAAGAACACTGACTCACTTAAAGCCGGAAGCACGTACTTTTGACAAAGTATGCAGTTTTGAATTTTGAAGAGCAAAGTATTAGCATGGACGAAGATAAGGCATAGAACACAACACAGTTATTAAATGAATTCATGATCAAATGCATTGTTTTGTTAAGAATATTTAACAATTTTATTCCCTAATGTTCTTAACGTACGTGTTAAATCAATGAGGTACTTCGATCACAAACTATTGCGACTATGGTGACTATATGGTTGGATGATAAAACTCAGTCAAGTTCATCTATGGTCTAGTTACTCTGGTCACTCTTAGAATGTGGAGGGTTGAAAATCCTATAGAGGTGTTCCAAATATCGACTACTAGTATAGTTCAATCGTGCTTAATCGGTGGTTGAACCATAGTTAATGTTCGGAACACCTCTATAGAGTATTCAAACCTCCAATTTCGAAGAGGTAACCAGACCAGACTGAATTTTATCATCAACAGTTGGTGATCGAAGTGCCTCATAGTAATGTCAATAGATGACCCATAGACACTAATTCCTATAATGCAAAGTTGCAGAATATAACTGTTATGATAGAAGAGATATATACTTTCCTCAGGTAAATAGTACATGAATTACCATTCAAAGTCATGTTTATAATTTCAAGCGTCCTCTCCGAATCATGTTCAGCGAACCATTTCTGGGATATAATTATGTTTGCAATGAATGTACCATTGAATGAGATACGTACATTGCTGCTTTAACATAAGTTATTAAAACACATTCAAATTGAAGCAACCTTGTCGGCTAAAAGTTCGTAATAGTAACATTTAAGAATTTTACAACAATCTGGTAGCGAAAATGTAACTAGATATTTTTATGGCATAATGTAAAGATTTCGGTCTTCTTTTGTCCATATCCGTCTGTGTTCCTCCTGGTCCATTTTGGTACATGTATTGTTTTTCGGCGCAGCCGTACTAACATGGTTTTGCTTATTGCATATCAGTGCTGTGTAAACCAATCAAATCTTACGTTAATCACTAAACCAACTTTTCTTCAACCGAACAACGTCTGTAACCTTGACGAGGATTGGTTAACCTTTCGATAACCTTTCGATACACTTATCTTACCGAAATCCACTGAATTTCGGTGAATTTACCGAAATCCATTTTGGATCTGGAGTGACCAGCAATCGTTACATCTCGGCATTTTTTATGCGGCACATCAAATCTTAACCCTTCAATTACGCCGACAATCTTTTTTCAATATATTTCTGTTGTCCCTGTCTTGCGTATGTCCCTTCTCCCTTTGTTTTGTCTCACGGTATCTGTCCAGGAAAGTTCTGATTTGTGATATTCCCTCCCCTGCGTCATATCTTTTTATATGTGCTGATCTTCATGTTCTTGCTAGTACCAAAACTGGTCAGAAGTGCTAACCCGCCAATACATGTTCTTGCTAGTACCAATACTGGTCAGAAGTGCTTACCCGCCAATACTGGTCAGAAGTGCTAACCCGCCAATACATGTTCTTGTTAGTACCAATACTGGTCAGAAGTGCTAACCCGCCAATACTAGTTCTTGCTAGTACCAATACTGGTCAGAAGTGCTTACCCGCCAATACATGTTCTTGCTAGTACCAATACTGGTCAGAAGTGCTTACCCGCCAATACATGTTCTTGCTAGTACCAATACTGGTCAGAAGTGCTAACCCGCCAATACATGTTCTTGCTAGTACCAATACTGGTCAGAAGTGCTAACCCGCCAATACAAGTTCTTGCTAGTACCAATACTGGTCAGAAGTGCTTACCCGCCAATACATGTTCTTGCTAGTACCAATACTGGTCAGAAGTGCTAACCCGCCAATACATGTTCTTGCTAGTACCAATACTGGTCAGAAGTGCTAACCCGCCAAAACATGTTCTTGCTAGTACCAATACTGGTCAGAAGTGCTAACCCGCCAATACTGGTCAGAAGTGCTAACCCGCCAATACTGGTCAGAAGTGCTAACCCGCCAATACATGTTCTTGCTAGTACCAATACTGGTCAGAAGTGCTTACCCGCCAATACTGGTCAGAAGTGCTAACCCGCCAATAGTGGTCAGAAGTGCTAACCCGCCAATACTGGTCAGAAGTTCTAACCTGCCAATACTGGTCAGAAGTGCTAACCCGCCAATACTGGTCAGAAGTGCTAACCCGCCAATACATGTTCTTGTTAGTACCAATACTGGTCAGAAGTGCTAACCCGCCAATACTAGTTCTTGCTAGTACCAATACTGGTCAGAAGTGCTAACCCGCCAATACTGGTCAGAAGTGCTAACCCGCCAATACTGGTCAGAAGTGCTTACCCGCCAATACTGGTCAGAAGTGCTAACCCGCCAATACTGGTCAGAAGTGCTAACCCGCCAATACTGGTCAGAAGTGCTAACCCGCCAATAGTGGTCAGAAGTGCTAACCCGCCAATACTGGTCAGAAGTGCTAACCCGCCAATACTGGTCAGAAGTGCTAACCCGCCAATACTGGTCAGAATTGCTAACCCGCCAATACTGGTCAGAAGTGCTAACCCGCCAATAGTGGTCAGAAGTGCTAACCCGCCAATACTGGTCAGAAGTGCTAACCCGCCAATACTGGTCAGAAGTGCTAACCCGCCAATACTGGTCAGAAGTGCTAACCCGCCAATATTGGTCAGAAGTGCTAACCCGCCAATACATGTTCTTGTTAGTACCAATACTGGTCAGAAGTGCTAACCCGCCAATACTGGTCAGAAGTGCTAACCCGCCAATACTGGTCAGAAGTGCTAACCCGCCAATAGTGGTCAGAAGTGCTAACCCGCCAATAGTGGTCAGAAGTGCTAACCCGCCAATACTGGTCAGAAGTGCTTACCCGCCAATACTGGTCAGAAGTGCTAACCCGCCAATACTGGTCAGAAGTGCTTACCCGCCAATACTGGTCAGAAGTGCTTACCTGCCAATACTAGTTCTTGTTAATACCAATACTGGTCAGAAGTGCTTACCCGCCAATACTGGTCAGAAGTGCTAACCCGCCAATACTAGTTCACACATTTCTAGAAAGGTTCTGTTGATATTTATTGCAGTAAATTAGAACATTTGTGATTCAAATGAAGTGAACTATGCAAAAGTTGATATAAACCTGTCAAACTCAAGTTAATCGTTTCTCATTACTTCATCATAATGTAGTACAGATCCTCAAAATCCACAATGGCGGGTTAGCTCTTTTGACCAGTATATAATAAAAAATCATCTGCAGGCGAATGTGACTAAGCGGTGTTAGCTACAAACAATATCTAGTCTGGTAGATATGTCAACAAAATCAAGTTTCGCCTGTTTTTGTCAAAATGTTTTACCATTTTAACAGACGATGAAGACAGAATACGAAATTTAAAACTACGCACGTGACAGATATTTGAATACAATATTAATCTTAATGAGGACTTCACGCGCTCTTCAGGAAATAGTTTATTTTAATTATACATGTATCTGCGTTTCAAATTAATGGTTTTGTTTAAGAAGCTCGAGGTTTTAAAACTACAGAAACAAATGTCCTAATTTGCATATCCACGTTTGTGTTATCAAAGATCTATGTAATTTAGACATCAAAAAACGAAATACGAGACAAAATATAACAAAACATAACCTGAATATTAATACAGTCGGACATAGTTTATTCGACAACATTCTATCCGAATATATTCGGTATCATCCGAATTAATCATTTCTCAGTATATCTTCTTATGCACGTCGAATTGAAATGCGCTATTACAACCGTGTATTATTCGAAATAAAAGTTTCGGACATGGTGAATTCGAATAAATGAAGTCACACTGTAATACAAATTTGACAGAGATACTTACACACCTGTTACGCCACATATCACTTACAGTGGACCGTTATATGTACAAGCAGAGGAACCGTATCAACGGTTTTAAAGTCACATCATAGTTCAGTATAACAATTCTGTCTTTTTTTCGTTGACATTTCACGAAGATGTTACATTAATGTCAAATAAATTCCTTTTATACATGCCTGTGAATCAAAACGATAATATCGACTCCGCATTACCAAATAAAAGTAAAATGTCTATTTCTTTAGCGGAAATCATCGAGTATTTCAAAACGATTGACCAGATACTATTGTAGTATTTTACCAATTACATATACATTTCATGCGTGGAACTAGACATTTCCGGTGAACTTACCGAAATCCATTTTGGATCTGGATTGACCAGCAATCGTAACATCTCGGCAGTTTTTTTATGTTGCACAACAAATCTTATTCAGTGGACCATCTTTTTTCAAGATATTTCTTGTTTATTCTAGTAGTTGCCCATGCTACAGACGGAACCGATTTTGGAGTGGGTAAACCAAAACCTACATGTGAAAACACACCGTGCCCAGAAAATTCCACTTGCCATGACGAATACGGATATGTCTCCTGTGAATGCATTAAAGGAAAAACTGGTGAGTGCAAACCATATCAAATTATTCTATAAAAACTTTCTTTATTTAACAATCCGCAAAGGTGACATTCATACTTCCAGCCAAAAATGCATTCCAATAATCTCTAAGCTATTGGTGTAAAGATAAACAATCACAATTCATGTATCAAAACTATATTATTCAAGAGATATTGTTTTCGCGAGAATCGTTTTTGAAAGTTGAGAGTACCATTTCTAACGAAATTGGTCTGAACGTAAACAACCGTATTGTCAAGAATACCATAAATGGCAAGGACTTTACTTTCACGAAATAAAGATTTTTTACAAGTTTGGGATGTTAATTCCTCATTTTTGAGACCCATTATTTTCACCAGTTGATCGAATAAATACACTTGGTTAAAATAAGGGCAACAATTTGTGTACACAGCATTTTGTAACGAGTGTGAACCCAATTTTAAATGTATATATGTTACATACTTGTGATTCATTGACTATGTTTTAGCCTTGTCTGTTTCGAAAAATCTAAGAGCTAGTGTCATCGTCGTCCGCGTCCAAAAAATTGTTTTAAATATTGTGTTTAGCTCCGTTGCTTAGAAAGGATATGTCTCATTAATAATGTAAACCGCAGACGAGCGTCTGCATCCGGTTGCTTGATTAATTTCCACTGTACACTTTTAGGAGTTAACTGCTCACTAGATGACCCCTGTTTGCTGAACACAACACATTGTGCGACCGATAGCGTGTGTTACGGTAATTGTAATCCTAACATAGTGTGTGAAGGGGCCACGGGGTTTGCACATTGCCGGGGATGTGTGGCTGGTTGGACAGGGTATGAATGCTTGAATGACGTGGATGAATGTGCAGGTAATCAATATTTGGTATTAACCATCGGCCAATTACACATCGCATGTAATGTATAAATTTGCACTTTAGTTTTGACTTACAGTCGGACCTAGTTCATACGAATTCATAGGGTCTGAACTTTAAGTTTCGAATAATGCATGGTTTCGAATTACCCATTTCAAATCGATGTGCTTAAGGAGAATCTTCGGGACAGATATTTATTTCGGATACCAATTATTCGGATAGAAGGTTGTTGAATAAGCGAGGGTCGACTGTATTTACATTACATCGATTGTGAAACGAGTTATAACAACTGATATTATTCACTGATGACTGCTTCCTGAGTTACTAACCAGTGGTAGCGACCGGTTGAGGGATTTAGCGGTTCAACTTCCAGCGGGGCTCGAACTCACGACAATCCGAAATCAGACCCTCTACCCCTCGACAATCATGTCTCCATTAGCACTAATGCAACTGCTGTAAACTTGTTTACTTTTCCGTTGTACATGTATTTATTATGATGTTGTGTGTTTGAAATGAATTTTTCGGCGCAGCCGTACTAACATGGTTTTGCTATTTGCATATCAGTGTTGTGTAAACTAATCAAATCTTACGTTAACCACCAAGGCAATTTCTCTTCAACCGAACAACGTGTATAACCTTGACGCGGATTGATTAACCTTTCGATAAAGCGTACGTTACCTTACCGAAATTCACAGAATTTCGGTGAATTACCGAAATGCATTTTGAATCTGGAGTGACCAGCAATCAGAACATCTCGGCATTTTTTATGTTGAACAACAAATCTAATCCTTCGAATTGCACCGACCATATTTGTTTAAGATATTCCTTGTTTCAGAATCATTTTGAATTCAAATAAATGCATCTAGGAATTTCAAACTGTGAGATATTTTTTGTATTGTTACCTCGTCGCAACCAATGTAAAATATTTAGTAAATCACTAGTATATTATTTTCAGATGAAATCCCCGCTTGTTTAAATGATGGTAATTGTAAGAATTCAATGGGTGACTTTGATTGTATCTGTCAGACAGGATGGACTGGAAAGCAATGTGATTGTCAGAAAGGTAGTGTAGCAATATTTGTTGGAATAATATAAAGTGTTACAAATATAATTGTTGTAATAAGCCCCTGTCTTCTAAAATACGATTGGGGTTTTACACCGTTTATTAATAGGTTTTCAGTTATATACGGTAATCAGTCGACCTAACCAATGTGCCTATGTTATTTACCTATACTAATTTGTAAGTAGGCAATTGACAACTTTCCCGCATGAATGATAGATAGGAGACAAACGACGTTGGTTCGTCAAATAAGACATACGCCGCATCCGAGGTTCGAACCTAACACTTCAAGATTGGCAATCGATTGCTGTACCGACTGAGCTAACCGGATGTAATAGATGTTAGCACCAACTTCCGGCTAATACATCGATATTTTTTCAAATGAAAACAATGTTCAAATTAAGCTCTTTTGTCAAATCCATGCTATATTCTGTACCTTATTTGATTGTGTTTTCTCTACAGGAAGAGAGTGTGATGTTGAGGAACGGACAACAGATGATCAAACAGCCAACCCAGAAAATGGAAGTTCCTTTACAGCACTTTCATACAGTTCCATAGTTGTGTTACTATTGTTAAATATTTGGCTATCCTGGAACCACTGACTACTCAATTAATGCAGTTTGTGTATTCTTCATTTGTCTGAATGAAATGGTGAATTTTATGTATTCACATTGACTATTCATTAAGCTCACGGTCATAATGATATGTGTTTTGTATGTAAAGTCTTTCTTCAATATATATATATACATGCTTATGTTTAATAAAGTTATACCAAAGTTGTCTAATGTCGTACCAAATCACGCGCCTACGGCGTGTTGTATTGCAACGTGGCAGCGCTATACTAAACAACCTTTCTAATTCCAAGCCATGGTTAGTGTTGATGTCTCTGTAAAGCATTAATATATTTCCTGGAAAATTGGACAATATATTGAAGGTTCATTTTATTTTCATAAATGATAACAACAATAACAATCGGGACTTAAATTCATTGGGCTGTTCTATTTACAATAAGATAGCCCTAAAATAGTCGGGTGCGTCGAAACCAAGCATGGCCCCCATGTTACAACCAGCGCTTGCAAACTTGACCATAAGGTAGCCTATGGTGTTCGATGTTCAGGTTATTGTCACGAGTTATCTCCCTTCATCCCATCCAGAGTTCTCTCCCTCTATCCCTTCTTCAGTATATACTAATACTATATAATGTATGAAGAGAGATAACACGTGACACTCTCCTGAGGTTCAATGTGCTCAGACAACCGAGCAACAATAAAATGACAACGTTAAAAAGTTATGGGGTAAAGATAGTTCTTAGACCTACATGAAAATACTTCAAAAGTATGAAATTAACTTGAGGTAGGTTATGGTTGACCATTCGGCGAACCTAACCCAACAAGGCTATTACCTTGGTTGTGGTATATACGCTACATAGATCTACGTTAAAATACTTAAAAGATAAGAATTTGAATTGAATGGTTTATCTGTTTGTTGAAAACTCCACACACGACCATTCTCATTGCACCTCTTTTTTCTGTAATAATTCGACGCATTTCAGCTGGATTTGTGTAATTGGTGTGCAGCAAACTGTCAAAGCGTTATTGTTTGTTGGAAGTGTATTGTATTAGCTACGCGCAAGTACTTGTGAATCTGAAATTTGTTTAATATTAAAAATCTGGTCCTTATGACATTTTTTAAACTAATGTCGCCTAATTGTATTTCTTTGTTTGAGATAAATATTTAAAGGCTAACCAAAACAGTTAAGTGAAGTTGCATCAAGGATTTACAATGTGTTCCTTATATCCAAATGATCTTCTTGTCAGTGTGCTTTTTGTGTGCCAGTTTTACCATAAATGGTAACATTATGTTCATTTCAAACTTTCAAAGAAATTTCAAAGAATGGTTGCAAAAACCACAAACCATTAGCATTTTATCATTACCACACACTATTGTTTTGGCTGCACATAATCAAGTTCAGAATCGACGGGTAGAGCAGTATCAGTAACACTAGTGGTACATTTTGTAGCTACTGCTGACAGTGAAAGCAGTTAAACTGTTGCTATACAGTAAAACCTCGCTTAAAGACCATCTCAATAAAAAGCCAACCTCAATAATAAGACAACCTCAATAATATGACCACTTCAATAATAAGACCAATTTAATAATGAGACCACCTCAAAATTAATAACACATTTTTCAAGTTCATTTACAGTTTTGCTCTTTATTCAACCCCAAAATTAAGACAACCTTAATAATAAGATCATTTTTCAAGGGTTCCATGGGTGGTCTTACTATCGAGGTTTTACTGTAGTTGATGATGCTACTATTGATAACATCACCCGCTGTATGTAAGTGACAGTAATTAACTGGTATTTTCTTATCGTTATCACGAGAAAGATCCGGAATAATCACATTAATACTACATTGTGTACACTAACTGTTATAATTTATTGGCTGTCAACAAGTCATCAACATCATCTCTCCTGCTTGAAGGCACGTTCAGATTACCTGCAGGTAGGATGACATTGATTTCAATTAATCCCTAGAGTAGCTTGAAGGGATTTTAACGTACCACATTACGATTTCAGGACACGACATTAAATATTTTTGCTTATAGCTCTCTATTTATTTTCATGCATAATTTAGCGGAACCAGTATTTATAGTAATGGCAATAAATGGTTGGAGTACAAACCACACAAGGCATACAAGGATGAATTTCATTACATGTTAGAATGTCTTTTATTCTACGATTTAAGAAAATATCTCATTAAATGCTTTTTTGGAAAAGACTGAACACTCCTATGTTATATTAATATATATATATATATAACTGCCATTCACCGGAATAGATCAATAATTATAATTACTATTGTACAATTTTATACTGAATACTATTTGTACTGTGTACACATGTGACTTATATTATATTCTTTGTATTATATATGTGATTCATGGGTCAAAGGCCTACACTCTTGAAATAAACTATCTATCTACATGACATGCGTTCGTTCTGGTGTAGTTATTATGTTAAGCTATTTGTTGTACAGCAGCGAGATTTTCATCGTTATAACTAAACCAAAGGGAAATAACTCGTGTAAGCTCAAATTCTGTTCGGTCAACGGTTGCTCATGAATTGTTCATTTAATTTTCGGGCATTGTCGCAGGTTTGTGATTGAGATGTTAATAACTTGCTGTCCAGGAGATGTTATAAGCGCATGGTCAAGCTATAAACGGACTGACCACTTGATTAAGGTCAAATTTTCAAGACGATGAAACCCCTTCTCATGCTTATATCGTAATTTGTGTATAAATTGGGGGTTAAAGTTTGCTTCGACAATAATTGTCAATTATATCAATCTCATTGAAATCAGCCTCTAACTTTAGCTCCATTACTTTCCGCTGTTAGGCCAGTTAGCGTATAGTATAGGAGCGTGCGACTGGAGCTGATTTTAATGAGATTGTATGTATAAATATGTATATATTGATTGCAATACTGCCCA
The DNA here is from genome assembly GCA_032209605.1 of Mactromeris polynyma. Lineage (NCBI taxonomy): Eukaryota > Metazoa > Mollusca > Bivalvia > Venerida > Mactridae > Mactromeris > Mactromeris polynyma. The sequence continues at coordinate 16,543,003 of JASFXZ010000008.1, forward strand.
TGAGCATACATGCAAATATTAACATAGTTACAAATAAATACTTTCGATCAATGTACAAATGAAAATATTATTAAAGCACATAAATTACCAAACAAACAAAATGTTGATATATATTTCACTAAATGTTTATTAGTTAAGAGAACAAGTTTGGTTACATATGTCATACAGAGAAAAGTGTTGTTTTCTTTATTTGTCTCCTTGTCTTAGTTACACTGATACATATCAATTCAGAGTAAGTATGACTTCAAAAATACAGTTAAACAGGTAATGCGTCATACAGCACGTAACTATCATCGAACATAATACTAATAAACAGCATCTCTTTTTCCCCATACTTTTGTAAGTGTTGTACTATTCCTTTGTTTTCCGACGTAAAAAATTCGGAGAATGTGTACAGTATCTTTGTCCTGCATTGGATTGTTCAAGAGTGATATAATTAAGGATGCACACGAGCTGAACTGAAAATTGATTTATCGACTACATAAGTGAAAGTTGATCTACTATTCGCAGTGTAAACTATTGTCTTTTGTATTATTCTATTTTGTATACAATGTAAACATTAATGATAAATAAATATTCATGAATATCCATCCATTGATCAACTAAGGCAACGCGCCTTACGAGACATTGTTATTATTGAATAACTGGTAATGTCATTGTTTGCTTATACGGTTCAAAGTCACGACTGAAATTCTAGAAAACGAAAAATGTAGATATGCGATACCCTGACATATTTTCATCAAACATAAATACTAACATTTAAATTCCTGCTGTGTAGTTTTGAACTGTTTACTCGTTTGTAGGTACGAGTTATCATTGAAGCTATTCTGACCCAACGGCCATGGTGTCATTACCGTCATGGGGGGCTTCTAACCTTGTTGGTGCGATGGTGGAAGCAGAACTTTATCACCACGTTCAGATTTGTCATGAAGAAGATTAATAAACTCAATTTCAATATTTGTGTCTGTTTATAGACTTAACCTGAGATGGTGACTTTTTATATACTTAACCTGAGTTTGTTACTGTTTATAGACTTAAACTGTGATGGTGACTGTTAATATACTTATGTTGAGATGGTGTCTGTTGATAGAATATGCTGAGTTGGTGACTGTTTATAGACTTATGTTGTGATGATGGCTGTTTATAGACTTATGTTGAATTTTGATGACTGTTTATAGACAACTGTTGAGTTTTCACGGCTGTTTATAGACTAATGCTGAGTTGGTGAATGGTTATGGACTTAAACTGATATGGTGACTGTTTATAGACTTATGCTGAGTTGGTGACTGTTTATGGACATAAACTGAGATGGTGACTGTTAATATACTTATGTTGAGATGGTGACTGTTTATAGACTTAACCTGAGATGGTGACCTTTTATATACATAAGCTGAGTTTGTGACTGTTTATAGACTAAAACTGAGATTGTGACTGTTAATATACTTATGTTGAGATAGTGCCTGTTTATAGACTTAGATGGTTACTGTTTATAGACTGATGCTGAGTTGGTGACTGTTTCTAGACATATGCTGAGTTGGTGACTGTTTATAGACTTAAACTGAGATGGTGACTGTTTAAAGACTTTTGTTGAGATGCTGACAGTTTATAGACTTAACCTGATGTGGTGACTGTTTATAGACTTATGCTGAGATGGTAACTGTTAATAGGGTAATGTTGAGATCATGACTGTTTATAGACTCATGATGAGATGGTGATTGTTTATTTACTTATATTGAGATTGTGACTGTTTATAGAATTAACCTGAGATGATGACTGTTTATAGACTTAACTTGAGGTGGTGACTGTTTATATAATTAACATGAGGTGATGACTGTTTATAGACTGATGTTGAGATGGTGACTGTTTATAGACTGATGCTGAGATGGTGACTGTTATAGACTTATGCCGAGATGGGGACTGCTTATAGACTGATGCTGATATGGTGACTGTTTAGTGACTTATGCTGAGATGGTGACTGTTTATAGACTGATGCTGAGATGGTGACTGTTTATAGACTTATGCTGAGATGGTGACTGTTTATAGACTGATGCTGAGATGGTGACTGTTTATAGACTTATGCTGAGATGGTGACTGTTTATAGACTTATGCTGAGATGGTGACTGTTTATAGACTTATGCTGAGATGGTGACTGTTTATAGACTGATGCTGAGATGGTGACTGTTTATAGACTTATGCTGAGATGGTGACTGTTTATAGACTTATGCTGAGATGGTGACTGTTTATAGACTTATGCTGAGATGGTGAATGTTTATAGACTGATGCTGAGATGGTGACTGTTTATAGACTTATGCTGAGATGGTGACTGTTTATAGACTGATGCTGAGATGGTGACTGCTTATAGACTGATGCTGAGATGGTGACTGTTTATAGACTTATGCTGAGATGGTGACTGTTTATAGACTGATGCTGAGATGGTGACTGTTTATAGACTTATGCTGAGTTGGTGACTGTTTATAGACTGATGCTGAGTTGTTGACTGTTTATAGACTTAAGTTGAGATGGTGACTGTTTATAGACTAAAGTTGAAATGGTGACTGTTTATAGACTTATCCTGAGATGTTGACTGTTTATAGACTTATGCTGAGATGTTGACTGTTTATAGACTGATGCTGAGATGTTGACTGTTTATAGACTTATGCTGAGATGTTGACTGTTTATAGACTTATGCTGAGATGTTGACTGTTTATAGACTTATGCTGAGATGTTGACTGTTTATAGACTTATGCTGAGATGTTGACTGTTTATAGACTTATCCCGAGGTGATGATTCTTTATATACTTATGTTGAGATGGTGACTGTTTATAGACTGATGCTGAGATGATGATTGTTTATAGACTTAACTTGAGGTGGTGACTGTTTATAGAATTAACATGAGGTGATGACTGTTTATAGACTGATGTTGAGATGGTGACTGTTTATAGACTGATGCTGAGATGGTGACTGTTATAGACTTATGCCGAGATGGGGACTGTTTATAGACTTATGTTGAGATGGTGACTGTTTATAGACTGATGCTGAGATGGTGACTGTTAATAGACTTATGCTGAGATGGTGACTGTTTATAGACTAACAGCTGATATGGTGACTGTTAATAGACTGATGCTGAGATGGTGACTGTTTATAGACTGATGCTGAGATGGTGACTGTTTATAGACTGATGCTGAGTTGGTGACTGTTTATAGACTTAAGTTGAGATGGTGACTGTTTATAGACTTAAGTTAAAATGGTGACTGTTTATAGATTTATCCTGAGGTGATGACTGTTTATAGACTTATGCTGAGTTATTGACTGTTTATAGACTTATGCTAATATGGTGATTGTTTATATGCTTATGTTGAGATGGTGACTGTTTATAGACTAACAGCTGATATGGTGACTGTTTATAGACTGATGCTGAGATGGTGACTGTTTATAGACTGATGCTGAGATGTTGACTGTTTATAGACTGATGCTGAGATATTGACTGTTTATAGACTTATGCTGATATGGTGATTGTTTATATACTTATGTTGAGATGGTGACTGTTTATAGACTAACAGCTGATATGGTGACTGTTAATAGACTGATGCTGAGATGGTGACTGTTTATAGACTGATGTTGAGATGGTGACTGTTTATAGACTGATGTTGAGATGGTGACTGTTTATAGACTGATGCTGAGATGGTGACTGTTTATAGACTGATGTTGAGATGGTGACTGTTTATAGACTGATGCAGAGTTGGTGACTGTTTATAGAATTATGCTGATATGGTGACTGTTTATATACTTATGTTGAGATGGTGACTGTTTATAGACTAATGCTGAGATGGTGACTGTTTATAGACTGATGCTGAGATGGTGACTGTTTATAGACTGATGCTGAGATGGTGACTGTTTATAGACTTATGTTGAGATGGTGACTGTTTATAGACTGATGCTGAGATGGTGACTGTTTATAGACTGATGCTGAGATGGTGACTGTTTATAGACTTATGTTGAGATGGTGACTGTTTAGTGACTTATGTTGAGTTGATGACTGCTTAAAGACTTAAGCTGACTTGATGACTGGTTATAAACTTAAGCTGAGGTGATGACTGGTGTTAGACTTAAGCTGAGTTGATAACTGGTTATACACTTAAGCTGAGTTGATGTCTGGTAATAGACTTAATCTGAATTGATGATTGGTTATAGACTTAAGCTGATGTGGTAACTGGTTATAGACTTAAGCTGAGGTGGTGACTGGTTATAGACCTAAGCTGAGGTGATGACTGGTTAAAGACTTAAGCTGAGATGATGACTTTTTTAGACTTAAGTTAGACAATGGATGTTTATAGACTTAAGGTGAGATGATGGCTGTTTATAGACTTATGTTGAGATGATGGCTGTTTAAAGACTGACGTTGAGATGATTGATGCTATCGACTTATGTTGATAAGATGGATGTTGATAGACTTATGTTGAGATGATGGCTGTTTATAGACTTATGTTGAGTTGATGGGTGTTTATAGACTTAAGTTGAGATGAAGGCTGTTTATATACTTATGTTGAGATGATGCGTGTTTATAGACTTATGCTGAGATTGTGACTGTTTATAGGCTTATGCTGAGATGATGGCTGTTTATAGACTTATGTTGAGATGGTGACTGTTTAGTGACTTATGTTGAGTTGATGACTGTTTATAGACTTAAGTTGAGATGGTGACTGTTTATAGACTTAAGCTGAGGTGATGACTGGTTAAAGACTTAAGCTCAGATGATGACTGTTTTTAGACTTAAGTTAGACGATGGATGTTTATAGACTTAAGGTGAGATGATGGCTGTTTATAGACTTATGTTGAGATGATGTCTGTTTAAAGACTGACGTTGAGATGATTGATGTTATCGACTGATGTTGATAAGATGGATGTTGATAGACTTATGTTGAGATGATGGCTGTTTATAGACTTATGCTGAGTTGATGGGTGTTTATAGACTTAAGTTGAGATGAAGGCTGTTTATATATTATATACTTATGTTGAGATAATGACTGTTTATAGACTTATGTTGAGATGTTGTTGTTTCTAGACTTATGTTGAGATGATGGCTGTTTATAGACTTATGCTGAGATTTTGACTGTTTATAGACTTATGCTGAGATGATGGCTGTTTATAAACTTATGTTGAGATGGTGACTGTTTAGTGACTTATGTTGAGATGATGACTGTTTATAGACTTAAGTTGAGATGGGGACTGTTTATAGACTTAAGTGTAGATGGGGACTGTTTATAGACTTAAGTTGAGATGGTGACTGTTTATAGACTTAAGTTGAGAATGTGACTGTTTATAGACTTAAGTTGAGAATGTGACTGTTTATAGACGTATGCTGAGTTGGTGACTGTTTATAGACTTAAGTTGAGATGGTGACTGTTTATAGACTGAAGCTGATTGGTGTATGACCTGCAACATACAAACTCTCAATGCTGATACTAGTACGCTACCATACATCTATGCAAGACAAGAATGTCAGAGACAAATGTGAAATGCCTGTTTGGCAATTAATTTATATCCGGGTCCGTTTATATATTAATGATCCTATTAAGCTTTCCTGATTGTTTTGAAGTGTGGTACTTAGAAAAAAACAATGTCATAACACACACAAATAAGTGACTTAAAAGATATAAGTGCAGATGTTGTGACAACCGTTCCATTGCGCGTACTTGACTGTAACATTATATATTTTAACCCATGCTACTGAGTTGTTCTGTTGTTTAATAAATTTGATACTTGTCGAGTTCAGACAGAAGCTTGAAAGAAACAATACAGACAATATCTAAGACAGTAAATGACAATTTTTTGTAAATTACTAAAGTCTCAAAAATATCGACAGTGTCTGCAATGGTCCGGCGGTCGGTTGACCCACGCTGTGTACCTGGGATACCCACCAGTACTTTACCGTTCTTCTGCAAGAAACTAGTATGAATCAAAGGTGGAAGAAAATTGACTTTGGATGTATTGTCTTAAGTGAGATTGGAAAACGGAAAACATATGCTCCATCCGGGGTTCGAATTCGACTTCTTTACCGACCGAGTTAACCGAGTGGGTTCATTACTACACAGAGTGAAGATGGCTACATAAAACAACTTATATCGATTTCAAGTTAGACATAGAGTATGAATTTACGATCTGCAACTGATTTTACGGCTACTTCTGCTGATGCATAACTTAAAATACTGCTGTTAATGGTTGCATAACTGTTACTGTTAGTTCTATTGTTACTGCTACTTTTAATGTTACTGCAACTTCTACTGTTACTGCTTCATCTGCTGTTACTGCTACGTCTGCTGTTACTGTTATTTCTACTGTTACTGCTACTCCTGTTGTTACTGCTTCTTCTACTGTTACTGCTACTTCTGTTTTTACTGCTTCTTCTGTTGTTAATGCTACTTGTGTTGTTACTGCTACTTCTGTTGTTACTGCTTCTTCTGTTGTTAATGCTACTTGTGTTGTTACTGCTACTTCTGTTGTTATGGCTACTTCCATTGAAACCGCTTCTGCTGCTGTTACTGCTACTTTTGTTGTTACGGCTACTTCCGTTGGTACCGCTTCTGCTGTTGTTGCTGCTAATTTTGTTGTTACTGCTTCTTCGGTTGTTAATGCTACTTCTGTTGTTACTGCTACTTCTGTTGTTACTGCTACTTCTGTTGTTACTGCTACTTCTGTTGTTACTGCTACTTCTGTTGTTACTGCTACTTCTGTCGTTACTGCTACTTCTACTGTTACTGCTACTTCTGTTGTTACTGCTACTTCTGTTGTTACTGCTACTTCTGTTGTTAATGCTACTTCTGTTGTTAATGCTACTTCTGTTGTTACTGCTACTTCTGTCGTTACTGCTACTTCTACTGTTACTGCTACTTCTGTTGTTACTGCTACTTCTGTTGTTACTGCTACTTCTGTTGTTACTGCTACTTCAGTTGTTACTGCTACTTCAGTTGTTACTGCTACTTCAGTTGTTACTGCTACTTCTTCTGTTACTGATACTTCTGTTGTTAATGCTACTTCTGTTGTTACTGATACTTTTGTTGTAACTGCTACTTCTGTTGTTATTGATACTTCTGTTGTTAATGCTACTTCTGTTGTTACTGATACTTCTGTTGTTACTGCTACTTCTACTGTTACTGATACTTCTGTTGTTAATGCTACTTCTGTTGTTACTGATACTTCTGTTGTTACTGCTACTTCTGTTGTTACTGATACTTCTGTTGTTAATGCTACTTCTGTTGTTACTGATACTTCTGTTGTTACTGCTACTTCTGTTGTTAATGCTACTTCTGTTGTTACTGCTACTTCTGTTATTAATGCTACTTCTGTTGTTACTGCTACTTCTACTGTTACTGCTACTTCTGTTGTTACTGCTACTCTACTGTTACTGCTACTACTGCTAATAAATGCTGATGCTGCTATTGCTTTTGCTGGTTCTTCTGGTGTTACTGCTACAAGAGTTGTTAGTTGTTAGTGCTACCACTATTGTAGCTGCTTCTACATTTATTTAACTTTTTACTTCAAAGTGTTGTTATTATTACCTCTGACAACTTCACATCGATAATGCGTAACATATTTGTATCTATTATTAGAATATAAAACCGACCTTGAGCATGTTTTCTTTGAAAATTCGCAGAAACAACATCTGGTTTAATTGTAAACAAGATTAACAAGGCCTGGTTGATATATAGCATACACACAAGGCCTGAGTGCTGCTGGAATCGTTATGAGTGTTCTCGATATTGGATTGATTTACATGACGTAAATGCACTTAACCATTTATCCTTCTTCCGTATCAAACAATAATCTCTCGTCTGTTTTATAGTCGTGTATATGAGCTCTGTGGTTTTGTTATTTTGACCGAATTCTATGAGATTTAATCAGTAATATTCGGACAAAGATTCTTACGGTGTTAGACTGGCCCAAAACATGGAACCAATACATACATGTGCTTGAATGAATAACCAATGTTTAAAAATACTGACTGATCGATAAATATGTAATCAATTATTGTCAAACGATACATTTTCTGAATATAACAGAAATGTCATTTTCTAGACCTTCGTGTAAACATTACATGAATTGTAATTACTTATTAGAGTCAGTCACCCCGAATACGACTTGATTCATTGTGCATTTGGTGGCATAATTTAGAGATCACAGACGATGCGATACAAATTGGTACAATACACCATCTTCGTTCGGAATCTCAACTAGGAAATTCAAATGCCGAGTCTTTGAAAATAAGTAGCGGGCTCTGACCTTAGTGAAGATGTGATACTCAAACACTACCATGTATAATGCGTAGAATTTTGTTTTGAGATGAATATTGGGTACATTTATATATGCATCTGAAATATTCAGAGTAATTTTGTACTGGTAACTGAATGTTTGTTCTAGAATGCTGCTTTGATTTCAAATCCTGAAAATGCCGTTGATCATGAAATAAACTGTTTTGTGTTTTTCCTCCGACGTAATTGTGCTTTCCGGTTTCTTCTGTATTAGAACAAAAGTCTTAGATAAGTGGCCACTCTATGACGCAGCTTGCCTCCTACAGTGTAAGGCATTATTAATATAACACGTTTCTGTGAAAAGTAACATATTAGAATAAAGCAGTGGAAAGGATGTTAAAACTGCGTGGTTTTATTTATAAGATTCATCTTAAGTGCCTACTTAACACGGCTATTAAGTCTATTATATAAGTGTAAGAATTTGGTTCTATATCAGCTATATTGTCGGGAGCCCTGCGCACGATCAGAGGGGACCACAAATATCAGGATGGACTTTACACTTATCGTACTGTTGGTGTTTTGTTTTACGGGACAAATCGCTGGTATGTAACACATATATTATGTATGGTGTTTGGTCAGAATTGTTCACAAATGTATATTTTTTTATAATTTTCTAGCACATCAGATTTATCTAACAATTCGATAATATCAAGCGTTATTGTAAAGGAAACCCTTTCGTCTCGAAATGCTATTGATTAATATTTTTGAACGACGTCATTCAATATTTACACGCATTCAGTGAGTCAGTTCCAGTTATCTGACTCGAATCGCTATCATACGGAGCCCCTCGTGTGACATTCCATATCTTTTACTTCGAGCGACATTTTTATTTCGTTATAATGTAATATCATTTCGTAAAAAAACGCAATACTATTTCCTAAAAACCGCAATATTATTTCGTAAAAACCGCAATATCATTTCGTAAAAACCGTAATATTAGTTCGTAAAAACCGGACAGGTAGGTTGGGAGAATTTTACAGGACACGTTTAGTAGATTTGTGATAACTTGCTCATAAGCGTAAATGGTAATTATTCATGGGTATATTTATTTTATGCATCGAAAGTTGACGATGTGAATTTTTTATGATTACTCATTTTGTTAAATGAAAACAAGCAGCGTAGGGATTTGATTTAGATTGTTTTCGCGCTCATTTCCATATTTAATGCACACTGTGCCATATAATGTTTATGACATCGTAGAAACATGCAGGGGAGATAAATGTATATATACTTCCATGTCTCCTTGTGTTATGGGGGGGGGGCTGCGCATTTTTTTATTTCCGTCTCGACTTAAATTTTCAAGTTTTAAAAGTAGATTGGCGAATATTTTTCTGTATATTTTGTTCAGGTCATTTTCCACATGTTTATTAAATTACAGGTTGGCTATTCGCCAAAGTTCCAAAAGAAGTATGCTATGGAAATCTTGGATGTTTCTCTAAAGAGTACCCTTATACAAACACCAGACGTCTGTTGCCACGTTCACCCGAAGCGATTGGTACAAAATTCTACCTTGCCACGCAGAACATTACTGGTTACAAAGAGCTGGTCGTTACAGAAAATCACCAGAAATGCTCATGGCAATCTTTTTGTGAAGGAGAAAAGCGTATCATTATACTTATTCATGGGTACTTGTACCATCTTGGCGAATTATGGGTTAAGAAAATGGTGAATGAGTTGTTGAAAGATGTAAGTACATATATACTATTCATGTCAATCTGGCATTAGTCAATGCCATTGATATTAAAATAAACACTGTCCAATGATAACCATTTTGGTAAGACAGAAACATAAATAGTCTCAAAATCTAGAAAGAAATCTTAGAGCACACAAACATCGTATATGCTATGGGACATGTTATGAAACTATATGCTATGGGACATGTTATGAAACTATATGCTATGGGACATGTTATGAAACTATATGCTATGGGACATGTTATGAAACTATATGCTATGGGACATGTTATGAAACTATATGCTATGGGACATGTTATGAAACTATATGCTATGGGACATGTTATGAAACTATATGCTATGGGACATGTTATGAAACTATATGCTATGGGACATGTTATGAAACTATATGCTATGGGACATGTTATGAAACTATATGCTATGGGACATGTTATGACCATTTCGAGGGTTCAGTGCAAGACTATTACAACTTCTATAATAAATACATAGGAGTTAGGATAGTTTTGCGCTGAACCCTCGATTTGTTTCACGCATCTGTAGTTACATACATATGTCACACTACCTTTGCGATATTGTTATAATATGGAAAACATCTTTACTTCAGGGCGACTATAACGTGATAATGGTCGACTGGAAGAAGGGAGCCTCAGAATACAACTATCACCAATCTGCAGCAAACATCAGGGTAGTAGGCGCACAAGTTGCTGAACTATTGGAAGTTCTCAAGAAAGTTTATCACATAGATCCATCCAATGTTCATATTATTGGACATAGCCTAGGTGCACATGCGGCTGGGTATGCTGGAGAATACTTGGATAATATTGGTAGAATAACAGGTAAACAAATTGACTAAGTAACTAGCGATGAGAATAATAATTTCAAATACAGTTATGATTGTTATGATTTAGCATTATTCTTTATGATTTCTCCTTATTTTGTTATGTATGAAGGCCTCTTGTTAGATAAGTTTATGTATGTACTTTTATATGCGTGTCTTAATGAGTTATCTTCAATAAATAAAGTTGATTATTATTATTATTATTATGGGGATAATAATGTCAAATACTGTACGGAAAATATTCATTTGTATTACAAACAACAAGGAAAGCTGAATGAATATGCACTCTTGAACGTTTTGGTTAAATATTTAGAGTACTAATATCATATAAATATAAACGTCATAATAATATTATTATTATTGCAGCATTTGCATATTTGTGAAAATGACTCTTATACAATTTTAATTATTTAAAGGGTTGGACCCAGCAGGACCTGCGTTTGAGAATTATGATCCAAGAGTGCGCCTGGATAAAACTGACGCCACATTTGTTGATGTCATACACACGGACGATGAAAACCTTTTGACTTTAGGTATAGACACATTTTATTGAGTATATGTTTTGTTTCCCACATATAAAAGCTGAGTAAAGCGTTTATTTATTATAGTGTCATCCCTATTTAAGGACAAGTCATTTCTGACGAATGAGACGCCTACTTTCTGAGCACATTTACTTCCCGTTCCTATTCTTTAATGCCAGGCACTAGGCAGGTAGGAACATGGTAACCATTATTTAACTAGAGGGTGGCTCACCAACCGGTCATATCGGCACGAACCCCAAACGGGATTCGACCATTGGACCTTGGAAATCTCCCCTTAGAAATAGTTATATTTTCTCACGGTGTGATTGCCACTATCCTGAAAACACATAGGATTTATCCGAAATTTTTGTTTAAATCTTGAAATAAATGCTTTAAATTACTTCTACTTTACTAAAGATTACGATGCAAATCAGTACTTAGCAGCATCATTATCATTGCATGCCAGATTGATTTACTCAAATAATTAAACTCTAGTTTTTTATTTCATTTTAAGCCTTTGGATAAATGTGGGGAAGCCCGTGTTGTGAATGTGACCTTCACATCGTTACTCATTCCCTCTTATATATTTGTTATATTTTGTGACTGTGAGTCAATGTCTGAGTAACTGGTTGAGCAATTTTACCCCTTCTTCTAGGATTTGGCATGAAGCAGCAATGCGGTACAGTAGATATCTACCCAAATGGAGGCAAGGACCAGCCTGGGTGTCCCAACTCCTATAGCGCACAATTTGTTATGCTTCTCGATGGAGATTTTGGTAAATATGTTTAACATGGTATTATTTAAGACGTAGAATGATAATAAAGAAACAATTATCCAAGTAATGTTTAAACAGTTACTTTGGTAGCCTAACTTAACGCATTTATTATTAATAAACAAGTAGTTCTACGCAAAGATTATTATTGTAGTTATTTGCGTCCAATAGTTCGAAACTGTGGTAACTCTTTTCGTATCAAAATGGTAGTGGCATGGAATGTAGTAAACATGTAATTATAGCAGCATTTGATAATCTATTAGCGTTACAGTACGTGAGCATTAGGATGCCATTAATGCGTAATTACTTTATCACATTTTTCGGCGCTGTCGTACTAACATGGTTTTGCTATTTGCATATCGGTGTTGTGTAAACCAATCAAATCGTACGTTAACCACCAAGGCAATTTCTCTTCAGCCGAACAACATTTGTAACCTTGACGCGGATTGGTTAACTTTTCAATAAGTGGTACGTTACCTTACCGAAATGCACTGAATTTCGATGTATTTACAGAAATCCTTTTTGGATCTGGAGTGACCAGCGATCGTAAATCTTAACCTTTAAATTGCGCCGACCAACTTTTTTCAAGATATGTCTTGTTTATTTTAGCGGTTATCTCCAATGTTGCCTGCAGCCATTTACGAGCACTGGATTATTTTACGGAGTCTATAAACAGCCAATGTCATTTCACGGCGTATCCCTGTGACACTATAAACACATTCTCATCTCATAAATGCAAGACTTGTGGAACAACAGGCTGCGGAGTGATGGGTTTCCATACAAACACGTCGTTACATTCCGGCAAATATTTCCTCAAAACGAACGCTGAAGTCCCGTATTGTTTACAATAACATTTGAATAGAATATTAACATGTACGATAAATAAAGTGGTACAGAAATATCAATGTTTTGATTTAGTATATTGTATTTGTAATGACCAATATTTAATCTTTATTTTCGTCTCCTTTATATACATACAGTCTACAATAACATAAATACATGGCCAGCTATCAGTAATAAGAGATATAAGAGACAAGACATTACAATAAAACATCAAAAATGTCAAATACTTCGTTAAGATATTAAACATTACACAATACTATGGAATTAATTTTTACATATATGCAAATAAAACTGAAAAATAGCCAGTTTTAATTGTTACTAAAATAATAATAAAACAAAAACATATGTAGGAAACTGACCATTACGATTTAATGTTTGAGTATGACAAATATTTGTGTACACGTTTAAATATTTGTTAGAATTTATAGAAAATATAACACACTAGAGAACATTGATTGACCAAACGTTACCTAATGTTCAATAAGTTCTGTTAGATTTATTTCTCCTCTCCTATTCACATGCCAGGACATTCTAATCATAAACGACAGTTTGGTGTGACATAAATAAACCAAAGTCGCGCAGACGCAAAGCTCCGAAAACAATAACTCGTCATCGCCGGTACGAAAAATGTAAAAAATCGTGAAAAAGCAGCTTAAATAAGCAGGTTACTATATGACAATTACGACATTTTAGGGAAGAAAAAAAGCAAAACAACATTTCGTTATATGCATGTGCGTATCGGAATGAGTTTTTAGTACAGTCTTCACGTCAATGGTTGATACCTACACTTTGTGTTAATGCAACCACGATAATAATTAGTTTATGTAAAGATTAAAACGTATAATTATGTATCATTCAATAAATTAATTTGGGTTAAATTTATGGTTCAACTAAATAATGTTGATCTTGTTCACACGCTGGGATATTATCGCTAGGTAAATATATACGTACAACAACGAAAGTCTCCGGCATTTGTCGAGGAATTGTGTTTATATTTTCATCATAGTACGGAATCTTACGGAACGGTACGGGATAAACCGTAATAGTATGTATACAGACTTTTTAACTGTACACACGAAGCATATCCCGAGGCGAACGATGACAGCAATCGATCCTGGGTGAATTGTTGTCTTCCAAAAGCACGACTTTTTGCTCTTTTTTTAGTAATCATTGCATATGTGTACAAATACATTGACAATAGAAGAAAAAATCACGATAATTACATGCTCATAAAAGGACTATTCGATCTGATCAAGTTTTGATCCGATTCATTGTCCCTAAAATATGCTACATAAATAGGGGTAACGTTTGTCCAGAAGTCACTCATGAGTCAGACCGGTTTCTTTATAAGACGATGGAGAAAAACTTGTACACACAGTATAGTGTAGATAAAAGTGAATGATTGCTTTTAGGAATTATTTTCTTCTATAATTGGGAGTAATATTATCATACGCTAAATAATACAAAACAGAAGATGTTAGAACGGCAGCGATCTATTGGGCACACGCAGTTGCCATGCAACAAAAATAAAGTGAATGTGAATCGACGTCAGTGTCTTCAACGTCAGAAATCTCGTCTGATTTTGAAGAGACAAATGACGTGTCACAACCTTGTAAATACATCACAACCATGCGACCAAAACAACAACAACGGTGCAGAAGACAGTGAATCGTTGCATACATCAAAAGTGAGTCGTCTGCTCCTGAAGCATACGAAATTCGGATTCATCAACAGTTTCGCGAGTCTGTCCATAAATAACCCGGATCAAATTCGCATCGCTACTGAAAGTGACCAACTTGTAGAGAAGTTTCCGACACCAGACGTCTTGTTGCAAGAACCCGAGATTTTATCAAGAATCATTAACAAGGAGGCTTTTGAAATAGGACGACTGCTTGGATCTGGTGGATTTGGGACAGTCTATCTTGGTATATACAATGAGCAAAATGTAAGTTTGTTTCCTTGCATAATGCAAGTGCTATCGATACCAAAAGATATGAGCTCTCAGACAGACATTTCTTCATTCATATAATGATTCGCGCCTGTACGTGTAAGTTATTAAAATGTAGGTACTTGCTAGTTCTGCTAAATTGTATTCTGTCAGGGAAAAACAACATTATGCATTTGTGAAGAGTAAGATGGGGCAAAATGCACATACGAGGCAATAGGCCTACGCGTAAAATTTCTGACATATATAGGTCTCGTGCAAATATGCAGGCATAGCCAGTTACGTCTTAATCGAACTCATTGTTATTATTGTATCGTAAAATATTATTTAATATGGGCGCTTTGTCCCACCTTACGCTATGCTTATTTTCAATTCTAATTTAACAAATCTCCTCCCATTATTTTCAGGTCGCTATCAAAGTTATGCATAAATACACAAAAAACCCGGCAGCTCAAATAGAAAGTTTTAAGGCGGAATTACTGGTCATGCGTTTTAATCATCCAAATATCGTCCAGACGCTTGCAGCTACTCATATTGATCTGTTTGACGAAGGCGCATGGGTTGTCATGGAATATGTGAGCAAATCAAGTCTGCAGGTAAGACAGACATTTTGTGCTTCTTTTGCTAAATTCAGTCAGTTTTAGTGTTGAAATTTCAAGATATTAAGTGGAAAGTTTCGTGACAACAATAGACTTTCTGGGTTATAGTTTGTAGTCTGATGGCCACTCGGTTAGCTCACATTGTTGAGCTCCGTACCGGTACAGTTCCGGAACAGATCAAGCGATCAGATGATAGAACTATCTTGAAGTGTTTGGTCCCAGATTAACAAAAACAAACTTTTAAATAAACGCTTAGTAAGATTCTTAGTATTGTGGTGAAGTCCTTTATCTTACTTAGCGGTGATTTATAGTGAGAAAAACATTCGCCGTTCAATAACGGTTATAAATGGGCTTACTTAACGCAGAACAATTGTGTACGGAGAACTTGGCAGATAGCCCTTAAAATACATTGGTTCTTAAATATTATTAGATTTTGGTTAAAAATTAATCATACAAGCGACAGAAAGTTTATTAAAGAGGTATATACCATGATATTAAATGATATTACAATTCATCCAAATAGACCAAATTGGGCCACGAATGTGAGATCTATCCTAGAACACCTAGGCTTTAATGATGTGTGGTTGTATCAGGGAGTTGGAAACCCAGAACAAAGTATGAGTATCGTGAAACAAAGGTTAAATGACAACTTTGTGCAATCATGGAATAATCAATAAAGTAATTCTTCTAGATCATCCCCATACGCATTATTTGCATATTTTGACTTTAAACCGTATCTTGACAAAAGTTATATTACTAAATATAGATTTGATTTGACTAGATTAAGAGTATCAAGCCATAGACTTGAAATTGAAACTAAATGCTATGCCACGATCAGAAAGAAAATGACAACTATGTAATGTTTTAGAAGACGAATTTCATTTTATATTAGAATGTCTTTTATATCATGAATACAGACAACTATATATTAAAACATACTTAAGGAGAAGACCAAATTTTCTCAAATTCTCCGAACTTTTTACGTCGGATACAAAGGAATATTACAAAACTTATCAATTTTAATATACAAAAGTATGGAAAAAATATTATTTTAGTTCTCGACGCCACTGAACTTCATCATTGAAATTCGGTCTATTCTATACACAAAATCACATCAAATGTATTTATTGTTCGAAAGTTTACAGCAAGTATAACATAATCTCTGTATAGTGTACAGTGTTGTTGTACCTTTTTCAATATGTTTGATTGATATTTTTGGCATTTAAGTATGTATGCATAATTTTATACGCCGTAATATGTTCTTTCAGACAGCACTTAATGAGACATCGGAAGAATTCCACTCAAACAGACGCTTAAAATTTTCCATCCAGCTTGCAAGCGCGCTTGCATATGCTCACACAAACAAGATCGCCCACTTAGATTTGAAGCCGGCAAATATACTTATAACAGAGACCGATGATTGCAAGGTTGGAGACTTTGGATGCTGCCAGAAAGTCGAATTTAGCGCTGGAATTGTAAGTCCATCCAACCGGTCTACATTGACCGGAACTTTTGCATACCGAGCACCAGAACTTCTAAGGGGAGAACCGCCAACATTTAAAGCGGATATCTACTCGTATGGAATAACGATGTGGCAAATGAAAAGTCGCGAAAGTCCGTTTATCAATCACAGTCCTCATGTTGTAATTTTCGGGGTTGTGGCTAACGGCCTGCGACCAACTGATCCGGACCCGTCGGATACGGACCCCTTTGAACTAAGTTACAATGATTTGTACAAGCAGTGCTGGGTCTCCTGTCCCTTAAACCGACCCTCAGCACGTGAGCTTGTTGATTTATTAAATATTTGGAAGGAAAACCTTTGACATTATGCTAATTGTATCCCATTTAGAACTGTTTGATTTAAAACAACGAAACATGATTCGCTGGTAATATCATTGATGCAATGTATTATGTGGCTCGCATTCATCATGTGCTAAGTATGTATCTTTAAATGGACTTCTAAAACATTGTTAAGTCGAGATATAGCTACGTTATAAAGTGCTTCTAAAAGTTGTTCAAATTGCTTATGTTTTTTCTTTGCAATGCAAGTGTATTTAGTTTATCTAATAAAAAGTGCCAGTTCTATGTGGATGTGCCATGTGATTATGATATTATATATCTACTTAGTTGTATATTGATGGACTTGGGGATTTTTCTAAAAGTTGTGTCTTTTTGAAATAGCTTTGATATTAAAGTAAATGCGTATATGTATATTATGACTTACTTGCTTACTTGACTTTTTACGTTTTTGTATGAAGTTGATATATTTCCTTCCGTCCATTGTTTATCTCTGTATAGTCATATGAATGTAAACTATTATATAGATTTAGTGTTATATATATCACTCTATGAGTGTACACATGTCATGTAAAGTTATAGATTGTTTGGGGTGCCGGGTCATTGTTACACACCCTTTTTGGAATCCATTTATATTTTCATACGATTACAATTATCATACATATGTTACAATTATCCCAATTCTGTTCTAAATAAATACAATTATTGAAGTTAATATTGTTTGTTTTTCTGGAAACGACGCCATAATACCATAATTACAGTTATCCAAACTTATCAATGGTGACATATTCGTCATGAGTTCGAACATTCATCTTATCAACCACAACAAATATATCGTTAGCATTATCATAATGTATTTTCATAACCGTTACACATTTCACTGAAATGTCATTATTATCTGCAGTTCCCACATCACCACCATCTGTATATATACAATAACTCAAATTCACTACCAACACCACCATCGTCGTCGTCGTCAGCACCATCAGCAGTTCTAAGACCACCTTAATTGCCATCACACTACTACCTTAACCACCGCCAGTACCACAACGCCAAACCTGATCAAAATTATTATCATATACCAATGCCATCACTATAATCTAGTTTTAAGTTGGATTGAATTGCAATAGAAAAATAAAGAAACAAAACTGTACACGTTATTAATTTCGCGTGTTTCCGATCTACATTATTGTGTTTGTACAATGTTTCATGCGTTAATTAAGTTAAAATCAACATGTTCAAACATTTGACATGAATATACAGTCAGTACGAAATAACGCAAATGTGCATATTCATTTTTCATGTTTTTTGAAAACAAATGTGTGGATATTCAGCGATTTTACTTGGACATTCTTGTGGTGATTCTCTGAGGATGAATTCAGTCTTGATTCAGTGTTACTGTTTAAAGGCCTTAGTAACCCGGGATTATATATCATTTGATGAATGGGTTATGAAGTGACTTATAACAACAATATACATGTATGTGTATGCGGAAAATACCTATACAATCTTCGTGGATTGTATTTACAATGCGAAACAAGTGCAAGTACTTTCATATGGTGTCATCTTATACAAACTGTCTATAGCATTTTACTCTTACTTATGTGGTTTTTTTTATATTTAAAACGTACAGTAAAACCTCAATAATAAGACCACCCTTGGGACCTATGAAAATTGGTCTTAGAATTTAGGTTGAATAAATAGGAAAACAGTGAAAATGGACTCGAACATTTTGAGGTGGTCTTGAAGTGAGGTTTTACTGTAACTAAATCAAATATCAACTATTCTTAATTACATTAATGATTGATGTTAGAAAATTATGTTTGGGAAATAACTTCGCTCGAGACGGTCGCAAATCTTAAAGAACTTATTTTATTCATCAGATTGTGTCAGTTGGCTTGTTTACAAACAAATCGTTATCGATGGACGTTTTCTGGTTCTGTTTCTGGATTTATACCTAACTTCAGCACCCAGTTAATAAAGGGAAGTAACTAATACACAATGACCGACTATGTTGGCAGCAGTGCACTCCCTTTGTTACACGGTAAATAACAATAGTCGAATCTTACTCGACTTAAAGGAATTTTGCTATATACGATATATACGTAACGTCACGTCAGACATAACTGCATGAAGTTCAACTCAACATGTTTGTGCTGAAACATAATGTAAACATGTACCATACCGTATATAAGATCAATTTCATCAAATCATAGATGTATATATTTGTGCCTTGTGTCCATTTTGTCTTTGCAAGTGTATACATGTATGTATGTGCAGTTGGACCTCGTTTATTCGACAACCTTCTATCCGAGTACTTGGTATCATCCGTAATAAATATCAGGTCCCGAAGTACAATGTAGCCTTTTTTATGAAAATTGAATTGAAATGGGATATTCGAAACCACGTATTATTCGAAATAAATTTCAGAACCGATGAATTCGAATGAACGAGGCCCGACTGTACTTTCATTCCTCATTGTACTCTTGGGGCGGTTGCAGACCTTGAATGCGGCAGGTCCTGCTGGCATATAATATCTATCATTTCTACTACATGTCATCATTACTCAATAAGTTTTATTGAGGCTCTTCAGCATCTCTTTGTTATCATCGTCAAACGGATGGTCTACTCTCTAAGTACCGCCATATTCATCGTCTCCAGAAAATAGAACATGTTAAGAACTCTGATTATGTGATAGATTAGATGAGTATACAGGCTGATTTGTCAGGGATATATCAATTGCAAAGTGGCGGGCGTCTTGATATAATCGGCTTTCCTGGATTATTTGTGTCTTATTTTTTGGCGAATGAGTTTACCCGAATAGTCGCGTATTAACTTCTAATACGATAATATGGAAACATGCAGTCTTGCCTTGGACCCTAGGACCTTCAGCCCTTTGATCTGTTTATTAGCATTCTTAAAAAGTACGTTATGTCTCTGATGCTAAACTGATATAAATGCTGTTACCAATACATGCATTTAGAAAGAAAAAAAGTCAAGACGGAATGAAAAATAAGCGATGGGAGAGGATGGTACTCATAACTGGACAATACAATTTATAATGTAATATTTGTATGTTTATGTACAAACAAAGACAATAGACTGTATAACTCGTATTACATTTAGCACTTTGTTTAAACTGAAACAATATAATCTTATATTTTTTGTTCTTAAATTTGACAATTTGTATAGGATTTTGATGAAAAGATAAAAAATCGGGCAAAACTCCTAAATTAATTAATGCAGGCGTGTATATGGACAATAGGTTAAGACAGAACGTTCAATAAAATTGGAAACAATAGATAAATCACATTGGTGATAAGTCTGCATTTAGGTTATAAAATAAAGATGAAATAATGTATTACTTCTTCTATAAAAAAAAAAGTTCATAGGGTAGGCCAGATCTCCCAACATTTAGTGTATACCTATTTCTTGTTCCCTTGCAAATTTTTGAGTTCGTCAAAGTAGATACACCCCTGTCGAAATACCGTATACATGTATATTTCGTACAGCTAAATTTACTTTGTCCGCTCCTAGATATCACGCTGTTTATAATTTGTTAATTAAATCATAAATGTAAATAATTGCTGGAAAACTATGATTTCAGGAAGATTTCGATATTCATTAAGAACTGTAAGGATATTGTTGTCGTTTGTGACGTATTTGGGATTACTGTGTGTTGTGACAGCATACTCAAACCCATGGCTTATACAAGAAGTAATGATTGCATCAGCCGTACAATTTCCAGGAGGTATTTTATGTTTATATATAAGATCTGACAAGGCTTGTCATTAACATAAACAGTTACAGTGGAGCCTCCCTAAACCGGACTCCTTCGGGACCGGTTGGAAATCCGGTTTACGGAGGTTTCCGGTTTGTAGAGGGTTTTGTCATTTTGATGTTATTTCATACTCTTACCTAGGTTCTTGGAGTTCAGTCTAAACACGAGAATTTAAAAAGTCTAGAAATGAATTAGTTTTCTGTATCAGAATCACAATCAAGTATAACTTCTTCCATAGGGAAAATATCTCATAGATAAGTCTTTATAACAGTATGTAATAGACATGACTATTCTATCAAATGTCTTAGGATTTTAAATTTAGATCTCTCATTTATTTAGAAACCGATGGTACATGTTATTAAAGTCAAGACCCATTCTTGAAAACTGATCATGGTATAATCTAGATCAGTTTCAGACAAAAGAAAATTTAGTAATTTACGTTGCAATTGTTTGATTAAAGATTCCCTAGCCAATGTAACAGCACTACAGGAGGAAGCCATTTCACATTATTTTAGGTTCAGATGGGCAGATACTTCTTTAACAATCGGTTTCAAATTGTTTTGTAATAATAGTGATAACAATAACTACCGTCAACATAAGTCTACCCTTCTTAAAATATGTAGAATAATATAACATAGGTAGGCATTAACAAAACGCGCATGCGCAATTGATTCATATGTTGTGTTCTGACAGAATGCATTGACAGCTATGGTGCAGAAAGGGGCCATCTGGAAAACTGGACGTCGGCAGATGGATCATGTGATCTACGTATATGTTACAATGGAATTCTGGAGACAACTAGATGGCAAATTAATTACGAGTATGTGTTTGTATTGATCATATTGAAATTTGAGGTTCAAGAATACTGCAAAAATAGTTTTATGTATATAAACAGTTATAGATACATGTAGTTCCAACATCTACAATATTTATTTTGATTAGCAAAACTGATAAGCAATTATAGGAGTTATTCCCATTATGTGATAACTGAGAAATATCAAGATAATTTGCATGTGAAAACCGACTTTTCTTCAACTTTCTGAGCAGTTGGCCCACATGAGCATAATGAATAAGTTAATTTTATATCTGTTTATTTTATCACCGTTTACATTATATTCCCTACAAACTTTAAGGAAATTTGGTTATCAATATGGCCGACAATTCAAAACAAGGGAGGTAGATATTGCATATGTTGGAACTATCTATACGACCTAATAACCTGAGCCGGATCGCTAATTTATTGATAGGTAGCTGAAATAAACATATACATGTATACAGATACATGAGGTGAGTTATGGAATTGCATGTATATGTATGTGTTATATTCTCCATGAAGATATAGACCGCATCACACGGTTTGAATATCCCAAGTACTAGTCGAAAATGTAACAAATACTAATGCAACTTAATACATACATGCACTTGAGAACCTGGTCAGTAAAAGAACATATTGACCAACTGACATGGAACTATTCACAAACACATTTTGAATCGACAGTCAATGGTGTCTTTCCCGTGTAGTGTGAACTCGCTAATATCGCAAATGCTAAAATATTCGCGCATATTTGCATGTACCCAAGTTTATGTTTATGTAATGCTTCCCGTGTGGTTTGAAATTATATCAAATTTCTTTCGCAATCTTAAAAAAAGCAGTTAAGACTTTAACACAACAACATGCAATTCATTTGCACCAGTTATGATTTGTTTTGCCTGCATCAATGCTTGCAAAAATAGTTAGTCGATATTGTTCGATATTACATTGTTTTTTGAATTGTAATGTCATGTCTTATCTTAATATGAAATCATATTACAGTAACTAACGCTTAACATCCATTGTTTTTTCTTATTACATGTATTATCATTTAGATTATCACTATCCTTATCGCCAATATTATTATGATCACTGCAGTTATTATTGTTACTAGAATTATCACTGTCCTTATCAATGTTATTATTAATGTCATTTAATTATCATAATATGTATTATCATTATTATTTTTATTATTACATTATAATTATAAGTATTAATTATTAATCATGACACATTAATATTAAATTATAGTTGTCCGGAGCAGTTGACTGATTTACTTGACAACGGTAATTGCTACTATGAATCCGACACTATTCGTTACTTTCCACTATGTTGCCCATATCTGGTGTGTAACAACGCTACCATAGAAACGACAACGTTACCAGGTAAATGAGTACAGGAATATATTATTTAGCAAATTAGTTACAATATAACATATTTAAAATTGAAGCATTACAAATGTTTCAATTGCTTGCGGAATGACATGTTAGTAATGTTTAATAACCCCGACACGCTCGTTTGGTCAAAACTGTCCGTCATGCATAACTGAACTGAAATCGTGTTGTAAAACGTCTTAAACCGCCACAACAACAACAACTATGAGAGTTTAGTTTGTCTTTTTAGCAAGGGTCTCGTCAGAACTAATTGCTATAGTAGGCGAAATCCGCGGACACTCATCGGATGAGTCATCCCAAGTCTGTAAGTCTTAACCGCCAAAATGTATACATACTCCTGAAGAAAGTAGTCCTTGTCTAACATAAAAATAGCGGTAAGCATTTGCGATATCATCTAGAAAACGGATTTGAGCTGACATCACTTACGCCAAAAAAAAACAAAGGAACTTGCTTATTAAATATTGCAAAATTACAGAAAAAAATGTCTGCCTATGCCGCAGCCGTATCACGCGTGAAGTACATTCGGTAAACCCTCGGCCAACTACGTCAAGTGCCTCGGATGTTCGTTAGGCATTACTTTCGGAAATATCATTCGAATACCACGGAAACAAGATGGCGGCGTGAACGCTGGAGGGGTGATGCATCTAATATTTAAGCTATATGAAGACTGAAATATGTGAGTTTTTAACTAGAAATGACAACGATAATCCATCTCTTACGTGAATTTATCGAAGTTATTGATATTATATAAATCCGTTTTACGAGAACTATTTCTTGACCGCACAAATTGTTGAGTTTTGCCACATAGTGCTCCGCCTTACATACACCAGAGGGTGTAATTAGAATAACGAAGTGGTGCGGAAATATCCGAGAGCTGACGAGAATGTGAAGTGTATACTGAAAACAAGCCAGCGGACGATAGTATTAGATAGTGTATACAGTAGGCAGATAACTCAGCGGACGATAGCAGTAGGCGTAGACACGTATACAAGAAAACGGTGCAATATATAATAAATCCAACGAACAATTATACGTATATAGAAATCATAGGAAATGTGTTTTTCCGTCATCGTTCCGTTGAATATCGACGATTTACGGAAACATGCTTTTTGTTTTATTGCTATCCTGTCTGTAGGTCGGTCGATTGGTTTTTCTGTCCAATATACAACATACGTAGTTTGTTCGGCTAACTACTTCTTCAGTAATCAAGGGATTACAATGCAGTTTGATAATACAAGTACCATGATACATGATTTGTAGATGTAGAAGACATACATTTTATGTGCATCCATCAAAATGTTTTAGAATTCTGTCCCTTTGAACTGAAGTCTCCTTTTAGAACACATGTAATAACATTATTGTTTATGTAGCAAAATACTTTAGTTTTCATTAGATTGCATTGAAACTTGGCATACAATCAGCATTAAGGTTCTGTTTACTCCTTCTCCATCCATCCTTCTGACTGTCTATACCTAGTTTTTGTATAGAATCTTGTGTGTTTAACTCCTATATTATTTAATAAACTGACATAACAAAGTGTTCTTGATAGACTATTGTGATAGGTAAAATATATGTCAAAGTGACGTCTGTGATCTGCAGTGAGCCCCTTGCTGTCAACACTTTCAGTGCTTTGATTCTGTATGGGAACAGTTCGCGACGTGTGAGCACGAGGACATCCTTCGCATCGTGTCTTATTATTAATGTAAAAATCACCGACCGATTTATTAATTTGGTATAAGATATAATACTGATATTATCTCAAATCGGGATGAACATCTTCCCTACCGGAGGACAAACATATCAAATGATACACATTGTAAATCAGTACAGATATGTTCCTGTCACGTCTTCCAAAGGGTGTGTGGGTTTTTATTTTCACAATGTGTGGTCCCATATCAGAGTTTAACAGTTTTATAGCGAATGATAGCTGGCAACAAACTGGCTCATTGAACTTACATGCTTGAGTTGATATGTTAGTATTTTAATATTTAGCTTAATGGTTTATATGTTTTATATTGATGTTTCAAAGCAAGGTGATTTTACTATTGTGTTATGATCCATTTATTATTGTTAATAAATACAGGCAAGCGTAGTCAATTAATTTTGTTCGATGATAAAAGCTTAACGCATGAACAATTACTGCTCCCTGTAATCCCAAACATTATTTCACTTTTTTATACCAGTGAGCACAAACATAGACCAAATATTCCCTTTCAACGATGTATAATACCGTAAAAGACTACAAGTGATGACAGCAATACAACACTAGTCGTAAAATTCAAACCATCTCCCAACCCCTCCCAGCGTCCCAAACTCCGGGCTCCTGGATATGATATCAATAATACTGATAACTTAGATTAATGCATGTATATAACAATCAAATATATTCTCCATTCGTTTTAAGCATTGGTCGGTTATATTAATTGTTACGCTGTCATTAGGAATATATTAGTATTGTTATCACAGTCCTCAATCATCGTGACCACTGTCTACGCAGCATATAATACGGTATATTTCACGATCCTTTTCACTAAATTTTAATTAAACAGATTTTCTTACCACACTCCATCGTTTGTTTACAAAATTCCAGGATTAAAATGCATGAAATGGAGCATACACTAAATCGTATTATAGGCGTAGTTGCCGTATATACGACAGTAGACGGTGACCACGGTGTGAATGAATGCATTTTCTCATCGTAAAGACAATTAGTTGTTTTGCTGCATTTTCTCATCTTACAGGCAATCAGTTGTTTTGCCGAGATAATGATACGTTTTGCAACGCAATAATTTGTTGCCATAATTTAAACTTTCAATATTTAGAAATCAGCAAATTATTCAATAAGTCTATCGACACTCACAATTAACTAAGTTGCGAGCGTGTACAAATGACCATGACAAAATGCCAAGTATACCTGCATCCATTTTTGATCAGGTAAATGTTGTTGTTTTTTGGCCAAAAAAATTGTACAAACAAAAATATATTGTCCAGCTTAAGTGTTTGGGAGAATATCTGAGTTTAAAACTGAATCTATTATTTCATATCTATCAGCATGCTATGACGAATCACCAACCACATCATGTGAATTTTGGAAGAATTTGACTAGCTGTACATATGACCCAACTATTATCAACCCTGACCTCTACAATTATACCGTGGAATTCTGTCAGCTGACATGCGGGTAAGGATATAACCAAGCTGTCCGGAATTTCCGGACTTATCTCATTCATGCAGTTTGTTAATATTTTGTTCATCGACGTGTGTTGCTTTTTCACACCCTGTCTGATTTACATTGTGTTACAGTCGGACATCGTTTATTCGACAATCTTCTATCCGAATACTCGGTATCATCCGAAATAAATATGCACGTCGAATAGAAATCACCTATTCAAAACCATGTATTATTCGAAATAAAAATTCGGACCCGATGAATTATAATGAACGAGGTTGGACTGAATATCATCATGAGACCCTCCTGGTTATGGTGTGATAGAACATCCGACTGCTAACCTAAAGGTCGTAGGTTCAAACTCTGATTGAGTCGTGTGTTATCCGTGATAAATCATAAATTGCGTCCATCATCTCGGATACGTGTGGCTAGTTGTCACATCTGGTCAAATTAATACTGGTTTGTAACCTAGGGTGACTAGTAAGGTCAATTGAAAAACAGAAGAACAAATATACACATGTAATATCGCAATCTCGAGACGTTACATCGCGGATAGAGGTTGTCTCCCTTACTGATATAATTTGGTGATCCTCAGTTGCAATCGTCTCCCTGTACTTATACAGTTATTTATGAATGCAAAAGAAGAACATTTGTCAGTATAAGATTGTGGTGTGTAGGCGCGGAAGTGTACCAATGTAATTGCCTAATTATTAATATGCAGCTACGATAGTTTTGCTCAATGTGTTCGCGAGATGCGTGTCATATATGTCTGAATGGGGTAAGTATTGTAAACCAACCGTAGGAGGTGACCCTAATATCATCGCTTCAGAAAAGGGGTTAATATATTTGTAAATCGATCTTACACGGCAATGCAATTGCAAGGATAGTTATAGCACAATTGCACAAAACCGTATCTACAACGTATTTAGTGACCTCATAAGATTTGTATGCATCGAACACTCAAGTTTTATTTACGTATATAATACATGTATATAATTATACTGATTTTCATCGCTTTACTAATATTTCCATTTTTTGTTACAGATACTGTTGAATGCACAATACGCTGCAACTTAACTGTGAAAGGTCGGGAGAAAGTTTTGCGGAAATGTAATATACACTAGTTACTGAATGTCATCAACTTTGCGTGTACGACACTATTTATCGTATTGAATGTTTATACTACAACAATAAGAACGTTATTTGATAATTTCCAATGATTACATTACATCATTTTGGTGTGTTACTTTCTGTTATATGTGAGTTCTGTGTGTTATTTCATTTTGCAAATATATCATAAATGGACTGATCAATACACAAATGCGCGTTGCTTTTCTACAAACAAATTTGACCAGAATACCCGAAATGCCACATCGCAGATTTATCTTGATTTACCTAGATATGCTTCTTGATGCCAACAATTGTCAACCGGACGAGTGTTCAGTATTTGTTTCCTTTTTTCCCAACGCTTGTTTCGAAAATACTTTCAACATTGTAGTTCGTTACTGACAACAGAGTGGGTTGTGTTCTTCTGTGACATTGGTTACGGTCATGTCCTGCACATGTGAATAAGGTGTCAGTTGTTTGCGAAATAGCAAGTTGGTACGGGTTGATAACTCATTCCAGGAAAACAGGTTAGGTAATCTGGCCGTTGTATATGACTAAATAATTGTTAAAAAACAGCGTAAAACCCGACGGAAACAAACATACTGATAACAGAAATTTCTTCAAGCAACATTAGAATTGATTTACCCTTTTGGACTCATATCTTTGTCATCATTAGCAAGCATTCGACAAATGGATATATCATTCCAGCATTGAATTAAAATTCGTGTCCAGTTTTCCGTAATTTTCTTCTCGTATTGTTCATGGATTTACAGTGCAAACTCTCCTAAGCAGCACCCGTTTGAAGAGACAACGTTGAACTGTTGTTTAAGGGTTCTATAGGAAAACATATTACGTGTATGTTGTTGACAACAGGTTGTTGCTCAAGATTGTGTCTCTCTGGATAGCTTGCATTGTATCTTTTGTAAATTGTTTACCTGGTGCCAGTGTCAGTGTTATGAACTTGTAAATGTGATCAATAAAGATATTTTATTATGCGTGTACATGTGCTTTGTTTGAAAACAGTGAGGTTTATGAGACAAATAACTAACGGCATAATATACAGTATGTGAAATTGCATGATGGATCCATTGTCACAGTGTTTGCCTTAATGTTTGCAGAGCACTAGCTAGTTTAGGCAAGTTGCTCACCCAAACCACTAGCCTGAAATCGTAAAAAGCAGGAAGTCATAAGTATGTGTCTATTAAATTTGTTAAATCATGGATTTATTTCTCTCTATTTCCGAGAAATGTATATATTCACTAATATTAAGCGTCTGTCCATTCAGACTAGCACTAGCACTAATTTCTGCCGGCCCGAATTCAAAGTCACTAGCCCCGGGCTAATGGGTTACCGTGAAAACTGATATCAATAAAAAGTTATACACTAGATGTAAGTACGTGGAAGATTTTAAAACATCACCCTAGATTACGTGCACCAGGTTAATGTCTGTTGTTTACGTATCACTCTTTTGTTCAACTCTTAGTAAGTTATTCCTGATGGGTACGCTCATTGTACAGTGGCTACAACTGCAATAAAACATGTCGTTTGTTCGAAACCTGTGTGTCGTACACTCATCGTAATAATCTGAGTGTCGATCACAAATCTCAAGATATTAATTACATGTACTTAGTTTATGCAGGGAAGTTGTCAGTCCCTTGCTGAAAAACAGGTTAGTACTGTTGGAAATCCAAGAAAGTGTAGTGACTGTCGTATATAGCTGAAAGAAACGTTGACATTCGTCGTCGAACCAAACATTGAAACATCAAAAATAAGGCCACAATTGCTTCTGAAGATTTCGGTCTTAGTTTGGAGGTATGCTGATTGTCGATTTAATATGTGGAAGAAATTAAAAAAAAAAAACAGTCCATGGAAAAATACAATCGTTTCCATGAGGTAGTCTTAGTTGCGAGGCGACCTTTGTATGAGGTTTTACTGTTGGAGAGAAACAGCTGGTGGGACAAAAGTTGTGTTTAATATGTTGACCGATATTGTGTTAGAGAACTGAAGTTGTGTTAACTCTATACCATTAAAGCAGTTTATTCAATTCATTATGGTTAAAATGCAAAACAAACTTATTTACAGAAAACAGAAACATTACACCTATATTGAAAAGTTTGCATTAAATCTCACCACACCTGTGAGACACGCATTGCGAATATTGTTAATGTATTCAAAGTATTAAGTATCAGTTTTATCAGACAATTTCGTTTTAAAACTTTGAGAGGCTAAGATTAAATGCGAAATCGACAGGGTGTGCAATGTCTTTATCTCGTTATAGATCAATTTCTGATAAAAGATGTAACGTCTAAATGTTGTGGTTCTTTTGTCGATCTAGTAAGCCAGTGTATGCAATATATAAGTACCAAGCGGTTTCCCGATGCTCATTTTTGTTTAAATTGCTTATGCAAATACAACAGGCGCTCACAAATGAAATGTCGCCTTCAAGGTATGCAAACAAATTGAGTCGCCTCCCTTTAATTTCCAACGCCGAAACCGTCACTTGATTTGATGGTTCTAAAAACCCTCTATCCCGTACCAAAGTACAATGACGTGTTTACGTGTTAATGGCTCGTATCATATGTCACTTACGTGCTGTTAGAAGTATTGACAATTATCTACATATGACAAAAGTTGCACATTAAACAGTATTTATTCGAACAATCATGATCTATAGCATTTTGAAATTCAAGAATAGCTGCATTGCACCGACTGTGAAATAAGCGAAGATAAAATCAACCATTCGTACCAAGGTGTGGTTGGCAATATGTATTGATAAAACGACCTTTAATGTCGTAAGAAATAAATTGACACTTTTGAGCAGAAATTCACGCATTCTAAATATGGAGTTCAATTATTGAAACTGTATGTCACACACATGCTAGTTTGGCGTAGTGTTTAACAATGCAAATGCTATTTTATGTCTATTTTTGAATATTTAAACATTAAGTCTAACTATAAATAAACATAATATACACTTAATATACATTAAGTCAACGATAAGTTTGTATAAGACAACCTCTCTGCTACAACACCTCTCGGGTGAAGCAAGTCTTACTCTCTGATGCAACACCTCGCGGGAGACGCAAGTCTTACTCTCTGATGCAACACCTCGCGGGAGATGCAAGTCTTGCTCTCTGCTACAACACCTCGCGGGAGATGCAAGTCTTGCTCTCTGCTGCAACACCTCGCGGAAGATGCAAGTCTTGCTCTCTGATGCAACACCTCGCGGGAGACGCAAGTCTTACTCTCTGCTGCAACACCTCGCGGGAGACGCAAGTCTTGCTCTCTGCTGCAACACCTCGCGGGAGATGCAAGTCTTGCTCTCTGATGCAACACCTCGCGGGAGACACAAGTCTTGGCTGTTGTTGAGTGGTTGTTCCTTTAGAAAAGTTAGATTGATTGTAAATTCTAACTACAGGACACATCGATACTGTTTTTTTTTAAAAGAGCGCTCTGAAAAAGTTATACTGCTTTATCCTGTTTTGTTATGAAGTTTTATTCCCAAACGAAGTAAGCAAGTATATACTGCACTAAATATTGCAACAATTTTAATAAAATGTCACCTAGATATGCTAGATACGAGATACGATGTGAGTTTTGTTTGATTCTTATAATATACGACATAGTGTACCTATTATTGCCACCGAGTCCATCATGTTCGTTTAAACTCGGACAAAGGAAATAAAAGGCTGTTAAACAAGTGTCTGTTTCATATGGAATAGTAGTATTTAATCAATTACTTTTGTTAAGATGTGCAATTATGAACCCACAATAACTACAGATTACAAAGAGCTCTTCAAAACTTCAAAGCTAGCTATTAATACGCGCACGCACACACATGCGAACATACACACCCACTTGCTCTATAATCTTAATAACAGGTCCCTACCTGATAATTTGCTATCTGAGTAGACACTAAACAACCCACAAGAATTTACAATTATAATCCTTACAGCGTATGTAGGTGAAATAGTCAAATCTACCCGCTGTTTTAACAATTTTAACAACCGTAACGTTAAACCTGCCATGAAAAACCAAGCTTATTTTCGCGATATAATGTATAAAATGTAATTGTATTAATTTAATTTGTTGAAATATGATTCAAGCTATACAAACGTCAATGTCTACCAAGGACACTTATTAGACAACTAATGTGTGGCTCTTTATGTTTCTTTCCTATACAAAGTTTCAAAATGTGCAATTTTCTTTTAAACAAACAATGTATATAGGAAATGATTTATGGCCATTATAAGCGTTATTCTTTGAGTAAACAGACCAGTTATAGTAAATCATCATAATTAAACCTATGATGTTTAAAGCTTCTTCGCACGTTGCTTTGAATAATGAAACACATAGCTACTAATGCTGGCGGTGACATGTTAATTACTTACAGCCTTTAATAATACAAGAGTTAAGTATACAACATCATAATTGAACCGAAGCAGTGATTTTGAGCAATACAAAATATTCTTTTTAATAATGAACCACTCAATTAACTTTGAGAAGTGCGAACACGAAACAGTATTTGGTTACCTCAAATCAGTTAAAAATCGTAAAATCTAATCATTTCAAAAACCGCACTTAATTCTAAAGGCATCCCGTATACAGTTATCGTAAGTTAATATGAAATTGATACATTTAAACAAATAACGAAGCATTCGATCATATTCTTTTACTTCAATATGAGATGTATTGTCCGCTTAATGTATATATCCATATATTGTATTGATATATTTTGCTGTTGTCACATTTTGCTACTATGTTGTGTACTAATGTGTATCTATGTCACGGGCCTCCGGTCTATAGATATTAAAAATAAACTTATCTATCTATCCATCTATCTATAATAATCTGACTTTAAATTAAGACGGTTATGTAGCTTGAATGATAGTTCATCATCATGTTATTAGTTTTGAGAAATTGTCTCCTGAAAACGATTACCGAAAGTACCACTGAAGAGACTTATGGACGATCAAACGCTTAAGCAGAGCGTACTGGCCTCCTAACTCGTATGTACTTAGCCCCTTTTTCCATTCTTTCTCTAAATAATAAACAGTAGAGTAAAACCAATTTATCAAGGTACATAATTAACATAATCCTAACATATAATCCCAGATATTTTTAGAAAGCTATTATAAGTCACTAGATTGAAAGATAAAACATATAAATTTGAAGCAGAGAGATCACAAGTTTGAAATAATTCTTTTTGACAATGAACACAGTAAGATTTCTATATTGTCAAGCCGTATGTTTTGAATTACATGATGTTATGAATAGAATCAGGTATCAGTAGTGTTGTCCAGCAGTATATGTTTACTATTTTGAAATGTCATTTTATCTAAATAAGTCATGACAACCCTTTATATCAAAGTCAAAATAAATTTGAGAAAACTTCTCCCTCGACAAATTTTAGTTCTTCTGTATAAAAGTGAAATAGCATAGCATGTGAAAACGATACTTCTTTCTGAAGCGTACGTATTGTTTTCTGTTTTAAACAGTCTGCTGTAAAACGTGAAACCCGTACATAGAATAGAATTGAACACTTTAAAACATATTTTTTTCCGATTTTTATCATTTTATAATCATATGTTAAAACGCATGAAATATAAAAATATATCATAATCATATTTAAATAATATTAAATTCTAAACAAAATACTAAACAATAGATTCTTGAACACTATCAACAGGAAGTGGCATGGTCGAGTCAGATATTACCCCCTTTTGTCTACTGTTCATGCTAATTTCATTCCGCGTATTAATTTCAGTTGTCCCCGGAACTGCTTCCGAGGGATTATTTTGTTTCAGTGGAAACGGTCTATTCTGGGAGCCATTATCCCTTCGTTTGTAATTCAGACTAGAAAATTTCAATAAGAGTCCTTTGGGTTTAGAAATCATTCTTTTGAACTTTTTCTTTTCTTTCTTTATTTCAAATGTTTGCATAGCAC
Source organism: Mactromeris polynyma (assembly GCA_032209605.1). Classification (NCBI taxonomy): domain Eukaryota; kingdom Metazoa; phylum Mollusca; class Bivalvia; order Venerida; family Mactridae; genus Mactromeris; species Mactromeris polynyma. The sequence continues at coordinate 16,576,527 of JASFXZ010000008.1, forward strand.
TTAAACTAATATCAGTGTCACTTGGTATATGCTGTTCATTTGCGACAGAAAATGATGAGTCATAGTCGGACGCCTCCGTCTCCATAGTTTCCAACCAATGCATAATATTTTCAGCGGAAGATTCTTTGTCAGGTATATTGTAACCTTTGAGCAAATTGCCAGTATGCCCTGGGGGCCATGTTGCAGCGCCATCTGACGATGAGGAGGAAGAACCAGTCCAAGAACTCGAATCTTCCATAGAATAATCATTATAACTGAGGTTATCCGAATTTGACACGTCCGTCGAATAACCGTCACGAAGTTCTAAATGTCTTTTTCGTCGTTGTATTCTTTGTCGATGTTTTCGCCACAATTGTTCGTTTGTATCCGTATATGATGTCATACTTGACGAATCTGACGTCATAGACGGATAAAGCTCGGATGAGTCTAATGAATAATCCATATTTGGACGATTACGACGATGTTTTTGATGACGATGATAATGGTGGTCGTGGACATGACGATCAATTTGTTTAAGGTGTTTTCTTGCGCTAATTTCATATTGTCTTCGCTCTCTGAACGGGTCATCGAAACCATTGTATTTATAGTTCTGCACACTACCATTAAGCGTATTGGTGTTCCTTGAGTATTTGCTATGTGAAGACGCCAAATCGGCATTTCTTACTTTAATCGTGTTCATGCTTTGACCGGAAGTCACTTGCATTTGTTGCGCATGTTTACTAATGTCTGAAACAATTATCTGTGGTATCCTGCTTTCATTGTCGCCATGTATGTCCGCACGTTGAACAGACGAACTGCGTTTTGATTTAGAATGCCCACCTTTACTGTGAGATCGTTTGTTCGGACTTCTTGAATGTTTTCTATTAACTGCACGTTTTTCAGTTTTTCTATGTGAACGTTCGCGACTACTGTGAGAATTTTCTTGACTGCTTTGAGAGATAGTTCGATATTCAAATGACACATTATCTCCTTCGTCTTGCGCCTGCTTCCTGCTACTTGATGTCTGTTGAGAGTTAAATGAAATGTTTCCATGCGAACGCACAAACGCTTGATTGTCGTACTCTCGTAGACGACTGTTTGATGACGTAGTAGAGCTGCCTCGTTTTGAATGATGTTTTGAATGACGGGACGGACAATTAGCGACACCTTGAAGCATAGCTAAATCAGAATGTGGATTTGCATCATCATGGCATATCTCGTGAAATGTAACATCGCCAGTCACAGTTTCAATACCTTTATCCATTTCTTTGTCAGTTTTCATCTCTCCTTGAAGTTCAGGATTGCTGAATGCGTCACTTAGAATGTCAGACTCGATGTTAAAAATACACCCACAACTTGTAAACTTTACTATCATTCCAACAATAAAACACAACAATACAACAACAACCGCATACAGTTTGGATCTTTCTTCCATCTCAGACGTCAACATCCAATAGAAACTGAACACTAGATTTTCTATCAACATGATAGTGTAATAGAAAACATAAGAACACTTCACGCCGGAATAATCTCTGCCGACCATGTCAAAGATATTTATAAATGATGTATATATGACTTTCAAAATTTTAGTTAAGATTTTTTCGTCGTTGCATTTTAAACGAGTAGTCGCCCCTTTGATAACATGAAATATGAAATGGAGAAACAATGGTAAAGCTATCCAATATGGCTGAACTACTGTGAATAAAACAATTGAAGCACATCTTGAAAATATTACAGCAGATGTACTGAACACTAATAATACCACACCAACATGTTTCCTGATAGCATTACATCTTTTGCTAGCGTCTTCTTCGTCACTGTCCGTTTCTGTTTCGTCTGACGCGTCTAAAACATTGCTGACTCTAAATATTGACAATGAAATAGAAGCTGACACTAGAGATAAAACAATTGCTAATATATCGAATGCAGAGTTAGTTCTCAATATTAACATACTGTATGCTAATACTATACAAAATGGAATACTTTGAAAACCTCCATGAAAGAGACGCATTTTTATGTAATCATGCCAATCTTTTTTGTCAAACAAAATGAGCAGTTTCAGTGATCGCCATACTATTCCAAGTTGAATCGAATGGAATGTAATACACAAAATCCTTCCACAAGTTTTACCACTGAAATCCTGGGTTCTTGTCACTTGTATGGCAGAAACGAAGTTAATAAGTATCAGAGGCGCCATAACAATGGCTAGCAATATCACAAACAACGCTTCCGAGTGCTGACTGTGGGCACCAACTACACTCAGCTGAATGATGACTTCAATAATGAACACACCGGCACTGATCGCTACATGAACAGTACCCATTGTCCTGGTGGCACAATACCCCACCCACTTTTGTTAAAAGAAATATGTCACGTGACTGCTGTTATATTTCCTCCATAACTAAAGATTATATTTGAATATAGTTCATGGTTTTTATTATCTCGTCTGCGGAAGTATTACGTCGAACAAGTGTCTACACATATCTCAAATCGTTGTATCAACATTTCTGTCCAGAACGTTTACACATTTTAATCCATACTTAAACCAGGATGTGAAATAAACAAAAAACAACAACACGACACACTATGTTATCTTTTACACGTTGAGTTCACATACTCCCACTGACAACACGAATTGCCTTTTGTGCAGTTATGGATTATTTCTGCATTCATAACGCTCGGGTCGTTGGTTGCTTTATTATCGCGTGTATTTCATTACTCATAATATTAACCGCGAGTATCAATCAATATTATGTATATTACTACCTGAAAGTGTAAATTTAATACAATCCCAGTTTGTGTTACTCCATATTCAGTCACAGTTTCAATGGCTTAGTATACTACCTTTTATAAGTAGTTTTTGTCTTCACAAACGTTCATTAAGCAATCAATGCTGTATAGTTAATTCTGAATTCACTCAACTGAATGGAAATATATCCAAATTAAGTCACTAATCCAAGTTAACACTCAAATGAACACCTCTTTCCCCTCTTACAATGCAGGTTTGGCTCACTTTAATAACGTTAGGTGAATCTCCAGGTATAATTCCGTGAGTTTCATCAATTATTCATCGCTTGTCATGTCGTCTGCTATCATTTAAAAGTGATTAACTTGATCGTTTCTCTATCTATTAGTATCGATCTCAGTCTTTAATGAGTCCCAATTTGATATTCAACAAATTATAACAAATTCAACTGTCATTATCAACGTTCCCTATTATCCTGACCCAACAATGGCACTGTATAAATATTCACCGGACACAAAATATCGTTGCCGTCACAAACTAAATTTGTAAAGATAGATTACATTCAATGTATTGAATGCCACATATGATGATTTCACGCAAGTCAAAATTACTATACCCTATCTTCGCATTCATTCATCCATATGTGTACCAAAATAACCTAACACAGTTAGTGTATTTTGAGTTTAAACTTGTGTAGTGTCTATTCCATTATGCGAATATATCCATTAGCTTAATGTAATGTTATCAATTTTGACAATCATTTTACACGCCGCTAACCTAGAAAATCTGATAACCCTTCTGATAGGATTTTACCAGATATTATTGTATTTAATTCAAATACGCGCATTAATAAATCCGTCTGCTTTTGCACATAAAGTTTATCTCCTACAGTCTATTTCGTTCAATACCCCAGTACCCCGATAAAAATCGCAGTATTTAATCATAGGCTACATTCATTATTCACAACTTATTCACGGTACCACGGAGAAATCCCATGAATATTTTGGTGTATATTTACAAATCAATCGTCACCATTTTCCCAAAAGCGCTATTGTTGTTTACTCCGGGCGTTAAATTCTGGTATAAGACGGCAGATTATCCGTAAGAATATTAGTCCATACCTTGATCTCAGTTTTTTTAATCAAAAAGTTACGATAAAATATCGATCAGCTCTTATCATGTTTGGATCAACGTATCGCTGCATTCCACCTCAACGCTTTCATGTCGTAGGCATTTATCACAACCTTCGAAAAGCGTTCCACAATCACATCATATTTACGCAGACGACAATTTAAACATTGCCTTTATACCTCCGTCAATGAAGAGTCTACACGTTCTCCCAGCAAGAAAAATCACAACTTCGACAAATCTTTTACACTAACTAATGTTTTATCAACATATCGAATATATTGCTTTTGCATTATTTTCCGAGTTCCTTTCAAGTCACTTCTCTCGTATTGTAATGTCCTTCTACAAATATTTTCAAAGCATGTACGTGTAATCCTGTACCAGTAGTAATACAATAGCATCTAAAGATAGACCGAGCTTTGTAATTAATCAGAGCTCTCTTTTCACAGTTTCTACGTCAGCTTTTGTACGTACGTCCACGTTTTCCACAAACCTAGTAACTCTATACTGTTACTCTCTACATAATAACTGTCAAAGTTACTTTCCCGTTAAATCTTTACAGAAGACTTTTTGTACATTTCACTAAAAAGAAACACCTTTAGCTTCAAATCAAAGACAAGAACGTATGTCAAGTGGTTGTGTCGCGGAGCCTACTTGTCCATTTTAATATCTCAACTAACACTTAAACGGCATAAATTGGCTTCATTAAAGCTGAAGCGATAAATGACATAGATATTGTATGTCACTTTATTCAATAGAGGATCCGTCCCGTAGTTAATTTATGCATCGCTAGAATGGTCTGAAATCCAATATCTGATACAAGCTGTAATAAGCTTGCAAGTTTTCTCATAATTAGAATAGTTATTTACACCCAAATTTTATCACATCTTAGAACAAGCTCCTCCTGATCGGCCCAACATTCATGCACACAATCTACTTCTCATCTATGTTGATAAAAATTGCAATTATCCGAGCCTTAGACTGTCTTCCCCTTTTTCTATTTCAATCTAATCAAACATTAACCGTAAGGGTTACGTTAATGTACACATATTTATCCAGTCATCGAGATTTTTAATTTGCGATAAATACATTGTGATAGGGTTTTCGTGTCCCTTAGTTCAATATTTATCCCCCGTTTAACTGCGTCATAAATCGTGTGGATATACCCATTCAAAAACTATTTAGACAAAATCTCCTCCACTCCGTCGTTGTTTACTCAATACTAGTCTTACTGTCAGCTATTCTATTTTCTTTAAGCAGTTCAACAATGTTATCAACCCAATCGTTGGTACAAGAACTCAATGGCGCTTGACTTCCTTGGTTTTGTTATTGTTAGACCCTATCCTTTTGTTTCAATTTATTTCCCATGATGACGGTTGGATAAACAGAACTCTGTAATCTTTTTACCACAATCGGTTGTCTATCGAAACATCTTTAGACACTGGGATGCACATATATCCTGATCTAAAACAATCGCCAGGTCATTTAATACTCTTTCCAAGTCCTGTTCAGTGTTGCAAGGCTGACGCATCTGAAACCACAAAAAAACAGAATACAGATATTTAATGAGATTTTTCCAACTTGTTTTGCAAATAGTTAACTATGCTAATGTGTTCATCTCGACGATGGATAAGCTATTCAAAACGTGGTCGCGATATTTCAACGTACAAATTTACTCAACTGTATTTCATCAAGCGTACATTGTCAACAATCTATGTTTAAACATCGGGTTAATTTTCAATATAAGGTAGTACAATATGTCTTCAGTATTAAATTATCCGAGTCTCCGGAATAACTGAATTGTTTGTGTCGCATTAATATGAAAAACCTTATCAACATATTTTAAACTGTGATAAACCCACTCTTGATAGTGCATGTCGAGATAAACTTAAATTGTAATCCAGCGGATGTGTAAATACCGAAAAGTAAGCATATCCGAAAGTTATACCACTTACACACAACCCTGTGGTCGCGTAATACAAACCTTTTATGTAAAATGGCTTGGCATAAGATGAATAGATATAAATAAATTTCACCACGCGAATTGTAGGTCTTGATATAAACGGAACAATAACCACAAGCGACGATGCAACGAGGCTCGACCATACTATAGAACAGTGAAAGCACTGTTTACAAAGTAAATATAGACACAATAGGCGGCCATGGTCTCACCATTAAAAAAGAGGAAATATGAAGCAAATTACTATAAGTATGAAATAAGACCAAGGAATTCTGTGTGTAGTACGTGTATCAATAATCGACTAAAGTTAGATTTCATGAATTCACGTTGAGATCTTAGTTGTGATATATAATCAATTTCTGAGAGTTCACAATAAGTACAAAAGATTTTATATTTACCCGGGCGATAGTAGCCTTAAAATGTTTTAATAGATAAGTTTGCACAGCAATAAATTACACAGCTTTGTAAATTGTGCATTTACTCCGCAAAATGAGAATTTATTCTAAAGCTTATCTGTAAAAACACCGTTATGTAACCGGTACGAGTGATTGAAAGATCAAAACTGATTTTGCTATGGAAATCAAGCAAAGTAACAATACCGCTAATGAACGGGGGTAACGGCACACAGAATTAATGTGTGGAAATCTTCAAGACTTCAATAAATAGACAAAGAAGTTATTAATACCAAGGTGAAAGATTTCGACAAAAGTTGTGAAAATGTAACACCATTGATCTTAGCAGAAACATAGCCATATAAGTATGCGCATATATAAATATGTGAGAAGTTTTGTAGGGTTAAGATATTACTGTATTTGAACAATTAGTCCGTAAATAAATTTGCTTGCAACAGAAGAAAGTTGATTCTCTTATTCAAATATATTAACCTTAAGATATGTAATGTGAACGGAGCGTCACATCATTGTTTGATATTCGAGTATTTTAACGCAGAAATGTCAAGTACTATACGACCTTTAAACAAAACATTTGTCACTGTTACCAAGTGCTGTGCCATAAGTTTATTGAACACATTATGTGCTGTATAACTGTTTTTACCATTTTATTGTCTATACATTTGTATATTAGGTGTGCATGTTATATGTCATGTTTATATGTATTATATTTATTCTGTACTTTAACCATGTCTTGCCTGCTGCTACAAGATGTTAATAGCTTGTTAAGAAATGTCACTAATATGTAACTTAATATATAGTATGTATACTCGTATATCTTCCGTAATTATGAAATATTTATGTAATGTTACATTCTCTCATATATGATTTGAAATGTCCATGTATACAATGTATACAAGTCGAGTTTAAAAGCTAACTAGAACATATGTTATATTGTTCACCGTACCGACTTTGTAAATATATATTACAGTAGCACCTCACTTAAAGACCACTTCAATAGTAAGACCACATTCAAATTTAGAATACAATTTGCAAGTCAATTGTAACTGTTTTGCTCTTTATTCAACCTCAATGTTAAAACCAACTGTGGTCTTATTATTGGGGTTTTACTGTACTTGACTTGTCAACCAAACTTCTGGACTTGCCTTGTTAGCTCAGTCGGTAGAGCATTGGACTGCGAACATGGGGTTTAGGCGTGTCTTCTCCAAGGCAATTTGACTAGATAGGGTATATCCAAAGTCATCTGTCCGTCACCTCTGAATTATGTCGAGTGCTTGCAGTAAAAGGTTAGTACAAGTTGCTAACCCTGAAATGGTAGTTAGTGCAACTAGCAATACCGTCGAAAAACGGCGTTTATCTCCAACTCAACAAAATATAATTAATAATCTTATTAACAAGCAGAAGCTGACTTTCATAAATTCTCAACTTTTCTTTAAAAATAGTTTGAAGTACACAGACAGGAGAAATTTACGGGTAATAGGGTACATTCACTTTCTCAGCAGAAAGAACGAATTCCTAACCAAACACGGGTTAACCACCAGGGATTATCTTCTCAAAGCTTACTCCAAAACCGGACCAATTTACGAGGATCAAAACATTTTGTCACATCAGTTATCTTGGGATATAAATAGTATTTGCGTATTGATAAAATGACAAAAGTGCATCTTTTGATCAGCGTTGAGTTTGTGAAAGAATCTCATTGTGGCGAGTGGAGATGAACTCTTTAGTTGTCAAAAATTAATGCTGTTCTTCAATGGTTTTGTCACACTTGTGTCGAATCAGTTTTTATGATAAAATATCGTATGAAAGATTAAACAAAGAAATCGACACATTTCTCTTCAACTGCCCGCGGAATGTTTCATCTTCCTGCTCACGGATTCTAAAATCTCCTATAAAACAAATTTTGTCTTTTCATCATGATACTGTCACTTTTAAAATGTCTTTCAAAGCTTTAACAATAAACTCATATGCGCGAATTGAGACAATATTGAAAAAAGGGTCAATATCATTCGTTTGAAGTGCTAAGTCATCAAAGTGTTTAAGATTTTTTTTGTATACGACTCCCTTTCCTATACAGCAAATTCGCCTTCTTTGACCGTGAGCTTGACTGTTTTAGTTGTATACCAGGCTTTTTATTCAGGGAGAGAATGCTTTACGGCGCATTCGAAATATCAACAAAGGTCGTTTCGTGTGTTTATTTGCGTTGTAATAGTTTATGCATTCCGACACGACTCAATTGTATAAACAATTAGCGGACAAATGCAATGGAATGGCACTCCAATGTGAAGCTTTGTAAAAAAGCTATCCGGTGGGCGTTTGAGCATCTACAGAGGAAATAGTGTCACTGTAATAGACGTGTTTAAGTAGCGAATGCCACTGTCGTGTTTCTATTTTAACAGCATGTGAATAAACGCTCAACAACGATTTTTAATCCTACATACATTGCGGTTGGTAACGGAATACGTAAGTTAATAAAGAGATATTACGTTGTTACAGGTAACGCCACATACACAAGACAATGCCTCCCCACACAGACCCACGGGGAAACAAGTCTACAAAACATTGTAGAAGGTGCAAGAGTAGCCATGCACGGGAACAGGTGTGCAAGGACTATGATAGTCTGGCCGACCATAAAAACAACGAATTTACACGTTAAAAGTACATACTACAGCTCGACAATCGAATACATGATCAGAGTGTTGGCAAAATAAATATTGCCTAGAACAAATACTTTTCATCTTATTGATTAATTACATAACATATTTACACTACGAAACGACAAAATACCATGTGATACCTAGTAATGGTTATAATGTTGGTGGTTAATCAAATTTCATACATAAGGTTGAATGCGAATGCAAATCATCGACCCGACTGATCCTAAGTGTTATACATATTTAAGCCATGTGTTAACCTTTCTCGACTATCATGTGATACGTTCAGTGAAATGGTAAAACGAGCCTTCAGAATGAAACAGACATAAATACACAGCTTTATTTCAAATCATTCCAAGACGCAATGCTTATAGATTTGCGCGTGTCTTTTATTCGTGTCATAGCATCCATTATGACATCTTACCATCGCGTGTTGCTGACAATAACGAGTTATAATGCCCCCAAAATGCACTACGAGAAATGGACAAACACACTGTGATGTTGAATTCGACGGTCCGTGATATCTCACGAAAGTAAAACCTTAATCTCAGCTTTAATTCGTTTCTTGCATGATATCATCAGGTTCGATTGGAGTAATATATAAATTATGCATGATGGTTCCATCTTCAATTAATGCAAGTACTCCATCTGTTGCAGACTGAGCATGCCCTTGAGGTAACTGTAAACGTGCATCTAGTGTACATAAGTGTACATGAGATTTCACAGGTTCAATTAACAAAGTTATACTCAACGAAAGGTTGAAGGCGGTTGAGACTTTGGTATGGTTATATCGGGTCGCCAAAAAGAGGAAAGCACACTTAATACGTAAGATGGCCAATGGTCACGTAGAAACACGTTAATATTTCTGTAATGTTATCGGTCTTTTGTTAGATTAAGAATAAACTCAACAGCTATAATCTCTTATGCCAGCCAGTGATTTGAATTTACTCTACGCAATCGAAAATTACTATAACAACTTCTTCGCAAGAAGCAATCGCTGAGGACAAACGATTTTATAGGCAATAGTTTCAGTCAAATGATAACGGACAACATACACTTAAACAAATTTCTAACTCACTACGTCCGGCTTCTATCAGTCCGCGTGGTCTTTGTTGGCTGATCAATTACTTATACACAACAGACAGAGCATCAACGTTTGTCTAGATAGGGGTTTGAGATAATGGAATTCATTTGAAGTAATTTCAGGACAGTACTTACATCAACTATTGGCGTGAAAACAACAGACAGACCAGCCTTTATTTATGACCGATTACATCTTTGACCTCGCATTCCTTCGTAAATCACCCACAATAAACCCAGGCTCGGATTTCGTAGTTTTCATCAAGACGTAAATCGAGTTATAAATTACAGCATGGTATCAAGGCTATCAGACATTTGAATCCATGAATGTTGAAATATTTGATAAAGTAAACATCTCAAAATGGATTTTTGGGGCATTGTCAGATGAAATGTTGTCATGGATACGTCACTATCGTACAATCGCGTGAAAGATGACACCCTTTATTATATATTTTGAAAGGTCATTATTTTCCAATAAAGAATTAAGGAGTTCTTAAGGTTAAGTAACTTGATTGATTATATTCTTCTGAACCTGCTGGTTAAATTACATATTCTTCTGTCCCCACCATGTATATAGTTTCAATACAGCATATTGTTATGGTACCATTGTTAACATCAATATTAACATCCATTCATTGCAGGAATCCCACATTTAAGTAAACTATACATCAAATGATTTGACTGATGCACCTGTATTAGATAGGCTCAGATATTATAGTTGAGTGACACGCTTGCTGGCTTTGGACAGGTTAAGCAGATAGTGCAAAGCGATCGTCATGTCTATTTCCACACCTGTTATGGTTGTTTAAGTAGTGAACAATAAGAAGACACAAACACACACGTAGTGGAAATGAATGAAATTGAACGCAAGAGATGACTTAATTTAAAAATAAATGATTATGCATCCATCATTTGTGTCGCATTGGGGAGGGCGGCGTGCACGTCAAGGTAAAGTAGACATGCTTCAAAATTGGTTGTCTAAATCCCATCTACGAAGAAGGAAGGTTTGTCAACATCTCCAGTGTCGGAGGTGTGTTTCTGATGCTTTCACGTAAGTGTCTGACCATCTGTATATCTTGGATGGCATTTTCAATAGGCCTGCTAAATTCTCGTCTTTATGGAATCATTTGGTGTTTTAATTCCCTTTTGTGACAGCCCCTTAACACCCAATGCAGTAAATAATCATTGATAGGCGCAGTATTAAATTGTGGCAAACTAGTATACATGCGTGGAAATGTTATTTCAAGTATAAAAATGAGTGGAAATGGTATTTCAAGTATAAAAATGAGTGGAAATGGTATTTCAAGTATAAAAATGAGTGGAAATGGTATTTCAAGTATAAAAATGAGTGGAAATGGTATTTCAGACACAATAAAACACTGTTTAGAGTGTACAAAATGTTCAAATCATGTAATTGTACTGATATACAGTATACTATAATTTGTAAAGTTACATTGACAAGATTCAACACGACCCCTCGCCATCTGTATTTATTTAACAAACATACGCGCTTCATTTGACATCAAACATTTTTACCGTCTGAGCAAACATTGCGAAGAAATAAATAGTTAAATTGTTTAAATGAATGTTATAGATTAATGTTGTGTTGACACAAGATAGTGTATGGTACAGTAAGGGCTTATATTTATGTGACATTAATAATAGCAATGAAAAAAACATTTGCAGAGGAAGACAATAAAGTCTATACCGAGCCGTACCAAGCCCGGAAATGAAGTACACACGTATACAATGAATAAAATAGGAGATAACCACAATGAATACAAATTTCTATTTCGTCTTCTTAAATTAACTTTCCAATACTTTTCATCGTTCAATGACATATTCATGTACTATTAAAACGACGAAATACCCGGACTGTACCGTACCATGTCCGGACTATAGAACCAACTGTGTATTTAAAGTCAATTGATTCCATTTTTGTCGCCTCAAATGAACTTACGCCTATGTTAAATCAATTAAAACTGACAGTTTTTGGAAGAAAATCAATAGAATCTGGTAATCTTGACTAACTGTCGAATACCGCTACTCGGAGGTACTATTAATGCGGGCCTGGCTATGGTATTGGGCCGTTTTTTCACGCCTGATGACTAAAGATCGTCGCATGTTATGCCAATTCGTATATGGATTAGTTAATATATTAATGTTTTTTAAAAAAGGGTTTATTTATTATAGTGTCACCCCTACTTAAAGTACCAGTCATTCCGACTTATGAGACACCTACTTTACTTCCCGATTCCCAACCCTTTAATACCAGGCACCAGGCAGGTAAGTACATGGTAACCATTATTCAACTAGCTGGCGGCTCACCAACCGGTCATATCAGAACGGACCACCTACCGGGATTCGAACCTTCGACCTCTCACTCCCATGGCGGATGCCTTAACCACTTAACCACTCGGCTAAGGGAGTCGATTTTATGTGTTGTTAAATTGTGGTTTGACATCAGTTTAGGCAGTGCGACTTTTGATTTATTGAAACCACTACAGTCCTTTTGACTCAAGACCTATCATCTTCATTAAGGAGTTCATGTATATTCATGCTACATATGGGCAATTTAAATTACTTAATGGAAACCAATAAAATACAGTTTTGAGGGATTGGCAAAGTACTTATAATCTAGCGTATGCATACAAGACTGGGAATGTTATATACATACTGTACTTTTAAATAGTTTATGTTTGAAATAACCATTGTCATTCATGTTATATTTATGTCTCATTTCCTTAATTTCATATTTACACTTTTCTCGATATCTTTTGTATACTTTGATTTATTGTCTGTATGTATAAAATATTTAAAAATGTAACCTTGTAGCTTTGTGTGTTTATTTAAATTTCAAGACGCCGCATTGTATTGGTAATAAACATGCACGTTGTCTATGTTAACGTCAATGAGTATGGTTGAATATGAACTTCAAACATAAGGTTTGTAGATTGACTGGTCTAAAAGTGATAAAGGTGATTTTAGTTTAACATCACGCATCTCTGTAACAACCACAACACTTTTAGCAAACAAAAAACACAAACATGCGTATAGCATCTCCCGGGTTACCAATGTCGTTTGATGTTCACTTCAAGTAATCTTACCTCGAGGACACGCAAGTAAAAACGTTAGTGAAGCTTAAGTGCCGATAACATCAACTACCAATTAGTGTAAGCAAGCTTGTATATTGATAAAGCAATTACATACCCGTCTACTCAATGCGTGTTGCAACCCATAAACACTGTTGTAAATAATACGGGGTACTCATGTCATAAATAGATTCAATAGACTGTTAGAGCGTACGATATGTTGTTTTATTCACTTTCAAGAAAATGATTTGAAGCAAGAGCAATTTGCAGTTAAACTACAAAGAAACCTATCGGTTACGACTCATGAAATCTTTCAAGACGTCAGAAGAATTTTCTAACAATACTAGAATATGGCATGCAACTTTCGTCCGTTAACTGGAGACAAATCGACACATACTCATAAAATAACAAATGAAGACATGATTTTATCTAGGCCTACTTTCACAGTAAATAAAGACATGCTTTTATCTAGGCCTACTTTCACAGTTAATAAAGACTTAATTTTATCTAGGCATGCTTTCACAGTAAATGAAGATATGATTTTATCTAGGCCTACTTTCACAGTAAATAAAGACATGCTTTTATTTAGGCCTACTTTCACAGTTAATAAAGACTTTATTTTATCTAGGCCTACTTTCACAGTAAATGAAGACTTGCTTTTATCTAGGCCTATTTTCACAGTTAATGAAGACATTATTTTATCTAGGCCTACTTTCACAGATTATAAATCGAACTACAGACCACCCTACGATCTACAATCGTTTTGTACCGTATACAAGTTACGAAAACATTAAAACCTAATCATATTAAGGGCGTCTTGGAGAACAAGAACGGGGATACAATGATTGTCTTAAGATTCAAGGAAATCGAAATTCAGATTGACTGATAACCTCAAGAATGACTTTGAACTTTTCATATTTAGGAACAGTTTATAGTCGACTTATGCTAGTTTGAGTCTGAAAAGAAACACAAAGCGACATACATGTATGTCAAAATTTGCATTTGGAAATCATTTTTAGTGGTAAGATCACGTGTTCATGTATATACACTTACCACTTACCGATAAGCAGTATTACATAATCCATTCATGAATGACAAACTCTTATAATATGACATGTACCGAAAACTGAACTTTATTTGATCTAGGGTCCGACATAGATAAAAAAAGAATTTGGAGCGATATTTGGGAATTGCATATCAGATTTGATCACTTCAACTCAGCATTCTGGCTCTAGGTTCACACAAGAATTAAAGTTTATACTAAAAAAAATTCAACTTCTATTTTGTAATAACTGACTGCAAAAATAGTTTACTAACTTAAAAATATGGATTATCTTAGCAGCCTTTACTTATATATCAATTCACACCTTTAAATTTTCTTTTCTAATCGTAACAGACAGCATAATTTAAGAAAATCCAATATAGAGGAGATCGGATAACTGAGATTTATTTCAACAGTTCGTTTTTTCTGCATTTAAGAGATGATAAATACAAGTTTATAATATCTCTAAAAAACTATTGAAAATATCAATATAAATTAATGCCAAACATTCAATAAAAAGATACTCCAACAACTCTTTCGAAATTTGAAGAAATAATTTGAAGTTGAGTTTAAGCAGAAACGTTCGTGAAAAATTATTTCGTGAACATGGAGCCAGTATGTCATCTTACTCCGAAGTATGACAAAGCGCATACATGTATATACGGACAATGTTTCGATAATGATCATGGTGTGTACGATATATCGATAATGACACCGTAATTCTATGAAGAACATCAATAAATTATGAAATGGATATGACACAAATATGACACAAAATAGGTTAAGACGAAATAGATATTGTTAAAACGACAAAATAACAATAGATGCCCGTCGACATTTATTTAAAGTATTCATATATGCCAAATATTTTTGTATGGAATACTTGAAAATCTGGACTGTCAAATGTAGGCGGTTGAGTGTATGCATCATGGTGACTTAAGGATTTGTGGGATGTCTATATTTTACTTATTTATGAATTTTTAAACATACTATTATGATAGTACATACATCGACCACCAGGTGAATATAACAGGTTTTGTGAATATGAATAAACTTCGTGACAAGACATATGTAACTATGATGTTATATAATCTCTGGTAAAGTTGGATCGAGATTTACCGAATTAAAAACAGGTAATGTGAAACATTTTTCTTTCAATTACTCAGACATTACAGATAGTGTATCAAAGCGACGTTGCTATGCGAACAGAACGTGGCCGTCAAATTGAATTAAATCGTTATGTAATGTATTCAAAATGCAAAATTATATGCTGAGAAATGACTTGATGTGTAAGTAGCCAGGCTGGTATCATTAACCTACGATAAAATGACGCAGAATTGTTGAAAAGAATTATATTCACATGCCACTTAGACTACTCAAGATAACATATTTCAGGGAAGTAATGAACTTTTAGTGTAATCTTGCTAATTATTATATCAAGCAAAGATAGCAGATAGCGAAGGCCACATTATAGGTTAACATTAACAGGTATAAACACAGAGTTGTTGTAGGCCTCTAGTATAAGTAAACATAAGATCATATTACTATGACACTGCAACTTATTAAAAGTACACGCATATCATTGCAGATTTTGAAATCATGTGATAAAATGACATATCAGCAAGTCAGACAGCAAGGCATTTTAGGGAAGTCATGTTTATTCACTCAGCACAGTCGTCTTTAGTACTAATATACAGGATAGGAATTATTATCTACCCTTTTTGAATTGGAATTATGGACAATTGCCTAATACTTCTTGTGCGTTACTTCTTGCATGTACCGTGTACTTGAAAGAGGTTGAAATATGACTGTATGTGGTCGATAGAACTTCTCAGTATTATACTCATTCAAATGTGACTTATATTTGCAAGCGAAATGTATAATGCATCGTGTTTTCTATTGAAGTTTAACTAATAGTTGCAGTATTAAGTAATAACAGAATACTAGTGCATTGTATTGTAGTAAGGTCGATAACTCGTAATCGCGTAAGTTAAAGTGTGTGTTTTCGAATTATTTCCCTTTGTTTATAAAATGAAATATACAAAGGTCTATTGCACTTAAATCTACTTAACCAGCTAAATAGAACCTGTTGCAGGTATCAAGCGTCACGATACGTCCATACTTTTCAATCGTATATTGTAGAAAATACAATGAAACATTTTCCCATACGATGCATGAAACATCTGCCAAAGTTTTTAAATAATTTGACCTTTGTCGTCTGCTTAGGATGACAGACAACTGGTGCTTCGTACAAATCTCAAATATATAACGTTTCAGTACGGAATTCTAGCTAAGCTTTGGACAATATAGATGTAAATATGCTTACAGGAAGTTGATAATATATTATTGCATTATTCGTGCATGTAAGATGACAAATTTCTGTATAAAATATAATAAGAGTTACCTTAAGGTTAGTATTGTACACTATAGATAACATATGTGTCAACTATCCACCGATCTTCTTCGATACAATACGTGAAGTCCAAATTCAAATCTTAACGTTATATCCTTTGCACGTGCAATCGAAAATATTTCAAACAGACGAGATCAATAAAACTCTACTCAATGTATACATTGCATACAACCAAAGTAGTATCTTAACTATTTTGTGTTAAATGTGGATAATTTATTTATTGAAGAATGACGCATCTTTCTGAATGCAGTGAACAGTAAACATTACACACCACACGTTTAAGGAATAGGTTTGATATTATAAACGACGAAGAGTCGTTTTTCATTATATCTTTCTTTCTTATAGAATAGTTGGTCTTTGTGTAAATTTAACTCAGTCATTGTGTCTCTATGATGTCTTGATATTTCCATCTATGTAAATATTCAGTGTTGAATTAGATGATAAATGGTCCATAGAGCGTCTGATTGGAGCAAAGATCTAAAATGGAGAACTGTAGGCCTACGTTCATGAATGTGAATTTAGTATGAACCATTTTTTTATCAAATAATGCATGTTTGAATTATAAATTTGTTTAAACTGTGTGAACATTGTTGTCTGAGGTTAGAGGTAGCGTTTATCAATGTAAACGTGTATACCTAGTGTGGTAGCCCCATGTTTAGGTAATAGCTGTATTTAAGCAAACATGACATGAAAATCTGGCAAATGATATTTTCACAATTTACAATGCAGTGAAGTCCACAAAACGGAAATGAAACTATAACGCCCTGACAGTTTTTATGTTTTTTTTTTGGTTTTGTGAATTCATGTCTTAATTTCTTTTAAATGCAGGGCGTATCAAAGAGTTGTCCATTGTTCTGTTATATAGAGGAACTGATTGACCCAGCACCAGAGAGAGAGTTTGATATGAATGTGCATGTTATCATCAATGTGTTGTGCAATAAATACTGTCAAACTCAATTTTGTCCCCTGAAACATCAGTAACCATGGCAATACATCAAACGTATAGATTGCTACGTCTTTTAGAAGAGAAGATTTAGATAGGGAAGCGTCTCTGATGTACATGTATATTAGAATATCCTGATCTAGCGTTACCAGGCAACCAGATATGGTTTGAATAACAATCTTATATTTCGTGAAGACGGGTCTTATTACCTAAACGACAGACAAAATACACAGATATCCCTTAATTAATCATTACATAGTTTATATTATATGATTGTTAGCAGACGACAATGTTTTATCGATCAAATATTAACAGCAATCGTGGGAAAATATATATGTTCTCTTACAATAGTTTAATCTGTTCAAAACGTCACAAATTAAAAGTTAAAAGGCCATTTATTCATATTTTGGCACATATAAGAACATTTTGTCATGAATGCACTTTTGTACAGAAATGTATATAACGCTGAAATGGACAGACGACAAATGCAAAACATGTCAGACGTGTCCATTGGTACAATCGTGGTCATTGTTATAAAAGTAGTCACAAATAATTAAGTTATTATTTAGTTTATGTTTATCTTGTAGTTTCATTTTGAAGTCAGAGAGAGAATCACCGAAGACGCTAAGTGTCAGTATCGTGTATGAGCACTAAAATGTACCGTAAACCTCAATAATAAGACCTCCCTTAGGACCCCATCGAAAACTGGTCTTCTTATTGAGTTGGTCCTAATATTGAGGTTGACTAAAAAGCAAATTAGTGACAATGTACGTAAATTTGTGTTCTTAATTATGTGGTGGTTTTATTAATGGGTGGTCTTTAAGTGAGGTTTTACGGTACATGAGCGTTCAAAACCAGTGTTGATATTTAAAATCTGATCGATCTAACGCCGTGAGCAAGAATGCAACAAGTGCTAGCCCAGATCACCCGTACAACCATAATTACTTCAACCGGTCAGAACCTACATCAACTGGATACCGGTCTTCCCAGCGAAGAGCTCTACCTGCCCATGATGAACAGAGGGAACCAGCAACGAATATCTCAGAGACCCTAAGCAATCACTCAACAGATAACATCATCGTAATTAACGCTGTTGTAGATCACGATAATACGACCAGACAAAGGCCATCCCTTGACAGCTTCACCGGTGTGCAACGAAAACGCGCCAAAACATACATAGTTACTGGAATAGGACTCGATAGTACCGAAGAAGGGTTGAAAGATTTCCTCAATGATAGTGCCATTACTTTTAAATCAGCAAAATTCATATATACACGACGTACGGATTGCCTTGTTGCACAAATTGTAGTTAATGCTGATCAAGCGGATTTAGTTGAGGATACTGACAACTGGCCCGAGGGGGTACGCTGCCGCCAGTGGCTCAAACATTCTGACTATTTAGCTCGACGTCAGCGATACAACAACGATTATCTTGAAAAAGAATCCGATGAATAGCAATCTCTCTGAAATGAAATTGAACATCATGTCTTGGAACGCAACAGGCATTACGACAGGCATACCGTATTTAGCACAAGAGTTGAAACATAAGAAAGTGTCGATTTGTGGACTATCTGAACACTGGCTACTTGCCCATAATTCATATATTCTTGACAACATTGACCCGGACTATACATCTTATACCGTGACTTGTGCTTCACCAAGTGTATTTAACGGTCGATTGATAGGAAAGGGTGGTGTTTCAGTAATCTGGCATAAATCTCTGGACAAATATGTCGAAACATTGGACATTGAAAGTGATCGTCTGGTCGCCATCAAACTGTGCTTTCCTAACACATCGATAATTATTGTGCAAGTGTATCTCCCATCTGTAAATCATAGTGTGGATACCTTTAAAGATATTGTAGATAAACTGTCAGATTTCTGTGCTATCCATTGCGCATACAGTCATATCATCATCATGGGAGACTTCAACGCAAAATTCGCAGAAAATCACTCTGATCTCAGACCACGTGACTCGTATGTGGCTCGTTTCGCTACAGCATATAACCTTATCAACGTTACGAACTCTGACTTATGTGGTGGTCCCAAACATACGTTTTATCCGTACAATGGTTCTAATCCATCCTATATTGATCATTTTCTCATCGATGAAACTTTAATAACGAATATTCAACAGTGCTATGTGGTTTCAGACGCCCCCTTAAACGTTTCGCGCCACTTACCTGTGTTTATCTCCCTTGAACTTACTTTCAGCGCAACCGTGAAACAAGCATGTACATCATTCTCAAAACGTTGTTATATATGGAAGAAACAATGGGAGTTAGATAAATATCAAACTAATGTGTCGAACAATTTAAGTGCTGAATCAATTGACTACAATAACGTAGATATAGCATACAATCACATAGTAACGTCAATATCGTCTGCTGCAGAATCATCGATGTCAGTCCGTCGCTTCAACAAATTCCTCAAACCATACTGGTCAGAGACAGTAAGGATTCATCATAGAACACTTTTGCTATCTCGACAAATGTGGGTAACGGCTGGTAAACCCCGCTGTGGTATTATATACGAAAAGTACAAATCCGACAAACGGGACTTCCGTAGAAACCTCAGAGCTGCCGCCCATCAATATGACCAGGACGAATTTGAAAGAATCAACAAACTCTCTGAACTAGATCAAACGGGATTCTGGAAAGCTATTAAGTCAAAAAAGCAACGTAAAAAACAGGGATGTGAAATGATCTTCAATGGAAAAAGGGAGACAACCGATGATAATATCCTTTCCGGTTGGCACTCATACTTCGGAACTTTGTATTCCTACTCAGAGGACACTTGCTTCGACAGTGACTTTAGGGCGATTATAGAAACATCTGTGAACGGTTACTTAGATTGTGCCAGTGAAAATCTAATTAACGATTGTGAAATGTTCAGAACTCCAGCAACGACGCACGAATTGCAGAATCTAATACGGAATCTACCAAACAATAAAAGTGGTTCTGTAGACAATATCACCTATGAACACATTAAATATGGTGGCTTCTCACTAACGAAAGCCCTTACTAAACTGTTTAATCACATTATCTCTACTGAACGTGTTCCTGTGAACTTCAAAACTGGACTTACTGTCACTCTACATAAAGGAAAGGGTAAATCTCTCACCGAGCCTAACAACTATCGTGCTATTTCACTACTTCCTGTGGTATTTAAACTGTTCGAAAAGTTCATTCTTCTTCGCTTGGAATTAAACAATCCTAAAATCGAAATGAATAGCCTACAACATGGTTTTCAGAAAGGCAAAAGCAGCAAGATGGTTTCATTTATTCTACAGGAAGCACGTGACTTTTGCTGCGAACACGGCAGCAAACTGCAGGCATGTTATCTCGACGCAAAGTCTGCATTCGATAAAGTATGGATATCCGGTCTGGTATACAAGCTACACAACATCGGTGTTCAAGGAAAACCTCTCCGTATTATCAACAACTTTCTCCGTGATTCATCAAGTCGCGTTATATTAAATGGTAATCTATCAGAAGCGTTTCCTATACAACAAGGGACCAGACAGGGCAGCATATGTGCGCCCTTTTTCTATACCGTTTTCATCAACGATCTACTGAACACCCTACAGAAATCACAACATGGCCTACACATTGGCGACCTGTCTTTGTCGGCTCCAACGCAAGCTGACGATATCGTTTTGTTGTCGCTTTCGAGACTAGGTCTACAGGAGATGCTGAATATTTGCAATACATACGCAAACAAGTGGAGATATTCTTACAACGCAGCAAAATGTGCGACAATGACAATGGACCGGAAGCGGAATGTACGTAATACCTCTGTGCCGCTTGTTTACGGTGATACTGCCATCATAGTAGCAACTTCATATACACACCTCGGACTGGTACACAACAACTGGAAAACAGCCATTCAACGTCGATGACATCCGGCAACGCATGCGCAGCACATACTTCGCACTCTCTGACGTCCTTTCTGGAAACTCTGGTGCGAACCCAACAACAATCTCCAAGATATATACCACGTGTGTCCTACCACGCGCATTCTATGGTTGTGAGCTATGGAATTCCTTAACCCGAACAGACGTCCAGAAACTTGAAGCGACCCATCACATCTGCCTAAAACATGCCCAAGGTTTACCACATCTAACCCGATCGGATATGGTAACTGGTCTGTTGGGCTTTACGTCTGTTGAATCATATATAGATACACACAAAATGTTATTCTATGGTACTTTATGCAGGTCGAATCCACGTGCAGACATCAGCCAACTGTTCACCTACAGGCTCTTTCAACATGGATCACGTACTACTAACAAACAATATGGCTTTGTTCCGGATATTACTCGTGTTCTCAATAAGTACAACCTGACAACTTATATGGAGAAATTTCTCATGGACGGAACCATCCCGTC
This sequence comes from Mactromeris polynyma, assembly GCA_032209605.1. NCBI lineage: Eukaryota > Metazoa > Mollusca > Bivalvia > Venerida > Mactridae > Mactromeris > Mactromeris polynyma. Next base: position 16,598,364 of record JASFXZ010000008.1, read on the forward strand.
AAAACTTTCATGGAAGAAAATAGTAAAATCTACTGTGAAGAATACCGAAACATCAACTTGGCAGGCTAGACTATTAGACTCTTATGATTTTACGCGCTTTCGTGAAATTCATTCTGACCTAACGACAGCTAACATTTGGAAAGTGGCCAGAGTAAGACCAGATAGTCTCTCACTAATGAAGTTCCTTGCCAGATTGTGCTGTCAACCTCCTCTAGAACACCCAGTTTTATGTGATAGGTGTCCACTCAGCTATTCTGACCAACTTGAACATTACACATTTGAATGCATCAACAACAACGCTAGCTTCAAACGTAACTTTCTGATACAACGTTTATCCAATGAGATCAGTGACTATGCAAGCGACTTGTTAAATCGTGCCGAAAGACCACGTTTCATCCAGTACCTACTTGGTAGGGTGGACTTACAACTATGTGAATCGGTGAATATTGAACTGTATCCAAACTTCTTAATCTGCTGTGCAAAATTTGTGAAATCTTTATACTAATGATGAACGTACTAGGATCTCATACCGTACAACTGCTTTAGTACATGTGTCCAAATAGGCGCATTTCCCTTCAATTGGTTTCATTTATGTACAATGTTTTTCATGTGCAATGTTTCATTTACTTTCGCTTTCGTAGAAACAGAGCTCCTGGTTACTTGTATGCATTGATTCGTGCGGTCAGAAATGCGTCTTCTGCTATCCTTACACATTGCGTAAGGGAAGTTTAAGTTAGGTACATGATTACCTCATGCAATATACTATATGTGGTGCGTGAACGCACATTATGTTTATATTCTTGTGTATGCATGTGGATGTGTTGTGTGTGTGTGTGTGTGTGTGTGTGTGTGTGTGTGTGTGTGTGTGTGTGTGTGTGTGTGTGTGTGTGTGCGTGCGTGCGTGTGTGTGTGTGTGTGTGTGCGTGCGTGCGTGCGTGCGTGCGTGCGTGCGTGCGTGCGTGCGTGCGTGCGTGCGTGCGTGCGTGCGTGCGTGCGTGCGTGCGTGCGTGCGTGCGTGCGTGCGTGCGTGCGTGCGTGCGTGCGTGCGTGCGTGCGTGCGTGCGTGCGTGCGTGCGTGCGTGCGTGCGTGCGTGCGTGCGTGCGTGCGTGCGTGCGTGCGTGCGTGCGTGCGTGCGTGCGTGCGTATATACGGTGTTTATATTCTTGTGTGTGCATGTGTTGTTTTTGTGCGTGCGTGTGTGCGTGCGTGCGTATATACGGTGTGTGCGAGTGGTTTAACTTTAAATGACATGTTTCAGTTGTGTGAGAATGTGTGCGTGTGTGCGCGAGCGAACTTGGAAGTATGAGTCAGTACGCGTGAGTGTGTGTATGTGTGCTTGGTACATTAGTGTTTGTGTAAATAATGTTTCTTGATGCTATCATGTTTCTTTATAACTATATTAATGTATGTTTGTCAGTACATGTATGTAAATCTTCAGAAAATGGAGGAAATAAAGATATATATATATATAGTGTGGTAGCCCCATGTTTAGGTAATAGCTGTATTTAAGCAAACATGACATGAAAATCTGGCAAATGATATTTTCACAATTTACAATGCAGTGAAGTCCACAAAACGGAAATGAAACTATAACGCCCTGACAGTTTTTATGTTTTTTTTTTGGTTTTGTGAATTCATGTCTTAATTTCTTTTAAATGCAGGGCGTATCAAAGAGTTGTCCATTGTTCTGTTATATAGAGGAACTGATTGACCCAGCACCAGAGAGAGAGTTTGATATGAATGTGCATGTTATCATCAATGTGTTGTGCAATAAATACTGTCAAACTCAATTTTGTCCCCTGAAACATCAGTAACCATGGCAATACATCAAACGTATAGATTGCTACGTCTTTTAGAAGAGAAGATTTAGATAGGGAAGCGTCTCTGATGTACATGTATATTAGAATATCCTGATCTAGCGTTACCAGGCAACCAGATATGGTTTGAATAACAATCTTATATTTCGTGAAGACGGGTCTTATTACCTAAACGACAGACAAAATACACAGATATCCCTTAATTAATCATTACATAGTTTATATTATATGATTGTTAGCAGACGACAATGTTTTATCGATCAAATATTAACAGCAATCGTGGGAAAATATATATGTTCTCTTACAATAGTTTAATCTGTTCAAAACGTCACAAATTAAAAGTTAAAAGGCCATTTATTCATATTTTGGCACATATAAGAACATTTTGTCATGAATGCACTTTTGTACAGAAATGTATATAACGCTGAAATGGACAGACGACAAATGCAAAACATGTCAGACGTGTCCATTGGTACAATCGTGGTCATTGTTATAAAAGTAGTCACAAATAATTAAGTTATTATTTAGTTTATGTTTATCTTGTAGTTTCATTTTGAAGTCAGAGAGAGAATCACCGAAGACGCTAAGTGTCAGTATCGTGTATGAGCACTAAAATGTACCGTAAACCTCAATAATAAGACCTCCCTTAGGACCCCATCGAAAACTGGTCTTCTTATTGAGTTGGTCCTAATATTGAGGTTGACTAAAAAGCAAATTAGTGACAATGTACGTAAATTTGTGTTCTTAATTATGTGGTGGTTTTATTAATGGGTGGTCTTTAAGTGAGGTTTTACGGTACATGAGCGTTCAAAACCAGTGTTGATATTTAAAATCTGATCCGAGTATGACATTGTATATAAAATTAAATGCATCATTATCCGCTCATTACCATGGAGAAATAAATTGCATTTATTGCAAGAAACAATAAACTAAAGTGCTGAGTACTCCGCTGACATAATTAGAATATTGCAATTATATATCAACTAAAATTTCTATTTGATATATTCATATTTAAGACTAGCAAATATATTTTCAGCTTTACTGTGTTTAATGTTGTACATGTGTGTATAAATGGATTGTTATGTAGTCTCTTGTAGCTCCAGAATGGAGTGGAAATGTACTTTATTGTTATAACTTGTATTGTATATATTATATAATTGTACATTGATGAGACTTAAAGTAATATTATGCTCATTTTTTGTTCATTTGTTTACCTAAACAAACATGAGCAATATACTTCCTATAGTTAAAACATCAATAAACATGCATTAACAAAGAATGAACTCATAAAGTATTGATCCGTATTTGTTGAAGAAAGATGTATGTACATTATAAATTTAAAAAAAAAATCCGTTTGTTTTTAACAATCAAGCTATTTTACGAGTTTTGTCTGTTATTAATATGGTAAAGAATATTAATTGCAATGGTTATTAGAGATACTTTAGCCAATGTAACAACACTACTGGATAAAGCTAATACAAACATTTGATGTTCATATGAGCCAGATATATCTTTAAATAAATAAATAAAGATTTAATCGCAATATCCTAAATATGTCAGCGGAGTACATAAATCCCTTTGTTTAGTGTATATGTAGATTAAATAAAACATATATAAAGAGACAACTCTGTCTTTTTGAAACACCAGCTGGTTTCCACTAAGATGTCTACATTTATTTGGTAAGACGGAAAAGTGATTATCTTTTTTTATTTAAATTATTTACATTTTTAGATATGTATTTGGTATTGGTGCAACTGTTTCATAGATTTGCAATTTTAATTCTTGTTTTTTTGTCAGCTTAATTATTATTTGCGTGTCGTCGGTCTGTAACGACCAGATACAAATAGAATTGACATTATTTCGAACCTTAAAAAAATCTATACACGATCATTTTAATGACGTTTTCTTCTTTTACCCCTTTCATTGATCTTTGGGTTCAATTTCTATAGGATTTACACAAGGGAGATATCGAGTGTAAGAAAATAGTTAAGAATAAAATTCAGAAGCCGAATAAACCCTATTGAGAACTTGATCAAATATTGAATCAAGAAAATAGAAAATTTATCGATTAATGGGAAACGTTTAATATTCCTAACTCCCGTACTTCGATTCTTAAGTGGAAACTTATAAATTGTTGAAAAGATTAACGAAAGGTTTTAGAAATGTTTTCGCGATATCTATCATGTTTTAAACATAAGAAAATTAAATATCAATATTGCCTTGTGTTACATTATACACAAACAATTTAGCAGGGAAATTAAACGAAAATTGGGTAAGGTTTTTGTGTTATTTTGATACATTGAGTTTTTGAAAAACTTAAAGAAAATATTTTTTAATAAGATAAGGTCATGACTGTGTATGTATTAAATTGTTGTCAGAATAAACAGCTGTAAACACGGCACATAGTTACCATGATAGATTATCGTTTAGTTTCAAAATAATTACAGCAATTACATTGATAAAATACCGAGATAGTTTTAATTTGTGATAGAACTTGCAGTATCGGTTTTCTTCAATTTCGATACATTTTAAAGGGCATTATTATTCTCAAACCACTATACAAAGGCTCGAATCAATGGCAAATAAATTTTAGATGATATAGTCAATTCTGATCTGTTTCAATCTAAGTTTGAACTAATTTATAGTTATTGCGAAACAACTTCTTACAACTTATATTTAATTACTCTCGATGTCTGTTTCTTGATTTGCTAAACCAGTACTCGCGCCTAATTCAGGTATCGCAAAAAGGACCCTCGCATATATCTGGATTCGAACCCATGACTTTCGGAGCTAGAGTCCGGCGCACTACCCCTCGACTCCTATGTTTCCATCCAGTTACCAATGCACGTGACTTTAAACGTTTGCACTGGTTCGATCTTATTTGATTTCACTGACTGTAAGACTTGTGAACATGTGAACTATATTAAGGTACGTAGATAAATTTATCCTACATGGCTACAGTTGATTTTACAACCATTCAAGTTATCAAACATTTAATTGAGTGTGAATGACGGAATTCTGATAAGTGTTCGACTTATGTTTGAAATTTAGTGTACATATTCATCTCGTCCAAATATAGATGTATATCAATTCACGATTAAGTCATTCAAAATTGACATTGCTTTCTCGAAAGGGAATGTTGAGTCGAAGCAATGTTAACCTTTTTTATGTTAAAAGCACGGCTTGATACGACTTACGTGTTTGTTTAACCAACGGTTTACGAACGATTATTAAATATGGACCACAGTGCAGATTTTTGTAAGAATTAATGAAATATAAATGCAAACCATTAGTGGCAAATGTTATAGATGTAAATTGTGTGCTTAGCAGCTCCTTAACACTCAATGGCTTCTCCGATTGCATAGGAAATGTATTGTCCCTCTATGCATTTATTCTGAGTCTGAGAATAATTATACAATTTCTTTGTTACTCGAATCAGGGTATGGTGCAATGACATTTATTCTGTAATAATCCATTCCACAATTGAAGGTCTCCTCAAACAGACCATAGTTTTATTTATAGGTGAGAAGTTAACATCAGTAGCAGTAACATCAGTAATAGCTGTATAATTGTTCTTACTTCCAGCAACTGGGATTTGAGAAAAAATATAATTAAAGCAGAGTTACTAATTCTACAGCAGGTAACAGCTGTTGGTAGTGGGCCTAGTAATACTGATAGTATTTTCGCAAACAGTTGTTGGCATTAGAAATACTGATAGTACCACCGCTAACATCTTTGTGGCAGTAATACTGATAGTACCGCCGCTAACAGTTGTTGGTGGTCGTAATACCGATAGTACCGCCGCGAACAGTTGTTGGTGGTCGTAATACTGATAGGACCGCCGCTAACAGTTGTTGGTGGTCGTAATACCGATAGTACCGCCGCTAACAGTTGTTGGCGGTCGTAATACCGATAGTACCGCTGCTAACAGTTGTTGGTGGGCGTAATGCTGATAGTACCGCCGATAACAGTTGTTGGTGGTCGTAATACTGATAGTACCGCCGCTAACAGTTGTTGGTGGTCGTGATACCGATAGTACCGCCGCTAACAGTTGTTGGTGGGCGTAATGCTGATAGTACCGCCGCTAACAGTTGTTGGTGGTCGTAATACTGATAGTACCGCCGCTAATTATAACAGTTGTTGGTGGTCGTAATACTGATGGCACCGCCGCTAACAGTTGTTGGTAGTCGTAATACTGATAGTACCGCCGCTAACAGTTGTTGGTGGGCGTAATGCTGATGGCACCACCGCTAACAGTTGTTGGTAGTCGTAATCCCGATAGTACCGCCGCTAACAGTTGTTGGTGGGCGTAATGCTGATGGCACCGCCGCTAACAGATGTTGGTGGGCGTAATACTGATGGCACCGCCGCTAACAGTTGTTGGTGGTCGTGATACCGATAGTACCGCCGCTAACAGTTGTTGGTGGGCGTAATGCTGATGGCACCGCCGCTAACAGTTGTTGGTGGGCGTAATACTGATGGCACCGCCGCTAACAGTTGTTGGTGGTCGTGATACCGATAGTACCGCCGCTAACAGTTGTTGGTGGTCGTAATACTGATGGCACCGCCGCTAACAGTTGTTGGTGATCGTGATACCGATAGTACCGCCGCTAACAGTTGTTGGTAGTCGTAATACTGATGGCACAGCCGCTAACAGTTGTTGGTAGTGATAGTATTGACAGTACCGCCGCTAACAGTTGCTGGTAGTAGTAGTAATACTATAAGTACTGCAATCTAAGCTTTTAGTGCTAACATCACACTGATCGAAAATGTTTTCTCCGATTTAATTTGAGTACATGTACTTGTTTGGGGTTATTACCATAACATTTATTAAGAGGATGCACATTTAACATTCGTTGTCATTCTATAAACTGTACGTAGTGCAAAGTCAGCATTCTTGGACACTAATCCTGGTTGTGCAGCGAGTTTTGTGGTGTTTCGATATCAGCAATGGCTGATTCATATATCTTATGACATAAAATGGATCAAAGCTTGTAATCCAGAATGATGAAATAAATTGAACTGTATAACATTTCGATTTAATGACATTGAAATGATTGATTTATTGCGTAATAATGTTAGGGAATCCCTTAATGCGGTATTGGGGTTTTTTAACCCACTATTATGTGAGTGATGTTTTACGTAATTGGTTATAATGATTCAAACAAGCTAAGGTTTTCAAATGATTCATATGTAATAGCTACAAGTGTACCTACATAAAGGACATACTTTTAGAGAGTTTTAGAATATCCCTCGAATACAGTGGTCGTTTGTTGATAAATTATTGTATTTATTACTAAGTGTTCAAAGCTTAATTGTCAACAAAATGAATGAAAGTTTCGTTGTAAAATGAAAGTCAAACATGACAGTAATGAGAATTTTGAATGTTTTTCTCTGTGGTTGGAACATTTAACGTTCAAATGTGAATATAACCCTATATAGTTGACAGTGTTATGTTTTTTTCCCATTTTTGTCGGCTAATAGACCGTAAAAAGATTTTGTAAATATTTTGATGAGACAGTAAATACTTGTATATTTATACAAGGATGGGAAAGATTTTTATTAATCAATGATACACGTAAAGTACAAACTTGTCAAGCTGATTTCTCATATTATATTCTGATGTAAAATATAATTGAAGTATTTCGTATTTTTTGTTAGTCACACAGCTACTTTGATATGATTCCATCGAACATTTGACAAAATGTAACGCTTTAGTAAATGTGTCCCCTGTTGGCTCTTCGGACGGAAGACCAGTGTGGGTGTGACTGGTCCCAGAAGTGTTCCTGCTATTTACAGGTAGCGTGTTATGTACACAATCACGAAAACGATCCACTGTCAACTTCTACATTTGTAAGGACAATACATTTTATGAGATCTTTAACGCAACAAATGTTCGGCTGGTAACTTACAAACTGCAAAAGCGACCATACGTATTTACGAACTTTTTTATTTATTGCTACCCAAATCATTTTGAGTGCATACCAGATCTCTTTCAACAAGACATGACAATGCTCCTGAAAGTATGGCCTGAAAATCTCCGTTATCCAGAAGCAAACATAAACTGCTAGGGGTTATCGCAAATATGTTTGGGCCATATTTCAATGTATATAAAGTTATGATAAACAATCTGTCTGACACCTGCACTAGAACGCGTATTAATATTACTCTCATACAGATTATTGCTTTAAATCAATATATTTCTGCCATTAGACCATAGTTTCTAAACCTGGATTGATTATTATAAGTATGAGACATTGGAAATTGATGAAAAATACGAAGTATTAAGTCAGAATGTATAATTCATACTGCTTAAGTCACAGATGCGTTACGTGGTCTGATAAAATAAAGAATCGTTTGTTTAAGAAACGCACACAATTTAGGGATGGAATGTTGTTCTTGTGATTCCGATGACTATGCACATGTGTGTTACAGTTTCGGCCTATTGTTCCCAGCTGTCTTGACTTGACTGTGATCTTCTCTATCCATTAATTTCCCCTCCAAATGTTTGTCCTCTTTGATTCTCCTAGTTATTCCTTATGGTCGGCCTGGCCATTACTTGCGCCTCTGTTCCCTTACGTATATATGTACCATTGAGCCTCCTCAAGTGCCTTTTGTTTTATGGATTGTTGTTTTCCTGGAGGTCTGTGTGGGGAGGCACTGCCTTATGTATGTGGCGTTCCCTGTAGCATCTTATGCTCTCTCTTTTACAAAGCAGTTAGGATAAGAATAGATTATTTTCGTACTTCATGGCCAACTTTCCTGTACCTTTGCCTGAATTATCGATGAAATTATCTTCCTTGTTGACGGCTATCGATACATCAATTTACTATGGAAATATAGAAGAAATATGATCGGTCAAAACATATTATTTATTATAAATCTTTTAAAATTCTATAAGTTCGTGTATCACACTAGTATAAAGATTACTGGCAATATAGTTATGTAAAAGAGTCTTAATGCGACATAATATTTTTTATCTCTTCTCTGATAGCTAGCTATATGGCAGTTTCAAATCCCCGGATTGCATCTTATTTCACACAACGACATTCCGCTACATTGATATCGTTTCTATACCGAAAGTAGACTGATTTTAGAAAAAAACGAAAGTAGAAATTTTCTGTGGCCTTAATCAGAAATTCTGACAAATGGGATGTAGGGTTTTCTGCGAACAGGGAGTTAAATAAGTGTTATTAAACATGCAACGTACATCATAAACCGTTGTTCATACATGTTTCATTTCAGAGATTATCTCACTCAATAGTACCTATATGCAAAGAGCACAGTGCATTTTGAAAACGGTTCCGATTTAAATGTCTCATATTTGCAAAATATGTCAAATTCAGTACAACAGAAAATATTTTCGTCGTCAAGAATGTCAGTCCTTAGCAATGGTGTAAACAGTTTTTTTCGGCGCAGCCGTCCTAACATGGTTTTACTTTTTGCATATTAGTGTTGTGTAAACCAATCAAGTCTTACGTAAACCACCAAGGCAATTTCTCTTCAACCGAACAACGTTTGTAACCTTGACGCGGATTGGTTTAAAACCTTTCGATAAAGGGTACGTTACCTCACCGAAATCCACTGAATTTCGGTGAATTTACCGAAATCCATTTTGGATCTGGAGTGAACAGCAATCGTAACATCTAGGCATTTTTTTATGTTGCACAACAAATCTTAACCTTCAAATAGCGCCGACCATCTTTTTTTCAAGATATTTCTTGTTTACTTTTATTACGTAATAAGTAAGTTATACTGCTTTAATTCCTTCTTGCTTCCGTGTGCGTTTAACGTTAGTGACTAGATATCTCCATGAAGCCTATATATAAAATAGGTGAAATTTCACAGTTAAAAACAAGTATTACAAGTGTGTGACGTATTCCTGAAGCTTATATTTGTTTGCCCTGTAATGTGTTAATTTATCATGTTGTCACCCCTAATTAAATGGCCATGTATGTCTAACGTTTAAAACTCCTTTTTCTGTGCACATTTATTTTCCCATGCCTATCCCTTAATGACAGGTACCAGTCAGGTATTTAACTAGCTTGTGGCTCACTAACCGGCCATATCGACACGGACCCCTAACGGTATTCGAACCTTCGACCGCCCGCTCCCAAGCCGGATGCCTTAACCACTCGGGCATATGATACGTTTATTGTATGTAATACTCTGTACAAGTGTTATGTACAGACAGTTCACTAAGTTATCAAGCTAATGTTGAAAGCATCGTAAGTTATTCACGTCTTGAGTGGAACAATAGTTAGGCCGCACACAGAGTATATATATCTTCATTTGTAATATATTCCGCAATGTGTTACTGTGGCCCGACAAGTACCTACTTAATGTTGCTTATTTATTACCTTACGTTAGACGGGTGCATTTTTCATTGTCCAAAACAGCCGGATTACATATAAGAAAAGACCTTCGGTCCTTTTAAGGATGTATTTGTTTTGCCCCAAGTAGCTGGATGAATTTGAATACCGACATCTTGCACAAATATAATCACCTTAATGTAGATATATGCACTTGTAGAGAATAAACTGTTTGAAGCATTGTTCACTGAAGTGGCCTATGTTTAACTGATAGCAAGCATATCTTAATCATAGGGTGAGACAAGTTTAAACAACTGAAGGGGGTCTCTTGTAAGTATAGCAAATATCCCTACGTGTACTTGCTGGGTGAAAGGATCGCTAGTAAAAATCTTATCTCCGGCTATTCTTCAAACCTGTATAAATAAATGTTATCGCCGCTCTAACAATAAATCGCTCACCCTATATTTGGGCCAGGGGGAATTACATATATTTGATAGCGCATAGCTACTGATTTCAATAAAGCTTTTAAAGTCCAATAATGTAATCCTATTGCGGGATCAAGCCAGTGAGAGCGAAGTCTACGTGTAATATTAAAAAAAAGAATCAAATACCCCCGATTACTTGTCAGAGACGTATGTGTATTTGTGTCGGGTTAACCCGTATCAATACCCGACCGTATTGGATTATATAATTACTTTCCTACCAACGTATGTACATTCCATTTCTATTCAATAGTCTTCTATTCAAGGTATTTATGATTTTCGTGTTGAATTTGTTCTTACTTGATTATTTTATTCTGTGGTGGAAAGTTAATTGATGGACGTGTTATTATTGAAATTGTGAAATAAGAAGAGTTTATACAATACAGATACTTGTAGTCGAATGTAAAATCTTGCAAGGACGCGTCACATGTATAGCGTGAATGAAAAAATAGACGTAAGTCTATGGTTTGAAATTAACAGCATTATAATTTAATACCTTTGTTAAGGAAATTTATTCTACACTTGAATGGTGAACCGAGTTTTGGACAATACTTAGTTGGTAAAGTATCGCTGTTTGATTGTATAATTTATCGCGAGAAGAATGTGCTATTCTGAGTTCAACATGTGATGTAATTAACCATTTTATTATTTTAACCACGGTAAAGAAAGTTTGTCATGACTCCGTATTTGTTAATTAAGTTCCGTTTCCCCAATACAACGGATTGAAATTGATGTGTACTCTTTTATAATACTGATTCGATTTCAACAATACATGGAAATGGAATTTTAAGTGAAGTTTATGGTTTATTTCAACTAGTTTGATATTCTTATGTTACTTTTCTATTATTTTTCGCCAGATTTGTCCCGTACTAAGATAAATTGATATTGATAAGATAAGACATTGAATTCAAACAGTGCAGTGGTTATACTAAACTAATTAAGTTTCACAATAATTCGAAAATAAACTTCGGTATTTTTTAATAACCATGGTTAGATTTGATATCTATAATGTAATGGTCAAATAAGGCAATTATTGTACATAATTTAGTGTAAGTAAATGTAAGTACGTATACTTGTATATTTAAGTACAATACGTCCTTGGATTAATCACTCGGGTCTTGTATATAAACACCAAACTGTTATGTCAACTTTTGATTAATTTCGGATTAAGGTTAATGCCCTCTTTACTGTATAACATGGATCACAGTCCAGGAGTATGAGGGAAACTTTACAATTTTCATTCTTGAACAATGTATTTAGTTACTTAAGTACAATCAATTCGAACTTATACATTATAAGTAAAACTCTAATTTTAATAGCTAATTTGTGTAAACAATTTGTAATTGATATTTTGGATAATTGAGATACAACCGTAAAACTGAAGTCATTTTTTAAAATGTGCATTGATTGTATTCGACAATGAATGACATACATTGGAATGTTCCTCGTTTTTATCCAGTATGAGACATTTATTAACAATGTATCATGGTGACACTGAAAATATGTTTCAAGTTGATTTTCTCATTTACCAAATAGAAATTTTTATTCATGCATCCAAATGGCTAAATTCCATACCCCGTACTTCTTGCTTATCGCATCGGAATGTGGGTCAGGACTATACGGTGTGTGGCATAGAATCTAGTCATTTCTGGCCAATGCAACAAGTCAACCCTTCAAGGTGTTTCTATCACGGCCGTTCATGCTTGTTAACAACACTACTAAATAGACCGGGCCATTCCGAAGTCGTATTACTATATTTGTGAATACGTATCAGTAAAAAGAACTTTGAACGAGACCAGAAACTAAGTGAATGGTTTGACATACCGCATAGACATACTGTTACTCCGTATGTAAGGCATATACAAAACGTTGAAACATCATATTGTATGTGATATTATATATATGCATAAATATATGGATTAGTTTCAAATGTCAATTGTTATCTATATTTTCAGGGCATTGCCAAAGAATATAAAATGAGAAGAACGCCACTGAGTCAGTGATTACAAAACAACGCAGAATAGTGCTTGTATTTAAGTATTTTAAATCAGACGACACCCTAGAATATTAAGACAATGAGGAATTTACGAGGAAATGTACCCATGTCTTTGTTGGATGTTATAAAGAACGGATATTTTCAACAAGTTCGATATCTCGTCGATCGTGGCGAGAACTTGGATCAACGAGATGAAGAGAGACGCACGACCATGATGTTGTGTGCGTTTATAGAGCCAGAGCGATGGGGTGTTGGAATATGTCGTCTGCTCATTGAAAATGGCGCCACATTGTTCTATAAGGATAAATATGGCTTGAACGCATTTCATTACGCAGTGATTTATGAACGTGTTGATTTATGCCGTGTTTACTTGAAAGCTATAGATTTCAATCTAAATGAAGGAGATAAGAATGGCAACACGGCGTTACATTACGCTGTCCGGGCAGGAAATATAGCAATCACCCGTCTGATAGCTCAGATGTATGTAAAATACAGAATTCATTTCGATAAAGCAAACAATGACGGTTACACAGCCTTTGAAGAAGCGAAACGACTTAATAAACGGAAGTGTGCGAGAATTTTAGAAAATCCTGGTGTACTAGAAGACAGTCGTGCTTTGGAATCAAATATTCCAATGAATCTGAAATTTAATGATACTGAGGGAGACTGCATGTCGGTTAAAAGTTCAAGAAAAAGCTTCAGTCGCCCACGATCCTCTGTCCTCTCACATCGAAGTTCAAGGTCAAGTCTGTTCACGGCGAGCGAATACTCTTTCAGAAGAACTCCCACCATTTATAGTTATGATGAAGCATCACCAGTAAAGAAACGAATGCCTGGTGATGATGTTCCTCCCAATGAGAAAGACAACAAGCAGCTAATACGCTGCGCAAGCGCAAGGGACATCCGGAACAATCCGGAATATCTTTTCCAAACAAGTGTGGATAATGGTCACGTTGACATACAGCAGGGAGCGCCAAAACGGCGCATGCGAGCTAAGTCTGCGCATGTACCCCGACCAATGGACGGAGATAGTGATATCATGGTTCCAATGACAAGCTGGAGAACTGAATTTCGTAAACTTTATTTGCGGTATGAATTTCAATGCACACCATCTTACAGGGACTCGGTTGTTCAGGATGCTTTCGATAATGCGTCCCTTCCGCCTCTAGACAAACCGTTGACGCCAGCAAATTCTGAACACTATATTGACGAGTTAGACAAGGGGAAGAAACCACGAGGGAAAAGTGCTGTATCTAGACAAAACACTGAGGAAAGTACAGGTGTTGGCCGAAGTAGGTCAGGATCTAAGGCAAATACTCGCAAAATATCGCAAAATATCGGACATGGCGGGAAGTTGAGCGTAGATGGGCTCGAATCCAGCAGCGAATCAATCAACAGTTCGGTATCGTCCAAGAAACAAGCAGACGGCAAAATATCAAAACAAAAAGAAACCGGAAGTGGAAGAACAAGCCGGAATAATCATCATAAAGGACTACCTACACTGACGGTAGAAGACCCATAACTATAGCAGTTAAATGTTATAACATTTTGACAATGTAACAAAAATATTAAAATTGATTAGATCTACCGCGAGCTAATTAAGCAATTTAAACAAATGCATTAAGCGTGTGTGTTTATGGCGTTGTTGTTGAAATGCGCAAATGTTGCATTTAAATAGGTTCTGTTTGCTGATTTGCATTTAAGCAATGCTTTAGGCTGTGGGCGGTAAAGGCATAATAAATAAAGCAAGTGCGTGTCATTTTTCTTTCATCTTTGCGATTTCAACGGAGTAATGTAGCATTTTATTATGAATAGTGTATAAGAAAACATATTTAATAAATTTATTTAACAACCTTTAATTCATCCTAATTAGCATTAACATCCATCATTTTACCATTACACTCGTTTAAAAATTAAAACGTCGCTCGTTAGAAGTAATTAAGTACATAAGTAGATGTTCAACATTTATTACGTTTTCCACTTAGTAAAAACAGCAACTTTTAACTGTATCATAAAACATTCATGATGTTGCAATAAGCTGAAATCTTAGAACAATGGTAAATTATTTCCATTTACAATAATCTTTTAATCAAATTTACTTTAAATTTCAGAAACATATGATTTACACTTTTAACCGGTTTAGAAACACAAAGGTTGTAAAATGATAATATTAACAGTGGTTACCCAATTCAAATTCTTTCAATTTTCAATTCTATTCTTTATTTCTATTTTTCGGGCCACCAGCCAAAATTTACACGTTCCAATTTCATACGCAACAATAATAACATAAAACGCATAATGATTCCAAATTTCAAACACAAAACATATACAGTAAAACCTCAATAGCACGACCACCCTTGGAACTCTTGAAAACTGGTCTTGTTATTGAGTTGGTCTTAATATTGAGGTTGAATTAAGTGCAAAACAGAGAAAATGGAATTGAAATGTGCGTTCTGAATTTTGAGGTAGTCTTTAAGTGAGGTTTTACTGTATATTATAAGATTATTTGCCATTCGTCCATTTATATTGAACTAGAAAATGTGTTATATAAAATTGTATCACACGGAAAATCATTGCGTTTCTAAATCGGTTAAATGAAAATATTTCATCGGCCAATATGCATATTGTGCAAGAATTGACCACATCGTTACCTCGACCAATGCATTGTTTGTTTTTGATTCATTAAGTCCTCGTGTTAGTTGTATGCTTATAATATGTGTCTGTGATTTAATGTTGTTTTGATATTATCAGGGGGGGGGGGGGGATAATCATAATCGGATTATATTACTGTGATAGAATCATTAATCTCGTAAAAATATTGAAAGTTGAATGACTTTGTTTTTTTTTATATATTTGTATCAAACACGTTAATCTTAATATCCTTCAATAATCCTACAATTTCCCATGTTCCTTGTCCTGCTGAATAAGTATTTCTGAATAGAATACTTGGCTAAAATGTGATGTTAAGTAATCCGAGAGAATGTTAGCAGAGATCCAGTTTTCTTAGATCAGCCGAACTCTAACAATAACCACAACTTCCACGCTGTCTGCGGTCGTAAAAAATAATGTTAAGGTTAAATGTAAGGTTAGCTTACAGTTAAATCGATGTTAATCCCCAAGTGTTTTACTGACAGTTCCAAGGTTGTAAATCGTTATATGATTATTGTTTATGTTTTAGATGAATGTTATGGCCCCCGTTCCCCATATGCAGTTCCTTGACTTCATTTATATTCGTGTTCCCCCCTTTCACGACTTGGCCACTTGCTTTCTTTGCCTGTATTGTATTCCATCTATTCCATCCCTTCCCCTTAAATTCTCCATGGTTGTTTTGATAGCCAAACAGACACTTATTTACTTCCCTACTCCCATAGATATTTGCCCTTACACCTCATCAACTTCTAATTTTCATCTGCTGATGTTACCCTGGGATCTGTGTGGGGAAGCACTCCATTGTGTATGTGGCCCTCCCTGTAACAACTTAGTATTTCTTTTAGAGTTTGGTTTCAGTCATAGGTATGAATATTTTTAATATTTATGCAAACAATATCTATGTTTAGGTGAAAGAAGATAACGTCATACAAGAAAGCATATGGTAGGCTGGAACCCAGAACTTCACGTTCTTAATTTTCCTTAGCCAGACACAAGTTGTGTTCTAAAGGCTATATGGATGTCCGACGCATAAATTACTGAAGGCCCTATGGGTTTTCCCCTAAAAAGAACAAATATTTTATGTAAAAAGTAGATCTATGAAGCTTTACTCCAAACGTGTCGTATGCTGATGATTCCCTGGGATCTGTGTGGGAAGGCATTCATTAATGGATGTGGCGTTCCTTGTTTGAAATTAATTCATCTTTTATACAGACGATAGACCATATAGTGACACACGTATAGTCCTGTGTTGAACAAGGCGTAATGAATGAGTTCAAACAGTCGTAAAAAGCACATATGACACGTCTGTTGCATTGTAGAGTATATTATTAGTGATGAATTATGACATGGGACTCAAAACGAAGCAATAAAACGAGATAATACACGACTAGAAATGATCAATTTATCTTGCTTTTATCAATTTAATCACAAATTTCTTTAAAACCATACTAATCGATAGAATCTTTGTCAAAAGTCTATACACCGACAGATATTTAAAAACTCTACCATGAATAGCGGGCCCTAAGTAATTATTTTCATTATATGTATACTCGTCGATATTGAAAGTTCCATTCAAACATTCAATTATTAGCGTGTCACTGCCTACATACTTTAAACAACACATCAGGTTTAATTGATTGAAATTGTCGAAGGTACCTGCCTGAACTACAATCTTTATTATTGACGGTACTTTAAAATGCCCATAGCAATCACCGGAGCAAACTGCTGTTTCCAGCTTTTAAAGCGATCGAAACTGTCGGTATACAAAATATAACAAATTAACTACGACGAAGCAATGGCATTGTAAAACAAATTATTTTTCTGAATTATTTCGGAAGCAAAGCCAAAATATTTTGGTTGCGTGAATAAAAGTTTCCGGCAGTCTAATGGACATGACATTTTGAATCAACCCGCCTTCCTACTAAGCGATCCAAAAATGAAAATGTGTCATTCTTTGAAACAATTAACTGTAAACACTGCAAGCTGATAACAGGCAAATAATCAGGGTTCCAGCCGTGTATTTGTTTTCCTTTCATTTGCCGTAACGTACGTCATCTTCCTCCATCAAAACGTCGCAGGTAACATAGAAGACTGGAATATCACAGAGCGGGTCACATAAATAAAATAATACATCGGCGACCGAACCCAGGTTTGCAGACGAGCTTAACAAGTACATATACTTCTCATGTCATAATCAACATATATTTTGTATTGTCTAGATCGTTGAAGTAAGTGAAAGGTCATAATGACAATTTTATTAATTAAGTCCCATGTAATTGTATGTATGTATTTTCGTTTACTAATATTTATCATCGCCATCGGTTTCCCATATGGACGAAGACTCCGGAAGAATGTTAGTCATTTTAGATTAATGGAGGATAGTGCATGATACAGAAGATGCCCCCGTTCCAGAAGCACCCCTGATTCTTTTACGTGCCCGTTGTAAAGCATCGTACACTGAACCTCGGGTTTTCAGTCTAAAACAGTCCGGAATACTGTTACTTGTGGATCTGGGGATCGAACCAGCGACCACTGGATTACTAGTCCGGCGCATTACCACTGGGCCATGGATCCGCTACAGAGATGTAATTGCTTCACGAATAATCTTATTGTCAATAACAGACAATGACGATTATACCAATCTATAAACGTTGGTTACGTTTGCACATTTAGAACTTCAAAAACGAAACAATATATATATGTATAAAATATACAGCAACAATGTGACTAACATTTCAACCAACATTTTGCGGAGAGGATTTTCATCCGATTGAGGATAGGAACGGAACAAGGGGTGTTACACTTCATGCAGTTATTGTACTGAAAGAAAACAGCCGACTTCTGCACCCAAACAGTGGTCAGGAACTTTCTATAAAATGACCTACAACTTCAGTATCTATCGATACGGTTATCATTTTTGAATCATAAGAGAAAACCGCTTTAAATTGACTGAACAAAAATCAATTACACACACTGGTATGTTTACACGGGTCTCTTATAGGAAGTAAAAATCTATAAAACCTTTATCTCCACTTAAACCCTTTGAATTCCTATACGTTAAACAAACTTTGATAAATTACGAATATAAACACAGACAAATTACAAAAGTCTTGAACTCCGTATACTAGTGTTTACATCAATTATAACACACTTGTGACTGACAATAGGTTACACCTAGAAGAACACTTGCTAATTGAGAAAGTATTCAATGATTGTTAGTATGAAAAGACAGACCTCGCTCCCAATCAGTCCGAGTGTGAAACTGACTGCTTGTAACTATGTACATATTGTGATTCCAGGTAATTCCATTGAAACAAAGATTTTGGTACCCGCTAGATTAAATAGCTACTCTCTAGTTTGAAGTACTTGTGTACCCGTAATTAAAAGACACCTTTTAGTGGCTTTTACCTTAGTAATTGAACTTGCACACAGTGCATTCAAATTCAACTGAACACAAAAAACGCACACAGAATAATGTAAAAGAGATATTAAATTGTATAATTTAAATAAATTAAATGAAATATATAAAAACGATATACAATTAAAAACGATTAACTATCGATGGATAAAATTTGGACTCCATTCCTTTACATGTGGCAAGAAAAGCTTACTCATGAATCCGCCTATGTGATTTTGAATGACTAATAATGTATTTCATCATTTTTGTCGAAATGACGTAAACGTACGGATAAGCCTCTTTTAAAACATTAACTACATGATAACAGCATAAAGGTCTGTAACAAAAGCAAACATGTTCACAAGGTGTCCGTACTTGTTGCTTACAGCTCATTTTTCGTTTTCAGGATAATTATACCGAAACAAATTGCCTTAAATCAGAATAAACTGTGGGAGGCGAATTTGTCGTAAAGCAGAGTGCCTCAATCTCGACCCATTGGACGCGAGTTTGATCAATGTATTGAGGCTTGATCACGAACTTTGTAATCCCTGAATTTAGCGACAGTGATGGTTAGTAACCCAGAAAGCAACCATCGAGAGTGAGTAGTGCAGGTTGAAAGATTTGTTTCACAGGCGATGTAAAATAGATAAGTTTCAACTGAACTGTTTTATTGCTATTTAATATATAAATGTTTCCGACGTTCTTCAAACATATTATGGCAGGTTTTGGCACATAAGAAACCTAATTGTTCTGTAAACATTAACTATACAAACTGTTCAGTAAAGTTTAAATCATGGAAGTCAGAATTCGAAGTATTAGTTCCTAACACTTAAGCGCTTATCTTGCATGTTCGTACAAAGGGCATGAATTTCGTCCTATATATAATTACAATAAAAACTAGTCAAAAGTTTGGTTATGGCCTGTCTCTATTTCAGAGCTGATACACCACACCGAAACTTTGCTAATGAACTCCAAGATTTTCTACTTATGAGTTCATTTGAAACATAGCTATCGATTGTAAAGCAGTTTTTATAGTCTATATGTTCTGAGTTTGTTTCCCCCTGTGCACCCGTTCCTGCGTCCTTGTTCCAATGTTATAACATTTAACCAGTTGCTTTGTCATTTAGTGTTCATATCACTTAATACTGAATCACAGACAGTAAAAACCAACACAAATTTATATATAATCTTTTAATTGAACCAAAGACTTAAATACCATTTAGGTCTTTGACTGTACATGCAAAATGCATTAAACAGAACATTCCAAACATTATCCATCAACAATCATTCTTATGTTAAACTAAAATGTAACATTTCAAAATTTGTATAATTGGCAGCATGTCTGGTCTGTTTAAAAATGAGATTATGAACATCAAGCTAATAAATTGAGCACAACCAAAATCTCATCCCATAGATACAGTGTTCAGGAACACTGTTTAAACAATATGTGAAAGTTTTTTTCATGAATTAATGTTGGACAAAACATGGGAAAACTTAGAATGATCCAGACAGTGGACCAATTTTTTTAAAAATTCAGAGGCCCCTCCGATGATCGTGGAAGTGAGAGAATAGTCACCCTCTAAATGTCCATACATAGGGTCTAAAAGCTTATAATGATAAATAATCCAATCATTTCTCTTCCTCTTTTTCGATATCTGTTGGTGGCTTACGTTTAAACATCACATGATCTTCAGGCCTGAAAGTGATAAAATACACAGTCAATACTATAAACAATGTCAAGTTTTCCGATGAATTAGAGAAAACATGCAAATATAGCTCATTTCACAAGATTACAGTCCTTAGATCCTGTTCGGCAAAATAGCGTAATTCTGAATTATTTCAGTGAACTGCTAATGTAATTGGCAGAGTACATTTAGCAAGGCATAATATAATGACAGCGTAGGTGGACCAGTAATTCTGCAAACTGGTACAAGACTCAGGTTATTCAGCAGATTGTAAATGTTGAGTTATAGCCTAAGACTGAGGCTTGCCAATAGTCATGCCTTGATTCCTGTTATATATTAGACAGATCCTAATTTTCAATTTAAACTTAGGGCTATTCCAGAAAAATCTCCCAGGGGGATAGGGGGTAGGAACGACAGTCGAAATTATGGAGGCCACCGACAGAATTTTAATTACATCTGCAATATATAAATCTACATTGATAATTCCTTCACTTGATATTTATTTTATTATGTAAGAGGCAGTTCAAAGGGTGTTTTTAATTACTCTTTCCGCCTGAAAAGTAAAATGAATCATCATTATTGCCAATTAAAGGTTTAACAAATGAAAAATATATTTACCAATCAAATAGTTTAGGGAATTCTTGTAGTTCGCTTTCTGTAAAATTGTCTAATGCTTTAGGTATCACTTGTATCTGTCGTATAACATCACTTACATTACCCATAATATCTTCTGGAACATCCTGCAAAACATACATAAATAAATTTCAGTCTCTGAAAGTGTTTAAACATACATAAATTCAAGGGGAAGAACTCTGCTCATTGATAACTAACAACAATATTCCACATAAATTAGTAATATTGTACTCCAGAATGCATTTAAGAATACCATGAATCAAAGCATGTATGGTTCAACCCTATTCACATGAGACTGTCTAAATTTCAATAATTCAACAAAATTTTCATTAATATTATTATTTTCTTATTGGGGTTAAACTATGGAATGCCGGTTGGGACATCCCACTTGCGACTTGCTACTTACAAGTTAAGTAGTTGTTCATGCACACCATCCCATATTTGTCAAGGCGTTAATTAATATGGATAATTTTATCAAGTTACAGAATCTGTAGTATATGTAGCATTTCTCTTATTGGACATGCCCAGTGCGATAACACTAGCATAGAATTACAATAGTAACCTCCCTTCGTTAGTGGGAACATTGCATTTTCTTACGCCTGACCATTCATAATGTTTATTACTTCATGAATTATATACCTGGGATATGCTTAATGTTAACTTCCCAGTTAAGAAGTGAATTGTATGCAAAACATAGACAACAACAACAGAAATGTTGGTTTGTGAACATTCTATATATAAGGCAGAGAGAAACACATTTTTATGACAAGTCGCGAGTGGCATGTCCCAATCAGCATAATGTAGTTTAAAGATGTATCTGGCTCATCTAAACATAAAATGTTTGAATTGGATTTATCCAGTATTGTTGTTGCATTGGCTAAAACATCTGTAAAAAGATCCACTGCAATGTGTAACCGATTGAAAATATCTTTTTTTACCATATTACTAACAGACAAAACTTGTAAAATAGCCCAATTGTTAAAAATCTCACCAAGTACGGATCAATACATTATGAGTTCATTCTTTGTTATTGCATGTTTATTGATGTTTTAACTATAGGAAATATATTTTTCATATTTGTTTCGGTAAAATATTGAACAAAAATTGAGCATAATATATCTTTAAAGCCATTTTTCCACAAATTTTCAGTTATAAAATAACTTAAATTAAAAACATTGTGAAATACCATGTAATTGAAAAAAGCAACAGAGTCAATTTCTAACATCAAAGTCCTGATAAATTTGAGGTGATCTACAGGATATAGATAAAAGTACATATATATGTTAATATACAAAAGATAGCTTAGCAATTTATTATCGTTCTAGGTATTTATTTTTTCATAAATTTTGCCTTCCATTTGTTTTATCAGAATGTTTATATATGCCAAATCATAGCAGCTATCAAGAGGTTTGCCTGCTGTTTGAAGTCAGACTTGTAGAAAAATCACATAGTTCTAAATTATTTGCAGGAAACAAAATCATCAGAGCCTGATTCAAAAAGCATATAACACTATTTAGCAGAAATGTATGTTACCTCATCTGGATAAAGATGAAGTCTTCTCATCATATTTGGACGTAATAAATTCTTTGGACCCGCAAAATATACAGCTTTATATAAAATCTGCAAGCAACAAACAATGGAAATAAATCATAGCAATTTATACATAAAAAAGTTATAAACTTCCATCAGTCCATTACATAGTGCTTATAGGAACATATCGAAACAGGAGATTTCAAGTTTAGCAAATTTTGTTGTTGTTGTAAAATACGCTAAAGAAAGAAAGAAAATTCAACAAGTGTATAATCAGCCTGACAATGTTATCAAACGCTAAGTAACATCTATCAATCTGTAGTGAAAATACATAGCGATAAGAACCTAATGTTTAAACTCAGATGATATTTCCTACATCATTAAACATAAGTACCACTTTTGCGCATATAAGTCCAAATGCTACATATTTTAGTCCAGAATAGAGTAAAAAATAAATAGTCTTTCATCACTATTTTGAATCTGATAATAAAACTGAAGCCAACCTTTCTACATCTATCTATGAAGATTTGGCAACAGGTTTAAACTTTAAAGGTAAATGTGATATATTTTAAAACAGAATTTCATGCTCATGAGCAACAACCCCTCTTCAACAAATCTCCAAATTCTCCAATAGTAAAAAATGACAACTAATTTAACCTCTCTATTGCAACAACCTCTCAACAACCTTGCTACAATTTGCAACTTTCAGGGGTGTTAATAAAGAAGGGTTATACTGTATCATTTATCTAACTAGGTAGTAAAAGAGAGAGAATAAGTTGCTACAGGGAACACCACATACATAAGACTGTGCCTTCCCACACAGACCTCTGGGTAAACAACAGTCCATAAAACGTAAGGCATTTGAGGAGGCGCAAGGGTAAATACGTAAGGAAACAGGGGCGCAAGAAATGGCCTGGCCTACCATAAGGGATAACTAAGGAGAATCAAAGACAACAAATAGGGTTGGGGGGTTTAATGGATGGAATACATCACAGGACAAGTCAAGACAGCTGGAAACAATAGATCGAAAGTGTGAAGACAATAACATGAACACCACATTTAGCATCATACTGACCTTAGTAGGGTCTGCTTCATGTAAC
Source organism: Mactromeris polynyma (assembly GCA_032209605.1). Classification (NCBI taxonomy): domain Eukaryota; kingdom Metazoa; phylum Mollusca; class Bivalvia; order Venerida; family Mactridae; genus Mactromeris; species Mactromeris polynyma. Next base: position 16,621,966 of record JASFXZ010000008.1, read on the forward strand.
TTCCAAGCTGTTGTACTGGATCTTCCCCTGGCATATCTGTACCAGACAAACGTTATCATATACACAATCATTACAATATCAATCAAATACTATCTACAAGTTGCTTGAAATTACCAATGGAGTTTACCTCTCCTTCACTGATCATTCTTCTTCCAGCTCAACATAGTACCTCCACTTGTAAGACATATACCAATATTTCAATTAAGCCACATTTCTACAAACCCCAAAATTAAATGCAAAGAAGAAAAAGTATTTACAATAGTTAGAATAGAGATAAAATCTGAAAGCTAAGAGCTATTGATTATCCTTAAATAACTGCTAGTCACTGAGGCTTGTATAAATTAATTGCTTTTCACTTTTCTATCCGCATAACCTTGTTTAATTTCTACAAAAAGGCAGAAGGCCCTAGTGAAGTAAAGTGTCAAAAAATTGATACAACATTTATGTAGAAAATATCCGCATTTAAACTGAAACTACATGACTGTGTTTGTTTCATTTCAAACAAAGAGAAGTTCATACCTTGTGTCATGTTTGTATTGCTGTTTTCTCCACAAATCTTCGGCCATTGCAACATGACGAGTATTGATTACAACAACCTGATCTCCAACATCAGCTAAAACATACCAGTTAAAAGTGAGACATTTTTCTTGCAATATTTTATAAAAAACATTAAACCTCATACAATGTTAGCACAGTTCTGTTTGAAACAAGTTCAACCTAAATAAAACCAAATGCTCATATTTTACTGAGTGTGCCAAATGTGTCTTACTAAGTCACCTGACATGACTAGCAAAAAATAATTCAGACTGGTAAATTTTTTTATGCATTGAACATTTTACGTTAAGCAAAAAATATTTTTCACAAGTCTGGTAAAGTAGAGTATAGTTGGCAAACTCTATTCTTTAGTTATTATACAATAGGCAAATTCACAGGAGAGTGTCATGAGTTCTCTCCCTTGATCCCTTCTATAGTATATGTAGAAAGGGATGTTTACATATATACTAAATTAGGAACAAAGGGAGAGAACTTGTGACAATCTCCCGTGGGCATATCATGAGTGAAATGATATCAGCATGCATCCAGTAGCTGTGAGTTTAACTGTACTGTTTGTAGAAACTTAGTTTCATAAACTGCAATTAAGAAAGCTGGTAAAATTAAAATGCAAGAATAATTTCTGTTTCTAGTAGTTATACATAAAGTTACTTACACAAAGGATGATATAGAGGTTTGTGCCTGCCCTCAAGGTACATGCATATCTTCTCTGCCGATCTGTATGGACACTGGAACTTGGCATCATATAACCACCATGTTCTGGCCATAGTTCCCCATTGCTGCAATAATATGAAGCAATTCAATGAACAAGCAAGCAAGTCAAAATCATATATTAAGTACTAATTCAATCATGACCGTGAAAATAACAAATACAGTCAATAGAACATTCTGTGTATGATAAACCTTCACAAATGATTTGATAACTTTATAGCCATGTTGCTCCAGAAAACGTTTAAGGGAGTTGCCTTTCCATTTAATGGCACGCTTGGCCTGACAAAGGCAGACAAAAACCCAGACAGTCACAAATTCTTGTTACAATGTATAGAGACCACCTGTCAGTAAATGAAAAGAGTCTGATAGTGATAGGGCAGTTTGCCAAGTCTTCCACCAATACCGTATACATGTATAAGTAAGCTGTCTTGTGGTTGAGACATGTTACAACAATGAACATATTTACATATTCCAAATGTTTATTGGCTCAAATAATGTCAATCATTGCTTTGTAAATGCCATATAACTATACAAACTCTATAGAAATGTAGGTGTGCCAGTGGTAGATCCAAGAGATCATGATTGAGTTTAAAAGCGTGCAGCTTAGATATCTACAGTGAATATTGTCAAGTATAAAGCAAGACTTGGAAGGACAGTTAATGGTCAAAGTTTAAAGTGTTAATTTTTAGGTGAGAACAGAGTTAAAAGATAAAAAAACATTGATCACTGGACTACTACAGGATATTTACCACAGCCTGCTTGAACTGGTCAAGCTCAGTTAGGTCAGCAATGTAAGTATGTTAAAGTGTTATGATACAAAGGAGTTGGTTGCAAAGGTAGTCCAAAATATAAGACGTGTACATGCCCATTTAACCATAAACATTCATTCTGTTGTTATTTTACATTTTAATTTCACTTTGCAGCCGAAACGTAATGGTCAATGATGACAGCGATTTCGTACAATGTAGATGTAACATAACAGGAAAATGTCAAAATGTGAAATAAGATATGTAGGGTCTTATTTATAGGACTTGTTGCAAAGGATGATCAATGCTATGTGGAAAAAAGAATTTAGATGTCCAAGAGTCAAGCCCAACACTCACAACATGTTGTATGTTCCGTTAACATTTCAATCATTACATTACCATCGCAAATGGCAGACAGCACCGTTAGTAAGAAATAATGTAAACTTGCATTATAAATGTGGCCGAGAAATAACCATCCGGATACTGATACAGTTGCAAAGATTCTTAGTGGGAGTAAAATACAACTGTATGGAAAGGACATTGAACGCATACAAATATATTTACTTACAATCACTCGATTATGGGCCATTGTCACGACAAGAACTGGAAATAAATGTAAAATTAATCAGTCATTGGGTTCCAAGGTGAAGCATGATCTGTACGGAGCGAACCGACTTTTAACCTAAACCAAAGGGAGGTAACGCTTAGTGAAGAACTCCAATCGTGTTGGTTCAAAGACAAATTTAACGCGGAGTCTTCGAGCCTTTCCTTACAAATTATGAAATCGTCATACCATTTACGCTGTCAGATTTTTGGTCACGAAAAAGATGTCCGTGCTGTGACGGCTTCTATTGTTCCCGAAAATGGGATATTATCAGGATCTCGTGATGTCACGGCGAGGATATGGATGCCGGTTGAGTAAGTAATGACTAAAAAAAACACTTTTGATTTGGATATTGTTTATATTCTTTATTATGTATGGTATGAAGAACGTTTTGGTATGCTGACCAATGAAAGTAAGCTGGGTTCTCATCAATAATCAAGGTTCCGGACTTCGAAAAAAAACGTCAGTTATGTCCACTTTCATTTTTGCATTGTCATCATTTGGCTTTCTGTCCATTTACAGAATGATACACATAAATTTGTGAGATTTCACAATATGACACTAATTTTTGGCTTCCAATATGTTAAGGAGCAAATAAAAACATTCATACTGCAAATGAAATGCCCTTTGGCTTTACTCATCTTCCTAGGTTAAAAAAAAGGAAAAATTCGGGTTGGACCAATGTAAAATCGGGAGTTCCCTAGGGATCCATTCTTTGTCTAACTCAATACGCTTAAAACTGATATTTACATTGTACAGTGTCAAAACGTTTAACAGGTGTATAAATTAAATACGTCTGATGGAGATCTTGAACATATGACCCTCTCAACCCCTACACAGTACTCTAATATAACCACAAAGCTAACTGCGGTCCCACTAAAAAGTGCGACTAGGTGAGCCGAGGTGAGACGAAGTCACGAAGTGCGACGTACCGAAAAAATACCTTTAATGCATGATTTATGATTATAAATGAATGAAAACATACTTATATATGTTGATATATACTATATCTACCGATATATTACATTTTTTTTTGTTTAGAATAGTTTAAAAAAATCGTCGTAAAAATCCATCTTTCGCAAAAACATGGCGGCGCTCTTGCAAATTGTGATTATCACAACGATGTTATCTGTACAGAGCGCCGCCATGTTTTTGCGAAAGTTGGATTTTTACGACGATTTTTTTTAACTATTCTAAACTAAAAAAAATGTAATATATCGGTAGATATAGTATATATCAACATATATAAGTATGTTTTCATTCATTTATAATCATAAATCATGCATTAAAGGTATTTTTTTGCTACGTCGCACTTCGTGACTTCGTCTCACCTCGGCTCACCTAGTCGCACTTTTTAGTGGGACCCGCTAACTGGGAGGCCATCTAATCCAGCTCCACCACAGATTCAATGGTTTGCTCCCATTTGTGGCCGGGATTTTGATGCCTGAAGCACGTCCAACCCCAGAAATTTGACAAACTCTTACTCCTGGAGTAGACAACCAAAAGTATTTGTCTTTTTGTCTTAATTTCCCAAATGAGCCAATCACCCGAACTGGTGGAACCAAACATTGGCAGATACAAATTACAATATGTTTAATTCAGAGTTCTACTTCCTGAAACCACCAATCCGAGGGGTATAAAAATAAAAATTAAAACTAATTATCAAGTAAAAGAAAAGTTCCCCCACCCTAGTTTTAAAAGGAAAGTATCCATGGATACTAATCTTACAAAAAATAAAAAGTACTATTCTTACAACTATAATATTTCGGCTAACACAATTCCTGATATTCACTTAAAATCAACTTAATGCTATTAATACCACATTTATATTTCATATTATAATTTGTTACATCAAGGACCTAAATACGTATTTAGGTCTTTGATTAAGTGGACCAAATTTACTTTTCACACTGTACTGATTTCTATATTTCTCTGTATTATGCTACAAGTTTCTTTTTATTTCTAGTGGTGCGTCAAGCTTCCAGGAAGGTCATTGTATGAGTGGTCACAGCAACTTTGTAGCAAGTGTCTGTTGTTTTCCTCCTGATGATAAAAATCCACATGGTGTGATATTCACAGGAAGTAATGATTCTACAATTCTAGCTTTCACACTTGATTCACCCAGTCCTATCTATAAACTGGAAGGTCATTCAAGCACAGGTAATTATCTTTATATTTGATTGAGGAAAAATATTCTCTGAGACAGTAAACACATTTATATTCATGTACATCTGTGGGTAAAGATATGTTAAGGATATTGCTTGAGTGGTCGATTATTCAATTTATTGAATTGATTCAACAAATTTTCTTTAAATGATAAAAACAAGCTTTTGTTTTATTTTTCGTCATTTTTTATTTTATTAATTTTCATTCATTTTTGAAAACAAGTTTGATATAAGTACAGTCAGTTACTAATTGACATGAATGGATAATATATTTTGTTTACTTGAGAGTGGTTGTAAACACACCGTGAGGTGATCAGCCTATGAAAACATGTACACAATAATGGTATTAAATCAACTAATTTTGAATTGACCGTATTGCATGTATTTTACATATATAAATACCTATTATTTGGGTAAAAAATAACTTTCGCTCATAACAGCAGCAGTGATTGCTGTAAGGCAGTTGTGATGTCACAACATCTGTTCTTTCAATGATACATTATCTATAATATATATTTAATGCAGGGATATAATGACATATTATGGTCTTCCTTTATGACATAAAGTTTGTATTTATTATCAAGGGAATTCTGAATAATAAACTGTTAATGTTCACACATGTTGATTGTCCTGTACTTTTCATTCAAATTGTCTTATTGCCAAGATGTAGCGTAAAAACACATGCAGTGCATATTGATTTATGTTAATTTAAGATGGTTTCAGATCTATGTTATTTCGTTAACAAAAATTCTGTGCAAAATGAATCCACTTTATATATCTCTGTTATAAGGAGAAAATTGTAGGTCAAAATAGGACTTGTAAACTTAGATGAATTGGATTGATCAGCAGACAGTAAATTCATTCCCTTGTAACTTCATATCAAACTACAGAGCTGAATTGAAAACATGTTATTTTTTCTGTTCCAGTATGTTCTCTAGCTGCCGGAAAGTTTGGTACTCTGCTAAGTGGTTCTTGGGATAAAACAGCTAAAGTTTGGCTCTCTAAGAAATGTGTACTGACATTGGAAGGTGAGGATTTTCTTTTGTGTGTCATCAAAAGTAAAATGTATGTAATTTAAAACTAAGACAGTTATGTCAGTATTATAGTTGGAATGTCTCGTTTATGTAAGAATATAAATTTAAGCAAAACAAGTTCTGTTCTAGACTAAATTAGACTGTTTGAACCAAATATTCGAGATAAAAGAACTGAGCAAACAGTTTGTGCAGGAACTTTTGCTTTACACTCAGAAATGTTAGAGAGTTGCAAACAGCCTTAATACAAACAAGACACAGAATATTGTAAAACCAGACTTGAAGGCCATCTTGAAACAATGAGCATCTCATTAATAGGACCAGATTTGAATTTTTATTCCGTACATTTATTTGATAATCAGACCACCTCACAACTAAGTATGGCTTTCTTGAGTGCCAAAGGTGGTCTCATTATTGAGGTAGCACTGTATAGACCATAAAGCCATGAAACAGTGTATTATGTCTGACTCTCCACGACCATAAAGCCATGAAACACTGTATCATGTCTGACTCTCCACAAGTATTACATCAAATTTCTCTCTGAATTTACAGGTCACGAAGCAGCTGTCTGGGCAGTAGCCATCATTCCTGACCAAGGGGTAATGTTGACTGGTTCCGCTGATAAAACAATCAAAGTATGGAAGGCAGGAAAATGTGAAAATACTATACGAGGTATTGTGTCTACTATATGATGTACTATAGATATGTTGGTTCCTCAGACCATATAACTGATGTATTGATATGCAGCTCCAGGGTTTTCCCTAGGATATTTCAGCTAGTTGTCCTTGGACCCTTGTGTTTGTCAAATTAGGGGTCCTAAGTACATGTGTAGGGTCCCAGATATGCAGTTTATACTTGACACAAGTTTATTTTAGGGGTCCAAGGGATGCACAGTAAGTTGAAAATCGGAGTCCCTGGAAAGAAAAGGGAGTCAGGGACTCAAGATTTCTGCATCAGGGAAATCTCTGCAGATCTATATTTATATGACCATTGTGACTATTTGAATACAAAATGGTGCAGTTATTATAATAATGTTTATTGATTATAAAATTCTACTATGTTTAATTCACATTTGTACAGACTATGTGTCTTACGATGACACTGCTTTCCCATTTGGATGAAATACATGGGCTACCACAGTTCCCTACCAATCGACCATCTCCTTTAAGGACAGCTTATTTTTGTATGATAAGTTTTTGTCTGAAGTTATAGTTTCATGGTCATCATGAATTATTCAATTGATTGCCTGGTCTGAAATTTCAATGTCATGTTTGTGTAGTAGTTCAGAAACTGTGTTTTATACCATCTTGTGTTATCTCTTGTACAGGACATGAGGACTGTGTGAGAGGATTGGCTGTTACACAAGGCACTGAGTTTTTATCTTGTTCTAATGATGCTTCTATCCGACGATGGCTTCTCTCTGGTGATTGTCTTCAAGTGTATTACGGGCATGAGAACTTCGTATATAGTATATCTGTATTACCTAATGGTCAGGACTTTGTATCATGTAGTGAAGACCGAACTGTGCGGGTTTGGAAGGGTGGAGAGAATACACAAACAATAACTCATCCTACATTGTCTATATGGTCTGTGTGCACACTTCCTAATGGAGATATTGTATCTGGTTCTGGGTAAGTGTTGGACCTCTTGTGTTGATTCAGATAAATGAGTTCTAAGGCTTTTGTGACTTATGTTGGAATTGATGAAATCATATAGATTGTTATATATAATCTGAATGTCCATGGTTGACTATTATTTTTTAGGACTTTCTAGATTCTCTCTGAAAGCAAAACATATCTAGTCGGGTTCTTTGCTTTTGAAAATGGAATTCAATCTAAATCCAGATACTAGGCAATTTGCGCTTAGAATTAAGCCATTCTCTATGTACTGGAAAGCATATACTTTATACTTGATCAAACTTTGACTTATTTATTTTACGTTGATTGAGAAACAAGTTCTTACAACTTATACTTAACACTCTCGATGACTGCTACCTGGGTTACTAACCAGTATTCGCACCTTAATTAGGGATTGCGAAGTAGTGATCAAACCAAGCTCAACATATAACATTTGGATCAGGAGTCAGGCGCTCGACCACTGCACCTCCTTAACTTAAATTACATTGTCAGTCATAACACAGCCCTGTCTCTGCATATGTTTCTAGTCCATTTTTATTCATCCGATTTGTATTCATGTCACATTTGACCTTTTGACCATGTTGAGAGTTACGAAAAGTCATTTAATATTTAGTCTAAAAATCGTTGACTTAAACATACATTAGTTTAAGGATAACTGTTGTAATTATATGTTTCAAATAGAACAAATACATTCTATTTGTTGCTCATATATTTATTAAATTCAGTCAAATTTATATTTCAGTGTGTCCTTATAATTATATTCTATTACCACGCTTTTCCTGAAACTTTTCTATCATCCCTCAGAATTATTTTATGAATCATTATCCAGGGATGGTATTATACGAGTATTCACATGCAATCCAGACAGAGTTGCTTCTACAGAAGAATTGAAAGCATTCGAAGAACAGTTAGCAGAATCACAAGTACCACAAGATATCAAACCAGAACTATTACCTGGTCCTGAAGCTCTCAATAATCCAGGTAATAAAAGAACAAAAAACTTTGTTTGGAATGGAAATTTATTTTTTACAAAATTGAGGGTATAAGTTAATTAACATAATTATTGGTGTCATTTCTACAATTTATGTGCTATACCAAAACAGCATTACTGCTACAAGGATGCTAAACCACTATTTCAGAGCAAAATTAAAAAATGAACATGTTTACCGTCTCGCAACCTATCAGACAAAAATGCTGCACTCTAAGAAGTTTATTGGTCAATGGCAGAACTTTTTTTGTAATAAAAAGTAACTTGCCTACCTACCTATTCAGCTTCAGTAAGGGCCATTCCTGGAAAATCTCCCTGGGGATAGAAATGACAGTCGAAAATAAGGGGATCACCAACAACATTTTAATTGGTTTTTGAGTGTAATTAATTGTACACAGGTGTTTCAAAATTTGCAAAAAGACCACTTCTTATGACAGAGTGTGTAATGTATTCTTAAAATATGGTAAATCATACTTCCTTTTTCAGCTTTGAATTTGTTGAAACCTTACTAGAACATGATTTTGTTGCATAATTGTATTATTTTGTGTAATATTACTGTATTTTGGATTTTTTAGTTTATTTGAAACAAACATTTTCTTGTAAATTTTAGATAAATTACTTAGTATATTCCATGAATATTGTTTGTAAAAATGTCATGAGAATTGAGCATTTACTCTTTAAATTGTATTTCATGGTGTAGGAACAAATGAAGGCCAGACAAAGATGGTGAAGAATGCAGCTGGTAAAGTAGAACTGTATAGTTGGGATAAGGAGGTCTCACAATGGAAGAAGGTCGGAGATGTTGTCGGTTCTTCAGGCGGTACGACAGCTACTTCTGGTAAAACATTGTTTGAAGGAAAGGTAAGTTGTAAAATAATCATTGCGTATAATATATTTTAAAAGGGTTTAGGAACTTCTGTTGTGACTTCATACAATGCATGCATAAGAAGAAGTTGTTTTTGTATACAGCATTCATAACATATATTATGTGATCTTGATGTTGTATGCAGATGTCACAAGAATCATAAAACATTATGTGATATTTTATGTAAAAAGTTTTTACTGTTAAAAAAGTTTTATTAACTTCTAATCAGAATCAGTAATGTATTTTCTCATTCATGACAGTCATTTCTTGTTGACTTTTACCATATATTATTTACCTGCCTTCTGCAGTTTTACAGAGTTGGGCATGTTATAGCCAGCATTGTATTACAAGCAGTGACTCCTTATTTTCTTATATTTTTTATATTTTGTATGGATCAACATGCTTTCAATAAACTCTATGCTTAGATAACACTAATCTATTGTATTCATCGTGGAAAATTTACTTTCCATTGTTCGGGTTATCTAATTCACATTTCTTTAAATGAACCCTTATTTATTATTAACTTTTCCATTCATTGTCATTTCATAGTTACCTCCCCTGATTTGTTATACCTCTTATTACAGGAGTATGACTATGTGTTTAGTGTTGATATTGAAGAAGGGAAGCCACCTCTGAAGTTACCATACAATATATCTGAGGATCCATATTTTGCTGCACAAAATTTTCTATCTCACAATAATCTGAGTCAGTTATTCCTCGACCAGGTGGCTAACTTCATTTTGGATAATACAAAAGGTGTGACCCTGAATCAGTCCGCTCCGGGTTATGCCGATCCTTTCACTGGTACGTTGTATAATTTCTGTCATCAGTCGTTCTCAGAATTAGTTTTAGTAATAATAGTATCAAGTTTCAAAATGGCCCGAGTTTATTGGTTCATTGATGATGATTTTACATAATGAAGCAGTCTTGTGTTCTGTTAATGAAACTGTTTCCAAATGTTTCGTGAAGACAGCCGTGTTGAAAGATTGTGTTGTTTGCTAAGCGAATTGCGATCCACTAACATCACCTGTTACTGAACATGTGTCAGGACAATGATAACATTGTAATACTTTATTTCCAGTTAGAACTTAGATCTATCTTACTTGGTACATTTTAGCACATACTATTTCTCTGTACAAGTATGTATTCTTTTTGTAAGAAATTACAAGTGTGAATTTGTACAAGATAAATAGAGGATCTTACATGAGTGTTGATTTGTTATTGTTTTTATGAAACGAGTCGACTGAAATAATATGACGCGAGGCTCTGCCGAGCGTCATATTCGTTTCAGTCGACGAGTTTTATAAAAACAATATCAAATAAGCACGAATGTAAGATTCTATTTATCACAAAACACCATAAATCTTTAAATAAACAATATTTTTAATAAATGCCGAAATTCAGAACAATTGTAAACAATATGCTGTCATTTAAGTGACGTCACACTGGCCATTTATGACGTCATAAGTGACGTCACACTGGCTATTTATGTAACTAGTTACATATGATATTTATGTCACTGCTTTATGCCACTCCTGGAGTGCAAGTTATGTGATAAACAATGTTTCTGATATTATTGCAATTTTTTTTCTCCAATTTTTCTACTTTTTATTCATATCTATTGTAGGATAAAATAAAATGAGTCTTATTATTCACTCTTGTGTGGATTTTATAACCTGACATTTTGTCTGTTTCTCCAACTTGCATGGTTGGTCCCCATTTTCTATGTGTTTCATTCAGGTGGCAATAGGTATGTACCGGGATCCAGCAGTGATACATCAACAAGTGATGGGGCTGATCCGTTTACTGGTTCAGGGAGGTACATACCTGGTTCTGGATCTGGTAGTACAGGTGTAGCAGGTGGAGCAGGTGGGGCCGACCCATTCACCGGTACGGGGAGATATGTTCCTAGTTATACTGACAATCAGAGAGGCCCTACCGGTGGGGCAGGTGGTGGAGACTCGAAAACAGGGGACGTGTTCACTGGTATGTATAGGTCTATGTTAAGTTGTCTTCACTGGTATGTATAGGTCTATGTTAAGTTTGTCAGTTACTTAATACCTGAAAAAGGAATTTTCCTTCTTAATTTCTTTAGTTTTTGAAAGTTATAGAACGACAGTATCACTCAATGATTCAATCATATCTTTTTAAACTGTGGTTAATATGGTTCATTTAAACTACATCATTTAGTACTTACGGATTTAATGCAAAATTCGACATTTTAGATACTTATGGGTTGATCAGGTAGGCCATTAATGCCATTTCTCAACAACTTTTACAGTTATATATATGAAGGTAAGTTAAATAAGCAGGCATTTCTGGGTGCTAAATGCATCTGTTTTTTGCAAGCAACTGGCAACTTCCTAGATGAATCAGCGGTAGAGAATGTACAGTAAGATATATTCACATTTAAGTGTATTGACACCAGTCAAATTATCACTGGGAACTTTTGTACTACCTTTTTTTAATTGATTTTTACATTTTAATATATAATTATAGGAGCGTATACAACTGGTACGGTGAATCCTAATCTTTCCAAGACGAATCAGTTCTTTCCTCAACAAAAGACATTGACCTTCGATGCTGCAAACCCAGCTGCAATATTGGGTAAGTTAAAATGGTTTGATTTATTCCCCCAGTGTTTCAGACCTTGTAGACTGTAGAGTGATGTGCATTCTAATGATATGTGTGTACCTAGTTTGAAGGGGTCATCTTATTGTGGATTTGTCCATCAGTTGCCAAATGTTTGTGGTATAAACTACATCTACACATTTAAGTGGTTCTGATGAAACTTCAATATAAGATTAGAATGGAGTGTAGATGAGTGTGACATACTTTTCAAAGTCATAAGTATTGCGGAATTCGGACGAAGCAGTATTGTATGTGTGTGGATATTAATCACTTTCAATGACACTTCAAGCTGTGCTATCAATATGTTGGTTTAAAATATACATTCTGTAATGCAGCATAGACTATATTGTTATCTTAAAACCATGCATTCGCTTTTAGTTATGAATTTATACATTCATGGAAACTACTTGTATCCAGCATATACCATAATACTACATAAATATAAAATTGGTTGGAAAATCAAACACCCTGTACAGAGAAACATTGTCAGAGCACCAAACACTTGAGCAGCAATCCGTTTTCAACAACATCAAAATCACTGTTGAGCAGCACCATATCAACAACAACTGTTTGCATCTCCTCTCCCAAAGGGTGTTTCTCTAGAGAGCTTGCACTGTATTATCTTAATATAATTCACTTTTTTTAAATTTGGCGCATTTAAAAATCATTCAATTGCAGGAAAACTAAGAGAATTTAATGATAGCATTGATGCTAGTAAGAAAATCGATGAAGCGTGTGTAAATCGTCTAGATGGTATGATGACAAATGTGCAACCAACAACTGATGATCTCAATTCATTGAAGGCTGCCTTGGAATTCCCTCCAAGTATGTATATTTTGTTCATGTCCTCTTTGATTCTCCTAGTTATTCCTTATAGTCTGCCAGGCCATTCCTTGCGCCTCTGTTCCTTAACATATGTACCCTTTAGCCTCCTCAAGTGTCTTATGTTTTATGGATTGTTGTTTTCCCGGAGAGCTGTGTGTGGAGGCCCTGTCTTATGTATGTGGCGTTCCCTATAGCAACTTATCGCTCTCTTTTATATATATGTGGATCAAAAGGGCTAACTCGCCATTTTTTTATTCTGAGAATCTTCACAAAGTGATAAACAATGGACATGATTTGACATGTTTACATTGACATTTTTTGGATAGTTCAATTCATTTGAGTCATGAATATTATAGCCCATTGCAATCAAACTCAACAGAAGATGAATCCAGTAGTATATTAGAAGAACTAATGTGAAATAGTGTTACTGGCTGTTAGCACTTTTGACTAACATATTTTGAGATTATACTAATCCGGATATTTTAAATCGCTATGTGAGTTAAACATATTGCGTGATAAGTGTTCCACAGAGGTGTCAAATGATTGTATATGAATCTGTTAAATAATGTGTTACGTACTGAAGTGATAAAGCATGCAAAGTAAATGTTTTAGTTTTATGCCCCCACTCCGAAAAGGGGGGGCATATAGATTTGCCCTTGTCCGTCCTTCCGTCCGTCACAAAATCTTGTTTCACTCATATCAACAAAAGTATATGAGCCAGAGTCATTAAACTTTACAGGAATGTTCACAAGCCTGTGAAGTTGTGCACCTGTGGTTTCATGTTTGGCTTTGCCTAGTAAGTGCAAAGTTATGGCCCTTGACTTAGTTAAAATATAGCCTACAAAGTATGCAATCTTGTGTCACTTATATCTCCAAAAGTGGAACAATGTACCGGTTAGCCAGGAAGTTTTGGCAAACTGCAAGAAATTATTGACCTTTCTATATTTGATTCATGCATTAATTTATATTTCAGATTTGGTATTCCCTGCCTTGGATATTCTGAGAATCACAATAAAGTTCCAAGAAATAAACGAAGCATTCTGTGCATCGTCCAATATATTAGAGGATATGTTTAAATACTGGTCAGGGGATTCAGCTGCAGCCAATCAGATTCTTAGTTTGAAAGTCGTCTGCAATATGTTTGCTCAGCCATTAGGATTTAAATTATGTATGGACAATCGGGATAGAATTATTACACGTGCTCTGGATTTGAAACAATCAAAAAATAAAAACGTACAAATTTCATTGTGCACAATTATGCTGAACTTTGCTGTCGGACTCTTTACTTCGCTGGATTTGGAGGGAAAATCACAAGTTTTGGCGGCCGCTGCTGAATGTTTGAAAGGAAAGCCAGATGTGGAAGCAGCTTTTAGATTATTTGTTGCCATGGGAACATTGATGCATAAAGATGAAAGTTTACAAAAGTTGGGTCAATCCCTGGGTATAAGAAGTCTACTTGGTGATTATTTGATGACGGCCAATCCAGCGAAAATTCCTGAATGTGCTGGATATTTGAATGATTTGTTGGCTTGAAATGGACTCGGCCAATAAATTTGTATGCATGAAATGTTCTGATTTGTTTATGAATGTGCAGCATTAATTTATGAAGTCCCATACTGCACTGTGAGTTGAGACAGTTAGTGATGAACCTAAAATTAGTTATTTTGAAGAAAAGCAGTTATGTTTGTTATTTTTAGTCGGCATCAAATGTTAATCTTAAAAAACTAGCATAAATTTGGTAAATGTTTGTAAATCTAGCTATTTAAATTAAATACATTTGTGTATTGAATATAAAATGAGAAATATGACTAGACTGATAGTTAGGAGTAAGTCTTTGGTTTCACTATAGTGTTCAACCCATTTAGTGACATCTTGAGTATGTATGTCTGTGTGCTCCTGTAATAATTGTTTCGTCTCGTAACTGCATCAATAATTGCATATAGTGATCATTTGCTCATATTTTGAACATTTTTTTATGACCATCTCACACAAGTGTTTAGTGTTTTATTTAAATAATGGTCAAGAAATTATTTATAAAGCAATAAGTGATCATTGTATTACCTCATTAAAGATAATACTCCTGTAGTTTGTGTCCATATTCTATAAATATCACCTTCAAAATGGAAAGTACATGTTTTTAAACTACCATGACAAATATAATGGATTGAATCTTTTGACTTCAGTACCTTTATCAACATGAATATGACAATTTTTCATCATATTTATTCCCCCTTCAAAGAAGAGAGGGAATATTGGTTTGCACATGTCTGTCCATCTATCCGTAACCTTTTCGTTTCTGATCGATAACTCTGTTCTCTGTTTATGCACATAATCCTAATAAACGCAATTCTTGAGAACAGGGTTCCAGAGATTTTTTATAAGACAGCATTAAATAAAAAGATGTTGCTCAAAAGTATGGCTGTAAAAATTATGTCAATTTTGTTTAAAGCTGGGGAGTTGCCTTTAAATTTACTGGACATGAAAATGTAAATGATCTTTAGCTCATTGTTCCATACGCTCTATAAGATAAGTTGATTATCTATATTATTTATGAAGAAGGCACTTAAACTGCTCATCACATTATTTTACTGCTATTCTGTACTTGTGTCATATAGAAATTTAAATTGGACTAATCCCAACATAAGCTTTTCAAAACAATTTGGTGTACAAAACTACAATAAGTCAAAATCCTGGTGCATCCACGACCCTTTTACTCCTTATCAAGCATGACAATAGGCGGATTTGACGCTCACAAAGGCCCTTTTTGAGACAATGAATTACAGTGTACATTAACATTTCGAACTATTACTGAAAAATCTTGTTCAAACAGATGCAATCTATTATGTACTACTGCTATGTGTACTTTATGTTCAAATTGTTCTGTATCTATAAATGTTAGTGCCTTTGCAGTTGAAAGCCATTGACATGTGATTTTAGACAACATCTTCCATTTTCATGTTGCCTGAGTAATATAGGTACATTAAATGTGCTTTAGTGTGTACACCAGTGAGTAGTTATTAACATATGTATGTTAGTTTTGTGGTTCAAATTCACTATTTGTTTTGTAACAATATTTATGTTTTCAAAGTTGAACAAGTGTATTAAAATTAGCAATTATTAATTCTTGCTTGCTTATGCTTTTGTCTTCCTAACAATTAAAAGCATTCTTTTGTATGATTGTCTGCATTACATGCTATACTTATCACACTATCAACAGCACACCAATACATGTTGACTCTGCAGTGTAGATTTGTATTAAATGCTGTACTTATCACACTATCAACAGCACACCAATACATGTTGACTGCAGTGTAGAGTTGTATTAAATGCTACACTTATCACACTATCAACAGCACACCAATACATGTTGACTCTGCAGTGTAGAGTTGCATTAAATGCTGTACTTATCACACTATCAACAGCACACCAATACATGTTGACTGCAGTGTAGAGTTGTATTAAATGCTATACTTGTCACACTATCAACAGCACACCAATACATGTTGACTCTGCAGTGTAGAGTTGTATTAAATGCTATACTTATCACACTATCAACAGCACACCAATACATGTTGACTCTGCAGTGTAGAGTTGCATTAAATGCTGTACTTATCACACTATCAACAGCACACCAATACATGTTGACTCTGCAGTGTAGAGTTGCATTAAATGCTGTACTTATCACACTATCAACAGCACACCAATACATGTTGACTGCAGTGTAGAGTTGTATTAAATGCTACACTTATCAATACTATCAACAGCACACCAATACATGTTGACTCTGTAGTGTAGAGTTGTATTAAATGCTACACTTATCACACTATCAACAGCACACCAATACATGTTGACTCTGTAGTGTAGAGTTGTATTAAATGCTACACTTATCACACTATCAACAGCACACCAATACATTTTGACTCTGCAGTGTAGAGTTGTATTAAATGCTACACTTATCACACTATCAACAGCACACCAATACATGTTGACTCTGCAGTGTAGAGTTGTATTAAATGCTATACTTATCACACTATCAACAGCACACCAATACATGTTGACTCTGTAGTGTAGAGTTGTATTAAATGCTACACTTATCACACTATCAACAGCACACCAATACATGTTGACTCTGTAGTGTAGAGTTGTATTAAATGCTACATTTATCACACTATCAACAGCACACCAATACATGTTGACTCTGTAGTGTAGAGTTGTATTAAATGCTACACTTATCACACTATCAACAGCACACCAATACATGTTGACTCTGCAGTGTAGAGTTGTATTAAATGCTATACTTATCACACTATCAACAGCACACCAATACATGTTGACTGCAGTGTAGAGTTGTATTAAATGCTGTACTTATCACACTATCAACAGCACACCAATACATGTTGACTCTGCAGTGTAGAGTTGTATTAAATGCTATACTTATCACACTATCAACAGCACACCAATACATGTTGACTCTGTAGTGTAGAGTTGTATTAAATGCTGTACTTATCACACTATCAACAGCACACCAATACATGTTGACTCTGCAGTGTAGAGTTGTATTAAATGCTATACTTATCACACTATCAACAGCACACCAATACATGTTGACTTTGCAGTGTAGACTGTAGAGTTGTATTAAATGCTGTACTTATCACACTATCAACAGCACACTTATACATGTTGACTCTGCAGTGTAGAGTTGTATTAAATGCTATACATACCACACTATCAACAGCACACCAATACATGTTGACTCTGCAGTGTAGAGTTGTATTAAATGCTGTACGTATCACACTATCAACAGCACACCAATACATGTTGACTCTGCAGTGTAGACTGTAGAGTTGTATTAAATGCTGCACTTATCACACTACCACAGCACACCAATACATGTTGACTCTGCAGTGTAGAGTTGTATTAAATGCTGTACGTATCACACTATCAACAGCACACCAATACATGTTGACTCTGCAGTGTAGACTGTAGAGTTGTATTAAATGCTACACTTATCACACTATCAACAGCACACCAATACATTTTGACTCTGCAGTGTAGAGTTGTATTAAATGCTATACTTATCACACTATCAACAGCACACCAATACATGTTGACTCTGCAGTGTAGAGTTGTATTAAATGCTATACATACCACACTATCAACAGCACACCAATACATGTTGACTCTGCAGTGTAGAGTTGTATTAAATGCTGTACGTATCACACTATCAACAGCACACCAATACATGTTGACTCTGCAGTGTAGACTGTAGAGTTGTATTACAGGTTCAACTTTAGTGACCTGTGGATGAAAATGTTGTGTTTTGTTGGAGTTTTTACGCCATTTTTCAGAAATATTGAAGTTGTATATGAAAGTCAGTTGACCTAACCAGTGTTCCCTGGTTACCACCCAGGATTAACTTGTTCTTCTGCAAGCAACTTATAACTTGAGCACCAGAATCAGAGGTTGAATTGAACTGATTCTGATCCATTATTTTCAGATAAATTGCCATGTAGAAAATAAATTGAGCTGGGATTTGAACCTATAACCTGCAGCCTGATTGTCGGACGCTCTTCCAACAGCTAACGAGCAGAATATAGGGAAGATAAACAACATCCCAGTATAATTTTGTTGTATATTTATCTCCGAATCAATACGATCGTTAAAACACTTCAGCCAAATAATACTTGCTTCTCATTTTGGAAACTGTCCACTTTCTGTGGCCCTTTGTGACTAAGAGTCTTGTTTAATTGACCCTTTTTGCTCAAATATTTCTTTTGTTGACAGAAAAGCACAACATTTGTTTCTGCATTCAAGTTGAAATCTCGTTTGATTGAAGAATTTTTAGCAAATTTCCAAATTACATGTCATCAAACAATATATTCCAAAAAACATAATCATTATCTTCCAAGTCTTGCTCTTGTCCAATTTGCCTGTCTAAAGGTTTAAGGTTGGATGAAGAAAGGTTTGACAGGCCAGTATTTACCTGATTGGCATCGTGTCTTCACTGACTTTGCAATTGTCCAACTTGTCACTTTGAATCAGCTGCAAACTCAGAAGTTGTACATTGTCTGCATTCTGCTTCATAAGTATTTCTTAGGCTATTGGTTTTATTCTTGGTTTTGGCATGTGAGGGCATTTTTGATAATACAACTTCTTTTGATGCAGAACCATTCTTCGGGGGTTCTATTGCGTACAACTTTCTCACTCGCCAGTTCACACAAAGCTGGAGATAGGTATTAATATGTTTATACGCAAAAAAACAGTTTTCTTGATTTTTAACAGACTTGAGCAACAATTATTTTATACATAGTTGTATATAAATTTAGTAATAAGTTATAGATAGTTTCTTGTTAACTATAAAAAGACAGTAGATGCACAATTATTTTGTAGAATAATTATAGTACACATGAACTCCTAACTGCCGTGTAATGAACATGTGGCCTACAATTTAATATGTAATAATATAGATATAATTTTATAGAATGTTTGATTTATAAAGTTCTGTTTTCTAACATTGTGTGTTCTTAACCATCTATTCATGTTAAATACAATAAAAATGTGTAGATTAGCACAGTAAAAGCATTTTAACTTCTAACAGTAAATAGCAATTCACAAGAAAGTGAAAATGCTTACCAGCAAATGACGCTGAAATCAGCATTCCAAGTAGGCCTATTTTAAATAAAGGTAAATTCGTCCCCATCTTAGGACTACATGTATTAGCCAATCCATATACACCCTTTCAATTAATCGATTAAAGTCGCCTAAGAGTTGCGTCCCCTACCGGACGTGACGTAATGCGAGGATAAAAATATTTCCAAAACGGCCAGTGCTGCTTACAAGTAAGTTTACGCTGCACATCAACAAAAGTTTATGCGTTGCGCAAATTTACTAATGTTTTTGTAGAAATCTGACATTTTATTTGTTAAAGTAGAGCTATAGAGAAAGTATTAGGTTACAATATATTAAAGTTTTTGCATTAACAGCATTCAAAAAATCATAGGTAACGAATTAACGCTGCACACGGGGAGCGTAATTTTTTCACATACTCGCGGTTAGTTTCCTATAAATTCTCTGATTTTCACAACAAGTACCATATATTTAACTTACCCCAATGCAAAAAGCAATCGTTTAAGATGACAAATCCTCAAAAAATATGTGGTTAATATTAAAAGTTATTCCATAAACGGTGATCAAACAATCCCAGTTAAAGAAATTTTCAGAGCATTAGATCTAATGCTTCATAACTTTTTCAAAACAAGTCGGTAATTTTCCGCTTCATTTTTTGATATTTTCATCGAAGTATAATTGTACTTAATACACTTTCATGTCAATAAAATATTTTAAAAAGGCTGCTGTGAAGAACAATCAAGGCTTACATAATCATGTAAATGTGTAAAGATCAACTAAACAAATGATGTAGATCACGCCAGCATGTCATGTTTTGTGTACACACGTCGTCTATTTTACCCAGCACAAGAGTGTGCAAAATATAAATTAAGTAGGTCAAATCAATGTCTTTATTGTCTGTGTGAGACAAGGGTTTTGGCATCAATTTAATTCTGAACATGAATTAACATTCAAAAATGTCGGAAGAGGCTGGCTAAATCTTTGAAGTATAAATATTTTTGGGTGACAGACAGTTGTAATCTCATTGTGTTTATTACAAATTGAGATCACAGACTGATAATTATTTCAATTATCAAAGGCACTAATTCTATCAAACAGGAAATAGCAATATGAATTAACACATATAATAAAGATCTCCTGGGGTTTTATGACTCTTGTGTTTTTACAGCTGACACCTATCGCAATTTTCAATTACAGTAGTGACCAGTAGAACTGATCTGCCGAGGGCGTGGTTTATGAATTGCAAAACAATAGGCATCCACCAATCAAATTAATTAAAATACAAGAAAGGCAATTAATAACTGTCAATTATCAATTCATACGAGAACACAGAAATTGTTTAAACATTGAAACTAAATGGCCAGCCAGCCACGAAAGACGTCTAAAAATAATTTATGGATTATAGCGCTATGACCCGTTTTCAGAAGAGATTTCTTTTAAAAGTGACTATAAACAATCTATATTTAATGTGAATAGGAATAACCAAAAGACAGTGAGTTTCATATTTTATTTTTACATAAATATATTGTTTTAGACAGTGCGTCTGCTGATAACATTGTATCGATGCGCCATATCTGGTGTAGCGCATCTGTGGCATTGAGCTCTTTGGCTACATCCATGTTCTTTCATATGTCGGTCCATGACTGAAATGACGAAAAATATGTATGGTTCTTCTTCAGACATGCGTCCGATTTCACATTAACATCAAAATACGGTCTTCCAAGTCCATATTAACGACTGAGTTTGTAAAATAAAAATTCCCAGTATGTCGCAAAATTATGTGACAAACAAATATTAAGCATCTAACTAAAGCAATTTCGCAAAATCCATTAGGTATAAGTTTTTTTATATATCTCAAAATACATCCTAAAACAAATTACATCTGTAACATACCTTATCTTTCATTCCATCGCCGAAAAATTGGTTACGTCGCCATTTCGCGCTCTAAATATTACCGTTATAGTAATTGTTTATCCTCTAATGACGTCATCGAAGGGCAGATAATTCTATTTACGGTATAATTGAAAGGGTGTATAAATTGAACTAATGTAATATCACACATATTGTCTCTCATACGTCGTCTTCATACATTTTGTTCAAAATTTCCCTTCTTTCGACATGTTTAAGTTCTCATAAAGGTTTGTCGGTTTAGGTACAACTCCATGTACCTTCTTTCTATCAGTTATCTGACCTTTCATAGATATTGATAATTTTAACAAGTGATTAATCAACATGTGTTTTAATCTAATATTACCACGCTGTTAAAAGATAGAAGACACTGCTAGAAAGTCAGCAAACAGGTGTACCTCCACTGATACCATGTGATATAACCCAACATTATGGTAATCGTTTTATTGACTACAATTGCCGTAGTAAAAAGACATGTTGACATCATTATGCAAACTGCATTTACTTATAGTAATATAATGTTATAAATAACATAAGTGATTAATACAATGGGACATTGAATGATTTATCATATTTATAACCGGTACGGGTAGAGCCTAGGTCACATTACTCTTGGGTACGGGTAGAGCCTAGGTCACATAACTCGGGTACCGTTAGAGCCAAAATCTTGAAAGTCCGTGGGTAATCGCACGGTATGCCGTATGAGCCCGAACAAATTTTGGACCCGTAGGGGCGTCATACAGCACGTGACTGACATTTGAACATGCACATCTTTCAAACCATGGTCAGATGAGACATACGGGTGGTCCCGGGTCCGGAAGACTTGCGTACCGTACGGGCTATGGCTCGTGGGAAGTCCATCCGCCGGGACCTTCATGTAAGAGTAGTTTCTCATGTACGTCACAGGATGTCAGAAAATAGTTCTATAATGTTTGATGTGTTTACAATCATTGATTTATAATCTGCCAGAGTTAATAGTTTGTTTAATGTTAAATTGGCACAAGCTGTTAGAAAATTGATCTGTTATGGATATCAATACAAAACTAAATATATGTTTAACTTTTTTGCGTTTACAAACTCACTATTTACGGAAAGCATACCTATTAATTATACTTTAATTTTGAAATAAAGCCGTGGTAAATACATTGTATGTAACTTGAATACTAACCTCAAAAACTCGAAGTTATCCAAAGCAACGGCAACAACTGTCCGCACATGTTTGATATTAGGTTTATTACTTGTAAATCATTCCATAGTTAAGACTATTTAATTTCTTCTAAATTGAACGTTGTTGATTAAGTGTTATCAACCGCGTGGATGATTAGTCTGTGTTGACAGGTATTCATAGCTATTGAGAAATACTGTTCAGTAAGCAGATGAAATTGTAAGCCGCCATTTAAGGTAAGGTTCATAGATCGCGAAGGATGGAAAGATATTACCTTCTGATGGGAAGAAAATATAGCCCTTATCTGTCGAATCAGTTAGAAGACCTTAACAGCGCTTGTTCCATTGCTGTTTTTGTTACTTTTGCAGAGCGGTCCCCAGCAAGCCAACTGCAACACGGGCAGTAATCATTCGTAGCTCTAAATGTAGGCTTGCTGCGCTCTCCATTGTATACATGCATGTTGACAATATTTTATGAGTAGTTTGGAGACTATTGTCACGTGTATTTTTGTTTTATTTTCTGACGTAAGCTTTAATGATGAATATATTTTTGTTACAACGTAGTTTGAGTCGACGTGAAAAAGAATATATGTGGGCTTTAATACTGTGTGAACGTCTTTAGTCGTATTGTAATACTAAGCACAATTCAACTCCTGAACGAAATTGTGTACATGTTTGAAGTGAACTTGATTAAAAGCCATGGAGAAATATAAGGTAAAATCATAGAAAAACACAAAATATGCAATAGAGGTCATTTCAATTTATTAATCCAAATTCAAGGTAGTAATGTATAAAATATACTAAAATGTGACAAAATACGTAAAATATACAAATAATGCTTTAAGCATATAAAGTAAAGCTAGCTATAAATTGTACGTGGAAGACAATGTTCATATTATATTGATTTCGAATTGACTACTGATGAATGACGTAGAGTATATAGACAAAATGATGGCACATTGAGGTGACTATAACATAAAATACGCTGTATTACATGAACGAATCTGTATGGAATAACTGCTATCCCGCACCATCGAGAACACAATGTGTCGACCGCTGAACCCAGACGTGCCACATCAAAGTCAGGGCAATGCTATTTCAAAAGACACAAGTACTAGAGTGTTAAAGGATTCAAATCGAGAGTGACTAAGATAGTTTTCAATGCTATCATCACATTGGAGCTAAACTCATTCGATATTAACTTAAACAACTGATTGTCGCTGATGCGCCGTTATGTTATATGCTGTAGATAGTAAGAAACGGTTCGTTAGAACTAAAATTGTTTTACAACATTCAGAAAAACTTATTTCTATGCCATGAAGGTTGAACACGGAAGTGATGAGACAGCAATGCTGCAGCTACAGTACAATAGTCCCAGAGAAGGCGAACATCTCAAATTAACCTTCAGTTTTATGTTAATCAGTGGAACCTCACTACAGCGGCCTTCTCCAGAGATACAACCTCTCTTAAAAAACATATATAATCATATGCAATTTTACCAACATAGCACAACCACTTCTGAACAAGTGCCGCAATGTTTCCTCTCCCGAAGGGCGTGGCTCGGGAGATGTTGCACTGTATACGATACTTTAGAAATATGAGTTGTAACTTATGCCGAAAATCAGTTTATCCGCTTACAGATTTTCATGAAAACAAAATTAAACGAGCTCAGTGTTCTGCACAGGGATCGTGTTTCAGTAAACTGTTGAGATGGTGATATCAAAACTATAGACACTAATATAATGAAAAATATGTAAGGACAAATATTAACAAAATTAATAAAACAAAGTAAAATGGGGAAGGAGTATGCGACTGGCCATTTTTACAACAAAATTATAAAAAAAGATGAAAAAGCTATTTATTAGCACTATGAAAGCATACTAGTGATGTATTGCAAATGAAGCATGAATTAGAAAAAAATATACATACATTGTATTTTCAGACGTATTCTATATCAAAACTTGCACACAATTAATCATAATCATACAAGAAAAACATAATACCAAATCAGCCTATATGTCATTAAGCAATGTTTTTTTTCATTTGCTACATATTTCTGTAAAATGCATATTCCTCAGGATACCTGTATGGTATATATACATTTTACTGGTAATCACATGACCTATGCTTAAAACAAACATTTCTGTCAAATTTTGATCATTGAAAGAGAATGTCCATTTGGCATTTAAAAAAGAAGAATGTAACTGAATCATCAAGAAAAACTCCATATTCAAGCCTACATGGCCCATGTCAATTCAATGCAAAAATATACAGACATTTCCAACACTATCCATTATATGGCTACATAACATTGAACAAAATATGGACAGTCAAGTTGTATGTATGGATTTCATGTGTAAATATGTAGAGATACCTACAGTATATTCTGACGAGTTCTCATGTTAACTTTTGAAAATGCACAAAATATCGCAACATTTTCCGTGATATATCTGGCATGCACACCGTTTCCTGTACACACTTCGGATCACCTTTGGCATAATGGAAGGCGACACAATTCCGAGATGTCACAGTTTTACCCATTTTCTCTTGTTAGGATCATCTATCACACAAAATGTCAGAGATGTCAGCACTCAAATACTTGAACTCTTAATTACACATAAGTATTTTAAAATATCACACGCAACACTGTTTTACAACGTACATTTGTTCCGACTAAATCTAGAATGGCACGTTAACAAATCATACAACACAGTCCTGGCATTTTCTTTGGGAAATCACATGTTGGTGGTGGACATGTTTCAGTCTTACAACGTATTTTTCCAGCCTGAAAATAAGAAACCATATTAGAAAACAGTTTTACAGCTGCATTGGGGACTGACTCAGGTTTTCAATAATATTTCAGTTCTGTACAGCGGTCAGTTAACGGAACTATAGTTCCTCAGTTGCCAACCAGTATCTGACATATTCTTCTGCAAATAATTGACAACCTTCTTAGATGAATTAAAATGTTTGAGTTTACAAAAACGAGAAATGTTAACAGATATGAACGCGTGTATACCTAGTACATGTATAAGGATTATTTAAATGATGTTTAATTTGTTTTGGTAAATTAGCCCGAAATAAGCAACTTGAATAAGCAAATAACTGTAAACAAAGTCACAGAATAGCATGACCTGTCCTCCATGGAACTTGGCTTTGCGTCAATGCTTGGGCAAAGAGAAGAATTGAAATACGCCGTGAATAATAACGTTATGTAAAGCACAGAGAATATAAAATAAAGAGTTAGTGATACGTACTCTACATTTACAACGTGTACAATCATCTTGGTTCCATTTATCTCCATGTGGATGTTTCTGTCCGCTGTCATCCATACACATCATTGCTCCAGTATCATGACTCATCATTTTACGCATCTAAAACAAACAGCCCATCAAAACCGTTAGACATTGTATATCATTGTGTTTTTATGCTTTCTAACACAATCGTACAAATCCCACTCAAACTCTTAGGATATCTTCACGAGTTATCTCCCCTGCTATATCCCTGGTATACACATACTATAGAAGAAATATAGGAGGGGAGAGAACTCGAGAAATCTCATGTTCTCATACCCACACGCGTAATCATAAAGTGACGTACGCCTATAGGGTAGGAAGAGACCTACTTTATAAGATTATCTGTCCTAAACAACAAACATCGACCACAGGGGGTTGAAACAATGATAGTCCTATTAAAGTATACCAATGAAGACTGTTACGAGATCCTATGTAATTTGACCGGTCAAATATATTAGGACTGTTTATTTGGTTTGGTAGTGGATCATGTTGCATGAAAAAGCGACACTGACTAACTCATAGTAGGCCTAATATGTAGCAAAAGTGCACTACTGCGCATGCGTCACTTACATTTCTTTTCATTTTCTTCATTGAGTGGTCCATAGATTGTACGACTGATTGCATATCTCTTAAACGAACTTCAAGATCAAGCATTTTCTGATCAATTTCATGCTTTTGATAAACATTTTCTCGGTATCTAGCCAGTTGACTCTCTGATTCCTCCGAGGATAGGGAACTACCTGACGACGCGTATGAATATTCTGAAGCCCTGCGTCGCCGGAAGTGACTCGTTATAGATCGGAAATCTCCGGCCTTACCACAATCTGACAATAAATGAAAAAAGCGGTTGTCAAAAATTGACACCTTGATTCAATTTAAAAAATAACTCGTTCCAAGCTTTAAAAAAATAGTAATTTTGACCTTTTATAATATCTTAATATGTTTATTTCGAATTGTTGATGTATTAAATAAAGGAAATATAATAAATTAACAATGGTCAGTTCACCAAGACCAATAACTTACATCAACATTGGTCTCAGAATATGAGGCATTGAATGAAGTAGGAAAATATGAGCATTAACTAATTAATAAAAAATGTAACTGCCGTGTAAACGTGAGCAATCGGGATTTGCAAATTCAGTGAACATCAGTACACAGGTACTTACCCATACAGCAGTCACTCCACATTTTGAGATCTATTTTTGGAATGTCCGAGCACGAGATATAATCATCACGTGAATGTACCATAGTAAATACGTCACGTTGTACACGTGTAATAGAATCACTACTGTCACATAGAACACGTGCTAATGAGAACTGTTTCAACTGTACTACTTGATCAGGCGTGAACACCATGGGATTTTCATACCAAAATCTGAAAATATGAGCATAACCCATATTCTTATAGTCTTACAGAATATACTATAAAACGCCAAAAACATGTTATAAACCACAGCTGTAAACATACATACACAATTTTGAAATTGACAATTTTTGATTTTCTTGCCCTCAAGTATTTATTTTTTCACAATCTATTGTAAATCGATACATGTATCTAAATATCTAAATAAGGTCACAATCTATAGGATGATAGTATTGAACAATAACAATTAATATAGCCAAGTTGTATATACATTTGTTTACCAAATAAAGCAAACTAACATTGTAAGTTTTTTTCGGCCCTTCTTCACAGATTCCTTGGGAACCAATTAAATAAACACAAAGAGGAGGTATATAAACATGTATCCACCTGTCTCCATCACGCAGTCTTCGGAATTGGTCAATAAGTATATGTCTAAATGTGGGACCCACTTTGGCTCCTTCTAAAGGCGTTTCTGCCATACCACCAACAAACAAGTCGATATTGTCTGAAATGTTAAAAAAAACACGTGGTGTTAGACATGGCACCTTTGTACATCAATCAATCGATCAATCGATCAATCGATCAATCGATCAATCGATCAATCGATCAATCTATATATATATAAGTGAAGTACTACAGTTGTATATTAAATTAAAAAAATTGCCATACAAAACGCATTTGAAGTGAAACATGAACCTACCAACATTGCCATACATTTGAAGTGAAACATGAACCTACCAACATTGCCATACATTTGAAGTGAAACATGAACCTACCAACATTGCCATACATTTGAAGTGAAACATGAACCTACCAACATTGCCATACAGTAATTGTAGATTATCTCTTGTATTACGATCTTTTATCTCGTGTTTTAAATCATGGAAATTTGTTGCCTCAGTAAGATTGATCAGTTTCCTGTATTCATTGTAGAAAGGTAAACCATGATCTCTGCCTCGCTGTATGTTCAAGGAAGCAAGATCCTGTCCTGTAAATAACAATATAAATATGACAGAGTCACGTGACTGCAAGGGAAGGCAAAAACAATAAAACCTAAATTAAAGACCAGCTCAAGAACAAGACCACCTCAAAATTAAGAACACAATTTTCAAGTCCATTTTCACTATTTTGCTCTTTTAATTCAACCTCAATATTAAGACTACTTTAATAAGAAGACCAGTTTTCAAGGGTCCAAACGCAACGATGGTCTTATTATTGAGGTTTAACTGTAGTGATAGACAGAAAAGGTGTCGGGATCCTAATCTAAGTGGGCAAGATTCTTCCGTGGTCTTCAAACATTCTGAATTAGGCGCGAGTACTGGTTAAAACACTAAAACACAGAAATCTATCATAGATAATGATTTACATAAGCTGTAAAGTTTGTTTCATATTAAATGGAAATTTCGATTACAGAAACATGTCTAAGGCTTGAAATGATTTCATTTGATCAAATGTACAATAAATTAAATGCGCAAAAAAACAACGACTCTCCACTACACCGAAGTAGATATGTAGTAGGTCATAAGTTTTATTTTCTTGAAATATGACTTAATATATTTTTTTCAATTACTGATCAATACAATCAAACGTATATCCACAGACTATACTCATATACATTGTAACTGTTTGTCACACATTCGAGAAACCATCGTTTAATAAATAATGCGTCTCGAATATGACAACAATAGTGTTCTGGAGGACTAGACTTTATTATTTTAGTAGATTCTTTATTAAATTCAAGAGCTTAATATGGAATCAATACAAGCTACACAATTGTACATTTTCATGAAAACTACGTGCGTGAGGAAGTAATATGAACACCGTTTCACCAAGTCTCGTTTACCTACCGATTCTGTTAGCTAACGAGAACAATCTCTCTGTGAGTTCTGAGTTCATAATCTCATTTGGTATTCTCATTTTGGCACTTTGTGCGAACAACCCTCTGAGTATAGGGTCAATGCCACCCTCCTCTACTAGCCTATATGGCGAGAAGAAAGCTTTATGTAAGGGAAGGTGACCTTCTGGAGTTTGCTGGAAACTGCTGTTCATTCTAAACAATATTGGCTGTACCAGTGAGTGACCAAACCTCATGGCGGCGGTGGCAAATTCGTTGGTAACCGTCGAGTCAATGGTCGGGTTGTATCCTTTGTATTCACCTAACATTTCCATACCTTCAGAGCCAACGATTTTGGGAAGCCATGCGTTGTACGTGATATGTTGTAAAACAGCCCCAACAATTTTTCTACTCTCATGATATAACATGTTTCCATCCCAATGTGGATTTATATCCTTAAGTTCTGTCGCTATCCTGTTATGTTCTCTCATCCACAAGGTGTGCATTGCTGATAAGCCTAGATGTTCGTTAGCTCTACTGTCACCAGCCAAGAAACACGGAATGTATCTTTTACTACTTTCTATTTGACAATCAGCAGGACCAATAATTCCATGGAAGTCAAACGGAAGTTGACGTTTCCCCGCCTGCGACAGTGAACCAACCAATAGATGACCGTTTCCATGTGACAAATCCCTCAATCGATCGGCTAGGGAATCACTGCTACCGTATACCTGACTTCCATCGATGTATGATGTCAATGCGTTCAGCTGTTGCCTATGAGCAAATGTTTTGAAAAATATCGAAGTGGTTCCTGTGTTGCAGGTGGCGCTACTTCTGTGAAATCCTAAACAATTCTGTCCTCTTACCCGCTGGTCACTGGCTGGAACGGGAATCGGAAAGCATGGAAAACTGTTCTCACACGTTTCATTACAACGTCGTCCGTCATTGAATATATGTTGACTCACAGACTGTGGCGTGAGATCTATATCATGGTCAATAAACTGTCCCCATTGCATGATCATGTGTGTATCATTGTGGTCCTGTGATACTGATTCTGTGGACATCATTACAGAGGAGACCAGTCTTGGACTTGGAACATGAATACCGTTATATAATCTGGCTCTATTCCAACCTGCAATAGAATGAAGATTATGACAGCATAAGTAAACAATAGTGGCAAACTGTCACAAAATACGCACGTCATAAGTCAGAGCTCAGAGTTAAAACAAGACCAATTTTAGGTAATTTCTAAAATCAAAGAATGATAACTCCCGAGTGACTTGCGCGATATGGCTGGTTATCGAACTAGGCCGAGATATTATGCCCACAAACATTTTCATCAAGGTTAGTAAAGATCGGATGAAAACGCTTTGACTTAGAGAGCGGACAACATGTGGACGCCGCCCGACCACCCACCCGCCACGGGTGTTGCCATAATACGTCCCGTTTTTCAAACGGGCGTATAATTACGACAACTTTGAAAATGAAACTTGAAGAATCTGACGTAGCTGATGTTATGTAATTTGTTAAATACACAGTGTACTAAAATACAAACAGTTTTAAATATATTTGAATGTAAATTGTCCAGATAAGAACATTCAATCGTTGAGTTGTGCTTGCCACCGGGAGTTTGTCATTACATGTAGGGGAGGTTGTTTTAGCTATATTCTGATTACACTGGTACTGAAATATACGCCTATCTTAGAAGTGCTTGTAAAACAGGGATGTTGTATCAAAATATTCTCTACAGTAACACGAACTTGCATCTTCAGTTTGGTAAATTTGTATTTGCGTTGAAATGCACTCATTTTATTCACAAGCAATAACATATCTATCTGCATGTCATACACGATTAATGATGGAGCGTAATAATTTAAAATATTTGAAATTCCCTAATCTATCACATCAGAGTAGCAACAGCTGCATCATTTCAGACAATGTTAGTTCATTCAGTAAAAGTTCAATCCAGTTAAAAGTCGTTTATTCCGACTGCAGTACAAACTTTGATGTACAAGTCGACTTAATTCTAATAGTGAACTTATACAGCTCCTTAAAAGGGCGGATAAAAGTTAATTGAAAGAAGAAATGAATACCAATACGAGACGTTTTTATGCAAATTTCAAGCACAATTTCTTGAAAGCGGACATTTTATCTACGTACAATATGAACTTTATAACAGTGTGAGACAGAGCGACATCTCCATACAACATTCTATAAGAGATGCAAAATACTTTTTTGACAGCTTGTTTCCCTACAGAGGTTAAATTAGTTGCACGTTTTACAACGGGGAACTTAAAAATGGTGTGGAAGAAAGATTGTTGCTGCGGAGAGCGTCGCTCAAGAGGTTAAAATGGTAGCATATTTTACAACGGGTTAAATAATAATGTTGTTGACGAGAGGTTGTTGCTGCATGAAGGGCCCCTCCAGAGAGGCTGCAATGTACATATAATTTAACTAAAATTGATTGAAACTGCAACACAGTCTCTTGAACAATACATTGTTGTTTGATAACGAGTATCTTGTTTCACAAACACACCTATAGGCGTATTAAATCCATTTTCGTATTTAGCAGGAAGCATTCTAAGAAGAGCAGAGTTTGCAGACCCCCAGCTTGGGTTCTGTAGATTGTTGCATGTACCATCTACCATACGGTACTTCTTGTGGAAACACATGTTGGTACATTTCTGTGGCAGCGTTCTCCGGAAACATCCAGACATGTTGGCAATTAATGCAAGATGAGTCGGTGATACAATCTCCTGGTACGACAGTTCTGTAACATAATCACAATGATTGATACTTTGTTAGTAATACGCATTTAACAAGCAAACATTATTCTAGAACATGGACAGCCATGGAGAAAAGAAAACAAATATTTGTATGTCAAACTTGTCGTGGCGGCCCGGGATTGTAACCTTTATTCAGTACTGAAAAGTTCAGATGTTCTCCTTTGCATCAAAATTCGAGTGCGTGAAGCGTATAAGAATGCTTATGGAGTAGACTTACTGAGTATTATTTGTGATCTACTTTCTGTGAAGTTCGAGAGTGAATCTTAATATTGAGAGTCAGTAAGAGAGATAATATCCGTTACTAAGCACCTTATACTTACACTCAATACTCAGTTTAAATAAATAAATTCAAGCAACATATACAAAACTGAAAAAAAACCAATGAATTATATTTTTGTTATCAAATATGTGGGACAGTGTAACTGTTGTGAACGAATATGTAGAACTAGATCTTGTGTTCATGCTTAATTAAAGAAATTTACCACTGTTCTCCAAATCGTACGAATGACCTTCCGATACATGTCTGTGAATAATCTCTAGTGTTTGTTCAAACACTTCTTCTGCGCGCGCAATTTCCAGAGTGTCGGCGGAGGGATATCTGAACAATGTAAGTAGGTCCTGTACGCTGTGCTTCTTTCCTGTGTCAAATAGTTCTGATCTGGTTATGTTTATTGCTGCATCTACACTGCTTGTAGCAGATTGAATGGCAGAGTTGACGAATCGATCTCCTGGTCTTACTACATTCTCTGTAATCATACAATAGACATAGATATACATACTTTATCAACACCCTCAGCGCGTATGTGCCCTTTGTTACATAACACAAAACAGCACAAACCCAGTCCATGCATACATACAAATAAAAGAAAGTAATCAAGGTTTAATGTTCAATACCCAAGTCCATTTTTTAAAACATGAATTCCATGCAGGCGTTTTGCGACATTTATAGCATATGTATGCAGTATAAAGTACAGAACAGAATGATAAAATAACGTAATCACACAGCACCAAGAAACTTCGACTCTTGGAAATTTCCCAGCAACACTACATCAAGACTTAACAATATAAACCACACATTAATGAGGCTGCAATCTCATCAGAAATAGCATTCATTGCATTTATATATTTCAGAGGCATTAATAACAATATGAAGTGATAACAATTGAACTGAGAGACAAGGTTATCGCAAAGCTTTGTCTTGTATGACTAGATGGTGTTTTTCCACGAAACGCATGAGAAAAACACTAAAATACTTGAAACACATTATCATAGCTTAGATAATATCAGTTTTGTATGGATATTAATCGTTAATGCAGCCAAAGACGCAATAAAATTATGTAAACTATATCATTAGCACATATTAATGTGTAATTACCACGTGTTTCTAATCATCATTTATTGCTTTGCCTTGTCTACTGGTACAAGAACGGAAATAACCTGCACTGGATATTAGAGAGGTCTATAGATTAACATCAGCTAAAACCTTCCTCTCTCAATATGACGTTGTCACATTTACTGACATGGCATTGAATTATGTTCGCCCTTAGTTCAGAAATGTATTAAAATGTATGCCCAGTAAAGACATTAGGGGCATGACAGCGATACTCATTCATTAGTGGAATAAGACAACTGCATGGACGTCTGCAGACACCAAACACAACAATTTATTATTGTATAATCTACAGGGTGTACGTTCACAATGTTTGAATTTTCATGCTTTTCTATATACTGTTTCCATCTACGTGGCTACGAACCAATAGTTTACTACTATGTGAGAGTTCTAAATAAAACAATTCACGAAAAAAGCAGTATCGTTCATAATGTGAAGTAAAGCCAGAGTACACAGCATTATTTTCATTTGATCTCAATTCAAACTTTGTGAACAAATATTTTAACACCCTATAATACCTACTTCTCCAGACTGATTTAACTGAGTTTTGCCTTTAAGCTAAATTCGAGACTTAACTTTTAAATTGTAGAACTCAGCCAATAAAAAGGGCTGATATATAAATTAGATGTAGACATACTAGCGTCGCCATCATTGACAGCATGGTTGTTGTATAATTTTCGATATGCATGGAATGAAATATCTGATATGAAATCAAATTTCAATTTGAGAAGTTTCAAAGAAAACGTGTTTATTCTGAAGATCACAACGAATTCCATAATACAGACAAGAAAGGTATTTATAGAAGGTGCAATCTTATCACGTTGAATGGAGTACTTTGGACAAGAATAATCAAAAACTTCCAGTCGTCTTTACGAATACAGTAAAACCTAACTTAAAGACCACCTCAATTATAAGACCACATCGAAATTAAGAACACAATTTTCAAATCCATTTTCACTATTTTGCTCTTTATTCAACCTCTATATTAAGACCACCTCAATAAGAAGACTAGTTTTCAAGGGTCCTAAGGGTGGTTTTACTTTTGAGGCTTAACTGTATTATAAGAATCAGAATGTAACCTACCTCTAACAATCAAGTTGATGAAATATCGAGCAAAGCCAAGTGTATTTTCAGCGAAACATTCGTAAGAGCCCTCGTCACTTTGAATCACGCGGCGGATGTTCAAAACGCTGCCTTCAATCAAGTACTTGCGGCTGTTACGTAACGTAATACCGTTCTTTACCCAGCGGAATTGTGGGGAGGGTTGTCCATCTGATGAACAATCGAGCGATATATCGTCACCTTCCACAGCTTCTCGTTCTTCTGTCTGAGGTCTAAGATCTGATCAAACAAGATAGAAACAGAACTTACAACGCCAAGTGTATATGGTGTAAGTATTGGATGGAATAGAAGATATGATGCAATATGTGCCAAAAAAGATACAAATTAATCTTTAAACAGAAATGCTCAGACAATGTCTAGCACTAATTACTAGAGGATAAAAATTACCCATGAAACGTGTTGATTGCACAAATATCTCGTTTGGAACTTGGTGATAATGTGTGACAAAATTTGTTTTGTGTTGATTATTTCAGATAAGGTTAAGGTCAAGGTCGTTGCGACCCACGCACTTTTTGATGGGAGTGATAAAAGTTCGATTTTCACTGTCAGTAGCCTATGTACAGACCAAGAAAGTTACATATAGAAAGGGAACAGGTATCCCCTCTCCATCCACAGGGAAACTCCAAGTTATTTTGTGAGATTAGCCATTTTCCATGATTTTCTAGCTGAAAAGCCTATCTACAGCAACAACAAGACAACTTCCGGTTGAGACTTTCAAATTGACAAATTAACTCTTTAGAATCATAAAACGAACTTTTGATACTGGTCAGTGAATCCTACATTACATGAACCCACCAATCTACCAAGGTAATCATGGCATGCCATATTTATTGTCTTTTTGCCCTAGGATTCGTCCTCTGGATTGCAAAACGTCCTTTGTTTACCACAACTGAACACAATTCGGATACCCGATTTCGGATACTTCTATCAGGAGACTGTCACCCAAATCCAGGACCTGTCAAGTTCCCCTGCGCAGTATGCCAGAAGCCTACTAAATCAAACCAGCGAGCCATACAATGTGATTCCTGTGACGCATGGTACCATGCCAAATGCATGAAGATGCCGGAGGAAGTCTACGCAGGCATCACATCCAACATCACCTGGATTTGCTTTGCATGTGGCATCCCGAATTTCTCGACATCTTTATTCGAGTCATACATGGCAGAGTCAATAGCTACCTCTATTGCTACTGAGAACTCCTATAGTGTCCTATCCAGTCACGAACAGCCGACCTCCCCGGACCCGGGACAGGTGAGCTCATTCTCCACCAGCTTCAACTCACACAATAGTTCCATTGGTCCTCCAAGATACACCTCGTCCCCGTTGCAGCCCTCACGCCAAAAAGGAAACCAACAAGGACATAAAACTAATACATTTCGTGTCACGACAGTGAACTTCCAGAGTATTCGGGCGAAAAAGACAGCTTTCTGGCTCCTATTGACTGAGGCAAACCCCGACATCATCATAGGCTCCGAGACTTGGCTTCACCCAGGTATCTTTGAGAGAGAAGTCCTCCCCGAAGGATACAGTATCATCGCAAGGAGGGATCGTCCACAGGACCATCATGGTGGGGTGATTATTGCTGCTAAAGACAACATCTATGGCTGCGAGATAAGCATACAAAGCGATGTGGAATTTACAGCAGCATCCTTCGAGTGTACCGGCAAGGAACCACTAATCATTGGTTCTCTCTACAGGCCCCCCAGCAGTGACCAAAACTATATGGAAGAATTATGTACTCAGATCAGAGGACTTCATACAAAGTACCCTAGATCCGCTATATGGATTGCTGGAGACGCAAACCTACCTGATATAGACTGGGACATGAATGCAATATCTGGATCAAACTATGGTCATACAATCAGCCAACACTTCCTTAACACTGTGTACGACACGA
Organism: Mactromeris polynyma; assembly: GCA_032209605.1. Taxonomy (NCBI): domain Eukaryota; kingdom Metazoa; phylum Mollusca; class Bivalvia; order Venerida; family Mactridae; genus Mactromeris; species Mactromeris polynyma. Next base: position 16,658,108 of record JASFXZ010000008.1, read on the forward strand.
GCTCCGAACAAGTTGTCAGGTTCCCCACTCGAGGACAGAACACCCTTGATATCTTCCTGACAAACAGACCATCGCTTATCTACAAGTGCAAACCAATGCCGGGCCTAAGTGACCATGACATCGTCTTTGTGGAAGCAAAGGTCCTAGCACCAAGGAAGAAACAACCACAGAGAAAGATACACCTGTGGAAAAGAGCTGACCTGGACGGCATGAAAACACACACTCAAACTTTTTCCAACAACTTCACCCAAGAACACACAACTGATACAGACATCAACACACTCTGGAACACCTTCAGAAACTTCTGCACAGACGCAATGGATTCCAGTGTCCCCTCAAAGATAACATCATCCCGTTTCCACCAACCCTGGATCACCAACAAAATTAAGCGACTATCCAAAAAGAAGAAACGCGCTTACCGTAGAGCCCGGAAGTGCAGTGATTCCCAGGAAAAATTCAAGCAGCTACAGAAGCAAACCCAGTATGAGACCAAACGGGCCTATAACCAGTATGTCAACGACTTAGTAACTCCAGACACCGACAAAAATCCAAAGAAGCTATATTCCTTCATAAACAGTAAGAGGTGTGACAGCAGTGGAGTCTCCCTACTGAAGAAAAATGGTGTCTCACACAGTGACCCAAAGACCAAGTCTGCCATCTTGAATGAACAATTCATCAATGCATTCACCAAAGAAGATATGTCTTCAATGCCTATCATGACAGGAGAACCTTCACCCAAAATGGATGCATTCACCATCAGCTGTAACGGAGTGAAAAAACTACTGAGTGGCCTCAACCCACACAAGGCCCAGGGACCCGATGCCATCCCTTCACGCTTCTTGAAAGAATGCGCTGAGGAGATATCCCCAGCATTGACCCTAGTATTTCAGGCTTCCCTGAAACAGGGTCAAGTACCGGAAGACTGGAAACAGGCCCTCGTCACACCAATCTTCAAGAAGGGCGACAAAAGTTCTCCTGGAAACTACAGGCCAATCTCACTCACCTCTGTGTGCTGCAAAGTCATGGAACATATCATCCACAGCCAAGTCATGCAGCATCTGGAAGCCCATGAGATTCTATCGGACAAGCAACATGGATTCCGGAAGAAACGCTCTTGTGACAGCCAACTAATCCTCACCATACAGGACCTCGCTGCCGGGCTGGATGAGGGGGAGCAGATAGATGCTATACTACTGGATTTCTCCAAGGCCTTTGACAAGGTACCCCACCAGAGGCTCTCCCTGAAGATGCGCCACTACGGTATAAATGGCAGCACCCTCAGCTGGATCGAAAGTTTCCTCAGCAACCGCAGCCAACAGGTCCTTGTTGAAGGTCACTCGTCTTCTTCAGCCCCCGTCACTTCTGGAGTGCCACAGGGCACAGTTCTAGGTCCTCTGTTATTCCTTCTCTACATCAATGATCTGCCACAGAAGGTATCATCAACTCCACGACTGTTTGCTGACGACAGCCTTCTCTACAGGAAGATCCGCTCTCCACAAGACTCTATTGCTCTCCAGAATGACCTTGACTGTCTTCAGCAATGGGAGAAGGACTGGCAGATGACCTTTAACCCATCCAAGTGTGAAGTGATCAGAATCACCAGGAAACGCAACCCGATCAGAGCCAACTATAACATCCATGGCCATGACCTTGCCATTGTCAGATCGGGGAAATATCTAGGTGTCACCATCTCTGACAACCTATCGTGGAATGCCCAAGTGGATGCCAATACCAAGAAGGCAAATAACACTCTTGGATTTCTAAGAAGGAACCTCGCCAGATGCCCCAGAGACACAAAAGCACAGTGCTACACTAGCCTGGTGAGGCCCATCCTTGAATATGCCTCAACCACTTGGGACCCCCACACCACCCGGAACATCCAACAACTGGAGGCAGTACAGCGTAGGGCTGCTAGGTTTGTCACTGGCGATTACAGGACCACTAGTAGCACCAGCCAGATGATGAACGAACTTGGCTGGGATTCTCTACAACAGAGGAGATCTGACACCAAACTGGTAATGCTGTACAGAATCACCCACTACCTGATGGACATACCCGCTGACAGGTTCTTACACCCTTCCTCAATTACCATACGTGGCTGCACCACACGATACCTACTCCCATACTGTAGAACTGATGTGTACCGTCACTCATTCTTCCCAGCTGGTATTCGACTGTGGAACCAACTGCCAGAGCACGTAGCCACAGCCCAGACCTTGGAAGCCTTCAAGGAGGGGTTAGCGGGTCGCACCATCTAGATGCGAACACAGTGTTTTTATCTGCTTTTAAAAACTTTTATCTTTTATGTGTGTGTGTGACAACGACCTTGTAAATAACTAATTTCATTTGCGACAATGCCCCAGAGTGGGCCCTGCAAATTATTCAGAAGAAGAAGAAGAAGAAGATTCCTTTATTTAGATATTCAAATCTAAATCGCAATATCTAAGGGTGGTATCCCAGACTAACCTTGAGCAGTAACCTGTAACTCAGCTTCCGCTTCCATTCGTCCAGCAGCACTCTCAGCTCTGCATACATACACACCATTGTCTGATGATTGGATACGTGCTATCCTGAGTGTACGACCAGAATCTAAGATTTCATATCTACCATTGTTAGGCAATGGGTTATCTAAAATAAAAAATAAAAATGTAAACGCATCAAGCGAGAAAATGATAAACGCATCAAGTGAGAAAATGATAAACGCATCAAGTAAGAAAATAGTGAGAAAATAACAAACACGAAGTACGAAAATGAAAATGGTAAACACATCAAGCAAAGAGGATAAACACAAAGTTAGAAAATGATAAACATCTAAAGTCAGAAAATGATACACAAATGATGTAGGAAAATGATAAATGATGAAAACATGAAGGAATAATATGACAAACATATAAGTGAAAATTATAAAGACATACATTGAGAAATTGGTAAACGCATCAAGTCAGAATACGGTTAGCCAGAAAATGAGAAAATGATTAACACGTGAACTTAGACAGTGGTGAACACAAAAAATAAGACATTGTTAACCACATGATTTGTGATAATGGTAAACACAAAAATCACTTTACAAAACACCAGCAAGAAAGATATTTTTGAAATCAAAATACATTAACTTCAACTTTTTCGTTTTCAAGTCGAAAGCGAACATAATCCTTGACCTAGAATATAATATTAATTTTCAGAATTAGGGACAATGAATCGTAAATAAAACACTCGTAAATAAAACACTAACTATTTCTGAACCAGAATATTCCAGGATTGGGTTCCCCCATTGCGTCACACTGGAAAGTTGCTGCACTGCCGGCACCTCGTAACACATCTCTTGGACGTAGAACAAAATGTGGGGCCACTGAAATATAATACACAATGGCTGTAAACGACATACATCAAGAAAATAATATAACATTTGGTTAATGATAAGATTCGCATTGTTGTTAATACCTTTGAGCATTTTTTGATAAATCCAAAAGCGATGATGATACGGATGAATTATTAAATATTTTCAAAAAGTAGTCAATAAATTTTAGAATATACTCTATGGTGTGTGTACCATTTCGCAGTATTCAAACGCTCTTACTATAAGGTGCGACTAAATGTAACGGAATTCATTATAACAAACCTTGGACACTAAGACTGGCGGATGACGTTATGATACCCTCAACATTATCTGCTCTACATCTATACTCTCCCCTGTCCTCATTTCGCACACTAATAATGTGTAGACCTCCAGCAACAATGCTCACACGTGAATTCAATCGCACGTTGTTTCCATTCAATGTCCACGAGATTACTGGTTCCGGTCTACCTGAAGCTGCGCAAGGCAGGTCGACAGAATCGCCAAACTGGGCATGAACGTTACTTGGTGTTCGCAAAAAGGTAGGTGCAACTGCAAATAGTCATTACAATAACAGAGTAATTAATTTTCAATCATCATACAGGTTGAACAATTGTTAGTGTGAAAGACATAATACAACAGAACTTGTTTTTTGAGTCTAAATCACAATTCTTTTATATTGGAGTTTTACGTCGTTTTTCGGTTTTGGACGTCGATCAGTTGTCCTGTCTGGTGTTCTTGGTGTACAAACCAGTACTACACAGTAATTCCACAAGCAACTGACACCCTTTACAACATGAATCAGAGGTGGAGAAAAAAGGGTCATCTTCAGTCAAAAATGAGAACATACGCCTCAGCCAGGGATCGAACCTACGACCTCGAGGTCACCAGTCGATCAAGGCGGACATAGCTCGAGCAGATGTCAGAATGATAGACATATTGTAACAGAACACGACAATTTGAGTTTCACATTATGATAAAACAATGTATTGCCTGCAAGTATGAAATTGCGAGTTACAGGTTACTATGCAACTAATAACGTTGATATATGGTTACTAAGCGACGCACGCAACACATCAAATTTACAATGGTGTCGTTTTTGTGAGTTTATGGTTAAATTACGATTTAAGTGTGAACGTATTTCACATTAGCTGTAAGTGAACTCAGTATAAAAAAGAAATAAAATATATACAGAAGGAGGCATATACAACTGTCAATTATGAACAGTTAATTAACAATTATATGTTTTAATTACACATTTGGTTTCTCACCAAGATGTAATATATCCTATAATTGTGTTTATATCTCTAAGCTATGGTTCTCATTCTTACATCAATAAAACCACTTACTAAATACTAATTTACTATAAAGCATCTACTAGGAATGCCACTTTGAATTAACTGCTGGAGCAAAGATCCCCATTTCACAAAGATGTCAGTAAATTGACATGGCGAAAGATATTGCCAATTTATTCAAAATGGTATTTACTATAACTTTTACTGCCTTTCTTGTAAGTATGTTAACAAATATTGGAAGAGAGAAAATCTCGAGGGGTGAAAGCGAAACAAGTTTATTCATATACAGTAAAAACTCACTTAAAGACCACCTCAATAATAAGACCATCTCTCAATTAAGAACACAATTTCAAAGTCCATTTTCACTATTTTGCTCTTTATTCAACCTCAATATTAAGACCACTTCAATAATAAGACCAGTTTTTCAGGAGGTCCAATGGTGGTCGTATTACTGAGGTTTTACTGTACTATAAATGAAGAGTCTTATAGAGCAGTGTTGAGTTCACCCCTCGATTTAGACAAAATAAGATGTAAATCATCAGAACTGTTCCTTACAATCAAATATATGATCATGGAAACTATTTGTGAAATAGATTTGTAACATTCTGTCAAAGATGAATGATAGTTGTTACTTGCTTTCAGAAGTATGGCAATAACATGGTATGACGTCTATGAAGTTTATCCAAGAATGATAGATGATTCTTATACACAATCATAACTCCGGACTATGTTTTTCAAAATGTGTTGATTATAAATACTTACATTATATACGAGAGGATGGTTTATACGAGTAATATTAACTTATCTGAGATAATTACATACTGTGGGAAATAGAGAACACATGCGGTGTAACGCTTAAACAAGAATTAATTCGTAATAAATGCCAATTGAGAAAGTTTAGATATTGAAAGTATGATTAATATTCGCATACTTCGTACTCTTCAATGCTTATATACAATGACAAGCCACTTATAGAGGAATGTCTTTCATTCAGAGTTCTTCAGCATTTTCATTTTTACTTTCATAGAACTGCCTAGTATATTTAGGCATATTATTGTAATAGCATGAACGCAGTCTCAGTGACAACCATATACAGCACACCCTCTCCATTGCGATCATCCCTTAAGCGACAACCATCCATGTTCCCCTTAGTAAGAATTTACAGTCAGCCTCATTAGAGAAACAACCCCTCAGCGGCGATCAAAACCAGGTAGCACTTTATTATTCCCCACCATCGTGTAATATACTAAATATGGTTATCCCAATACTTGTAATAATGTAACGTGTTGGAAACAGAATAGAAAATTGTACAATGGTCATTAGTACGGGCTGCTAATTCTTTGGACAACGAAGGTTGCATCGGAAGGTAAAGGTTACGCCGTAAGAACAGGAAGTAGAACGTGGTATGTTAACAACAGAAGAAACAGTTAGATCTTCATTAAATGCGCTGCTATGGGATTTACAACCTCGTCTGTATGTAAGTGACGTCATTTCAAGAAAACCAAACATGTGATGTCACTAAATATACTGTATAAGGTCACTTAGTTTTCATATTGCCATATGGGGCAAATAATTCTTACTGTCAGTACATTATTACGTCACATGTGACGTTTTTTTTGGAAATGACGTCACTTTAAGACTCATTTGTATATTGTACCTGAAGTAAGTTGTTCTGCAATCGATTTATTTTTCTTGAATTTCAATTTCGAACAAATTGATATTATTATACATAAGTCTTGAATGTACAATGTATTGAAATTTCAAAAAGTGCTTAATTCATGTAAACTATTGGACGGATTATCCCTACCATTGAATGAGAGAGGTTCTGGTCGTCTTGTTACGGGATTCTGGTGACGTTGTATTTGGTTATCAATAAGATGATCGGTACTGTTATGGGTATGTTGACGATGTTCATGTCTGCTCATACGTAATTGTACTGATTCGGTCTTTACTTCACCGTTTGTGTTTCTAGCGATACATTCATAAGTTCCCTGATCGTCGTCTCTAGCGTTAGGTATCATCAATGTACCATCATCTAAAATTGTGTACCGTCCCTGGGATGCGTCCAGTATCTCGCTGTAAAAAATAAAAATGTCTTTTTGCCATATACATGTATATTTTTTTCATTTTTACGGCCGGATTTAGGGAACTACTTTCTTCCGCGCAGAGGAGTAATTCGCACTGCCGGAAAGTTTAGCAGAATTGATCTGGACTGAGTATTAAACCGTACACAATAAGTATTGCCTTGAGGGAAGCCAAAAATAACACATAGCATACAGTAAAGGTAAAAGTTACAATTGTCATTGTTGTATTCGATAAAAGAAAAGAGGAATTTTCAGTACGAATTACCAAATATAAACACCAGTTTCTAAGCTGGTCATATAATGTGCAGAAGTATTTTTAAAAGTGTACCTGAATATTAAAAAGATCAGAGTGGTTTTTGTTTATGAAATAGTTTCAAAATTAAACAATAAGTATAAGGCTTTGTGTGCATACTTGTTTTTAGCCCAGAGAATTTCCGGTGTAGGACTGCCCTCGGCGTGACATCTGAAGTAAGCAGTATTACCAAAACTGATTTCAACATCTGAAGGTTCGCTTGTAAAAACTGGTAAATCTGAAATATATTTTTAGAGTATATAATTATTCACTGGCTAGAAAAGCAGAATGAAAGCGCAATTCAAATACAAAGTCAGTCAAAAGTTTTGATGATATGTGACCCCGACAAATGAATGTATTTATAGTGAATACAGATAATAAATACATTTGCATGGTGACAAGAGGTGTGTTCCGATCATTGTGGCATATACACTGCGATACGAATCTAGACAATTCCACAGCGTGTCTGAAGATACGTTTTAAACAACAGCATTATCAGATACAGTCGGAACTCGTTCATTCGATTTCATCGGGTCCGAAATTTATTTCGAATAATGCATAGTTCCGAAAAGCCCAAGATACATCGGGACTTGATATTTGTTTGGATGATACCAAGTATTTGGATAGAAGATTGTCCAATACACGAAGTCCGACTGTATATTAAAGTGACAATGTGTTGATTTTTAAGTTTATTGTTTTCGAAACACGGATAGAGTGGGATAGTGTCGTGTAGGATGCAAGCAAGAGTTATGTGTGGTAGAAATCCGGCAACCACATGCTTTGTAGGTGAAATACGAGATATAAAGTTTGGAAGTTAACCGGATGTATGCGAAGGAAGCCATTTCTTCCTTAACGTAGTTCAGAGTAATATGTGTTAGTATACATTAACATAGAAACAATAAAGGACATTGTATGCCGATTATACCAATAAACGATTACAAATAGGATAGTATTGCCTCGATTATTAACGTGAAGAATAGTGTTTTCTCGAACGAATGAATTCTCATTGTTCAAAACAACTGCAGCCTATGATGTCAGCGTCTTATATCCAAACCTATCGTATTCAGTTGGCGCATCAGTTACCAATTAAACTTTGTGACAAAGTTGACTTTGACGAGCAAATATCGAGTATATAATACGTGCATTACATGATTTGTTACGCAAAAACAACACTTCGTTTAAGTACACTTTAGAGTTACAAGTGGAATACCTCTCAGATCATATGAACAAATCAATTTAAGCAATTCGAACGACAGCGCCTGTGTTATTACTTTTAGTTTTTGTCCAGTAATAAAATGTTTACTATCATAGACAAACTTGAAGCACACAGTTGCCTGTGAATAACTAGCTGTATCTAAGCCAAACCCAACAGTTGCCTGTTTCTTGTAAAAATGGTAAAAAACACAGTTGCCTGTATCTGCGCCAAACCCAACATATGCCTTTTTCTGGTATAACTATGAGCTTGCATGTTTCTTAATTGGCAAGAAATTCTGTTCTGTCAATGGCTGTGAGCTGCTCAGATACGGGTAACATGGACACCAGGAACGTGCAAAGTCAGTACAGTGCATTATGTAAGAAAGCAGGTAATTGTGATCTTGCCGGACATAAGAATCCCAAGATTGTAGGTTTATCACCATGACAACATAATAGTTGGTCTTACAGGAGAGGAGAATCCCAAGAGTGTATGTATATCACCATGGCAACAGAACATTTGGCCTTGCAGCACAGGAGAATTCCAAGAGTGTAGGTTTATCACCATGGCAACAGAACATTTGATCTTGCAGGACCGGAGAATCCCAAGATTATAGGTAAATCAGCATTTGCAACAGAACATTTGATCTTGCATGACAGGAGAATTCCAAGATTATAAGTATTTCATCAGGGCAACAGAACATTTGATAAGCACTGTTAAATTGGAAATAGAGGACAGTGGTGGTCATGTTGTACAAATACATGCTTGGTTTTACTCTCTACCTCTATATGTATAATATTGTAGCAGTTTTCTAAAGCCAGGGTGTGGGTAGATAACTTCTTCCATTTCATTTTGACCTGAGTTTGACAAAAATAAAATACTTTTTTTAAATAAGGATGGCATTTGTGTTGTACAACATTCAAAATGATCAAGTATTTGATTTCAACCCAAACACATTTAAAGGATTTAACCGGGCAACAACGATCGAATCCATATGTATATAATATAATATAGTTTTGCACTTATATTCTCCAACGAAATGAAAAACATAGATTTTCCAACGACACAAAAAAATAAAAATAAAATAAAAACCAGGCCCGTTTATTCATCGCGAGCGCTGCCAAATATGCTTTTGGATCATACATTTTGAGAGAGAAGAGTTATATAATGTCGTAAAATTGAATAATATGTCGATGGGTGAAAGCGAAATAAGTCTATCTGCTTATAAATAAATACACATAAATACTTCCCTTCGTTGACTCCACGCTACGATGTATATAACTACATGAAGCATCTGATCAAAGATACGTTAAATAATTTTTGACAATAAAAATAATATGTATCAATGAATCTAAATGGAAAGGGGATATGTACTGTGCGATACAAGCCGAAAATCTTGTTAAACTATTCGTACTAACATACCAGACTGGATATCAGTCTGATACCGGATTATCCTCTCTTACTTACCACAGTTGAATTCGGACATATTGACCTCCATCAGTGACCTCCCTCTTAAATTACCCGGGTAATCGCACGTGGCTGCTGCCTGTGTGTCAGATAGTTTCTCCTTCAACATCTTGGCTAACCAAATCATTTCACAATCACAGATTAAAGCATTGGAATCTAACCGCCTGAAATGATAATATACAAAACAATATACAAATATGGCGACAAAATGAAAACAATGGATTTGATTTGATATGACGGTATACGATGTTTTTGGGAGGTGACTTAACGCCTCAGTTAAACATGGGGGTCAGATGACCTAACACGTTTCCATGGAATTAATTATCAACCAGTACTAACTTGCTCTGCCACAAACAGCAGACAGATACTAAACATGAATCAGAGGCGGGGGACAATGACCGTGCATATCGAACTTTTACTTCTGCATTTGCAGATGTGTTACCGAAGGACATGACCTGTCCCGCCCGGAAATCGAACCCGGACCTTCCGGTTGACAGTTCAGCGCTCTTCCAACTGAGCTAACAGGCGGGCTTGAACCATATACGAACTGTACATATTGTATTTTAGCGTAACATACAGACGGACATGTGAACATAATACAAAAATGCAATTATCTGTTCACAGTAATAGTTTTAGTTTTGCTGACATGTTAAGTGCACACAAAGTGAAATACCTAAACAATTGAAAGCATCTCATAAAGCTATATGTTTTTTCAAGCAGTTTAAAACAATCTTTATATTTAGAGAAAAGTCTATTACATTCCTCAGTGTTCTTAACACGCGTTTAGCAGACAAGATAAATTTCAAACAGAGAAGAACAAAAGCCAATAAAGTAGGTGTAATTTCAGAACAAATAAATGCGAAATCACTTAACCCAAAATACAGAATTACATGGTTGCAGCTGTGCATTTCTTCGCAAAAAAGAGAAAATGTTTGGCAACGTGCAAGTTGTTTAAACAAGCGTCTGCATTCTAGAGGATTTCATCTAAACGTCAGGAGTCTATGTTGTATGTTGTTTAATAATCCTAGTATTTACCCAGAAATTATCATCACATTCCAATCTAAAACTCTCTAAAACCCATCCTGCAATGTGTGGGATGTATATTAGTGCAAAATAATTAATATCCTTGTCAAAATGTGTAAATATAATAACACTACATATAAAACAGCGGGACAGATTTCAATAATAGTGCAACACAATATAAATTCTTGAGATTTAGTGAGTTAACCGAATTACTTCAAAATAACAACGTTCCTGCATGTGAGTCTAAAGCCAAACACATCAGTCATAATTTATTCATGATTAAATGTGAAAACATAAGTTCGATTAATTGTTTTCGATAGAATCTCTAAGATCAACCATCGATATATAAATATGATTATTCTTATATTCTTCTGTTTAGTCTGTTAGTCGTTTTGTTTTTCCTCATCTTTCTTATGTCATGACGATATCGCAGGCAACTATAGACATTTATGAATACTGTTAGTAATATAAAAGGGTGTGAAAAGGATTGCGATAATACATAGCTACGAATCGTTTGCGAAATATGCCCCGGGGGTACTAATATTTAATAGGGGGAGGTAAATATAGCTCGTACAAACTTAGATATGATATTTTTGCTTATTTCTATTTCATTATACTATCAGTTGTCATGAAACTTTGAAAATATGTTGTTAAATTCACACGCAAGCTTTCCATTAAAATACATCGCATACAGTGCTAAACTGAAATTTCTGAACATAAGATTCACTAATGTATTGACGAGTCAATTCCTTCAAAGTCGTTTACAGTTATTTAGCAGTTGGATATAAGGTGTCAGTTATGTTCCATTAATCGATAGAGCGGATCTGTAGTCCTGTGGTAACGCGCTAGACAGGTAATCCAGGGAACGCAGGTTCGAACAGTATTTCGGACGAGACTTTAAAAACTGAGGTCCCGTGTATGATGCTGTACATGGAGATCGTAAAAGAACCAGGGGTGCTTCTGGAACTGGGGCATCTCCTGTATCATGCAGTATCATGCACTATCCTCCAAACACTCTAAAATGACTAACATTCTTCCGGAGGCGTCACCCATATGGGAAACCGGAGGCGACGATAAATAAACGCAAATACAATATCATTAATCGCCTGTATAGTCCAGCGTATGGCGCATTTTGATTAGCACTTGGCTTGGTCAGCGGTTATTTCCCTATGTCCCTTCTTCCCTCCTAGATAAGAAGGGATAGCTCGTGACCTTGTCTGAGGTTTTGTGGAGTCGTCTTACCGCATTTGTTTCTGTTTGACTCTTGTTATAGACGAAAAACTGCATGATGCGTGATACGTAAGTAAGGGTGGTGATGGGTAAATGTCTGCGTGTTTTGGTAATGTTGTATTTAAGTACATGTATGATAACTTTAGTTGATTTATTCCATTATATAGTTCATATCATATTGTGCCTTTGCCATATTTCCTGTCAATGTAAGTGACCAAATGCAAACTTATATTATTTATTTGCTAATAAATTAGAATTCATGAACACTTGAATCAAAATAACAGGTACAGGAATACATACACTACCACTCACTTAGAAAATTAACAATCACATGTTCAAAATACATAATGTCGACTCATACACCGGGTATGCTGAAACAGGAAATAGTTTCGTAGATAACTAGGTAAGCGTCTATATAATTACCAAGATTTTTAGCAGTTTTATTACATAATACTAATATACAGAGAAGACAGTCCAAATCCTTTTAACCGTCGGTGGGAGTTAATTGCATTTTTGTAGACTGACTTCTGTACAAAAACATCAATATTGTCTGACTAATGTAATTTATTTTTATTGTCATTTTTGCTGGAAACCGCTTTTTTCTTTGATGTTATTTGTAATCAGTTGTCAAGGTATGTGATGACGTCACTGCATCTGGCGCTGATTAGAACATAAATATCTGAACGTAGTTATTTTTGCAATAATACAGTCACCGTGGAATATTTACACTGATTTTAACTGCATAACAACGAAAATATCTAATAATAGAACCAAATTATATTTCTGCAGATTGTGCCATGACCGAAATATGGCACCAACCTAAACCTAATATTGTGCGGTAACAAGCTATGGGACTCTATAGAACGTATGCTTTGTTTCATGGCGGACATCATCTTCAAATAACATAACAAAAATACTAATTATGTTCTTCAGAATTGAAGGAATAAAAGTTTAAATTCTGTCTTCATTTAACATGAATCATATTAGTCGTCTCTGATGTTCTGCTTGATTTTTGCTCAATTAATGCAGAATATCCCGATGGAGCGCCAATGTTATACCTCTTTGTGTCTCAATTTAATTCTGTGCAGTAATTAAACATAATAAATGTACCACTAAGCATAACGAAGAAGGAATGAAGCAATAATTAAATATTTCCCACAAGCGAAGATGACTGAAGCTTTGCTCTTAGATAACTACTGGTTATAAGAAGACAAAGGGAACTCATGGCGACAGTATGTTATAATATAATACATGAATAATATCAGACTACTTTCTGTTAGTTCACGAGCGGAAATGGCCTAAAATATCCTTGGCCCCAACAGTAAATCTATCACCGAGGCGGCACACTTGTCTCAAGACAAAAGCGAAAAATAGCATACTGAAAAAAATACGGGAGGCCAAGTGGTTGATGGGAAGAGCGTCCGATATTTTGTCCAAATGTCGGGAGTTAAACTGCCTGTAGCGAAGTGGAACCATGAACTTCACAATCCCTAAATTAGGCTTGAATACTGGTAAGTAAGCCAGGAAACAGTCTGCGAGGGTGATTACTATACGCTGTAATAACTTGTTTCATACTCGATGTAAAAGAAATAAGTGAACATTTCAACATGGAGGGGAGGGAACGGATGAGAAACAATCACTGGTTAGATTAGACATTGAACAATTGCTGATTAGTACTGGGGCCGTATTCACGAACATTTTAAAACGGAAACTCGGGCTTAGACTTTAAATTTGCAAAAGTTATATTTTCCAGCCTATTGTTTTCGTTTAATCGAAACGAATGAAATTGGTCTGAACAATTGATGTTATCCAATGTACACAGCTTGCTAATTTTTATTAAGATCTATATTGTTATGATAATGTAGGAGCAAAAAGAATATTTAATATTTTAGAGGCTAAGACTGAGTGTCAGTTATAAATGTTTGTGAACAAGGCCCTTGCTGTCTAGGCAATTGATATACACAAGCAGAAATATCAATTAAAGAGAAAATGAGGAAATAAATAAATGCAATACTTCCATTGAAACATACAATTATGTTTCAAGTGGCAAATATGAACAGTTTATCATTTTCATATCATCAATTTAAACATACTTACAGTCTCTTCAGTTTCTGATTGTGTGTAAACAGACCAGGTGGTAACTTCTTCAAGCTATTACCGTGCAAAAATCTGAAACAATCAAACCAATGTAAGGATATAATAGACAATAAAACGCGATATTAAAGAGGAAACTGAAGATTTGCACTTGCCGCCCCCATACCACTTGATATTAAGACAGGTTCATAATTGTTTAAAAGAACCTTGATAAATAATATCCTATTGTTTAAAGAGATGCGCAATAAAATTCACATATAATTCGACAAACAGAAATTTGTTTCATTTACTGCTTCAAGCAATCATTCAAGCGGTCAATGTCTTAGAATTTTATTATAATCATTTCGTTAGGTGGGTTTGATCGATATATCATTTATGTTGTTTTTCCGAAAGCTGTTTTCCCTCATAGAAACCAGACAAGTTGATTGTCTAAGTGTTGTAGATCACTGATATCAGATCGAAATGGCATAAGAAACGTGTGAGCATATGGTGTTCCGTAAAGGTCATTATTATATTCATCATGTTGTCGCGAGTGCAATCGTTAGTCAGTACAGACACCATTGCAACGGTTCTCATTGTCTGAGAAAGATTGTACCCTAGCAAAACGGACAAACTCAGGACTCAAACAACGAAAACGTATCAACTTCATTAAATGTTATAACATTCATATACGTGTGTGAATAAAGGGTATAAAGCAGATACTCATCACCTTCATATCACATGTGTGAATCAAGGGTATATAGCAGCTACTCATCACCTTCATATCACATGTGTGAATCAAGGGTATAAAGCAGCTACTCATCACCTTCATATACATGTGTGAATCAAGGGTATAAAGCAGCTACTCATCACCTTCATATCACATGCGAGCATTTATATTACACATATTACAAGTATTGTGAGTAATAAATACCGAACTAACTGAACATATAATGGAGATAACTTGACCACATTCCCAGTTAATCGAATTACAAATATATATCACTCACTGTTAGCCACGTGAGTCAAGGACCCGAGATCAACATAATTCGCCGTGAATAAAGAAAGTATGTGACAGCCACTTAAATAGCATTAGATATATTTCATTCGTCCATTACAATAATTATAATAACAGTGCGTCGAATGACCTCCTCCGGGGTGTTTTCAGTAGACTGGAAGTAATCTCTAAACTGTAATATATAACCCAGCAGGTGTCAGGGTTTCTATGAAGATATAGACCGTTTAAATTATAATCGAACATAATACCCGGCTGAACATGGTAACAATCTTAATACAACTTCGCTGTTTGTATCAAATTTACGGAGTTAGAGAAGTAAGGGAAATATTTGTGACAAACTTATTTTGATCAAATTTTAATAGTAAACACTCGACCCGCCTAAGACGTAGAAAGAGTTTACCCCACTATTGCATTGAGATAGTATAGAATAAAATACAGTAGATTTATATTTCCTTTTAAAGCAATAGTATGCTCACTTTTTGTTAATATTTTACATATAAACAAACCTGCAAAACATTATTTCATAAAGTTAAACCATGAATACATATGCATTGTCAACTAATAAACTATGAATGCAGTCCTCTTTATGTGTCGACGATACAAGTTTGTAAATATCTATAACTTTAAAAAATCTTGTGTTTTTTCACAAGTTGTTTGCATGTGAAACATGATAACACATTTTGTTTTAAATTCAGTTAACGCATTGCTATTGTTCGTATTATAGATAGTTTAGTTAATGTTGCAACATCCCCGGATGAAGCTCGTTCATATAGTTAACATTCAGATGGGCCAGATGTTTCTTTAAAATCCTCGGTATTTAAAAAAATATTGCCATACAAAATAACATACTGAAGGAACCAAAAGAAGGTATCAAAATTCAAAACGTTAGTCATAAAAGACATTGATGTTTTCTGCCTTCCGCAAAATAGTCCACATACTGTTGTTGAAGAGAGATGGTCGATCAAGGAAAGACAACTCCGGAGTGATAGTTCTGTACTTACAGGGGCTTTATTCACAAACATTTTCAGACAGCATCTCAGACTTAGACTTTAAAATGGTAATTTTTATTTAGCATCTAGAATTGATTTTGATAAAACTTGGCAAAGTGTAGACTGAGTATCAAGGAATATTCAAACACAGTTTTATCCGTTTAGATATAATGAAAACGAAACGCTGGTAAACTTAACTTTTGCAAATTTAAAGTTTAAGTCTGAGTTTCAGTCTTAAAATACATATGAATCAGACCCCAGTTCTAAGTTAAGTGGCAAATGTTGCTGTTTGAACATCCTTTTTTAAATAAAATACAGTGAAAATACAGTGAAACCTCAATAATAAGATTATTATTGGTTTTGACGTAAGTTGGTCCAATTAATAATGTGGTTTGATTATTGAGTTGATATTTTGATTTGAGATGCTTCGAGAAATCGTGACCTTGGGCAATATTACAGAAACATATTAAGTAAAATATTATCCTTATCCTTAAAATTAATTTTCCTCAACTGTTAATTTAACATATTACAGAAGCATCTTAAGTGAATCTTAAATATTTTCACTTCAGTTTGAAACTTCAAATGGATGTTATTTCAAAACCATTTTAAAACTGTTAACCTTTAAATGGTAATGACATTAACATATTAATACTATTCATTTATCACTCTTGATTTGACCATATAGTAGCATGTATGTTAAATAAAACAATTAAGGAAAATGTAATTTTAAGGATAAGGATGAAATTTTACTTAAGATATTTCTGTAATATTGCCCCTGGTCCATTTAACGGTCTTATTCATGAGGTAGTTTGAATTTTGAGGTGGTCTATAACAGAGGTTTAACTGTAGTCTGTATCTATATATCGTTCATACTTACAGTTGTTCTAGTTTGTGCAAATGTCGAAACACGTCTGGCTGGATCTCACGGATTTTATTCTTATACAAATATCTGAAATTCATATCATAGAACATTTAAATTCAGATTTATATCATGGGCGAGGTCACCATTCTATATCACAAGTCATGGTACACCACACTATATCAGCACCCATCCAATAAAACACCAGGCAAAATGATAACTTTAATATCAATTTTATGGTTCTGTGAAATATAACGCAACCAAAACATATGTCGAATTATCATAAACATCATAGATAGTATATATCAAATATTTTGAAAATTCTTATCGAAAATTTCTGAGTGTTGAAAGAGCAACGTCTGTTGGTGGGCGCGGTGCCTGAAAGTGCATCAGTGTTGATTTGTTTCAAACTGTCACTGAAATCTGTTCTTTGTTAAAATAATTCTACAACGCAGTGCTGTACAAATTGAATTGTTTTGTTTTGATTAAAGTTTATACAATATGATTTATCATCTTAAGCACCATTACTAAAATAAATTGTTTCGAAATGAATAACTGCTTGATGTTCAGCCCAAGGCAAGAAATCCTGACAAAACAGAGACGTTAGTTCTAATAACGAATTACCAATGAACGCTGAAACAAATGGGAAACCACACATCCATAATTTAAACCCATACTTCAACAGAACAGAGTCTTTATACAAATCGAACGCCAAGCTGTTTTTCGACATTATTCAACGTGTTTCCATTTTGATGAATATCTCACACCCCGTATTCACAAAACATCATTTTGAGTATTAACTCAAACTCAATTCAGCCTTTTCACTCAGTTTGACCTCAAATCTGTATTCATGTCACATTCTCTCAAATATTCAGTGTTCCTTTGACGAAATGAAAATATTTGACTACAAAACACTTTACTTGAAATTTCCCTTACATGTTTTGTATATAAAATTTGAACACAATCACAAATAATATGAGTGAATTTCAAATTTGAGTGCAAGTGTAGAATTTTGTGAATACATGATCTGATTTCTTGAAATATAGGCATTGTACATTACTATGTTGGCATGCTTCTTAACTACATAAACTATAAGCACGTTAAAGAAACTAGTTAACTACATAATTATCCACTTAACTAATTAAACTGATAAATTTCATCCAAGATATATTTCCTTACACGAAAATAATATGTAGTTTTCTAGATTTATTGAACACTAAACTAAAAATAGACTGTCCGTTTGGAATATCTAAGGGATTAAGTGGTTACATGGTGGCAGTTTTGCACAGTATCAGACAATTTTTCGAGTTAAGATATTTATCAGGTATGAACATTTATCATGATGCTTAACAAGTTCATATATATATTCAGTATGAGTTAACTTGATTCTTAAACGAGTTTACATATAGCAATGTATTTCTACAAATAATAGTTCTAATTTTCGAGACTATTACATCTGGACATACAAAGAATGTGATGAAATATAAACACAGTCCTGAATATATTCAACATTACTACAGTGTTGACGTTAGTTTAGCAGTTGGTTGCCATGGTAACTTACAAGTATCTTAATTCTCGCAGTCCAGCAAAATCATCATTTTCTATGACTTCCAACTCATTATTGTTCAACAATCTGAAATAGATAATTAATTATCTTAAATACTACGTTGATGTAGCAACTATTTGGGGGTGTGTTGTGGAAATAAAATACAACTAAGTCTTGATCAAGTAATTGATACATATAATAATAAGACGACTGTAGTTTTTGAAGACAATCGCTCTTTGTTGTTAGTCGATCTGGTATCCGAGTGGAAGATAAAGATACTATATATAAGTCAAGTCGAATGAAAAATATGATTGGTCCTTATTCATAATTTCAATTTTAAAAGTATGATCATTTAATCTCCCACTGTCTAAAACGTCAAAAATTAGATAATTATGACTTGAACACATATACAATTCCTGACTAAGGTGTATCAAATGACTAGTAATAAACTTTTTTTTCCTCACAAAAACCAGAGTCTGTTTATATATTTTGTATACCTAATACAAATCTTGCAATAATATTTGTAAATCAAACTTCAACAAGTTAACACGGTGTGACGCTTCCTGCGTACTGACATGTTTATACGCTCCTCACAGCGCTATGATTCAACCTATGTTCATTCACACAGAAAGTAATTATGCATGAGGGTATTAGAACAAGGGCGTGGCACTAAAAAGAGAGCATGCGGTAGGCACGCATTGTGTGCGAACTAGACTAGACAACAAAAGAGAAGGAATATGTTGCTACAGGGAATGTCACATACATTAAGACATAAGACAACAAAGACTTGAATATGAAGCTTTCAGACTCAGTTCCAAAGCACAGTTTGCGCATCAAGTAGAATTATTGTTCTGGACGTAAACAAAACATAGTCTACACATTTTAAATGTAGATCTAGATTTTTCAATTACTTTGCTAAACAAATAAAGAACAAAGCTATTTAACCATAGTTTGTTTTTATTTACTAGAGAAGGGTTGTTAACAAACTTTGAGGTGACCAGCCAATGAAAACATGTTTTACAAAATATTGACCAATAGGCATCGTGTTCACAATAACGGTATTATCAACGCATTCTGAATCCACTATAATAACCATTGTTTTACTTTTGCAGTTCATTATAGTTTCACTATAAAACGCCTCGTTAAGATTGATATTCGCTATGTCATTTAAGAGATAAAAGAATGATGCGTATACTAAGGTCATGCATTGTTCAACTATAAGTTGTTTTATGTACACACCGCATGACATAATCTAAGCAAACATAGGTTGCTATTTTAATCTGTTCTGCATAATAAATTAACAGTATATTACAATAAAAGCGTTGTCATCATCCCGATAGGTAATTTACGATGAAGTGTACGGAACGAACGGTATGCACTATCATTTAGCGCATTCCGACCGCACACAATAAGCGACCATTATTTACAAAATACCGTAATATATTTCTATCCCTAGATACCATACAATGCATGAACTTGCATGTTTGAACATTCACACATATTTGATTGATTAAATACATATTTTAAACTAAAATATTTCCTAATAATAACAGTCAAACCAATCTTAGAACGATACGTCGTTAGCGACGGTAACCCTTATCTTATTATTTTATGTGCTTTATATTTTTTGTGCAATCTTCATCTCAAACATGATGTGACACTGATGAATTATAAAAAATCAAAACAAAAGTAAGTTATGTCTTCTGATTTTTAATTTTTTCTCATCCATGTGGTGAGGATTATTTGGTGGGTTGCCAAATGCACCAAGATACGCCATACTTGTTAATGCAAATAGTTTCACGTATTTGGGAATAAGTTTATTATCTATGCCATTGCGTTCACGACTGGAATACGTAAACAAAGTAATGGTTAAGTCTGTTTTACGGTTCCCACAATTGTATTGCTTTTCATGACAGTTCTATAAATACAAGCCACAGACACCAGTGCACGAAACCCCAAATGTTTTGACACAAAGGCATCAAATATATAAAATATATTATTTGATTCAGGTATGAAAACTCAATAGGTCTTCAGTACATATAGGTGCGACTTAGTTCAAAGCTGTCAAGGAATCTACTTAAACACTTGTTATTCGAACTTCATGGTTTCAAATTAAGGATTGACCAAGGTGGGGGGGGGGCGATTTGAACACAAAGGTGTATAAGTAATTTGAGGCCGAGCTACACAGCTTTTCTCGACCATGTGAGATTCCCGATGGCGGGGGCAAATAAACTCAACACTACAACATTCGTATCATTTACCATTCACTTTTTTCTCGTTGATTGAGATTCCGTAAACAGCAATACAAAAACCTTTACTGGTATATTTTTGTCTTACGTCAAACCAGTGGCAAGTAGGCTTATGGCATGCTTTTTGCTTCTGATAAATTAGTTTGCCATTTTCTTGGCTTGAATGTCCAGCAGAGATATGGGTTTTGGCTGAATGTTCCAAAGAGATACGGATGATGCAGATATACTGGAATATGTTGACTAAGAGTGTGGCCTAAAGATATGGGACATACTTGATGAATTATTCCAAAAAGATACTGGGATATTTTTCAGGAATTTGCCAAAGAGATACTGGGATATTTTGCTGGAATTTGTTAAAGAGATACTGGGATATTTTGCTGGAATTTGTTAAAGAGATACTGGGATATTTTGCTGGAATTTGTTAAAGAGATACTGGGATATTTTGCTGGAATTTGCC
The DNA here is from genome assembly GCA_032209605.1 of Mactromeris polynyma. NCBI lineage: Eukaryota > Metazoa > Mollusca > Bivalvia > Venerida > Mactridae > Mactromeris > Mactromeris polynyma. Next base: position 16,679,216 of record JASFXZ010000008.1, read on the forward strand.
AAAGAGATACTGGGATATTTTGCTGGAATTTGCCAAAGAGATACTGGGATATTTTGCTGGAATTTGTTAAAGAGATACTGGGATATTTTGCTGGAATTGGTCAAAGAGATACTGGGATATTTTGCTGGAATATTCCAAAGAAATACTGGGATATCTTTGCTGAATGATTCCAAACAAATACTGGCATATTTTGCTGGAATTTGCCAAAGAATTATGAGATATTTTTGCAGATATTCCAGGGAAATATTGGGATAATTTTGCTAGAATATTCAATAGAGCTATGGGACATAAATGCTGGAATTTTGAACAGAAATGAGGGATTGTTTGCTGGTATGTTAGACTATGAATAGGGTTTTTAAATGATAATGAACAACTTACAATGTGTCTAATCTTGGAACATTTCTAAAGGCGCCACTTGGAATGTCTTTTATCACGTTAAATCGAAGATCTCTGAAAGTAGACATAAGAAAACATGTTATAATCAAAAGATAATTCTGCAAATAAAACAAAGTTCAGAGTGTCGAATTTGATGTTCAATGTAAATTCTTAGGCAGCTTGGGAAATGAGCGAAACAAACCTCAGTTTAGGGGATGGAAGTGCCACTTTCTTTAAGCCCGACATGATATAATATAACGATGAGGGACTGTGCCAGTAAGTTCAATCTATTGTTATTAAATAAAATCGCGATTACAGAAAGAAAATACACCATGTCAATATACATGTATAGAATGAGCACACCATGTGTTAATTTGCTAATGCTTCTCCATATGAGCCATGTACACTCGTAAATTTACGGAAACGTTCGTATGATCGATCCTATACCTCAACGTCAATCAAACGACTTGGTAACAACGGATGTTGTTGAAGAGATATTGTTGCTCAAGAGGGGATTGCTCTGAACAGGATGCAATGAAAGGACATAACCAGGATCTGCAAGAATTAATACAAATAAACACATGAATACTCGTAACATTAGGAACATTTGTACATGAATATACCTATTTATATGTATTAAATATATTGTGCTTGACCAGAACATGATTTGCGTTCTGAACTGAATATGCAAAGTGTGCATAAATCGTATATATTCATGCATTTGTCTGCTAATTCGCATTAGATGTTGTAATTATCTGAAACTCACGAACAGAAATATCTCAGACATACAGACTGTCTGCAGAATCACGTGGCGTGGAATTCCCATTGTTAGAATGATAAATTGTTTTGACAGTTGGCTCACCCACATGGTAAGACATAACAAATGATGAACATCATACAAAAAGAAAAAGAAATATTAAAATAATGACTGATGACGCAGATTCGCGTAAAATATTAATTCGTTTTCCTTCAACTGGAATAATAATGTTGTATTAAGCTGTACAATAACAATGTCGAGTTCACGCTTGCATCGCATGATGCCAAACAACAATCATAAACAGACAATTATTGTTTGCGAGGAGGGGAAAATAGTACTGATAGTCGTTCATTTCTTCTTAAACTGTGGCTATATAATCTTGACTGACGAGCGCGATATTTGTTGGCAATTTGTAACATAAAGTGGGAAAGGATAATATGTACAGCCCGCACCATCAGTTTAGAATCACATTACACTTGTATTTACGATGCGTAAACATCCCGAAAATTATATCTGAAAAGCAGTCTCAATGGATAGTGATCTAACTTTACACAAACCTCCTTATCAGCTTAAAATGTCCATCTATTTATTTAGTTTAAAACTTATTTATTCTACATGCATTGTGAAATTAATCATTAATCATCCTCTATGGCTTCTCCCTAGGTAACTATAACCAGTATTCGCGCCTAATTAAGGGTTTGTGAAGTTTGAGGTTCAACTCACCAAATGTGGGGATTCGAACCTAAAACCCTCGACCACTATGACTCCCTATCTCTAAATTAGCATGGAGACCATCAATGAAGCGTACTTTTGTTTGTGGTACAATGTTTGTGGTGGCTAGGAAGGTCGGTTGTTTTATTTCTCTATACTCTTTTCGTTTCTTAAAAGTTTTAGACTGGAAAATCAAACATAATACCATACAGAAGAACCAAAACCATTTATTCGGAGCCAATTTCGGTGGATCGGTCGGTGTGCAACAAATAAATATTTATATATCCTGACTATTTATATATCCTGACTTCTGTTGTGGTTTTGAGGTGCAACTGTTAATATAAAGACGATAAACTGATGTGTCATTCACCGCCCTCTATAATGGTATACAACATTCAGGCTTACACAGCAGTATTCAATAATGTACGATTGTTGTTATCACACTAGTATCATTCTGTAAATAACAATTAATCTTAGCCAAGTGCAGTTCAAACCATTCAAGGGTAAATCATGACACGATTATGTTCATGTTTACATTTTCATGAACTAAGACTTGGAGCGCAGTGTTAAGAACATTCTATTGCATGCATTAGTCTACAAAATTAGTCTTAGTCTTCGAAACGCTCGTTCCACTCTCACCAGGATGATCTCTCCACTCAGACGATTTTACGAGGCTAACTGATAATTTGAACCCGTTATGACACGGATATTATACTTATTACTAAGAGTACTTAGATCTATCTTTGTTCGCGTGGTATGGTACTTAGCTTTAGTACTGAACTACGTTCTCCAGCTGTTGCACTATCCATCAGTCTAGTCACTGACGTAAAATATGAGTACTACAAATACATGTTAACAACCGCTTTGTGTCTTCGGTAGAAGTAGGAAGACGGTAGGAAGATAATGTTTGTACATACTTTGTATCATTTCGTTATAAAAGAAATGTTAAAACGTCTGCACACTTGGCATATTCAGTTCAGAACGCAAATCATGTTCTGGTCAAGCACAATATATTTAATACATATAAATAGGTATATTCATGTACAAATGTTCCTAATGTTACGAGTATTCATGTGCTTTTTTGTATTTTTGATCATTCAGTCAAGACGGTCCCTTGTAGTAATTCTTACAGATCCTACTTATGTCCTTTCACTGCATCCTGTTCAGAGCAATCCTCTCTTGAGCAACAACCTCTCTTCAACAACATCAAACAGCAACATTAAAATGTCTCCGTTATAAAATGTTTGTATCGTTTTAACCTCTCTATAAGCAACAACCTCTCAACAACAGCCGAAATGTACATATCCCAAATGGTGTTTCTGTGGAGGGTTGTACTGTACATTCCGGAAAAACGGATACGATACCCCGAATTATATGCTGTGATAAATTATCATAATTCTTGCAACAAAATAGAGAAATATTATTAAAGAAATATGCGGCTTTGATCCAAATTCTATCCTGCGTGAGCGGAAGATTAATGCACAAACCACGCGCTTTTAATAACTTAAGATTTGTAAAACAAGTTTAATGATTCAATACAAAAGCAAAAACAGAACTAAAATATTCAAGAATTCTAACCACAATCACGCAATGCTTATGAAAATATTTGGTCTCAAGTACGCAATATTCTTATTAGGAAATTGTTAATCATAAATCGAGCACGGCTGAAGTGGTTGGGATAAAGGCCGTGAAGGAATCACGTACAGAATGAAAGAACGGTTTGACCTTACAACACGTGAAGTTTGAGTGGGTGGCACTCTGATGATTTGGGTGAATTTTGTAATTTTTGATGTAAGTATCAATTCAGATTAATCCGTTCGACTGACGTAGTACTAAACCATGTGATCACCAACCCACAACCAAATACTTATGTTTAGAAATGTCAAAGTATATACATGTACATTTATCAATTATATTTGTTCAAGTGATATAGCAAAATGTGATGTTTTACAAATGTTTTTGTTTGAATAATAAACGATTTATTCTGTTCTGTTTTGTTCCGTTCCTATCCGCTCTGCTCTGTTCTGCTTTGTTCTGCTTTGTTCTGCTTGGATCTGCTTGGTTCTGCTTTGTTCTGCTCTGATCTGCTCTGTTCTGCTTTGTTCTGCTTTGTTCTGCTCTGATCTGCTCTGCTTTGTTTAGCTCTGCTCTGCTCTGTTCTGCTCTGATCTGCTTTGTTCTGCTTTGTTCTGATCTGCTCTGCTTTGTTTAGCTCTGCTCTGTTCTGCTCTGATCTGATCTGCTCTGCTCTGTTCTGCTCTACTCTACTCTGTTCTGCTCTGATCTGATCTGCTCTGCTCTGGTTTGACTAATGTTTTTTTGTGAATACGGGACAGACTCGAGGTAATTGGTAGGAAGCCGGGAGGGAGTGATGCTGTGGAAGATTAGACTGAGGACAATGGTTACATATCTAAAGTCATTGGTCCGTCACGTCTGAGTCAGGTGTAAAGATTGTCAGTTGCTGGACGATGAGCATCTTGTAACCCAGTCACAGTGGTCTGGTTAACAGATTGTTGTAGCCAAAATAATATTGAACAAAGCTACATTAAACTCAAGTACACAAAATCATAAATGTATAGCAGTAAATAACACTTGAGCTTTATGTTTTAAAAGAATTCGACCAAATTGCTAACACTAGTAAAACAATATATTGTTGTCAAGTACTCTTTAACGTACTTACAAGAGAATGAAGTAAATGTCCTTATACTATTTATCGAACAAAAGACAATGGAAACCACGCACTTAATTTGCATTCGATACATACTTATGAATAAAAGCTCACATAATCATTTTCGGTACGATTCACAATCAAGTTTCAAGTTTCAATAACTCGACTTTGCATGGAATGACATTTCGTCACTATGAACTATGAACATACGCTCAAATTCTGAACAATGTAAATGACACTAAAGTAACGCATGATGGATACTCGAACCTATGTCGGTCTAGTACCTAATGTCCTTATTGTACCCTTAATCATACAAAGCACGACAGGGCAATATACTGAGGATCAAAATTACCAACAAAATTAAAGTCAAGTACACGAACTTATCAACCTCCTAATCAGAGAGTTATTATGACGTAGGCCTATTATCAATATGACGTATCATGTTGTATGATTGCCACGATTTCAAATCCGTAAACTAAACAATGTTTCTATGATAATTCAAAATGAGATTGAAATTTTTATCCCTCTATAAGCAAATTGATAGCAGTATAAACAGATGCACAACCTATCGGATTAAGTAACGATTTTGTTGTGAAGACACCGATACTAGTTAATTAAATTATCTGACTAATTTGAATCACACAATCTAGATTACGTAGTATTATGATAAAATGTAGCTTCAGTGTTGGCTAACAGGTGTATACTATGCTATTTGCATATCATATTGTAATATATTGAATAGACCACAGGAGCTTGTGAGGATCTTCATAATAAGCTTAAGTTCCTATGTATGTGCACAAACTCCTATGGAACAGATAATTGTGTTACATACAACAGAAAACTGTTCATGATGTCTTATATTTTAGGCTATTGCACGTTATATTTATTTATGTATAGCTGTACATGTATGAAGGTTTTGCATTAACACTTAAGTTGGTTTTATCAAGTTTAGTTTAACCATTGTTTAAAACATGCGCAAACTAATCTGCACACATAGTGTAAGTAGCGAGCCAAATTCTGTACAATTTGTGCAAACATTGTATCCACTTATATCTAGTTTTATCTCATAATTAGAGAAAAAAGGTATGAAAAAGCAATAAAATTGCCTAATGTCTTTCAAACAGCCCCCGGATGATAAATGCATTGTCTTGTTCCATTAATATTCCTTCCCTTCTTTTCCTACTTTTTTTAGTTTGATGTAATGTCTAGTATCTAACTCACCGTTTAATTTATGACATTGACTGAAACATTTATATTGCATTAAAATATGAAATGTGAAATAATAACATATTTACACGTCATTCTTCTGTCTAAAGATGATTATTTAAATAACTTCATTAATGAGATGATATGTCTATTGCAAAAAAGCGTTTTAAATGACAAATGCTATTTTACTAGTATTTGACAGGTCTATGTAGGTATGTAACATATTTTTCTGCAGTGAATTTACTGATTCAGCAATTTTGTGAGATGATGGTAGCAATGAATGATTAAATCACAACGGCCTGTTTTATGAAGATGGTGCTTTTGCGTTGATATAAATGCTGCTGATAATTATGACGATGACGATGTTGATGCTGTCGCTGTTGCTGCTTAAATGATGATGACATCTGTTCCATGATGGTAATGATAAAGTTGTCGCTCTAGTCCAGGTGATCATTTACTTTTAAATTAATACAACAGAGGAACAACAAATGCTATGAAGATATTGATGATTATGATGATGAAATGACGAGCCAACGGACGACACGTGGCATAAAGATATTCATTATTTTAACAGCGATAACAATGGCGTGGTTGATTTAGATAATGACAAGAATAACACAGAGATAACAACATAAAGTATTATCATTGAGCCCATTATTTAGTTTCGATAATCAGTTCATCAATTGTATTGCAGTGAAACTGGAATGAGTTTACAGACAACGAGTACGGCACAGTGATCCAATTAGATAGCCACGAATCAACGTTAAAATCTATCTTGTTCTTACAAAAGCAATTATAGATAGTAATTGAGACGAAAATGATACTCAATATGCCATGAGCAGAAATATACATTCGATGCTGCTAGTAGAATACTCGCGACTCGTTCGTATTTAAGAGTACACTTTTCTATCAGCAGTTCATCCACATTACTATCGTCATCTACAACCACATTTCCATATTCACCATCATCATCACCATCATCAAAATCAGCCGCAGCATAATCAGGAGGAGCATTCTTAACAACATTAACATACTTATTAATGATTCTATTTTTCTTATCAATTGATATTTAACCCCTAAGCATCAGCTTCATCGCCATCATAACCTCCAATATCGACCTCGTCACCGCTATTAACATCACTTCTACTATCATGCACATTAACAACTTAAACAAAGAAATATAAATTCTTACATCGTTGTAATTTTGAATTTGTTTCAGAGGGTCAACTCGTTGAGCAAATATATCATATAAATCATTAAAAAAAATCGATTCGGACACATGTTTTACAGGAGCAAGATTTTTTAAAGTGGGTGGGGACATGACCATTAATCAAATCTGATGTTTTATGAGACATCAAAGAATAGCACGATGAGACATTAATACGGAAAAGATTTAAGGGTAATAAATTAGATGGTACATTGTTTGTTTAGTGTCTACCAGATGATATTTAATTCCAAAGCAGTAGTTTTAGCAACTAACAAAACAATGACATTTTAACAACACAAATGGAACAGTATGATTACTCACATATTTCACCCATGACACTAAAATACCAGGGTTCATTATGTGTTCACACTTTCCTGCGAAATTTAAAACCTGACAATTCAAACTTAAACAGTTTCCAAAGCACTTATATCAGACAATTTAGTATTCAGTTACATGCATAGATTGAAAGGTTACGCGCAGACAATAATTTGTCAACATTCGTTGCATAGCTCAGAATATAGAATTTTAGTTGCTTCAGTGAAATTTCAAGTCTTTTACGTTTGCTATCTGCGTATAACAATTGGTTTAAGTCACAGGCATTCGTCGCATAAAGGTCCCACAAACCACCACTACAACCCCCAACTCGAAAATATGACGTTAACAAATTATTTATATTATCACTGATATACATATAGTGGAAACTATTTTTTAACGTCATATTTTCGTGTCGGGTGTGGGGGGGGGATGTTGTAGTGGGTAGTGGGGGTTTGGGGAACATTTATGCGACGAATGCCTGTGTTTAAGTATCGTACAATAAGCCATAGAATGATTTACAAACCAACTCGTATGTCTGAAAACTACTATTTAAGTATTGGCCCTATTTTCTGAGTCATTGTTTTATGAGTCATGTAGGAAACCGCAGGTATATGTAACAAAACTTTTTTTTCTATATCATTACAACAACCAAGCCACAAACTGGGTGGCGAATGGTTAGACAACAATAGAAAATGTACTGCCAAATATTAAATCATCATTATATAAGAATCTTTATCCACAAACGATTCATAAACTGAATAAATTGCATTGAATCCTAAACTTTTCTTGATTTGAAGAGATCTAGAATATGTTAAAGTAATTTGACATACGCACTTGACTGACACAAAATACCGTGTTATTTCAATCATTGACAAGGAACAATTAGGGCGCATTTGTCAAGTACTTGTTGAACAACAGCCGCTAGAGGTCACTACAACTTGAGACGTCTTCACAAAGATATTGTCTAGTGTATCTAATACAGATCAGTACATATCCAGTTTTAAAAACCACCGTATCTCTTATACAAACTTGTGATATTACAAAAACACAGTTATTTTAAACGGTTTCAATTACATAATTTCAAACCAATTTGAAAGGTTAAAAATTGACGACGAAGCAAATTTGGCACCTATTAAATTCAAATCATACCGATAAATATGCAACAATTCACGACGCATTAAGAGAGGAAATATAGAGGAAATATGGACGAATGTGCAAAGACTAGCACACACAGGGGAATAAAGAGAACACTGCGGGTTGACATGACATATGGGGAATAAAGAAAAATATTACGGGTGGGTACGCAAAGACTGTGGGTACAGCGGATACTATACTGACTAACAGAAGAGACTAGACTGTCTAACAGAGGAGAGAGTGGTATCACAGGTGTGATAACATCTGTACATAATTGAGTCGAAATAAGGTTACAATACAGGCGTCAACGATGACAGATAAAACAAACATGTATGTTCCGTAATGCATGTAAAATCCGGGATGACAAGTAGTAAGATTATCAAAGGAGAAGCTTTCAACGTGAGTGTTGAAATAACACATAAATGAATAACGATGGTTGGTAGTTAGGCTAATCTTCAAACGTTTCATTGATCAGTCTGAATGCGACACATTTCACATTTTGATGAGAAAAGAGTTGAAACATATTCACCCATGCTGTGTTTGACAATTTGAAAGCTGCACTTATATTTCGGCTATTTTAACATAACAGCTATTGCATTCCCGTAGTTTGATCATAATGAATATAAATAGAACTGTATTGTATCCAATTATAATTTATATATAAATAAGACGATTTGCGCAATATTTAGGGCGTACACAACTTTCATTGATCGACATTTTATTTGAAGGACAAACATGTTACCGTAGCTAGTCAGCTAATTCGGCTCCAGGTGTTTCATATATCACACATGAATGGATGTACTTTCTTGAACAAGCAATATGCTTTAAATGAATACGACTTTGCTGTTGGCTTTGACAGGCTGTTTCAGGACTAATCAGAACAAGGTGGCATTTTCTACGACACAATTACAGCGAGACGTGATATATAACAACGCAGCAATACAACAAGACAAATCACCCACTGAGTGTAAAATACGAAATGCTGACTGTGAGTGAAATAAATAATTAAATAAAGGAACTGTCTGATTGATACAAAAGTGGCACTGAACAACGTTGGTACACCGGATGCAACACATGCAGAGAAAATGCATTCATACATTAATTGAATAAATTGTTTCATTAAATCGTACGCCATAGATGGAGTGATTCTTAACTTATCAGAAAAAATATATCCATCGTACTTCGCGAAAACCGGATACATATCCGTTGCAAATGGAAAGTATTAATACAAAGCAGTATGTTTGGGCAAATGTTATCAACAGAGGCATCAAAATGTTATCAAAGGTCTGATCAGACGATAAATTACACAATACATACGTTATAACGGAATGTTTAGTTGAACCGAATTATTTATGTAGCAAATCGTGATAATCTGATAATATTGTACGGTAGACAGATACTGCCATTACAACATTGCGTGGAGGTATGAAAGAAAAGATCTCAATGAAAGTTCCGTGGTAATATGTAAGTGAATAAATGAAACATATAAGAAAGATTAAGTTGTTACAGGGAACGCCATATACACAAGACAATGCCTTCCCACACAGAACCCCGGGCAATCAACAACCTACAAAACATAAGGCCAATGGGGGTTCCATGAATGGGAATATGGGTGCAAGGAAGGGCCAGACCAACCATAAAATCAATTAAGGACAATAAGGGAAAACATGATTTGCTTTTTATCAAAATGATCCATAAATATATGTTGATGTAAAATCGGCAACAATTGCCATACAGTACTTGAGCAAACATGCGCCTGTCCAGATGAACGTACGATCCGATAGTGGTATTTGACCCAGAATGAGAATCACGCAACATGCATGTTGTCTTTGTCATAAACTGTACAAAACAAAGAAGTGTCAATAGAAAGCAAACCTAAGCAGTAGAATATTTCGCACAAACATAAAACCTTCGATGATTCATTCAGTGTCAACGTTTTCACCAAAGACGGGATATTTTAATTAACCACTTCTGGTAGTTAATAAGTAAACGTGTCAAACTTAAAATACGATCTTTTCCCCTTTTGGTTTTTGAGGTTTCCTTGGTAACGGTTCGTTAAAGATAATTAAATGACTTGTGGTTTGAATAGTGGCTTTTGTCGAGATTTGATGTAAATTAAATAAGAAAACCGGAATGGAAAGAAAACTTATAATTGATATGTAGGTCAGTAGGTCATTCTTGTGTTTCACGTAATAGTGGTGAACTACTTGCGGTATCAGAAAGACTGTATGCCCTGTTTTACAAAGCCATGAATAACCAGTATGACACATGCATAGTACAATGTCACACACTGTAAACATGGTAACTGATAAGAATATTACATCGTTCTGCCATTTGTTTTATTCCGAACACGGAGGAACCAACGAATCATTATAACAAACTAAATACATTATATGTATAAGTCAATGGCATGAGGTACATGTGGAGCAATAAGTCGAGCGCGCGAGATAATAAGTAAGTCGACGGTAAGTCGAACACACGAGACAATATGTCGAGCAATAGCCGAGTGAGTAACATAACACATGGAGCTATAAGTAGGGCGCAGAGATAATATGTCCAACAATAAGTCGATCGTGCGATTTAATATGTTCAACAATAAATCGAGCAAGCGAGAACATATGTTCAACAATCAGTCGAGCGCGCGAGATAATATGTTCAACAATAAGTCGAGCATGCGAGATAATATTTTCAAGAGCGCGCAAGATAATATGTTCAAGAGCGCGCGAGATCATAAGTTCAACAATTAGTCGAGCGCACCAGATAATATGTTCAACAATAAGTCGAGCGCTTGAGATAATATGTTCAAGAGCGCGCGAGATAATATGTTCAAGAGCGCGCGAGATCATAAGTTCAACAATTAGTCGAGCGCACCAGATAATATGTTCAAGAGCGCGAGATAATATGTTCACAATAAGTCGAGCGCGCGAGGTAATATGTTCAATAATAAGTCGAGCGATTGAGATAATATGTTCAATAATAAGTCGAGCGATTGAGATAATATGTTCAGCAATAAGTCGAGAGATGTAGATAACATGTTCAGCAATAAGTCGAGCGAGTCAGATGATATGTTCAGCAATAAGTCGAGCGCACGATATAATCATTATTTTGAGCAAGAGGTCGAGCAAACGGCATATATCAAAATCATTCATCGCTAAATGTAAAAAAATCATAAACTTCATATTGCTTATGAATACTCCATCACAATGGCATTTAATCAATATTCGTGTGGAAACTGTTGTCAAAGACGCGTTACGAATTTGATCATTTTATTTGATTTATGCTTTCCAAGGCGTTGTTTATATTGGAATAATTTTAACAGCGATTTTTACATTTCTTGTGTAACAAATTCATCTGCTTCAAAAAGCAATTAAACATTCAATTCAGGAGAGAATTTATCTGACGATATTTTTCGCTCAGTATGTGGCGTTCTCGTCTGTCGTTATGTATAAGTTAAATACATTAATGCGTTTAATTAAATTTTCGACATAGCTTTTCAATTTACTCTTTCAAACGTTTTTGTTAGCTTGACTTCATTGATTTTGCTGTATACGAGAAATATTTTAACGACCAGACGAAATGCATATCATAAGGTAGGCGGTCTTGTTTGAACGTGCCCGACGGATAGATATGGTTATTTTCACCAACTTGGAAACGGGTGTGTTTATAAAGACCTATCAAGAATAGTCATGCAATTATCGACGAATAATTTAGATGAGAAATAAAGTTATATAAAACCTACAATTATTTTTACGTATTGTTACATTCTCATATACTAGCTTATTGATACAAATACGACTACATTATGTTATAACCAATACTTCTGGTATTTTAATAGCTATCATTGTGAATAAAAATGCTAAAACGAGAAAAGAGTAAATGTGCAGGGGTCAAAATGTATAAGCTTGTAAAGAAAATTATTTGGGAGAGAGATTTCAATGTTTACTCACAAATGCTCAATGAATTTCCTCACCAGTCGTGTAGTAGATTCCTGACATTTCTATAGTACAAAGTTATCTACGTCCAGTTTTATGTATTATGTTTCTACGTCGACTTCTGTAAATATATCCTGTCACATATAATTGTAGAGTTTCGTCAAATACCAGAGGCTCACAGCATTAAAACGTTTCTCACATCCACTAAAAATTCCCGATTTAGGACAATCACTGAATCAAGTACCCGTATATTGGTATTTCGGGCGTCGAACTTCTTCCACACGCACACTATAGCCCTGACCTTGCGCCAATGGAGTTCCGTGTATTTCCTGAGCTTACGGCACAACTTCGTGGAACTAAGTTTGAATCATTGAAAGCGTTGAATATGGTAACAGAGGAGATCATCTCATCATTTAATAAACAGTGGCTTATTGACACCTTTGAGAAATGCGAGTGCGTGGATGGAGACTATGTAGAAAAGAGGTGACGTTCCGACGTCGTAAGTATAGTCAAATGACGTTCACGCGCCCCGGATTGTCAGTGGTTGCACTTTTGAGTGCCTTTTTTGTTTAGTATGCTATTTAATTGTGTGTTGGTATATATGTATAGATTAGCGAAATGTTATTTTCTCAAAATGTATTTTATCCTATCATTATCATTCACCAATTTAAAGTTATAAGAAAAATCCACGAGCTTCCCGATCACCCGCCGCCCTCGTAAAACACCTGTTCATACAATCATACAACAATTATCAGTATAACTGTCACAGATGGACAGAAACATATCGTTTCGAGTGATGTTATGACAAGGTTACAATGATAGAAAGCACAGAATACTGACATCATATTTCAGCAATGTTAAAAGTTGACACCTCTAATCCACTCCTAAGATATCCTCTGCATGTGCTGTGAGATCGAGCCCTCAATATCAGCATGTGGCATTCAGCAAATTGTTCTGGCATTTGACGGTATATTGTATATTGTATCAGAAAGTTGATTAATTGCTCTGTCAGTGCAGGTGAGTTAATCGGTATCAGCACAAATCTAACGGAATTGAACCATGTAACATCTTATCTTCCATATCGTCTATAATCTATGGTTTATGATAAGGTCCTTACAGGAAGTCTAACTCTTCTAAAGAGGGAGCGCACTTTTGGAATAATTCTAAGATGGTCTAAATACTTTGTATGACTGGTGGTTGTTTTTTATGCATTATTTATGCAAAATTTCAAGGTTCAAGGCTTCGGGACCGTTAGGCAAAATTTCTCTTAATAACCATAGTTATGCATTGCTTCGTTGTTCTCCAAACATCTCCCTATTTGTCAAGGTTTCTTTTCTGTCCCCATCTAATTTTATGAAGAGTCATCACGAGCTGTGTGTGCTTAGTCAGATAGTTTTATACAAAATGAAATCCCCTCTTCAATGCGGTCAATATGCTCTTTGATGTAGTCGGTGTATTTAATGGGGTATATCATAAATGCCAAAAGAACGTCAACAAGATTGGCGAAGAGAACATTATGTGCTTTTTATAACGTTCTGACAAACAAAAAAGCAGGAATATCCGACCACTGCGCATACTATCACGTTCAGTATGACCAGTTCAATGATTTTAAAGCTATTTTAATTTCATTTCCATAGAAACAAGACCTCCCTTGTTGCGATGGACAACATTCGTCCATATGATATTTGACACGCTATCGAATAATTACATTGCACGATACGATCTTGGTGAACTTACGCAAAATAGTCCATAATACAGAATTTGCAAGTAGGCGACGTTATCAAAGGCACACCGTTTCCCTTGAATGTACGAACTAATCTCGTATATCAGAAGTTTTTAGTTATCTTAAAGATTTATTGTTATATAACATAATTAAGTAAGTAAATCGTTTGTAATAATTATTCATATACTTGAGTTTATTTTGTTTTGGGTTTAATATCGTTTCTCAACAGTATTTATATAGTAGTTATAGACACTAATACTGGCTATAGTAACCCAGGGAGTAGTCGTCGAGAATGTTTGATATAACTTGTAAGCTTATTAAATAAGTTTCAATTCGTAGACATTGTCAGAAAACGGACATAGTTGACGGGCATAATTTTTCATAAATACATGTAACATGGTTGTCACTACTCCAGTATTTTACAAGAATTGCAGTTTAATCTGGCAAATTCCCACATGTATTCTATACGGTAATTACATCTGTACAAGAATAATCAAACACATGTTTGTGATTTATGTACATTAATTTTATTGTCCCTGTAAAAGTGTGTGAACTAATTCAACGAGCATACATTAACATCTAGTTAAACACGACAATATATCATACATATCGTACTTATATCTTGCGGTATGATGAGACGTAAACCATCAATCACTCTGTAATCACTCGAACGAGGATTATGGTCGTAGATATTGGGGAATGCACAATTTGCATACGCTACAGATGAACTAACATGCACAATAATGTACAATAATGTGTGTTTCTACTTGCATTCAATCATGACTTAAACAAATTGTTAAGTATACATTTGTATATGCCTTAGAATTGAGTAATAAAGGTATATGCAATATTAGATCGCGCTCAAGAAATTGTCATTTGTTGAAATCATCGAGCCCATTCAGTATAATAGTAGAGAAAGAGTATACTTAAATGCAATCTTCGAGATACTGCCATTTAACACGAAAATACCGAAACTGCCATTTAGTGCAACGTTCGACGAAAATTACTATTTAGAGCTAACAAAAAAGTAACTTAGCGTGATGAATGAAGAATTGCCATTTGGTGATCACGGAGAAATTGCCAGACAAAGATACGAAGGGCCGAAAATAAATAGGGGATCGGGAATGCCTTGCCCTTTCAACGACGGTAAAACAAAAATAATGAACATGACAACAGCATGATTAATTTGCTAAATATACTAATTACTTTATAGTTCATTTCTGTTACATCAGTTTACAGCTAAACATGTGATAAAGTGTACATGTCCATTCTGTAGGGAAACACGTGGGCTGGTATCCGACTTTTATTGCAAAAGACCAGACATACTTAGCATTATCGTATTGACAAGTTTTGTGCAAAAACCTTCCGTGTTTTCGTGCATACAATCTACTTGACTGACATATCAAGATTCCTAAACAATTTGGTTAATCGCCTTCGTCTGTTCAGTACATTATCCGTTAATCACGACAAATCTGGAAAACCTGGATTATTTATGATTTTCTTAAAAATCATATGATAATTAACTGTATCAATCCCTCCGAATCAGTTAAAACGTATGTTCAAAACGTATACATGTGGCATCGGTTTTCGTATCATAGTTTGTGCAGAGTTACATCTCAAATTCTAACTCGCTCTAATTACAATCGTTATGTACGAACTTCTTTTAGTTAAGATAAATTATGAAGGCTTCGCACAAACAAGTCTAACCTTTAGGGGTTCCATTTGACCATGGAATTGACCCCTATCAAAATGACGGTTACTTGTTTACTAGAAAGGCATACCCAACAAGTTATCTCATAAGCAGGCTGAATGAGACTGGTACAATGACGTATGAAGACGTTTAAATCGCAATAAAAGCTTATATACCGTCAACATTATCTGATCTATGATCCGCCCCACCATATGGCTTATCATAACGCGCATTGGAGTGTCGATGCGTGTGAAAGTTTCTATTAATTTCATATCGAGAAAAAAATGCACGCATTCTTCAGATGGTTCATACAATCTCATAATATTACGAAACGACGTTTATGTTTTTCCTTGCAGATAACAATTTTCAGAAACTCGGTTTATTGTACAAAGATCTAAATAAAACAGTTTGTAGACTCTTACACTAAGTTAGTTTGACATGCTAAGAAATTATCACTTATATCTAATCCTGAAGAATTTCAATTGAAGTGTCAAGTTTTTGCGTGTATGGTAATAATATACGCCACTGGTATAATTAAGGCTCTATGTTACGACTTGGGGGTCGAAAATACCAGTAGTTGTGTTAAATACACACTTTATCATCCAAAATCAACGAAATACCACCGCGCATTTGGAGTAAAATCATAGCAATTCCGATGGGTGTTTTCATAAAAACTCTCTCAGAGTTTTTTTAAACGCCTGCAGCATATTAAATACTTAACAGGTTTTCAAACAAGCTCAGTAAGTTAGATGTTTAAAACTCCATTAAAATCCCATACACTTAAAGTGTAACTTTAACTGGGAACAACGGGTAAACTTGATGCAGATTTTGCGTGAAATATAACATTTGTTAATGATGATTATATCACGTAAATTCTATCAAATGTGAAATTTAGAAATCAGAGAAATACGATGCATTACGTTAATAAATCGTATAAACTCAGAAATCGCATACCAGCAACTCTTGGTCCACACAAACGTAAATCTACGTTATTATGTGCACTCGTTCTCAATTCATCCGTCCGTCCTTACGAGTATTCTCGTTAACTACATTTTGCATTAAAAGTTTGACCAGGAATGTACCATGAACAGTATAATTCATACAACGACGGTTAAGCGTAAATGATAAAGGATGAGAAATTGCAAACATTATGATACATTTTACGACATCCGATCGAAGTTTCCATATCTAACAATAGAACTTTTCAACGTCTAGCATTCAATCAAGCAATTACCTAAAAGACAAATTGCATATAGAGAATTTCTAATAAGTACCAGTGGTCCGCAGTACATTGTACATAGTACCAATGAATAATGAATCAATTAACAATATAATCTGTAACTGAGAACAGCAAATCATATATAAAAAGATGGTCCAGCATTTCGCGACGATCAAACCTCATATGCCGATGGTAAATATCGAGATGAAGAAACTTAGTAACAAGACCAAGCCCCTAAGCATCTTATAATCAACTATCGCTTACTATTCGTTAAGCCTAGTTAAGCTCTGTCGGCGTAATTATTAAATAGTTAAGTAGATGAAATACTGGCAGATATAATTGATGTTAAGACATGGTATCAAGCCAAGAGACAACGGAAATAGAAGGGCATATGATAGGAGCGGTGCATGAAAGAATCAACTTCACTGTTCCCTGCTTTTGGTAGATAAGACAAAGATAAATTTGTTGATAAATATAAGTCAGTTAAAGTCAGACAGGTTGTATATACTGGATATAGAGCGCGACAGGAACCGCCGGCGGCCCATCGTTCTTCATGTTGTAATCACGTCGGATTTTTGCTTCCAGCAAAGCATGATAGTTAAACAAAGATTGTATACATATCCAGTTAAACAAACATAATGTGCAACATTTGAATATGAAGTTACGTGGTGTGCTCCGAGGCAAACTGCTGGTTTTTATTATCATGAATGATATATTTTTGTTAGTAATGCAATCTTAGAAATATGAATGTGAAAACATCAAACATGATCAGAAACATGTAATAGTAGGTCTCGGTCATAAGGACGATCTTGTTTTAGAAAATTGTCGGAGACGATGCTGACGATGAAGACGATGATGATGATGAAGGTGGTGTAGGGGAAGACAGCTCTGTTCTGTTGTTGATAGTGTTAGATCAGTTGCAGCTGTTGACGATATTAATATTGTGGGTTTTTTGTTGAGATTCTGTACAAACACATTCAAGGATAAACCACATTAAATGTATGCGATAAAACAAACAGAAACAAGACGGAAACGACATCTTCCTGCTTTTTTACGGGTTTTTTGACAACACCCGCAAACTAAATTGATTGAGCCATCTGTATATTATACTTAGCAACGGAAACTTCGGTTCGAGACGAATCAAGATTAAATAACTGTATAAAACAATGGACTCATTGACCACATATATTGGAGTGTTTCAACAGTGTTCTTGTATAGTATAACAGCAATTAGAAACAGCACGTGACGATTTAGGTAAAGCTGATCTTATAAGTAGATGCACTCAATTAACCTTATTGAGAAATAAGAGATGAAAAGACTCCAATAGTTATACAATATACACTTACAATAATAAAAATTCACAAGTAATGAAGCGAGAAAGTATCCGCAACAATAGGGGGTTGTTTTGAGAGCAACAATGTAGGAGTGAGGAAAGGTTTCGTATAGATGCATACTAGTCAAAAGAGTTGACCCGACATTTTGTACTTCGAGAATCTTCACCACAATATGTGATTTGACAGGTTAACATCGACTTCATTTGTATCATGCAGCTTATGGCAATCAAAATCAACAGGAGATGTATCCAATAGCGTTTAAAGTACATGCAATACAGTCGGACCTCGTTCATTCGAATTCATCGGGTCCGAAAAATTATTTCGAATAATACACGGTTTCGAATAGCCCATTTCATTCGCTATATCTAAGACCTGATATTTATTTCGGATTATACCAAGTATTCGGATAGAAGGATGTCGAATAAACGAGGTCCGACTGTAGTACTGGCGGGGTAGCAATTTTGACCAGTATATAATATTGCGCCTGTTGTGCCCACTGTAGCTTACTAAACTACTTCTGAACTACTTCTGAACTTTATAACTGAATTCGGAAACTGGTATAGCCTGGTATGCTCTCGAATCATGAAGTGTTTGTTTTACTACGCGTAAATAAAATAAATAGGCTTGATAGACAATAAGAAACACAACTAGTTGAATTAAGTTCGTTAACTTCCATATGACAAAACATTCATTATAAAGTTGTGTGTCTGTGTGTGTATCTGTCTGTCAGTAGGTAAAGAAGAGAAAACATATACGAGGGATTGTATACTGGCAGGATCAAAGACATACGTAAACATTTCAGACCGATAATAAGCGATGGTCAAAACACATTCATTAATTTGTTGAGTCTACGGTATCAGTAACAGGCGCTATGTGTGTGAAGTAAAAAACGAAGATACGTATGTATATCTATCCATGTCAAGATATTTGACACTAGGAGAAACAAATCGGAAAAAATGATTAAGAAGCATTGCTGTCTGGTTCCCAGACTTAATAGAGGATCGGACACCAATCATTGAGCCCTCGTATATCCATAACTGATGTTACTGTGTTATTCTTAGATAATCATTCATGCACCCTGTTTGCCTCCAGATCACCAAACTGAGTTCAAACTTATTATTACCTTAGCGTCAAATCAAGCACCTGGAAATGACGTGAACATGTTAACAAGAGAGGATTGTTTCGTTACATAAATAAAACCCACAGGATTTCGCACCAAATGGTTGTACCCAGATGTTCCACTAGGTGCTGAAGATTATACCATTTTATAGCCAAAATACCTATAATTTAGTGAAAAATTACCCTTCAGTCAGAATCCTAAGGGGTAAAATGTGGCCTATTGGAAATTCCAGGGATCAAAAGGGTCAACTCTAGGGTCAACTGGAACCCCTGGGAACTGCTTGCAGGGTAGTTGAAACAGTTTCGCTTAGTCTGACTTCGTCCTTGTTTAAATTAGTATATACATGTTGGTGCTTCAATAGCAGGTAAGACAAATGAACTACCTATATATCAGAGCATGATTATGTCTGGTACGCCTCAAATATCCTATATAAAACACGGCAATCTTCACGTTACTGTTTATATAACGCAGCGCATATTTCATAACATAAAACAGACAACGCAGACACCGACCGTGAGGTTAAGTGCGTTCTAACTTAGCATCAAAATGTCGGGGTAAAGTTAAGTGGTTGTATTTTAAAATTGTCAAAAGTGAAAGAGAGTGTACGACTTAAAACATACACTGCGAGTTTATGTCACATATCAAACAGGCGAGACAGACTGTGGCATTCATTTTCCGCGATAGATAGGCCGTAATATCTTATTGTCGATAAGTGTGCTACATAAGTACAGCGGCCTAGCCTAGCCTAGGACAATAACACTACTTCATGGTCCCAGAACGACAATCAGCACAGACTAAATGTATAGCACCAAGTCTCGTATATCGCGTTCTGGCGAGGTATCGTGACGTCGATGGCCAAACCACTATGCTACAATAATCCAAACAGCGTAACAGGCTCCCGTAGAAATGTCCGCTAAATTTAGGCACGTCTATTACCGGAAAGTCGAAAATATATTTTTAACAAAATACTGAAAGCCCAAAAATGGCATTGCATGACCGATATGCTAAACATGAGAGGCACGTTTGTTATTTTCGTATTCCTAATGTTTATGCCTTTTACATATAAATATTACAATGTGCGCAGCATAATAACATAACGACAATATCAGTATTGGACAACACAAAGGGTCATGATGCTTATCATTCAACATGTGATGATTAGGCAAAGCTTGACAGAAACAAGCGATAGATAAGTCAAGCATATAGTTCGCTGACCTCGATATCTAGCTGATATAATATAACTGTCTGAGTCAGCCCTTCGTTAGGCTTGTCTCTGGTTACAGCCGGACGAATCATTTAGGCGGTAGGTAAGCGTTCATTTTCTCCCAGTCTGATAGAAGTTAAAATCTATCATACATTTCGTGTGCAACTTGCCTAAGTCAGAGTAATATTCCCGGTTAAATTCTCGATTGATTTTATTGAGGTGTCATATTTTGGCAATATTTTTAAATAATGACCATAATTTCGGATGGGTCGTTTTTTAAGTCATTATATAGCAGTAGGCCTAGTAGGTACCGATGGGGATCAGTCGGGTAACCATAAACAACCTTCATGTCTTACTTGACTGCAGAATAAATGTTTAACTCTGAGTCATTACACACTACTAATACAACAGTAATAAAACAACAACAGCAACACATTAAAGGTTGTTTTTATGATGCAGAAACCATTTCCACGCTAATTTAACAAACATCCTGATATAAATTGTATGCCTGTGAGTCATAGAGTTAGAGAAACGTTTTTATCTTATGTCTTATCATGATATCTGGAAGTCTAATTAATGAATGCACCAGATTGTACACGATGAATATTACATCAGACAATGAACAGTTGTAGAAACGAACATATGATGTAGTATATGTTGTAATTATTGAGCGCCGCTGTACGATTTCCAACCTCTTCTTTAAGTGACGTCATTTCCAGATAACGTAACAAGTGACGTCACCATGTACTGACGGTAAGCCATATTTGCCCGAAATGGCAATATGAAAACGAAGTGACCATATGGAGTAACTATTGTTTCCTGCTTGCAAATAAACACATCACATGTAATAGCGTTTTCTTGAAACTTACAGAAGAGGTTGTAAATCCCATAGCAGCGCTCAGTCCAAACTATCCGTAAAAGTTGTAGCAATTTGTTTTATTTATTTATTGTTTTTAAGGTCATTCAAGTTTCAAATATTACGCTACCAGCTGAACAATTTCCACTCAGACACCTCAAATATCTTTTGAGTAGAAGCCATTCGCAGCAGTTGATAGGGTTACAACAATCGAACAGTTTTAAGGATGGCCACATATATTATTATTATGCTCATTATTTTGTAGCTAACTACAAATGTATTTTAATAAGGACAAAGGGAGAGATGTGTTAAACTTGATCAACAAAGTAATGTCTGCCGTTTAATAAAGATGATTTGATTTAAGTATAGTTCATTGCGGAGCTAAAGTCGTTTGTATCACAAATGTATATGAACAAGAATATATTAAGTTTTATAACCCGTAGCAAAGACTCAACGTCAGTATTTCAGTAGTCAAATTAATAGACTTTCGATCGATGAATTACTCACCATAACATTGTATACAAAGTTTAACTACTTAATTTTATGTTCAATTTAAAATTATCGGGAGCTATAATCATGTCACCTAACTGGCCATTTCACTAAATTGCTATAAAATACAACGCGACAATCTTATCAAAACGTGTATATCTAAATTTGTTAGGTAGTTAAAAATCAAATTACAGAGCGGATATAAATTGAGGGTGTTATTTTTCACAAAGAGGGTCTTTCAAAGTAATTCTTTCATTGCAACAAAGTCTAGTCTCACATATATACAAGTCAGTAGAAGTAGCGGACGCTTGAATGATATATAAGTGCTTTTGAACGAAGTAGGTATCCACCATTTAATGAAAGGGCAGTGACTGAAAGATTTCATTTAAACACAATCAGATGGTTAATGAAAAGGGTGAAAGTCCTGGACAAGTTATTTCTTTAGTGTATAAAGTTACTTGTATTTTTTTTACTAAACTCGTCACAAAAGATTAAACCTGATCTTAAATAGAGTGAAGCTATATCGCTTAAATAAACTTAATTTATGAACAAATTGTTAACTCTAAGATGTCTTTGATTAAGTTAATGTAATATGGTTGTCAAGCCAACAAAAAGAGTTTGTTAATTAAAAGATAGGATACGGTTGCGAGTGTAATATAATCTCGAATCAACCAATTTTTGTATGCAATTAAACGGCAAATTCAAAAGAAATGTTTTTCAATATGTTTATACCTGTCTTAATGTATTCTCGTCATATTCACGATAGTATAGAGAGCTATTATGGATATATAATTGCACGATGAAGTTAAATGGATACAGAATATTGATGGTATATCGTATCAAAGGTTAGCTGCTGAGAAAATACAAAATAAATCTCAAACTGAGTTTTTTCCTAAAGTCGAACATTCGTGTGCTGTACTTGCGTATATAGTGATAATTATACAACGCACGTTTCTCCATTGCTAGAGGCACCTGGATGTCTAATTCTAGTTCACTAACAAGCAGCGTTTTCGACTGGGAAATATCTTAAATGAAATACTTCGTGAAATCGGGACCTTGGTCCAATTTCATAACATATCTCGACTGAGATTGGTCCTTAAAACTCAAATCTTCCAGAAGTACTATACATATGTATTGAGTTGTATATTCATAACCAGTCAAAAAAGCCGGTCATTATGGGAGATTAAGACAAACGTTTACCATTTACAATGATGATACTATTCACTGTATAATTTTAATCGCAAAAGAAATGGAATAGTTTATTTAAGAGTTGAGAAAGTTTGTGAAGTCGCGTCTGATCCGGATGACTGACTAGTTGAGTCTTAATTATGACACATATCCACATATATTATATAACCAAGCAATAACTCTTGTAGAAATTTGTTCTTTTCCCTGTCCGACAAATAAACTGTCCCAGATTTGTAACATGGGGGCGTATGGGAACAATGAAACCACTGGCCCAATTTCTCTATAAATTATAGGTATTTTGGCAATAAATGGTAAAATCCAGTTAAAAATTATCAAAATGACCCTTGAAATGCAGACTCTAGCGGAACCCTGATATATGACAATCAACTATCAACATGAAGGAACGATGTGTGAGATTCAATGATATACTTTATACATAAATATGTGAAGGTAACACATTGTTCGCTTAAGTATTCTAAACTCATTTCTCTTGCAACGTAATAGGCATTGTTGCTATGGCATCATACTATTATGAACTTGCTTAGTACGAAACGGCAAAAACTGCGTGATAATCATTACATTGTGCAATTTACACTTTATGTTCTTTTTTCTGTGGTATATTCGTTACGGTAGGTGGTAAAAATAAATAAAATAATGCGAACTGGGAACGTTAAAGTTACAATGTAGTGGGTATAAATAATAACAATGCTCTTTGTAGGCGTGAATATACAGCTGACGGCGTATTTGTTCTAAGAACATACATACATTTTTTTATAAATATGAAAACTACATTTGGGATTTAGACTCCTTGTCAATACAGAAATGTGTCCTCTTCAATACGAACAAAATTTAACGTATATAATCTTTATAATTTTGTTGTGAAACGGCAGACGACATCCATCTTAAAGGCTTAAGATAACCGTATGTTTTATATTAACACACAGTTGACGTGTATTCATAGGTGAGGAAAGCATGGATGTGTTAATTCGTATACATTGTTTATGTACACAGTATCATGTATCATGCGAAACGCAGACGACCTGTATACCAACACATGTATAAACAAAAGTCACATCAGTTATTCCTCCGCAGACGAGATATTCATCGTGATAATCATCAATATTTACGTTCCTTTGATCTAGATTGTATTGATCTGTCATAGCATATATACAGTACATTGATATGGGTATATAAATCTTAAATATCTTGTTTAGCCGTTCAAGTATGTGGGGAACATATCTTAGATGGTATACATTAATGTAATACTTACAGTATGGTGGTAGTCCTAGGTACGGCCGGTATAGTCTCAAGCTGTAGAAACATGCACCGGACCGTGGTGCCATAGCACTGGCACCGAGCCGGACACTGGGCTCGAACTGTGGTCAGCTGAAAAACTCCATAGAATAACGCCAGCGTTATCCAAACGAAATTGTTCATTTTTAATTTCTTACACAAAAATGTAAAAGGTATATAAAATAAACCAAATATTACTTAAACGCTTCAAAACTTCAAACAAATAAATTATATTTTTTTCTTTGTTTATATCTTCGCGACAAAATAGCTTAAGCTAGACTGTTCTAGCTATTAACATTTCATAAAAATTGTATAAATTTAAAACACTATTGAATTATATTTCACAGAAGTACACTGCACAATGATTCACATATCAATACAACTCTTCTATACATCCAGTTGCTTCGGTACAAACTACACTTAATGAAACATTGAAGTGACCGAATATTAAACACTTCCGAGTGTATACTTTTCTTCTATCGTCGTATCCACCTACACGATATTAATACAAGACAGCAGACGATTTAAATAACTTCTTCACCGATCAGGTAGTTGTAGATATCTGACGGACATTCCACGCACGCCGGTACTACGCGTTGGGAAAACATGCAAAAATGTACGGTTTTGATAAAACACACTTGTACACGCACATGCTCTGTCGTCTGCACTGTGCGTATGCTACATCGTATTTCCGAATCGTATCCTTTCTATGCTACCTTAACACTCTCCTTTTTCACTGATACGAAAAATCAGCAGGTTGGTTTAATCATTCAATTAACCACAAAGTCGTAAACTCTCGATCTCAGGTACACTGGGACATCTTTAACTCTAATCGCGAAAACCTGCATTAATAAACATTTGACAAAATGTGTGAAATCGATGGATTTTATAGTACATTGTGTATATTATCAACCTGCGATGTCAAATTCTCTCGGGATCGGGGTCGATAAAGATATCCCCCAGTATGCAGACGCGCTGACATTCCAAGTCGGCGTTTAAACAAGTCATAAATCCTCTTTAAACCTATACATATCGCCGGGCTCAATGTTGTATGATAACATTCGAGTGGCGGGGTATCAATAAATATTTAATGCAACTGTAATTAGGGGACTGGGTAGTGTCAAAGTGGACTTGATCGTCATTAAAATACCATAAATGGTATCATAAAAGCTTTTCAATTACGGCGTTTTCACTCACATTTGTAAGATAATGAGTTCATTGCTTGAAATAGAACGTTTTCATTTCGATAAGGATTAGTAAATATCTGTAAGATGAAACGACACACTGTTAGACTGTGTCACTAATTAAAATGAAGTAATAAATGAAAACATATTCAAATAAAACGGGTTCCGACCTATACATATTGTGCTTAATGAAACAAATTGGTTACAATTTGGTCATGGTACAGAATATTTGAAATAAGAAATGCAATAACAATCAAAATAGTGTTCCCAAAAATATTTGAGTAATTTACACCACGGACATACAAATGGTTTATATGTCCGTGTTTACACGTAATATGTTTCAATCACCTCGTGTTGCGCTATTTACTGTAGAGTCTCTATTATTGGCAAATTATGTTTATGTGTCGAATACAGTTCAATTTCGAAATTCAAAATCAAAAAGAGGGTAAGCTCTAGTGAATTTCATCATTAATCTAAATAATCCCCGTTCCTGGTCTAGTACAGCTAGTTATATATCAATCCCCGTTCCTGGTCTCTTACAGCTAGCCATATATCAATCCACGTTCCTGGTCTATTACAGCTAGCCATATATCAATCCCCGTTCCTGGTCTCGTACATCTAGTTATATATTAATCCCCGTTCCTGGTCTCGTACAGCTAGCCAAATATCAATCTCCGTTCCTGGTCTCGTTCAGTTAGCCATATATCAATCCCCGTTCCTGGTCTCGTACAGCTAGCCATATATCAATCCCCGTTCCTGGTTTCGTACAGCTAGCCATATATTAATCCCCGTTCCTGGTCTCGTTCAGCAAGCCATACTATATCAATCCCCGTTCCTGGTATTGTACAGCTAGCCATATATCAATCCCCTTTCCTGCTCACTTACAGCTAGCCATATATCAATCCCCGTTCCTGGTCTCGTACAGCTAGCCATATATCAATCCCTGTTCCTGGTCTCTTACACATAGCCATATATCAATCCCCGTTCCTGGTCTCTTACAGCTAGCCATATATCAATCCACTTTCCTGGTCTCTTACAGCTAGCCATATATCAATCCCCGTTCCTGGTCTCGTACAGCTAGCCATATATCAATCTCCGTTTCTCGTCTCTTACAGCTAGCCATATATCAATCCCCGTTCCTGGTCTCGTACAGCTAGCCGTATATCAATCCCTGTTCCCGGTCTCTTACACATAGCCATATATCAATCCCCGTTCCTGGTCTCTTACAGCTAGCCATATATCAATCCACGTTCCTGGTCTCTTACAGCTAGCCATATATCAATCCCCGTTCCTGGTCTCGTACAGCTAGCCATATATCAATCTCCGTTTCTCGTCTCTTACAGCTAGCCATATATCAATCCCCGTTCCTGGTCTCTTACAGCTAGCTTCACACCAATCATCGTTCCTGGTGTCGTTCAGCAAGCCATATATCAATCCTCGACCCTGGTTTCGTACAGCTAGCTTTATATCAATCCTCGTTCCTGGTCTCGTTCATCAAGCCATCAATCCTCGATCCTGGTTTCGTACAGCTAGCTTTATATCAATCCTCGATCCTGGTTTCGTACAGCTAGCTTTATATCAATCCTCGTTCCTGGTCTCGTTCAGCAAGCCATATTCATAAATGTTAGAATTTACTGTTCGGGTATAGCAATAATTAACAGAATGGAACAGTATAGTATTTGGCTCAATCATTGTAATTATGCGATTTGTCCTGAAACGATTACAGGGTGAACGTTTTGCTGTAAAAGTCAGAAGTGTATGCTATAATAGTGTCTGAAAATCACTAAAATATGTTGTTGACTGTTGCAGATGAAGATAATTCGTAAAGTTAAAGGCCGAGCACTCTTAATTGTTATGTTGGCGTTTTACACCGTAACTTCGGTTAACAACAAATACTCACTTTTCCCTCTGCAACCAACTGACAACGCTCCCGCGTGAATCAGAGGCGGAGGACAAATAACTTTGGATGTCTTGTTTTATCCAAACTGTCGCTGAGAACATACACCTCATCCGGGCTCCGAACCTACGACCTCAATATTGGCATTCCAGCGCTCCACCGACTGAGATAAACGGACGAGCTCGATGTTCACGCAGGGTTTTCTTTCGTTGCTCTCACAGTACATCTTTGCGATGGACTCAGTGTGAAGAATCTGACAAAGCTTGCAATAAGTCTTTGTAGATATTGTTCAACCTCTCATTAATTAAGAAACTGACAGTCGAGAGAGAGCATGTCAATCTGAATTTTGAATCCTACCAGTCGATTTTAAATAAAAAGCGATGGAACTATGTTGATGGCTTTAACAAGCAACGGAATTAAACTATTTATTTCAATAGCGTCCAGATTAATGATATTTATAATATTACTTGTTGGGTCCAGCTAACTTCACTACCGACTAGACTAGCATAAAACGTAAATGATAAAAAATAGATAAAAAGTAGTGCGAATGCAATGACAGAGATGAATGTTAAGTGACGATGGTAGAGTTAGCGGAAGGCTGACGGCCGAGTACTGAATCAAATCTATCTTCACTTCACTTTTCCCGTAACCTGGCTGGTCGCGGGTGCACCTTTGATAGCTAGTGAACAATCCGTCTCCATTGTATTATGTGTGCTGTACCCCGTTGGTAGTTGACAAAGTTAAGGTCTGTCCATTCCTTGATGTTGTCCTGCCATATATTCTTCTGTCTGCCTTGCTTCATTGATCCTTTTACTGTACCTTGTAGAATTGTCTTTCCTAAACCAGATGAGCGGGGGACATGGCCATACCATTTCAGCTTGCTCTTCCAACCACCTGCCCATTTGTGACATGGTTTCTGTATATTCAGGATCTTGCGGTAGCATCTTATCTCGATGGCTTGAGTTCTTCTCTGTAGGTCTGCTGTCAAGGTCCAAATTTCACATGCATACAGAAATGTTGACAAAGCAAGGGAGCAGAACAGCTTATAACAG
The DNA here is from genome assembly GCA_032209605.1 of Mactromeris polynyma. Classification (NCBI taxonomy): domain Eukaryota; kingdom Metazoa; phylum Mollusca; class Bivalvia; order Venerida; family Mactridae; genus Mactromeris; species Mactromeris polynyma. The sequence goes on from JASFXZ010000008.1 coordinate 16,707,770, forward strand.
CAAGTATATACAGTTTTATCAAACCAATGACAATATCATGAGGCAGTCAATGTAAATAGTGCGTGGCAAGAATTAGATAATAGAAACACCAAAATAATTACTTCTCACCTGCCAAAACTATGCGATTAGACACAAAACTCCAGCTGACATGGTTTCTCGAAATGACGATTTAATGTGGCACAAATAAAATTAATGTCTCTTTGTATTGCTTCGATTCAACGTTGTCTGATAAACTTGAACAGATATATAAGACGTATGTTTGATAAGTAATTGTTGAATCTATCAAATAAGCATTAACACTGTAAATTGTAGCGATTTCAACAAATTTATGATAGTAAATGACAAAGCAAATTATTTTCAATAAAACGCTTCCATAAGATGAATGTAAATTTAGACATTTTAGGAAATTGGTAATTTTCTCAGATATTGTGCCATGTCCTCAGACCAACCCCCTTTTAAAGATGCAAATAGTAACTGTTGTTTGTTGTTGAATAGCGCTTGTTGCTCTAGAGAGGTTACAATAGGAAATATTTGTTGTTGAATAGAGGTTGTTGCTTAAGAGAGGTTACAATAGCAAATATTTGTTGTTGAATAGAGGTTGTTGCTTAAGAGAGGTTACAATAGGAAATGTTTGTTGTTGAATAGAGGTTGTTGCTCTTGAGAGGTTACAATAGGAAATGTTTGTTGTTGAATAGAGGTTGTTGCTCTAGAGAGGTTACAATAGGAAATGTTTGTTGTTGAATAGAGGTTGTTGCTATAGAGAGGTTACAATAGGAAATATTTGTTGTTGAATAGAGGTTGTTGCTCTAGAGAGGTTACAATAGGAAATGTTTGTTTTTGAATAGAGTTGGTTGCTCTAGAGAGGTTACAATAGGAAATGTTTGTTGTTGAATAGAGGTTGTTGCTCTAGAGAGGTTACAATAGGAAATGTTTGTTGTTGAATAGAGGTTGTTGCTTTAGAGAGGTTACAATAGGAAATATTTGTTGTTGAATAGAGGTTGTTGCTCTAGAGAGGTTACAATAGGAAATGTTTGTTGTTGAATAGAGGTTGTTGCTCTAGAGAGGTTACAATAGGAAATATTTGTTGTTGAATAGAGGTTGTTGCTCTAGAGAGGTTACAATAGGAAATGTTTGTTGTTGAGTAGAGGTTGTTGCTCTAGAGAGGTTACAATAGGAAATGTTTGTTGTTGAATAGAGGTTGTTGCTTTAGAGAGGTTACAATAGGAAATGTTTGTTGTTGAATAGAGGTTGTTGCTCTAGAGAGGATCACTCTTAGAGGTTGCGCTTTATTTTAAAACAAAACGTGATTGGTGTACAGGTAATGTGTGTTAAATATAGTCAGACCTCGTTCATTCGAATACATCGGCTCCGAAATTTTATTTCGAATAATACATGGTTTCGAATAGGCCATTTCCTTTCGACTTGAAAAAAATGGGACCTGATATTTATTTCGGATGATACCGAGTATTCGGATAAAAGTTTGTCGAACAAACGTGGTTCGACTGTAACTAAATCATAGTTTTGTTAAAATATCATGAATTCATTCTTGGCATTAACAATGTTCCGTATATGTTTAGGATCTCTCTGAAGATATGGCAGGACGGAATATGTAGAAGGAATCCGTTCCGAATCCTGTTATATGGTGGAAGAGAATTGTAACTCTCAGACAGGACCGTGTTCTGTGTATTACATGAGATTGAAAAATAACGGCACCTAGTGGCACTAACATGCTACCATACACAATGATAACCGTACGTCTGAACGGTAATTTACGCAACTAGAATCATTGTCCGACATTATTAGTGTGTGTTGTTATGTTATTATAGCATTTACGTGTTAATGAAACCATTATTGTGTATTATTTGCTTGATAATTTACTGTAGCTAGGAACAACAAAGGATTGTAGAATGGACAATAAACTCAGTTTTTACATATGAGAGGAATTCCAATCACAGATAATCGGCCAATCATATGATGACAATGCACTCATCTTACTTTCATGAAATTTATCAGTTATGAAGGGCACTGTCTAGGTTACCTACTGACTAGACAGATAGTTTGTTCGAGTATTTTACCGGTCATACTCGTATGGAATGGTCTTATGGTGTGCTTTTTAACAGCAGTTCCCTGTCCCGAGGACTCAGCGACAGGTTATTGAACAGACTAGCGAAGTGCGGATTCACGATTATGTGTTAGGGGGTATTGGGGGGAGAGGGGAGAGTGTGACTTTTTGGTCATTTTTTGGTTTTGTTCAAGCCTTATAAAACGCAATGACTGTGTTTTATTCTTTATTTTTAAGAAATTGAACATAAAACCAATTCAGAAGCACTTTATTAAATACAGCGCATTAGCAGCGGTGGAGCGATATCTGTATATATCCGTATATATCCGTATTTATACTCTTATACTCAGACATACATGTAAGGTTGGGGAATTTTAGGGGTGTGCGCCGGGTGCGCCCCCCTCCTGGATCCGCTAGTGCTTGCTGTAAGTTAAAAATAAATCCGATAAGTATAATCTCAAATATGTCCCTAAATTGAAAATGACAGATATAATCGATGTATTGAACACATTATGAACTTTGGTAAAAAGAGTCATGATGATTTCATACACGGATGCTTGCCGTATACGTACGTCGAAAAAAGTGGGTTTTGCAAATAACTTCAATAAAACTTGACTAATGCTTCTAATTAACATTAATGGTTATTTTAATTGTAAATATAATTGTTTTAACATCCTACTCGGCAAATATACTGAAGGCGTATTTTAATTCTTGAGGCAAAGAAAAAGCAATTCATTTTTGTGTTGCAAATTCCCCACAATTATTTTTATATTTTACCAACGTGAATCACAAAACGCCCACGCGTAATGAAGTCTCGTTGCAAATACAATGTTTTCTTGGAATGTTATTCTTTGTGCTACAGTTACGTTTTTCCCGGATTCTCTTTGTTTCTTAACAATATAAACACGCATGTCACATTCAGTCACAATCAGTCGAACTTCGCCGAACACGACGTTTGTGCTGATGAGTAAAATGTTCCGAGTTTAGACGTGTGATACATGGGGGACTCACTTCAAGTTGTATAATGCAGAACACGTCCACCAGTCATTTGTCAACAAATAAAAGAGGGAATTAGTTTCTACAGGGATGGCCACATACAGAAGACAATGCTTCGCCACTCAGACCTCCGGGAAAACAACAGTCCATAAACATCAGGCATTTGAGGAGGTACAAGGGTAAATATGCAAGGGTACAGGGAACATTGTCGCGATTTCCGTAAATTGGCGATGTGCTTCCGTGACTTTCCGTATGCGATATAGATATTCATAAGAGCACAACCGTATTGATGACGTCAAACTCAACTACAACAACGGCAACACATCATATTTAGAACTGCAATAACGATAGGTGACGTCACTTTTTTACGAGTGAAAACAAAAAACATGAGAAAGTATGTTAAATTAACCGGTCGACAAGATAGAATTTACTGACTTTTGGCATCGAAATATCGAATCCTCCGAAATATGATGTGCTAACATGTACGCGAATAAGTAACTTTTAAGATGTACATGTATTTTAATATTGGAATATTATAGATAAGGCTGATATATATGTATTTACAATCTTTATTGGGACTTTCAAGACCAAAGACATCTTAAATCAATTGCATACATGGGTTACCCTTATCAACCCACCAAAATTGACCCCGAATAAAAGTGTTTGATATTCCGTCTGACATTATCTATGTCACTTTCCCCGTTGGTAAGGTGTGAAAAGAGACCAAAAGCCAAGACTTTGTAACTCGACGTACGGACCCACCGAAAACATTGTGAATCTGGATACCACAAACAAGCAATCTATCAAATGCGACTTGGTCCTATGGGAATATTTTTTACAAATGATATATTTCAGATATGACTCATACCTAGTTATATCAAGATAAGTTTTTCCACGGGCATTACCAAGCAGACGTGAATTCGTGCTGTGGAACTATTTTCAGAATTAGGAAGGGCGTGTTTAATAATGTCGGTATGTAAGGTTTTGTGAAATGTCTTCGGTGTTGATAACTGGAAATACAAAATGTGGTACAGAATATATTAACGATGTTTAAGTCATTAGACTAGAATGATGTTGTCATTTGGTATTTATCATACAGGCGCCGGTTGCACAAAATTTCTCCAATTGAGATATTTTTCAAGTCAAATATTTAATTTCTTGTATAATGTGTACCGTGCAATATTCAGTCTCGCCATGGATATTGGCGCTTGTACGTCGATATCTACTTTACATCGAACTTTTGCTGTACCAACATTTTGGTTGACTAAGCAATTTATACTTCATACAACAGGCCCCGATCTCTCGAAGCATTTCAATTTGAGCTAAATATCAGCTCAAATATTGTCTCAAATCTTTGAGATTTTCCTCATCTGAGACCGGACACAAAATCGGTGTAACAAAACAAAAAAGATTAAATGAGATTCAAATGAGATTTGTCTCAACCTCAGTCTCTATTTGAGCAAAATCACATGTTGAGCTGAGATTTCTATTTGAGATGCTTTGAGAGATTGGGGCCATGTTCTTGAAAATTTGAATTGGAGACAGGTTTTGTGAAATTGGACCCTGATCAAACGTCATGAATTCCCAACACTTCATAACTTAACTGGAACAATCACAGAGAGTGAGTTATGCCCTCATAATACAGTTATGTCAGAATATATTTGCATTAACCCTGTAATGTTTTGGCCGATCATGAAAAGTACAGTCGGACCTCATTTATTCGAATTCGTCGTTTATTTCGAATAATACACGGTTTCGAACAGCCCATTTCAATTCAACGTGCATAAGAAGATAAATCGGGACCTCATGTTTATTTCGCATGATACCAAGTATTCCGATAGAAGGTTGTCGAATAAACGAGGTCCGACTGTATCTCCTTCACATTTACCCCCAATGTTGGTGATAATATGTTCCAAGTTTCAGTGAGATCCCTTCAAAGTTGTGGAAGCACACTGCGCCACATTTGCAGTATGCAACGGACCGACCGTAAGATAAGAATTACACATACGTTTGCATGTCTGTATATTATAATTGTATTTATCTTCATCTACGTATTTAAACATATCTTCAGAGTGATTCCTGCTGTGAAATATAAAGTTTGTCAAACAAAACTTTCATTAAACAACAGTTTGGTGTAGACTGTATATGGCGTACGATTAGGGTCTTTAATGCACGACCCAGCATCATGCTAAAACTTTCAGCATCATGCTAAAAACTTTCAGCATCATGCTGAAAGTTTTAGCATGATGCAGGGTCGTGCAAAATCATTTTTCAGCATCATGCTAAATGTTTCAGCATCATGCTAAATGTTTCAGCATGATGCTGAAAGTTTTTAGCATGATGCTGAAAGTTTCAGCATGATGCTGAAAGTTTTAAGCATGATGCTGAAAGTTTTAGCATGATGCAGGGTCGTGCAAAATCCTTTTTCAGCATCATGCTAAATGTTTCAGCATGATGCTGAATGTTTCAGCATGATGCTGAAAGTTTTTAGCATGATGCTGAAACTTTCAGCATGATGCTGAAAGTAAAGTGTTTAGCATGATGCTGAAAGTTTTAGCATGATGCTGAAAGTTTTAGCATGATGCTGAAAGTTTTTTAGCATGATGCTGAAAGTTTTTAGCATGATGCTGAAAGTTTTAAGCATGATGCTGAAAGTTCTTAGCATGATGCTGAAAGTTTTTAGCATGATGCTGAAAGTTTTTAGCATGATGCTGAAAGTTTTAAGCATGATGCTGAAAGTTTTAAGCATGATGCTGAAAGTTTTTAGCATGATGCTGAAAGTATCAGCATGATGCTGAAAGATCATCTACGTACGGAAGGGTCTAAACTCAGTTTTTAGCATGATGCTGAAACATTTAGCATGATGCTGAAAAATGATTTTGCACGACCCTGCATCATGCTAAAACTTTCAGCATCATGCTAAAAACTTTCAGCATCATGCTGAAACTTTCAGCATCATGCTGAAACATTTAGCATGATGCTGAAAAATGATTTTGCACGACCCTGCATCATGGTAAAACTTTCAGCATGATGCTAAAAACTTTCAGCATGATGCTAAAAACTTTCAGCATCATGCTGAAAACTTTCAGCATGATGCTGAAACATTTAGCATGATGCTGGGTCGTGCATTAAAGACCCTAATCGTACGCCATAACTGTATAATGTTTTATACATTAGTTGTAAATCTTCTTGACAGATAGCATACCTTTTCATTAAAGTAATTTGGCGCTGGTTTTACTTGGTAAAACCCACTCACTGTGTTGTTTGATAGGTTGATGATGATAGTGTTTGAAGGCAGTAATACAGTAGCACCTCAATGCAGGCCGTCTACCAGGTAGTCAACAAAATGTAGGAAATTTTGCATAAACAATATAGGAGTTTAAGCAAAACTTTTGAAAAAGATATTGGAAATTCAACGACATAACGTGTTCATTTACTTGTTCATCTTCTTATCACTTTCTATAAAGTTTATTTTACCAAAACATTCCATTAACATCTCAAAACGCAGCCGTAGCACCCATGTGATCATCTAAATGGACACCTTTTAAGATTTAAAGTTGAACATCCGTCCCATCAAAGGTGTCCTTTAAGAAGACCCATGAGTGTACAGCAATCTTCTGCAAGATGGTGATGGTTTGAAGGATAAAGGACAGCTTTAAACTGGAAATAAATAGTATCTGAAGGCAGTATCAATTCAAAACAAGCTTTGGAAGAGCTATCGACTACATTTCTCAAGAAAAATATGCAAAATATAGGAAAATATAGGAGGTTTCTGATAATATAGGAGATCTCTTAAAATATAGGAAAATATATAGGAATTGGTTGACGGCCTGTCAATTGTAAGACCACCATTGGTTCCGGAAAGTCGGTCTTTGTACTGAGGTTTTCTGATTGTTGAGTTAAGATTTGGAAGGAATATTACAAACTTGTCCATGAAAATACAAGTTTATTGGCGAGTTGGTCTTTATTTCGAGGTAGTTTTGTGCGAGGTTTTGCTGTATTAGTATTGTGTGGTAGAACCATTTTATTGACATAGCTGTTTGGTAAACAATCCCACGAAAATATTATTCAATATAGTTAAGTGTGTCTTGCGGGCATTGTAGATGCCACAAATCCCAATTAAATAGCAATGAATAGAACTCGGAAAATAAATGAATCACAAGCGTGGGTGTGCAACGGCGTAGATACCTCTAAGTGCGACAATTAAAATAACAGAAAGTGTTTTAAAACGTAAACACACAAACATGTTTCAAAAAAGGAAGAGCTGGGAGCGTTATCTGGGGGAGCAATCGTCGCTATCTAAACCGTGGCATCTAGGACGCTTGCCATCTGAGCATACTGTAAAAACGTACTTTCCCAAATGTACATTTTCATCATGTTTACTGGAACATTCATATGAAATTGCACCTCGCTCCCCTATTCCCATACATCTGTACCCTTACACCTCCTCAGTCCCTAATGTTTTGTTGACTAATGTTTCCTTGAGGCCTATGTGGAGGAGGCATTGTCTTATGCATGTGGTGTTCCCTGTAATAACTTAATCTCTTGTTGATGTCATCAATACATTTCCAGCTGAGTATGACAAAGCATATTATTTGGACAAAGCACTCCCTTCATTATTTTCATATTGTTTAGTATAAAGACGTACATCTATAAGCAATAACCAAAAAACACGCAAAATGCCTGGGCTTAATGTCACGTATTGAAGTTTCTACGTAATTCCGCGCATGATATAAACTGATCTAACAATCTGCTACGATATACAAGCGTCATACTGAACCGGTGCTTGGTACATTTGCATTATCTGTAATCTTCTCATGATATAAAAGTGTTTGTATGTAGAAATCGTGCACAACTAATCCGTGTAATAAGAACAAGAGAACCACAAAAATGCACAAATTAATTTGTTATTCTTACCAAAGGCAATGTTGCTGGAAAATGTAGATATGAAATTGTCACAGTAGAAGCGAGTGTGGAATACATTAATTCAGCTTAATTTTACCCATTAGTGGGAATTCTGCATTTTCAAGCAAGTTTAGAATTCCAAGAAATGTATTCGGCCCAACAATTTGAATGAACTTTACATTATGTTGCTTGTAAAACAAGTTCTTACAACCTATGCTTATCATTTTTGATGACCGCCTCTTAGGATACCATCAACCACCAAATTCAGGCATTGCAAAGTGTGTCATCTCAAATATCATTCTTTTGTAACAACTTTTCTCAAGTTAACTGTGATAATTTTATTATAATTATTCACACAGTATGTACTGTATTTTGTAGGCGACACAATATGATTGGTTACCAAAACATGCATAGAACAATAGTACATCTCAGTTTCTGTAAGTCAAGAATGACAAAGAGATTTGAACATGGGGCCTGATCTCAAGTTTATAACCTCCCAACCAGGGCCCCGGATTATAAATGATACCTACACTCAGCACTCAAAATGTGTTCTAGGAAGTCCGATAGTTACTCATATCGAGGGTGAACATTGTATGATAATGTTCATTGGGTGCTGAATACTGACATTATGGTAGATTTTCTTAGCGATTAGGAAGGCAATGTGAGATGACGAGTAAATATCAAGTCTGAATGTTGAGTGTGGCACTAAAACCCAATAATTACTCCCATAACTCCTATAATCATACCAAAATCTCGCAGAAAATGAACCACAAACTATATAATTAAGCAACCATTTGACATTTTCATGCATTTTCCACACTCTATCCACTGTAAGACTCATACGATTTATGTTAGCACTTGTAGATGGTGAGTGCAAGTATACATTACAAGCACGATCCCTGGTTGTGAAGAATACAAACATAAAACAAACACAAAACATTAAAATCACGATCCCTGGTTGTGAAAAATACAAACATAAAACAAACACAAAATTTCAGCCTTTCAATTTTTATTACAAAATATGGGTAAATATTACTTAGTTAAATATAACACTATTTTTAAGTGACATCTATTCATTCAACTTCAATAAATAATATAATGTGCATGTAATGTATAAAAAACACCGGACACAATAAAAACATCATCTGTAGTTAGCAATGGTCATACTGAAGATTCAGCTCTGCACCAAACATTCAATATCAAATTCTAATACATATAATTAATCCATGTACATGTTGGTGTTTTATACATTGAATGTAATTCACACTTGGCATTCATTCCTGTATTAAAATAAAGGCAAGTATAGAAATTTTGCGAGGAAGAATTTAAGAAACCTGAAGAATATTTATCACAGCTCATATAATATAAAATACCTGCATACATGACTACTATACAATAATATTACCTAAAATATTTTCGTGATTTTTTTTAAAGCTATGCTGCCATATATAGACTGTGTTCATCTCCTTAACAACTAAAGTAACAACAATGTCAAAATGCAGCAGCACTTTAAATATATCGGACATTACTTCTGAACTTTTTGGGTCCATGTCTTAAAATATTTAACGGTTGTCATCGATTAAATCACTTAACATGTGATAGTAGTTTAGGTTAACATGTTACTGGTGTTTCAACTCTTTAATGTCTTAATGTTAACTTCATAACTAAACTCAATAATTTATAGAAAGTAAATCAAAGTGCTAGCTCTAAAAGTTTGAAATGGATGCAAGACAACAGTATTCTGTTACGTAGCCTACAAATATCTCACTTCAAGTTACAAGAGAGAAGTGAATTCATTAGAGTTTATCATTTGTAAAGAATGAATAAAGAGGCACCATAGTCTATAAATTCTAATCTAGCAAGAAAATGAGGAAAGTGTCACTATGGGCTGCTTTATAGTTAGATAATTATGTATGTACTTTTATACAGACCTACAGACATATACAGAGAAATCTAAAACTCACAGGTTATCTACTGTTCTATTCACATCAAAATAAAATATATAATATGGAAATCTTGGGGTTCCATCAAACCAAAAAACAATAGACAAATTACTGTAAAACCGAGACAAAGTTGCATGCATTTTAAGTTTGCTGTGTTCAGTATTTTTCCATGAAATTGAATAGTCATGAAACATTTGGTTTCTTGGTGCAATTGACGTGATTCCACAAGTTGTTATAGTGATGGTAATGTCAAGGTCATTGATAATACGAAACATTGTATTTGTGAACATTGCCGCGTTTACAGTAAAATTTGCTATTTTTATCACAAGTGCTTGGTGTCACTGTCACATTTGAAGTACAAAAATGTAAAAAAGTGACATTATCAACATAAAAAAGCTAAAACTATAATACATTAACATTTAAATTAAAACAATTCTTCAATGAAATTCAATTCAGTGGAATTTCAATCTCCAACATCGTTACATTGGAATGTTGTTACCATTTTGATTCATGATAAAATATTATGTATTGGGGTGCGTGCATCTGTTGAAAATCTGTCAGAAATGAGATAAGCTTACTCTAAAACTGACAAAATGTGAGTTCTTAAAGAGTAACATCACACGACCTCAACAAAGTCAAATGTGCAGGCAATTTGCCCGATAATTATGCTACTTAAGATATAAAAACACTTCAAAAAGATTTCTATGCATATAATTCATCAAATCCTTCTACACAAATTATAGGGAAAAAGAGGAAAGCCAAGCATTCAGGAATAGATTATCTTATATAATCCTATACAGACATAATTTAACAATAACATTCTTCCTTCATACTTGCTCCACGGTGATTAGATATTATTTACATCATCATCGTGGCCCATAGACAGAACAATAAATAAGTTTCTACAGCAAAACTATTGGTTAATTAGTTTTCCAAGATTATAAGATGAATTATAGGTTTAACAAGCAAATTATTTCCAGATCAGATAAGCATTTACCATTTCACGTTTTGAAATGAGAAAATCCGATATAAATCGTAAGGCAAAGATATCATAAACTGCCTAAAAATTGGTAAATTCCTCTTCAGTTTTGAGTTAAATTCCATCAAGTACAAGTGCTCATCTTTTTTTTTGAAATCTAGAGCACCTGTTACAAGACATATATTAAATAAGCATACATGTTGAGTCTACCATATAACATGGAGTGTGTTTCTGAAACAGACCGATGTCTAAGAATTCTAGTTATGTAATGGTGAAACCTGCCCTATTTCAGCAAGCAGTGAAAATGAAACAAGACCGTTTGCGTCTTAATTTAAACGTAGTTACACTAGTTTTGCTTTCAACCTGACAGACGTAAACAATAAAATAAAAAAATTAAACAGCTGCTTATTGAGAGTCATAATATTTACAATTAAAAACATCTGCACTTCATCTCCACCCCTCATATAAAATAAACATAATGCAACCTTTCCCTCTTCATCAAACAAATAAACGATCCCGATAAATGTTTCAATAATTATCCCCAATAATAAGAATTACCATCCTTACAATTAAATTGTGAGGTCATGTCAAAAATAATGTCCCTTTAATTTTATCAATCACTGCCCCAAAACAAAAAATAATACTAAAGGGAAGATCATTTTTGTATTTCTTAAAATAAATAAAATCCTGGTTTAATTTCCCTTAAAATGAACAGGCACCCATCATTTTAAAATCTAACATTACAATAATTCTCAGAGAATTAAAACATAATCGTCTCTCACAACATACACTAACATGCTTTTGTTAAATAACTTTATATAATTACACTATACAGAAAATAAACATTCACACTAGCCATTTCAAAACCCTGTGGAGTAACTAATATATTAATACTATAGAGAAAGGTACACTGATGCATGACACTATTTTGCTAGAATTAAATAAAACAACAAAGAAATAACTAACTTAATATAAAAACAATAAATAAATTTTATTCAATCATCTTTTTTGCTGTTGTTTTTCAGCTTTATTTAAAAGTCCATTGTAGATTTTACTCATATTGTTATTAAAAACTTGTTCATGTGAAGTGCCTGTTAATTCTGCAGCTCGTTGAGTCCAGTACTGGCCAGCATCTAAATGAACCCAGCTGAAAGAAGAATAAATATATTTATTGAAACAAGATATCAAGCGTTTATAAACATGAAATCTAAGCTATTTAGCCTGAATTCACTAGCCAATACAATACAAAAATGAATGAGCATCAGGGCTCTAGAAATGTTTTTCAAAGAAGTTTATTGACTATACATAATATACAAAAATACTGCAAAACAATATTTTAACACTTCAAGTTGAAATTTTAACAATCCTTGAGTAGGCAGACATTAAAAAAACACACCTTAATTTACTAGGAAACTATTATCTGAAAAAACATTAAAGCACCTGGTTTGGGTTGAGCGGTAAGTAATGTGAAGTTAAAAAGCACCTGTTTCAATTTATTATACATAAATCACACAGCAATATGTAATAGTTTTTGTTTTTAAAACACCAGCTCGACATAATGCTAGGAATAAATTACAGCTATAATGCTCAATCTATGATCCCATTTTGTCCTTTAAACATCAATTTTATATCAATTAAATTGAATATACAACAAGAAGCCTTTCAACTCTCTGTATACCTTCCTCAATGCATTATTTTAATTGCACTATATATATGTTTTTTTGGTATACTGAACATTAACAACGAAAGAAAACACATTAGATTGTACTTTACCAGCAATGCATTAAGGTATCAAAGCACACTAAAAGGAACAGTTTGAGGGGTGAAAGCTAAACTAGTTCATCTAATTCTTTATTTGTAAACAGTAAGGCTAGTTTCGCTCTAAATCCTCGATTTGCACACAATACGGCAAGGAGCAGGCTGACAAAAATACATTAACTTTCACTCATCTAGTCTCAGTTAAGCAGATATGTTACTGGCGCACAAAGATAGTTATTGTTCTCTTTATAACATTGCATTAATACAGTTTCACACAATTCCCATCTTACTAAGATACTATTAAGATACTCTAATCACTGCACAGTAAATCTCACAATATTATAATTATTACATCCACATCAGTCATCCATATATTGTCAGTTTTTTAATAATTACTACTTTCTACAGGACAAAGCAAAACTTACAATTCATTACTGACGAAAATCTAACAGGTTGCTTTCTGAATGAATAGAGTCAATAAAACGGTGTAACACTTTAGGGTACGGAAACTAAACAACCAACAAATCAAGGGTTAGCAACAAAGAAACAATGAACAAAGTTAGAATGGAACAAAAACATTCAGGAAGATGGACTGGAGGTATAATTATGACAAATGAATGCAGCTCTCATAGACAGATAAAGGGTAAATTAATAATTATCATACACAAAAGTATAACATATGGTGATTTGTCTGAAGGTAACATCATTCTGCAGAATGTCTATTTGAGCGCTGCAATGGCATTTACAACCTCTTCTGTAAGTGACGTCATTTCAAGAAAACGCAACATGTGATGTCACTATTTGCAAGAAGGAAACAATATTTACTCCATATCGAGGGTTCAGCGCAAGACTATCCTAATTCCTATGTACTTATTTAGGAGTTAGTATAGTTTTGCACTGAACCCTCGATATGGTCACTTCATTTTCATATAGCCATATGGGGTAAATATTGCTTACTGTCAGTACATGATGACATCACATGTGACATCACTTAAAGAAGAGGTTGGAAATTGTAGTGGCGCTCATTTCAGTTTTAAGCACAAATAACGAGACCATATGCCCATTTCCATTCAGACAAAATACTTTCCTTTAAGACTATTTCTGTGACTATTTCATCACACAAAAAGTCAATGTTATGAAACTGTACATCACAGGACTATTGTGAATAAAAAAATCCTTATTTTGAAAAATCGTCCACTTTTTATACTCACATAGATCTCAGCAGTTTTTTTGATACAAACCTAATGTATTATGTCAGATTAAAAGATTTCTAATGTGAATTTAATCTGATTTACCCTACAGCACATCTTCAGATAAAAACAGTTTAAATAGAAAAGTAAAATAGTACATGCCAGATTATATGATGTAAACCTAAAAATATCTTGAAGACAACACCATGACCCAAGGTAATAGACCTGAGTTATGAGACCAGTCTATAACAAGAGCATCTCATTGGCTGTTCCTGGGCTCAGTTTTAAAACTGACCAATGGAAAGACTGTATTCTTAGACTAGTCTCCAAACACAGTTTCATAGCCTCAGACCTAAGTGACCAATCTTTAAGACCCCCAAAATATAAATACTTGCAAAAAAATTATAGGAGTTAAATTTATTTTCAAAGTCTGTTCATACGGTTTGGGTAATAAGCCAACTATGACAAGCACCACGGCACACAACACAGTCTAGACACACACATAAACATCAAGATGATGATTTCATGACGAAACTCTATAAACTTCTGAAGCTGCAATCTGATTAAGTTATATATTAACTGATGAGATCTGTTCAAGCCATTATACCTTAACATGTTGATCTTAATTATGATTGGCTCATCTATATATTTTAACTTGTTTCTGCCACTTACATGTATAAGTACCACAGGATTAACAATATAGATTAAATGTTTATCAAATTATCCACTGAAATACAAGTTGAAGTTTAATGTATATGATGACATATAAGTTCTTATCTAGGTCGGGTCGAATTGGCACGGGGCAAAGTCTACCAACACTGCATGATGGCTTCAAACACTTCAGATACAGACCGATATGATCTTATATTTAATGATAAATTTCCAGTACATGAGAAATATTTCATATCAGAGCCAAATGTGCCATGAATTGAAAGAGTCTAAATAAGATTTTTTTTTGGAATTCACATATCAAAATGGTCATTGATATTTGATCCCAGGATGAGTTTAAATTCCAGCCACTATTCACATTCAAAACCAAACATAAAGAGAAGATGGCATTTATAGATTTCCATACAATTTGGCATGTACTGATTGGTTATTTGGAAGGAAAAGCTATAAGAACCTGTTTATAAGAAATATCTTGGATAATACCTCCGATTCTTCGCAATACTTGTATCTAGTTCTAAGTCGGCCAAAGAGCGGCACAGAATCTGCACATTTAAATGGAAAAAAATGAAATAATTATAAATAAAATGTTACACAGATAATATGTAAATTACACTATACAGAGGAGAGTCTAAACAAGAGAAGATTAACAATAACCATTGTGTGAATGCTACAGAGCAGTTTTTTGCGTACAAGATATCGAGGGTTCAGTGCAATACTATACTAACTCCTATGTATTTATATAGGAGTTAGTACAGTCTTGCACTGAACCCTCGATATACTCGTCAGTCTACAGCCTTCCTAATGTTTCTACCAAAGCAACAACAAGTATAATTAACCGCGTGATGGTGACTAGCAAGAAGGCAGCAAGCAAAGAAATTCCAAAGGTTTTGGCTTATCGGTTAACATCTATTTGGCAATGTGCATCATGAATGTAACACTCGCACAGTAAATTAATGATTAGTGCATATATCCCGGTGCAGTTTTTGGTACTGTCTGCTGTGATATAATGATATAGATACAAAGGATGCTTCCAGAAATATCCTGATGAAATATTCGAAGAATACACTGCAGTAGAAACAGGGAAGTTTAGAAATTGTAACATTAACAAAGTGATTAAGGTTAATTAGGCACTAGTAAACTGGTATTGATGGCCAAACTTGTTTTGGAGAACATATCTTTTTAATTTTAGCCCACTATAACACTAAAATACAAATAAACTGTTAAACACTGTTCTTCCATAAAGGACCAATCTAGCTTGGGAGCTTTTTGAAGTCAATTTTCATCATAAATTGGTCAAGAAGCAAAAGTTAAAATCTATATACATTGTATTATATTATCCAAACAACGGTCAGTATGGGAATTATGAAATAAATTAGCTACAGATATACATGGAGCAATAATTCTCAAATGCTCATTCCCATGTCATTCTGTACTGAGCAGTAATTGTACAATATCTGAGCATTTTTTGTTTTTTATATAATTTCTTTAGAACGTAACCTAACAAGTTCTCATAAATGGTCCCCATTAACAAGTTTGACTGTATTGTTATAAAGTATACACAGAGGAGAAGCACTTCATCAAATATAATGGTGAAATGTATACGTAGAGGAGATAATCTACTCATGCTTTTACATTTCTATGCCAAGTAGTCTGGGTAGAACCTTCGACGTCTTGCCAACGCAGTGTCAATCTCCAAATTGTCAAGAGAGTTTGACAAAGAATGAGTCAAAGTTATCTGTAACATGGCATAGTATCAATAATTATACAGAAACAATGATATATACTTGATACAGCCATTTTGTTAGTTGTGGAGTTGCCCTAACATGTATCTAAATAAAGACCCACACAGCAAAGGTTTTAGGCAGTTTATGAATACCGATAGGGCAAATATTTGCATCATAACAAGGTCAGAATTGAAGAAGTTTTGTTAGCTGTCTCCCTAACTACTCAACAAAAATGCTGCATTTCAACAGGAGGTTTTGCAGGGATTTCCAGGATGCAGGTTTTTGATCTAGGACTCATATTTAAAAACTGACCATGCGTCCTGAGGACCCACAAAATTAATGGAGTTGGGGGTCCTGGAACCCTTATTTGAAAAATGAAGGGAAACCTTCTTGAAATTGAAAGTAGGGTCGGAAGACAGCAAGCAAATACTTTTCAAATGTGGCAAAATAAAATTTCTAGCAAAAACAATCTTTACATTTAATCAAAAGTTCATGAATACAACAACAGACATCTCAAGGACATACATATTAACAAAACAATCATTTATCCTGCCTCAAAATGAAATTTATAACTTTCTTAATAATAAGTGTCAAATAACAAGTCTCAATGAGTATGAATGCACAATGCTTTGATGTTTCTTTTATCAATTTTTATTACATCTTTATTTCATCTCAATGGCAATTCATATACAGTGAAACCTTCATACAAAGACCAGCATTGGTTCTGAAATCGGTGAGGTGGTCTGAGAAAGGAACTTAAATATGAAAGAAATATCACAAACCAGTCCAGGTCAATATGGTCTTAATAATGAGGTGGTCTTAATTGTGCAGTGGTCTTTAAGTGAGGTTTTACTGTAACCAATTATCCATCTGTTATAATATCAGAACAGAACAGAACATAAAGTTCATTAATTAAGTTAAAATATCTACATTTAATAGCTTACTGTTGAACTTGTCTTTAAACAAAACACATCAAATTCTCAATTGAAGCTGTCTAAAAGTCAAACAGTACACTTTCACTACCAGTACTTACGTTTGGTGTGTAGGATCGGACTGGAGATGGACTCCTGCTGCGTACAACAGCGCGTGCTCTGGCACGGACTGGAGATGGACTCCTGCTGCGTACAACAGCGAGTGCTCTGGCATGAGCTCTGGCCCTGGCACGCTCCACAGCAAGATCAACCTCGAGTTTGTCGGCGTATGAGATTGAAGAGGGTCCAAATCTGCATGAGTAGCTGGGCTTGTACAAATAGGGGCTGACTGAGCGGGGTCCACGGGACATAATGGGTCTGGACGTCAGTTCTGCTACTTCATAATCTGTAAGGAGAAAGTACATCAACTCCAAATATTGCATTTATATATTGTAATCTTAGACTGTTTTTTACTAAATTCATCAATGTTCCAAAATAAGCTGTTTGCGAATTTTAAGTCTCAGAAAGTGGTTTGAATAAATAGCAGTTTTTTCTCATACAAAAAACACTAAGAACAATACTGAACAGGTTCAACACTATAAAAACAGTCCTCCAGTCCTGTGCCCTATTGAATCACCACAGGACTACCTTACATTAGAAGTTAAACAGTCCAAGGGACTAGTTCATTTTTGAGACATATACAAATGCGCTGACTATTGAAATTGAAAGTACAACATGGGAGAGCAATTCATACCCCTTAGTTTCTGTTTTATACTTTTTACTTTATTACAATTTTTATACAAACATCCCCTTATTTTGGTATTGGTCACTATCCCTATATCATCAGGACCACCTAATTAACTGGAGGACTACTGGATTTTAAAATTCACTAGTCCTGCAAACTACCACATTGGAAAAGTTAGTGTCAAACCCTATTGAAGCAATCAAGTCCCAGTCTCTCATGTACATGTATTGACTTTTTGGTGAACTTAAAACAGATTTTTAAACCCAAGTTTATAGATCTCTGACTGAACACACTTGAAAGTACATAATAATTATGCATGAATATGAATTTGAAAAATGACCTTAAAATTTCAAATAAGTGACTACTATAAACATACCTTCATCATCTGATAGGTATTTTGTTGTATAGACAGGCAGAGCATCTTCCCCATCTCTGATGATCTAAAATTATCATAAAGTTAAACGATTAAACTAAAATACTTGTACAGCTTGTCAAAATTAACCAGATCCTGACCTTTAAGTATGAATATATAACACGGCTACATTTTTATTACGCAGAATATATTAATGTCTGTGATTGAATCACACATTATCAGTGTCTATACATCGTCTGAGAAAATATTAACCTATGTCGTTATAGCAGACCATGTGCACATTTGTAATTTTTATGAGTAGAAAAACGAAGATAAATACAGACAAATAGCCATCTGTGAAATTGTACTTATAGAGGTCAAAAGGAGCAGGTTAATTTTAACAAGCTATATAAAGAACACATATAGTTTTTACATAAGAAGGACAATCAAGTCATATTTACATTCTTACTGTAATCAAATCATAATTCTCTTTTATTTGAATATCTCCTGAGAAGTAAACTATTTTGATTTTCAACAGACACACAAATTAGACATTATTGCACTAAATATTGGTATGAGCAAGAAGCACATTAATCAAAATTAGACATTTATGTTGTACCTTTTATCTATGAATGCATTAAGTCTCACACAGTGGGGCGGAATAAATTCAAGTAACATAATATAAAAGAAGACAAAATCAACAATTTCGAGGAGATTTCATCTCGGGCCAAATTCTGAGAGTAAATACTTGCTAAATTTTATAACTGTTTCATGCAGAGACAATTTACTTATCAGCAACACTTGTGACTTCAGATTGGCACTTCGACAATAAGCCAAAATACAGAGGATTTAATATTAATGAAAAACTACAAAGGATTTTATATTAAATTGAACATAATTTCTGATGAATTTCCGCAAGATTGTGAAATTCCTGTAAGTGTACAAGTGAAACAGTGTATATAAGACCCTAATATGAAGTATAGTACATGTATTAGATATAACAAGAAACAAGTTATTACAGTATCATAGTATTGGTTTGAATATAATAAATTATTGGTATTAAAAGTTACAATAAAACTGTAAATCACCATCAGAATGAAATAATAGCATAACTATAGACCGAAAAAGCTACAAGCCAAGTTTCCTTATATTTCAACAGTTTGCATTTTCTTCACTTCTTACAATGAAAACAATAAGAAGCATTGCAATTATCAATTCATACATTGGATTTATCGAATATATTTTATTTTTGATTTTGTCTCAAACCAGACTGGAGAAAGTTTAAAGTACAACAGTTAAGTTTCGAAATTAAGTACAGTGCTTGCAAAATTGAGTCAGCCTTAATCAGACTTAAAGTCCAGTATTTCCTTCTTTGTTTAAAGTAAAATTTCCAATTTTTTACATGACCGAAACAACTTTACCACAAATTTCAGATGGTCTGACCAATTTGGCAAAGTCTGCAAGTGTTTGATAGTAATGAAAGATAAATGAAATCCAGAATTCGCTAAAAATGGGTTTATACCTGGAGTACAAACACAATTTAGTTTTAGATGCAATCAAGTTCAGATAGAGCATGATGTTAACAGTAAATTGTTGGTTGTACCCACAGGATAAGTGGGAAAACCCCATACAGTAAAACCTCAATAAAACCACCATTGGGACCCTTGAAAACTCAGGTCTTCTTATTGAAGTGGTCTTATTATTAAGGTTTAATAGAGCAAAACAGTGAAAATGGATCCGAAAATTGTGTTCTTAATTTTGAGGTGGTCTTATTATTGAGGTGGTCTTTAGTGAGGTTTTACTGTATAAATTTATAGCTATCTGGAGTAGATCTTTTGGCAAAAAGAACAATAATGAAGGGGAGATGGTTAATGTGCATGCAGAAATAAAAACAACAACAGAGAAAGCAAAAGGAAGTATTACCTCACGGATGTGCATACGTGGGGTTAGTCCATCAGAATCATCATAGCTCTCTAGAATAAGCAGAATATAAAGAATACATAAACTACATTCTATAAGGTACATAGTAAAGAATCTAAATATAAGACATGCAACTATAGAAGTTCACTACATCTTATACTGTATAACACTGTTTTGAAGACACTAAGATACAAGAAGTATCAATTAATCTTTAATATTTTTAGGGACAGATTTACTGTCAATGATTACTCAACAGAGAATCTAAACAGACTCCAATTAAAAAATAAACAAACTGCTATTCTACTACTGATCAAAATGTCTAAATATGACTTTCGGTGTACACACAATCTCAACTTGACCTTTAACAAATTTTGGTAGCCTAAAAAATTCTTTGCATCAATTACTTTTTTCTGATAGTTCGGTAAACATAAAAATACACAAGTTTAAATTATTTTTTAAAGAAAATTTCAGAATGGACATCAGTATGTTTATACTAATGTTTGAGAATGAGGAAGGGTTAAGAAAATGTTTTGTTTGTTTTTGTAACAGACTTTAAGTCACATAAACAGCCAGGGCCAAGAAGTGACTTTTTGCATTGATTTAGGGGAAGGAAGCTCCAATGTCCCTTTCTGGCATTATTTTGGACATCCGCGGGTAGAATAGGGAGTTAAATCTCCACTTCTATAATCAAACAACACTTATGCGCTAACAAAAAATTATTTAACAATTAACCTAATGTTTGCACCTAAGAAAATAATTTTACTCAAGAGTTTACAATAACCAATTAAGGTCTTCCAAGTAATTCAATTCTCAATACATAAACTTCATTCAAAATTACCAAGTTATCAAAATTGATGTCTCAACCCCCCAGGAGGTCTTGATGAATTATGCACATTTCAGCCCATGAATACAGATCAAGTTAACAGATATTTGTCAGCAGTTTGGTATGAAGTGAGAAATTTAACACAGCAAACGGAGGGTGATTTAAGTCATCATTTTATGTGATACATCAAATCTTCTTAGACAAAACTGTACGATAGACAAATGATGAAACTGAATATCCTCGAGTTACATACGCAGTGAAATCACAAAGAAGAATCTTATTTGCATATATGCAACAAAATAATAAGAGATCTGTTTACTCCTAATAAATGGAAAGAACATTTGATATTTTTTATGTACTTCTAGAGTTTGTGCAGTTTTCTGAGCATCGAGCGAAAATGTATCAAATAGTTAAAAGCTAGGTTCAAATAACAACATGGAAATTATCTTTACAATTGATACTGTAACATGTGCAAACATCATTTAAAATTTCAATTCAGATATCAGACAAATAAGAAGAGATGCCACTGGAATGAATCATTTATTAATTATTACGGGATACAGTCACTTCTGTTTAGAACATTATGTACTTGTATCCCAGCCTGCCGTCTAGACATGTTCACATTAACAGTAAGGTTGTAATATATTAATCACTTGATTATCACACCACCCCTACATGTTTATGATGCTGCAAAATCCAACAAAAGGGTCACGATGGCCCTGTATCACTCAACTAAGTATGATGGCCCCATATTACTCAACTAAGTGAGTTGATAATTGTGGCAAAAGAGAAATTCTAAGCATGCAAAAATGACTCATTCAGTAGTTGTAAAGTCAGAGTAATTTGTTGAGTTATGATAGACTACTTTTTCATCAACAGTATAATCTAGAGGTATAGAAGAAATAGAAGACATGAAAATATATACATTCATCAACATATCTACCCAGTCATGTTAATAAAATGATATCAAGCTAGAAATTCAACTTGATATGTACTGTATAAGTGGATAATATCCCGTGTTGAAAAGTTCGCAAATTGCCGATTCCAGCCATTTCACTTGCGGAAATATGTGCAAATTGCCGAAATTACTTCGATCTTTGAGGGCTTTGGATATGACTCCATGGGGTACCGGACTCCTCAGTATTGACTACACAGTGTAGATTAAAATATTATTTGGCGAAAGTGGAAATTTACGCTGTGGAAAATGTTTGCGAAATTTGTGCATTCGTGAAATTCTCAAATTTTCCCACCTCGCAAACTTAACCACTTTTACAGTAAACAGAGTTATACAGTAAAAGATATAACTATAATGAGTCACAGCAGAAAGTTGGTCCATTTTATTTTTAAACCATTTATGTTCCATTATGCTTATCTATTTAATACAGTAATAATCAAGAAGAATTTCTAAATAAACTTGAAGGATATCAAAAGTATGTTACTTAAGTTGAGCTCTCCTTAAATTTGATGAGTATATTTTGACTCAAGGTTGATGATAATGTATTGTGACCAGATAGAGATAGTGATGACTGTATAGTACAAAGCCTATCGAGCTATGATAACTTAACACAACTATTGTTAATATTCTAAACAGGTGAAAATGTGCCTGATAAAAGATTTATAGACACACAGATGTTATATTTGTTTACCGAATCATAGTCGTCATCCCATGAATCTAAACAAACAAGTTGATGAGATAATCAGATGTAACGCAATGCCAAGACAACTCATATTAATACTGATGTAGTAGGTTCTCAGAATATTTCACAACCGTACATGATGTAATTCTGGCTTTCTCATGCTGAAACTATCAGTATTACCCAAGAGATGTCTTTCTTCGCAATGATAAATCATCATAATACAAAATTCTCATTTTTCATGATTTCAAAGAAAAATATCACATCAGATAAAAAGAATTTTCATGTTATTTTTCTGTAATGTTTTGATTATCAGGACATTGAACTTTTTTGTACCCATGAGAATAATAAAAGGGCATTGAACCATTCGGGTGCCTAGTAGGGCTGTCAGTGACTCATTTTTTTGTGCATATTGACAATATTGATATATCGAATGACAAATATCGATGATATATTGATTAAATTCCCTTATAGACTATTAACTTCTATATTTCTGTATGTTTATGTGTGAATGCCCTACATAATTCAATGTTCAACTTGTACTTTTATGATAAAAAGAAGTTGCCATCTAAGCAATGAATTCACACTTTTAACTTCGCAGTATCATATAATATTGCGGACATTTGGAATGCACTAGAACACTGTTTAACAAGCAGCTGATTACTGTGCGACATAAGGCTCCCATCAAAATATCGATATTTGTAAGTGTGTATCAAATATAGATTGACAGCAAAAAATTGTTGACTTATCGATTATATCAATGACAGCCCTAGGGTCTAGTGACACAAATTACTTGACATTATATAGGTTCAGTTCCTGGAGAAAAAAGATATATATAAGTATGTACATAAGTTCAGAATAGCCCTCCCAATACTTAGACAAACATTTAAACATAATAGTACATAAAATCACAACAAGTATCAAAATGTGAGCTTTCAATCATGTGTGACAATCATCAGAAAGCCACCAGACAGAAAACTTGTAACCAATGCCGACAACATTCTTATGCATCAGATCTGACAGAGTACCTAGACATGTCAGGTGACCTGGTTACACTTCAGGTAGTGTGAGAATGCACATATTGCGAGTCATCAAAAATACTACAAAATGCATGTAAATAATAGACACTGAAGAATGGAACTTCAAAGGTAAGGCTACCATTTGAACATAGAACAAATCAAGTCAAGACTTTTCAAACATATGCATACTGGTGCAAGTAGTAATAAGCAAGGACAATAACTCTATATATTTACCATTATAAAACTTAAAGTGGCATGACAGAGTTGTGTCCCTTGGTATATATTTTCAATTTTAAACAGTGTATTTTTTGACAAATGACATGTTTTAAATAAGATTGCAATATGCACAAACATACTTGCATGAAGTTGGCAGTCAATTTAAAAGGCGCTAAAATTAAGTTATATACAAGTAACTGACCAACAGGAATTTAAAGAGACTTTAATTTTCATACAGTATGTTTAGTTCTATTTGTACATGCAGTGCTAATAAAAATTTCATCCTATAGTCAATGATAAAACACTTCATATATAATTGTTTTCACTATTTTGAAAATTAAGTGCAAATATTACTATTTTTGAGATCAATACCGTCGCAAAATCTTCCTTACTTTATGCACAGTTATGACAGTATAATGCTAACCATTGAACATAAACATAAATTTCACCTACCATAGCCACTGAGAGCACTTGATGGTCTTGAAGAAGATCTCCCCCTAGATTTCTTTTTACCAGTCTTAGATCCTTTCTTAGCAGCGGCACCTGGTGTGCGACCAATCAAACTGCTTTCCAACTGTAAGAAATTAGAGAAATGAGTCATCAAAACAGGGGTAATTTTTCTCAAAATAACATTATAGGCATAGAAATTTCAGAGGGTGAACATAATTTTTGAACGTTTGTGTAGCTAGTTCAGTACACAAAATATGAAATGTTTATTGTATTTCACAGTATTGAAGTCATCAGAAACTTATTAACATACATTAAAACCAGGTGAAAATCTGAAAAGATTTTTTTCGAGACAGAAAAATTCACAAGTACAATCAACAGTTTATATTGAAGACATAATTATGACATACTGAATACAGATGAAGATATTAAGGCAAGAAAATAAGGAATTAACGTTTCTGTGAGAAAATACACAACAAATTACAATGTGTTGAAACAGTTATCTTTTGAGATTTCTTGCCCATTGAGACAATCAATAACATAATTAAGACAAAGTATTGACCTTCTGAGATCAGACTGGTTCACCAATATTGAGGTTTTAGAATAAATCATCACCAACAAAATTTAAACAAGCATTTCTGGCTAGAATCAATATCCATATTAAGGCAATTTAGATGTGAATGTTACAAACAGCAAAAACAGCAACCATTCGTAATGCACATAATTAAGTAGATGTATTCTACTTTAAACTGTGTGTTAACAGAAGATTACCACAAAAATACTGTGCTAATACATCTAATTCCTACCAATCAGTTGTTATGTAACAAATAAATGTTAGGTAGAGAAGAAGAGGGAAAAAGTAAGAAGAAAAAAATAAAAAATCTTTCTCCACATTAAATACCAGAACATTAAGACAGAAAACAGAGCATGTTGTTTGAAAGAGTGCCAATAGAGACTCATGAAATCAGCTCATTAACAAGAATCTGGTACACTTACAAGCCAAAAAGCAAGCTGGCACATTTACTGACAAAGCATTTGATCCAATATAAAAATCATAATGGATAGTTGAAAATTTAATGAAATAAATTTCTGTTGAAAGACGGACCTAACACAGACACCAGAGAAACATGTCGCATTCCACACTTAAGTATATTTCTATGACTAAAGAGATTTAATTCATTTACCAGATGTATCTATATGTGCAAAAAACAATTTAGAAAGGTAGCTGTCAGAAAAAAGAAAATGTGTTCTCCACAAATATCAGAGATAAAAATAGGATTCTAAAATTGGGAAATAACATGAACATGACCTACATGTCTAACAACAAACGGTGCCTTATTTGCTGCATCAGTGTCGGATAAACTTTCAGCATCGTAAGATTTACATACCGCTGACTTGGACCTGGAACGAAAAATAGATGAGATCGTTGGCCTCGCATAAGATGGTTCCGAGTCAGAACTCTCCAAAGCCGAGTCGGATTCAGATGCATAAAACCTGCCAGATACAGTAGAAATCCATTGGTTACTGAAATCATACTGAATGAAAACATTTGCATATTTCCAATGCAGAAATAGTGCATTTATAGCCAAGGTTATTTTCTGCATGCTCTTATTGGCAACACTATCGGATCCAGGGGAGGAGCACTCCTGGCCCGTGCACCCCCCTAAAACTCCCCAACCTTTCATGTATGTCTGAGAATAAATACAAACATATACAGATATCTTTATTTATAAGATTTTCAAATGAGTGATTCTGATGTATTGTAGCATTATATTCTATAAGGATGATGTTTATAAACAAAGAATAAAACACAGTTGTCGCTGTTTTATAAGGCTTGAGTAAAACCAAAACATTATGCCCCCCAAACCCAAGTCCTGGATCCGCCCCTTTTATAGATTATAATAATATATTGTGTCTACTATTTAAAGTATAGTTATTACCACACACAAATTTAGAGACTATTCAGATAATTGTTCAAAATCCTTAACACTGTTTTGTTATAAAAGCTACATGAATTGCATACAACCTTAGAACCTAATGTAGTCTATAATAAGAAAACACTTTCACCTTGTCACTTGCAATTGCATTGTCCTTAAAAAAACCAGGGTCTATTTTGGCTTTTTTGGGACGATGACACATACCCTTCATTTTTTGCGCATTAAACTAAGAAATGTGGGGAAAAGTCTAGAAATTACAGCAAAATGTAAGGAATATAAGTGAATGTAGTGATTAATTAACAATCCAATTGTGGGTAGGGCAAACACTCAATTTCATAAGATTGACCTTTTAATTAACATTTAATCAAGGTATAAATAAAGTTTTGAAGTTGCATGAAAAACATACTGAAATATAAAGTTTTCATTAAAAAATGACATTCAATAGCTCAAATTAAAGTTTACTGTTTATTTAAGATAAGTTATTCTAAACACCTTAAGCCAAGAGCCCAAATCAAGTACACAGAAGATTACGGGTACATGAGTTTACCAACTTCGAATACCATTCAATGATTAAGCCCATTGATTCCAATTGATATTTATTTAAACATTGAAATGATTCTGTTATACACATTATTAACATCGTGAATACTCGATGAATTTGTCAAAAGTCAAAGCAATAAATAAACAGCATTTATAGGATTTTTTTTGTATTTTACTTTAGAATTTATTCTTTGCTCCTGGTACATACAGGCATACATGTCCTTATTTAGGAGAGAAGTTAATCAGAACATGTTAAATATCACTCACAAAGACTACAAATCAAGTATTAAAATGTTGTGGTACAGATCTACAAACAGTAGAAATAAATGGATGAAAGCAAACATATCTAAATGTAAATAAACACATTTTTGTTCGCATTCATCCATAAAATTTTAACTAAGGTTAAAAATGCATGGTATCAATAATTTATTATAGGACATGTTTGCTAAACTATATTAAAGCAATACAAGACAACCTTTACAGTTTTAATGAAGACTTTAACACTGACAAATCAATATAGGCTGTAAAAATCCGAATCTACTTTGACAAAAATATCTCAATCTGTTATAAAGGTTTTCACCTCTCTGAAGAAATCTGTGTATCATAACAACACTTAACGAGTAGATCAAATTTACCGAAAGTAATATCATCAATTTATGGCCTCAATAGATCCTAGTTTGCTATCTTTAACTATGTTAAATGTAAACATACACCTGTAGTTTACTGATAACAGTCCAAACATGGAATATACCGAGGTCTAAAGAAATCAATACCAATATCAGAACAAGTCTACAAGTCTTTCAATCACCGCAGAAAATAAAATCACAATTTTTAATATGGTATATTGTCCTATATCGTATATTAGAAGACCGTATTCATACTAAGAACTATGGATATGTTCGAACAGTGATAAGAATGCTATTGCTAGCTTTCTAGTTGGCCAATTCAGTAATCTTATTCACAAACATTTTAAGACTGAAACTCAAGACTTTAAATTTGCAAAATATATATTTAAGGGCCTTTCGTTTTCATTAAATCTAAACAAATGAAATTTTGACTGAATAATAGTTGATAGCCACTCTACACATCTGCCAATTTTAATTAAATTCTAAAGTGTAATAATAACATTGGAGCAAAAAGAACAATTAACATTTTAAAGTCTAAGTCTGAGTTTCAGTCATAAAGTATTTGTGAATAAGGCCCCAGGTTCCTATGTCAAGGAACAGTACTGGATGCTTCCATACTGAGACTATGCTACATAAGTTAGAAAAATTAACAAGATTGCTGACAAATGGTTGGGACTACATTTCCAAAACATTGATGATATTCATTACGGTAAGTTTAAGCAGGATTTCATTAATTTATTATCACCTGCAAGTCCTGGTTCTAGATCTGGATCTTGATACCGATCTAACTCTTTGCCTTGATATAGAACGACCCCTTGTCCTAGATCTTGACCTTGAACGGGATCTTCTAGCCAGCTATGTATTAAAATTTAATACAAAATCATCAATGTTACACTTCAAATTGCATAAAACATACATTATTTACAAACTTGTAACATTCCCAAAACATAACAAGTAAAATGGACTTAGGCCCTTAACTCCCACACAATACCACAACGAAATTAACTATCGAAATAATGAATGCAATTCATTTAAAACCATTCTCAGCGATTATGTACTCTATGGTGTAATAATGGTGATACATCTACAAATACATAATGGCAACTTATGAAAATTAATATCTATCAACTTTAGTTCTGAATTTTTTACTTTACATGGATTGTGAAACAAGTCAATTCAACTAAAAGCAACCACATATCATGACTGCTTTGTGGGTTTCCACTACATAATACTCTTTCCTATTGCAATGTACAGGGAGCGTTAACATCAAAAAGGAATGGGCCCATGGGAAAATTCGAACCCACAATTTGGATTAAGAGTTTGGCTTTCTACACTTAGATCTGGCCTCACTATGCCTCCCACAAAAAAGCACTTCACTTTACTGCGAGTCGTTCAGAACTTGTTGTTTATTAATCTTACAACCGATACACCCTGAACTCCAAAGGCTCTACATCAAATAATTATATGACCGATGACTTTCTGATGTTAAATTTCAGGTAGATATAAACATATAGTACATATTAAAAAAAGTATTTCATCCTAACCTTCTCTTCCTCAAGAGCATCTTCCAAGGCATCGAGTTCTGGTGATCTGGAGTCTTTAATGATAGTTTTAGTTGAGAATTCAAGTTTTGGAGATATGCCCTAAAATTAAAACAGACAAATAACCAGATGAGTGAATCACTCATGAAAACCATCTTGTCATCATAAGGCAACAAGAATTGCTTTGATAAAATAATGAAGAATAAAGGTGTTTATTTATTCTTTAAAATGTTAGAAAATGTGTTTAAGGTTTGCATAAAGAATATCAAAATTATTGCAATTTGAAAATGAAATATCGAAACTGACAATTACAAGATTGGAACATGCTTGAAAAGTTTAAGAGAAATGAAGCACCTAATGGCAATCAGTACTTACAGGCCACGCTATAGTTCTTGACAATAAAATTTCTCTGGAAGCTGATGTATATGATGGACACAGACTAGGATATGGAAACAGGAATTCTCTGGCACTTGTAGAGAAAGATGCAAGTCTGACAGCACCATCTGAGTAATCTGAGTACTGAAGGAGCTCAACAACAACCAGCTCATCTGTAAAACAAAATAAGCAGAATAAATAATCATACTGTACTCACATGTAAACTCAAATATCTGGCAATTACTTGGTCATGTAACTTATTGCCTTTGAGAGTAATATAAATAACAAGAAATAAAACATAATATTTTGGAAAGAAGAATGAAATCATGCCTAGCTAAGACAGCTCCGGATGCACCCCTTACTTTCTTCAAAAGAACAACACACTAAAAAACTGAAAACCATATTTCAAACACAAACAATGGCTTATAATTTGGAAGTTAAATTGTAATGATCTTATAGATTAAAGTTAAAAACATGACAATAACAGAAAGCTGAACATGTGCAACTGAAACAAACCTTCTAAAAATTCAGCAACATCCCCTGGATCAACTGCTGTGTAATATGTCTGAAATTACAATATACATAATTTAACATACAAGCAACAAAAATGAAATTAGTATGGAAACATTGTTTTGTATTAAATAAGTCAATATAGTAATATTGTGCCTTGGAAACATTGTTTTGTATTAAATAAGTCAATATAGTTATATTGTGCCTTGGTAAAAAATCAATCAACTAAACAAAATTCTGCTTGATCATTGACATAGAAGTAATAAACCATTCTTTCCAATGTTTCTATTTAGCACAAGTCTCCATTTTTGTCTGACAGCATTTTTGTCTCAATATGAAATGAAATAAACTAGATCAAAAAAGAGATAATCACACTATTGAATACAGATTCAGATAAGAACATTAGTGATAGAAACGATATTTCTATTTTACAACTCTACATTCATTAATACAGTAACCAAACACATGCTTAATGTCAGAAAATGAAAACAACAGTTACCTTTTCAAATCTAAATGGTTCAAGTAATATCATAGGAAATACGGATGTAACATTTCTTGTGTTCCTATACTGTCCAAATATACTGACACTGATGTAAAGGTCTTCTTTGCTTGGCAACCACACACCAGGAGCTGAAAGCTGTATAAATTAAATCAAGTAACAGGTTAATGTTGTAACTAATTATTGTCTTATTAGACAGAAATTGATACATGTAAATGATAGTGACAAATGTCCAACTATAAAACAAGCCAAATATTGAACAAGTGGATATTTTTCAGATTCAAAAATGCAAATTGGGATTTCAGACTTTCATGAAATGGTATGTTGGCAAAGCATCAAAATGAAAATGGTTACATTTGATAGTCAAGCATGTAAAATACACTCCAGTGAATTTAAACTGGCGGATATTTGCATGATCTTCTGGAATTGATGAAATTTGCAAACATTTTAATGTCAAGGGCATTACCACTTCTACAGTAGAATCTTGTACAGCAACCGTGTACGTCTTTGCTCCAGAGTGTACAATATTGAAAGAAGAAGATAACATAGACCACAATGTATTTGACTAAAAGCAAAACCCATAATTCAGGACAAATCAATATTATAAATTAACACAAGATACTCTGCTGAACAATTGAAACAATGACTGACAAATAACCCATCATTAATTGTTAATTGTAATTAGTGCCATAACTTTGTGCTTATATCATGTTCGTATGAGAAATTAGCGGAATTGGAACAATCACTCATAAAGGATACATGGTATTATTAAAAGGAGCAAGACAAATCAGAATGTTAAAGATTGGGACAGTTAATTTATTATTTATGTATAAATAATGAGTTTCTCGTTGTGTTTTAAACACGGCAATAAGACTATAAGTTCTTGTTCGAATACATTCTTAAAATACTTAAAGCATGAATCCATCAGTTAAATGGACATAATGATTGGAGCTCCCGGGGTGTGTCAAACATGAAACGACTTGCTGTCAACACAGGATTTTCACACTCGCATTTGTGTAGCGTAGAGAAATCGGCTTACCTTCTCAATGTTTAAATCCACAACACATCTCAATGCCCGTCGTGGCATTTTTGGGGCTTTCCAGTGATTTTTGGTAAATGACTCTTGGACAATAATAACTCAAAACATCAACTCCGTTGCGCTGGCTACACAAAAGATGGCCGGTATCTCGATGCCAAGGACGCTTTCTCGTTTAGCCAATGAAATGCAAGTATTTCATTATGGTAAAAACCCAACCCATACCGTACCATACCGTACACGGACCGATGCGATACACCAATACAGCAGCCTTGCGTTCAGTTACAGGTAACACACGTCACTAACGTTTTCTTAGCTATCGGTCCTTATTGAACGGTGCGTAGAGGCCAAAACGTTTTCAAGATGGCGGACAAGGCAAGACTTTTCGCCGTTCTTATCGATGAATTAAGCCATGACGAGCTGTTTCAGCGTGCGCGCAACAATATTACAATTGCAACACGAAGTTTAGAGGAATTGACTTGTAAGTTAAATGTAAAATTAAAAGCAGACGTACAATTTTGGCATTCACGCATTGTTTCTATTTTTATACATTGTTGTCAGTTGCACTTCTCACTGTGTGTTATTATTACAACTGTCAAGCATTTGTTATTTCTGCTCATTTCCAGTCTTGAAAGGTGTTAATATCAACAAACTCAAATTCAAATCACAGTTTAAAACTAAAATAAAGATTAAAACAACTGTATGTCAGTACTAATTACTATGAAGTTTGTGGTAGTGTGTGGTAAATCTTGCTACCGACTTAACTATAGATCTAGTATCTATATGCTGTCATTTGCTGTCTATTTAACCAAATTTAAAATTGTTTTCATTATATCACATACTTTGATACTTCAATGTAGAGATAACAGACTGATCCTTGTTATATTTCGTACCTTATTCAAGTTATTAAAATACTTATAATTAGTGGATCAGTCCATCTACTGTATCATAAATCCCATGATATGTAAAATCAAATTTTGTTATGTATTTTTTGGAAATGTCATTATTATATCAACTATCTTATTCTTACCATAGGTGCTGCAGCTATCGTGACTACATCATCTGAACCTATGAGGATAGAGGGATATGTCAAAGATGTTGTCAGCTTATATTCTCAAATGGAGTTTCACAGTCATTTTAGAATGCATAGATCTTCTTTTGAAGTAACTGCAATTAGCCTTCAAACTAGAATACATTGTATACTTGTTAATAAATGTACAATTAATATTCATCACCAAGAAACATTTTAAAGTAACAAACTACTTAGTTTGTTATAATTTCCATAATTAAGGGATTTAGTTTGTTGGCATATTGAACATAAATGACCAGATATATATATACTAATATATACATTTACAACCACTTTAAACTGCTGCTTGGTCGTGTTTGTAATTTATCTTCATTATATTTCATTTAACTTTTTATCATTGTATGCATTATGGCAGTCACTGTTTATAGTGACCAAAACATACAATTCATTTAAGTAATTAATTAGTTAATAATGTTTATGTTAAATTTGTATAATTTTTTATTGAACGATCAATATGTTTTATATTGCCCTGGTGACCTGGCATATATAGCAAATTATAAATTATGCAAAACAATTTGCAGGTGTTGTGCCGGACATTAGCCCCTGAAATCACTAGAGAACGGTCAATACCATTAGAAACAAGAGTGTTATCCACATTGTGGATACTGGGGAACACAGAATGTTACCGCAGTGTTGCTGATAGATTTGGTATGAGTAAAGGTATAAAACACAAATTTACTTCTTACTAATAGTATTTGAATAAATGGTTGTTACCTTGTAAATTATATGTATAATTAACAAATTTATTCACATGAAAATGCTTATTAATTAATAATATCGCAGACCTATATGGTATATAGGTCTTTGATAATATTAATTACCCCCCAAAAAAAGTCAGCCTTTGCTGCTAATTTATGTTAAGTATTAACATATTAACTTGAATCTCGCATTTCAAATTCGTACAATTTCATCGTTTTATGATGCATACATTCGAAATCATTGTTATTATGTCATCATTTATGTCATATGATTAATTTTCACTTGTTTGTAACCATGCTTCTACTATTGTTGCAGTCCTTAACAAATTATACACATCATATGTCCTCACACTGCGTAAGTAACATTTAATTTTTATAAGATACAAAACTGCCGTTAATCAATATGTTACCTAGGTAAGGATAATGGTACTGTTTGCAATTTAT
Organism: Mactromeris polynyma; assembly: GCA_032209605.1. NCBI lineage: Eukaryota > Metazoa > Mollusca > Bivalvia > Venerida > Mactridae > Mactromeris > Mactromeris polynyma. The sequence goes on from JASFXZ010000008.1 coordinate 16,741,359, forward strand.
TTGTTGGAACACATACAAAGTATGAATAATAATGTTTATCAATTGACATTTATTTTGTTGATTATTCATTCGTTATCATTCATTTACTCTATGTACCCATTAGCTTTTAACCATGACCTGATGTGTGCTAACCTGCTTGTAACATAACATCATGATGGACGGTATTGTACTGACAACCGCTTAAGCTATTAGCAAGGCTACCTTAGTACAATAGGACCTTGGGGTTCAGGTTAGGGGTGCACTATGTGTATCAGTATTGAAATGATACAATTGTATGCTAAAACATTCCTTATTAAAAATTCTGGAATTGGTATTAATTTTTGTAGTATTAATGAAAAATTAAGTTAATAATAAAAGTTTGTTTCACAATATGTTTTATATTGTATACTTCAAATATTAACATCTGCACAAATATCAAGATTTTAATTAAAGTATTACACATATTTTGTGTCATCAACTCCTGCAACGGTGTTGATGATTATACCAACTTTATAATTAATTATATATCTTATAAAGATGTTTGCTTATTCTTTACATTATAATGTATCATTAAAACTTATTGTGCTATACCTATAATTTTCAGTGGTGCTTACAAATGTTATTGCTTCAAATAAATTTAATGTAGTAAATAAAAGTTTATGCATAAAGACTAACACATGTCACTAAGTTATTTTGACAAAATGGCTTCATAATTTATGAAGATGTTGGTATTCACAAGTGTTACAATTTGCTTCTTCTGTTTTAGGGACTCTCCATCTGACAGTGCTGCAAACTACTGAAGCACTTTGCAAAATAAAGGGAGAATTCATAAAATTTCCTAATTCCATGAGGGAATTTGAGAAGCTTGCAGAGGGCTTCAGTAGAAGGTGTGGTATGCCGGGGGTAGTTGGGGCCATTGATGGAACGCATGTAGCCATTCCAGGACCAAGAACTGAACACCGGGCATCATTTATCAACAGGAAGGGGTATCCAAGTATACAGCTTCAAGTTGTCTGTGACAGTAATTTAAAATTCACAGACACATACACGGGCTGGCCCGGTTCGGTGCATGATGCCCGAGTATTCAGGAACAGTCCAATGTTAGGCATGTGTCAGGACCTGCCAGGACAATATCACCTGCTTGGAGACTCTGCCTATCCACTCTCCAACTCTGTTATGGTGCCATACAGGGACAATGGACAATTGTCAGCCGTCCAAAAGAAGTTTAATAAAGTGCATGCCTCCACCCGAGTTGAGGTTGAACGGGCAATTGGTCTACTGAAAGGGAAATTTAGAAGACTGAAACATTTAGAAATGTTTCTGTTAGACAGTATTCCGAAAGTAATCACAGCGTGTTGTGTTTTACACAATTTTGTGTTGGAACTCGATGGTGAAGATGTGGTGGAGTTGGAGGTTGGTAGGGCTGATGATGATGATGAGCTGGAAGAACATGATAGGGGCCGTGCAGCCCAAGGACAACAAAAGAGGGATGACATCGCAAACATGTTGTAGTGTAATGGTGCAGATATGGTTTAGAAAATAGCCATAATTTCTTTTTAGCTATATAATATAGCGATATGAAATGTATATTGTATTATCATTATGCAGTTAGCATGATCTAGTATACTGTCTGTCCATTCCAAATTACTTTTGATATTTTAAAAAGACTTATTAACAGGAATGTAAAACATCTTTGAAAGCTATACTACTTGTACAAATTTAGTATACAGTGTATATAGTTAATCCTTGTAAGTGTAGTATTGGTCAAATGGTCAATACATGTACCCATGTGTTTTCTCGACCTTCAGCAGACATATGTAAATATGTATTTGTTTGTTATTGAATAAATTAAATATTAAAACAAAACTCAGTTGCAGTAATTAACAGTTTATTTAACAATACATTCTGCATCTTAATTAAGTTAAGAGTTTATTTCTATTGGACTTGTACATTGTACATCGTCATACAAATATAACATTTTCAATATATATAAACATACTGGTCAATGTCAATAATATAGTAAACAATAGAAGACAATTATACAAAAAACAACAACAAACACGCACACACACAAACACGCACAAAACACGCACAAAACACACATATACACACAAATGAAACACAAACATTTTCCTCGAAACAAAACATAGCAATACATTAAAATACATTATAATACTGATCGATACAGAAAGAACAACACTAATTCAATACTTAGTTCATTACTCGAGAAAAACAAACAAACAAATGCACGCACACATTAAGAAGAGAGGTTGAACAATTTTCACACACATACAAAAGGTTTACACAAAGTTATTTAACATATTACATCTTACTTCCACAGCTTTCTTATAATATAGAGAAAGTTTTAATAATGTGGGTTTGTTTCTGGTTTGAAGTAAGTCTAAAAATGTATGCATATTTGGTCTAACATAGAAGTTTCGGCTGATATAATTTCTCCTAAGATTTTGAAAACAAGGACATTTGAGTATAAAATAGTATTCATCTTAGAAATCTAAAGAATTACATAATGGACAATAACGCTCATTTCTAGGTATTCTATTTCTTCCATATCGGCCAGTTTGTATTCTTAAACGAGTGTCCATATATTCTCAATCGTGTTATACATTATCGTAAATTGTTGGGTAATAAGTCTAAATAATCTTCATATTCAAATATCTGTTTTATATTATTATACATCAAGTACACCATTTGTCTCTTTGTCTCCATACCAACTTTGAATAAAACAATGAATTAGACGTTTCTTGAATAATCGCAAAAATACATTAACGTTAACTTCTTTTGGGTTATGCCATATTTCAGTGAAACCATTACTACATAACAAATCTTTGACATCATGTACCTAATGTCTATATCCATTGTTTGAATCATCCAATGATTGCTTGTAAATACGTTGTAACAAAACATGATTTGTATTTAATAATTTAAACCAGTATAATTGCCGGGAAATATATAACGGGCACCTGCCCAATTCACCATATACCCCAACACTACTAACAGAATTCCTGACATTCAATATACGCTTCATATTACAAAAATGTTCATCCTCCTCATTGTCACATTGAAATAAATCATTTCCTATCTGAGAAAAATAGTTTTAAATTCCTCTAAACTGATATTATTCGCATGGGCACTTTTTCGTTTTCTAAAAAAGCTCCAAAACTGTTCCGGTTTTTACAGTTTTAGTAGTTCAATTTCATGTATTTTCTTTTGTTCGTGTAACCTACGTTTTTTCCTACATAGATCTTCATAAGACTTTTTCAGTAGACAAAATTGCTCTCGACAAGTTGCATAATGTATACGATTTAACAATTTTTGAGCTTCTAAATAATTTGCTCGTGCAGTTCTGCATTCGACATCAAACCATTCTTTATGACTAACTAATGGTTTACCACTAAATTTATGTGACACATTTTGCGTATACTTCTTACAAAACAATGGATCCGCGACATCGCGCATAATTTTAGTAAAACACATTATTTAAAGATTCCCTGCTATTGGTGTCAATACTTAATGTTAAATTATTAAATCGTGGTAGATGAGATATTACACCGCTTCGAAAAGCATTTGTAAATTGACTATCCCATTTTACTTTTGTCCCACTTTCATGGCTAGAATAATCAATAGCTGTGTTACATTTCAATGAAAACAGTAATCCGGCGTGGTCACTAAACTCATTAAATGAGTCAATTTTAAAATCACATAACCGTGAAAAATCTTTTTTTTCATCAATAAATAGTCAATGACAGACGATCCGTTTGTGTTGGCAAATGTGAACATACCCCTAGTCTCATTATACAAATGGCCATTAATTATCCTGAATCTCGTGGATTTACATAAGTTTATACAATTTTGCTTATAATAACAAAATAACATACAAATAAGCAACGTGTATAAAAATGAAAAAGTGTACAATTAAAACAAGATATATCTTTATCTTAATGCATAAGTCGTGAAATTATACACTCATGTTATTAAACTTGATACATAGCGATTTATCTGATTATAATCAAAGGGAGTCGGCACGTTGAGGAAATGACCTAAAACAGACATCCAAGTAAAAATCAATCATACCATGTAATATAATGATATTACATGGTATGATATTACATGGTATGATTGATTTTGACTTGGATGTCTGTTTTAGGTCATTTCCTCAACGTGCCGACCCCGTTTGATTATATTAATATAAATATTCGTAACTGGTACATAATAAACAAGTTAATATTTTTAGGTTTGGTAAACAAATATATAGGCCTTAACTAAAAGTTAACCAATTTCCATCAAGCTTGCAAGCCATGTTAGTATAGCTGCGTCCAAAAAACAACTAAGTAAAAATATTGTGAATACAATAATTTTGGACAAGCTAATTCCACTTCTAGTTATTTTTAAAAAATGTGTCTAAATTACCCTACAATTATATTTCGAAAAATCTATAATACATATAGTATAAATTTATTGACCTGTGAATATTTGCATATCTTCATGGTCAATGCACACAATCAATTAATCACTTTCGATAAAGACGAATTTATTGTGAGCATCGACTTTGAAGATATGCAAATTTGGATAGGTCAATAAATATACAGTACTAAAAAGAAGGAGTATTGAAAAAACAAGAGTTTTCAATGTAAAAAAACAACAACATTAAATTTGTTAAAATAATTATGTTCTGTGTTGCAAATTAATCATTATCCACCAAATGCTCAACCAAACGAGCCAATAAACTATTTCTTTCTTTGGCAATTGTTAGAAACTCTTTGTTGTCCGCATCCAATTTATCAAACCGCTCTTTTTGTTCCTCCCTGAACAACTCGAACCATTCTGGAGGTTCCTGGTTACTGCGCCTTCGTTTTCTAGGTTCTTGATTTTGTTGGTTGGATTGTGGTTGAGTGTGGCATCTGGAGGTTGATGGTGTTGGTTGTAAATATTGATCGCTGATTTGACTGGAGGTGGATGGTGTTGGTGGTGGATGTATATAGCTGTGACTTTGTCTGGAGTTTGATGGTGTTGGTGGTGGATGAGAAGATTTTCTCACTACATGTATAGTTGGCAGCGGTTGTTTTCCACGAGAATCTGGGTTGAACAATTGAAACATATGACCATGTTAGTTAGATGTTTATAATGTTTACATATAAAAAATTGAAGAAATGATTAATAAGTAAAAATAATTGTTTTGAAATAAAAATAATAAGCCAAACTTAAATTGCCCGAGTTAAAACTTTCTATGCAAATATGCATCAACAAAAACATTACAATTAGAATGCTATATCATGGTAAATATATAAGTGATATATGAAAATTTGAAATTGATGTATGTAAACCATGTACAAACATATTTTGAAAGCGTATGTGCACCTTGATGTTCTGCGGAGGCTACAACCTTCACTGGGTGAACTGCTGGGTCTCCGGCCATAACATCCTCCATGGCCTCGAAGAACGCCCAGGTTCTCCTTCCTCTGCCACTCTTCCCATTGCTGTCGGTTATTACTTTGTGTCTGAAATATATGTTATTCAACCAGCAATTCATTATGTTTTATTTACATTTAAATGTTAACAATTATACATTTATATATTTTTTGGTGATATATTAATATACAATTAAACAAACATGACTTGAAATTATGATCAATAAAAAAATTTCATCACCAAAATTTGGGTTTAAGTTATTATTGAATACTATTAACAAATCTATATATTTCTGTAAACATGGCACTTAAATATATTTACCGGTACTTCAATGCGCGAAACTTGTCGCTGCATTGGACATGATCAATTTCATGACCCATTTCAGTCATAGTTCTTGCGATTATTCGCCACACATCCTTTTGGCGGTATGCTGATGAAGAAAACTTCTCTTTGTTCTCTCCATACTGCTCGATAAGGAGCAACACTGCTTCATGTGTCCATGTGTGAACTGAGATAATAAAGCAATCACATCAATGTTTACTATCGTTTAATAATAAAACATTAATTTTGACTTAACTGATAATTTGACATTCAACATAATAATATGATCCAAATAAAATTGGTATAATAAATATTTGTTTGAAATTTTAATTAAATTCATAGCAGGCTTATAGTAGGATTTTAAGAATGAGTTCAGCAGTTTATTTTTTTATGTTGAAATGAATATTTTTTGGTTAATTATATTTTAGCAAAATGTTATTGCACAGAAATAAATTTAAGTTCACTTAAATGAAAGTGATATAGAATGTGGGACAAGATTTGCATCAGATACTCAATATATCTTTGTGTTAATGCCACTGGCAACAGAATATTTTGCAAAGGAATGATAAAATTACTGTAAATTTTAATTCGGTATTGTAAATGAGAATAATACTTATAGTGTTAGATGCATGTGCATGTTTATTTGAAAAATGCATTTGATTTAAATTAATATTGCATAAAAGGATTTTTTTATTTTATGAAATATGCATTACTTATAAAAACTTAAGTAGGCCTATTAATATAAATAGATTGAACGTAAGGCAAGTAGAATTACCATCATTGCTTCTAACGCCAATATCTGATTGCTGGCTTGACGGAGCATCTTCCTGTTCCTGGTTCTCTTTCTCTGTGCATAATCAAGCATGTTATTGAAAAACCACACATCAATGTTAACGATTAAACGAATACCAATAATTGCATAGCCATAAATAAAACAAAATTATATTTTTACAAAACCTAAATTTACCTCATACTGTAATGCTGTTATTATAATAAAACTCAATGCTATAAATAATTGGCATGTAGTATTAATTTTGACTGTAGTATGCTGTGGAGAAAAAAAAATTAAACAATTTTTTATATTGTTATAATAGATTTGATACTCACCACCAACCATCACATTATTGTTTTTATCTGGACCACATGTGTTGGAATCAACTACAATTGATGCAATAGTTTTACCTCCTGCAAAATCAAATTAATATTATTTCATCATTGATAAACCAATATATATTTCTAATTACAAATGAGTGTACCTTGAATGACAAATAATAAAATTCAGATCTATAATATTGTTATTTTACTTAATCATTTAATAGAATTAGAAACATATGTATGTAAGTTTTACTATACAGAAGGATGTTAGTGTTCAAAAGAAAGTAAAAGAATCAAGTTAATATATTTTTTATTTCACTATATTTCAGCTCTAGTTTACATGTATTTATTATACATGTCATTTATTATAACAGCTAGCAGTACATATCATACAATATTTGTAAAAAATGTATTATTAAAAAGTAATGTTGAATGTTAGCACTCAGTTAATACCACATGAATCCATGGTTTTGAAAAAATGGTCATTTATCATTTTTCTTACGCTCCCACACAGCGCTTTGATTCCACTACAGTTACATATGAAGGTATCGGAATAAGCGCCAGATGCTAAAGGAGAGTACATTTTTCTATGCAAAGCATGTAATCATTGGTTACAATTGGGGAATAGATTGAAAGTTCCATTGAATACATTTTTTGGAACAATACTGCTTTTTTTCACAAAGTAAAGCTATGTATAAACATATCTTTCATAGAAACTGTCATGTCAGGGTTGAACATATGAACAACAATAACTTGGAGAAGTTTTTAATATTTTTTAAAAACAATGACATACCTACAAATTTATTGTGACACTTAAACCTACCAAAGAAATGAGGATTCATATATACCCATTTTGCACACAGTTTGATGTGTATACAGTTTTTCAATAAATAAAACTTTTACCATATGCCCTTCCCAATTCATCCGCTATGTTCTGTATAGTTTCTTGGTCTGTAATATGGAAAATTATAACTGTATTGAAATAACATACACATATCACATTTGTTATTTTAAAATTTGGTAATCTATGTCAGTTGACACATTTATAACTGTCAATAGTCCTATATGATGAATTATAATATCACTGACTGTAAGTAAATACAAGTATATTTATAAATAATCATGTGTCATATGAATAGTTCAACATTTCTGTATATAAATAATTTGGAATTTTATTCTTGATCATTACTCTTTTTTTCAAATTTTGAAAACATCTAAGTATTGCACAATGACATACAAGTGTACTTTTAAATATTCATTCTATATTATAGTAGTAAACTTATGTTTTGTTAATTTATAAAAAATCAGTATTAATACAATGTTGTTATATTTAATATTAACAAAGTGAGATGTAAGTAATGCCTTCAGGCTATCTGTCTGCAAGTTATATAGCAGTGTTATAATGTTGACCAATATTCAATGGACTTTAATGATAATAAAAGTTATAAGTTGATTGGCAAACTGGCAAAATTGTTACCGTCCCAAATAGTAATCAATTAATACAATAAATGTTGATTTTTATTTTGAGCGCTTACATTCAATTTAAATTAAGCAATATCATAAGACGTTAATGTCAAATTTCAATGATGACAGGATGTGTTTGGATTAAGATAAATTTTAAGTATGAGACTTACCTGTTGACTTCTGCTTTTTTATATTTGGTAATTTATTTTGTTGTATGATACTTATCTTTGTAAATGTTGAATTATACAATAATGTGTTGGTTATTGTTTTTGTAATAAATTAATAAAATTGTAATGTAATTGTTTGTATATTTTCTTTATTTATGAACAGCTCTGAAATAAATGATGTGTAAAGAACATTTATGACATATCAGTATTGAATAAGAAAGGTTTAAAGCTATGGTGAGCCCCTAGGACCGCTTGCACTGCGGTTGCCTAGCTAACCAGTCAATAACTTGACTAGGGGTTTTTTCAACATTTATGTCTGTTATGTATGAAATTTTTTTTTTTTAATCTCGTTATTATGTTGGCAAATAGTATGGCAATTATAAAACTAAGTTTTTGTTGCATTATGTATAAGTAACAGACATTAATGATGAAAAACCCAACCCAATACGGTCATGTGCATGTTGAGGTTAGATGCATTTGTTATTATAACATAAAGCCAACTGAAACAAAATAAATACAAAACATCCACAAAACCTCAACATCCGTCTACCTTGCTGATATGTTACAATGCACCATAGCATACAGCAGAGGGTAGTTAATGGGCTAAGGGCACATACAGACAAAAAGATAATTTAATTTTTTACCCATCAATGTAAAGACATTATGTAATAGATTCTTCATAATGGTTTCCAATTTATTATGACAGGTTATACACATAATAAGACCACAGACATTGAATCTGTTATAAAAAACATATACACAGACTCACGGTTTTGGCCATGGTAACATTAATAGAAAATATATTACAATGTACAGTAATTGAGTTCAAGTGAACATATCTAAAAACAATATATATAACTGATCGACAGATGCAGATATAAACATTCAATTAATGGCATTGTTAATTGTAAGCTTTATGGAATTTTCCAAAATTATTAGCAACAATTCTCTGGGTAGAGTGTCACTGACCATTGTTTTGGATGGCTTCATGGACACCTGCCTCTAACATAACAGTCTCTTCAGTAGAATCCGTATACACCAGTTTAACTGGCTTCCATCCAGCAGAGAAGATAGGTTTACTGTGAGAAAAAATATATAAAAAGCAGGGGTATAAAATTATGAAAAGCTTAAATTACTCTACACCACATGGAGACGGACAATAAAATAAAAATACCACATCATGTTATTTTTCAATCATACTGCAGCGTTGGTCACTCATCATGGCGAGTGATGAAATCAATTTTCCAGGCCTGAAAATATCACATTAGAAAGCAGATAAACTTATTATATGACACCTGTAGATCAAAATTTAATTCATATAAAAAATTCAAACATGATTCTGATGTATAAAAGTGGTGTGTGGTTAGACAGCAGCCATGTTAGTGTTAGGGGGTCCTGGGTTTGAGCACCACATCAAGCGCATTTCCCCCCTTTACTTCCATGGTGGCAGCGGTGTTTGGCGGCCCACATTGGCTGAGCCTCTAATGTCGGAAGACGGAGGAGTGTAGTGGTGTGGGGTTAGATGGCTGCTGGTTAGCTGAGTTGGTAAGAGTGCCTTACTACATTTCAGAGGGTTGTGCGTTGGAGGCCCATATAGGATGCACCTTTTCCCCTCTATTTACTTCATGATAATAATAAATTAATTGTTTTCATTTGGTAAAACACTAATTTTAACATATACCTGGAGATTTTCAAACAATTATGAAAACTAATACAGTGCATTGTCTATTTTGTACATGTATGGAAGTGTTCACATTATAGCATGTGTAGTGAATCACGTAATTGAAGTGTTAAATTTATCATTTATGGTTACATTAGCAGCGTACACGAGATATTCATTTAGCATGAACCGTAAATATATGTGTCACTCATTTTTTAAACATAATAGTTGTGTGACATCCTCCTGAAAGACAATATTTTTAATTTTCTAATAAATGTTCAACGTTTATATGTACCTGGCGGCCATTTTGGTTTATATACGTGCTACCTCCGATTTGCGATAGCGAGTGATATGAAACGTTTTTGGCTAACGCACCGGTCAATAGCAATACTCACCGACTGTTTCGCAACGTTTTGGAACGATAGCCTTTACTGAACGCAAGGCAGATTTACACAGTCTATTCTCTCGCGATATTTGAAGTCACTGCAAATTGAATTATGAATGGCAAAGGTTAATACATGCCTACTGAAACTTGTGATAAATCAATTGAAAGGCTCAGTGTGAATTGTAACAGTGTCAGCATGTATATTTAACTAAATATGTCTGTAAGACAGCACACTCGACTATTTGATAGAGCCTGCCATAATGATGTTTCCATTGATATATAATTATTTTTAAATTCGGAATATATATTTTTTTACTTGCATTGGATAAAGAGTCTGTATAAAAAGAATCTAAAAACTTAAATAAAGAGAGACTTGTGTTTGAAAATATCTTCATAATGCAAATTTTGGAGTCATTATTTTATCAATTATGTCTGGGACCAATATTGGTATTATGTTATTACCGGCAACATATTATTGTTTCAGTATATATTTTATAGACTTGCATTGCCATTATTTGTCAAAAATTTGTCCATTTCTAGTCGCATGTCAATTTGAATTATACAATATATATTTTGTTGTTAAAAACAGTCACAATAATTTGTAAAAAATATCATCCAACAGTTATACAACTTGCTTAATTTAGTATGTTTGATGACTGGAAAGTCTTGCTTAGTTTCATTTGCACACAAAACTTTAACCAGAAATGTTTAAGTTGAACAAGGGCCATAACTTCCGTACCATTAAGGAATAGTTATCCAACTTGATTAATTTATTAGGTTTGATGACTGGAAAGCCGTATGTAGACTTTCACTCCATTACCTGCAGTGGTTAACAGCTTATAATGTCTTTGATGGTACTTGCAGGCAAAACTTGATCCAAACTTTCTAAATCATACAATGGCCAGAACTTGCATTATACATCCATACAAGAGTTATCTAATATAGTTATTTTAGTAGGCTTGATGACTAGGAAGTTTTGAATTAATCACATGTAGTGGTTACTGAGATATGGCCTTAATAGTAACTTGCATGCAAAACTTTAACCAAGGTGTGACACACCGATGTAGACCACAGAGTGAGTAGAATAGCTCTCACTATTCTTTGAACAATCAAGCTAAAATTTGATTCTGGCAACATACACCAGGGTGCATAATGTTGTTGTGAAAAATGAATATGTGTAACAAGGACAGGCATAAAGATATGAACTTTTTCTATCTATTAATCTTCTATTATCCTTAATAGACATGGACTTTGGGAGGCATGAGCTGGTCGTAGACTACGTGTGACTGGGACGTCGGCAGGCATGAGCTGGTCGTTGACTACGTGTGACTGGGACGTCAGGAGGCGTGAGCTGGTTGTAGACTACGTGTGACTGGGACGTCGGGAGGCATGATACGTGTGACTGGGACGTCCAGAGGCGTGAGCTGGTCATAGACTATGTGTGACTGGGAGGTCGAGAGGCGTGAGCTGGTCGTAGACTACGTGTGACTGGGAGGTCGGGAGGCGTGATATGTGTGACTGGGACGTCGGGAGGCGTGTGCTGGTCGTAGACTACGCGTGACTGGGACGTCGGGAGGCGTGAGCTGGTCGTAGAATACGTGTGACTGGGCTTGAGCTGGTCGTAAACTACGTGTGACTGGGAGGTCGAGAGGCGTGAGCTGGTCGTAGACTATGTGTGACTGGGAGGTCGGGAGGCGTGATATGTGTGACTGGGACGTCGGGAGGCGTGTCCTGGTCGTAGACTACGCGTGACTGGGAGGTCGGGAGGCGTGAGCTGGTCGTAGACTACGTGTGACTGGGAGGTCGGGAGGCGTGATATGTGTGACTGGGACGTCGGGAGGCGTGTGACTGGGCTTGAGCTGGTCGTAAACTACGTGTGACTGGGCTTGAGCAGGTCGTAAACTACGTGTGACTGGGCTTGAGCTGGTCGTGAACTACGTGTGACTGGGCTTGAGCTGGTCATAAACTACGTGTGACTGGGCTTGAGCTGGTCATAAACTACATGTGACTGGGCTTGAGCTGGTCATAAACTACGTGTGACTGGGCTTGAGCTGGTCATAAACTACGTGTGACTGGGCTTGAGCTGGTCGTAAACTACGTGTGACTGGGCTTGAGCTGGTCGTAAACTACGTGTGACTGGGCTTGAGCTGGTCGTAGACTACGCGTGACTGGGAGGTCGGGAGGCGTGAGCTGGTCGTAAACTACGTGTGACTGGGCTTGAGCTGGTCATAAACTACATGTGACTGGGCTTGAGCTGGTCATAAACTACGTGTGACTGGGCTTGAGCTGGTCGTAAACTACGTGTGACTGGGCTTGAGCTGGTCGTAAACTACGTGTGACTGGGCTTGAGCTGGTCGTAAACTACGTGTGACTGGGCTTGAGCTGGTCGTAGACTACGCGTGACTGGGAGGTCGGGAGGCGTGAGCTGGTCGTAAACTACGTGTGACTGGGCTTGAGCTGGTCGTGAACTACGTGTGACTGGGCTTGAGCTGGTCATAAACTACGTGTGACTGGGCTTGAGCTGGTCATAAACTACATGTGACTGGGCTTGAGCTGGTCGTAAACTACGTGTGACTGGGCTTGAGCTGGTCGTAAACTACGTGTGACTGGGCTTGAGCTGGTCGTAAACTATGTGTGACTGGGCTTGAGCTGGTCGTAGACTACGCGTGACTGGGAGGTCGGGAGGCGTGAGCTGGTCGTAGACTACGTGTGACTGGGCTTGAGCTGGTCGTGAACTACGTGTGACTGGGCTTGAGCTGGTCATAAACTACGTGTGACTGGGCTTGAGCTGGTCATAAACTACATGTGACTGGGCTTGAGCTGGTCATAAACTACGTGTGACTGGGCTTGAGCTGGTCATAAACTACGTGTGACTGGGCTTGAGCTGGTCGTAAACTACGTGTGACTGGGCTTGAGCTGGTCGTAAACTACGTGTGACTGGGCTTGAGCTGGTCGTAGACTACGCGTGACTGGGAGGTCGGGAGGCATGAGCTGGTCGTAAACTACGTGTGACTGGGCTTGAGCTGGTCATAAACTACATGTGACTGGGCTTGAGCTGGTCATAAACTATGTGTGACTGGGCTTGAGCTGGTCGTAAACTACGTGTGACTGGGCTTGAGCTGGTCGTAGACTACGCGTGACTGGGAGGTCGGGAGGCGTGAGCTGGTCGTAAACTACGTGTGACTGGGCTTGAGCTGGTCGTGAACTACGTGTGACTGGGCTTGAGCTGGTCATAAACTACGTGTGACTGGGCTTGAGCTGGTCATAAACTACATGTGACTGGGCTTGAGCTGGTCATAAACTACGTGTGACAGGGCTTGAGCTGGTCGTAAACTACGTGTGACTGGGCTTGAGCTGGTCGTAAACTACGTGTGACTGGGCTTGAGCTGGTCGTAGACTACGCGTGACTGGGAGGTCGGGAGGCGTGAGCTGGTCGTAGACTACGTGTGACTGGGCTTGAGCTGGTCGTAAACTACGTGTGACTGGGAGGTCGAGAGGCGTGAGCTGGTTGTAGACTACGCGTGACTGGGAGGTCGGGAGGCGTGAGCTGGTCATAGACTACGTGTGACTGGGCTTGAGCTGGTCGTAAACTACGTGTGACTGGGCTTGAGCTGGCCGTAAACTACGTGTGACTGGGCTTGAGCTGGTCGTAAACTATGTGTGACTGGGCTTGAGCTGGTCGTAAACTACGTGTGACTGGGCTTGAGCTGGTCGTGAACTACGTGTTACTGGGCTTGAGCTGGTCATAAACTACGTGTGACTGGGCTTGAGCTGGTCATAAACTACATGTGACTGGGCTTGAGCTGGTCATAAACTACGTGTGACTGGGCTTGAGCTGGTCGTAAACTACGTGTGACTGGGCTTGAGCTGGTCGTAAACTACGTGTTACTGGGCTTGAGCTGGTCATAAACTATGTGTGACTGGGCTTGAGCTGGTCATAAACTATGTGTGACTGGGCTTGAGCTGGTCGTAAACTACATGTGACTGGGACTTCAGTACACAGTCTATATTCCTTCACTAATTGATTATCTATTGACAATTTATAAGACTGAACAATTTATTGCTAACAAAAATTTACTATTTACACAAAAGACAAAATATATACAGCTTACAAAATTTATTGTAAATGTTAAAAAAGTATATTGATCAAACCTCTGCAATAAACCAGTTATGCACCTATAATTAATATTTTCCTCACTGAGAGGAAGGAGGAGGTAAATCAACAGAATTTATATAAAAATTCCACTCCTGAAACAGGGAATTTGTCACAATTCTTATGGTGGGAATTCTAAGCATCAAAATTCCATACAAGAAATTCCAGTCAAGTATTTTTCTTGGACGAAAGGTCTCGGGATTTCACTATCAAAGTTCCCAATGCAAGCAATCCTCAAGTGGGTGGGGTAAACTTTGATTGGTCCATAAATCATGACAAAAAATACCTCATAACAATTATAACAGAACAACACAATTTATTCTGACCTTTACTGCTGTGCATGTACTTAAGATATAATCTGCTGGAATAGAATTTAAATGATTATTTTTCTATTATCATGAAATAAGTTTTGAAGGTTTTCACAATGTTAATTAGATGAGTTTAGGTATTTTTATTTCCATGTATAAAAACTTAAAAAGTAATGTATAACATATTCAATTGCTTTCAGAAAATGGCCGATAATTTTCGGGATGAAATTGATCCAGATCAGTTAAACCTTCGTGAATACTGAGCCAGATACTTGAGAATGCTGACTGAATCAAAATTAGTTTTACTTTGTACGTGGTCAGTCAATGATATCTTTTCTTTTCAAATCATTTTGAATTCTGGCATCTCGTTTTCAAGATTGTTAATCTGCCTGCTATGGAAACCAAATTATTGGGTGAATTTATCAATTTTAGCATTTCCAGTAAAGAACCATGTTCCTATCATTCCATTTCACTTCGCTCAGGATTGACCCACAAGTTACAGAGCTATGATTAATAACAAATGGTGACATAAAAAGTTGACATAAATATGAGTAAATTAGTAATTTAGACAGTTGATATATCAGGCACATTGGACATGTAACTTGATACTCATGCATGCTGGAGTTCATAAGATGATATTGTATTGTAGTGGGACACAGTCACACTCTTGTAGACTAGCTTGAATACATAACATCCAACTATCATGTGTTCTATAATACTACATGGTGGCAGCAGTGGGATTTTGAACAGAAAAAATATAGAATTAGTTGTATAAACTGTCATTAATCAACTTATTGATTTTAAAAGAAATGGCTCAATTTAACTTTACGCATCCGGATAAGTGTGATTTTTTAAAAGCAGAACAATGGGAAGTCAGTTCAAAGATTCGAATGCTTTAGATAATCATCAGGACTTGCAGAAAAATCTGAAGAAATGCAAATTAATACTTTAGTATATTGTATTTTGTATGGGACCAGGAGGCAGAAGATATCGTTCAGACTTTCTGCCAACGATTGCAAAAAATGGAGTAGTAACGGGCAAACTAAAACAGTTTTTCATTCCAAAGTAAAATCTCAGGAGCAATACTAGAAGAAATATCATAGTAACCCACTCAGACCCCTTCAAAAAAACCTTTCATTTCACAATTTTTCGTTCAATAACCCAGCTGTAAATTGATGATTCTCACACCTGAACAGGCATTTCAACTGGAATCAACTCTCATTTAATCACTGTTCCACCAACATATCTGATGATATTTCCAAGCTCATCAATATCAAGGTTAATCTCCAGGCTTTTAACCGGCTGTCCATTGTGCAATGATCTCTGATGGCCGACGATTTCATCCCTTGATGTGGTAAACCACTGACATCGTGAGCATTCATAAATCTTTGCCTTCTGATGACCAAGCACATGGAGACTATAATCTTGTTGTTTATTAGTCGTGAAGTCACATGTTAATTTAGGACACATGTAAAGTTTAGACCCTTGTCCAATCTTTGTAGCTACACATTCACTGGAAGTAGAAACCTGACGCACATGAACAGCCAAAAAATGTGTCTTCATAGCTTGACTGTCATTAAACACCATAGGTATCGAGCAGTGCAAACACTGATAACCCTTTGACGAGGAAGATGGACCAGTTTGGCAGAAATCTAGGAGGCGTTTTAAATGCTCATTGGGGATTGTGTTGCATTTTTTTGTGTGGTTCAAAATTTTGTGTGGATCCTGCGCAGTATAAGTACACGTTTTCTCCAGACAGAAGAAAACATCTTTCTTATGCGGCCTTCTTACATCTATTGCTTGTGGTACCTTATTATAATGATTGTCCTTGAGATGGTCTCGCATTAACTGAGTTCCAAACTCGTGACATGAACAGAACAAACAAGAATACAAGGGAGGTAAATTTGCTGTTCTGACCACTCTGCCTTCCGTTATTCCTTTACCTTGGATCTTACTTTTACACTTCAATGCTGCAACTCTAGATGGCCGTAACTGTGATTTTTTAAGAAACCTAGACATTGCAGCATCATACACTTCTATTGGAACAAGCTTGGTATAGCAAGACTCCAAATAGTTACTAGCAACCATTCCTGTCTCACTTACGGCTTCAACACTTTCACTCCACATAATGCTAGACTCAGTCTTATCAGCCGCATCTGAACGAATTTCACTACTAGGCACTGAACCAGTCACAGATGTTATTTCATTAGACAAACTATGCTTATCAGCCGCATCTGAACGAATTTCACTACTAGGCACTGAACCAGTCACAGATGTTATTTCAATAGACAAACTATGCTTATCAGCAGCATCTGAACGAATTTCACTACTAGGCACTGAACCAGTCACAGATGTTATTTCATTAGACAAACTATGCTTATCAGCTGCATCTGAACGAATTTTACTACTAGGCACTGAACCAGTCACAGATGTTATTTCATTGGACAAACTATGCTTATCAGCAGCATCTGAACGAATTTCACTACTAGGCACTGAACCAGTCACAGATGCTATTTCATTGGACAAAATATGCTTATCAGTCATATGAACTTTCAGGTCTGTGTTATTGTCTGTTTCCCAGGCACAATGTTGGCAGAAGTAAACTGTGCTACAATTGGTCAGCAAATCAATACAATTTTTACCCTTGTGATTTGCCAATACATGCTTTTTCATCCAAGTGTTGCTGGCTTTGTAGGAACAATATTTACAACTATATTCCGCAGCATGCGGTCTGTCTTCATTGTCTGGAATTATGGATTTTTCAATAAATACTTTTGTCAACTCCAGAGACTTCAACACAGCAAGGGGACATTCCCTTATCTTGCCAATACATTTATCTAAATGTTTCAAATACTCGTCAGTTTCCTTTGTATAAAATTTGCATGTCGCTTTCAAACAATAAAGAACATATCTTTTCTCCTTTAATCTAACGGCTCTCATGTCCAAACCATAGATCACATGACCAACATGATTTTTCAGTAGATGAGTCTTCACAAATAGAGTGTCTATTGAGCTAAAGTTACAATGGGCACATTTAAAGGAAGGAGGTGTAGTGATCAAATGTTCTATGATTGCACTATCTGTCTTTTTTATGTTCTTCTCAGCATTGTCGATCTTAACTTCGGGTTCTCTTTTACAGTCTCCTTTCCTAACTGCATTTACTGCTTCAGGTCTCGACGATTTTTTCCCAACTGCATTTACTACTACTTTTGCTGTCAATCTTTGTTTGATTGAAGTCAATGACATAGTTGAAGAATAAGGTACTGGATTGCTAGCATGTTTTGCATCAGAAGCTTTGATTTTATCCATTTCCTTTTCACACGATACCAGAAGAGCAATATATTTTTGTGGTTGCTTATCATGGTTAGCATTCAAATGGACTTTGAGAAAGGACTGATTAAGAGTTACGAAGTCACAGTAGCCACAATTCCAACAAAGAGCTGAGGAAACAGTAACAGCAGGCGCAACAGTGTTTTTTGAAGTTGTCGCAGATTCTGTAGTGGAATCAGAAGAATCTGATGAAGATTTAGATGAAAGATGAACAAGATCATTTACAGCTTCAGGACCACTAAACACATCGGTTATTTTCAGATTACAATCATCTTTAGCATTGATAAATGAAACTTTATCTTGTGATGAATGCTCAGCTACAACGTCATTTTCAATGCACTCTCGTTTGACTAAACATTCTGTGTGACCATCGTCTGTCCGCTTTCGTTTTCCTGTATTTTGGGTTTTTGTGACATCTGGCAAGAGAGCACAAAATTTTAGAGATGCAACCCGCATACCTTCATGGTCGTCCACTTCGTGTTGCATCACAGCTGCACGTGAAAATGCCTGAAATGCACACTTATGACAGCGAAATCGATGTCCCAGAACATGCAGAAGTATGTCACTTTTTTTATCAGATTTGTAAGAACAAAAATTGCACCAGTATAACGTTACATCAGCATTTAATGACTTTCCCTCTTGACTCATTAAAACCACTCTAGAAGAAACAGCGCAAACAATACCAGAATCCAACCCATTCTTATCACTAGGCAAGACATCACCTTCAACTAAGTCATTCTGAGAATCAGGTACATCATCTTTGGTACATTCCTCAGTAGGACAAGAGGGCACTAATATATTTTTATGGAAAAATGTCTGATGCTGTGGTCGAGGTTTGCGTGGGTGAGGTTTGAAGGCTTTAAGGTCATGTTGGGCCAACACCATATTGTTTTTCTGAAGCAAATTTTCAACAATACTTTTAACAGCAGTTTGTCCTATTTTGCTGGGAGTGTTTACTTTGACAGCAGCTTCATCTTGTTCCAGAGAATCTGACTTCTTTTTCTGTTGCTGTCTAGATTGCTTTTCACCCCCTTCAACCATTACTGACACATTTTTATCCTGAAAAATCGAGACAAAACTAGTTAATCTAGAGTCTATAACTTGTTTAAATTCCATCTTCTATTGTACATCACTCATATGAACTAAACTTTTGTACAGTCAACCAGTATAAAACAGCAGAACAAAATTATTGAAAAGTGGTTTTGTTTCATATTGAATCCTAAAAGAAAACTATGTACTTAATTTATAATGTACTGTGGTGTGTAAGAGTAACACAGCATTTGAGAATCAGAAGAGATCCATCTTCCACAACCCAGTGATGATTGTTGGTATATTTTCTTCCTTATTTTTTCAGTTGACCTATTTGCATTTATTACGACAAGAGGACTTCTATATGGCTCAGATTTGTTTTTGTCCACTCACTCTCTGTTTAGGATAAACAGATTAGATTTGACGCTAAATAAAAGCCCCTAAACAAAAGCCCCTTAACGGGTATACAACACATTTGTATTCTCAAAACTGTATGAGATTAGCAAACCTGAGCACAAAAGAATGACGTACAGTTTGAAAGCTCGATTCTAACTCTGAAAATTTGAAACTTGACAATTTATCTGTATTACCTCAGTCTGAACTTGTTCGGCAGTTTCATATTCATTATCAACAGGTTCTAACTTCACAGCAACATCTTGAGGTCCTGAAAAAAAGCACCATTGTTGATAGTTCAAATTATAATAACACACAACACTTTACCAATTGCCACTATACAAGGCTGAAGGATCGGAATAAACTGCATCTAAAAAGTTTGCTGTCCTTTTCCACCATCTCTTTGTGTATACTACTTTGTGACTACTATTGGTGATTCAGAAAGTTCACAAATCGGTGATTTCAGACAATGTGCGAGATGGAAAACTTGAGAATCACCTAAATGAGTAAAGTTACATAATGATGTAAACAGATACTTCAGTGACCAAGGCCATTTAAACTGGCTGATGACTTTATTGAATCACAAAATATGAAAACATTTCCATGACACAATTTATTCATTTATCAAAATAGCTGTAATGTTAACTGATCAGTCTTTTGACAGTACTGTATCATAAATGGCCATCATATCCTTAATCTTTATAATCCTGATAAAGTACTTTAAATCAAGTTTCACAACAAAAAGCAATTATGTTGTACCAGTCTGAGGAAAACAATCCAGTAGGGGCCTGTGTGGTTGAGTGATTGCGACGTCTTGACTTCAAATCACTTACTCTTCACTGTTATGGGTTCAATTCTCATTTGAAAAACATTCAGAAAGCCATCTAGTTTTACATAAGGTTGGTAGTCATGGGGTCTTCCTCAACCCTAATAGATGGAATAGTAAGTCACAAAAGACCCTTGCTGTTAACGTGATTTAAAGCCCCATTACAAAAAACAATCAGTTTTGTATTTCAATCACTTTAAAACATGGGACTAAAACTTGACCTTCCATCAGAACTAGAATTATGTCAAATAAAGCATGTAAACTTTTTTTATTGAACAAATCTTTTACCTTGTAAATAGAAAACCTGATAGCCTTCTATTTCACCAACAGCTGTCATCTCAGTGTATTCTTCAGCCATAATGCAGCTACCTCAACTAAAATACAAACCAGAAATGGGCAAGTTATTTTCTCAGGGTTTTAAATGTGAGATGTGTAGCTGTACATGTAAACTTTGAATTCTGACCATAAAATTTGCACTTTCAACCTTTTCCCTTCAAATATCTGACACAACATGTTAATTGGCAACCAGAGTTTGTCAGGAGTGCAACATTTACTGTTCAGGGCTGTAGAAAGTTTAAATAGGTCAGCTGAAAATAGGGTAAGTTGCATTTCCAGATCAATATTTTCAGATTTCTTCACTTATAACTGTACTTGATGTACTGAATGAAAGCATGAGGTTAAAACGTGAATGTCAAGAGTGCAACACTTTTTGGGGCCTTTATTTCACATGATGTCTTGAATAAGTAAGTATATTGCTAGTACTTAACTGCAATGTTTTTTTTATAAAGTAGACTTATAATTGATTTATATAAAATGAAACACTGATTATGTAATGAATTAGAAACATAAAATTGATCTGTTAATCACATACTAAATTTTTTATTGGAACTGAAATATGAAAAATAATTAATATAACACTTAAAAATAAGGCCTAACTAATGAATAACAAAATAAAAAGAAGTAACTAATTAAAAAAATACTCTTAAGTTTCTATTTGAAAGAAAGGATCTCTGCAATTGTTTGAGAATTAATAGAGCTTTACTTGTTGCACTCCTGACATAAATTTATGAAATTAGAGCAGAAGTTTGATATATTGTTTTACAGTGAATCTGTTGTTATTTTAAGTGTATTATTGTAAGAAATGGAGAGATCTACTTATTGTTAACTTACCTGCCATTAGGAGATCAGTAAGAAAACAGAAGACAGTATTATGCCAGTGTACAAACAAATGCCACAACAGAGAAAGAAAGAGAGGGGAAGCCCTTAAGTATAGGAAACAAGAGGCCCATGAGGGCATGTGCTTTAATGGCTGGCCAAATTTGGCCTATTTTTCTCTTCAAGTTCTTAAAAAGGCATTTATTACAGAAATCTAGCCAATTTATTGGACCACAATGCAGTCATGCATGCATGGATCTGTCTGTTTTACAAAAGGACCCAAGGTAGCATGGATATCAAACAACTGTCCAAGCTTGGTGAAGATCAAATAAAAAATGGAAGCTCTTTTCACAGGCTCATGTTTTGCAATGTTTTCATTTTCAAATGGGCCATAACCCTGTCATGCATGGGCAGATATAGCTGGTTTTAGAAAGTAACAGAGCACTCATGGATCGCTAACTACTGTATATGAATAAGCTTGGTAAACATCATATAATAAATGAAGGTGCTATTTTGTTCACTAGTTCAATTTAAGATTTTTTCCAATTTTAAAGGGCCATTATCCAGTCATGCATGGGTTGGTCTGGCTGTTTTTCTACAGGAACCAAGCTCTCATTGATATCTTACTACTCTATAAGTTTGGTCAACATCGGATAATAAATGAAGGCTCTACTTGTTCACAAGTTCAATTTCAGGATTTTTTTCCAATTTTCAAGGGTCATAATCCAGTCATGCATGAGCAGATCTGACTGGATCTCAAAAGGCACTGAGCTCTCATGGATATCTAACTCCTGTATAAGTTTGATTGAGACACACTCAAAACTGACAGCTTTATCGTGGTCACAAGCAATTGTTTATGGACGCACGGTCAGATGCACGGACA
Source organism: Mactromeris polynyma (assembly GCA_032209605.1). Taxonomy (NCBI): domain Eukaryota; kingdom Metazoa; phylum Mollusca; class Bivalvia; order Venerida; family Mactridae; genus Mactromeris; species Mactromeris polynyma. The sequence continues at coordinate 16,763,934 of JASFXZ010000008.1, forward strand.
CCACACCATCGTATAAGCTCCTCTGGCCCTTGGCCAGTAGAGCTAAAATTGAAACAAAAAAATTGAACACTTCTTTCTATGCAAAAATGAAGTCAGATAACAGAAGGCTCAAGCAGAAAGTATGCAAGCTATTTTGGTGCATCATATAGTGTCAGGAGTGCAACACATTCTGTTATGTTATATTTTCTAGGTTATTGAGTGTTGTTTCTGTTTTTTTTATACATTTCATCATATCAGAATGATGTGCTGCCATTTTAATTTTATTTACCAATAAATTTGATTTGATTTAAAAGTTAACCTGTGTGAATATTTTCTAAGATAATTTCGATACAATCGATTCCATTTTAGAATAAAAAGCTCAAACAATAAGACATACTGGTTTTACACTAAATTTTGCAAATCAGATTCATTTCTTAAGAAGATAGCCATAAGCTGATGTAAATAATTTCAATGAAAATGTTATAATTTACTGTTTATTACAACACAGTTGTGTTGTCAGGTGTGCAACATTTTTGGTAAGTTTGATATGTAAATTCAGAGTTGCCTGAACAAGATAAACAGCATTGGATATTTTTGAAACTTCCTGACAGTACTAGGCTGTCATTCAAATAAATATTGGATATTAAATTTTCAATCTGGCTATTTTCATAACCAAGGCATTACTTTTGATGTACACATTTTGTGAAAATAACAAATTTCTTTAGGAAAAAATGCATTTCTAGTTCAAGAGTGGACATATTGGTGTTTTGGAAGTGTTAAAGTGTGTAAAACTTCTTTGCTATTGAAACCTAAAACCATCTTTGTTAACTGTTAATGTAGTTTTCAAAACTGTTGGTATGTTAGTTGATCAAGTAATTCATATTTTTTTCCTTTATCAAGTTCATTAAAAGTTCTGCCAAAAATTAATGCTGGTTGGTTTCACTGGGCCAATTGCATGTTTGTAAACTTTGATGACTGTACATCATGTGGAAATGTTAAATGAAGTTATATAAGCGGGCTGAAAATTTAATAATTTTTCAGACTTGGTGCCATTTTTTTAAAAATAGCCGATATGAGTTATGACACCTGATACAAGTGATAGCAATAAATTCTTTGAAATCAGTTCCCAGTGCTTTTGATATTATTTCATAACAATAAGCAACAACAGCATTAATATATTTATTTACCGAGCTGCAAATTAACATTGGAAACATATTTGTTGGTACATGTATCTATCTATGCAGTTTCTATTTTCATGATTGTGCTCCCAGGGTGATTGAACATGTGCCTTTTAGTTTACTACACAGCATGAAAAGCTGGCGGCTGATCACAAAACAGTACATATTTTGGCAGTTTTCCAAAATCCGGTTGCATCGATGTCCATACCGACACATAGATCTCTGTATATTTGCCGCAATGCGTGCCACAAAATAATTGGAGACCATTACGCCTTGCTTAAATTTTGTGGCACGCATTCCGGCAAATCTACAGAGATCTATGTGTCGGTATGGGCATCGATGCAATCGGATTTTGGATGACAAGGTTTGAGGCTATTGAAAACTATTTCTAACAAACAAAAACTACCAAAATAGGCGTACCGTTTTGTGTTCCACCGCCAGCTTTTCGTGCCGTGCAGTAAACAAAAAGTCACATGTTTAACCACCCTGGCTCCAGGTTAGAATAAATAGTAGTGTCATCTTGCAACATTTTCATCGCTTCAAGCTAAATGGTAAAACCTTGCATTTAGGTGACGATGGATGCAACAAGCAAAGCCTTAGGAATCATCTGAGGAGACACCTGAAGGTGGAACAATCCTCCTTAGAATTTAAGAGATTGTAACTAACTGAAGAGCATCAATCGATGGTCGACTGTTCTATGTGAAGATGTGGTACCACATATTCATATAGTCATAGATCTATGTGGGTATTTGCTGATCTGATGCAGTTTGATACTGAAGAGAATTTTGCTGGGCTAGCTTGGATACATACTAAGTCATTCAGTCTTAGCATGCTGGTTAGCTAGACATCAGCAATTGTTAATGTGCAAGTGTTGTATAGTAGCAAATATTTAACTAGCACTCATGAATAATCAGACTGAAGCAGTCTGGGATGAGTCAGTCACCAAGTTTGCTCAGTCGGTGTAGTACAATAATAGTGTTTAGTGTTCCAACTTCAAGGGACGTGTTTAACTCTAACTCTAAGGGGTTCAATACTGACACTAGAAGTATAGTGTGGCTAGTCTGGTCTTAGAGGCCATTAAAAACCTATCAATAGTATCATCTAGTATGGAGTATACATCATAGTCAGTGCTAAAGGGTTGACACAATCTGACAATACAAACATGTGTTTAGACACAGATAATCAATAAATCGTTACATGAGTCACGACATTTGCACAACGGTGAAAACAAACATCATACTGTAGAAGCAATAGCACATACATTTTAGAGTTGTGGCAAATATTTCAGGTATTATGAGATATCTATCATCAATGCATTATACAAGTAGTGGACAATAAAAGTTTTACCACAGAAATACGCCAGATTTCGGTCATTTAGCAGCTCTCTTGAGCAATGACATCATATTCTATGACGTACCAAGCAAAGGGAGCGAATTTGATTCGGGTTTAGCTAATTTACAGTAAATCCGTGCCAAATTTCCGGGCATGTGGGGGTATACGGACGTTTCGCGACCTGGACGTTCCGCCCCTAGACGTTTCGCCCGTGTCGTTTCGCGCCCAAAATGGGCGCGAAACGTCCTCATGAAATGGGTGCGAAACGTCCTCAGACCCCATTTGATATAATAGATATATAATGAACAAATAATCAATTTTCTAACAAATTATTCATGTATACATGAATATTGAGTATATTTAATATGTTTGCTGTACGTAATTGATGATAATAAAAAAATGTGTGAGGCAAATGTTTCATGTACGTAATTTATGACAGAAATATGTTGATTGTTTTGATTATCTTTCGTGATGTTGTATATATATTTGAGTTGTTGATAACTGTTGGAAATTGTTTGTAAATAAATTTTAATGTATAATAAAGATTAAAAAAAATGTAATGTTGTTTGTTGTAAAATACCAACAAAATAACGGTTGGTCTACATCAAACGGTAAGTTAATTATTTAATTAAAAGTTAGTTTGCCATCATTATTATCAACTGTCTTTAATGTTAATCATTAAAGAGAAGCTTTTCACACTTTGAAGCAACATTGGTATTCTGAAATGAATGATTAAATAATTGCCGGCCCAAATTATATACAATTAAAATGGAATGTGGTACAAACAAGCATACATTTTTGTATATAATTCATTATTTTTTAATGCAACCTCAAACTAAAGTGTTTATTTAAAGTGTCTTGTGCTTATTTATGTGATAATATTTTTGATAATTGACTGGATTGAAGTGTTTATTTAAAGTGTCTTGTGCTTATTTATGTGATAATATTTTTGATAATTGACTGGATTTTACTGGTGTAATATTATGACTTTTGAGTGCATTGAGTGTGGGCTTGAGGTACGTCCTCGTCAGGAAGCCGTATCCTGTGATTGGTGTGAGAAATGGAATCACAGAACATGCGGAACAGATAAGTCACATTTCTATAGACGAATACTTTACTCAGAACATAAAAAAAACATCATATCGTTATTTGATTCTCTAGTTGTACCTATTAATCGATTAAAGTAATTTAATCGATTATTAATCTATTAATATTTTCCATTAATCATTTATCAAGCATTTCTAGGAATAATGATTAATAAAATTTAATCGGTTACTGGAGAAAAAATGGCTGTAATCATGATTATTTTACGATTGACACATGATTACTTAATGTTTTTTATGGACAAGAGCTCAGAAAATTTATGAAAGTAATTAAATGGGAAAATGCAACAAATTCTTTTTATTGCAATCATTGAATAAGAGATTAAAAAATTAGCAATTATCACTTATTTATCCAATTTCATGTACAGAGCAGTCAGACTTAGCCTGAGGGCACAGAACATTGTAATCTGGTTTATACATGTAGATAATCAGTTAATAAGGGGATAAACTGACAACTAATTGTACGCAAATAAAGTAAGCACTGTTATACTTCATATAATTGAAACTAATATCAAATTTTGCAAACGCATATTAGGAGTCCGTACACAATGCTTAATCAATGCAAGAACAAATAGCTGGGTTTCTAATATTAGATAAATTCTTAACACCTTAGGATATGGAAATATTTTGAACATGTATAATATGAATGTAAATTACTTCAGTATGCTTAAACAAAGACTTCGAGATCAGTATGTACATACATGGAGTGATATGGAATTATTAGAGAAAATCGTACATGTAAACTTTGTTCTCATAATACAATAGAAACGGAATATCATTTTTTCATGTGCTGTCAAACATTTAATGAACTCCGTACACAATTCATTAAACAACCTTCATGGCCTTCATTGAATAAATTTTATAATATTATGTCTAATAAAAATAGCACAGTTATTGTCAACTCTGCTAAATTAGTTTTTAATGTTATATATATTTATTATTGTGTAACATTAAGACACTAAAATTGAATTCATTATTTGACAGAGAAATGAAGGTCTATTATGTGACACACGTGTTTAAGCAAGGTATTAACATCAAAACGATGTGTCCTGAATACACACTCGAATTTAGAAATTGAAAATTTTACCTCAAAATAAGAATCACAACCTTTAAATGATAATTTTTTAATTAAAAATCCATTACAAAGCGAAAATTACATAATATGTCTGTGTATTGCCTAATTGAGAGGAATGTTTATTTATTTTAACATGAAACCTGGAAAATAATTAACATTGGCACAAAACTAACACTTATACAGTAGCCATAAACTGACCGCAAGTACCCGTGTCAACGATAATCCTTAAATACACACGACACTCTCGCTAATCGATTGGTACGCTGTCAATTAAGCACGCGTGCGAGGCGGCACGCTTAATCAAGTATAATTAAAATTGACAATGTTTTATTGATATCCGCAATTAACATAAATTAAATAATATTAATTTATTACCATAGTATGACTTTGCTGTTACATGGATGGTTAAGACTTATTTGGTATTAATGCAATGAATTGTTACTAAAAATTAATTTCTCTTACGTCTGTTTAAAAGACGAAATCTACATCCGCGATCAGCTTTCACATTAATGAATTACTTGTTAATTCGAAGATACACACCAAGTTTCGAGCTCTAGGTATGCATTATTTTTTTCCACAGGGATTGCAAGGTCTATCTACAGAGAAGCTGTACGATGTGGTGAACAGTTGACCTTAAACAGAGTCAAAGTTTCCGTCCAGGTACAAATAAATAACCAACCATTAAACAAAAAAACATATAGTTTATATTTATTCCACGTTATCCGTCCAAATACTTCACAAATAAATTCCCGAATTGTTGTTCTAATGTTGAATATAATGTATACATTTTTCCAAACATATACAGTACATATAGTTATATATTTCATGAACTTTTATGAGTGTGATTTCATTTCAGGTGAAGACATTGGCTCAGAGGCACCTCTTCAAATCAGCTGGCGAGTTGGTGGAAGATGCAATGCAAGAGTTTGTTCCTACCCAACAGCCCAACATGCTTAAACCATCCAACGTGGCACGGGCTGCCAACCGAATGAGGGCTAGGATGAGGCCAGATGCGCCGCGGGACTTGAGTTTTGAGGTTTTTATTTTCTTACTGTCTTGTATCTATAACAAAGCACTAGTCAAATTGAATTTTACATTGATTAGAAAGCCAAATTGTACTCTTTTATAATTATACCAGTTCGTAATTGAAGGAGGTCGTGGGTCTGCCATTTGATAACTGAAGAGAATTCGAAAATTGAATGTAACATTGATTACATAGCTAGATGGTACATTTATTTACTAAACAAGTTTTTAATTGAAGGAGGTTTCCCATTTGATTATTAAAGATAATTACAAAATATGAAACTTTATTTAGATAATTTCTTTCTATAAAGTCTTTATTTATTTCAGGTTGACATGGATTATCTCCAATGTGAGGAATTCTTGGTGGGGGATATTATACACGGCAGTGAGCGGCATATGATATTCGCTACACATGAACAACTACGCCTGCTGAGACAAACCCGTAGGTTGTTCATGGATGGGACTTTTAAGGTAACTACATCAAAATAATTAAGCAAGTAAATTAACATAAATATAGCGAAGTTTCATAATAATAGGTAGCATAATGTAGCATATTTATTAAGGCTAAATTAATTCCTGGCTAATATCAAAATAACTACGCCTGCTGAGGCAAACCCGAATGTGGTTCATGGATGGAACTAAGTAAATAAATTAACATAAATACACCTAAATAAAGAGATGCATATGCATACATCTTTAAATACTAATAGGATGCACAATGTAGCATATTTATATTATATTTCAGGTTCTAGGCGAGCCATTCCAGTCGGGACAGTTGATGTCCATTCATGGCTTCGTTTGTAGTGACGGCGAAACGAAGCAAGTGCCGATGGCGTTCGTGTTGATGTCCAGAAGACGTAGAGAGGACTACGAACTAGTATTTCAAAAGATTAAGGAGGTCCTTAATGAGAACGCTGTCGAAGGGTTCGTGCTGGATTTTGAACCAGGTATAATATGTTTAACATTTCGGTTGACACAGACACATTTTTATATATACTTCTTAAAATGTTCCATGAAGGCATCATTTACGGAAAAAGTAATTATGGTAAATGTACTAGGGGATTCGTATAATGAAATTCTATTACATAACATAACGCACATGCGTGCATGTACGTTTTCTGCTTCCACAACTGGATTATTGAAATGCACTTTTACTACGTAACGTTAACCACATGCGTGCATGTATGTTTTCAGCTGCCTGGCTGGCTGTCAGGTCACAGTTTCCTGGCGTCGGTATTAAGGGATGCGTGTTCCATTGGACCCAGGCGGTATGGCGGAAGGCACAGGAGATAGGACTGAAGCCGGAATATGAACAACGTTCAACAATCTACAACTACATACGTCGACTGTTGGCGCTGCCGTTCCTTCCTTCGGAACACATAGAGCCGGCGTTCAGGGAGTTGGAGGCGAGGGCGAACACCCCGAAACTGCGGTCCTTGGTGGGGTACATGGACCGGACATGGTTTGACCACAGGATATTCAATGTAGAGTCCTGGTGCGTTTACCGCAATACAGTGCGGACAAACAACGACGTAGAAGGTAATTAAAAGTACACTTAATTATTAAACCATCACACAATAAACTGCCTGTTTAAAAGTACACTTAATTATTAAACCATCACACAATAAACTGCCTGTTTAAATTACAAAATCAGGTGTTTTTTTAAATTCCGGTTCTTAGTTACTTGATGATTTCGATTCTATTCACAGTGACATTATTTAAAAATTAATAAACACTTGTTTATTACATAAACACAAAATAAACTACCAGTATATCATAAAAATAATGTGTTTACCTATTCTTTTTTGTTTAAATTGCTGTAAAGCGCTAACTGCATTTCTTGCTGATTTATATTAAAATACTGTGTACTATTAACTGTCATAATAATCATACAACTACATGTACCATGTTTGTCTATTTCAGGCTATCACCATCGTTTGAACAGCCGAGCGGGGAACAACGCTCTGACATTCTACCGCCTGATACCTGTCCTGAGGAAGGAGGGAGAGATGGTTAACTACCACGTGCGGGTCCTCACCGACGGACAAGGAGGACGCACAACTCGGCCTACCTATCGCCGAGTCGAGGCCCGAGTAAACGATTTATGGGACAGGTATTCGGCGGAAGAACTTAGTACCAACGCTTTTTTGAAAGCATGTGCACGTATTTACTCTCCCTGCGACGTGATCGAGACGATCGAGGAAGTTGAGAGAGTCACACTCTCAACTAGATTGTAGAAAATAAGTGTTACGATATATTTTGGAAAATTGTGTTACAATCGTACTTACATTTATTTATATTGTAGAAAATAAGTGTTACGATATATTTTGGAAAATTGTGTTACAATCGTACTTACATTTATTTATATTGTAGAAAATAAGTGTTACGATATATTTTGGAAAATTGTGTTACAATCGTACTTACATTTATTTATATTGTAGAAAATAAGTGTTACGATATATTTTGGAAAATTGTGTTACAATCGTACTTACATTTATTTATATCATTATATTTAAAGTGTGAATAAATAAACTTTAATTCACATTAAACGTTGTTCTTTTCTTTACTTTCTATGCTATACTATTGACTAAAGACATGCTTCAAAGGGTTCACAATACGTTATATAATATATACACTGAGGTGGGCGAAACGACTAGAGGCGAAACGTCTAGGTGCGAAACGTCCTGGTCGCGAAAAGACCTGGGGTGCGAAACGTCCAGGTCGCGAATCGACCCGTAACCCATGTGGGGACACTATTGTTTGCAGGAATTCATTGCGACAATATTTGTTGTATACATTATTCTTTAGTAAAGCAACCGTCAAATAATTTAAGTAATTGAGTCGGTAAATGACATCATCATATTATATTTTTTTATTTAAGCACGTATAATTACTTGTCCCTATCAACATGGCGAACGTCAATCTCCTTCGCAGAGTTACCGTTCCTTACACTCACTCTCAATGTAATGATAGCCGATAGTGTAAGAGAGTGGGCGAACGTCGGAGATACGATACAGCGTATTGCAACATATTTAGGTGTAAAATGTGGGAACATAGCATTTGATGGACCGAAAACATTACCTTTCGAGTGCTGAATTTTGCTAACGTCCCCAACAGAAACGTACCCTGTCCGGAAAAGTCAACTCGTACCTATTTAGCCAACTCGTAGCTCTCATTTTTATTACCCTTTAATTACTTTAATCTTAATACTAATGCATGTTTATTCTTAGTCATATAAAAAAGACCCTACATACCTTATTTCACATTTTGACATTTTCCGGGTAAGTTACATACAAAGTGAAAGTAAAATAACAAAATAATGAATGTTAATGGTTAAATGGGTATGTAAACGTCTAATATCTTGGACTAGTTTATTCTGACAAATGCCCCTCATGGAACAAGAGGAAATTCATATAAGATACTGAAACCCAGAGCTTACAAAAAGTGTTCGCTTAAACTCGTTCTCCCATAGAGTTGTTAACAACTGGAATAATCTGGCAAGTGAAATTGTATGTGCCGAGAGTGTTAACACTTTCAAAACAAGGTTAGACGAAGCATGGATGTAAAACGATAATGGGTTACAAAGTGTATTAAGGGTAAATTTTTTCAACTTTCACTTTCCATATATATTACATTTGAAACACAATAAAACAATCCTTATTTTAAAATCAAGCATGGTGACCTATTATTTTTATTGCCCTTTAATTAGAGAAATTACCTAAAATTGGTCTTGTCCAATCAATTACTTTAGAATTCTTTGTCCAATCTTCACCAGACTTGGTCATAATGTCTATCGGCATAATATTTTGAACATGTTCGATAACCAGCTATATAGCATTTATCACTCCAGAGTTATTGCCCTTTAATTAGAGTAATTACCTAAAATGTGTCTTGTCCGATCAATAACGTAAGTATTCTTTGTCCAATCTTCACCAGACTTGCTGAGAATGTGTTTTGGCATAATATCTTGGACAAGTTAGATGACCAGTCATATCACACTGGTCACTCAAGAGTTAATGCCCTTTAATTAGAGAAATTACCTAAAATTGGTATTATCTGATTAATAACTTTAGAATTCTTTGTCCAATCTTCACCAGATGAGTCATTTTTACACCGATTTATTTTAAATTCTTGTGACAACATTTTTATTACGGGCATATTTTGCGATGGTATGCACTCTTGTTTTATGTTGACAATGTACTGTTTTCGGTACTCCTACATTTTACTGAAAGTGGTAAACATGTATGGCATCATAACTATTTTCAAACAACATTCACTGTGGCCGTATCATCCAACATTTATGCTCATGAGGGTTGCTTTGGAGTAAGTGCAATCATTTAGCAACTTCAGCAGTATCTTTATTTATTGTTTAGGCCCAGGAAGACTTCATCTTCACATAGGGACAGGCCTACTTCCAGTCTTATATCATGACAAAATTTCATATGGACACAATTGATGATACCCCTGTCCATCCAGCAATTAAAGACAATATCAAGAATTGGACGAATGAACACAACGAATATTTGATCTGGTTAAGGATGAGGTCATTGCTGATCTATTCATTCCCTTCGATATTCAGGTATGTATCCTTTCGTCGTTGATATAATTAACTATTGAAATTGTAGAGCTTGGATTTCATCATGTTTCTTAAGAATGACCAATTTACATCGTTATTAATTGTTGGTGTGCAATAGTAAGTAGCAACTTCATCGTGAGCCAATGCATTACTTCAATATTATTGAAACATAAACTTAGCGATGTGATTACGAATATGAAGAGCTAACCTATTCAATGTAAGCATATCTCCTGGATATGATTTTGA